>OX638096.1:437464-2937464 GCA_951804965.1 Horisme vitalbata
ACGATCCGATGTATAGTAGAGTTGAATCGATCTGCAGTTCAGATCGCATGGACATGGATTCGAGCCGATCCGTCCAAAAGGCAAGAATCGATGGGATCGTATACATACCTACGATTCGATCTTCAACAATAACGGATCGAATCGACGAAGTCGTGCTTTCCAACCCGGCCAAGCACCAAAAAAATTAGTTATAGGACCTACCTAGGAGACCGCGGCTCGGCAAACGTAGTGTAGGACGCCCTCCGGCCAGGTGGGGTGACGATCTGCGAAAGGCTGCTGGTAGAAGCTGGATGCGTCGAGCTCAGGACAGGGTGCAATGGCGCTCATTAGGGGAGGCCTATGTCCAGCAGTGGACTGCTATAGGCTGATGATGATGATGATGATGATGACTACCTACCTAATTTTTTAGTGCACATTACCTTATACCTATGTAGGTACTCAAAACGGTAAAGGAAACCTCTCAGCTTCACACGTTTTGCCCAATTTCTTCCTCAGCTTCTGACTGACTAACGGCCGGTTCCGATATTATACCGTTACCGATGACGCTTCGTTTTCCCTTGAAAATCTGTCAAGTTTTCGACGCATCGTTGTTAATTTTTGACAGTTTTTCAAAAGGAAACGAAGCGATATCGGTTACGGTATAATATAGGATTCGTCGGTAAGCTGAGACAGCGACCAATATGATATATAGGTATTTACAAAAAAATGTATATAAGTAGCTTATCAGTCATGTGGTTCGCACAATACAAGCTCTGCTTAGTTTAGGGCTACATGATGCTGTGTGATAGTGTCCAGCATTATTTATTTATTGTTTACTAGCGACAGGCCCCGGATTTGCACGGGTGCAAGTTATACACTATAAAGCTTCCTCTTGAATCACTCAATCTATTAAAAAACCGCATCAAAATTCGTTGCGTTGTTTTATAGATCTAAGCATACATAGCATACTTAGGGTATGGACAGACAGCTGGAAGCGACTTTTTTTATACTATGCAGTGATGATTATGATTATAATCTTATAATCATAATCTTATTCTTTATTGATTCATGAGGTACATATAGATCTTAATATTAGTGAGGTCCGCAACATGAGCCCCGCAGGAGCACTACAATATGAACTTAGGTATAAATTACAACTCAATTGAGTAGTCTGTCTCAATTAAGTAACAATTAGTTTGTTTTGTAGCTAACTAGTGTTTATTTATCTACTTATCTATTTATGACTTGCCTAGGTATCATATACATTAAGTTTTACTTAATCTACATTGTCCTTAAATTCAAAATATTCTTTTATACTATAAAACTATTTGAGATCAAATATTGTTTTAGTTTTTCATAAAATAAGCTGTCTTTTTCATTTTCGTTTTGGCAGTTTATTAAATATTTGTATGGTCATGTGGTGTGTACCAGTTCTAACTAGCTGAAACTTTGTACAAGGCAGGTTTAATCTATTCTTATTTCTTAGATTATGGGCTCGAGAATATTGGTCTTTAGCAAAAGTAAATAATGTACTGTGAGTTCTGACAAATTTGTAAATTTCAAAAATATATAATGATGTTAGTGTAGGGATATTTAAGTTTTTAAAGTGCTCTCTACAACTCTCTCTTCTCTCTCGTTATATTCATTAATATTCTGATACATCTTACCTGTAGTATAAATAGCTGATGACATTCAGAGCTTTACCCCATATAATTATGCAGTAATTCAACCATACATGTTTATATGCATAATAGGCACTAAGTGTTGTTTTTAAGTCGGTATATGTTTTATGCTCATAAAGAGCATAATAAGTAAATCTTGCTAGTTTTCCTGATACTTGTTCTAGATGCACTTTCCAGTTAATGCAAGTGTCAAAATGTATTCCTAATATGTTGCATGAGTCTACTAAAGTTATTTTTTTTATTTATTTCTAAAGAGGATTTTTGATAAAACAGCATTACTTTTGTTTTAGATTTATTTAATTCTAAATATGTTGGTCAAGCTAATTTGTTATTTTTTCAAGAGAGCTGTTTAAATTTTGTTCAAATTCTTTTTAATTACTACATGGTTACGACAGCACCTACCTGACAGCAGGCACCTGAGTGGTGAATTGTAAGTAGTAGCCTAAGTTACAAAGCCGAGCCGAGCCAAGCTGCCCCTAGCCCCTACTGTCGATGCGCCGGTCAAGCTTCGGTTCAGTCGAGCTTCCGCCCGCAGGTTGCCAGCCCGCGTTACCTCCGCACAGTCCACAGTACAGCCGTTACGAGAACTCGCGCGGAACGCATTTCTTACCACTTTGCTCCCGATGTGAACTCTTTTGGAAAATATCGTACTATTCGTAAATTCAAACCTATTTGTGGTGTTGCTTTATTCATGTGTAGTAAGCTGTAACTTAAGATACCTAGCCTATCTAATAAATTGGAATTGTCAGGAAGGACTACAACGACCTAGGAACAAGTGTGGATTGAATTAACAGGCAAGTGTTTAGATTTAGGTACTTACTAAAATGCCGTAAAGGAGCCAACGACGCTTAGCCTTGTTTGCCCGAAAATTTAGACATGAGGATTTGAGTTGACTGGTGGCGCAGTTGGTAGCGAGTCCCGGTGTTTATAGGCAGGTCGCGGGTTCAAATCCCGTCTGAGTCCAAATTTTTGGAATACTAAAAACCCGTCACCAGTTGACCTGTAAAGAACCTGCGGCTTCGTTCGCGTGGTACCCGGATAAAAAGTAGCCTATTTATTAAGTTACTTCTGGTCTAGCGCTTCATATTATGAGCAAAGTACCAGCTCAATCTGTTCTGTAGTTTCGGCATCAAGAAGGGACAATCCACATTTGACAACCTTTCGCCTCTATAATATTAGCAGGATCTCAATGTTAATTAAACTGGATTGGCTTCGAGTTGTTCTTGTTAACCGTCGGGGTACCACTAAGATTAAAGTAATAACTAATTACAAACTCATAGCGCTCTCAGACTTAGGTCGGAAATGCTAGTTAATTAATAAATAGTCAATCAAATAAAGAGTCTCTTTTACAAAGCAGTACTCCGACGCAAATTACTCCATAGAATTTGATGGCTCAACGATAGGTAATATTCTTGACTTTTTAAAAGTTCGCTTTATGAGACAGCGTTTTTCAAAATTTTAGAATTTAAAAGACACACCGCGACTTTATTCCCGTAGAGTATGTTCCCGTTGCAACCCTTCTAGAGCTCCTCTAAGTACACTAAATTACTTATTAATATCATACTGATGGGAAGAAGCCACCAACAATGACTCCGCTAAGTCGGCCTGTATGATGGTGGTGGTGGTCCACCACCATCCAAACCTACCAGAGGCTAACCAGCCTACCTAGCCTACCAGAGTTGGTAGGCTCCAGCCTACAACTCTCACCAGTAGGTCCAAGCAGCTGTCTTGCTCGCAGCGGCCATACCCCGGTAAACGACGGCGACTCGTGGTCCAAACCTTTGAGGGTGCGGTTTCGGAATAAAATTAATATGAGATAAGAATAATAAGTGTTTCGTCATTGCAGCCATCCCCGCATAGTGCATAGGATCTGCCGCTACTCTAACTGCACTCCACCACCGGTGGCGAGGCAGCTAAGCATTGAAGGTGATTGATATTAGGGGTATTGTTAAAGTCGCCTCGATACTCCATCCCGACTCCATTTTGATTGTAGCGGCTCTCCGTTCCAATGGGGAAAGTGAAAGAAGGATTTGTCTGTGTTTGCGCAAACACACACACCTTGGTATATCCTAGCTCGAAACCTTAAAGCCCTGAGGCCAAGGGTTGAGGTAGAGATGTCGGACTTTACAATTCGGGCATACACAGGCGGCAGAGGGGCTAGCGATCGTTTTTACGTAACATCAGCAGGTAAATGAGTACGAAGCTGAACGTCCATTTGAGCTCGACAGAAAGCGTGATGACTTAAAGGCTAGACCTACAGCAGCCATCACATGCAACGCCATTACGTCAACAGGGGTACTGACATGCCCAATATGCAATCGTACTTTTCTCAACAAAATTGCGTAACTTAGCTTTATAGCAGCACACCAAATGCTATAACTACAATGATGGTATTTTTACGTGATGTTACATGGAGTACGAAGGTTTATATTATGCTTTCCAAATCATCATTCCTTCATGATTTTGCCGCAACTCGCGCCAGGCCGCTAATACTGTCACATCGCATCACACCGCACACGCACTGGGGAAGCGAACACGGGGCACGGAACCCACCGTGGCGGGGCAGTTTACTCTACTTTACCCTAAAACACCACAGAATAATTAATAGTGCAAGCTACACATCGTGGAAGGGTAATTCCTCGATTTCCCTACAGCGATGCCAGAGAGGGGGCCCCACCTCCGTATCCACCTGTTTCAAATCCTCATCAAATGAGTCAAATAATATATCGTCAAAGCAATTTAAATAGAGCAATAAAATGCGGGCAGGTTACCTACTAATCTATTATTGAATTTGACACCACAAAGCAAGCTCTCATTTCGAGGAGAAAAGTGGAAAGTTGTTTGTTGTAAGACAGCCACGTAAATCAGATAACTAAATTATAATGTTGCTCTACAAACAGTGTTGTGATGTGCCTAGGTACGCTACGATGAAAGATAAGAACAGCTCTAACTGAATGCAACGAGTCTTGTAAGTACCAGTAGAAGTCGCAGAGGAAGTAGGTAGCAAGTGGGTAGTAGGTACCCACTACACAACCTTTCTTTATCCCTCTGTAGTTGGCTGCACGTAGCGGTTCTTTTCTTGGCTTATGTACCACGTACAATGGACCAACTGGAGTCCAATTGTGGCAAAGGGAGTCCATTTACATTTGCCCTGAGTTCAGAGGGACAAAGATCCGAATTGGGACGATTGTAATAAGACGTTCTGGGTTACAATAAAATTTACAGCAGGTGGACTAGTTAGAGCCAATGACCAAGATTTGTCTGTACCTCTCTAAGGAATCCGTTGGTTATCGAGGTAACTTCTTTAGGGCTCGAGCTTAAAATTTTCTTCAAATTTAAGGTTTCGTGGTAGTTTCCTTAGGTTTAATTCTCACCCTACGACATTTTGAAATCAACTTGTCGTGAAAGTTCTCATAAGAGCTTAATGTAGGTGTCGGGGTGAAGACCTATACTTAGCCGTAGAATTAGAGGTAAACGTATGAAATTGCCATTTTGTAGGTAATTAAAAATTTAACAAAAAAAATATATGTTTAGTATACCTAAGTTTATTTATAAAGGTAATCAAAGTTGGTATTGAAATAATAAATAATGCTGGACACTATGACACTGCATCATGTAGGCCCAAACTAAGCAGATCTTGTAAGTATTATGGGAACTACATGACTGATAAGTAAATAACATATAAACCCTAGACAAATATCTGCAGATAATAAAAACATTTGTCGCACGGTGGGAATCGAACTCACAATCTTCTTCGTCTCAGATGGACATTCGTCAACTGCGCCACAGAGGTCGTCATTTACCCTCATTCATTTCTGCCATCTTAGAGGAAGTTCATTCAGACCTTTGCGATAGCACTCTGGGGACCACTCAACAAACTGTGTGAAGACATTATTGTACCCACTCTTCACTCCTGAACATTGGAAAACTGCGAAGACAATATTTTACAATGCAAAAAAATATATAAATCGTAGAAAATGGTACCTAGTCGGTTAGGACCTGTGGCTGGGACCAAGTCCGGCAAGGAAGTACGGAGGATGACGGATGGTTTCTCATGTCATGTGAAATAATGGTAGACAGATCGGCTGTATCTCTGCGAGCTTCACCATATTTGCTAGTTCGCAGTTCTGCACACACAAGATACCTGGGGTAGTTTTATTTTGTCTGTGCCAAAGGTCAGCCATTACGTTATTCGCTGACGATTGTCGTAAAGCATCCACTTTTCGTTTCACATCACAATCCGGTCCAAAATCCCTTCCCTTGCACCGATAAAGCTCTTCTCTCGGCCCAATCATGTGAATCACCATCGGCTTTCACCATCACTGGATGGATCATTCATATTGAAAAATGGGAATATTCACGTACCGTTACGTCAGTGAAGGCACCGACGGCGTTTCGACTCGTTAAAAGAGTCTTCATCAGGGTGAGTGAACGCGACGCTCTCCCTCCGTGTCCCGTCTAGCACTGCGTCATCACTGGATCATTATCAATATTTTAGGAGAATCGTCTTGTCCGTCGATCATTCATGAAAATACCGGTGTCAGGTAGGCAGGTAGGAACTGCAACACTACCCGCTACGGTAACGTTCCGAACGAGTTGCCATAGAGCCTCTCGGGCACGGCAGTGCGGAACGCGGTCACGACTTCGCGCACACATCATACTATCATATTCAGACTGAATCATTTACCAAGATGGAAATTACTCAGATCTAACCGTCCTAAGTCCTACCGTAGGTTAGAGTAGTATAAATAATATTATTTAGGCATAGTTATTTGTGTGCAAGAAATAGAAAACTGTAAGGAATCATCCTAGCAGAGCACGTTACATGTTTTATGTTTTCATTGAAACTAAATGAATGTGCGTTACAAAACAATGCAATGTATTATGTTACGCAATGCTTTCAAAGTAAAGGCACATGTCTAATAGGGAATTCAGTTTTTGTGTGCATGTTCCTGGACCGGCTGTGAGCCGTGACGCCCTTCGACACCCGATCCTGTGTGTAGGTCTCCGCTCACTCATGTGTATGTGATTCATCAGTTGCTGTGGACAAATGTTGGGACAGGTTATTTTTCTCTTTCCATAGCTCTGAAATCGTTCACTACCTTTAGTTTCAAAAGATACAGCATTGCTGTACTCATGAAGTAAAGTAAATGCTCCTCGATACTCCTCCATAACTAAGTTATATATACTAATACTAACTAACTTTATTTATAAGACTGCATTTATTATATTGTTTACTAATCATTATGGATCTATGTTGTCTGAATTAAACAAATTTATTTATTTATTATTCAATTTAAGATTTCAATCCTATCTAAAGATGGTTTTGATACTTTTGTCAGGGCAGGCCGCAATGCTCTTATGGATCTTACGGATCCCAGTCACCTACCTAATGCACACGTGCAATACAAGCACATTTTTTTTTATATCTGACTGGGGCGGTACCATAACACAGAATAGTCAACGAACATTTCGTAGGGTTTGGTGCGTTACCTACGTGGCATATGGTACGTAGGTTAGGAATCGATAAGATTAGGCACCCACTTAGGTGTACCTCAAGTCCTCACCTAATGACTAACATCGCTCACTACTTCCCACGCCCCATTCTTCATTCCATATCACAGAGCGATGAATGCTGGTTACCAGAACAACGTGTCATTATCACACCATTATCAGATCGTTGTGCTTTTTGTGAATGTTTTATTGAATTGTTTAACGGTATTGTCACGTTAGCAACTTCTAGTTCATCTAAATGGGATTATGTTTGGTTCAACTTGTGCCATCCACCACGGTCCTGCGCTAGTCTAACTCACGTAGGCCAGCGGCTTTGACAATGTCATCTGCCCATTTTGCAGTCGGAAATCCCACACTCCGAAAGCCATCCTTAGGATCCTTAGGCATCATCACCTCGCATCGCAGTGTGTCCTGCCCAGTTCCATTTGGGTTCCATAATGCGGTTTCCAACGTCCTGGACATTAATATGTCTCCGGATTTCCGCAATAGGAACCCGGTCTATAAGTCACATACTGACTCTATAACACAGAATGTATACCTGCACATAGCTACCTACCTACATATATATATATATATATATATAAACCCAAACTAAAAAAAACTAAGCAAACCAAACTATCATATCATACATAGAAAACACCCAGACCCGAGACAAATATCTGCAGAACATGCAAATATTTGTCCCGCGGCGGGAATCGAACCCGCAACCTTCTGCGACGACCTATGTATGTGACGACCTCTGTGGCGCAGTGGGCGAAGGTCCACCTGGGACGCAGAAGGTTGCGGGTTCGATTCCCGCCGCGGGACAAATATTTGCATGTTCTGCAGATATTTGTCTCGGGTCTGGGTGTTTTCGATGTATGATATGTATGTATTTACAAAAAAAAAAAGTATATATGTAATATATCAATCATGTGGTTCCCATAACACAAGCTCTGCTTAGTTTGGGGCTATATGATGCTGTGTAATGTGTCCAGCATTATTTATTTATTATTTATTTATTTATATTCATCACACTAGATTGAATAAATTTGTGAGCTCCCCTCGTAACGTCCGCCCAAGTGACCCAACAGATCCCACATGATTAGATAAGCCAACCTTTTGCCCTGCTTTCTAGATTTTTTCATGCTTGTAAGCAACGTCCAATTTCAATTAAACTTGATAAAAGTCACCGTATTAAACCGATCACGTGAATTATCCATTCTTTCACGAGATTGCAAGCCTCAGTCAGACCTCGGTCGGGGGTATTAGCGCAATAGCGTTGCAACGGAGATTGCCTAAAACAATGGGCACATGTAAATGTGGTGTATGCGAGCGGCTAGCCGTAGCCGGCTGGTTGCGGCTGATGGAAGAAAGCGAAATGAGAAGGCGATCGCTGTGTTGCGATTTTTATGTTTTTTTACGCTTTCTAAATACGCACTTAGGGAGGTTGTTGACTTGTCTAGCTGAAGCTTCTCCATCCATTGAAAGGGTAGAAAAATTAAAATTACTGAATTTTCTCTGTCTGTTGATCCTCCAATTTAGAGTAAGAACTGAGACATACTGCGATAATACATTTTGTCCGTTTGCAGTACCTAACTTTACAATACCTAAGCTGAAAATAGTGTACCTATTAGGTATTTAAATTATTGTAGGGTGTAGCACAATAAGATTAGTAGGTAGTAGGAAGGTTATTTAACGCATGTAGTCTACACCTATACCTATATTCCATATATAACATAACCATATTCTGTGCTTTACCTAACTGTAATATTACTAATTTTTCTTCTGTGCTCTATGCCCATGTTTTGGTGTTTATTATGATGTTTGTAAATAAGTAAACAAATAGGTAAGGTTAAAATCTAACCAGGTTTAGGGTAGCTTGGGGTTGTAAGAAGTTAAAATAAATGTTTTGGTGATATAGCCTAAATCTAAATATACCTACATAAATCTATGTACCTTCCCAAACTATTTATATAAATACTGCGTTACCTAGATGCACACGCACTGGGCAGCCGCGAAACGCCTCGTGAAGATCTTTGTCTACAAAACGCTTGTCATTTGTATAGTTAGAGCCAGGTGGCAATTAGAAACTTGACGATAAGTTGTAAAACTAATCTGAACCAACTCTCTACAGAGATAAACGTAATTTACGTACGACTTTTAACACCTTTTACCAAGTACAAACTAAGGAAGGAGGATTGAGATTGTTACTAGGTACTTAGTTCAGTTGGTGTGTTTCCCTCAGGGTGTTGGGCGGCGGTGGCGGTGCGGCGGCTGGGCGGCAGGCGGCATGCATCCGCCCGGGTAGCAGCATGGGGGCCCGCCTGGCGCTCTGCCTGCCTCTGCTCATGCTGGCCACCCCCTCCGAGCTCTCCGCTCAAGGTAAGACTATCCATCGCTTGTCATCAACTGTCAGATCTAAGAGCCACCCAAACTCTTAGATCTCCTTGAATACCTAGAGTCTGGCGGTCTATTTATTTCCTCTCACGTTCTTGTAACTGCAACGCGTTTATAAAATTCGCCACACATGTCGATGTCGTGTCGCATGTAACATTTGCCAATGTCTACTTTCGATTGACGAGCAACGGTCAATTAACGGTAATTGAATTGTTCATTTCACGGTACATATGTAGTGGGTAGGTACTGGTATCGCAGGTCGCCAGTTGGCCGAGTAAGGCTGCCACTCGAACTACTAAGCGGTCGCGTGCGTGCTACGGTCCGCACTTTGCATCGAGGTGGCCGAGCGCCCGTTAACTTGAGCAACCCTTACTTACCCGTGGATCACGTGCGAACATCGAACTAAACTAACCTCTAAGTTAAATAGCAGTCCATTATCAGATAAGGCAGATTTAGTATAACGATATTTGAAAAAAAAAACATTACACTTGTCTAATAACTTGTCGTATAATTTGCCAGAGCCTTGACATGACACCGAGCAATAAGAACATTGCCACATACTTGATAGTAGAGATCACGTTAGTTGAAAACTGCTTTTTAGTAAGGCACAAGTAGCACATTTTACACTCACAATGTAAAATGAACTAGGTGCTAAGGCAGGAAGGTATATTTTTTTGCTATCAGTTATTTTTGGGTCAAGACGAGGAATTCGCTGTTAACGTTTACTTACTTGAAATAATTATTCATAATGGCGGGGTCAACGGTTCACCACCCTGCCACCTGCCATGATTTGTAGAGGTCTAGTAGGTAGGTAGGTATAGGTAGGTACCTACAGAGAACGAGCTAGTTGCAAGGGGCCCCATCCTATTAGCTAGCTACAAGTTGAGATGATATATATATTATAAAAATATCCCGTGCGCGCAACTTTTTTTTCATTACTCATGACATAATGAAAATTTATTAATATGCACTTAGATAATTAATGAATTTAAATCTATGTAAAAGGGTAGGTAAGTAGGTACTTGAATGTAAGTTCTTATTTGTAAGGTTTGATTTGCATCTTTATAAGGGTTTGTGAACTTACTTTACCTATTCTATTTTGCGACTTTACTGTCTCTGTCATCACTCATCACCAATAGCGAAAAACGGTGTTCATGTTTATAAAATTAAAACTACTGAAAAGCTGCCAAGAAGCAAACAAATCCGTCAACTGTAAACAAGCGCTTGCCGGAGGGTGTTGGGGGTTGTTTTGCTTTATTTGCAGAGGGGTCGTTCGCCGAACTGACCGCTTTACGATAATATGAGTGCGGACATTTTGAACACTTGTTTATTCGTTGGATGATACGGTCTACTATTATTATACTATTGGCTTCCTGATATCTGCGTACCCGCATTTTTACAGCCTTGGAATTCGTTGATTTATGTAAATTTCTCGATACCTACCCAAATATAGATAATTTTGCTTTGTCGGTGTATGTAGGTATTTTATTTCAATAATACAATGATATTATTTTATTTTAAACGATAATGCTGACAGAGTACAATACTAAAACAAAGCCCGCTGTAATATGATACTAAAGCAAAGTAAAAAATCTACATTAGCTCAACCGATAGCGAGCCGCTTTATATAGTTAAAAGGGTCCAAGATGATTGAGCTTCGTTGGCGGTTTATCCAGATGTAAATAAGGGTAGGTAGCTAGGTACCCATACCAATCCTACTGCCAAGCTGTAGAGAAAAGAGGGCTCTTGTGGCAGTAGTAACTATGTTGCGCGTAATGGCGATGGTGTATGTATGGTTAATGGTAATGTTGTCGCGTCCGCGCGTGCCGGTGCTCCCGTGCCTGAACTAATTAGAAGCTTGCCTCGACTCCTAGATATCGTAAGGCTAGCTTTGTACTCGGTCGGTGACCTAACACAGAGCTAGCCTTACGATATCCAGACCTTTCGATGTCTATCCACGATTGCACATATATGTTGGTGGTACAATTACTAACATTACATGTACCTTCATAGGATAAAAAATAAAATAGTTTAAAGTAAAGTCACATATTTCGGTATGTCACTTATCAAGTCCGCGGACAATAAGAAGAAATCCAACAATCCAACTAACTAGCCAGAGCTGTATTAAAGAATGCATCAAAATGGGAAAGATCTAACTAGAGGAATTTAATCTCTTAGTTTGCGTAGTAATAATCTTCTGCGTAATTTGCACATTGCAATCAACGCTTTCATTACTCCATGTGGTCTCCGTACTTATTTTAGAGAGTTTGAAATTTATAGCCTGCCTAACCTAGGATACACTGTCATACCATGCATTCAAAATAATGTATTTATTTTAGCTGCATGTTGAGTGATCATTGCGTTTAAAAAAATATGTATTTATTTATTCTCAGTGCCTGAAAAATCAGTCAGAGCTTTGTCAATGTTGTGTTCAAATATTGTCGAAAGAGCCAAAAGCACCTAGGTACTTTTATAATTGTTTATCAGTAAAAAAACTACCAATCTACCTACCTACTTATTAAAAGTGCTGCCTTCATCATTATTGTCGTCACTATTCCCCATTTAATAATATCTTGTGTAATTTTGGAAGTGTCGCAGTGAGGTACTCTATTGTGTTCAGAGCGAGGCGAGGCCCGAGGGCCGGCGCGTTTCCTCCAGTGTCTGTAACTGTTATCGTTAATTGGTGACAATCGGGTTACTAAATACTGTGACCAAACCGGTGCGTGTCGTAACTCTTCGTTCAAATAGCTGATACTTTGTCTTATTCCCTAGCTAATTAACACTTTTTTCTTCTACTTCTGCACCATCCTACTGTTGGGTAAAGGTATCCCCCAAATTTCGTCAACCTTCTTTATCCTTCGAGATATCCCATCCTCCTCTCTCAAAGGATTCGAGTTCATTTTTCTAAAAATTCATAGTTTTTACCCTAATATTTTGAGACATTTGTTTGTATCCTCGATGCAAAAAGAGGGGTGTTAATATAAGTTTTATGTGTGATACTTATGATAAGTGTCTTTTTGTGTATCGTAGCTCCCAAACGGATTAACCAATTTTGATTTAGTTTTTTTTTACTACCGACCTGATTGAGAGTTTTTCAGCTTTGTTGAAGTGAATCTGTTGAGCCGTTTGAAGATAATCAGATCTATTCTTGTTGATGATAGAAGCTGTTAATCGGAAATTTGTTATTCCGTCACGTCAAAAATATTGCAATAACATGTAAGAGAAAAGAAGAATCTCCTCGGAGACTTACAGCAGAGATATGATCGTGTTTGGGCTCATTGTAATGGTCTCGATATATATTATATATGTGGTGATCAACATTTGGTGATGGAGTAGGAAACAGAAATGAGGCTTTTTTTTGTTTAATTGAACGATGTAAACAAACCAAGAGGAATTAATTGACTTTACTTGTCATTAATTGTCGGAAAAACACTTCAACTCGAAATGTTTGTTCGTCGGAAGCTTTTCATTGTTCTCCAATCTGTTAATCGTAAATGAGCAGCTTCCTTGAACCTATCAGGTAACGACTCTTTTCCGTTCGCTGCAAAATAATTATACGTATTCAATACACAGTTCCATTATGGTTCCAATTAAATAAAGATGTCCATTTATAATTTTAGTTTGGAAACAGGTTTTTCTCATTATTAGAGTGTGCATTGTGCTCTACACTGTTTAGTAAGAAAGTTGATTAGAAGTTAGAAGTAAAAAAATCGATTTGCCATTCAATGTTCGAGATGAACTAAGTTCCGTTACATAATTGTCTGATGAAATGTTTAACCGTAAAACTGGATCGATTATAATTTAAATGGGAACTGACTTGGCAGTCACACTCTCTAATGAAGACGGCAACGCCACATTATAGTTTAGATTAGTTTCAGAAATACAATATCAGTACCTAGGACTAGGTATATAAATAGAAAAAATCTTCTGAATACCAAAAGCTAATTCAATTTTACGCATCGTTTTATCTATCCAAATGAACCGTTGAATTATTTGAACTCTCGTTTCGCTTTTGGAACTGTTGAGTCTTTTTGAAAAAGTTTGTGGCGGCAAAAGCTAGGTAGGTCGTATACTGTCGTGAATCAGTACAAATGGAACGGTAAGGTGGGCAGTGGTGAGGTGGTCGCCGCGGGCCGAAGGGGTCGCGCGCCGCCATGCGTGCTTCCGCCGCCGGCGCCGCGCCGTGGCCGTTCGTCGCGTCGGTCGGTGCAGCTGCAGTGACGCTATTCACTACTCCTTTACATTATGCTGTCCTGTGATACTATTACCTTTTTGAAAAAGTCGTTGTAATGCGGTGACGTAATAATGATGGTACCTACTTATTTTAATTTTGAAACATGATCAATAAACTAGACTCTGTTTAGAACCTACTTTAGTTTATAATACCCCTTCGAGCAGTAGGTATAATCATAGAATACACAACAGTAGCCTATTCAGTGCAATGCTGGACATAGGCCTCCTTTATGAAGGTGGATATCGCACCGCACACGTTGCTGCCCATCGGCGGCCAGGAGATTTAGTGTTAGGCTGCTCTGTGCCGCAATCAGCCGAGAGCCCCGTATGTTAGTTAGCAGGGTGCACTCTACGTGCAGGTGAGGTTGGCTTGGGTTCCCACAGAAATACAGAATCACAGAATACCTACCACCTAATCCAAAAAAATACATAGTTCCGTAGTAGGATAAGTATGTACACATGGAACTTCGTTGTTCTAAGCATGTATAGAATTTTTTTTATACTACTTGAAGATGGAACAAGCTCATGGCCCACCTGATGTTAAGTGGTAACCATTACCCATCACAAAGCATTGCATCGTACTTCACGTTTTTCCGGAACTTGCTCTACGATGCAACGCCATACGTCCATCAACTTGAGGCATGAAGATGATAAGACTCTTGTGCCTGTAATTTCATTGGCAACTATACCCTTCAAACCGAAACACAGCTCAGCTGCTTCACGGTAAAAATAGGCATGGTGGCAGTATCTCCCCGGACGAGCCCTTCGCAAAGAACTCTACTAGGTACCTTCAAAAGCAAAGTTTATTTGTGTATGCAGATTTTTTCTGCACTCTTCTGTTCTTACAGCCCAAAAACCTTCCGAAGATGTACAGTTAGCCACAAAAGTAGACACTTGAGTGGGATTATTCAAACTCTGCTGTAATTATGGAACTATCAGTCCTCTTCATTTGAAGATTTGCTTGCAACTTGTTCTCGTTTAATTCATAATTGTCTTAAAATAAAATGCACTTTTAAGCTACAGCACTTTTAAAACACATTTTGTTAATCGCCTTTTATCGATGACTGTACGAACGAGTACAAACATTAAAAGAAAAGCACTCTAAGAAGATTATAATCTGGTAATACGTACAATAATGTCGGTAATGAGGGTAGTTAGCGCAGACGAATCAGATCGGAAACTATCGCCGACAATCTGTAATTTGCTTCAAATCGTCTCCGGCCTGTGCGTCCGCCTTCTCTATGCCAGACATACTACATATTATGCCCGTCTTATAAAATATCACATAGCTTTGATGCTTTCATATTTCGTTTGTGCATAGAAAGTAGGTATCCTTCTCGTTTTCTAATCTTTAATTTTGGTGGTCAAACCCGTACATAATAACGAGGATTTTGGAGATTTGTTGACCCAACCACTACTCAAAATTATAGAGCTAGGTTCGTTAATAAGTATGTGTCTGCTATTGAAAAAATCTAGAGTTGTAATGAGACTGAAAGTACTTAGAACCCTACGCGAGGGGTCGGCTGCGGCCGCCCGGTGCATTCAGTGGTACGGTGGTGGCCGGAATGTGGGCCAGTACTGTCGCGGCCTAGATGTGATTTATGAACCCGCGGCCATATTGGACACAAACGAACCCGCCGGAAACGCCGGGGGATTTATTGCGAGACACTTCCGGTGCTCCACTTGTCTCTGTGCACCTGCCGTGAAAACGTTCTATTGCCTAAAAAACTAATTGTAATTA
This sequence comes from Horisme vitalbata, assembly GCA_951804965.1. NCBI lineage: Eukaryota > Metazoa > Arthropoda > Insecta > Lepidoptera > Geometridae > Horisme > Horisme vitalbata. The sequence goes on from OX638096.1 coordinate 452,993, forward strand.
ATTATACTTTTCGTAGGTAAACTGATGGACAGATTCTTCTAGATATTCTTGGTAGTACATTGTAAGATTCTTACCCTGTGACCCCGCTGTACAGGCTCAAAAGAGACCTGGTGCGGGGAACATGGCTCATCTAGGTACATCTGCTCATACTTATAGCTATAATCCCTCTTCTGTACCTGATCATTGCTTTTTGTCCTAATACACATTTATCATTTGTAGCATGCATGAAAAAAGATGATCCGTTTAAAGTTCCATTTCGATAGAGCTAAGCTAAGCCAAGTAAAGATTGACTCTACCTACTTGATATATTAGGCAACTTTATAGAATTTCTTCAGTGCATACAATAACAGTTATTTGGGGTTCAGTCCGGGATCCGTGGCGGAAACGAGAAGACATCATGGCTAGCACACAGAGCCCGCCTGCGTCCGCCACCGTCGCCTCCATAGCTCTCTCCATGAGGTCTCGCCGTGAGTAACCGTTCGAGCACTCACGGTTCCATCCGGATACCAACAACACCTTAATGTGTTGCACATCGAGAAAAGCTTTTTGTCACACTCCTTAAAAAAGCCTTGATTGCCTTTATTGCACCTACCACCATCAAGCCAGTAGAAGTCATAGGTGCAAATGAATATGATAGTAGTGATGATCTCATTTGCCTTCATCCTGTTCAGTATGAGCTAGGTAAATGATAGCTAGTTGTCAGTTGTTTTATTGTCATTCATTACCGTAGATAATCATCTATTTGTACTATTGCATTTGATGCACGTTGTGTGTGACACTATCCGCGCATGCACAGCCTAAAGGCCGGTAGGTGCACCAGCCGTCACTGTATGCATCTTTTTTTTTAAACTCGATTTTCACTTTTTGTTCGTTACGAAAACCGTGACTCACCTCGGGTTAATTTTTGCTCTTCGTGCATCACTTTCACTGAGTTAAAGGTTGAATAATACGTTATTATTGTAATTTGGCACTCGCATGAGATTTATGTTATTTTGATAGTGAGCTGTAGTTAGTGCTGTTAGCGTCGTAATGATGATAGCTCGGAGCTTGGGAACTGAAACACCGAGGTGAAGTTCATCCTCCTACTTTCATATTCTTGACCGGTTTGACCTTCTATCGATTAGTGATAAACTATGGGTAGGATATTAGGTGGATTAAATTGTTACAAAGCATGTTCTCCTTGATTTACCAGTCGCCAACAATATGGAGAGCTCGCGACCTTACTTGCCTTAATTTCCCTAATGTAGTTGTTTTGCTACCGTTGAAACATAAACCGTTTAAAATCTAGAATGAGACCGTCACGTTGTTAAAAGAGCGGTAAACGTGCTGTTTCCTGGCGAGGGGCGCTGGTCGATCGTCTCTCGGCAAGTCGGAAGTGACCACCCGTGCACCCCCACCCCTTGTCCTGATTACTTTGAGGTATCTACATGCTACTTAGGGCTGTCTCTAAAAAGTGCCTAGCATATAGTTACTGTTGAAATACCATTGGAAACACTTCTTCTGCACACTCAAGTATAATGTGTTTTTCTTCATATATGAGCTGATGCTTGAAATGAATATTTTTTTTTATATAATCACATAAAATGAGTCTACAAGATAGACACCATTATTTTATACTCACTCAATATATTGATAGAATAATGTTCATGTAGGTTAGTAGTAAAGCAGTGTAAATTTTTTGAACATAATTTACTTATTTTACTATAGGTAAATTATTGTCAATAAATATTTGGGTAGATTTAGGCAACATCATCATCAAACTCAATCATCTACTTTGTGTCGAATAGTGCAAGGTCTTGGCAGCCCTATAAGGGGACATTAATGGAATAAGTCCACGACCTGATTTATAAACTCATTACGTTTATTGATGAGTCCATACTACGTCTAGGCACTAGCTGGATGGATTCACTCGCTTTGATTGAATTGATTGTGTGGCTTCCACGGCTTGCTCTTGTTTGTTTTACATAAATATATACCATACCTAGGTACCTAAAAGATAATTCGATTCACGACACAAATATATCTGTATCTATTTCATGCAGCGCACTCGGAAACGAACTTGGAAAGAGGTAATAAAGCAAGTCTGTTCGTAAAATTCCACGACACTAAGGTGCACCTAGAACTGTCAACCGTGGTTACGTACATGGTTATACTTGGTTATACCTACTACTTAACGTTGACGGAAAATAAAAGGCTTAATAAGCTCATGATCCCTCTTCTAATGATGCGGTTACGTTCGCAGCTATTCAGGACAGTCGATGCTACCTGATGAATGGCGGCGCCGTGGAGAGTTTCTTCATCAGCGAGGACACCCCGGTCGGCAGCATCATAGGTTCGTACACTTTCAACGTTCACGCGAGCTCACCGCCCCGGTCAGTTCTGGTGACTGAGGATATATTTCGAAAAGATCTTGTCTCACTAGATTTTATGAAACCAGGGACCCTGAGCGTGAACGGCGATCCTCGCGATGATCTCGGGGACATCTCGCTGCGCGTGCAGGAGAAGGGCGCGGCGGTGGGGCTGGCGCCGGGCAGCAAGAACCTGACGCTGCTGCGCGCGCTCGACCGCGAGGAGCGGAGCGGGCCCAGCAACGTGTACGTCAACGTGCGCTGCGACCGCAGGAGAACCACGGACCCCGTCAGTTACTTTTACTTTCAAACGAATCCTTTAAACTTTGAAGTTTACCTCAATTCGTCGATGTCGCTATCTTTTTCGCTCATTTTCTCTCTCGGGATACAGGCTAGCCCTAGAGCGGGGTCCACTGGTAATCTGTAGTATGTATTTTTAATTTTTCTGTTAATAAAAACATTTGTATTTGTATTCGGGATAAGCACCGCAATCGAACTCCGGCACTGATGATTGATCTTTCTTTCGCCGTCAGAGCTTCATAATCCCGGTGTCGGTGCGCGTGTGGGACGTGAACGACAACGCGCCGCAGTGGGTGGGCGCGCCGTACCGCGTGCGCGTGTCGGAGCTGGCCGGCGTGGGCACGCGCCTGCTCACGCCGCGCGCCACCGACGCCGACCAGCCCGGCCCGCACGCCACCCTGCACTACTCCGTGCTGCCGGGGCCTCATAGCGTGAGTCGACACCCGCGAACCTTCTACCGACCTCCACCCCCATCTGCAACCACCAACACTGCACTAGATAACCTTGAACTTGCGATCGGTCAAATCGGTAGGTTTCTTATTCGAGGACGATTAGACGTAGGTAAGATTCCTACTGAGAGATGATCTGCAAAACTTTGTTACAGTTTTATGAAGTCATGGTATTTTCAGAGCCGAATGAATGAGGAACGTAACGTAGGTAGGCAGGTTCGCGTAGTTAGCATTGCTCCCATCAGACGGTGTATGGTCCGTAGGAGCTGGTGGTGTTCCCGCACTCGCTGGAGAGCACGCTGGCGGTGGGCGGCGCGCTGGACTACGAGGCGGTGCACAACTTCACGGTGGTGCTGCGCGCGCGGGACGGGGGCGCGCCGCCGCTGCACGCCGACGCGCTGCTGGCCGTCGAGCTGCTGGACGCCGACGACCAGAACCCCGCCTTCACGCACCCCCACTACACCGCCGCCGTGCCCGACGGCGCGACCGAGGTACGCTCGCTTGCATGTCTGCTCCTTCTCCGTTTCCATCTGTCTTGACTACGGTGAGAGAGGATTGCTACTCGTGCTGCATTATCATTGAAAAAGTCGTGCTGAATTCAAAGGTGATCGTTACTCTCGAGTATATATTTTTTGTCAGTTTTCAACAAAGATCTCAGCTTAGATCACCGCTCATGAACAGATCGGCTCCTGAACATGGTTTTTTAGTCTCCCTCATCGAGGGTTATGTTCGGTCGATCGTTGAATAGAGTGACGTTCCAGGGCTCCATACTGGTGACGTCCCCGGGCCCCATCGCGGCCGCGGACCAGGACGTGGGCATCAACGCGCCGTTGGCGTACAGCGCGGTAGAAGCGCCGGGCGCGCCGGGCGTGCCGGGCGCGCCGGGCGTGCCGGGCGCGCCGGGCCCGCTCGTGGCCGTGGACCGCGACACGGGCCGCGTGGCGCTCACCGCGCGCCTGCTGGCCATCACGCAGCCGGTCACCGTCGTCATCAAGGCAAGGCTCCATCGTCATGTCATGTCATCTATGCCCCACGTCGGGTGCCACGCCGAATAAAATTATGGAAAAAATGTGAGGGCAAGTCACATTTTTTCCATAATTTTATTCGTCGTCAAATCCGTCACTCACCCAGTGTTGCCGATAAAAGTAATGTAATTTTCATCGAATGAGCTCAACGTTTTATGGCGTATAACGTGGCCCAAAATAGTATAGGGTTTCATACAAGACGCTGAATGTCGTTATCTGTCGGTGTGGAACATGCGATGTGATGTGTAGTGGTACGTTGCAGGCGACGCAGGTGGACAACGCGGACCGGTACGCTCTGGCGACGCTGACGGTGTCGCCGGCGGGGGCGGGGGCGGGTGCGGGAGCGGGCGGCGTGCGGTTCGCGCGTGCGCAGTACTCGTGCCGCGTGAGCGAGGCGGCGGCGCCGGGCGCGGTGCTCGCCACGCTGCACATAGAGCCAGCGACGCATCATGTTAGTCTAATTAAATTATATGAAATGAAATTGTTTATTGAATTTTAATGTCAGTAACAAATATATATTTATTATTTTACCCTGAATAGCTAGTACCCCCTGGTTACACCCGCGACTATTTAGGTTCTAAAATAATCGCATCGTTGGTTTTTATGCAATCCCAAAGAATAAATCAGGATAGCCTATGTGTGTGTTAATCCAGACAATAAACAATGTACATATATTCCAAGGTTCAGCCAAATCCGTTCAGCCGTTACAGCGTGATGTGATGATCTCTCCTCGCTTTTCACTTCTCTCCGTCTGCAGACTCGTTCGTATATTGCCCGAATCGATAATATCTAGGCTACTTCTACCTTCTCTATAAGCGCTGTCTGTACTATCTCCTTATAAACACTTCGATCTATAGGTCGGTTTTGCCATGAGAGATGTACATATAACATAAGAATAAGATGACGTTCTGCATCGTTTTGACCTCTCCCCGCAGAGTCCGCTGCAGTTCTTCGTGTCGGACCGCGAGTTCCTGACGCAGTTCGCCATCAACAGCGCGGGCGAGCTGGTGCTGCGCCGGCCGCTGGACTACGAGACGCGCGACTCCTACCACTACCAAGTGATGGTCACCGACGGCGTCGCTGTGAGTTCACATCTCTCTTCACTATGATCTGATCCTGATCCAGGTTCCTGACCTGACATTTGATGTTATTGATTAGAAAGTCGCTCAATAATAATTCAGCAAATCTACGAAATGTTTAATGTCCCTTTACCAACCGGTAGTTTATGAAGCAGACGATTAAACTGGCAAATATACTAGAACCAGATTGCAGTAGGTCTTGTTGCCGAGATGTTAAGTGCATCACGGTACTCGACTGAGGTACTCGTGTGCTGAAGGCGTACCCCCGTCCATTCATGGACAAATGGAATTTTTCTATGAATAATTCATAGTGACAGTAGGGACTTTGTAAGATCTAAGGAAGATTGATCCCGTTACCTTAAATTAAAGTGCAGTAGGAACACACTAACGATAGCTCGCCTGTCAGCGCCATACAACACGTACAGGGTTCCATCAGCGACTAGTCTACCTTACCAATTTTAAAACAGTTTCGCTTGCAAGCAGTTTATCCAGCTGACCCCGCCTTTTTCTTTGTCCATTTATTTTGACCAATCGGAGATAGAATATCTGTTTCTTTTTGAGAAGTCGCTGCACAGAAAATGCACCCTTAAGATGGTAAGGTAGACTTGTAGCTGAAAGTACCTACATGGACCCCACTGCGAATACCTATTCGCAGTGTTAAAATGATGGCAATCACAATTCTCCGTAAGACATCTGTTTATGGTATTATGTATTCCAGAACGACACAGCGTCCTTGAACATAACGGTGGAGAACGTGAACGAGTGGGAGCCTCGCTTCCGCTACCCGCAGTACGAGTTCAGCGTGGAGCCTCCCCCCGCGGGGGAGGAGGGGCGGGGGCGGGGGCAGGGGCAGGGGGAGAGGGAGGGGCTGCTGCCCGTCGGCAAGCTGGACGTGTTCGACGGAGACCGGTCCGACACCGTCACACTCTCGCTGACAGGACCTGACGCCGAGTAATGTCTCAATGATAATACTTAGATTCCTCAAAATTAGTTTGAATTGGGAGAAAAATTTCATCATTAAGATTCCAGCGCTTTCGTCCTTCAGGACACTCATGGTCATTTCGGAGGTTGTCTGAAATTTTTTTAACCAGAGTTGTCGAAAAAAAGTAAAATCAGCGATCGCTATTATTCATCTCCTATCGAGCCTTTATAACGATAACCCTCAATCTCAGTCTCGGAGATCCCCTAGGCCTAGATCCACTCACACAGAATGCGTTTTTGAGTGTATTTATTGTAATAAACGTAGCGTCTCTTTGTCGGTCGGCAGCATGCTGCACCTGTCGCGCGGCGGCGAGCTGTTCGTGCGCGCGGAGGCACTTTCCGCGCCGCACCGCGCCGCACTCTCCGCCACCGCCACCGCCGCCGACTCCGGCCAGCCGCCCAGACAGGTGCCGTCTCACACCTAGCTCCGCGCCCTCTCATACTACTCTAGCGATCGACTGTTCGTGCGCGCGGAGGCACTGGCCGCGCCGCACCGCGCCGCACTCTCCGCCACCGCCACCGCCGCCGACTCCGGCCAGCCGCCCAGACAGGTGCCGTCTCACACCTAGCTCCGCGCCCTCTCATACTACTCTAGCGATCGACTGTTCGTGCGCGCGGAGGCACTGGCCGCGCCGCACCGCGCCGCACTCTCCGCCACCGCCACCGCCGCCGACTCCGGCCAGCCGCCCAGACAGGTGCCGTCTCACACCTAGCTCCGCGCCCTCTCATACTACTCTAGCGATCGACTGTTCGTGCGCGCGGAGGCACTGGCCGCGCCGCACCGCGCCGCACTCTCCGCCACCGCCACCGCCGCCGACTCCGGCCAGCCGCCCAGACAGGTGCCGTCTCACACCTAGCTCCGCGCCCTCTCATACTACTCTAGCGATCGACTGTTCGTGCGCGCGGAGGCACTGGCCGCGCCGCACCGCGCCGCACTCTCCGCCACCGCCACCGCCGCCGACTCCGGCCAGCCGCCCAGACAGGTGCCGTCTCACACCTAGCTCCGCGCCCTCTCATACTACTCTAGCGATCGACTGTTCGTGCGCGCGGAGGCACTAACTGCGCCGCACCGCGCCGCACTCTCCGCCACCGCCACCGCCGCCGACTCCGGCCAGCCGCCCAGACAGGTGCCGTCTCACACCTAGCTCCGCGCCCTCTCATACTACTCTAGCGATCGACTGTTCGTGCGCGCGGAGGCACTGGCCGCGCCGCACCGCGCCGCACTCTCCGCCACCGCCACCGCCGCCGACTCCGGCCAGCCGCCCAGACAGGTGCCGTCTCACACCTAGCTCCGCGCCCTCTCATACTACTCTAGCGATCGACTGTTCGTGCGCGCGGAGGCACTGGCCGCGCCGCACCGCGCCGCACTCTCCGCCACCGCCACCGCCGCCGACTCCGGCCAGCCGCCCAGACAGGTGCCGTCTCACACCTAGCTCCGCGCCCTCTCATACTACTCTAGCGATCGACTCCTCGACGATCTGCAAGAGGTCGCCGGCAGCGGTGACATGCACGCTCGACGGGGGACAGGCATAGATTATGATAATGTACTAAGGAGTGTCAGTGCGTGGTTATGACAGTGTTGTGTTGTGCGCAGACGTCGGTGCCGGTGGTGGTGCACGTGCGGCGAGCGGCTGGCGGCAGCAGCACGGCGCTGCTGGCGGCGGCCGGCGCGGCCGTGGCGCTGCTGGCCGTGCTGCTCTGCGCCGCGCTGCTGCTCTTGCGGAGAAGGTACATTTATGCGCTCACTCACTACTGTACGACTACTGCATTGTTTACTTAGGTACTTGTCATCGACAGATATATTTTCAGTTGAAGGCATTAGGCGAACTCAGCACCGAAGTTGACCGTTAACTCATAGCCTAATTTATATTTATGAATAAAGAATTATATACCATATCTGTAAAGATGAACAATCTTGATGATGTCTGTTCCAGCCGTAGATCGAAGCCCTCCCCGGGCGGGGCGTGCAAGCCGTACCTGGCGCACGCGTCGCCCCCCCCGGCGGCCCCGCGCGCGGCGTCGCCCCCCGCGCTGCCCCCCGCCAGCCCCCCCGCGCCCTCGGGCTCGCTGCAGAGCGTGAGCGCGGGCGCCAGCACCATCCTCGCCAACTCCAGCAGCAGCCTGGACCTGCGCGACGCGCCGCCGCCGCGGCCCCCAGCCAGACCAGACGGTCAGTGCTCACTGCTCACGCACGCTGCGGTACATTTACGGCCGGTTCCGACAATGTACCGTTACCGATGACGCTTCATTTTCACTTGAAAAACTGTAGCATTTTCAACGCTTCGTTGTTAATTTTTGAAAGTTTTTCAAGGGAAAACGAAGCGTCTACACTGACATTAGATTATAGGATTCGATGGTTAGATGATAAGAAAGCTTGGTGAATGGGACGCGGATCGAACTCGACGAAACGACTGAATGAACAGGAGCACACATTCGAACCAGCTTTCAGGGAGCGGTTGACCATTAATCATTGTCATCGGCAGGTGGTGGTTTGCGCGGGTCGCGGGGCAAGGTGGCCCCCCTGCCCCCGGCGGCAGGGGCGGGGGCGGGGGCGGGTGCAGGGGTGGGGGCGGGGCTGGCGCTGATGTCGGACCACCTGGCGGGCGGCGCGGGGCGCTCGGGCGTGGCGTGGCCCTCCGCCACCATTCCCGCGCGCGTCAAGAAGCTGAGCTGGGACGACGCCGCGCCTCACGACTCACAGGTAGCTTTCTCGACCTCCTCATCCACGCGCTGCACTTGCTACACTTCATTGTCATAGAACCGGGTACCGTACCACACTGATCCTATGGCATCTTCATGAACACCATCATGAGATATCGATGTTCTCAACATCGTATTAGAAATAGAAGCCAAACTTCCAAACTAAATAATAATTGCGAAGTTAACTCTCTCTCTGTTTGTTACGTTTTCACGCCCATAACCGATAAGTTGCCATAAGTAGAGATAGATGGAACCTCGGGGATAGACATGGCTACTTTTTTTCGCGATAATAACTTGAAGGAGGTGAAACTGGGGATATAAGTTGGTAATAAGTTAATAACGCATATGTTATGTCATTGTGTTCCCGTGCAGGACAGCGGCGGCGGCGTGGTGGAGGCCGCCAACACGGCGCGACACGATCACATGAACCTCACCGTCTACTTCTGACGCACGAGGGGCTAGCGCTGCGTCTGCCTACCCCACACGAGGGGCTAGCGCTGCGGCTGCCTACCCCACACGAGGGGCTAGTGCCGTGGGCCCCGCGCAACCACCTCGTGACCCTGCACAGGCCGGCTCCGCCGATGACCCCTGAGGAAGCCTCCTTCCACCGACAAGCTTACTCCCTCCCGGAGCCGTACCTGGTGACGTCCGCGATACCTTCCTACGGCATGCCCTCCCCGCGACCCGCATCGCCCCGGCTCCCGAGATCAACTCACTATCGGACGACCGCCGCGTCCCTTCCGTACGTTCCCCTCGGTTCCGACTCGAAAACGGTTCGGAAACGTCTCGAGGGCACCTCGTTCGGCAGCGGATGCTACACCCCGCCGCCGGCCCGGACGTGCCCCCGCGACGTGACGGCGCGGAGGCCCGAGCCGATACCCTGGATGAAGCGGCCGGTGGAGCCTCACGGCGTCCGCCCCCCGTGCGGGGAGGCTGAGCTGTCTTTCGTAGATTCGAGTATGAGTCCGAGGGACAAGAGGGTGCCGGCGACGTGGGGTCCGCAGAAGCTGCGGCTCGCGGGCGGGTCGGGCAAGCGCGTGCGGTTCGCGGCGACGTGGGGCCGCGCCAGCCTCTGCACCGCCACCGCCACCGCCACCGTGGCGCCGCGCCGCCTCGCCCCGCGCCGCGCCGCCCTGCTCGCGGGCGTCGCGCCCTGCGCCCCGGGGACTAGCGCCACTAGCGGACTAGCCTTCCCTCTCCTCAAGCGAATACCCACTCGGTAGTTAGGCACTGCCAGGAATTCTAAAAGACACTAAAAATAACTGAGGTACCTGACCCATGTAAGGCCTATCTAAGGAAGTTTCCTCTCTGAAATCGAAAATATTAAGAATTAAGAACTCAATTAGTCTTAGGGTACTCTAAATTCTAAAAAATCACGTTAATTAGGAACTTATAGGAGTTTTACTTTCCTATGGGCCTTGCCGGTGCATAAATCTTAATCAGTCTACTGTTTTACTAATTTTTTAGCAGCTGGTGGTCCAGGTTTTTCCATATTGTCGCTGTAAATTATATCTTATTAATTGATTCGAAATAATTATTTATTTATACGCTCTTATTTTTCATAATACCTAATAAGACCAATGTAATTTTTTGGGTAGGCCTTATTATGACAAAGGTATATTTTTAAAAATAATTTGTCACTCAATACACATACATGCATCAGGGTTTTCCTTGCAATTAAAGCGTAGGTAAATAGCAATACAAACATTATACACAAAAACAATGGCGATTTATTAGTAAAATTACACAAAACTTACATTTGAAACTGCCGAAAATTAATAAAATCGTTCACATCGTCACCCATAGCACAGTTTTTAGACTACAACTCCCCACAGGATCGCCGCAACTTGACTGTTTATTCGGCACTTTTCTCTGATTGGTTGAGACGCACACATTGATTTTTGAACTGATTGAAACAAGCCACGCAAAGTGGGATTTTTAAACAGTGGGTCTTACTAAGGTCTGGGCCTTACATGGTTCAAGTACCTTATAAGTAAATGTCATTTGTCCCTATTTTGATAGGTAGTAAAGTTCTTTGTGGAGGGCTCGTCCAGGGAGGTACTGCTACCATGCCTATTTCTGCCGTGAAGCAGTTGAGCTGTGTTTCGGTTTGAAGGGTATGGTTGCCGGTGAAATTACAGGCACAAGAGGCTTATCATCTTCATGCCTCAAGTTGATGGACGTAGGGCGTTGTATCGTAGAGCACGTTCCGGAAAACCGTGATCTATGATGCGATGCTTTGCGACAGGTAGGTAATGGTTACCGCTTAACATCAGGTGGGCCATGTGCTTGTTCTATCTTCAAGAATTATAAAAAAAAAAACTCCACCTGTAAGAAAGGAACAGCCACTTTGAGTGTAACGAAAGCTCTCAATCGACGCTCCTGTCTTCCCACACAGATTTTAGTGAACCATTTCTATGCATTGTTGTAGAAAATTTTTAGATTAATTGGTACTTCATAGCTATTGTATAATAGCTACTATTATAATATTAAGTTAACGTACCGATAGGCTGTGTAGTAGGTAAATATGTACTTAGTAATTTACAAATTGTTTAATAATATTCTGTAAGTTTAGCGCGTTTTTGTAAATAATTTAAGAACCAAATACAAAAGAGATAGATTTATGAAGATTATAAATTGTAAATTATGTTACTTACCTAAGAGTATTTTAATTTTAAGACAGTATTTGTACGAAATTGTTATTAAATGTTTTAGTTAAATTGGTGTTTTATGATGTCTCAAAAAATTTAATGATTGTAGGTTAGGTACCTAGACGTAGTAGACAAGGTAGATAGATAATATGTTTATTAACCGACGAAAAACTACTACTATTTATAGAGTAGTCCGATTTTGATCATTCCTTTTTTATTGGAAAGGGTATACTCCGACGATGGTCCCATATAAATTTAGAAAAAAAAAATACAACCCTAAGGGTAGGAAAACAGGGGATGATTGATTGTTCACACACGCTGATTGTAATGTATGACCACGCATAACTTTTTACAGAGTAGTCCTTTTTAGACAGAGTAGGTAGTTCTTTTTTTATTGGATAGGTTATACCTTGAATCTGGTTATATACAAATTTGGAAAAAAACATATACCCTGAGGGTGGGAAAATTGGGTTGAATTATTGTTCACTCACAGATTTTAATACTGAGTTGTGTATTACATAACAGTTAATTGCTAAAGTAAGGGAGGCAGCAAAACTTTAGCTGTTATTACCTGGTAGGTTAAACTTACAAAAAAGTATATATTAAAATCTTTTTAACCAAAAATTAAACCGCCGAAACACTGGAAAGCAAAAAATAATAAACCTTTCTTATTTAACCTTAAGGCTCTGGCGGCCGGCTGATTGCGGCATAGCGCAGCATAAAACACTGGCACAGTTACATTCCCTGGCTGCCGATGGGCAGCAGCGTCGGTGGTGCTAGTAGCTGTGCCCTGCGATCCCCAACCCGCATGCCCAGCGTGGGGATTATGGGCATATCCCTCTTCTTATTAGGGGAGGCCTATGTCCAGCAGTGGACTGATATAGGCTGTTGATAATGATGATGATGATGATGATGATTTAACCTTAATGCTGTTTGCTGATAAGATTGTTCTTGTCGGAGAAGACGCAGCTGAGGTACAGAGCAGACTGGGAAAATGGCAAGAGAGATTGGAGAGTTGGTCTAAAAATCAGTCGGACCAAAACTGAACACCTTTTCTGCGATTTTGGTGGTTCCTCAAATTTCTCCGAGATTGCCTTGGATGGTGTAACCTTACCAGCCTGCTCCGATTTTAAGTACCAAGGTTCGCTCTTCCAAAATGATGGCAATATTGACCGGGATGTGAATAATAGAATGAATGCGGGATGGATGAAATGGCGACAGGTCTCAGGAACAACTTGCGACCCTCGAATGCCCCTTAAACTTAAGGGGAAAATCTACAAGACAGTCATCAAACCTGTAGCATTGTATGGATCGGAGTGTTGGGCAATGAAAAGGAACGAGTATATCAGGGGAAGTTTGAAAGTAGCACCTGTGACAGATAAGGTGACGAGTGGTAGACTAGCATGGCATGTCATGAGGAGGGGTGAAAGTCATGTGACTAAAAGAGTGATGAATGTGAAGGTGCATGGATGCACGAATAGAGGGAGACCGAAGAAGAGATGGGTGGAGTGTGTGAAAGAGGATATGAGAATGAAAGGAGTGGATACAGATTTGACGGCTGGTAGAAGTGAGTGGAAGAAAAAAACATGTTATGCCGACCCCACCAACATGGGACAAGGGCAGGAAAATGATGATTTAACCTTAATAACTAAGTTCTTAAACTTATCTAAGTATCTACACCACACCAGCGTAAATCATTCCACTGCTGGATATAGGCCTCCCCTAATAAAGGGGGATATGCCCATAATCCCCACGCTGGGCATGCAGGTTGGGCATCGCAGGGCACAGCTTCTCGCACCACCGACGCTGCTGCCCGTCGGTGGACAGGGTATTTAGCTGTGTTGATGTAGGCTGTGCTATGCCGCAATCAGCCGGCCGCCAGAGCCCCGTTCGTTGTTAAGCAGGGTGCACCACGTGCAGGTGAGGTTGGCTTGGGTTCCGAAGAACAATCGAAGTATACCTAAATAATTTTGAGTCGGTGCCAAACAAGCAAATTAATTAATAATCAGTGGACTGAACCGTAGAATTACCTACGTAAAACGTGAACGAAGTTACCAATAAACTAGAAAAAATTAATAACTAACAAAAACTTAAACAAAATTTTATCAGCCTAATAGCAGTGGACTGCTGGACATAAGTCTCCCTAATGAGCGCCATTGCGCCCTGTCCTCAGCTGAACGCATCCACGCATGGCCGGAGGGCATCCTGCCGAGCCGCCGGCGCCGTCTCCACTCAAGATCTCGTTTACCCCAACCGGTTGTCCGGCAGATATGGCCAGCCTCTGCCACTTCAGCTACACCGTGGTAAAGGTGACGAAAAAACTCGAGTTTTTCTAATACTTACAATTAGGTTTAATTATAAAAAAGTTAATATTCATATTTCTAAGCCATGAATAATCATAAATTTTTGCAAATAAATGATTATGAATTATGAATTAAGAGACTGTTACAGGACGAAGGTTCTATAATACTTAGATTAGTTAAAATACTTACGTTAAATAGGTAGGTTATTGGTAGGTTAGGTAGGAACCTAATTGAATAGGTACTTTTAAGTAAACACGGAGCGCGGGCGCGGATGTCCGACCTTGTAACGAAAGCTGTTCTTGCACAACGAGCGGCATCTCGCGTCGCCTCGAGGTTCTGACTCAGCCGAACTGGTTATGAACATATATACTTATCATATTTGGATGGATAAATACATAATATATAATGCTGAATACTATCACACAGAATCTATTCCCAAACTGAGCAGAGCTTGTACTATGAGAACCACATGACTGATTAATCAAAGTATTTATGTATAAATACTTTTTGTAAATACATAAGTTACATAGATTCGGTAGTGCACGTGATTGCAAAAAAAAATCTATCGCAACACAAAAACGTAAGTAGCTACCCATAGAATCTATTTCATCATGCAAAATAAATTGATGTTGATTGTAAGTATTTAAGAACCTGGAACTTCCATACTTTGCTGAATAAAAACCCATTACATATGCATGTACCAAGTAGCTATCTACAGTAAAACTGTTCTTGCCTTGCGAATGCTTCAGGTCCGACACTTCCAGTTTAAGTTGCTAAAAACGCCAAGCTGCTAACTTATACTTGTGGCACTGTAAACAAGTTAGGAATTTAGGATCAAATCAACATACAAATAAAGTGTCATCACCAACGGTACTTGCATCTGTTCGACCCCAGGTCTCGCAAGGCACGCTGTTCGAGAGAGTTAGAGTAATTGGCGCAAGCCGTTCTAGTTATTAAGTCAATAAATAAATAAATTGGCACCGATATTGTATACAGTTTCTGAAAGCCTCCATATATAGCCATTCAAAAAGGAAAACACGACTTGTTTATTTCATAATCGAGATATATACAACATACCTTTCCAAGTTTTCTCCTCACGCCCAAAGACATAATGTCAAGACATAACAATGTCTAACTAATCTGTGCGATGCGCGATAACATCCAGAGTAGCGGCCCTGCCCACTGAGCCGTGAGTTTCACCCGCGGAGGTCCCTACCACTGGCGCTAGCACCAGCACTGGTCGAGGTTCCACCGACGGAGGCAGGAGAAGCTGACACAGTACTCTCGCGTCGCTCGTCTGAGTCGGACGTTTGGTAAAGTGAGCGGTAAAAGTGCGAGTTAGCACGCGAACTGATGTAAACAGTGGAATACGGCTAAGGTATGTAGAGAAATTTAAATCATTTGTTCATAGTCATCAATAAGAAAATATTTTTCATAGATTTCTGTCTTTAAACAAAATGAAACACAACATACCTACTGTTGTTACTGCTGGTAAGTAGGTTAATACTCAAAAGTCAACAAAGACGCAGTAAGTTCTTATCCAACGTAAGATAAGAGGGAAGAAACTCTTAATAGTCCGTAGCTGTGGCACCATGCTGTAATTGACACCAAGCCAGAACTGAAACTATGTGCTGTCATTAAAAGATGTCCTGTAAATACGTTCCAATCCGCTCCCCTCGTGTCTCCGACTAACTTGCCCACGCCTGCCTGGGCAGTCAATCGGAAATTTTTGAGTGAATTAAAAAAATAAGTAGAATGTTGAGTTTTAGGGCGCAACCTAGTTTCAGGGTAATTCTCAATCCGGTTCTCACTAATGTCTGGTCTCCCCCTAATTTCGCCAAACATCTCTATCCTTCAAGATATCCCACCATCCTCTCTCGAAGGCCTCGAGCTCGTCCCGCCATTGCTTTCTTGCCCGACCACGACCTCGTCTAAGAACGTTAAAACTTACTATAAAGTTATCATTAGCGCCATTATGGTAATAGAACGCCTAGATTCTTAGTTCAGGTCACAAACTAGGTGTTGAAAGCTGCAGATATCTAGCCGAGAAAGTAGCTAACATAATAATTATCATAGTATCAAGGCATTATCATATACATTGTTAATCATAGCCGTATCGAAACCACAGAAAGGTTGTTGCATGTTTATTAAAACTGATCCACTTTTACGTGTTTTATTACACTGGAAAAACCACATGAGTAAGCGGATATAAGAACAACCGCATCACGAATCCTTGTTTATATCGTATAGGTGACTTTCACCCATTGCATAACCGCAAGCCGGCACCGGCCGAGCTCGTAGGACTGCGCGATCAACTGTGACCACGCAGCCGGGGGCGTACCTACTAACTGCATGCTCATCTGTGGCACGGTGATCAATGAATCGCGTAACGCTGAGTGTGCGCCGACTGCTGATGAGGATGTTGTTCGGAAACAACTAGGACAATGGAACACAATAACACTTCAATACGTAATAATGTCAGTTAGGTTCGGTAACAATGGGGGTCACAGTTCTTTCATGACTATCAACATAGAGGAATGCTTTCATTGCTACAAGAACCACCGGTATTCCAGATGTTACAGTTGAGTAATCTAGCAGCAATGTTGCTGCTGGTTTCGGCATTGGGGCACAGAGCCGGCGCCGGCCCTGAGCCCGAGGACTCGTGCGCCGCCGCGGAGCCCTGGGAGGCCGCGCTCGAGGACTGGGCTACAGCTGAACGCGGCAACATCACCAGGCATGGTGAGTGACATCTTAAATCAATAGAGAAATGAGATTTCCTCATAAAGCGGACAATTTCTTTGGCAGTAGGTTTTAAAATAACAACTTTCCGTTTTATTCCAGGTCGTATAATGTCGTTGCCGCCTTCGCAAGGCTACTACGTCACGGACCGGATCGACTTAGTACCGCCACCGCCCCCGCGACAGCACATACACCCCCCTCCCTCCCAGCTGCATAAACGAGGTCCATACCCCATGCCGGGACACACCAGCTATGCCCACCACGCTGGCCCGCCTCCAGGAGCCCAGTCGAGTGCGCCCGGGAACTTCGGCCACTCACAATCGGGACTTCAATCCGGGTCCCCGCCGGGGAACTCCTATAATCACGGGCCTGGCAATGGCAACCCATCCCAGCAACTATCTGGGAGCTCGTATCAGCCTTCCGGTCCACAGAACCACGGTCCGTCCCAGATACCCGCGGAGCAGGCTCAAGGCGCGATGCCGTACGACGAGTGGCAGCCGACGCCGCCGCCTCCGCCCGGCGCCGGCAAGATCGTGAACCGGCCGCCCAACCCCTACAAGGACCAGTTCAAACCTAGCTATGTGAGTGTTACCCTTCAATGCGTTCGTTGAGTTTTAAAGAAGTAGGTAGATTATCTAATCGGAACACATTCACATCCCTGACTCAACTTGACGTCCACCGCAGGAGTCTAAGAATAATCTGAGAATGTTGTAGACATGAGGATAAAAGGAAGATATCGATGTTAGGATGAGCCGGTCACAACACCTGGATAGAATAGAAGTTCTATAGATCATAAGTATGGAGGTGACGTTAACCGATGTGCTGCAGGCGCCGGCGCCGGCCATCCCCGTGGCGAGCGCGGACCGCGTGGACGCCGCGCCGCCCGCGCCGCACAAGCAGGTGTCGGAGACGGACCTGTACCTGCTGCGCGCCATAGAGAAGCTCGTCTACCGCGTCGACCTCATGGAGAAACGAATGCGCAAGATGGAGGAGAACATGCACTACGTCGTCGCAGGCGCTGAAGCTAAGCCAGGTTTGAAGCAAAACTTTCGTTTATTTTTTCGCTTATTTTAGTTCGGGAAAAAAAAATTGAGACCTAGTAGCCTTTTCTAAACAAAACGGCTACATTATGCGACGATGTGTGAAGAAGATGCAATTTAGACATTTCACTCGGCAGACAGGGATAATACGGGAACCTTCGTCGAAGCGCGATAGCGAATCTTTAGCTAACTGTTCATGACTGTGGATCTAAAAAACAAGAAAAATCTGTTATATCGGAAGCTGTTGCACCCACCAAACTAGTTTGTTCGTTATTCCAGAGCCATGCATTGCCAACTTCACCCGGATCGGGTCACAATGCTACCACTTCTCGTCGGAGGCCGTCAACTGGAAGAGCGCGAGCTACGCCTGCCGCAAGCTGAAGGCGAACCTGCTCGAGCTGGACGCCGCGGAGCGCAGGCAGTTCGTCATCGGGGTGCAAGCGAACAAGAAACTTAACGGTACTGATACACTGTCGCTTTTGCTTTAGAAAAGGTCATGTTTCGTTTCTCTTCTCTTGGATTTTCATCTCCTCAATCCGTATGAGCAGATCCGATAAGCTCTATCCGGTGCAACATGAGTTAAGTAGGCTTTGAATTCGTTTCAAGTTTCCAGTAAAACATTGCTGGCCGGCAACACTCAATGAGCATAATTTATCAGCATTCGTGGTTGACGCTGAATTTTTTTATAAGTATCTACCTACTCCGAACGTTATCTCATGCTCCTCGTTGCTCCTGATTGGAACCAAACTGATCAGAAATATGATCGGCTTCCAGGCGCAGACTACTGGACGGGCGGCCTCAACCCCGGCCTGCTGTGGATCTGGTCGCACTCGGCCACGCCGGTGGCGACCAACGGCACGGCAGCCGACGGCAGCGCCGCCTCCGCCTCCATAGTGGGCGAGGGCCGGTGCCTGGCGCTCATCGCCTCGCCCGCCACCGCCGACTACGTCTATAGAGGACAGGTCTGTACTACTAGCCTCCGCCTCTATAGTGGGCGAGGGCCAATGCCTGGCGCTCATCGCCTCGCCCGCCACCGCCGACTACGTCTATAGAGGACAGGTCTGTACTACTAGCCTCCGCCTCCATAGTGGGCGAGGGCCGGTGCCTGGCGCTCATCGCCTCGCCCGCCACCGCCGACTACGTCTATAGAGGACAGGTCTGTACTACTAGCCTCCGCCTCCATAGTGGGCGAGGGCCGGTGCCTGGCGCTCATCGCCTCGCCCGCCACCGCCGACTACGTCTATAGGAGACAGGTCTGTACTACTAGCCTCCGCCTCCATAGTGGGCGAGGGCCCAGTCATTGCGTTATTTTCAAACGTATGGCGGTATGGGTGACGAGAAAACTTGACGTAGTTTTTCAAATGCTGCCCAACCCAGATGAATCCTCCTCTTGGCCTCCTTCTCAAAGTTCATCATCAGCCTATCGCAGTCCACTGCTGGACATAGGCCTCCCCTAATGAGCGCCATTGCGCCCTGTCCTGAGCTCGACGCATCCAGCTTCTACCAGCAGCCTTTCGCAGATCGTCACCCCACCTGGCCGGAGGGCGTCCAACACTACGTTTGCCGAGCCGCGGTCTCCACTCAAGAACTCGTTTACCCCATCGGTTATCGGTTCTTCGGCAGATATGGCCAGCCCACTGCCACTTCAGCTTGCTAATTCTCTGAGCTATGTCGACAACTTTAGTTCTATGTCGGATAAACTACTTACGGATTTTATCCTTCAGAGAAACCCCGAACATAGCTCGTTCCATAGCTCGCTGAGCGACTTTAAACTGGTGGACTAGCCGTACTGTGAGAGTCCACGTTACGGCTCCGTATGTCATGACGGGTAGGACACACTGATTGAAAACTTTCGTTTTCAAACATTGCGGTATGGGTGACGAGAAAACTCGACGTAGTTTTCCAAATGCTGCCCAACCCAGCTGAATCCTCCTCTTGGCCTCCTTCTCGAAGTTGTTTCTACCCAACTGCAATATCTGCCCGAGGTATGTATACTCCGAAACAACTTCAAGAAGGTGTCCATTAACGACGACAAGACTCGGATCAATTCGGTCATTGACCATAACTTTGGTCTTGTCCAAATTCATGCCGAGACCTATCTTTCGCGAGGCTGATGCTAGGCCGTCCAGCATCTATTGCAGCTCCTTCAGCGACTCCGCCAATAGGACTATGTCATCAGCGAATCGCAAGTGTGAGATGTGCTCGCCGTTTATGTTTATGCCCAAACCTTTCCAGTCCAGTGTCTTAAACATATCCTCCAACGCGCTTGTGAACAGTTTCGGAGATATGACATCTCCCTGTCTCACTCCGCGGCGCAGTTGGATGGGTTTAGACTGCTGGTCCTGTACTCGGACACTCATAGTGGCGGCTTCGTACAGACATCTCAACACTTCGATATAACGATAGTCCACTTGGCATCGCTGCATGGATTCCAGGACAGCCCACGTTTCTCAAAGTTGTTTCTACCTAACTGCAAAATCTGCCTAAGGTTATGTGTACTCTGAAAAAACTTCAAGGTCTTGGATCAATTCGTCATTGACCATGATTTGGATCTTATCCGAATTCATGCCGAGACCCATCTTTCGCGAGGCTGATGCTAGGTCGTCCAGCATCTGTTGCAGCTCTTCCAGCGACTTCACCATTAGTATGTCATCAATGAATCACAAGACATCTCCCTGTCTCACTCCTCGGCGCAGTTGCATGAGCAGGCTGCTTGTAGAAGCTCAGGCCAAAGCGCAATGGCGCTTATTAGGAGAGGCCTATGTCCAGCAGTGGACTGCTATAGGCTGATGATGACGATGATGACTGCTTTGCACTATTTATTTTATTTATTTTGTATTAGGAAAACCATCGGCACCATGTAACGGAGTAGTTAATAAAATAGTGTTGATCCTTATCAACACTATTTTATGTGGAGACAGTGTCGAAGGCTTTAGCGAGGTCCAAAAAGATTCCTATAGTGTGGTTACCTTCATCAAGTTTTTGTGCAAGATAGTTAGTCAATTGATGAGCAGCATCTGCAGTTGACATTTTGAGTCTAAATCCAAACTGCGTATTTGACAAAATCATTTTATCATTCAAATATTTCATCAATCTTTTATTTATAATTTTTTCTAATATTTTGGACATCGCAGGAAGTAAGGAAATCGGTCTGTAATTAGTTAGCTCATCTTTACAACCAGATTTATACACTGGTACAACCACAGCTTTTTTTAGGCACTTTGGAAAAATTCCTGTGTGTAAGCATTTGTTGAAAATATGAGTAAGCGGACTGATTAAAAATTGCCTGAATTGTTTTATTATTTTCGTGGATATATTATCCCATCCAACGGCACAGTCATCTTTTAGACCCATAATTATCATTTCTACCTCGGTTTCATCCGTATCTAATAACGCAAAGGAAGTTGTTATTGTGCTACATGTAGAAAGAGTGCTAGTAAGCTCCTGTGAATAACCTTGAACTTTTCCCGCTAAACATTTACCGATGTTTACAAAGAAATTATTTGCTGCGTTAGCAAATGCCAGCTGTGATGAGTTAGTTTGTAATAAACATAAAGATGACTCATGATGTTTCGCGGTAAGTGCAACATTTTTAATACATTGCCAAATTTTTTTACTATTTGTTCCAGCCTTTTCCAGTTCAATTTTATCATAGTTGATCTTTATTTTTCTAAGAAGATCATTACAAAAATTGCGATATCGTTTGTACGATAATTGCAACGTTGAATTATTTGGATTAGATTTGGCTATTTTATGTAGTCTATCTCTATGTTTCATGCATCGAATGAGTCCTGCTGTTATCCATGGTTTAATGTTATAATTTTTATTATTCAAGCAAACAGTATAAGAGTTTATTTTAATTGCATGTTGTACATTATTTATAACAAACGACATGCAAAACTGCGGGTCAGCTGAATCGTAAACTGGGCCAAAGTCTATGTTACGCAAATCTTCTTCAAGTTTATGCATATTTAATTTAGTAATTGTGCGAGCGTTATTTATTTTAGGTAATTTACAATTTAAGGTTAATAGGGCAGCATTATGATCGGTTATCGACGAGTTAATAATGAGTGTCATAGATGGAAAACTCGATTTAAGCATGATGTGGTCCAAACAAGAACCACTTTGATGTGTAAGGAGTAACACAGGAAGTGTGTGCGCGGGAAGTAAGCCATGAAAGGAACATAGGTTGAGAAATTCCTGGGCAGCGGGATCGCTACTCTCTGGAAGAATATTTATGTTAATATCCCCAATTAAAATTATATTATTATAGGATGACAAGTTTTGTGAAGTATTGTTCAGAGAATCCGTAAAATTACTTAAGTTTCTAAAGGACTGTCTGTATAAAGCTAGTATCGCAAATTCTGAACCGATTTTAATTAAAAGTCTGTTGCAGTCATGAATATTTGGTTCCTCTACAGATACCTTAAGATAGTTCCTTGCGTAAACTATCACCCCATCATTTTGGTTGTAGTTTATATTACTACTATACATACAATATCCTGGCATTGGTGGCAAGTCGTATTGTTTGTTGAGCCAACATTCCGTGAACACGATAATGTCACAGTTATTGTTTAATCTTTGTTGAAAAGTACAAAAATTGTCAACGTTTTTATAAATACTACGTATGTTTTGAGTAAGAATAATAGAAAGGTTAGTGGGTTTTTGTAAGAGGATAGATATTGTTTGCACTGTTCAACTTCACAGATTTTAGACTCTGATACAGAGAAATTATCCAAATCATTAATTAAATCATTAATCATTGTGAAAATAAATAAAAAGATCAAATAGTATTTCTAATTAAACGGCGCTCTTAGGCGCCTTCATAATCTATGGAATTTAAGTACCTTTTTTCTGCCATTATTTTCGCGGGGCAGTCAGCCGCACCCGTATTATGCTTACAGGGCTTTTTGAAGTGCGAGCAAGTTGCGCAAATTGGTTCATCTGCTTTCTTCGTGCATTCTTTGATCGTATGGCCTTGACCGGCACAGTGGACGCAGGTGTTGGTGGTCTCCCGACACGTCTTAGCCGCGTGACCGTACTGTTGGCACTTGTAACAGCGTGTGACCAAAGTAAAGTCCCTTACAGGGCAAGATGACCAGTTCACATATACTCGATCCTTTGAAATCAATGCTTTGCGTATGAATTCAGGCACTTCTATAACATAATTGCAGGAGTCTGTGTTTTTTTTGCCTGATTTATGGCCTAACTTTATGGAGCTCAAAAATTTATCAAGATTGCAATCTTGAAGCGTTTCAGCCAGATTTTGATGGTATAAGCAGGTGAAGACTTCTTTTTCATCCATCGCTGAGGGGACTCCGACAACCACGACTCTAGGTTTTCGTTTATGCGGCTCGTCAACTATCAGGCCGGATTTTGTTAGCTCCACCGATTGTTTGAGCTTTTCGATGTCATTCTTTGAGTCAGTGCTGATGATGACACCTCCGTTCCTTGTCTTACGCAGACCTCTAACGTGAAGCTTCAATTGCTCAGGGCAGATAATTTTTTGTACAAGTGATTTTGTGTCCTCGCTTGACTTTAATTTGTCATTAGGATAAATGGCCACTGAACTCACATTAGTCGGCTTAATAAAGTTGTTCGTTCCTTTTCTGACCATGTCAGCAAAGGAATATCCCGATGTGGGTTTCGAGGACTCCGTAATACTAAGCTTAAGTTCTTGCAGCCGCTGAGACAGGTCAAGTTGGTCTTTGAGAGACTGTATGGATGAGTGGGCTTGTATCGTTCTCTGCTTAAGGGACTGGTACGTCACTGCCATCTGCGAGGTACCGTGCCCTACTTTTCGGCACAAAGCATTGATGCGCAATTTTTGTTCAGAGTTCAGCTTACCCTCCGTGCCAATAGAGCACACTTCGTTCAGGCACTGTTCGATGGACGACATCCAGTTCTGTATTTCGGGAGTAGAAATAACTTCTAGGACATCATCCCCATGAGTTGGCACCTGAGGGCGAGGTGCGGGAGCGTGCGAGGGCGAGGGGCGCGGCGAGCGGGTAGTCCTGCTGCTCCGGTTAAAGGGACTGCTGTCCATTTTTGCGGGAAATTAACTTGATCAGTGATAATAATTTGTCATTTCCACAAAAACACTACAAATTGTCCAATGTCCATACCCCACGTATGACACAGATTTTTTAAAGTCACTACCACTAAACTAGGTCACGACTCAGCTAGTTATTATTTGTTTATTTTAATTTAAATAAGACACGTCTGTTCCAAACAAAGACAAGACGAACCTTAATAAAAGAAAAAAACCTAACCTTTTACTTTTTTTAACTTAACCTTTTAATAAAAGAAAAAAAATTATTTTCTTATCGGTCACCACGCTCAAAAAGTGTAACTTGAATTAATATCAAAGAAAAAGAAATACTGCATAAATAAAATAAATAAATAATTATAATTGCATAAGTTGATACAAAATGCTATGCAATAGCTTTACCGCGGCAGTCCCCGAGTGCCACACGTCTTTTTTTTTTTTGGTGAAGGTAATAATGTTACATTTTGTGGCATTGAGGTCGAGTTTATTTTCGAGGCAGTAGGCATCGAGACGGCTAAGATCTTCTTGGAGAAGTATAGCATCCGCATGACAGGTAATACAATGACAGGTAATTGGTCTCAATATTTTCATATCATCAGCAAAAGTCAGTACGGAAGAGTTGAGAAAACATGAGTCAAAGTCGGCAATAAAAATTAGAAATAAAAGAGGTCCCAATAGTGAGCCCTGTGGAACACCACTTGGGACTTCCATCCACTTTGATGTGTAATTCCCTAACACTACCACCTGTGATCTGTTGTGAATATATGAAGTAAACCACCTAAGAAGGTCACCCCTGATTCCCGCTTTTATAATTTATTTATTTATTTATTAGAAAAACCAACAGCGATACAGTTTAAGTTAGATATTAAGAGTATGAACTTTAGTTAAATTAAGGCCAATAATAGGTTTTTACATTTGTACAAACAGATATGCTAGTTGGGTAATATAGGAGGAATCGAATCAGGACCGGCAGATTTAGTCTTATCGTGTATATTAAACCAAGTTCAAGTGATAGTGATTATATGAACTTTTTCTGTAAAGTGGAAAGCTTTATAAATGAATGTAAAGCATCGGTCTTAATCTTAGGAGACTTAAACTTAAAAAGTGCCTCTTTAAACGTAAACAATTATTATTGTTATTTTATGTCCTTTTGTAGTCTATGTGAGAAGAATGCTGTGATGAATGTACACGGAGGGTTATTAGATGTCGTTCTCGTTCGGGAGAGTGATGGGGGTGTGTGCGATGTGTCTGTCACTGCCACGGAGGGAATCGTCCCCCCCTACGCGTATCATCCGCCGCTGCATATTGAGATGAGAATTAACACTTCACATTGCTCCGATCTGATTGAGCCTAGCAACATAGATGTTGCAAAAGAGTGGAACTTCAAGAAGTGCAACTACCAGCAATTGTATCATTTGCTTTTCGAGAATTCTTGGTCTGAAGTCTTGCAGGCTCAGGACGCTGATACTGCTTGTCAGTGTCTTTATGATACCTTATATACTATGTTTGATGTATGTGTACCCAAAAAACGTCGTGGAGGCGCCGTATGTAGACGCTATCCGGTCTGGTTTACGCCCGATATTATCATAGACATAAGGCGTAAACTAAAGCTGCACATAGCGTGGAAACGTACCCATTCTCTTGAAGTTTACACTCAATTTTCTAATCTCAGAGCTGAATTAAAGACTCGAATTGCATCCGCATACGGTACCTATACGAAGGTAATAGAAGACAATATTCGGTTAAACCCACGTAAATTCTGGCAACATGTCTCTAGCCTACGGTCAAAGGGAGGATTTGAGCCTAACATCACCTATCAAGGCTCTACATTGGCCGGATCAGAGGCGGCTGAGGCTTTTGCAAGTTACTTCGCCAGCGTTTTTCTTCCTGATATTCCCCATTTAAACTCAAATGTCAGTGTAAACGCTAACATGTGTAATAACAATGATATAGACCTTATAAAAGTTACTCCTACTGATGTTATTCTTGCGATTAACAAGCTTAAACCGATGAGCTCTTTGGGTCCTGACAACCTACCAGCCCTTATTGTCAAAGACGCCAAGATCCTATTATGCAGTCCACTCTGCCATATCTTTAACCTTAGCCTTAGGACAGGAGTATACCCTTCCCAATGGAAGATTTCAAAAGTTATTCCGATACCCAAAAGCTCCAATAAATCAGTAGTCGAGGAGTACCGTCCTATAGCAGTTTTGTCATCCTTAGCCAAAGTATTCGAAAGCATACTACACAAATACATTTATGCACAAGTCAATAAATACCTGTGTAACGAACAACATGGCTTTAGGTCCCAAAAATCTGTAAACACAAACCTATTGACTTTGGTGGAGTACATTTCGGATCGTCTTGATCAGCGCAGCCAAGTAGATGTACTGTATTTTGATTTTCGGAAGGCCTTCGATAGGGTCAATAACGACATTCTGCTGACCAAGCTTGCAGCTCCAGGGTTTGCTCCGGGTCTTCTCCAACTTCTTGCGGACTATCTCCGCGATCGTCAGCAGTTTGTGAGGTTAGGCTTGTACGAGTCTCGGCCCTATCATACGCGTTCAGGGGTAAGTCAGGGTTCAATTCTTGGGCCTTTATTATTCTTGTTGATGATCAACGACCTCCCTTCCTGTGCATCCTACGCAAAGTGCCTACTCTATGCGGATGACTTGAAGCTCTTCAGTGAAATTAAGTCTGAAGCTGATTGTATGGCTCTCCAGCGAGACGTTAATGCGATCTGTGAGTGGAGTAACATCAATAAAATGGAATTTAACGCAGGTAAATGCTATGTTATGACCTTTGGGCGAGTGTGGCACCCAATTCTTTTTGAATATAAGATCAGCGGTGAATCTATTACCAGAACTAACGCTATAAAGGATTTGGGTGTTACATTCGACCGTAAGCTAACTTTCCATGACCATGTGGCTGCGCTGGCAAAGGAGTCCTTCAGGCGCCTGGGGTTCGTGCTCAGGAACGCCCGCGATTTCCGTAGCGATCAAGTCGTTTGTCTCATCTTTGGTGCGCTCGTCCGGAGCAAACTTGAATCTAGCGCTTGTGTCTGGAACCCGCACGAGGCCAAATATGCTTTAATGCTTGAGAAGGTCCAAAAAGCATTCCTGCGGTTTCTTTACAAGCGCCGATATGGGTACTATCCCTATTTGTATCCCACTAAATTCTTGCAAGGTTGCCTTGGGTATAATTCGCTGGAAACGCGGCGGGCCTTTGACCAGTTATCCACGGCCCACAAGATTTTTCACGGTAAAATAGACGCCTCAGATCTGAGTGATAAGTTGTGTCGTTTTTTTGTCCCGAATAACTATTGTCGGGGGCGGAAACATAGGTTGTTCGCAGTGCCGCCGTGTCGAACTGCAGCGCGAGCCGCATCACCTATCCCACGCATTCTCGCCACGCTCAATGCTCTCCTGAACGTTAGTCCTCACTGTGATTTATTTGCGGATGGATTTGCGGTAATTAGGTCGGAATTTCTGAAATTTTGTGAGCGCGATGTATGACTGTGTGTTTAATTTTTATAATAAATTAGTATTATTAAATTTGTTTAATTTTTTAATTTATTTTTACCTGAATAATTTTTAATTTAATTCTTTATTTTATTGTATTTTTTTGTGACTTGTCTAGCTCTTTAATTAATGTAATTGGCTTATTATCCGTGTTAATTAAAGTAAATAAATAAATTGAAAATTGAAATTGAATTGAAATTATCAAGTTTAGATAGAGATAGAAGAT
Organism: Horisme vitalbata; assembly: GCA_951804965.1. Classification (NCBI taxonomy): domain Eukaryota; kingdom Metazoa; phylum Arthropoda; class Insecta; order Lepidoptera; family Geometridae; genus Horisme; species Horisme vitalbata. Next base: position 480,404 of record OX638096.1, read on the forward strand.
TTGAGGTAAGACCAGAAGTATTTAGGATTATCTTTGATCGAGTTTTCAACTGACGATATATAAAAATTATAACAATTCTCTTCTAGAACCTTCGCTCTAGCTCTAAGATACTCAACGGTAAGTATAGGTATCGGCTATCATTCCATAACGCTTAATTTTTTTATAATATTAGAATTTTTCCTTTAGTACTTTTTTGAGGCCAAGGCGGAAATACATTCTGTCGTACAGGTTGAGTAGGTACATACTTATCACGCAAAGTAGATAAATTTCTGTAAAAATAATCGACGGCTTATTCTAATGATTTGTTAGTCAGACAATCATCCCAGTTGATGGATAGCAAGTCTTCATTTAAAACTTCATAGTTACCTTTGTAATAACAATATTTTATTCTTGGGGCTGGTTTTAAATATCTTTCCATACAAATACTTACTGAAATCGTCATAGCACCGTGGTGTTGAGCGTCCAGTGGGACCAGGGGACTACTACAGCTAGACACTTGCAGATCGAGATTTGACAGAAATAGATCCAAGATAACACCATTCTGGTTTTGAATATGGTTGAATTGATAAAGGTCGATGACGTCTAGCTCATCCAAAAACTCTAGCTCCATTTTACTGAGGGACCCACCAGGCTTAAGATAGGTAAGACCAATAATGGGACTCCATTGAATAGACCTCATATTAAAGTCGCCCAAGATTACAAACTTATCCAAGGGATTTGCCGTCATAATATCTCTTAAACCATTCATAAAGTTAGATAATTGTTGGGACATACTAAAGCAGGATTTTTGAGCGCATAAATATATGACACAAACATGTACATTACTTACGACCTGACCATTATCACTAGTTTTTACAGTTATCCATAAATCTTCTGCAGTAGAATACCATTCAGGTCGTGAAACGTGGTAGTCCTTATGGACAGCAAGCACTACCAGTAGTAAAGTATCATTGAAAATGTATTTGCCATTGCACGACCGGTAGTTAACATAGTAGTTTTCGAGTTTTTTTTTCAAATTCTGTACGTACATCCTCTTATATTCCAGGACTGCGCGCTGCGACACCGCTACGTGTGCGAGAAGGACGAGGATAAAGAGAAGCTCGGCAACGAGATAGAGCGAGTCGCCAAGAGTTTGAAGGAGAGGAAGCCAAAGATTGCGTGGGTCTGAGAGAACGTACCTATTTATAGTGCAAGCTAACCTCATCACATCAAGTGAACAACTGAATCAACTGAATTTTACGAGAGGGCTTCGGGTTAAAAACTTCGGCACCAGAGTTGGCCACTCATAATGGCCAAGAAGCAATTTGAGGATCACGGAGCTAAAATAGTGAAAAATAAGTTTCTTAATTAAGTTCAGTAAGTAAGTTTCTTAATTAAGTTGCCTTTAGCTTACGGTATCCACAAGCTCCAGATATCCTGTGTCGTCGAATATGAAAAGGTTTCTGTTGACTGGCTCACTGAAGAACTTGAGAAAATTGAGAACTATGTCCAAAGTATCGACATCGCAGCATTCAACAAAGTGTAAAATGCAGGGTACAAAATACTATTTTTCATATTTGTTATAGAAAATAAATATCAAGTCATACCTATATTACACCTAGTTGAGTTGTTATAAAGCGTACATATACTAGTTCAAGTCTAGCAGAGTGGACAACACTGTTGATGGGGTTGCGTTAGTAAGTAAGTAGGTCCCTATTTAATAATTTATTCAATTTTATTTTGTACATAATAAAAAATTTAAATACCTAGTATCTTTGTATTTGTAGGTATTTCATTTGAATAAAACACTTGTTATTTTACAGCTAGATTTATTAAAAAAGACAACTTCTTTACACTAGCATTAACATTATATTCATATTTACAAGATAAAGGATCACAACGAAATAACTTACATATAATAAATATTTTTATTGACTGACAGAATGACCTGCGCCTACATTTTATTATATTGATTTATCCAAAGAGATTAGACTATATGGACGATATCGTTGTAAAGAATCAAGGTTCCTTCTTTGTATATTATTATTTAACAAAATGATATTTATGGAATTTTAGGGCCAGTGCCTCCCAAATCGGAATCGTATGATATTCTCACCATACTATTGTTAGGTTTGGCAAATGAACGATCCACTTTGGTTAATACTGACCTAAAATCGACATTCAACTAATAAATAGCTTCTTTCAATTATTTCCTAGGAATAGGAACACAGTTCCTGGCACTAACGATAGTAATAAATATTAGTACAAAATCATCACTCCACGACACATGTTAAAATGGCAGCCGACGGTTCCCTCCAAGTTAACTTCTAGCCAATTCTAGAAAAGTTTTGTTAATAACGCTTCCCTTAACATTATTTACACACATTAATTTCGCAAATGTCCGGTAGATTAGGGCTGAGAGATCATAATCTATGATTTTTTAAATATATTGTGAAGAATTTGTAGTTTTAAAAATACCTACTACCAATTTTCAGTTGACGGCATCGTTGTTGTGTAAGTCCTGAGCTACTATTGATCAAGAACACGTGCCGTTTAAATATGTATGGTACATATGTACATCGCGGTGGATATTTAAAATCACTATATATTCATTCGACTCATTCTTAAACTCTCAAATAGACAATATTATTTTAAGCGTTAAAAGAAGAATTTTGTAGACAGCTTCGAACTGGCACTGACACACCACAAGCCATTCTGTATTTTAATTCGCCATTCTAAGATTTTGGTTAAAATCCGCATTCACGAATCGAATTAAAAAATGATCGTGATTTAAGAGCAGTAATCGACAGTTTTCAAATAAAAATCATTCAAGTTCTACGCTCAAGTCACGACTTTTGAGTTGAATCTTTAGATCATCAGAGAACAGTGTATGGACCGCGTCAGTATATTTTGTGCGTTAGTAAATCCCTCAGTCATGTGATGTGCGAGTATTGTTCGTGTCCAATACACGGAAGTGATGTGAGCGCTGTTTCTTCAAGAATGAGCCGAATGCCTCCTCCTCTTCACATTTGCAGTCCCACCGACCTGACGCCTCATTTACTAAGTTTCACATTGAAATGATTGATAAGCACCAGTCCTGTTTTTACAAACTTCGACAGTTTGTCAATTGACGTTCATTGAATTTCGACGGATGAAATGTCAAAGTTTGCAAATAGATGTTAATAAATGAGGCCTCTGATGACGAGCCCCAGCGTCTTCGGAATCAGCCTAGTTCTCTTCACAACAGCCTTACTGCTGTGAAGGAATGATCAAGAACAAACGATTGCTAGCACAGCTATGCTTGCGTAAAATTGAAATCTTCACTTACTCTTGCCCTAATAAGAAAATACTTCAGCTGAATCGTCATCTACACAGTACAGAGTAACTCTGCGTAAGATCGGTGAGACTCGGTCCTCTATGAAAAACTAAAAAAAACTAAATGTTTTACAAAAACAACATCGATCTCACTTCTCATCCGAAGGTGGTCATCTCATGTCTCACTACAAGATTTCGTGAACTGTATTTGTGTTTGGAGATGTCTAAGTTTTACAGACTTCCCGCCAGGGGCGCTGTTCCATCTCCAGCTCAGAATAAGGATAATGAAATAGAAATCTTAAAATACATCATGCTCTGAAACACCAACTCGTACGGTTGATCTCTACTTTTTTACGTCCAGTATCATCGGCTAGAAAGGGATGCATACTTCTGTCAATGCGACTTCAAATTAATCAATTGTAAATCGTATAGTTATTCTTTTTCACTTTTGCCTTGATAGTAGTGTAGGTGTATTTGTATGCGTAACGTCAATATTGACGGAAGTATTAGTGCCGTGCACAAAAAAAAAAAAATTAACCGACTTCAAACAGGAGGAGGCTATCTAGCATTCAACTTTCCTTTAGGTGTAGTGAGCTAGGCGGCTGAAACTTATTTCTCAGGTAGGTCTATACCTAGCAAGCCTATATCTGAATTGGCGTACTGCGGAAATAAATATATTTCGAAGTATTAATTTTGTGAAAATTCAGATTTTTCACGAAATAGGGATGACGACTGGGTACAAAAAATATTATTCTAATTAGTCCGTCAGAGAGATCAACAAAAAATGAGGGTCCTCCAAAGCGACGCCATTTGCATCCTACTTTTAGTAATACCTACGAAGTGTTTCGAGACAACCGTCAAAGACAACTTTGAGGAAGAGGATGGTAAATGTTTCTTTGAAAATCCGTTGCACAATTCTTACGTTGACACCCGTAGCTTCAGCTGTACACTGGGTAATGTTTCCGAGGTGAGAAAAATCACCGTTAGGCTCTGCGTGTTAAAGGGTAAATTAAAAATTCCTTTTTCAAGAAACGGTAAACGATAGCCATATGACCCTAGGTTCATATTTAAGTAAATAATAATAATTAAATAAAAATAAAAATAAATACTTGAGCACGAATAACTTTACGCTGAGTTACCATGGTGCCGTAAGTTTGTGGCGCAGTTACAATAAGCACTATACACTATAAGACACCGCGTCCCGCCCGCGACTGACAGCTGACAGCTGACAGCTCCTGACTCCTTCTTACCTCACGCACATTGACTGTCTGTAACTTCACTTTTCTCTTTTACCCACTCTAAATAAATAAGCATCCTACTCTCTATGTTAACCCACCCTTAATAGCATAAGCCATTAAGGAGAATTGAAGAAAGAAGAAAGAAGAAAATATATAGGACGCAGAAGGCTATCCTAAGCCTATCCAGTCTAACAGACTTAATGAAGCAAGGACCATCAATATACAACACCTCTGATGTCGGCCTATGCTTCTACCAAATGACCCAGAGGTAGTCGCCTCTGCGTGTTGAATCTAGGGTAGAGAGGGAATCCTCGAGGCCCTAACTAAACGCTCGGAAAAGTATCAAGCAAGAGCGTTTGAAGAAAACCTGCTGCTGCTGCCTCACGCACACTAACACAATGTGCACGTGCACGCACTACGACAGATATAGAAAAACGACTTCGTGAGATAGAACAACTACAACTGTACCAGGGCAGTCGAATATAGTGCGAAGCAGTTTTGTTATAATGCCCTGGTACGATTTACAATTTGAACTAAATTGATGTCACATTGGGATAAGTATGCATCCCTTTCTGGTTAGTGATATGGTCATAAGAAAGTAGAGATGAGACGTACTAGTTGATGTTTCAGAGCCTGGTGAATTTTAAGATTTTTTTGTTTCATTATTCATATTTTGAGATCTACATACTACAATATAAAGGCTTATATTAGACCATGCGGTATTCACTCAACATACGTATAGGAGTAAATTACTCATACTTCCTATAATTATGTACATATCTTACATGTTTTGAAAATACATGCGGTGTTCACTGCTCTCAGTAACTACGTCTAGAATTATGTTTTAAAATTTTCTTTATTATTTTGTAATTTTTAGTGTGTATTTCAATCTGTGAACCAAATAATACAAAAAAGCCACCAAGGGACGATTCTCATCAGACATACAGTTCGTATGAAACAATTGATAGTAGAGAGTGCACGATCCACGTCCCGCCCGGGTGACTCACAGGCACGGGGTGGTGAGAATCATCCGTAAGTGAGCGAGACGGTCTCACTAAGAGTGGCCGCACACCGCGTGCTCTAACAACCGTTTATATAAAGTCGTAGGTGTAGGTAGGAGATAGAGGGTCAGGGGTCGGAGTGGCGCGGAGAGTGAGACATTCCTGCGAGTGTCGTCAGTTGAAGTGGAACTTGAACTGGAAGGGGCTGCCGTGCTGGAAGTGGTGGAAGGGGTTGTGGAAGGGTCCTCCCCCTCCCCCTCCCCCGCCCCCTCCCCCTCGCTGTGCCTCCGGGTCGAGCGGGTCGACGCCGGCGTCGAACTGCGCGCGCTTCTCGGGGTCCGTCAGCACCTGCACGAGGAGACGTGCAATGTATTACATCAACTATATATTAGAGATCAGCCGCATGGGTTGATATTCAGATTATAGTGAATTTTAAGACTTCATCTATCGTAGTTGTCTTCTACAATAATAATAAATAATAATTATATTTTATATCTGTGGGGAGGCCTATGTCCAGCGCATTAGAAACGTGCCGTTGGAGAGAAATGCTACGAATGCCATGGACGGCCTTCCGCACCAACGTGTGCATTCTTCGTGAGCTGAAGATCACAACGCAACGAAAGCGTCCATAGTATGTCTAATAATAATGAGGAGGGGCACAACCTAGAACGACTCATGACCACCGGGAAGGTTGACGTCGAAAGATGGCGAGGACGCGGTCCGCTTCGTAGATCAGGCCGAATCCGCTCAACTCTGGCTCCGAAAGTGCACGATGCGCTCCACGCAGCGGAAGACCAACGGCATGATATTGTAAAAAAAAAGATTCGACGGGGAATCGCAACGTTTAGTCGTGAGGAGTGCGACGCGAGAAGGATGTCCAGCAGTGGACTGCTTTAAGCAGATGATGATGATGATGATCCAACTGTTGACGCGTGCCACAGACACGCGGGTGCTTTAGAAAGAAGACGCCGACACACGACGCCGCCCTCGCCTCCGCATGCAGCGCACCGTCGGCTGCCTCTTTACCTCACCACCGCCATCGGATAGCACGCTCGCTTCCTCATCTTTCGCGCGGTCCATATTAATTATACGAAACCGAATTGTGAATATTAACAAAAATATGTTCTTAAATCATCATCGGCCTATCTATAGCAGTCCACTGCTGAACATAGCCCCCCCCTGAACGCCATTGCGCCCTGTCCTGAGCTCGACGCATCCAGCTTCTACCAGCAGCCGACACCAGATCATTTCGCAGTCACTCCACCTGAGCGGAGGGCGTCCTACACGACGTACTACGTACCGTTTTTAAATACCATCTTTATTTTGATATGTCCCAGTAGCTGACACTAACAAATCTACTTTTCTAGTTTATTATATAGCCTTGCGGTTGACCACAACTCCCCTAATAAAGGGTACCTTGATACACGATGGGAAATGTCATGACCATCAGTCGAGTACAAATATTAGAGTATCGGTTGGTGTGAAAGCGTAACACAAAACGAACAAACAAATTCACTTTGGCGTTCATAACATCAGTTAGATTAGATATGATTTTGATTGCTATCAAAGATCTGTTTCAGATGAAACCTAGGTCTCCGCATCGAGACTTGCAAGCCGCGGGCAGTCAAAGTACATCGAAATCCCACGTCAAGGTTCCCTCGGTTGTTAAGGGACTACTCACAGTTATTCAGCTCCATTCGCGTTTCGCTGAACGATTTTGGTCACACTTATACAGCTCGGCTTCTATCAGCCGCGTGCGGAGTCGTAAGAATGAGATAAGCCGTCATAGCGTGCTATCTTCGCTGAAACGCTTCTTTCTACTACGTACGACGCTGAATATGCTGCGAAGACGGTTAGGCTCCCCGCAGACGACAGACTTTACAACCGATTTTTCGTAGGACGGTTAGGGATAAGACATCATGGACAGAGCGTATTTCAACCAGGTTGGATATACGGAGGAAGTAAGGCCTTAAGAGCTAAAATGAGAGAGAGTTAGAATTGGATTGTACGTATTTATACAAGTATTTTATGTTCTATTACTTTTATAGCAGTTTCAAATATGTATGAGTATTTCGTTTTCTGGATTCAGAAAGTAAGGCCTTAAAGAGACGCATTGATAAATGGCAAAGTGCCATAACTCCACAACTATGAACTTTACGAAAAAAAAGTACTAGCACATAAAATACTTATATCAATACGTACAATCTAATTCCAACCATTTTAGCTCTTAAGGCTTTACTTCCTTCGTAAATCCAACCTGGTTGGTATCTCTTTATCGCTCTTTATCTCGTATGGTGGCTGTTTAATGTTGTAAATAATATTAGATTTAAAATATAGAAGATAATTGATTTTATGTTGTTGCATTAGTTCCATTTATTATTACTAGATGGCACTGCTAAATTTTGCCGTATTCTAGAACGCGCTATCGATGCGTTTCACGTTCATGTCGACCTCCGTTCAGTACAATAAATAATGCTTGCTTCTACCGAGTCGGTTTCAGGCCTGGCCAACATTGGTCGGAGCGCGGGGAATACCTACTGGGGGTTACAACAACAGAACGAGATAAGAGAAGAGTGTTTCTTCTTCTTATCATGTTTCCTTTGATTTGTGGACTGATTTAACATATATCAAGGAGGCTTAATACGGGAGTGCTCGCTTTTAACAAAAAAAGGCACACTTTTTACGGGAGTGCTCGCTTTTAACAAAAAAGTGTGCCTTTTTTTGTTAAAAGCGAGCACTCCCTTAGCTCCCGAGCGAGAGACACGCTACTTAGTGTTCTGCAATCTTCAGTGTTTACATATTATAAGATCAATACCAATATTTTGAAATCATTTCCCTCGTGCGGGTTCGATTCTCGCCGTGGGAAAAATGTTTGTATGATGTAAGATATTGAATACGTTGTATTTACTTATACTATTGTAGAGCGAGGTTCGGGTCCATACAATGTCCCGCATAGTAACATTGCGTAATTGTAAGACGATATTATTGTCGTCATCATCATCAGCCTATAGTAGTCCACTGCTGAAAATAAGGCTCCCCTAAAGAGCACCTTGCGCCCTGTCCTCAGCTCGACACATCTATCTTCTAGCAGCCTTTTGCAGATCGTCATTCCACCTCGCCGGGCAAGGCGTCCTAAACAACGTTTACCGAGCCGCAGTCTCCACTCAAGAACTCGTTTACCCCAATGGTTGTCGGTCCTTTGGCAGATATGGCCAGTCCACTGCCACTTCAGCTTGCAGATTCTCTGAGCTATGTCAACTTTAGTTCTAAGTTGGATAGACTCATTGCGGATTCTATCCTTCAGAGAAACTCCCAGCATAGCTCGATCCATAGCTCAAGAAGGTGACCATTAACGACGACAGGTCTCGGATCAATTCGGTCATTGACCATGACTTTTGCTTATCCAAATTCATGCCGAGACCTACCTATCGTTCGCGAGGCTAATGCTAGGCCGTCCAACATTATGTAATTATTATAAAAATCGAGTAATTTGCGTTGAATTAGTGTTACAATATTGTACATATAGACTGTCAACACACTAAACATCGTAACTGTGAAATAGTGTTTAAAATACCTAGGTACCTACCATACAAAGCCTACTAATTACCTAATTATAACACCATGAAAAATTAATCATAAAGCTAGGGAGGTACATTATTAATCATTATGATTGTGATTAGGAGTACCTAGGTATGGCTTTAGCCCGTTTTGTTTTTTTTACGTATGGGTAGTAATTATAAGACAGAGTACAAAAATTGTACAAAGTGGAAAGTATTTCGCTGGGTCAGTGATATCGATATCAATGCGTACTTTTACCTACTGGGACCATTTTTAATTTGTAAGCAAAGATAATTCAATACTATTTGTAAACGATTGGGGCGCTCACATAGATGGGTTGTCGAACAGACTCAGTTCTGCAGCATACGCAGTCAAAAGAATCCGTCAACTTACTGACGTAGAAACGGCTAGACTAGTTTATTTCAGCTACTTCCATTCCATAGCATTTTGTTGTGGGGGAATGCTGCAGATATCAACACCATATTTGTGTTGCAGAAGAGGGCTGTTCGTGCAATTTATAATATGGGCTCCAGAGAATCACTTAGAACTAAGTTTAAAGAAATAAATGTTATGACAGTGCCGTGCCAATATATAAGTGAAAACTTAATGTATATGTCCGAAAACATTTTAACATGTTCAAGAAAAATAGCGACTATCATAATGTTAACACTACAAATAAAGATAAACTAGCTGTTCCTATTGTAAGGCTCCATAAAGTTAGTCAATCTTTTAAAGGGATGTGTGTACGATTTTTTAACAAAATCCCAAATGACGTGATTAATCTATCTGTAAATAAATTCAAAAATGTTGTTAAACGTCATCTATGTAATAAAGCTTATTATAAAATATCTGATTATTTAGATGACAAAAAAGCTTTGGATGAAACTGCCTCCAACTCTATCAAAAACAATGTAATAGTTATTAAGAACAATGACGTTAAAAAAATATAAGCCAAGCAGAGTTTCTTGCCAATTCTTCTCTGTTTGGTCACGTTACGAATTGGTGGTAAATTAAAAAAATGACGTTTCAAAGTGTAGTATACAGTTCCTACTGAATAAATGAATTTTGAATTGAATTGAATTGAATTCGTCATCTCCATGTGTAGGTGCCTCCACCTACTATGTACTGTTACTACTATGTACCTACTTAAAAAGAAAACACCAATATTTCTACCTATGAATAGGGAGGGGTCCCTATGAATCTGGAGTGCATTTTAAAATTCGTATGAAACCTTTTTTAAAACTTGACTTTTGACAAAATGTCAAAATAGGTTTTGAAATATTTATTATTGCACAATTTTTGGATATTTCTTGTAAAAATTGTGATATTGTATGGTGAACAAGATAGCAGACGTAAAAATTACCCTGGAAGTGGTGTTTCTGTCCATAGGTAAGCCAAATTTCAGATAATTTCATAATTTCATCACTTTTTCTTATTTTTGTTATTTTTGTATATTTTTCAAGTCTAAATGCCGTTATTACAACCTCTGCCCCTCTGTTTTGATTATATTTACATTTTATGTTTCTGCCGGCATTCTCTGATACATATTTTCATATTTTACAAACAAAACAAAATAATTGTTGTAAATATTGTAGGGTGACCAAAACTACCAAAGTCTAAGGATAATAAATAAATTAGCTATATATATTATAAACATCGGACATAAATACCACCTAATTGACAGAAAATAAAGTAAATGGCTTTAATTCAGATTTGTATTAATTTTATGGTTAGGCAATTTTTATAAAGACATCTTTATTTAATAATTTACAATTAATAATATTATTTTGTTTGTTTTAGTTTTCCGACGCAAGAAGATGTATTGATTGCTTAGCTTAAAGAAGTCATGTTAGAAGGACATAAATAAAATAGTTTACCTTACTTCAAATGTCAAGATTTTGTTAATTCCAGAAAACGCATAACGGATAAAATATGGCCATCAGTTCAAGGTTATGTTGTAAACCTAAATTATATTTATTTTAGCGCATACAATAAAGTGTAGAAGGTATATGTCCAGCAGTGGACAGCTATAGGTTGATGATGATGAATAAAGTATTAAAGAATATAAGTATACCAATTTTTATACAAAAATGGAAAAGCAAAACTAAATATTAAATAATTAATTGAAAAATTTGGTTCAATGTGAACACTTACTAAATTCCATAGGGGCTGAATGGATTCAGATGAAACTATAACTAATATAATGCATAGTGATTTTTAGAATTTCAAATAATATAATAATAATAATAATAATGCGGGACGTAATCACACTGCATCATGTATATGTAACCTATAAAATAAATATTCATAGTGGGCTACTTCTTATCCAGGCACCAGGCGAGCAAAGGAATGCTAGTTTTTAATAAGACTAATTTGTCCGCTGCGGGACAAATGTTTCGGACCCGAGAGTCCGAAACAAATATCTACAGAACATGCTTCTGTAGATATTTGTTTCGGACTCTCGGGTCTGGGTGTTTTCTAAGTATGATATGTATAAATTTACAAAAAAAAAATGTAATATATCAATCATGTGGTTCCTATAATACAAGCTTTGCTTAGTTTGAGGCTACATGATGCAGTGTGATTAGTCCCGCATTAATCATTTATTTATTTATTTTACTTTAATCCAACAAATATTATCATTATAAAGTGTTATAACATCATTTTTTTTTTCTTTTAGATGCCTGTTAAACATTGGAGATTATCAGTAATAAACCATTCAAAACGCTAAATACCATACAAGGTGATCCAGCTACATCAATGAATACAGAATTAGGCAGAATAAATATATCATCTCAGGAAATTATGACAAAGAATCGACTATTGTATGTTAATATGTACGAGCATAAGTTTCGAAAGGTTTTATCGAATTAATCTATAAATAGTAGTAGTTATTTAAAAAAAAACACGATAACAAGGTAGACTACATAGTAGTAGTCCACTATGTAAACCTGTTTTTTTTAAAGTAAATACTTATATTATTATTATTTATATTATTAAAATTAAATTACCACGAGCCTAAGAGCCTCTAGATCCCTCGCGTTTAAGCGTCTAAATACAAGTGAAAACTTAGAGTGAGGAGTCAAAGTTTCGACTCCACAAGGTTTATAAGCAAGGTGCAAGTTGATTATTAAGATTTGTTTCTTTCCTACAAATAAATATTTTAGTAGTAGGTAGTACTACTAATACTTTTAAAGAAAAAATCTTAATAATCAACTTGCAACCTTATAAACCTTGTGGAGTCAAAACTTTGACTCCTCACTTTAAGTTTCACTTGTATTTAAACGCGAGGGATTTTGGCTTCAGCTACTTACAAATGCTTTGGCACAGTAGCTATGTTTTTGCATCTAATTATAGTTTCCACTATTTTTGTTTAAACTGACCTAACTTAAATACCTACAATAATACTAAACATAACATAAAAGAGGTTAGGTATATGATTTAAATATAACCCTTTTGAAGTCATTGTTGTATCTCTAAATAGTTATACAATTTTAAATGCTTAGATATATTTGAGTTTGTAAACAGGGGTGATCCAAAAGTAATGATAATCAAAATAATACTTGGTGGTTAAAGTTACAATTTTTTTTTCTACATAGTCTCAAGTCAAAACATTTAGTTAAATGTTTTTCTAAACCTAGGATTCCCTTAGAAAAAAAAAAACTTGACTCTCCCAAAATGCCTCGACGGCTGCCATTACTTCGTTAACATCTTCAAATTTCTGGCCTCGGAGATGTTCTTTGAGCCGGGGAAAGAGGTAGAAGTCACTGGGGGCTAGATCTGGCGAATAGGGTGGGTGTTCGAGCAGTTCAAACCTTGTTTCTTGAATGGCAGCCATCGCAACTGCGGCTTTGTGAGCCGGTGCGTTGTCTTGGTGAAATAGCACCCCAGCTCGCAGTTTGCCGCGCCTTTTTCTTTAATGACCTACCGTAATCTTCTTATTTGGTCTGCGTAGTAAGAGCCCGTAATAGTAGCTCCCTTTTCCAAGTATTCGACCATAATAATTCCTTCAGCGTCCAAAAAAACGGACGCCATAACCTTTCCCGCCGAACTTTAGACTTTGAATTTTTTCGGCGTCGGTCAGGAGGCTCGTTTCCAAGACATCGACTGCTTTTTAGTTTCCGTTTCACAAAATGGTGGACTCAAGTCTCGTCCATGGTCACGAAACGTGACAAAAATTTTCTTTATCGGCTTGGAACTTCTCGAGATTAACCCTTGAAATGTCAAGTCGTTTTTTCTTTTGCTCGTCTGTCAACATTCTCGGTACCCAACGCGCAGAGACCTTCTTCATGTGCAATTCATTGGTCAAAATTCTTTGAACGCTGCTATAAGAGATCCCTGTCATCTCAGCTACGTGCCTGATGGTGACTCTTCGATCTGCCATCACTATATCCTCTATCTTTTTGACATTGTCCTCAGTAGTGGACGTGGATGGGCGGCCTTCGCGATGTTTATCTTCCGTAGATGTTCTACCCAGCTTAAAATCCTTGGCCCAGCGTGCAACCGTGGAATATGGAGTGGCAGAGTCACAGAACACTATTACTGGCAGAGTCCCCCAATGTTTGCACCAAGTCGTTGTGTATGCCTTTGGTAGACATTTTTTTCAGACAGAGATTTGATGACAGCTCTGATTTCGTTTTTCTCCATTTTGATGTTATCACTCCAGTTTTTAGTATTCAAATGAATGTATCTCCCTGGAATCATGGTCTATTTATACGATTTTTTCACGCGCACCTAGTGGATGTTTGAGCAACCAAAAAAAACATTTTTTTTTATTTTAATACGGTCTAGAAATACCTGATTATCATTACTTTTGGATCACCCCTCGTAATGTATGTATGCGAGTATGATATGCAGCTGCTTTGCCACGGACATGGCGCATAGCATCATGCACAATACCCGCAGTCTACATGCCAAGTCCAGGACTCAGCGTTTATGTCTGAGTAGCGAGTAAAACTTTGACTGATAATAATCGAGATTTGTAAGTAGTTTATTGTTTTTTACTTGCATTCTCATTTATTTTTCATTGACTTGTCATAGCGTGATACACAGCTTAACTAGTAAACAGAGTAACTACCTCTTCCTAAAGACACCGAAAACATGCCACGAGCCTCACGAGCTACGAGAGAGTCTACAATTAAATTGTAAGCTTATTATTAAATTTGCTTTAAATTAAATTGTAGACTTATTCAAGTGGACTCATTACTTTAAAGGTTATAATTTAATACACGTTTTCTGTTGATTCTACATAAATCATTGCATTTTTGCTGATCTTGATTCAATTAGAATGTTTAATCGATGACTTTATTGAACGATCCATAAATACGCATAGCTACAATAAATAATTGACTATTTTGTTATGATCCAAATTGAAAGTTAGTAAGTTAGCTGAGAGCTTGTAGGTATCCTTATCTGCCTAACTTAACTACGTAGTAGGTACTTTTAGAAAAGTTTATCTTTGACTCGTACATGGTGCGTGGGTCCATACCAAGTCACGCTGTGTTTTCTTCAGTCAAAGTGTTATGACTACTAAAAAAGTACCTAATTAAAAATTGTATCAATTCTAAAAGAAATTTAACTCGATACTAAGAAATAATATTTTTATATTATACACAAAATAAACCAACAAAAACCAAATGAACAGTAGTTATTATGTTAGTTATCATATTATTATCAATCAATTAACGTTAAAGTTGTTTTCAAACTCTCTTTACGAGGTTTATTCAACTACTAAAAACGATTAATTCCTTTGCAATTGTCAAGACCACTTCACTCAGTAGTAATTAAAAATTGTATCAATTCTAAAAGATATTTAACTCAATACTAAGAAATAATATTTTTATATTATACACAAAATAAACCAACAAAAACCAAATGAACAGTAGTAATGAACAGTAGTATTTACATTTTGGTTACAATTTGATAATTCATTCATTTATAAGTATGTATATGGTCACCTATTCACTATCTATATTTACTATTGTAACGATACGTTTAATTGAGGTGATGGTGGTCAGTTTTTTTATTAAATAAAAGCAAAATATTCACATGAATACTGCCATTTTACTTTCAACCTTTCCTTTTATTCATAGCAATTAGACTACCTTGCAAAAATACTTTTATTTTTATTAGGGCTTATTGAATTAGGAGTATTTCACTTAAATAATGTAAGTCCAAATAAAAAGCCAAGTTAACGATACTACTATAGTTTTCTAGGTCCAAATAAAAAGCTAAGTGAACGATACTACTATAGTTTGAATATTCCCGCCTTTGACATTAGCGCCATCTATCATCTGGCCCCAATTCAAGTCAAAGCTAGAATAAAGCAGTCCCTTTTTTTTGTACTGTGTCGATATTCTTCTCCCCTGTGGAGTAATAATGTTCTGTGGTCGGTTTGTTTTATTAATTCAAACCTCTCACAAATTACGTTTGGATCTGTACAGGGTCCTTACGAGTCGGATGACATTTTTTCATTACAACGCACTAGTAAGCAGTGGCGATTCCACTGAACGTGCGCACCGAACGATCCTGCAAGGGAGGGAATCGTTTGGGTGGTTGAGTGTGGTGCGTGCGTGTGTATATACGCCGACCGCAGCAGCCGAGGTACAGTAGGGGAGGCAGAGTAGCATCCTTGCGCGACGTGACGTCATAGTTCGGACGTCACCACCAACCGAGACGTGTGGAGGACACGTAGCGGTGGTCTTACCGAGGTGGAGACATCAGCGCGCAAACTTTACATCAATCTTGCTGGATAGAAGTGTGTCGTAGCACAAGTCGTAGCGACACCGAAGAGAGCTTACAGTGACAAGTGGTTTGCCAGTGTAAATTGTGAGTACATTTTGTGATCTTTTTTACGTGGTTAAAGTTCAATTCAACTTATCATCATTTCAAGACTTAGAAAAATTTGAAGTTTTGGACTTAGAAAAATTTGAAGATCATTTGGACTTAGAAAAATTCGAAATTATTTGGACTTAGAAAATTTATTGTGCATGCTAGTTAAGACTTAGAATAATTTTGCTAAAAGGTAACCGACGGGGAACCTATGCCCGATTTCGGTCCGAACTGTTCAAGTTTTTAAACACTTGTAAAATTTTTAAAAATTATTTTGAATTTAAAAGTTAGTAATTTCTTTAGTAGTGTTTGGTAGGTAGGTTAACTTGCTCAAAATGTCGTTCAAAACTCAAACGGGCTACAAGTCTCTTATAGAAAAGGCATATTATAATTTCAAAAAGTCACCTAAAGATCGTTTGTATAAGGAGTCGTACATACAGACTCGATTAGATTCTTTAGAAGAAAAATGGAGAGTATTTTCAGATACACATGATAAAATCTTAGCTACTGATGAAGACGTTAGTGAATCTAAGTATTTTAAAGACAATGTATACGAAACTGTAGAGGAGATTTACATTGAATACAAGTCAGAATTGCGCGAAGTCTTAAGTCAGATTAAAGTAACAAGTAATTTTAGTGTAGATTCTCGCACGACATCAAAGGTAGAGTCAAATAATGTGAAGTTACCAAAAATCTCCATACCTACATTTTCGGGTTCTTACGCAGAATGGACTACTTTTAAAGATTTATATGTATCATTGGTCCATAATAACGCATCAATCGATGAAGTGCAAAAAATGCACTATTTGAAGGGTCATCTTTCTGGAGAAGCTGAACAGTTATTAAGGCATGTACCTATAACAGCTGCCAATTATCAAGAATCTTGGTTGAAACTTAACAATAGGTACAACAATAAAAAGTATTTGGCGAACTGTTTGTTAAAGCGTTTTATGAACCAACCCAACATTGGAAACGAATGCTGTAGTGCAATAAAGGATCTGTTGGATGTAACAAATGACACGTTGAATGGTTTGAAAAATTTGGGAATCGATGTTAGTTCATGGGATACAATCGTTATTTACACAGTTTGTTCAAAGCTGGATTCGGACTCACGTAAGGAATGGGAATATAAAATTAGTAATTCAGATGAACTGCCGACTTTGAACCAACTGCGAGAGTTCTTGGAATCGCGATTCCGATCTCTAGAATTTTTAGAGCCCAAACAGAAGACGAAACCAAATTTTTCGAACCATAGACCTAGAGTCATGCACGCTATGGCAAGCGGTTCTGACGTTGTTAAGCCTTGGTGTCCATACTGCAGGAACAATGATCACAAGATGGCAAATTGTAAAGAATTTTCAAGATTAGATTATGATCAACGCCATGGATTCGTTCAAACGAACAATCTATGTTTTAATTGTTTAGGTAGAAACCACGCTGCCTTCACTTGTCGAGCGGGGTCCAGATGTCACATTTGTAAGCATAAGCATCACTCGTTGCTCCACCCGAACCAAAAGTCATCTTCAAAATCAACAGATTTATCCAAACCAGATTTGGCGGTAGAAGTAAAGTCAGCTGTGTCAAATGTCAAGGCGTTTTTGGATGAATCAACTTCTAATATTAAAGCACACTTTTCCCAAAATGTGGGAACCATGAATCAGGTTCTGTTAGCGACGGCGATTGTGAGAGCTCAAGCAGACCACGGGCGTGTTAGTCTGCTAAGGGCACTTGTAGATCAGGGCTCTCAAGCGTCATTTGTAACAGAATCAGCGGTACAAATGCTAGGACTCCGGAAGATTTCGAGTAGGAGTAGCATATCAGGATTGGGCGGCGACAAGAGCGAGTTAGCGTCTAGGTACATCGTCATGATGAATATTCAGTCGCGCCACGATCCAAGCTTTGAACTGCAGGTACGTGCACACGTGTTAAGCACAATCACGAGTCTACTCCCAACGGAGGAGGTAGAGTATGTGGAGTGGCCAGAATTAGGTAATATCGCTCTGGCTGATCCACAATTCCATTCGCCAAGTAAAATTGACATTTTGCTTGGCGCAGATGTTTATGGTCAGATTATAAGAAACGGGTTGATCAAGGGTCCCAACGGCACACCGACGGCTCAGTGTACTGCGTTGGGATGGATCTTATCAGGTCCCACACATCAGGCACGAGTTCGAGCTGATGTTGATCAACAGTGTCACCACAATATCGTCAGTATGCACTTATGCATTGACGATTTGCTTAAGAAGTTCTGGCAAATTGAATCTGACACCTTCAGTGGAAAAATCCTCACTGAAGAAGAACAGCACTGCGAAGAGTTTTATAGCAAAACGACTCTCCGAGATTCTTCAGGTAGATACATCGTGCGTCTGCCTTTCCGCGAGGATAATCCTCAATGCAAATACGGGAACTCTAGAGAAATCGCTCTCAAAAGATTTCATCTTCTTGAAAATCGTTTTAAGAAGAAGCCAGAAATCCAATCAAGGTATTCCGAAGTAATGCACGAATACTTGGATCTTGGACACATGGTGCGTGTTACTGGCAAGGATCGTAACAAACCAGACGCGGTATATTTACCGCATAATGCCGTAATACGCGAGGATAAAACCACAACCAAGATCAGAGTAGTGTTCGATGCCTCATGCAAGGGAGCCAATGGCGTTTCTCTCAACGATACACTGATGATTGGTCACACACTGCAACAGGATTTAAGGCACATCATCATACGGTGGCGCATGCATCCCATCTGCCTCAGCGCGGATATAGTTAAAATGTATCGCCAAGTTTCCGTTGCTGAAGAAGACATAGACTACCAGAGATTAGTGTGGAGAGAAGATCCTGAAGCTGAAGTAGAGGAATTTAAATTAGTGCGAGTTACTTTCGGTACAGCACCCGCTCCATTTTTAGCAGTGAGAACTCTTCAGCAAATTGCTTTAGATGAAGGTAAGAAATACTCCACTGAAGTAACAGAAAGGGTGAAGAATGATTTTTATGTAGACGACCTACTGACTGGATGCCAGACAGTAGAAGAAGGAAAAAGGATCTATGAAGAAATGAAGGAAATGTTAAGTAAAGGTGGATTTGAATTACAGAAATGGATAACGAACAACAGAGATTTAGCTGAAGTCGTGATGGAAAACCAAGGATCTGAAGAAGGAAAGATGGATATAAGAATGGACGAGGTGGTAAAAGTTCTTGGACTCTCATGGGACAAGGGATCTGACTCGTTTCAGTACACATTGAAACTTCAAGCTCTACAGGATCCTATCACCAAAAGAAAGGTAATATCAAGTATCTCACGTCTGTTCGATCCACTTGGTTGGGTTGCACCTTGTGTCATCACAGCGAAGGTGATGATACAGAAGTTATGGTTAGCCGGAATCGATTGGGACGACGAGCTCCCAGAGAAACTACGTGAAGAATGGCTTAGTTACCAGTCCGACCTTTCCGACATTTCTAAAATAAGTATTCCCAGGTGGCTAGAAGCTAGAGTAGATGATTCTTGTATGGAGCTTCAAGGGTTTTGCGATGCGTCTATCACCGCATACGCTGCAGTGGTATATTTACGAGTCATTGATGTCAAAGGTATTGTGCACGTTAATCTAGTTGCAGCGAAGACAAAGGTGGCTCCTACCATGCAGATTTCAATTCCTCGTCTTGAGTTGATGGGAGCAGTTCTTTTGGCCAGACTAATTACTGAGGTAGCTCATCTGTTAGGTATGGAGCGTAGTAAGATTCATCGTTGGACCGACTCTACCGTTGTGTTGGCGTGGCTCAGTAGCCATCCTAGTCGCTGGTCAACATTTATCGGCAACAGGACCTCAGAAATCTTATCTAAGTTGGACAATACGCAGTGGTCTCATGTCCAATCATCACAAAATCCTGCGGATATTGCATCTAGGGGATGTACTCCATCAGAGCTTGCCCTAGACAGCATGTGGCTTCATGGACCGTCGTGGTTAAGAGAATCGACAATCACCTATCAGAGGCCAAAATCATCTACAGATTTGGAACAGAGAAAAATTAAGGCTCACCTGGTAACTGGTAATACATCATCAGAAGATTTTAAGTTGTGGACAAAGTACTCTACCTTACAAAAACTGGTTCGAGTTGTAGCTTACTGTAGAAGGTTTCTCAAGTATAAAAAAACCGGCAAGTTCGAATCATATTTGACAGCAAATGAACTTCATGAGTCTTTAGAAACCTGCATCAGGCAGTGCCAAAGAGAATTGGGAGAGAGTCAACATAAGTTGAAACCGTTGAGCCCTTTTCTCGACGGTAAGAAGATTATGAGAGTGGGTGGTAGGATCGAACACTCCAACCTTCCCGAGGATACTAAGCATCCCATAATTCTTCCCCACAAAAGTCATTTTACAGATTTAGTTGTTGACGAAGCACATAGAAAGACATTACATGGAGGTCCATCACTGATGCTGAACCATTTGCGTACAAGGTACTGGATAATATCAGCTAAAAGCCTTGTTAAGATGCATGTACGTAAATGTGTTGTCTGTGTCAGGCATGCTGCAGTGACCAAATCTCCATTTATGGGTCAGTTACCTTCTAGTAGAGTCACACCAGCTAGGCCGTTTCTTCACAGCGGTGTTGATTTTGCTGGCCCCATAAATATTCGTATGTCAAAGGGACGTGGCAACAAATCTTACAAAGGCTACATTAGCCTTTTCATATGTATGTCGACCAAGGCCATACATTTAGAAGTCATCAGCGACCTCACTGCTGAAGGTTTCATAGCAGGCTTCAAAAGATTTGTGGCTCGAAGAGGCCACGTAAGTGATATGTGGAGCGACAACGGGACGAACTTTGTCGGAGCGTCCAAAGAGCTCCAAAAGCTCGTCACCGCCGAACAGTCATCAGTCGCTCTTCAAATAAAAGAATGGTTGAGTACCAACAGTGTAACGTGGCATTTCATACCTGCTCACGCGCCCAACTTTGGTGGGCTTTGGGAAGCGGGCGTGAAGGCTACAAAGTTTCACCTGAAGCGAGTTATAGGTGACTCTACATTAACTTTTGAAGAGTTGACCACCGTTCTTACCCAAATAGAGGCATGTTTAAATTCTCGGCCATTGTCAATGTTGCCCAGTAATGATGATCACAGTGACCCTACACCGCTGACTCCAGGTCACTTTTTGATTGGCGAACCCTTAGTTATCGTACCTGATCATAACTATGAGCAGAGCAACGTTAGTTCTTTGAGGCGTTGGCAATTGACACAGCGGATGGTGCAGGATTTTTGGCGAAGGTGGTCCAACGAGTATTTAGTACACTGTTTACAGAGATATAAGTGGTCAAAATTAACTCCAGAACCTAAAATTGGAGATGTGGCTCTAATCAAGGAGGACAATCTTCCTCCCGCTCGCTGGATGCTAGGTAGAGTAGTAGCTACGCATCCTGGATTAGACCAAATTGTTCGTGTAGTGACTTTGAGGTGTGGCCAGTCTGTCATAAAGAGACCTACCTCAAAAGTTTGTATTTTACCGGTCACAGACTGATTTTGTATAAAGTTAAGTTTTTCATATTTTTGTTATAGATTTATTGTTACTGTTATTTTTAAGCTAGTTAAATTTTGATGCCATACCTCATGGTGGGCGGTATTGTTAAGAACGCTAAATAACGTTCTTGGTGGGCGGCATGTTTAATGTTGTAAATAATATTAGATTTAAAATATAGAAGATAATTGATTTTATGTTGTTGCATTAGTTCCATTTATTATTACTAGATGGCACTGCTAAATTTTGCCGTATTCTAGAACGCGCTATCGATGCGTTTCACGTTCATGTCGACCTCCGTTCAGTACAATAAATAATGTTTGCTTCTACCGAGTCGGTTTGTTTTATTAATTCAAACCTCTCACAAATTACGTTTGGATCTGTACAGTGGCTCTTTCTTCCTAGTTGGTATGACGTCCCATCCCTATTCTGTCCTACAGAAAGTCGGTCGTCTGCGGGGAGCCTACAGGTCGCAACTTGTCGACAAGAAGTCGCGAAACATCCCCTGAGCTGTTCCGTTGCGTTCGACGGTGAATGCGGCGGAACAGCGCTGAAAACGGCGGAACAGAGCTGAACGCGGCGGAACAGCGCTGAACGCTCTTTATAGCATTCGCATGATAAAAACACATTTATCCTCATTTTATACTGGTTTGCCGCGAAAGGAGAATAGACGCGGAAAGCTGAATAGATGCGTACACGTATTCATACAAAATCGTTATTTTCTATGGACAAAAGCTGAATCGAGCTGAATAAGTGTGAGTAGTCCCTAAAGCGCGCAGTTCATATATACTATAGGATTAGCATAAAAGTCGTTAAGTGGAGGCGTGTCCTAGTGACGTCACCAGCGGCGCGCTCGAGGGGCGCAGGGTGACCTCACAGTGGTGCCAACACCAGAGATAGACGGACGTTGTTCCTTGCTTTTTTTTTAAATCGATTTTTAACTTCTAGCGATTAGACCTCCCATTGTTCCTTTTTTATTTTTAAGATTGTCTGCTGCTTTTTTTTAAATTAAGGTGTACAACAAATAGTTTACATTCATTCATTCAAATTACCTATTTTGTAAAATTAATGTTAAAATCATTTATTAAGAATTCTTTTTAACATGACTGTTTTTTTTTAAATAAATTTGAATCGTAGTTTATAACCATGGGCTTACCTCCTTGGCGGCGGCGACGTCTATGAACTTCTTCTCGGCCAGTTTCTTCTCGTCGCCGTGGAAGTTGTCGGGATGCCACTTCTGCGCCGCCTTGCGGTACGCCTTCACTATCTCCTGCTTGCTGGCCGACCTGCCATCACACGCACACGCACACGTCACATATGTACACAAAGGAAAATTGCGGTGCCAAATACATACATACATACAGGGAACTGGGCCAACGGGAAGTACCCTATATATATTTGGATTCTCTTCAGAGTGTCAAAATAGGAGCATCTGTTCCGGTAGAAATGTTTTTATCTATCTTTCGATCGCGTCGATTTGTAGGGTCGATTCTATTACAACTCCACGGATCGTATACCCGAGCGGTCATTACCCATTTCAAATTGACACCTTCCCGCTCTCCTGAGGACGGTCCCGAAGGACGTACGAACGGGAAACGAAGCGATCCTGGGAGCCTGGGGAACTTACTAGGTGACATTATGTAGGTACTAACAACATATGGATAATGTTATCTGACAATATATGAATTGATTCGAATTTGTTTTCGTAAGTCTGACAGGACCAAACGTAGGTCGCATATCGTTTGTGTTTGGGGTGTACAGGGTTCCAACCTCCATCTTCGGAACCCGAACCAACCTCAACTGCACGTGGTGCGCCTGCTAACTAACGAACGTGGCTCTGGCGGCCGGCTGATTGCGGCATAGCGCAGCCTACATCGGCACAGCTAAATCTCCTAGTTATCGAGAGTCGCGTACCGCTTGACGCCGAGTATCTTGTAGTAGTCCCTCCGCTCGGCCTGCTTCTGCAGCCGCAGCGCCCGCTGCAGTCCGTCCTGTGCCCGCTGCAGTCCCTCCTCCAGCTCCAGCGCCTGTCGGTACGCGAGTGCTGCCTCCTCGTACTGCTCCAGTCCCGTCAGCGCGTCGCCCAGCGCGCACAACACGCCGCCCGTGCGCTGCAGCGCCAGCGCCCCGCGGCACGCGCTCAGCGCCTCACTATACTTCTCCTCCTGCACACACACACACACACACACACACACGTCACGCGCACAGCACGCCGCCCGTGCGCTGCAGCGCCAGCGCCCCGCGGCACGCGCTCAGCGCCTCACTATACTTCTCCTCCTGCACACACACACACACACACACACACGTCACGCGCACAGCACGCCGCCCGTGCGCTGCAGCGCCAGCGCCCCGCGGCACGCGCTCAGCGCCTCACTATACTTCTCCTCCTGCACACACACACACACACACACACACACGTCACGCGCACAGCACGCCGCCCGTGCGCTGCAGCGCCAGCGCCCCGCGGCACGCGCTCAGCGCCTCACTATACTTCTCCTCCTGCACACACACACACACACACACACACGTCACGCGCACAGCACGCCGCCCGTGCGCTGCAGCGCCAGCGCCCCGCGGCACGCGCTCAGCGCCTCACTATACTTCTCCTCCTGCACACACACACACACACACACACACACGTCACGCGCACAGCACGCCGCCCGTGCGCTGCAGCGCCAGCGCCCCGCGGCACGCGCTCAGCGCCTCACTATACTTCTCCTCCTGCACACACACACACACACACACACACGTCACGCGCACAGCACGCCGCCCGTGCGCTGCAGCGCCAGCGCCCCGCGGCACGCGCTCAGCGCCTCACTATACTTCTCCTCCTGCACACACACACACACACACACACACACGTCACGCGCACAGCACGCCGCCCGTGCGCTGCAGCGCCAGCGCCCCGCGGCACGCGCTCAGCGCCTCACTATACTTCTCCTCCTGCACACACACACACACACACACACACGTCACGCGCACAGCTACCTCAGTTACACACCGAAATGATAGCCACCTTGACAAACGTAGTGTAGGGCGCCCTCTACACTACCTTTGTCAAGACGCGATTTTCACTCTAGGAACGTCTGGCAGATGTGAAGTATTGAAACCATTGACAGATCCATCACTCATATTGCGTCATAATAGTTTCGATTTAATGTTGAACAACAGAGAACAGATAAATTTTGCCGCAGGACACCCCGGCCAGGTGGAGCGACTTGCGCAAGGCTGGCAAGAAGGTAGAGAGGTGCGGAGAGCCGGCCTCTCGGGCTCAGGGGCGCTTACTGATAGAGGCCATGTCCAGCAACGGACTGATACACACTGAACAACAAGAAAAAGGCGTCACTGGACGACAAAGTCTTACGTGTTCCTACATATCTACCATACAACAGGAGGCCTGCGAAAGTTCTGTTCTCTGTGGAAACATTTATAATCTATGTTCAAGGGAGTATTTCTCTAGATCACAATAAAGATGATGACCTTGACAGCGCAGTTGCACATCCACTTCTTGCCCTCGAAGACGACGAGCGTGACGTCGTCCTCCATCCGCAGCAGCTTGTCGGCAGACTGCATGCAGCCCGCGTACTCCCGCGCCGCGCTCTGCTGCTCGCACTCCAGCAGCAGCTTGTCCACCTTCTTCACCTTCTTGTACAGAGGGAAGCACTTCTTGTGCTCCGGGTCCAGCTTCAAGCATTCACGGATTTCCTGCAAAATTATTTATTTTTTTAAATTGAGCGCTCGTGAAAATGAAGCGTTAAAAAGCCAGGTGTGAGTCGTGCAGTCGCAGTGGGGACACGGTACCTTGAGCGCGTCGCCGACGTGTCCCAGCTGGTACAGCAGTGTCCCGAGCCGGTAGTATCCGGCCGTCGAGTCCTGCTGCAGTCGGTTCACGGACCGGATGTCCGACACGGCCGAGAACAGGTCGTCCTACAGACAAACACACATTCAACGCCGAGTTCAACGAGTTCAACGTGTCCTACCGTAACGTACCATAAACGTTGTGTTAAATTTTGACCGATGAGAGAGGGTATAAGGAATAAAACGCTGTCATTGAACGATTTCTGTGACGCAGTGGGCGAAGAACTGCCAAAAAAGCAGAAGGTTGGGGGTTCGATTCACAGAAGTGTTCCAACTTCTGGGAGATTTCTACGAGTATCTATTAAAATTATGTATATTTACAAAGAAAAAAATTGCACCCATAATATATGCTCTGCTTACTTGCTGTATAATGTGTGAAAACGTCCAAAAATATTTATTTATTGATCAAAATTTTACGATACGACAGGTTGAACTCGCGATAATTGTTTCGCTACCGACGCTGACAACAGCATTCTTAAAATGGATGAAAGTATCGCAGATGGCGCCTCATAGTACGAGTTGCGCACTTGGCCGCACCTTTTCGCAGCCAGGTGTAAACAGGTATGATTTTGATACGTTTATACGTTCATAACGTACATTTATTGTTTATATATCAAATTAAAGCAAATTTTTTTCTGCTTATTATGATATACGGTTGCTTAATTAAATCTGCCCGCAAATAAGGGTTACTGCATATTAAAGATGGTAAATATTTAAGAAAGAATGAAAGAGAGCTAGCGCGTAACATCATTAGTCAGACGAGGATAGTGATTGCCAGCTGGACGACACTTTAAATCCGTTGCGCATGCGTCGAATGCTAGTGTTCTCAACTGAACAGCTGCGAATTTTCATTCTAACATAAAAACCACGCTGTTTTGGAGTTCGTAATACAAAACGTTATATCTATTGTTGTTTTATTTTGTGCATCTAAAAATTATCCAATTAATTAACATAAAATAAAATCGATAAAGATGAAGGCGTGTTTTCTGTGTGACAAAAAATTCAATGTACTTGAATTTAATAATAAATCATTCAATAAGTGTTTACTAATGTTATTGTTTCGTCGTAAGAAAAAATATAAATATCATGACACTTTATTGACAGTTGAATCTACTGATGATTTTGGATATCATTCAGAGTGTCTAAAAAAAATTACAGTTCTGAAGCAAAAAGATAAAGAAGAATTCGAAGATTTTTGCAAAACACAAGCTGTAAGTAAAATTTCAATTGAACTTAAGAATAATATAGGTTATAGTTACGATATAAATAATACAGTGCTAACTTTGAGGTTTTTTGTTAAGAATTGTTTTTTTTTTTATTTCTTATTTTCATTGGAAAACGTAGTAACACAGTACCCTCTACGAATTCCTAAGATATTACTATTAAGATATACATTCCACCGTGCTGGAAATCGTTGAAACAGAAATTATTGCGGACAATCTTTGTTAATTCGATGTGGTTAAATGCCACTGAGTCAGATTGCATCAAGTTCAGCGCAGAAAATAATGGTTGGCTGCTGTTAGATGGTTTTCTAAAACCAACATGGTTCCAGGGATACTCAACTCCAGCGCAAGTTGAGAGTGTGCTATGTCACTCGAAGAACAAATCTTCCGATAATGACGACGATTCTGATATTTGTAATAGCGATGAAAGTGATAGCAGCGATAATGGTGTAAGTGAAAGCTCCGATGATTCAGATTTTTAAATAAGAGTCACGGAATTATAAAATACATTTTTTTGATTTTTAATTTCCTTAAATGTTTAATTAATATGTAATCATGTGTTGAATATTTGAATAAAACATCATATTTTTTTCAAACAGTACTTGCACAAAAAAAATTACTTTTACATAAGGAACCTTGGTTTCATTTTTCACCAATAATAATTTTTTGTCGTAATTTTTATAGGTGTCATTTTGAAAAAAAACAAAATATTTCTTTTGGAGTATTTATTAAGTAGTCCCTACTGCTGTTTGAACCGGTGGTTGAGAACACTAGCATTCGACGCATGCGCAACGGCTTTAAAGTGTCGTCCAGCTGGCAATCACTATCCTCGTCTGACTAATGATGTTACGCGCTAGCTCTCTTTCACTCTATCTTAAATATTTACCATCTTTAATATGCAGTAACCCTTATTTGCGGGCAGATTTAATTAAGCAACCGTATATCATAATAAGCAGAAAAAAATTAGCTATAATTTGATATATAAATAATAAATGTACGTTATGAACGTATAAACGTATCAAAATCATACCTTTACACCTGGCTGCGAAGAGGTGCGGCCAAGTGCGCAACGGCAACCGTGATTTTCCACAGTTTCCATGTATATTGCCGTAAAGTGGACGATATTTTATTTAAAAAACCAGCGAATGAAATTTTTTCCGAAAAATCAATTTGCAATAATTTAATTAAAAACAGTAGCGGCCACATTTTTATAGGCACCTTGGTAGATATATATTTTTCTAATCATAAATATGCCTAAAAATTTGATTTTTAGCAAATATTCGATGAGTACACTAATTCTGCAGTCGGATCTTAGACTATTATATGGATGAAAAAAACGACATTTGCCAAACTATAGCATAAACGATCAAAATCTCGTAAGGACTGACTGCATAGTTGATCTCGGAGTAACCTTAGACTCAAAATTACTATATGATAAACATGTAGAAAAAAATACTTCTAAGGCAATGAAGATGCTAGGATTTCTGTTTCGGGTGACTAAGGACTTCAGTTCTCTTAAAACGATTAAAATTCTCTACTGCTCACTGGTCCGTAGTCACCTCGAATATGCTTCGCAGGTCTGGAATCCCCATTACAATAAGTATGTAGCTTTGCTCGAAAAACTTCAGCGGAAATTCCTGAAATTCATCAACTACAAACATAGAATCGTTAATTCCGACTACATTGATAGCTGCAGACAGCATCACTTTCTACCACTTGAGTTGAGACGAGAAGCCGCTGACCTGTCACTACTGCTTAACATTATCTTAAGCATTGTGGACTCGCCATCGCTCTTATCCAGAATAGGACTAACTGTTCCGCCCAGCCGGTCTTCGCGACGAAACTACCTTAAACTTCACGTCCCGTCCTGTGCCACTAATTATCGTAAGAACTCGTTCCTACCTCGGACCATGCATGTCTTTAACTCAACTTATTCTAAAAATGTCGACTTGTTCAACATCAAGCAAAATACTTAAAACTAATTAATTCCAGCTTCTTCAAATAAGGGAATATTATTATGATTAAAATTTACTTTTTATTCAATATTCAAAAATTGTTATGTATTCATTTTATTATGTATTTATTTATCCTAACTTCCTTTCTGTAACTACACCTTCTACTTGATTAGGTACTGTGACGGCAGGCATATCGCTCAGTCTTCTCTTCTGTTTGTAAATTTAATTATTATGTTTTATTAAATTAGGCACTCTTAACTAGGCTCTTTTTTTTCATCATTGTTTAATTATTTTAGAATCATACCAACTATGTATTCTATAAGCGGAAACTGTTCTAGCTTTATATGTACTAATTTCATGTATCTGTTGTATAAGTAGTTTAAGCTTTTTGTTTCCCAAATAAATAAAATAAAATATCGGGCGGCGGAAATATGGTTAAAACTTTGAATAGGCCTCTATTACAAAAAAAAAAATTCATCTAATGAGATGTTTTTTTTTTTTTAATATCTAATGAGATAGTGGTCGACTCTGATGGAGATTTCCGTTATCAGTTCTTCAAATGAAAAACCCGGAACCGAGATCTATACGTGCCTTCGCACGGTTACGCATTCGATCACTTTCGATTGTGATTCGATTGTTAACAGTAACTGGATAATTGTCATGTGAGATAATGAGAACCTATGATATCTATCGATAAAACTAAAGCCACCCCAACCACCAACGCTTCGATAAAAAGCATCGAGCGTATATCAGTGGAGATCATGGTGTGTAGGAGTAGTGTGGGGCGTGTTTACCAGCGCGATGTAGCACTCGGCGCGGAGCTGGCGCAGGTGCGCGGACCAGGGCGAGAGGTCGAGCAGGCGCGATGCATCAGACGCTGTGTGTAGGTGTAGTGTGGGGCGTGTTTACCAGCGCGATGTAGCACTCGGCGCGGAGCTGGCGCAGGTGCGCGGACCAGGGCGAGAGGTCGAGCAGGCGCGAGGCGAGGTCGGCGGCGGCGCGATGCATCAGACGCTGTGTGTAGGAGTAGTGTGGGGCGTGTTTACCAGCGCGATGTAGCACTCGGCGCGGAGCTGGCGCAGGTGCGCGGACCAGGGCGAGAGGTCGAGCAGGCGCGAGGCGAGGTCGGCGGCGGCGCGATGCATCAGACGCTGTGTGTAGGAGTAGTGTGGGGCGTGTTTACCAGCGCGATGTAGCACTCGGCGCGGAGCTGGCGCAGGTGCGCGGACCAGGGCGAGAGGTCGAGCAGGCGCGAGGCGAGGTCGGCGGCGGCGCGATGCATCAGACGCTGTGTGTAGGAGTAGTGTGGGGCGTGTTTACCAGCGCGATGTAGCACTCGGCGCGGAGCTGGCGCAGGTGCGCGGACCAGGGCGAGAGGTCGAGCAGGCGCGAGGCGAGGTCGGCGGCGGCGCGATGCATCAGACGCTGTGTGTAGGAGTAGTGTGGGGCGTGTTTACCAGCGCGATGTAGCACTCGGCGCGGAGCTGGCGCAGGTGCGCGGACCAGGGCGAGAGGTCGAGCAGGCGCGAGGCGAGGTCGGCGGCGGCGCGATGCATCAGACGCTGTGTGTAGGAGTAGTGTGGGGCGTGTTTACCAGCGCGATGTAGCACTCGGCGCGGAGCTGGCGCAGGTGCGCGGACCAGGGCGAGAGGTCGAGCAGGCGCGAGGCGAGGTCGGCGGCGGCGCGATGCATCAGACGCTGTGTGTAGGAGTAGTGTGGGGCGTGTTTACCAGCGCGATGTAGCACTCGGCGCGGAGCTGGCGCAGGTGCGCGGACCAGGGCGAGAGGTCGAGCAGGCGCGAGGCGAGGTCGGCGGCGGCGCGATGCATCAGACGCTGTGTGTAGGAGTAGTGTGGGGCGTGTTTACCAGCGCGATGTAGCACTCGGCGCGGAGCTGGCGCAGGTGCGCGGACCAGGGCGAGAGGTCGAGCAGGCGCGAGGCGAGGTCGGCGGCGGCGCGATGCATCAGACGCTGTGTGTAGGAGTAGTGTGGGGCGTGTTTACCAGCGCGATGTAGCACTCGGCGCGGAGCTGGCGCAGGTGCGCGGACCAGGGCGAGAGGTCGAGCAGGCGCGAGGCGAGGTCGGCGGCGGCGCGATGCATCAGACGCTGTGTGTAGGAGTAGTGTGGGGCGTGTTTACCAGCGCGATGTAGCACTCGGCGCGGAGCTGGCGCAGGTGCGCGGACCAGGGCGAGAGGTCGAGCAGGCGCGAGGCGAGGTCGGCGGCGGCGCGATGCATCAGACGCTGTGTGTAGGAGTAGTGTGGGGCGTGTTTACCAGCGCGATGTAGCACTCGGCGCGGAGCTGGCGCAGGTGCGCGGACCAGGGCGAGAGGTCGAGCAGGCGCGAGGCGAGGTCGGCGGCGGCGCGATGGTCTCCGCCGCGGTAGTACGCCTCCACCAGCCGCAAGTCCTCCATGTACGAGTCGATGTTGTGGTACTGCGTCGCTGCCTCCTCGTTGTACGGCTCCGCGTACGTCTGACAGAACATTCACCTCACCGTCATCACCCACACCTGGCCCCTGATGCTGACGATTATATATATCGCGCGAAACTGACAAATTTTTATACAGTTTTTCCGCGATATTTATAAAATAGGATATAGAATCAAATATAACGAATCTTCAGAATCAGGCCCCAGGGTATTAGCTTTATCTAAAAGTTATCGTCCTTCCACGCGGGACATTGACATTGACATACGAAGACGTAGTGATGACAAATACTGATGAACGATTACGAAAAGCCAATTTGGTTGTAAAACCAATGAAAAGGTACTAGACCAGGGTAGAAGCATTTAAAAATAATAAAAAGTGAAAAAAAATAATAGTATGATAAAACCCATTGGAAAAAGAGGAGAATATTATAAAAATGAAAGGAAAAATAATTTACAGGCGATCTGCGGTCGGGAAGGGGAAGGGGAAGTTTTAAGGATAATAAACGGTTTATCTCGATTAGTTTTGCCGGAGGCAAAACTAAAAGTCCTATGGAAAAAAGTCAAATGGCAAAGTTGTAGGTAATAAAGAGATCTAAAACTTTTGTAAACCGTTTTTTACCCATAAAACTCATCCCCTTCCCCTTCCCGACCTCAAATCGCCCGTAAATTATTTTTCCTTTAATTTTTATTATATTCTCCGTCTTTTCCAATGGGTTTTACCTTACTATTATTTTAATTGGTTTTAAAAATTATCGACCCTGGTCTATACGATGGTTTTCGAGATATGAGATATTAGTATGTAGGTACAGTCTTTTTTTTGTTACCTGGAAAGTTTTCCGTTAAATTCTGAAAATTGGTAATTTTATAGATTTCGTTATGCTCTTTCCGAATTTAAACTTTTTCACCTGGTATTTTAGCCACTTACGCCGCCATATAGGAAAAATTGCGCTTAAACGCCGTTTTTGACAATAATGTCAATTCTGTTGTTCACTTTTCTAAACTTAACTAAAGGACAATGGGCAATTATGTATGGAGTTTGGTCCAAATTTCCACCACCAATGAGACCTATGTCATAAAATGGATCACAGTGTACTGAATCATTATAAAAAGACTGCAACTAAAAATATTCACTCAGTAAAAAGTTATGACCAAATGAAAAAGTTACGATTTTTAAAATCTTGTATGTACGTTTCTGTATCCCACTAATACCTTCTACACTACTTGACCGATTATTGAAGACGGTTTACTTCGGAACTTCTGAAGGCTGGAGGAGCTTCTGTTGTGCAAGAGCAGGTTCCGAAATGCAAAAATATTTAAAAAAAATAATTTTAGCGCGTATTACTTTTTTGTACGTGTAAGTGCGTTCACGGTATCATTGTGGACTTTTTGAACTATTTCAGCGCATTACGGAACAGGGGGCATGAGTCATCGTTGCTACCATGTTCTTACTACATAGAGTTATACGTATTCACAAAATAAAAAAACGTTTAAATTATTAAGAAAAATTTAGTCTTTTTAATATAGTCATAACTTTTTACAGAGTGAATATATTTTTTTCGCCTAGTAGTAAAAATTGTTTGGTATTTAGTGGAGTTTGAGCTACCATAGCTCTCAACGGTGGTGGAAATTTGGACCACTTTTGCCCATTGTCCTTTGGCAGCTTTAAAGTTATAGCTATCCTTGTCATTTACACCAAAAAGAAAGGGATAGTATCACTTTTAGGAATGTCAAATTAAGTTTAGTTTAGGAAAATGCACAACAGAATCGACATCAATATCTCCTTTCGAACTCTTTTCAAGATAAAAACATATATTCAACGAAAACCGACACGAAAAGAAAGAGCACAACAAAATTTATAAAATTACAAATTTTCAAAATTCCGTGAAATTTTTCCAGGTAAAACTACCAAATGACTGGAGTATACATAGGGTTAGAGACCTATGTTCAGCAGTGGACTTCTGTAAGTAGTTGATGATGATGATGATGATGAAATAGGGGATCTCAGTAACCCATGCTACTTCCAAAAAAAATGCTTCCCAACAAGTCTTAAATGAGATTGAGGCAACTCATAGCAGGTCAACAAGACGCGTCGCATCTTCATAAACTCTTCGGTGAAGATTCGCGTCTGCCAAATAAAATCAATAGTGCATCTTTTTTCACACAGTCCATACCTTCGCCGAAGGGCGCATGAGTATCTAATAATATATTTTAATTTTATCTTACAAGTTGCATTTTGATCCAGTAAAATGATGCATTGGCAGACTATGTGCTAACTAGATACCTGTGTTATCGTCATTGTAAGCAAGTCATATATAGGCTTATCTGCTTAGTGCATGGTATGTCCAAACAATCAACCCATTTATAAGTTGACAGACTATATGGTAACTAGATATCTACATTATCTACATTGTGAGCAAGTCATTATTAGTGTATCTGCTGTGCATAGTACGTCAAAACAATCATTATATCTCAAATTCTGAATTCTTACTTCCATGCCATACTAAATACCAAAAGAAACATGGTTATATACTGCTGGTCACCCATTCAATGTTGACAGTGATATATATTGATTGCCTCACGAGTCTAGAATAGAACAACGAGGCAGCAATAAAATAGTGGTATGTTATGGTTGCAATAATGCATTGCATAAGCATAACTTGCATTATATGTTAGTAGCGGTCATTTCTGGTGGGATTTTAATGAGCATGATATTAAACATTGATAAGATTCTGCAATCAGCAATGCCACTACACTATGCTTTTTAAGAAGCAAATTATTTAGTATTATCAACAAATTTAATAACTTTTAAGTTTCACTTTGGAACCATCACTCATTTTCTAGGTAATTAATGGTTAATATAGGAGTAATTAACACCAATACCACAATACCCATTTTATCTCAAAACTCGAGAACTGACAGTTTTTACACAGCACTTCTGTCTGCAGGCCAAAATACCTAAACTCACTCACTAAGGAAGGCAACAAGTAATTATTTTACTTTATTTATACCTAAACTCACTCACTAAGGAAGGCAACAAGTAATTATTTTACTTTATTTATACCTAAACTCACTCACTAAGGAAGGCAACAAGTAATTATTTTACTTTATTTTTATTTTTAAAGTTTTGGCTAAACTTATAGCTTACAGGAAATAGTAGAATTTAAATAATTTATTATAATAAAAATACTTATAATTTTATTACATTATTGCATTAAGTGTATCAAAAGATGGGCTTAGGCTGCGCTTTCACCAGAGATGTGCGGATGGATGGGCAGCAAGGGATGTGTTTGTTAAGAACCAATAGAAACACTTAATTTTCCTAGCCTCATTCAGTAAAGGAGTAGTTGAAACAGCTCAGAGGAGCATGGTTCTCATACAAAACAAGGGAAAAATTTATGCTATGGATGTGTGGCGAGGGATGTGTGCAAGGGATGGACACAAGCAAAAAAATATTAGCCATTATACCGTGTTTGTCAGAGGTACACATTCTCACAACACTCAGCGGCACTGTCCAACAAGGAGTCCATCTCTATTTACATTTTATCGCTCAGTGGCCTAACACATCTCCAGTGGAAACACACCCTTTCTCAGCCTCCCTACACATCCTTGCATTGCCCAGCTGCCTCGCACATCTTATGTGGAAATGCAGCCATAATGCTGGTAGCTTTTTATATAAAACCTGTGGCTTAGTGTGTGGTGGTAGACATGCTTTAATGTGCAATAAAAATCTTAAAATTCCTTACAACTAAAATTGTTTATCATAGAGAATCAGTAAACTCACCACTTGTAAGTAGTCTTCTTTGGCATCAACATATTGTGCTAGTTTGAGGTAAACAGCAGCGCGCTGCAAACGAGCCGACGTGAAGTCGGGTTTCAGCTCCAGCACCTTGCTGAAGTCCTGAAGCGCGAAGCGAGCCTTGCCGAGCGCGTAGTACACCGTGCCACGCTTGAAGTACGTCAGGTAGTTCTGAGGGTCGCCCTCTGAAACATTCAACCTTCATTTTAGACATCTATTGCTACTGAACATTAAAGATGCATTTGATTTTGTTGTAGGATTGTGCAAATTTAATTCAAATCTTTTGTAAAAATTGAGAAACAAACAATACTTTAGCCCTGAACCTGGCAACTACAATGTAAACAATGAACAGCTGAAACGATTGTCTGCTCTACAGACTATAACTTCTGTCAACGCGCTCAACCTTGAGCGAGTCAAGGGTGCTCGAGGGGGCTGGCCCGCTTTCAGCCGGGCCATGGGAGAGGCGGGAGGACTCACCGACGGCTGCGTGGTAGTGCGTGAGAGCGTCAGAGAGCTGACCCCTCGCCAGGAACTCGCGGCCCAGGTCCAGGTGCTTGTTCACCTCCGCCGGCGTCGTGCACTCTGAAACTGCACCGACACTTAGCAAAACATCGCCCTTTCACACAAAAATAACAATATTTAGGTTAAAACTGTAACCTACATTCTAATATTAATTCTAGCACTAGTATCACAAGGCATGGTCTGATTTTGTTCCAGCTGAAATTGGCCAGGTTGTCCATTATTTATAAAACTATGATCTATTTCCGACGTTCCTCGGCACAATTTCGTTTTAAATTATTTTTCAATACAAAATACATCATTTGACAGATCCACAATCCATTTTTCGTTCGTCTCTTTTCGTGGTTTGTTCTGATTGGCCCAAATCAAATCAGACAGACAAAACCACAGATCAAACAAATGAGGACAAGACAGAGGTTGCCCTTTAGGTTGTCGTTGAATGTGGTTCTAATTATTAAATATGCACTTGATTAAAGTTTTAGAATACATTTGTACCTAATAAAAAAACACAAAAATAAAATTACAAATAATGGAAACCTTGTTTGTCCATGTCAAAAATATTATAAATGTCAATATCAATGTGACACACTTCGGTTTAGTAAGAATAAGAAAAATAAAAATGCTGCCACTGTAGGAATGTTTTCCCGAAAATTCTACATAAACTGAAAATGTGTACTTGCTGGTTGGTTTGGTTCATAGTCATAGTCCAGGCAAATAAGGGGTTCACCTCGTAATGAGAGATAGTCAGTTATAAAATTGTATAAACCTATAATTGAGCATCCTAAAACTTGTCTCAAAACCTACTTATCGTAGGGTGTTAGCTTCTACAGATATTCCAAGGTCCAAAAGTCATTTATTGCAAATATTTTGTTTCCTATGGGTTTTATGCTTTTTATTTTTTAATAAATATTGTAGAACATTAAATTCTCTACAACTTATATCTTGAACCATTTTCGAGATAGAGGGCAGAGTGCGCGCAGTGTTCAACTATACTCCTAATAGTTATACACTGCGCGCGCTCTGCCCTGTTATAAGTATATACTTATCAAATTTATAAACTATATACGATGTGTTTTTGCCGCGGTTTGACCTTGAATGATAATCCTAATAGTTAAACACTGCGCGTGCTCTGCCTTTTATCTCGAAAATGGTTCAAGATATTAAAAAAATGTTTTATCAAAATTTTTAGAGAATTTAATGTTCTACAATATTGACATCTTCAATGTCCCAGTCTCTACTCTCGAGAGACTGCCAAATTTTTAATAGTATCGTATCTTACTTTAACTAAATTTTAATTTATTTTTCCATTAAGCGAGAGTTTAATAATTACGCATGCTGTGTTCACTTTGAGTAGGTTTTAAACGTATCTAACTTTACATTTAGAATATAATCATGTGTGTTATTCTGTGTAACAACGAGTTTAGTGAACCTAATAAAAAAAAAAATTATTAAGATATAAATAGCATAAAACCCATAGAAAACAAGATATTTGCAATAAATAAAACGAGTGTGACTATGTATTATTGAATTCTCTTCTTACCAAAAATTTGTGGACTGGGGTCTTGCAGGCTGTGGATGTAAGTAGCGCATGCCGACACTTTTATGAAATAATTTATTTTATTTTCGACATCTGTATGCCTAGGAAGT
This sequence comes from Horisme vitalbata, assembly GCA_951804965.1. Taxonomy (NCBI): domain Eukaryota; kingdom Metazoa; phylum Arthropoda; class Insecta; order Lepidoptera; family Geometridae; genus Horisme; species Horisme vitalbata. Next base: position 517,263 of record OX638096.1, read on the forward strand.
GCCGTAAATATGATGCATCTAAACGTTACCCCGTCTGGTTCTCGAAAGAAATTATTAAAGACACTAAACGTAAGCTAACTACACACGACTTGGAAACGTTCGGGTTCTCGTGAAACTTATGAGCTATTTTTTGTCCTTCGAGCTGATCTCAAATCACGGGTAGCTTTCTCGTATGTTAGTTACATAAAGTCAAGAAAACCGCATTAAGCGTGAACCACGGAAAATTTGGCAGCATAATAAATCTAATATGCGTTCCAAAGGAGGGTTTGAGCCTAATATAATGTACCAGGATATAACATTCTCTGGGCCCAAGGCTGCTGAGGCCTTTGCGAGATATTTTTCTAGTGTTTTCATGCCATATGTACTCCAGCTTGATGCTTTCAGGTCTATTTCTACTAATGCAACCGCTAACAGCAATAGCATCAACATAACTAGATTTACCCATGCTGACGTCACGTGAGATGTAAAGAGACTAAAGCCAACTAGCGATGTGGGGCCTGACAACTTCCCTTCCGCTATACTCATAGGAGCCGCAGAGCAATTGTGCGGACCACTTTGTCACATCTTCAACCTGGGACTTAAGACTGGTATTTATCCTTCTCAGTGGAAGCTCTCCAGAGTTATTCCTATTCCCAAAAGTTCCACCAAGTTCACAGGTTGCCGCCCTATAGCGATTCTCTGTTCCCCAGCAAAAGTTTTAAGCTATTGCATAGCTTCTATCGAGGGCCTTGAGCGCGGGGACCGAATCCAGAAATTCCGTAACGAAAAAAAACCTCACGCTCCCCACTCCGACGGGCACGGAGGTGTGGCTTGAAGGCCGTGCATTGTCTAACTAACTAGACGTATTTTTATTTAATAAAAGAAAAAAAATGTTTTCTTATCGGTCACCACGCTCAAAAAGTGTAACTTGAATTAATATCAAAGAAAAATAAATACTGCATAAATAAAATAAATAAATAATTATAATTGCATAAATTGATACAAAATGCTATGCAATAGCTTTACCGCGGCAATCCACGAGTGCCACACGTTTTTTTTTGAGAGCATCTTACACAAATATATTTATGCACAGGTTAATGAGTTAAGTTTTTGTGTAACGAACAACATGGGTTTAGAAGTAAGCGGTCTGTAAACACAAATTTATTGACTATCGTAGACTTCATCTCCACTAAAATGGATCGGGGACACCAGGTAGACGTCCTGTACTTTGACTTACGGAAGGCGTTTGATAGGGTTAATAATGACATCCTACTGACAAAATTATGTGCAATAGGCTTCTCTCCGCGTCTTCTAACGCTCCTTGCTGATTATGATAGCGATCGGCAACAGTTTGTCAGACTCGGTTTGTACGAATCTAGGACCTATCACACGCGTTCCGGAGTCAGTCAGGGATCTATACTTGGGACCTTACTGTTTCTATTAATGGTAAACGACCTTCCGGAAATGGCATCGACGGCAAAGAGCTTACTATATGCTGATGATTCAAAACTCTTTATAGAGGTTATGTCCGAACTTGACTGTCGGGCGCTGCAAAGCGATGTTAACGCGATTTATGAGTGCAGTGTCTTTAATAAAATGGAGTTTAATGATGGTAAATGTTACGTGACTTTCGACCGAATGTGGCACCCAATATGTTATGACTATAAAATTAACAATGTAAAAGCATATAAAGAAAAAATGCAATAAAGGACTTTGGAGTCACCTTCGACCAAAAGGTCACCTTCCACGACCACATAGGTATGTTGGTGAAAGAGTCGTTCAGGTGGCTCGGCAAGCCTATTATGTAAAACTTTGCAGTAGCAACAGCAATAGCAAAGCCACAGCAACCGCTACGCGATCGGTTGTAAATTGTTGCTAGAAGCCGTATTATGGAAGCCTGTCACCCGCCTATCGCAAAGTCGTTGCGAAATGCACATTGCCCATGAACACTAGTGCCACTAGCAATCGAGCAGCAATAGATAGAAACAAATAAATTGTAAGTTTTATCGTTATATTTTTACTCTGTGCGTTTTTGTTGTTGTGATTCTTCGATGTTCGATCATTTTTACCATTATAACGAAGTTTTGCATGGTTATCGAAGATTTTGTACACTTCCTTGGATTTTGGAACTAAACTTATGATGCGTAGTTTTGTTTTCTGTCTCAATCGTGTTGTTTTAATTTCAGTGTAACATAAAATTTCTGCCAATCAGTTACACTAGTTGCTGCAGCACCATGAAGCAATCAAGACTTGCTAAGGGCATTATCTTGGAGCGAGGTCAAAGGAGATCATAGATCGTGAGTGGAATGATCTCGCTACCAGACTAAATGCCCACGGTGGAGGTGCGAGACGAGTTGATGCAGAGGGCAAGCTGGCTGATGCCACCATAAGAACAGCAAAGACAGTGCGAACGCAAGCCGAAGCCACGCGCCTGCAGACGGAGGCATCTCTTTGTCAAACAGGTGCTGCATGAGCACACTGTGAGGCTCAATAAATTATTTGGCAAAAAATAAAACTTGTTTTTTTACTTTCCTACTATTATATTTTAGACGTAAGTAGATATATTTATGATTACATTACACAGTAGTTAACATTAAAATTAGAGAGACACGGTTATTTATTAAAAATCAGGTAGAAAGATCTACACAGTATACAACTACTTACATACATAGATCAATATTATTATAAAGTTTTTTAGATGTTTGTCACATCTTCATGTTAACAGTAATGAACAGATTGAGCTGAAATTTTGTACCAACATAGTTCTAACTTCTAGCCTAGGATTATTTATTTATTTATTCTATACTTTATTGCACAATAGGTGGACTGAATGCTACGAGGATTAGGACATAGGCTACTTTTTTTTCAGGTACCATGCGGGCAGAAGCTAGTATACAATATAATAAAATAAAGAAAAACTTAAGAACTCCAAAATTAATGCCACAAAAAGTAATGCAGAGCTATGTTCTGTTATTCCACAATCTCAAGGCAATCATAGAAACTTGTCGATGGCTATTTTGTAGCATCTGGGATTCATTTTGGTCCTCAACTTAATCGATATGTGATTCTTGGTGATTAATTCCAGCTTGGGTGACTGTGGGTGGTAGCTTAGGTACAGGAAGCCTATTTCTATTGCCATATTATGTAGGACACATCATGCATTTATTATTTTTGCCATAGTCATAATGCAACATTCTATGAACCAGCAAACAATTGCTGTGGACATTTTTGTAATGTTCTTCAGGAGTCTCCGAGCCTGCATTGAAAATGGGTCAGAAATCAAGGATACCATGAGTCACCTGCAAAGAAATCAAATAACAAAGACTAAAATAATCATCAATTTAATTTTCTTTTTGTACCTAAATTATTGGCAAAAGTTTGGTTAGAATTGGAAGCTAATATTTGTACCTACTTTAAAGCCAGAGAGTTTCCCCATCATTATGGAGTTGTTGAATGTGTGGATTGATTTCTGAAAGACGCCAGATGAACTATTTATAGCTTTCCCCTCCAAAGGTAACATCAACATTTAATTTCTTAACCGACTTCAAAAAAAAGGAGGAGGTTCTCAATTCGGTTGTATTTTTTTTTATTTTTTATGTTTGTTAGCTCATAACTCTGTCATTTATGAACCTATTTGGAAAATTCTTTTTTCGTTGGAAAGGGTATACTATCCAATTGGTCCCATTTAAATTTCAAGAAAAAATATTAACCCTAAGGGTGAGAAAATTGGGAATGAACTTTTTTTGGGCTCGAATTTTATAATTTTTTTTATGTTTCTTACCTCATATCTCCGTCATTTATGAACCGATTTTGAAAATTCTTTTATCGTAATGTAGGGTATACTTTGCAAATGGTCCAATATAAATTTGAAGTAAAAATATTAACCCTGAGGGTGAGAAAACTGGGAATGAAAATTTTATGGGCTCATATTTTATTCGATTTTTATGTTTGTTGCCTCATAACTCCGTCATTTATGAACCGATTTAAAAAACTCTTAGTTTTTTGTATAGAATATACTTTTTGATTGGTCCCATAAAAATTTGAAGAAAAAATACCAACTCTAAAGGTTAAGAAACAGGGACTAAGATTTTATGGGTTCGAATTTTATTCATGTTTTATGTTTGTTATCTCATAACTCCGTCATATAAAAACCAATTTGGAAAATTCTTTTCGTTGTGTTTTTCGGGGATAAGACAGTAGGGAATAAAATTTCTATGGGCTTGAATTTTATTTATAGTTTTAGTAATCGTCTTAAAGTCAGATTCACTAAAACTTCGGAAATAAACAATAATTTAAAATAAAAAAAAACCGACTTCAAAAACATTTATAGAAAAAACTGTTAAACTAAAAAGTTAAAAATAATTGCTTATTTTTTGGTTCATCCACCTTTTCTCTATAAATTTATCCCTTACGATCTATGCGTTTACCACATAGGTAGATCTAGATACCTACCTGTTATTTTTGGAGTCTACCTATGTGGTAAACGCATAGATCGTAAGGGATAAATTTATAGAGAAAAGGTGGATGAACCAAAAAATAAGCAATTATTTTTAACTTTTTAGTTTAACAGTTTTTTCTATAAATGTTTTTGAAGTCGGTTTTTTTTTATTTTAAATTATTGTTTATTTTTAAACCACTTTCACATAGTGCATCTGCAAAACAATAGATATATACTATTAAGTAGACACCAATAATAATACTTACACCAATTATGCATATTCATATCTTTAAAGTAATAGAGGTAGTTAATGTAGGGTTAATTATTATTACTTATTTAGGTAGGTACTGTGACTGGGTATTATAAAACTCACCTTGAAAATAAAATTTTTTTAGACCTTAACTTTTGTTCTGTTATGTAATTAAGAAATATAATAATAAATAATAAATAAGCCTGGACTTTATCACACAGCATCATGTAGCCCCAAACTAAGCAGAGCTTGTATTATGGGAACCACATGATTGATACTACATAGATACATTTTTTTTTTGTAAATACATACATATCAAACATAGAAAACACCCAGACCAGAGACAAATATCTGCAGAACATGCAAACATTTGTCCCGCAGCGGGAATCGAACCCGCAACCTTCTGCGTCACAGGCGGACCTTCGCCCACTGCGCCACAGAGGTCGTCGATATGTATTTACTATTATTTTACTATCAATGGTTGGCGATCGTAGGGCCGATAGCAAACAAAATAAAGAAATAACATACAAAATCACACCTATTTATTATTGTGTTTACTCCTCTCTTCGTGTGTCTGTGGAAATCTCATGTATTCCTGCAAAATAATTATACTTTTCAGTGCCTTGGTGACTTCTTTTACAGCATTTGAAACACTAGGCTGACTCAGGGTATGAAGAAAGTTAAAAAAGCCAACTGATTTTTGATATATGATCCAGTGGATAACATGAATCTCTGAAACTCACAAAAACATTAATTTAGTTTAGTATAGGTACACATTAAAGCACAATATTATAAATCAAAGTAATGTTTTATAATGTGTGGTCATCAATATACAACACCTCTGATGTTGACCTCTACGTGTTGAATCCAAAGTAGAGAGGGAATCCTCGAGGCCCTAACTAAACGCTCGGAAAAGTATCAAGCAAGAGCGTATGAAGAAAACCTGCTGCTGCGAGATTTACGCCTGTTGTAAACCTATCGCGAGATTTGTAATCACCCTGCGGATTTGTCCTTAGAAATGCCCGTGATCTTGAGAATGATCATGTCGTTCTGCTAATCTTTTCAGCACTTATTAGGAGTAAACTAGAGTGCAGCGCTTGTGTATGGAACCCGCAAGAGGTTACCTACGCGCTCATGCTTGAGAAGGTCCAGAAAGCATTCCTGCGTTTCCTATACAAGCGTCGCTATGGCTACTACCCCTTTCTTTATCCTACTAAGTTTCTGTTGGGATGCTTGGGTTACAATTCTCTGGAGGTGAGACATTTCTGTGACCAAATCACCACAGTCTGCAAAATCCTCCACAGCAAAATTGACGCCTTGGACCTGAGTTGTGAATTGTGTCGACTTTACGTCCCAAACAATTATCGTCGTAGTAGAAAACAGAAGTTATTTGCCGTGCCGTTATCTCGTACGGTGGCATGAGCCCAGTCACCCATCCCGCGTGTCATCAATGCGATTAACGCTCTCCTGGATGAAAATCCTGATTGTGACCTGTTTGCTGATAAGTGGACCACAATCTTATCAAAGTGTCTGTGTTTTCGTGAGCGTCATTGTTAATTCTGTTTATTATGTTTGTATTGACATTAGTTGTTTAATTATTTAAATTGTTTCTTGACAAACTTATCAAAATGACATTGCATGTTTCGTACTTTGATAATTTCTGTCAATATTGTACTGATATGTATAATTATTGTAATTGGGTACTGCCCGTTTTAATTAAAGTAAAATAAATAATAAATAATAATAATTAATAATTAAATAGATTTATTGACCTTTGACATAGGGTTACCTTTAGTAGCTAACACCCTACGATAACTAGGTTTTGAGACAAGTTTCATGGTGCTAAAATAAAGGATAAGTTTATACCCAACTATCTCTCATTCCGAGATTTTTGCCCTCATTTGTCTAATTTTCTTGGACTATCAGTTGAAATAAAAAAGCATGCATGAATCCTGAGAATATTATTATGTAACGTGTATTATGTATTATCCATAAAACAAATAGGATCTGATTGTCTTTTTAACTGGATTTGGCAAAAATCCAGCTAAAAAGTCGGGTAAATGTAATTTTCTAAGTAGGCAACACTATCACCTCCCGTTCTTTCATTTTCAAGAACTAACAAAATCCGGTTAGTTTGTGAAAATTTATATTTTTTTCAATAAATTTTGGATTAAACCTGAAAATAATAATATATCTCTGAAGATTTAGCATGATTATGTTCCTCAGTGTCAGTGAAAAAGTTAGATTTCCGTGCGCCATTGAGATAAATCCAGATGTAAACTTGGATGTCAACATAACCTCTTCGTGAAGTGAAATTCCCGTTTTCGTATCTGTAATCAGAGTGGTGATTTTAGGTATGGCCGACGCTGCCCCGTCCACAGCGCCCAAGGCGAAGGCGCCCAAAAGCAAAGCCCCTAAAGAGAAGGCCGCCAAAGCCGCCCCGGCCCCGGCCGCGGAGGTGGTGAAGGCGGTCCGCAAAGTGTCGTCGAAGGCGCGCCACGGCCGCCTTTACGCCAAGGCCGTCTTCACGGGCTACAAGCGCGGCCTGCGCAACCAACACGAGGGCACAGCACTGCTCAAGGTTAATTATTCTCTTTGGTTTTTATGGTTTTGTTATCATGAAAGTGTTTCTTTCTTAACAAAGTTTTAGTTTTCAATCGTCCTGGGACAAAATGACAGTCAAAAGAGATATCCAGGTGTATAGGATTGAAATTGTTACCGTTGATAATACATCTCCATCTCAGATTGAGTGTTGTTATTTACTAGTTAACAATGGATGAAGCCCTAGACTAGGGTTATTGGGCTAAGGGAGGCCGAGAAGAAGTGGCATAGACCAGGCTCATTATTATTAATATTATTATTATTTGTTTATACACAGACAGCTTAAAGCTGGGAAGGACTTTCCTTTGTGTAGTGAGCTTTTGGGGGATAAGGGGGGAGGGGGGGAGGACCCTCCCCCTAAAAGGGTGAAGTGCGAAAACTCATAGTTTCCGAGAATAATAATAATTTAGTTTTGAGGTTAAGTATGGAAAAAACGTAAACAATATACACCAAAACACACTATCGGGAGAGGGGGGGATGCGGTAGTGTTAGGGAAGGGGAACCTATGACCACTCTAAAAACCCGTTTCAAATCATAAAAATGGATATTTGATTCTGGTATGGGCTCTCGCCAGAACTTCACTCGCACATTTTTTATATACACTCTAGGGGTAGGGACCATAAGACTAGGTGGCATCGGGGTGCTCTGTGTCGGTTCTGTGTTAGATTTCGAACCTAATCTACTTAGTCGGGGTGTCCTAGAACCTACTTTTGTGAGAAGGATTTCCAGGTGGTTATATAAAAAAACCTAATAACCTACTGTTTATCTGTCAATTTTTACATAACTAAATTCAATCAATCAAACAATCAACAAAAACCGGCGGGAAAACAACAAAAGATGTCATTGTCCGATTACCAAAAAATACCATAAAATTAAGAAATGTCATTGTCATTGTCAGATTACCAAATAATTTGCAATCAATAGCAAACAATAACATAACAAGTTTGACGAAATTACATGAAAAATTGGAATTTTCAAAAATTCATATCTCAAAAACTATTTGTTTCCGCACTACGCCATTTCAGATTTAGGCTTCCTAGGTGTAGCCCTGAACCTGAGGTGAACCTGTGACAAAAGTTTCAGCCGCCTAGCTCACTACACATAAAGGAAAGCTGAGCCTAAAGCTGAAATGTTATGGGTTATTTGTCAGTATACTAATAAAGATTGTACTGTCCAGTATTTTTGAAGGAGTTATCTGATGAAGCATTTACTAGGTACTGTTACTGAAAGTCTATTCCAGTTGTGTGAGTTCTTCAGATTAGTAGTGTACTGCAGACTGCCAGCTAACTGAGAATCCTCAAAGATCTAAATGATGCCTTTGACATTTGAAACCTGAACCAATCATGTGGTCACACTATCCAACTGATGAAACTCTTACAACCATTTTGTATCTCCCATTTCTACTCCGATTGCTTATGAATTACCATTGTGTTTCAGGTTGAGGGTGCCAAGAACCGTGATGACTCCACTTTCTACGTGGGCAAGCGCTGCGTGTATGTATACAGAGCAAAGAAGAGGACGCCCATCGCTGGCGGTCCCCGGGGCAAGAAGACCAAGCTGCGTGCTATCTGGGGCAAAGTGACCCGTCCCCATGGCAACTCCGGCTCTGTCCGCGCACACTTCAAGTCCAACCTCCCAGCACATGCGATGGGACATAGAATAAGAGTGGTAAGTTGTCTTCATGATGCCTGTAATTAGTGATAATGGCAACTAAAGAATGCACACATTGCATAACTGTACTGTACACAAATGGAATAGGCTTTTTCATAACTAGTGCTTCATCAGTGAACTCCAAGAATAGACTGGACTATTAGTGAACTGAAAAATATCCCAATATACACAATCATATCAGCTTTAAGATGCCTGTGTATAAACAAATAATAATAATAATAAGTTGTTGGGGTTTCAAATTAATAGATAAAATGTGGAAACCTAAGCACATTCTACAATTCAATCTCACAATATAGCTTATAATATCTTAAATGCCAAAGTGAGTTTGTTTTTTTTGGTTCATATTGTTTTGATGTTAATGATTTATGAATTATAGACAGATTGTGAAGAAGTATGATAAAGACTGAAACACAATTGATAAACTTTTCTTGATAGATTTATTGTCCAAAGCATAGGTTTGTTAATTCTAAACCCCTTGTTTCTTTTTTATATTAAAGTATGAATACTTTGGCAGTACATTTCTATAGAACTTGTTGGACACTCATATTAACTAGTCAAATGAAAGACAATTTGTTTTAATGAAATATAAGAATAGTTTACTGACAGACTGCAAGGAAGGGTTATGTTTTTTTAAAATGAATTTGGTGCGCCGACATGCCGCGCTCTTTTTGCTTGGTTTGCTCGCGTATTTTACATCTCATTCACTCAATGATATTTTTGTATCGCTTTGAACTCTTGTCTCTTATACACGAGCGGCAAAGTGCCAACGGCAGAGGCAACTGCAGCTGTCGACGCGGCATTCGTCTACGGCTGCCGCCGAGGCGTCGACGACTGCAGGTGCCTCTGCCGTTGGCGGCATGTCGCTCGTGTAGAAGAGCTCTTACATGTTGATAACGGGTCTCGAGCTGCTGCACCACAGTTGTGTTTTCAGCGTTCACACTCTAAGCGTTATTAGTTACACTACAAGAAAATGTCTGTGTATCTATCAGAAGGAGACTTGACACAATTTGGGCATTTGTGACTGAAAAGAAAAATATTCGGACAGCTCAAAATTACGACATACATGACACAAATTTTAAAAATATAAGGCTTATTTTATATTTAGGTATATGAATTAATAAAATCTAGGTACATTAGCCATTCTAAATGATGCCTATGACATTTGAAACCTGAATTTATTGTGGACAAAATATTTACTGATAAAACCTTTAAATAATTTATTTATAGTTGTGTGATATATATAATATAAAAACGCTGCTCTTCGCTTGTTTCAGATGCTGTATCCTTCTAGGATCTAAGTCTGCTGTTTATTCTTAAGCTAAAGTTATAATAAAATCCAAAAAAACAGAAATTGTTTTCATGTTATTTACAAAAAGCTAATGTGCAATTTGAATCAAAGTTCAAAGTCATAATCCTTTTTAATAATAATAATGCAAGACTAATTTAATGTGTGATTTAGCAGTTTCACCTAAAATAAAAAACTGGCCAAGTGTGAATCGAACTCGCGCACCGAGGGAGGGTTCCGTAGAAACTTACGTGCTGTGTAACAAGGTAAGTAGTACCTACCAAGTTTCTGCTTACTCCTCTACATATTCTGGATATATAGACCTCTTGCTGCGAAGGAACTGTGGAATTATAGACCTTCTTCGTGCTAGTGACCAACCGTGGTATAAATATTGACTGAAGACGCAAGAGGTTGTGGGTTCGATTTCCGCTGCAAAAGTCCTACCTATTTGTGACGGCTCTGCTAAGTTTATTGTTACCACAGAGTGCTCTTGGTTCTTGATTGTCATGCATGATACTGTCTGAAGGTAGGTATCTACCTATGCAGTAGGTAGGACTACTGTAGGCACTGGTAGTAGCATCCAAGCAGTTTGAACAAGACGTGGTAGGTACCTAAGTGTTACTAGGTGCCTCCAGAAACGTCGTGTCTATCGTCCACGAGCGAAATGAGCCGATGATACCTACATTATTATATAGAATCCATCGTGGACCGAAACTGGCTGAGACGAGCATTGAACCGTGGAGTTTGGTATCCACAATGAAGGACATATTCCCCCGCGTAACAACCTATATATATTTACCAAACTAGGAGTAGGTACGTAAGTAGGGTAGGACGCAGGAACTCAACTAGGTACCTACTTAAATACTCTATTATACTTCTCTTCCCAGGCTATATTATAAAAAGAAAATGGTGTAACGTTCAAGTAAATAACAACAGCAAACACAGAAAATAAAATAATGAGGCGCCTATCTAGCAGGTACAATAGGTCTGGTGCAGACTCTGGCACAAAGTGCATAGCTACTACCTGCTTATAATATCCAAAGCATTTTATCAAGCAGAAAATGAATGTTTGTTTTGGGTGAGAATAGAACCCTATCTACCTTATTATAAGAGTTAATTACCTGTTTATCATACAGTCTTGTTGTGGGCGGAAATCGAACCCGCGAATAGGCGCTAATGAAGAAAATTAAATATACGGTTTTAGATTTCTTCCTTTGCCTTTACTTTTGATTGCATTAATTTAAAAGTTTGTATTTTTCATAGCTCCAAGGGATTGCTGACGTATCTATTGTATTTGATATTAATTTCATCTAGATACCTCCATGCGTTCCTGAGAACAATATCTTGAAAGACAGTTGTGCTGGACGCTGGTACGGATACGGCAGTTTCAGGGCGCGACGCGAGCTTATGAGCCTTCCCAGATGGGCGAATTGCTCGCGTGATTGACATGCGTATCCAATCAGGCTAGCTGGACCAACTCGCGCGAGCAAAAGCCCATCTCTGGGAAGGCTCTATGATGAACGGAATGCAGGATACTTTTAGAGACCTACCATGTTAATTGTTTTTCGGCCCATCTTCGCTAGATGGCATCACTTGTTCATAAAAGTTGGATTTTTTTTGTTATATAAAAAATATGTTCTTTGTGTTGCAATAAGAAATAAACTGTTTTCAGGCTTCTGCCTTTACTTGTGCTTTAAGATATTGCTTCTTGCCAAATTTCATTATTATAACTAGGGCAACGGCAATACCCCATAGGTTTTGATTCCCTTGTGAGTATCGAAATATGCTGCTTAAATGGCCATATCTCTTGATTGCTTTGACTTAGAAGTTTGATTTTTTCACAGCTCCAAGATCCCTTGGAGCCATCCGGCAGACCTTTTTTCCTTTTGAGGTACGGGAAAAAAAACTTTAAATAAAATACCTTTTAATAAATTGATCATTAGTGGTTCAAGTAGTAGGTACCTACTTTACAAAATTGGAACCTGCAAAATCTAAGTAGTTAAGTAGGTACAAGGTATGTAAATTCCTATTCATTGAAGTAGCTCGAATTAGTTGAGCAGTAGAGGGGCTGCAACGATACACGAGTATTTATTTGCTAATAAATAATTAAATAACATGTTCGAAATGTTAATGGACTTAATTTTGAAAAATATTTTCTAAAGTTTTCTTACACCGTTAGGTGTCCTTTTGCAGTGCTACAGATTATAATACATCAATAAAAGCTACAAGTGAAAACATTCCTTGAGGGAATCAAAAACATTAAGGTATGTACCTAGATTGTGTTTTTCATTCCCTCAAGGAGTGTTTGATGATGTCTTAATAGACATTCGAGGTAAAACGTGATTCTACTACCGTGTGGAGTATTGAATTACAGCACATTCTGCGCCGCCAGGCATAGAGTCCTCTGACCACACACGTATATTTGTAGAGGCGCCTCTATAATCGGCTAACGAAGAATACTATCCTTTTCCACAAGAAAGAAGCCCCTCCCGCGCCGCGTGGAAACACACCGACCTTTGCTCTTCGAGAAATTCTTTAATGGACTGGTTTATGAATCTTGCTTGGGTTGGTGATTATGCTTTTGGTGAAGTTGTTAAAATAGTTCAAAGAATTAGCAGGCTGAAGGGGCGGATTTCCCAAGAGGCCAGGTAGGCCCGGGCCTAGGGCGGCAAATTTGGTGGGATTTTTTTTTATTGGTCGCGCCTTTCACCTGCCAGACCTTCGCGTAGGCGACATTCAGTAAAAAATATGATAAAACAAGTGACCCTGATGAATAGGTACAAAACAAAAAAAATTGTACGAATAAATTACACTCTGGAAATAAGGATTAGTTTTCGTATACGATGGAGAAGAGGAATAGTCGTTCCCAGGAACATTTTCCACCGACCGGCGCCCGCCACCCGCAGGCCTCCTAAAAAAGGCCTTCAATTTGTTAATTTTTAAAATAACATCAACTTGTTAACCGTTTTTGGCTTGCTTTCTATACTCTGTACTCCATTTCACTTTTCTCGGGCCAACGGTCATCTTCACAATATCAAATACATAACAAATAAATAAATAAATACTTAAATAAATAAATAAATAACAATTATAAACTTGATCAGAATTTCGGTATAAAACTAATTATATCGCAAACATATGAGCAGATCAAGAAATTAATACGTACACCTATTTTAGCAAATCTTTTACTTGTGTTATTAATTAGTTTCGCACTGAAAACCGTCCAGAGCCGTAAATAGGAGTCACGGTTGTCCATGCACAGGAGGGCGCAGAAATGACCAGATCAGGACCAAGTTTTGGGTCATACATAGCAGTATTCATTGATTTATGAAAACCTATATGATAATTGCTTTAATTTCAGATATAAATCGTAGTTTTCTTTCATATTTTGTATGCACATCTTTGCTAGAAAAAAATTACAGTTCGCTTTTGCCTCGTTGTGGCACTTAACTACGCATTAAAATGGTGAAAACTCATCCAAAATGACGAATTAGAACAAAACAGCGTGAACTAGCGCTGTATCCAACTAGAAATAATTTTAAAAAAAATCAGCTCTGCTCACCGACTTCGTTTTCTACTTCTGTTGTTTCGGTTACCTAGGTGTTAAAAACAAATTGCCACCGTTTTCTTTGTCTTGTTATCTTTTGAGTTGGCTATTACAAAGTTAAACAAGAACTGCCAGTATTTTAAGCACTTAATTTATGTAACACTAGCTTCCGCACGATTGGTAACCGGATAATAAGCGTGTGCGTTACTCCAGCGGCATGTTGACTCGGATCGGGATGAAACTTACAGAAAAATTAGAGCACTATGTCCTGTAAATGTGCCCCAAATATTAAATTTGTGCCTATTAAGGTTCCAGAGTTATTCGAGAAAATAAGATGCCGCTGTAGTAACGCCTGAAAACGTTACTGCAGCGGCATGGTTTTTACCCATTAGCCTTAGCCAAATTTAAAGTAGCTTAAAAGATAGCTTATATTTGTGCATGTCACTGGCCAAACAGCGGCATTTGTGCGACCTGTGGTTTATGAGTTATTGCAGATGCCGCTGGAGTAACGTTTTGCAGATTTCCGGATCTTCGAAACGGCTGAACGCACAAATATGATTTTTTGTGAGCGAATGTGTTGTAATTTGTGCCTATTTGTGCGCTAGTTTCTTTTCCGAAAAAATGCACGACGTATGAATTAGACGAGTTTTTGTGAAAATCGAAAATTGCCTCTAGCTCTTGAACTACTAGTGGAAAACACTTTATGATTGCTTTGGCTGATGCCTATAAGGAATATACATCTTCTGACAACCATCTTGAAACCCTACATCTAATTATCGACGAAATAAATCAATTTTACAACTGAAAATGGTTTACTAATTTCTAACCTCAATTATGGGAGTTTTAACAAGTTATCGACTTTCATGATTTGCCAATAATTAGAGCGCATATCCAAATAGAAGCATGCTGAATTTCAGCTTTCTAGACCTTCAAATTAATGATTTACAACTGAAAATAACAAAACGAGGTCTCTTAGACTGTTATCCGACCAAATAAGAAAGGTCATAAAAAAGCGGCCGTTCAGTACTTCGAGACTACATTTTTAAATAGGCAGCTTTGTCATGTTTAATGTTAGGTACACTTACGTAGACAAGTTTTAGTGTGGGATAAAGGCACCTGTAACATTGATGCTGGACAGCATTTATTTCAACCCATAACATGTTACATGTACGTACTAATAGCCCTACGCCCGTACAACAACAATTAGTTAGGGTTTTTTCAAGTACCTAGGTACACTAGGTTTTTTTACTACTGAAAAGGTACTTTCGTTTAAATAATACTGTATAGTTTTGTCATCGATTTTGACTACTTCACTCTCGTCTCATTGGACGAGAATTAGATTCGATTGTTTGATCAGACAATATGAAAGAGAGCTGATGTCTAACATGGGAAAACTGAACCGATTCAGTGCGGAAGGCGCCGCAGCGGTTTCATAAAAATCTTTTTATTCAGGCGTATGGCAAATCCTAAAATGGGATGGGGTAGAGGTAAATCCTCCCTCGTTCTTGCGGTGCGATGTTGTGCCTGTGTGGTTAGTTCAATTTTGAGATTATTTAAAGGGGTACCAGGTAAATAAAAATATATATTTCAGAATAATCAACAGCTTTATTCTTCTAAGGTAGGTACAGCAACTGAACTTAAATTCAAGATAATTATTTCATAATAACAACTTCATATAGGCCCGTTATTAATTTCTTATACTTGTAGACCTTTGATATCCTTTTCAAAAAACTATAACAGGTAGGTAATGAATAATGTGAAAACACTGATAGGAAGGTTTAATTTTGATTTTCATTGAAATATTCTATTTCCGTTTATATTTTAGTATACAGGTGAGGCAAAGTTTTAGGTCATTGAGGGCAGCCACCTTTTCGTTTGTAGTTAGAAGGTTTTGTTCTGAGGAAATTATAGGTTTATTTTGAAGAAAAAAACAATTGCATTTTCGGAATTTTGAAATAATGTACAATCAGCCTAAAAAAAAAATTTGTCAAAAAAAAAAACAAGTGGGTCTCAATCGAGTCTATTTCCCAACAGGAACTCTTTTCCCAAAGTAACTAACCAAATCAAATCGTAAGTTTATGTATGCAATTCGAACATTTGCTGGGAAATGTTCTGTTCTTATTTCATATTGTTCTTTTATTATGTGTAGTATACAACGAAGAAATTAATATTTATTATTAACTTAAGCTATTAATAATTTATAAAATCAGTCTCAGTAGAGCATAGGTTGACAACCTGTTAATTGTCTATTCATTTTAATAAGTAAAGGCAATAGAAGGTTTATACAATAGAATAGGTACCTACTCAAACTGTTGAACCAATTTTAATGAAAACTAAAACTATATAATTCAATTTTGTGTAACAATAATAATTAATGGTTAGAAAAGAATGAATTAAAAGATATTGTAAGTATCTAGTTCAGAATCATGACATTGTAGGTAGACTATCCAATTGAGAGAGTACTGCTTCCTGTAAAAATAATAATTAGGTATAGTCCATGGTATATTGCTATAATGAAAGGTAAGAAATTAATGAATTAAAAATAAATTATAAGTAGGTACCTAGTGCAGGATCATGACATTTTAGGTAAACGATCCAATTGAAACCAGGGCTGCTTTCTGTAACAATAATAATAAGATATAGTTTATGGTTTAGTATAATAAATACCACAATAAAATGGTCTGGCTTTGTTATGGAAGATTATTTTTGATTTAGTTTGTTAACTGATAACCATGATTTTTTTTTAAATCGTCTAATTTGGATCCTAATAACGAAAACAATACCCATGCAGGAAATTCGGAAAAAAAATTCCGCCATCTACACCCTCGATTTACACTTAGCTGCTCCCACACTGCGAGTAAGATGTGCTATGAAGTTGCGCCGCCACAAAGTAGCTGCGCGAAGATTCGCAGCTCGAGCTATGCGATGTGTCGATAGTAGGGAAGGTGGTGAGGTGAGGGCGCAGGCATCCATAGCATGTATCCATAGCACGCATCCATAACACACATCCATAGCACGCATGCTTCCATATAAAAAAACATATCTTAGTTGAATCCGTTTTCACCATTGCTAAGCTATGTGCACCAATGAATATGATTGGTGGATATCAAATGCATCCATAGCAACATAGCATAGCACATCTCTGGGGGAAAAGCAGCCTTATCCGGTGAAAGGCGAATTTTGAGCCAAATTTTATTGTCTTACATTTATATTTATCAGTTTAGCTTAAATCGACAGGTTAGATTGAAATAATCCTAATTTTACTTGCAAATAGTGAATGCACAAAATGAAAGAAATAAATCGGCAAGCGCAGCGAGCCGTGAATTTAGGTGATTTTTGGTGCACATTAGATACAAGACAAAGGAAACAGAGGCAATTTTTTTGTAACACCTAGGTAACTAAAACAAAAACTTGAAAAATGAAAAACAATTTTTTTATTAATCTAATTAGCTGTTGTGGTCTAATTCGTCATTGTTGCAAACTTTTTAGAGTGGGTTAGGGTAGTTTCGACCTTCACATCCTTATTGGTTAATATTTTAGTGCCTAGTACCATTAAGAAACATAAGCGTGCAATAAATGAAAACGACGAGTGGTGCGAGCTCTTGAAGTAATCCACCCGAAAGACTTCGGTGAAATCCTTCTTCTATCTTGATCTATCTTGATACAGCTCTTGTCGAATCTAAATTATAATAGTTTGTTTATTGAGAAAGGTAAAACGAAACGATCTTACCTATGTTACTCCCTCATTCACATTGCAATCTTCATATTTTTGCGCTAATTTAATTATGTCACCATAACACTTGTTAGCTCTACTCAGTACTTATGTTTAGTTTAGTTGAGTTTAAAGATATTTACGACGTGTATTGCCTCTTATCGAAGGATCAAATAGATATACGGTATCTGGTTGAACAATACAACTAGATTGTGAAATGGATTCAGTAATGCAATAACTTGTTAATTATCGAAACTATTTATGAGTGAACGGAACTCTACACTTGATGATAATGACAGCAAGAACGCTCGCCCTAAGTGGCTGAATGCATCCCTGGTGCCTGATTGATTTACTAATAGTTTGAATAAAATGAAATGATCTAATAAATTAAACTAGTTCGCAAGCACTGCGCCTTTCTACTGAACTGACCCAGGAAGATGCACGGTTGCTTATACCATATCTACATAAACTTTATTTTGACTATGTAATTTATGAAGTTGACACTGCATTAATGCAAATGAGAAAGGAGCATTTTTATTTATCACTTTGTATTAATCACTAAGTATTTCCGCTGACAATTGCAATCACGAATAATAAAATAAATTAATTGACCACTAAGGCAATACTTAAATCTAAAGATACTATTCGTTTTACCTTTTATCATTCATTACCAAAAGCTAGAAATATTACAAAACTTATATCCGTGTTCAGCTACAAAAAACAGACTAAAAAAATTAAAAAAACTTTAAGAAAAGTAGTACTCAAAGTTCAAAAAAAATCATTTTCACATACCTTTTTTATTTATAGAAAAAAACATTTTGATTTTATAATTTAATTATTGAATGTATTAGACATGCCTATGATTGTTATATTAAATGTGTATCTAAATCGAAATCTAGTCATATTTTGTATTGGTTGTACCTACATGGGTTTAAAGGCTGTGGTTTTATTGGTTGTGTATCAACCGGATGCGTTCGGTTCAAGCGAACTCGACTCGGCTCGGCTACACTCGGCTATCCTTGGAACACAATACACACAATAGTAGGGTACGATAACGCTAATATTTTTTAACTTTATGTTTATAACATAATGAAAAATTAGTAGATAATAAGTAAATGTGGCTTATTTTGGGAACTGAAAAGAAAAATACCGTGGAGCTGCTTTATGATATTATATATTTAGATATTATATTTGATGGTAAAAGGTACCTACTAAGGTATACTGTAGGTACGTAGGTATGCTATTTATGTACTTACATACTTAGATACGGCTATGCCTTATGCTCCTGTCTACATATAGCATATATACTCCTTTCAGAAGAAAAGTACGTTTGACGTACCTATCTTCTTTCCAGCTTAAATCTCCGAAGGCTTATAAGGTAGGTACCAAAATGAGTAAATAGGTTCCTACGATATAGTACTAACTAGACTTCTTTAGAGGGAGCAGATACGTTTCTCGTAAGAATGTAGCTACGTAAGTATGAGTGTAGGTACAACATCATAATCATCAGTCATCAATGGACTTTAATAATATTAAAGCATGCATAATAAATTGAATTAATTTATATTCAATAAAACTGGAAAAAAAAACTTCAATTACCTATGTATCGCTTGCACCGCTGTCGATTCACTTCATGGTTAGGCTCAACGCCCACCACCCATTTTTCCACCGATTTTTTGTAGGACAGTTAAGGAGAGGAACCACATGCCAACCTCGTGCAGAGTGAATACCAACGAGGTTGGATCGACGAATGAAGTAACGCCATAAGTGCTAAAATGTTTGGAATTGAATTGTACGTAATTATATAAGTATTTTATGTTCTATTACTTTTTTTTGTAAAGTTTATAGTTTAGGAGTTAGGACACTTTCATACGTACTATTCATATTTACGTACAATCCAATTCCAAACATTTTAGCTCTTATGGCGTTACTTCATTCGTCGATCCAACCTCGTTGGTATACACTCTGTGCATGAGGTTCCCCTCCCTAACTGTCCTACAAAAATCGAAAAATCGGTCGTGGGAAAGATATTAAGATACATTGTCAACAAACATTCGTTCATTTCGTTGACGACAGACCACACATAGATATAGGTGTATAAAATGCTGACGACGATAGAATGACTTTGGATAGATGCCATTTTTGTGACGAGTATTAGATTCGATTGTTTGATCAGACAATATGAAAGAGAGCTGATGCCATGTTAGACATCAGCTCTCTTTCATATTGTCTGATCAAACAATCGAATCTAATACTCGTCCAATGAGACGAGAGTGAAGTAGTCAAAATCGATGACAAAACTATACAGTATTATTTAAACGAAGGTACCTTTTCAGTAGTAAAAAAAACCTAGTGTATCTAGATACTTGAAAAAACCCTAACTAATTGTTGTTGTACGGGCGTAGGGCTATTAGTACGTACATGTAACATGTTATTGGTTGAAATAAATGCTGTCCAGCATCAATGTTACAGGTGCCGTATTAAGAATGCGTGATAGGCACAGGCAAGAACGAGGGAGGACAATAAATAAATGAAACTTATAACTGGTTTCGTGTTTTAAAAGAGGTTTCAAACCTCTCCCCTATCACATTTTAGGATTTGCCATACGCCTGAATAAAAAGATTTTTATGAAACCGCTGCGGCGCCTTCCGCACTGAATCGGTTCAGTTTTCCCATGTTAGACATCAGCTCTCTTTCATATTGTCTGATCAAACAATCGAATCTAATACTCGTCCAATGAGACGAGAGTGAAGTAGTCAAAATCGATGACAAAACTATACAGTATTATTTAAACGAAAGTACCTTTTCAGTAGTAAAAAAACCTAGTGTACCTAGGTACTTGAAAAAACCCTAACTAATTGTTGTTGTACGGGCGTAGGGCTATTAGTACGTACATGTAACATGTTATTGGTTGAAATAAATGCTGTCCAGCATCAATGTTACAGGTGCCTTTATCCCACACTAAAACTTGTCTACGTAAGTGTACCTAACGTTAAACATGACAAAGCTGCCTATTTAAAAATGTAGTCTCGAAGTACTGAACGGCCGCTTTTTTATGACCTTTCGTATTTGGTCGGATAACAGTCTAAGAGACCTCGTTTTGTTATTTTCAGTTGTAAATCATTAATTTGAAGGTCTAGAAAGATGAAATTCAGCATGCTTCTATTTGGATATGCGCTCTAATTATTGGCAAATCATGAAAGTCGATAACTTGTTAAAACTCCCTTAATTGAGGTTAGAAATTAGTAAACCATTTTCAGTTGTAAAATTGATTTATTTCGTCGAAAATTAGATGTAGGGTTTCAAGATGGTTGTCAAAAGATGTATATTCCTTATAGGCATCAGCCAAAGCAATCATAAAGTGTTTTCCACTAGTAGTTCAAGAGCTAGAGGCAATTTTCGATTTTCACAAAAACTCGTCTAATTCATACGTCGTGCATTTTTTCGGAAAAGCAACTAGCGCACAAATAGGCACAAATTACAACACATTCGCTCAAAAAAAATCATATTTGTGCGTTCAGCCGTTTCGAAGATCCGGAAATCTGCAAAACGTTACTCCAGCGGCATCTGCAATAACTCATAAACCACAGGTCGCACAAATGCCGCTGTTTGGCCAGTGACATGCACAAATATAAGCTATCTTTTAAGCTACTTTAAATTTGGCTAAGGCTAATGGGTAAAAACCATGCCGCTGCAGTAACGTTTTCAGGCGTTACTACAGCGGCATCTTATTTTCTCGAATAACTCTGGAACCTTAATAGGCACAAATTTAATATTTGGG
Source organism: Horisme vitalbata (assembly GCA_951804965.1). Classification (NCBI taxonomy): domain Eukaryota; kingdom Metazoa; phylum Arthropoda; class Insecta; order Lepidoptera; family Geometridae; genus Horisme; species Horisme vitalbata. The sequence continues at coordinate 538,527 of OX638096.1, forward strand.
GCACATTTACAGGACATAGTGCTCTAATTTTTCTGTAAGTTTCATCCCGATCCGAGTCAACATGCCGCTGGAGTAACGCACACATAATAAGCAGCCAAGAACTAGGTACATGTGCAAAATTTCAGCTCAATCTGTGCACTGCAGTAGTTTTGGCGTGAAGGAGGAACCAACATTTTAAATCTCATTACATCGCACATTTTTCGATCATTTTTAGAAGCCGTCGCATTTCTGAGGGCTTACCACAGGTTTTTATTGTTTACGAAAACTTTATAAGTTTCGGTATCTTTCCATACTTTTTCAGTACAGCGCCTCTAAAGAAACGTGCATGAACTACGAAAATGTATGGAAAGATACCGAAACTTATAAAGTTTTCGAAAACTATAAAAACCTGTGGTAAGCCCTCTGTTGTCCGTGATAAATAATAGTAAGAGGATTGTAGAAGGATCTAGGAAAGTCTAAAAATAACTAACTATTCGGGGGTGGCGCTACGGCGTAGCACTAATACGTAGCAAGCAAACAATGGAGTATCCTTTTCCCATTTTCACTGATTGCGCCATGTAGGATTTACCTAACAGGTAAAGTTTAAACTATTCTAGCATTTTTTATGATTATAAAAGATGAGTGGATGGATGCATAGATACAAGTTAGAAAGTAGATAGCTCTTGTGTAGTAACTAAGAAAAACGCTATCGATTAAAATAAAATAATAGCTAGAAACTTTAACATTGTGACGAGTACTTAGCTTACCCACTCGTAAACAATGGTTTCAATGTCAATAAAATTAGTGTTAATGTGCGCATATACAGTTTTAAATAGCAGATATATCCTGAGAACAATAGAATTTTCAACAATAAACCCATCTAATTCTCACATGTTCGCTTAGGTACCAATATATAATCTAGTTACTCGTGGTTGTATGGAATAAAATGCGTGGGAATGATTGAAAACTTGGCGTTTATTAAATATTAGAAATTAAATGTTCGAGAGCACACACCGCTAGTAAAAATTCAGACAGGAAGAAGAAAATTATATTGCCACAACACAAAAACACAAGAATGAGGTGATAATGTTGCAAGCATATATACCTTATTTTACCAAATTAATTCACACAACAACGATTTATTTTGTATGTTTAGAATGGTCTAAACATAATTGGGGCCAGCATTAACTTAATCTACAGGTAGTTGACAGTCGCTTAACTGACCTTCTATATATTTTGTTTTTCATCATAACATCGGCTGCTCTTACTCTGCCATCTCTACCTGGATATGTTTTTACAATTCGAGCCATATTGTATTCTAATGGAGCGGTGCTCATATCTTTTACAATTACCAAATCCCCCTCTTTGAGATTTGGTTGAGGATATTTCCACTTGGGACGGCTTTGAAGCTGTGTTAAATAATCATTAGACCATAATTTCCAAAAGTGTTGTTTTAGCTTGGTACAAAGATTCCAAAATTTTAAACGACTGACTGAAACATCAGTTAAATCAATTTCAGGATAGCTAGTCATAGCGGTTCCAATTAGAAAGTGAGCTGGAGTTAAGTAACTACAATCACTTGAATTTGCTGTAAGTAGAGGCCTGGAATTTAAGATTCCCTCAATTTGTATAATGACTGTATTGAGTTCTTCATAAGTTAGACATAAGTTTCCTACTACTCTTTTTAAATGGTGTTTCACACTTTTAACACCTGCTTCCCACAATCCCCCAAATTCAGGTGAGTAACTGGGTATGAATTTAAATTTAATATAATTTTGAGTACAATACCCATTAACAGTATCCCTGTGATTTTTGGAAGACTGAAGGTCAAACAATTTTTTCATTTCATTTGATGCTCCTTTAAAAGTCTTAGCGTTATCACAAAATATTTTTGTGGGCATACCCCGCCTCGAGATGAAGCGTTTGAGACATGCTAAGAAGGCTTCGGTTGTTAAGTCCGATACGAGCTCTACATGAATTGCTTTTATAGCAAAGCAAACGAAAAGCGCAATGTAACATTTCCTAACTATAGGCTTTCTAACCCTAGCAACCTTCATGTTGAAGGGTCCACAGAAATCAACGCCGACATGCTGAAATGGCCTGGACGCTGTGATACGTTCCTGTGGGAGGGAGCCCATCAACTGCTTAGCAGTCTCAGCTTTAATTCGAAAGCACTTGACGCACTTATGCACCACCTTCTTGACCTCCCGAATACCACTAACTATAGAGTACCTTTGGGAAAGAGAGCTTAAAACTAATCTGGGTCCTGCGTGCAGGAGTCGCAAATGTTCTCTCTCTATTATAAGATTGGTTAGGTGCGAATTTTTCGGAAGGATGATGGGATGTTTTTTGTCATATGACATCTCTTGGGCATTATCGAGCCTTCCTCCTACTCTAAGGAGTCCCATTTTATCAAGGAAAGGAAAAAGGTTACCTATTCCTGTTTTTATATTCTTTCCAGCAGAAAGTGACTCTACCTCTCTACCAAGATATTGTCTTTGAGTACAACGAACGATGACTGACATAGAGTCGTGTAGCTCATGAGGCGTTAGCTGACTGTCTGTTATTTTATTCTTATTTTTCGAACAGTTATTACAGAACCTATAAATAAATCCTATCACCTTCTGCAGTTTGTAAATATTAGAAAATCTTTCAAACAATTTTGTTGAGAATGAAGAATCTACCTGCGTAGCATTGCACGATATTTGGGGTTCATCATTCTGTTCTATATCTGTAGGCAGATCAGGGAAATTCATGTTTTCATAGTTATGCGTGCATGTTTTGTCTAACAGATAGGTTGGACCTTTCCACCATAGTTCATTTTGCTGCAGCTTGTGCGGCAAAACTCCCCTCGACAATAAATCAGCAGGATTGTCACTAGTTCTGACAAAACCCCACTGTGCCTGATCAGTCAGTTCTACAATTTGCTTTACTCTGTTGTTGGCATAAGCGTTTGACTTTACATTGCCTGATTTTATCCAAGCTAGCACTATTTGGGAGTCGCTATACAAAAATGTCTCTACCTGGGAAAACCTACCCACTAGGACTCTACCAACTCTATGCGCCAGTTGGGCCAACAGAAGAGCACCATTGAGCTCAAGCTGAGGAATCGTCAGACCTTTTTTCAAGGGAGCAACACGGGATTTTGAACAGAGTAGTTCTGTCTGCACTGAGCCATCATTCTTTATAATTCTTAGATATAGACAGCAGCCAAAGGCTTTCATTGATGCATCAGAATACCCCACCAACCCTAAAGTAGAAGTATGTTTACTATTAACACACCTGTTTATTGTAATTTTGCCCATTAACTTTAATTTATTTAAGAAATTGTTCCAGTATAGAAACTGGTCGTCGGGTACTATAGCGTCCCATCCTATTTGCAAAGACCATAGTTCTTGCATGAATATCTTGGCTACCACTATTATGGGGCCTACTAAGCCGAGAGGGTCAAACATTTTCCCTATAAAGCTCAGTATTTTTCTTTTTGTATTTAATTTATACACCTCATCAATATTGGGGCTTGAAAAATTAAATGTATCTGAAGTTATATCATAAATCAAACCTAGAGTCTTGACCAGATTATCCCCACTCATGTCTACATTTTCAAATTGCCTTTGCTCATTTGGGATGTCATTTAGAACTTCTAACAAATTTGAACACCATTTGTGTAAAGAAAAGCTACCTAACTTAAGGAGCTCTACCAACTGGATTTTAAGCTCATGAAGCTGCTCTACATCATCAGAACCACCCAAAATATCATCAACATAAGTATTTTTAATCATTGTTTGTGCAGCAAGTGGAAACTTATCTTTAAAACGATTAGCTAGTTCCAGTAGGCATCGAGTGGTCAAGAATGTGGAAGCTTTCAGCCCATATGTTACAGTCTGAAGCTGTAAGCAGCTGATAGGCTTCATGGGATCATCTCGCCATAGAATATTTTGAAGGCAAGTGTGGTGGCTATTGATAAACACATTGCGAAAGGCCTTTTGTATATCACAAATCAATGTGTAAATGTATGTCCTGAATAAAATTAAGATATCAAACAGCTCACTCTGTACCACGGGGCCATTCAGCATGACGTCGTTGAGGGACACCTGGCTGCGCGACTTCATGCTCCCGTCAAAGACAACACGAAGTCTGGTTGTTTTACTTGCCTCGTTGATGACTGCATGATGCGCTAAAAAGTAAACAGGATCTTTTTCAATATCATAGTTAGCTATATCCACCTTCTTAGCATGTCCCAGTTCAACATACTGATCTATAAGCAATTTATATTGCTCTAGTAACACAGGATTTGCTTTTAATCTTTTTTCTAACATTATAAATCTTTGATAGGCAACCGAGAAAGAGTCCCCAAGCTGTAGTTCATCTAGAGATGTGATGAGAGGCATGTCGACATAGAAATGACTATTTTGTAAACTCATTGAGTTCTGAAAAATTTCTTCAGCCTTCTGAAACTCATCACAAATAGGCTTTACCGGCTCTGGTAATTTTTCAGAAAGCCAAAAGTTTTCCATTACATTTTCTAATTTTTTATGATCATGGATAGCAAAATTAGAAACAATTTCACAAGTTACATTACTTACTTCATTATTTTCAGATACATTTTCAGGTATGTTGCCACCAACTACATACCCAAATAGGGTGTTTTGTAAAACGGGTCCGTTTTGGATTTTAATACAACCATTTAGTAAAACATTAAAGTATACATCCGCACCCAGTAACAGAGAAATCTCAGCTGGGACATTGAACTCATTGTCTGAAAGCTTTACATTTTTTGGTAAATTCCACTCGGATACATTTATATATTGTTGAGGCAACTGTGTCGTTATTTGGTCTACGACATGACATTTCAAGTTTAATTTGACATTATTGTGGCATGGAAGCACACTTATATTCACAAGTTTGTTTATTTGTGTTGGTTTATTACCTATACCTATAATATTATGGTGTTGATTTATAGCAATCAACCCAAGTTTTTTTACAAGACTGGTTGTAACAAAAGATGCTTGGCTGCCAGTGTCAAGCAATGCACGGACAGAGAGTTTTTCACCAGATCTATTCAGTAAATCTACCTTTACAGTCGGCAACAAGATTTTATTAGAAACAGGGTTGGACACCAATGTGACAGCAGGTTCAGTAGGGGAAGTGACCTTTTCCTCATGTAGTAATGTGTTGTGCCCTTCTTTGCATAATTTACATTTGAAAACCAACTTACATCTGCCGCTGTGTGGCTTTAAACAAGTGTTGCATAGATCATGGTTCCGCACGAATGCTTTGCGGTCCTCTAAAGCTGCCGCTTTGAATTCTGGGCAGCTGTAAAGAGAATGTTCACTTTTATTACAATAATTACACATTTTTTTAACTTGTGAGGCAACATTTGTCACCTTTGATGGTGTAGATTTATAGAATCTACTTGTACTTTCATAGCAAGTACTTTTACTGGGCAAACTATCTTCTAACGCTATAGCGCGCTTTTCAAGAAAGCTTAAGAAATCTACCATGGAAGGCAATTTTTCCAAGTTTCTATCTAATTGATAAGCCCTATTAGTAATTTGATCTAATTTTCTGGTTAGAATGGAAATCAGCAACATGTCCCATGTATTGATGGGTTGCTCAAGATTTTTCAATGCGTGCAATTGTTGCTGCACTTCTGACACAAAGGACCTTATAGAGGCTGCAGTGCCTTTTTGCATTGTAGGTAAATCTAATAGAATGCTGATGTGATTTCCAATCAACCGCGCTTTATTGTCGAAACGCTTTTCCATTAAATCTAGTGCTTCTCTGTAAGATTGGTTTACTAACGGCAAGTTGACTATGACGGCCAAAGCATCATCTGTTACATACTTTCTTAAATAGAATAACTTCTGAACATCGGACAAAGATCTGTTATTATCGATAACAGCCATGAATAAATCATAGAAAGGCTTAAATTTTGTGAAATCCTTCCCATCATAGGGAGGTATCTCAATGTTTGGCAATTTACATGTAGAAACATTGTGACATTCCGAGACTGATTTTTTCCCAATTTGTTTCAGAGAGGCATTGATTTTAGCAAGCACAGAATAATATTTCTCTTCTATTGCACCAACCTGTTCGCAGTCACTTTCGTCAATACTTAGTATGTCCAGCTGAACCGCTTCATAGCTTTTGAGCGCACTGATGAGCTTCTCCTTTCGCGCCTCCAGAATGTCCACTGTAGCAGATGCAAAACTGATAGGATCATTGACGAATGTCTCGATACGCGTGATAGTAGCCTTGCACTGAGAACGCAAAAGACGATGTTTACGCAATGTTTCCTTTGATTCTGCCATTGTGGAAAGTAGGCTAGGCACTGTGACACACTTAAAAACTACGAAAGTTGTACACTACGCGCACTCTCAAAATGCCGCACTTTATCGCGAACTTTAATTTTGTTGACTCGGGAGGTTTGTTTACAAAAACAAACGGATTTCACGTTGACACCTGACAGGACCGATGAATGAGTGAACGACTTGGTGTCAGTAAGTGACTGTATCGCAATCACAATATGGCCGTCTCGTTCCGGAACCAATGCTGCCAACACCCACGTCTCCGTCGTAGCAAACTTCACATTCGATTAATTTTATTTTTGAATGAGGGTTGGTGTTTGAAAATGGCCAACTCGCTGATCAGCAATATCGTAATCACACGATATTTCGATGATTTGACGTTGTTTCTTGATGATGCTTCTTGTATTTTCGTTCTATTATAGCATAGAACGAAGTTGCGGGCCTCGAACCTGGCAATGGCGACTTGTATGGCAAACCGGCCACGGCGAACACGTTTCGACGATAACTCTTGAATACTGCACAGCACTGATTTTAAATACCTTACGAAGGACCACCGCACGCATGTATGGAATAAAATGCGTGGGAATGATTGAAAACTTGGCGTTTATTAAATATTAGAAATTAAATGTTCGAGAGCACACACCGCTAGTAAAAATTCAGACAGGAAGAAGAAAATTATATTGCCACAACACAAAAACACAAGAATGAGGTGATAATGTTGCAAGCATATATACCTTATTTTACCAAATTAATTCACACAACAACGATTTATTTTGTATGTTTAGAATGGTCTAAACACAGGTAAATAATGTCTGTAAGGTAGGTAGGTAGGTAACTTACCTAATTATCTACCTGAAGAAGGTTGACATATAAATAGGAGCATTTAACACTGTAGATCTCTTATAACCTTATTCTTGAAGTTTTAAGATTGTTGTCCCTTTATTAGTTGCTGCCAAAACCTAAGGGTTTTACAGATTTGCACCAGTAGGTAGGTATGGGTATTCAGCTGGGTTGGGCAGAATTTGGAAAACTACCTCGAATTTTCTCGTCAACTATTACCTATACTGTCTGAAAACGAAAGTTTTCAAGCAGTACGTCATGACATATGGAGCCGAAACGTGGTCACTCACATCACAGTACGGCTAGTCCACCAATTTAAAGTCGCTCAGCGAGCTATGGAACTAACAATGCTCGGAGTTTCTCTGAAACATAGGATCCGTAACGAGACTGTCCGACATAGAACCAAAGTTGTCGACATAAATTCAAATTCAAAATAAGTTTATTCAGTAAGCACATAAAGTTCACATTGAAAAGTAATTCAATAAAAAAAAAAATTTACCAATTCGTAACGCGACCAAACATAGAAGAATTGGTAAGAAACACTGCTTGGCTTATAGCTCAGAGGATTAGCAAGCTGAAGTGGTAGTGGGCTGGCCATATCTGCCGAAGAAACCTTAACCGTTGGGGTAAACGTGTTCTTGAGTGATGACCGCGGCTCGGAAAATTAGGAGGCCTATGTCCAGCAGTAGACTGCTATAGGCTGATGGTCATGATAATAAATAAATAATAAATAAAATCTTTATTCAATTTCTTAAAGCTAAGAACTACAAATACGGAATTGAATATATTTACAATGATCAAGCTGAAGTGGCAGTAGACTGGTCATAGGTATCTACAAGGTATCTGCCAAAGACCCGACAGCCGGTGTGGTAGAAGAGTACTTAAGTTGGCTCGGATAACATAGTGTAGTACGCTATCTACACCTAGGACACCCCCGGAGAGGTGAAGCGACGATTTTTGCGAAAGGCTGGTGGAAGAATTTAGATTAACAAAAGTGGCGCTTTTTGTAGACATACCCTGCAGTGGACTGCTGTCGGTTGATGATGATGAAACAAACGTAGGCATTTATGTACTTCATTATTTTTAGTTTTCTAATGAAGAACTAAGATGAGTCACATTGCAGGTCTGACAATGGCACAGGAAGCGTATTGTCAGCGTGTATCGGCGCTGTGATCTGCGCCGGACGCTGGCCCTCGTCACCGCCACCACAAAGACCACATTTGAAACCACATAATATTGTCATGTCAGCCTTGTGTTAAGTGCTTTACTACGCACTACAATATCAGTTAATGAAAATGCCTCTATCTACCTCCTCAGTGTACATTTACTTGCACTTCGGTATTATATTTTAACTCCCTGTTTTTGTATGTTTTGGAGAAGTGTTGGTAGTACGTAGTATGTTAGGTACTACGTTACTTACCTTTTGATATTTTTTTTCTTTCAAAATCAAAATCAAAATAAGTTTATTCAATAAGCACATACAGTAAACTTTGAAATGTCAATATTTTTAATTTGAATTTACGCCAATTCGTAATGTGACCAAACAGAGAAGAATTGGCTCTGCTTGGCTTATATTTTTTTAAAGTCTTGTTTTTTACAAAGTTTATTATTAACTATTACATTGTTTTTGAGGGAGTTGGAAACAGTTTCATCCCAAGCTTTTTTGTCATCTAAATGATCAGAAATTTTATAATAAGCTTTAATACAGAGGTTACATTTAACAACATTTTTGAATTTATTTACAGATAAAATAAGCATATCATTTGGGATTTCGATAACAAATCGTACACATTGCCCTTTAATAGATTGATTAACTTTATAGAGCCTTAAAGTAGGAAGCAAGTTTATCTTTATTTCTAGAGTTCACAATAAGATTGTTGTTGTTGTATATTTTTTCGGACATACATTAAGTTTTCATATATATAGTGGCACGGCACAGTCATAATATTTATATCTTTAAACTTAGTTCTAAGTGATTCTCTGGGGCCCATATTATAAACTGCACAAACAGCCCTCTTCTGCAGCACAAAAATGGTGTTGATATCATTCCCCCACAGTAAAATGCCGTACGACATAATGCTGTGGAAGTAGCTGAAATAAACCAGTCTAGCCGTTTCTACGTCAGTAAGGTGATTATTTTATTTGTAGTTCTTTGTGCTCTGAAATCCTGAGTTTGTTATTGTGTTATGTTATGTAAAATAGCAAGAAATGATTTTTATGAATTGCCTTTAATGTGTCCCTTTTCGTCGGATTTGTAGAAACACTTAGTATAATTATCGAACAATACCTAGGTATCTAATCCAACAATTTTTATCCCGGGTACGCATTTTTTCGACTCCCCAAGGCCTTTGAAAAGTGCGAGCTAGTCATAAGTTCGTAGAGCGAGTGCAAGACAAGAACCCTATCTTTTGAAGGTAACTATTTATCACTCCACGTAAACGCATACCTAGATGTTTAATTACGTAAATGCTCGGCTGCGCCCTTGACCGTGCATCTATGACCGCGGCGCTGACTTCGACTACCTACCTACCTACCTACCTATCTACCTATCTGTCATCGATGTTACGAATTTATTCATAGCCATAGCTAAGACGTGGGAAAACTACATTGTTTAGGATTATAAAAGTTACCCACCGTAAGTACCTACCTGTGTTATGAAACTACAATTATAAAATGACTCTTTTTTTCTAGCATGATTACCATCAAACTTACGAGAATTTTATTGTTTTATAATACTAATACCCAGGGACTGAAAACGTTACGGTATAAAGGTATCAGTACCGTAAAAACGTAAGGATACCATTATCCGATAGAGGTTGGGCTATACCGTTATTTTACCGGTATAGATTTACGGTACCGAAAAAATATTAAGTCGAGCCGGTAAGGATGCAAGCGGGGTGGTGACGGTGGCTGGCGGGACGGGAGGGGGAGGCTCGCTTGGGGGCGCGCCGATCACCGAATGCTGTGCTGACAGGAGTTATTCTTTAGGTTTTCGTATTCGTTCTGTTACGCACGCGCTCACGCACGCACATTACTTAGTTACTACCTGCTTTCATTTTTATACCTTCTATCTAACCTACTAGAAAATATTGCTACGTATTTTATTGCTTGTTACCTACGTAATAATGGGAAGAAAAAGAGGAAGTTCATCCCCAAAAATAAAACTTAAAAACAGTTCATTTCATGTGTTGTCTTCAATGCTTAAATTCGTTGTATTTTTTTATGTGTTCGTTTTCGTTTATAAATAAGGCTACGCATACTTTTCACAATATTGTCCAATTATAAATACAAAATTATAGAAATTGGATAAGTAGTTTCAGATAAAAATACAAAAATGTATGTATTGAGAAATCATTTTCTCGAAATTCTCCATAAAAAACGCCAATTTCCTAAAAAAGGAACTAATATTAAATGTTTTATATTATATAAATATGTTTAAATTATTATGATCCGCCTTAAATGTGATTACGACAATTTCTAGCTATGGAAAAATACCAAAATTAGTAATAAGCTAGCTTGAGTTAATTGAACTTTTTAGTATGTTAAATTTATGAGATGCCTACCTAATTGAAAATTTAGTTTAATTAATATAAGTATTTACTGAACTATGCATGGTTTTTTATTATTACTGATGTACTATTATTAATGTTTACAAGGTCCAAGGTCCTTTGAAAGATTCTACAATCTTTAACATGTGCTTGTATGCCATATTCCGCATGCATGGTCGTACAAATTGTAGCTCACTTGGCAGCATTTGACAGAAATGGTAGCTCCCTTTATCAATTTCATTTTCTTTGATACAATCAGTACATTCAGAATCATATTCAGTTTCTGGTTTTTCTTCTTCGGCATTATTATTGGACTCTAGTTAATAATAAAATTAGTAAAAATTAGTAAATAATAAAATAGTATTACTACTCGCCCATAGATGACAGAAAGAGTCATAATCGTATTCTAATTATTAAATAAACTTTTTTTTAAAGAGCTTTTAGGCAATTTAAGTAAACACGTGAGTTGAAAAGACACATATATTTTATCAATAATTTATATAAACAATTAATTTTCTTGGTCTAACCTCAAGCCAAACATTCATTGGCTTAGTGTTGCTTAACAACGTCATCTTTTGTCAAGTAGCTTTAGTGTTGCTATGTCGGTAAAACAGTTTAGTTGTTGTTAAGCTGACAGCATCGAGTTATTATAAATAGAGGCAGAAACGTGGAAAAAGAGTATCTGCACCAAAACTTACTTACTTACTTAGACTTAGGTCTAAATTAGTGCAAATTTGTCATTTTGAACTTGATTTATGTCAAATACGCTTGGACGATTTTTGTCAGTTTTCACTTGAAGACTGTGACTCTATAGTAGTAGTATATACTAACTCGATGTCTGATGGCTATAGTTGCCAAAACAGTAGTAATACTACTCGCCAATAGATATCAGGAAGAGTCATTTTCGTATGCTGATGATATTGTAGCAGCCTTTTTTTGGATAAAACAACATTTTCTATTAATAAAACCCAGCTAGATCGACTTATCGCCCGTAAACCCCCTAAATACAAAATTTTATGAAAATCGTTGGAGCCGCTTCCGAGATCCAGATTATATATATCGTTTAAAGGTATTAGATATGCAACTTCATTTTGCAATACAAGCCGACATTGCCGAGTATAACCCTTGAAGATTCAGCAACTGATTGCTGAGGAGATTTATTCGTACACGCGGAGCATATTGCGGTTAGATTGAGGAGACAGCAGTGGCAGCTACAGGACGAGACGGGGGGAGGTGAGCGAGGGAAATAAGATGCACCTAAACAAGAGCAAAGACGATATACGGCAATATTGCAGTGAAGTCAAAGCTGGATAAATAATTTTCAATGTAGCCGACTAGACATTAAATACTTGCGACTGTTCTGAAATATATTTCAGTAGGGCGATTGCGGTAAAATTGCCGGGCTACAATATTGCAATTATTGCACTTTGTGAGAGATTTAATCGGCAGTTTGGTGGCTATACCATTGCAGCAAGAAATTGACAAAATTGCCCGTTTACGAGCATCTGTAAACAAAAACTAAACTGTTTTGCCGACACCGCAACACTAAAAGCTACTTGACAATAGATGTCGTTTTTAAGAAGCACTAACTAAACCAAAGAGTTTTTGGTTTAGAAGGTTTTATAGGTACATGAAAAGGAGGTTTGACGGCAAAACGCTGTATAACAGAGGTTTTAGAAACTCACGTGATACTTTACATGGGATTAATAGGGGAAAATTCAACTCTAATGCAAGATAATGGCCGAACTCACGCCACTGCACAAGTTCGACCATATTGCGAAGAGATTAAAACGCACCGTGAATTGGCCAGCACGCAGCCCGGATCTTATGAAGTATTAAGCCTGCAATACATGTTGGTGGAGCCTTGCCGAGCGAAGGCCAATACACCAACGTATAGATAGCATATTACCCTTGCCTTGCCATTGTTCGGTGTCGCTCGCCTAGCTGGCCAAGTAAACGCAACCGCCAACGTGTATAGAGTTCATTTGGCGTGTAGGTATTGTCACAACTCGCAGTCGCTCGCGACCAGTCGTCTCACTTCGGAGCAGTGACGGTTTTTCTGCACAAATCAAAGGCGCTCGCATGCACCTGGCCAATTGCACAACGTTTGGGCAGCTTTCTTGGGGCAAGTCCACAAAACTCGTCTACATTGACCGTTTGCAATAGTTTGCATAGACTTGCCGAACGTCTAGACGGTAGCTCTTTTCATGTATCAATTTGCCTACGCTCGCATTGGCCTAAACTCGATCAAAATGTAAGTATAGAGGGCTTTAGGTAACTGCTTAGTCAATGGAAATTATGAAGGAATGAAAGACAGAGCAATACTCGCGCCTCATAACAAAGATGTTGAAAAAAATTAATTATTATATAGTTGCCAAACTTCTACAATAGTAAGTATAGTAAATACAAAATCTACTAAAGCCATGACTCAATGAAAGATCCACCTGAAGGAGCAGTCAAAGTAACAACAAAATTTCTCAATAGTGTCAACATTTTAGACTTGCCATCACACGAACTAAAATTGAAAAAAATGCGTTGATAATGTTGTCGCATAATTTAGACGTATCAGAAGGACTATGAAATGGTGTAATAGTAGATTGTTTTACAAGGGACTAAACTATCCCATTATATACGAGGTTGTTATACCCCCGAGCGTAGCGAGGGAGGATGACAAGACCGAGTTATAATGGGTGGTTTTGGCCCGAGTAAAACACTCTACTTTTCACTTCGATTGCGGGAAAAAGTAAAACAATTCAAAATTAGACAATTTTCAGTATTTAACCCGCAACGAAACAGTTCGCATTCTACCGTGAAGGGAAGAATCAACCTTCATAAAACATCACCAAGACGGTTCTATTTTCAAAAAAAAAGATTGACGGAGCACATTGGAATTTGTTGGGGTTGACGTAAAGGGTAGTGGTCCAGTCTTCATGCATGGCATGATAAACGTAGCATTTTCTAACAAATCCCAAGGGCAAACATTCGAATTTTTTGAGGTTGACTTAAACTCCAGTCCGGTCTTTATGCATGGCAAAAAAGTCAAAAGTAGTCATGGCAAAAGTCTACCTTCCAAATGAAAATCCTCGACAAAACCACAATATAGTATGGTAGGAAGTACTAGGATTTCATAATTAATATGATAAAAATATACTTACTAAATTGATTGATTAACTGTTAAATGTTACTGTTAACTATTAAAATGTTAAACTAAATGCACTTGTGATTTTTTATTGGGTAACCAGTTCATATTTTCTTATTAATGTGTCGGTAAGATGGAAAAAATAATCATATTTTATCAATAAGTATTTCGTATAATTTACAAAAACACGGTTTAAAAAAAACCGAGCAAAGCTCAGTCGTCCAGGTACTGTAAACTGAAACTAGCCAAGGACGACAGAAGACGCGGTTATATAAAAGAATACCTTTATCCTTGGGGATTAGGTAGCGCTACCTCTTTATACCGTTTCGTATTTCAATACCTGATTTTTCGGTACCGTAATTTTTTTAGCTATTGAAATATTTAGGTTTCCGGAATATAAAGGTATGACGTCATACCGATAAATAAAGGTATCTTAATTTTTCGGTTATTCAGTCCCTGCTAATACCTATCTAGTAAACTTAATTGACCGCTTGTAGGTAATATTTCTCATAATGAACAAGTCATGATTAGTTCACAATTTCTTTTAAATTGATTTTTATTCTCACGCGTAACAAACTCCATTCATGTCATTACATAGTATGAGCTCTGAAATAGAAAAAAAAGTCCAACCTCTTTGGTATGAGCAGCATGTAGTCATCATACAGCAAACACAAAGGACATTTCCATTCGATCGGGAAGTAGGTACCTACCTAAGTACCTCATGTGGGTCGTTCCAATTGGAGTCGATTTCAGGTTAGAACGCGTGCACTTGGACAATTGCGCGCCACTTGTGTTTGTGATGACTCGCCTCTCCAGGCGTGGGCAGCGTCATAGATCATGTGCTGATGCGGGAACGGCATGTTCGTTGGACTGAAACAGGTAGGATAAGTCATGAATGAGATGAGGACAATATCTTCACTTTAGGTTTACAAAAGATGACATAATAACGAGTGCAGGTGAAATTTGATTTGTGAATTGTGTTTGGGAAGAGAAAAGCGTCGTAGAAAAGGCTCAACCACCCAATAATGTTTTGGTTAGCAGGTATTCTATATTCTATAATCAATCGTAATATAATAAGTGCTTAGATACTTTGGCACACGGTCAGGGGCATTTTCACTGGCAACGCGTTAGACGTAGTTTAGTAGTATTGGTAGTATGGTACTAACTTGTGCTTGAAAACAAACAAAACAATTGCTCCCGCGCCGTGCCGGTAGATTGAATAATGAGGGTTGTCAGCGCGGAGGAATGGTCCAGATCCTGTTGCTCAACTGGGCTATTTCTGAGTGCGTAGGAGACGTACCGTGTTTTCCTTGAACTCGAATTAAAAATAGGTACGCGTATTAGAATTTCAAAGGTAAAAATTCATAACAGTACTTACCTATGTATTGTTTAGTAAATAAATTCTGGAGCAATTTTGATGCCTGGTTATAAAACTTCTAATAAAATCTAGAGACAACCTAAAGTTCTCAAAGAAAATGTGTCTGTGATACGTCTGGATTATGAACCTGGTAATCGTAAGCCGTTATCTCGTACGTCCTGCCAATTCCTGCTGCCGTGTGCTTCAGCCATTACACTTGCATTACCGGCACCCGCACGAGTGCTCTAGGGATGCTCGTGTACATCAGCAGAATAACTAGAAAAAGTTAAAACTTTCTTCGTTTTTCAAGATATTTTCTCTCGGAGCAACGACTAAGGATCCTTAAAAAGGCGGGTATTACATTTCCTCAAAGATGCACCGCTGTACCGCATCAGTATCGCCTCTGGCGATGTAGGTGTCCATGGGCGGCGGTGACTACTTCCCAACGGGGGGCCCATCTGTTAATCTGCCAGCTTTAGCATGAAAAAAAAACTGAACGCTTACACTTACATTAATGCTACCAATATAATAAAATAAAAATAAAATAACGCCTTTAATAAAACCAGTCATATAGATTGTGTAGATGTGATTGTAATGCGTTCAGCCATTCCATAACGGGCGTGTACAGGGTTCCAACCCCCATCTCCGGAAACCAAGCCAACCGCACCTGCACGTGGTACACCCTGCTGTGTAACAAACGGGGCTCTGGCGGCCGGCTGATTGCGTGCGGCATAGCGCAGCCTAACACTGGCATAGCTAAATCCACTGGAAGCCGACGGGCAGTAGCGTCGGCGGTGTGAGAAGCAGTGGACTGAATAGGTTGGTGTTATTGTTGTTGTGTTGTTGTAAAGCGTGTGACATCTAGTCTGAGTTTTAGCCAAACTTGTAGCTGCTAGTAGAACTCATCGTACGGTTCCGGAGTTAGATGCCATTACAATGGCTGCCTAGTAGCCAGTGGCTGTAGGTAAAATGCTTTTAGTAAAAATATAATACAACGTTAGTGTTCTACCTACTGGACCGTAGTTTTAATCTAAATGCTTAAGGGTTTGGTGTTGAACTAAAACAATTATTACCACGGACAGCCCAGATATAGCACAGTATAGAAACCTGCTTTTATAGGCTGTGGTTATAGCTAAACCATGGAATTATCATTAGAACTTCGTACTTTAACTAAACCTAACCACAGCCTATGACAGTAAAGCATTATACGTAGCTAGGTAGGTAATGTTTTATCGAATCTTCGTGGGATTTGGAATTTCGTGGAATGTTGGTTAACAATAACGGTTTAAAAATAACGATTTTATAGTCAGGAAACTATTTAACGACTGTTTGTTTATCTGATTGTTGTGACGCACGCGCATTCCTGGCATTGTTAGGTATATCTACAGACTCTAACTTGACTTTGAACTTTCACATAGCATCATGCTGCAGTTCAGTGCCTAGCTGACTAGGTACTTAATAGTGATGCTATTATATATAAAATATGATAATCAAACAAGTTATCACCATTTTTTCTCCCAATATGTATATCTTCATTACACTTATTGCATAGTACGCAGACCTATTAAGGAATTTGAGGATACCACATAGGCCCCAGGTATATGGTATCGGATTCTAACTACCTTATATTATAGTTCATCATTACATTTCGTAACTGCCCGCCCGCGTTTTGCAAGCAGTTAAATTAGCGTTCAACGTAACAGTTTACAAGCACATCACTGTCACATCTAATATAATAAAAATATAATAATATATAATATGCCTTAATTATTTCTGTATATCGCCTATTGAAATGCAATATATCTCGATATATATATTTAAGTTAAATATATCTATCTCGTTCTCGAAGAAAGCAGCTAAAATAAACTCCAAAAAGTAAGTGAGTACCTATCCTACTTATTTTATTTTTTATTTTTACGTCCTATATTTTACAACTCTCTTTTCAATCGCAATAAGAATGTAAAAAACATTCCTACTTAAAATCGGTTAACTTAGCAGAACAAACGAAGGTATCTACAGCAGTCACATGGAGACAGTGTTCTCGAACGTCAAAGTGCGATATCGGTAGATCTGTCCACTAAAATCGGTATATTTGTACCCAAAATCGGTATATGACAAAAAATATACAATATTCAATCAAATTCGTTTAAAACCGAGTGAGCTTGTGAAGAACTAAGTATCTTTAGAGCATCTTTCCCTGATGTAATGTTATTTTTGGCAAAGCTTACGCCTTTACGACTATCTTGCAGTTAGACTGAAAATTTTTCTTCCCATTCTTTTCAATATTGTAGAAATTTTATTCATTTTGCACTCGCACTTGTACACAGTTCCTCGTCAGACGACATATTTTTAACGTATTCATTAAAATAATATTATATTATTTCGATATTAAGATTATGAAACTTTCTCTTCGAATTTAAGAAAATTAATGAATAAATAAAATCCAAATTCCTGTTTCTATAGTGAATGGCAGTGAATTCCCGAGCAAGAAACGCCTGATAACATCCAGTTGTAGTATTCGTTGTACTACATAACATACTACATAATATCTTTAATACTATTTAGGGATTTCCCGTAACATTTAACATAAATGAAAGGGGCTGCCAACATAAAAGTGTAGAATCGGTAGAAAAATCGGTATAATTTCCACGTATTCTCTGAAATCGTGGAAAAATCAATGCATTTCGGTATTTCGGTAGGACAGAGCCCAAATCGGTAGAAATACCGAAAAATCGGTAGGTTCGAGACCACTGCATGGAGATGCGCATTCGTGGTGTGACGAGCTGGACGAACAGTGCAGAGAAGCGCGGTGCGGTGTGGTGCGGTGCGGTGCGGCGCAGTGAGGCGAGCACGTGGCGCCCTCGCATCGGCAGAGGCCGGCGCCACACTGTAGGAGAGGAGAGTGCTGGCGACGGCCAGACGACGGCGGTCTCTTCGATGAGCGAGCGACGAAACCGCGACTCATGTTTGAAACGGAAGCACGGAAGATTTTCAGGTATTATCTTCATAAATAACTTTATTCATTGAATAGGGATGACGATTGGGTCAAAAAATAATGATTCTAATTAGTCCGTCGGATATATCAACAAAAAATATGGGACACGTATTTTTTTATTTATTAAAAACTTACGGAGATAAAGAGCGTCAAAGTTCGGGTGTGGGGGCTTGTGACGTCACGGCTAGGTACTAAGCCGTGACGTCACGCAGAACTTTAATGCACTATATCATTGTAATTTTTTTGTTTAATTGACAAAAGAAAAAATACGCCTCCAATATTTTTTGATAATGTAAATGACGGACTATAATTAGAATTTTTCAGTCGCCATCCCTATTAATAAGTATTCATCAATAAGTGACTGAAAGTAAGTAAAAAAAAATGGTTTAAGAGTCTGAGGTTTAAGAGACCAGTCTTAAACCTCAGACTCTTATACCATTTTTTTTCCTAGTGTACAATTGTATCAAACGGAATAAAGAATTTGATTGATTAAACTTATAGTAATTTAACAACTACTCATAATGAAAGAGTTAGTTAATTATAACATTATGAAAAATACATTTTTTTCCTATAAAATTAAAACACTATCTACCTACGAGTTGACGTTATTAATATCGAGCAAAAATGGCAAACAAACACGCTTGTTGTATGGAGCACCCCTTAAATGTTTATTTTATGTATGTTTTTCTGTTTTTAGTATTTGTTGCTATAAAGGCAACAGAAATATTAATCTGAAATTTCAACTGTCTAGCTATCATGAGATACCTGAGATACCTACACAGCCTGGTGACAGACAGACAGACGGACAATGAAATCTTAGTATATAAGATCCCGTTTTCACCCTCTGGGTTTTGGTTAAACACTATATATAAAAAAATATAATTAGGTACCTATAATATATTCTCTATAATGTTTTTTAATGATAATGAATCGCTTAGATCCCACTGCAGGGCAGAGGTCTCCCTTCCCTCCTTCCACTCCTCGCGATAAGTTGTTTACTTACTTTGAAATATTAATTTTCATAGCGATAATACTATATTAACGCGTTCAGGGCTTAAATGAGATCGTGCCTCAGGCTTCACAGACGAGGTTCTCAATCAAAACTTATTAATATTATTAGGATCTATACTAGTAAAGACTAAACCAGCATCTTCGTTAAACCTACCTTACATATTGTATGTATTTTAGAGCAGCATTTTTCCAGCCGGAGAACATCTAGCCTCGCTAGATATTTTATGTTGCATTACTAGAAGCCCTTGCAGTATATTGGATGTCAAGTTCGCAGGTGGCGCTGCGGTCGCGGCGCACGTGACAGACACACACAGTCTACACCGGTAATCACATTTATTATTATTTTGCATTACTAATAGCAGCCTTAGCCTAGTCATTGCTCGTGATACTACTGGACGAGGCTCAGCAAAAGTAAGTGTATATGGAGATAAAACTTAGATAGAATTGTAATCAAACATAGGAAAATTACCAAAGAATTAAGTATTCGGAATATTTAAATTTTAGTTTAGAGATGAATTAGTACCTGTGTAAGTACTAGTGCGTTAGCGTACGGGTAGGGCGAGTAAAGATAAAGATTAGTCCACCATCGATACTACCTATTCCTACCTGTTCTTAGCTCTATGTTTGTTTTATGTAAAAAGTGTACGGCAATATTATTTTATATTTTTTACAATTTCTGGTGATTTCTGCCTATAATGCAAAATATTTTATTAAAGTAAGCTATTACCTACTCTAAATTGTATCTACTTAAGTTATTTATTGCCATAGCGAATGTAAATCAACACTTACTTAGGGCACTTCTAGCTAAGTACAAATGGCACGAGTGCGAGCGAGTGGCAGTGGAGCCAGCACGAGAGAAGCCGCGTGAGGTCACGTGTACCTGCCGAAGACAGGCATCTGCTCACGCCATACTATTAAAGTTTTGATCGGTATCTATAGCAGGCAAGTTAAAGTCTGAGAGATAACCATTTTAAAGGTAGGTATTCATGAGCTTTTCACCCGAATACAGAAACGCTACAAAATACAAGATATTTTTTTGCATAAATAAGTGTAGGTATTAAGGTCTTAGTTCTAGTTATTTGAGGTAGATGACGTATTTACCCATTTGATACATCGCAAATTTGGTGGTTGAGAGCGTCTTACATAACAACAAATAATACTCAACCATTTGAGAGCATCGATATATACCTACTCTTACAGTAACCTCGAGGTTTAAGACGCTATCCCGCTATCCTTCAGATTGACCTAGTACTGAAATGTCTAATTGATTGACAGTTTTCAACTGGGTCTTCGCGTTCCAACAGCAAGTCTCCGTAATCATCAACAGAAGAAAGTCGTACATAATTCGAGCGTGCAGATCTTTTAATGCAACAGCACGTGAGGATGATGTTGACTGGTTTAACACACAAGCAGTGCAAGTAAAACGTCTTTTGACTAATCTTTTCTTCATAAGTCAATCCACGAGTTTTTTGTCAGTCTACTACTAAATTACTATTTTTCTGTTCTGTAGCTATTTGTAAAAACTTTTAAATGGCTGTTTAACTAAACTTATTTATATACTCATGTAACTAGCTGTAAGCTTTCTTTTGAGAATAAAATAAAGTAAAAATAATCCCCTTCCTGGGCATGCGTGTTGGAATAGATAAATAAATAAGCACCTAATATGTATTGTATCTGGGACTACCTGATTTCCGATTAAGTTGAATTTCCTCCTACTTACATAGTTTATACATAGTTTATGATTTAGTTTTGGGTTTACCCGCTTTAACCAACAAAAACTAGAATTAAACTACGAACTCTACTAGCTAAAGGCTCCGAGCCCCAGCACTATTGATATCGACTAGGTACAGAGCCGAGAACTTCACTTTTTCCTTTGTAATTTCGATGTAAAAGGTCAGTGACACGGGCAATAAGCAAAAAGATAAATAAGGAGCTATGTAGAGCCCTTATAGATCTGTAACTACTTATACCTATGATATTTATATGTTCGTAGATTAGGTAAACATAAAGTTTCGAAACACAATTTAGTAGAATGGGGTTCTTCATAGATAAAATCTTTGTTTTAGAATTTTTCTTCCGAACCAGTGTTGTAACTGTCGGTGTGTTCAAACAACTAGCTAATAAGTGTTAGATTTAGTTTATATAGTTGAGATTTTATATAAAAGTGTGTAACAGATCTGTATGAAGAGAGGAATCATTTACTAACTCAGTTGCACACCGAAATGATCGGCACCTTTATTTGCAAAGTTTGACATTTCATCGGTCGAAATTCAAAGAACGTCGATTGACTAACTGTCAAAGTTTGTAAAAACAGGACTGGTGCTTATCACTTAAATAAGGCCTCAAATCTACCACTATTAGGTTCTTCTATTATTGCAAGTCGCTTCCCGTTTTGTTCGAGGCTACGTTTTGTACGAGTACGAGGGGTCCGCTGATAACACTTTAATCTGACAACCTTGATCTGGCTCGTGGTCAGTTGTCATCGGAAGAGCAAACTGTAATCTAGACGACCTCTGTGGTACAGTGGGCAAAGGCCCGACTGAGACGCGGAAAGTTGCGAGTCCGATTCCTGCAGCAAGATAAAATGTTTGTACCTACGTTCTGCAAATATTTGTCTCGGGTCTGGATGTTTTCCATGTATAATATGTATGTTTATATTTATGTATACAGGGTGAGTTTGAATTCATATGTAATCCCGAAAGCAAAGTCTACTCCCGAAGGTCAACAATATTTTTTTATTTTTTTTTTATTTACGGCTTTTTTAATTGTAATATATCATTGAGGAAATTACTTGAGGAAAGTTACGCCATAATTTTACTCAAACCCTGGTGAGGTAGCCCTAGCACCGCTGATTTGGTTGAACTTTGCTCTTGACATATGGTGAAGATGACATTATCTGCGCCTTACAGTTTGGGTTGCCATGAACATCAAAAGGGAAAGTTAAAATAAAATATTTTTTTGAGGCTACTTGATGTTGTACGATTGTTTCTAGCATTATTTATATATGTATACTGTCTATGTTGCTATACATTTCTTCCTCATCAGCCAGTCTATTAATACTTCGATCTCAAAATAAACAATTTAAAAAAAGTTACATATTGTTTTTAGTTTCTTTTTTATCTACATAAGCCACTGTGATTTTCTTTGTGGAACCTAAAAATAAAATGGAACAACTTTTTAGTTTATTTTTTCGGCGAACCAATTTAGTAGTTTATTTTCTCTGTTAGTTGATATGAGCAAAGATTTGATCGAAGAAACAAAATACTTATTAGTTTTTTGCCTGTCCCCGTCTCGGGTCGCCGATCTATCTTTTTGGCCATCGGTTACGCCTCGAGCACACCACTAGGTATAAAAACAAAAGCGCATAATAAAAACATTAGAAGCTTGTTTTTATGATAATTGCCATATCGTAAAATTAATTTTGATCCCTCAGTAAACCAAATAAAAAAATCTTTCTTTTTTTTCACATGAGCTAGTGTCCAAGTTTTACTGCCTGAAGTGAAGACCTACGACATGGCATAACGCACAATGACTAGCATAACAACTAGTATGACAACCTCTGTGGCGCAGTGGGCGAAGGTCCGCCTGTGACGCAGAAGGTTGCGGGTTCGATTCCCGCCGCGGGTTGCGGGTTTGCTTGTTCCGCAGATATTTGTCTCGGGTCTCGGTGTTTTCTATGTATGATATGTATGTATTTACAAAAAAAAAGTATATTATGTAAATATATCAATCATGTGGTTCCCATAACACAAGTTCTGCTTAGCTTGGGGCTACATGATGCTGTGTGATAGTTCAGCATTATTTATTTATTTTTATGCATGATATCGCTCGAATCTCTGAATACCACTAAGTGGGTAAGATAGTAACAGTATTATATCAATGGCGGTCAACTATTTAGAGTGACGGTAGCTTTCCTCCTGAGATAATTTAAGCTAAGCAATCGCCACGCAGTTTATACTGACAATCGCCTAGCTTTATCACCTTCCTTTGGCATCTTCTCCAATAACTTGTCCTTGTTTCTGTTTTTAATTTTTTTGTATTACTAAAAACTAGTTACTATTGTGTTCTTGCCAACTCCTATATATGGATTTTAGTTACCTTAAATAAAACATTTTTGTTTTATTTTTTATAAACAGTATCCCATGGCTCCCATGTCGCACTAACACCAACGTTAAAGTCCGTGCTAAAGCTATGATTCTGTAATCTTTGCGTACGTAGTCTAAGGGCGGTTACCTTGCCGATTTAATTAAACTGCGACCCATTTCCGGTAAGTTATGGGCCAGGTCGAACACCGTGCGGAAAGGGCTTAATTTACAATTTAAATTACCTTTCGATTTTTCAACCATAACTTTTTTCTGAGTTAGAATCAAGAACCACTTAGTAACATACTAAAATTATAATTACCTTAATGTGCTACAGTCACAAAGAATATATACTTAAGGATCAACCAAACTTTTTAACAACACTCAATTTGCTTGTACTTGTTATTATACTTACCTTTAGGTAAAAGATTTATCATAAATATGTATCTTAAAGTGAGCAGAACTACTTGAATATGTTTAGGAGGCGGGCGCTGAGGCTACTACGCTTTTTTTTAACTTTTGTGGTCTCATCGATCAAATGTCCTGTTCTCACTGTAACTTGTTCTGAATAAATGATTTTAATATTAGTTTATGAACAAAATGTAGATGCGTCGAGCTCAGGACAGGGCGCAATGGCGCTCATTAGGGGAGGCCTATGTCCAGCAGTGGACTGCTATAGGCAGATGATGATGATGATGATGATAAAAACAAAAACAATAATAAACAATAGTAGTGACGTTTCACTAAACTTTAATTCATATCTACGGTCTCTTTCCTAAAAATGGAGCTAACAGAAATAGCTTTAAGGGGCCTCCGGAGGACGAATTGCGCATACAAACATAATACCAAAATGATTTCTCGATCATTCATATTTCCGCTATATTGTTGTATTATTTGTATTACAATAGTATTTATCTAGGTTCCTAGATAGTTTTTTTTACAAACTACTTACCTGAAAATAAATAAAAGCCAATAGCAGTTTGCACATTTTTATGCCAAAATTGACCACTTTTCGTCCTCTTTGTTTCGTATTAAAAACAACAATATCTTACGTGTCATTTGTTTAGGAACATCGCATATATTGTCTAGTTAGAGAATAACACTACTATTTAAAGAATACATAAAGTTTTCAGTCATCATTTTTGGTATTACGGAACACAAACAAATTCATATCAAATTTTGAACGGCTGACATTGCTATCGCGCATGCTCGGCTAAATCCACAGAAATATCGAGATAGAAGAAAAGAG
Source organism: Horisme vitalbata (assembly GCA_951804965.1). Classification (NCBI taxonomy): domain Eukaryota; kingdom Metazoa; phylum Arthropoda; class Insecta; order Lepidoptera; family Geometridae; genus Horisme; species Horisme vitalbata. Next base: position 563,038 of record OX638096.1, read on the forward strand.
TGTGTGTATCTCGTATGGCAAAAAGTCGCCTCGACGGCTCCATTGCTTGCCACGAACTTTAGTTCGCAGTGTTGCCGTTTTAGAAATTTTAATGCTAAATCTATCATATTTCCTGATCCATTAACATGAAAAATTTGTATATAGCATTTAGCATGATTAGCATTTTTTGAACGTTCCCATATTAAAGAAAGGAAAGTAAGGGTAAGGCATTCAAACGAGTTTATTTGACCCAGAGACTCTTCTGGCAGCCCTTGCTTTCCTTCACTGTCGGGTCACTTGTCGGCATTTACCGCGAGATCAAAGGCGTCGGACTACTGTATGATCTTTATACTGTGATATTTGGTTAAAGCAACACATTTTCACAGAAAACATGCAACTACGTTTAAGGTTAGAGGTACTTAAAAACAAGCATCTTTTTCAGAACTTTACCCTTAAAATCTTTTGCATCTAGATTCAGATTCAGATTTCTTTATTTGCGAAACATAGGTAACAATATACGGTAGGTACTAAATTATAGTCGGTATTATCCATAATTTTCATACTGAAACAGAAATGCTGCGGTTGTAATAAGCATACTCTATGACGGTACTGCTTCTCCGGACGAGCTCTTCACAAAGGTCCTAGGTATTACCAGAGACCAGTTTAAAGTGGGATCATTTGTCCCGCAGCGGGAATCGAACCCGCAACCTTCTGCGTCTCAGGCGGACCTTCGCCAACTGCGCCACAGAGGCCGTCAATTAAGAAATTTGGAAATTATTTTTGTTTTGTAACATGCAAAAGAATATTAATATTGAAAACTACATTTGACTTCAATTTTAATGAAAATAAATTATATGTAATAAAAATAAATTAAAATTATTAATAAAAAAAATCGATAACCGTAATTCTATAGAAAATTAATTTATCGAATTAAATATGAAGAAAATGAATTTAACTATTAATCAGTAATTTTTAGGTTAATATAAGAAGAAAGACAACCCCCCAAGCAAGAGCCTTGACACAAATATATTTTTCGAAACAAACACCTGATCACTTCTAATTGAGTAAGGTATGGCCTTGTAACTTTAATTTTATTAACACCCATAGAGCCTTATCAAAATAAAGCTCTATATACACCTACAAATACAATTGATTTGCGTGGCGCTAACTAGAACGGAACGATAAAGTTCACCCTCTTCGAAGAACGACCACTCAACGCTTAATTCAGTCCACTCTATAAACTCAATAACTCTAATGTATCATTATAATAGGTACCTTTTCTTTTTGAGAATATACTTTTTTGTATTCATAAAAAATGATAAAATTATTCTTAATTCTGGATACTTTAGCGACAGTGGCGTCGGCGTCGGGGCCAGCCGAGAATGCGTTCGTGGGACGAGATCGATGCCTTCAAAATCGGGTGGTGGGAGGTAGCTCGGGACAGCGATGTTTGGAAGTCTATGGGGAGAACTGTGCCAAACAGTGGGGTGCAAGACGACGAGAAGGGTTAAACATATTGAAATATGTAAATAACCCACAAGAACATGTAAGTATTCATTGAAATCGGGTACAAAATATTTCAATTAGTACAGACGCTAATGTTTGTATAGCTTATGCTATTCGTTTAATTATATAACATCTCATGTACATTTTTCTTCGAAGCGACCTCTGTTAATGACCTACATCTGGACCTCGGAGCCATGGGACCACAGACCACCGCGGCCTGGCTTTGACCTGATTGGCATACTCGTAAATCAACATTAAAACTCCTAAAATTGAAATTACTTTGTACTTTATGATTTACCGCCAATTAAGGTTCCTCAGAAAAGCACTTCTGCCTCTGCTTGCTTTGGAAAATATATGTATCTGAAACTAGAGAGGTTTAATTTGTTGAATTACGTCAGCGGAGCCCTTAGAATCCAGAAATTCACAGTTAATTTAGTCTCACTCCAGTGTAGAGCCTAATGCTCTTATTATTAATTTTCCACGGGCCGTGCCGCGGCTGAACCGGATTTTTTTAAATCTTTTGTTTTGTACGATGTTGTTAGATTTGCTGATTGTTAGATAGTTGTTAGACATGCTGTTCCGATGATAAAACTGAATAAATAGCTTAGAGTGCCAGGCCCTAGAGGAGTGGGTAAGTACAACACTTTGTTCATATGACTTCTATATGTTTTTATATTATAGGAATTACTACACTTCAATAATACCGTTCCTTCTATCTTTATCTTAGTAGCGGAAGAGGAGTATGTCCGGAGAGGACTGAGACGGTGCGCTAGGATGTCATGATGCTGCAGTGTCACGGATATCAGCTGACCCGACGAGTACCTCCGTTCTTTCCGCTCCCTTTCTTTACTGGAAGTAACCAAGTAACGGCATTACTGGCATTCGGTACGTAGGGGTCTTTTGAAATGGCCCAGTTGACTTTCGCTCTTGGGCTCTTGGGTTCTGGTTCGGGTACCTCCCATACAAAAGTTGTTTTTTTTTCAAGTTTTTTTTAATTATAATAGAATTACAGAATAGAAGAGGGAACGAATTGTAAGTAAACCCCTATTTGTCACCACGGGAACTAACCAACTTCCAAAACAATAGTAAATAGCACGAAGTATTGACCTCACAAGAACGTACAATAGTCCCCACTTCCCACAGATCACACACTGCACACCGCACCCCGGGTCAACGAACTGTAAAGTCTCACCGAAATCTCTTCAGCGTTTATCTGCCAGTGTTTAGGAGTTACAGTTGTAATGTCTCTACTGATTAATAGCCGTGAAATTGAAACGGCAACACAAATTAAAAAGGATTAGTTAACTACCAGGACTCGAGATACCTCTCCTGATGTCGAGTACCTATCTGGATCATTACATGAAAATATCATTCGTCTTATCAAAGAAAATTCTTAAGTTATGAAACTTTTTTAGATCTAAAGCCCGCCTTAAAAGCTTTTATTATGTAAAAGTAAAGTTTTGATTTGATTTAGGCCCCAAGTTTTACGTAAGAATATCAATATGCTTTAACAAATAAGCTTTCTATATGCTAAATAGAATTATTTAGCTAAAACTTGTGAAATTTCTAGAATCTTATAGCTTTTGTTATTAGAGCTTTATATCACCCCAGATAGTGTTTTGTGGCTGCTCTAAATCGGTACGGGTCGCTGGTAGCGTTCAACTATTCACATTCAATTTCATTTCATTTAGATTACATTATAACAGGGCGCAATGGCGCTCATTGGGAGCGGTCTATGTCCAGAAATGGACTGATAGGCTGATTGTGACGATGATGAAATATAACATTACAGATATTTTTTCCAAGACGCTATTTAAAACAGCTTAAATCAAAATATTTTATACAATATTATCCTGATTTTACAAAAAAAGACATAATAACTAGATAATTGAAAAGTGTGTAAGTAGTTATGCCATAATGCTGTCTATATTTCCATTATTTCTTTACGACTGGTTTGAAAACGACAGAGTTGGGAATGTTTAAATTAATTTCGACATCCAATTAAATAACCACAACTGAAACTCCTGAAGGGATGATTAAGCAATTCGTACTAATTTAATCTTGAGTACTAAACACAAGGTTCAAAATACTCGGTGTAATTTTGCAGGCTGTATGGGCCACAGCCACAGTAGCTGAGCGTCGTAGCGCCCTCCGCGCCAGTCGTCCGTGGGCGGGCCTACGCGACGGTCGAAGTGCTACACGCCGCTACGCCGTAGCGCGGGATCCAGTGCAACTTTACAACTTTGAGGAGGGTAAGTTCAAGTATATGAAGTTAGCTAATTAGTTTCATGTATAAGCAAGTTTCTTGATACATGTACTGCACGTAATAAAATAGATTTTAAGGTTTTTGGTTATTAATTGACTTTAAAAAAGGAGAAAGTTCTCAATTCGGTTGTATTTTTATATAGGTTCGTTACTTCATAATTCCGTCTATTATAAACCGATTTAGACAATTCTATTTTCGTTAACATATGTCAATCTATACCAGGCTACCCCTGCTATAGCCTAAGTACATTTAAATCCCACCTAATGTGCTGGCTTATCAAAAAGTCGTTCTATACGTTCGATGACTTCGCTAGCTTGAAAGTTTCCTGATTAATAATAGCAGTATTTTTTTATTTACAAGATTTTTTTTATTATTTTAATTTAAATTGATTTATTTATTTATTATGTCTACTTTGTACAAACTTATACCTTCAAATTGACATATACAATAAATATAAATAAATGAATCTTGAATCGAATATTGAACCATTTTTTATACAAAGGTTTTAATACCTTATTACTTTATCATTAACTAGGTGACCTAGTGAACTTCGTGCCATCTAAAGAAGATGTTTTACCCGAAGTGGCAATTCCCGTTCAATATTACCAGTTTCAAGTTTTTCTTTTTGTCGGTTGTTCCTTTGGATTTTTCCTAATGTTTTTATTTCATAAACCACTCCTTAATCAAGACAACCAAAACCAATATTGAAATCGGTCAAGCCGTTCTCGATCTTTTGCGAGACATACGCACGGCAATTGATTTGTATGTATAGAAAAGGAATCACATTGTCCCATATAAACGTTGCCTTCTTTTTTCTCCCCTATAGGGGTAGAATTTCGAAAAATCCTTTCTTATTCGGATGCCTGGTTCATATTAAGGACACACCCTCCAAGGTTCAGGTCTCACAATCCGCGGTTGAGGCTGTGCGTTGATCCGTTAGTCAGTCATTCAGGACAAATGATTTTATAATTATAGAAGATATGGAATAATTACTTGCTGACCGTGTAAAAAAATATAGTTATCTTTAAATCTATTCGTCTTCACTCGTTTAGTGCCACATTCGCATGGCTTAGGGTTTTAATCCGAATGGTATTTTTTTCAAAATTCATAGCAGATTTAAAACTGATCTGAGCTGAGCTTCTACCCTCGGTTTTCCTTGCATGTTACGTGAACAATAAATAAGGTATGACAAAATGTTTATAAAAAATCATATTCAAACATGGAAAGTAAATTTTGCATAATAAAGTGAAGAATATAACTTTGCAATTCTGAAAAATTGAACATTATTTGAAATGATCGTAGAAAGGAATAGCTTTATTTTACAAACAAGATATTGTTTGTATTATTTTGTTCCTTTGTCGTCCTGAGAGCCGGCGAAGTCTCTATTCCTTGCAAGCTGCATTCTCAAAGGAATGTGGATCTTTAGACTATAACAGTCTTATGTAAGGAATATACATACATTAAGACTCTCTAAAAAAATACCGTTTATATGTCGAAGGTACAAGTCAAGTAGAAATGATTGCCAAGGACTGTCGCAGAATTATTTCTTGAACGTACGTTTACCTCCAAACTAGACTTTACTTAGACCGGTATAAAATACGGATTTCAACTCTTGAGTGCGATGTGATGTGCCAAACTATTGTCAAAATGGCCTTATTGTGAAATGACGCAAATAAATTAAATAATTTGGCAAACGTAATGAATATTACGTTTGCCAAAGTAAATATAGCCCCTCCTATCCTTTTTCCTTCTTTTAATAAACTTGCATCATCTCCCCATTCAGCCACCATCTAACATTCGAGATATCCAAAGTTCATCTCTCGAAGGCTTAACAAGCCTTTAACGAATATATATTAAAGATAGTAGATATAACATATCAAATTATTCTATAATTCCTAGTTAATGAACGCAAGGAATGCTCGAATAGAATACATTATAGGTATTTACGGCGTGACGACCTGACGTCTTTATGTAGATGGGTTATAATGAAGTCAAAGGCGCGTTTGAGATTTCATCTGCATTGATGAGCTCTCGGCTTCAAAATTTAATTCTGTTTTTATGCATAATCAACTAGAGAAAAATGAAATCCATATTAGTCAAGATAATATTATATTACTTTAAAAAAATAGTTTTTTTACATACGTAAAATACCTTGGTTATTTTATTAAATACGGAAGCTTTGGACCGCCTTGAGGTTTATGACATTATTTAACGACTGATGATTTATACCTGGGCCTCTCCCTCTTCGTATGAGATAGTTAGTGGCCTCACATTAGAATTTCTACATTTCATCTGTGCAGAGTCCATAATTATAAGCCCTATATGTTACACAGAATATATATGATGTAGACACAACATAGTAGGAGATAGAGCACGCGCTATGCTAAGGAAATTTGTCTCAGCTTAGCTATGTATGTTCTTATTTTGCTTAGCTTTGGCTTAGTTAATATAAAAAGAATGTCTCGGCAGTTTGTTTGGTTTACAAGTGTAATCCACAGCTAAAAGAACATTAGGTAGAATGCATCTCAAGTATGCGATCCAAAGTAAATAATAGTTGATGAGTAAATAAACCGAAACAAATAATGATCGGCAGGTATCGGTCCTAATATAAACTAGGTAACCTCAACACCTGAGCGTGCATTCGCACTACTATGTACAATCAGTCACGTCTATACAACGTCACATCATGCGCGTGCGCCGCCGACCTCACTACAAGGTCACAGCATGCTTCATGTCATAAACTTTATTGTTGTTGCATTGTTAAGGTCTCTGGGGTTATTTTTAAGATACCTAGTTTAAAATGCGATGTGAGAATCGCATCTTCTAAGAGGGAAGGTATATGCTTAAACTATGCGTTAGCGAAGTTTTATATAGCTTTTGCGCAACGATATTATTGCTATATAGAGATTATTCCCTATTTATAAGGTTGTTTGTTAGATACAAAATCTAAAGTTCTAAAATGTGCTTCTTTATTAGTACTATACGAGTAAAGCTGCAAGCGGAAGCTCGTAGTGAATTATAAATCCAATAACCCGCTGTCTCTACACTAATCCGAAAGCCGTTCAATCAGTCTCTCCGTACGTCCCAGCTGTACCTCGGGACAATACATGTCTACAGATTTTTCTCAACGTCGCCTATTCAATCAATGTCTTCTCTAACTTTCCCCTGTATTTATCAATTATTTATCAATTTAATACTTATTAAAAAGTTTTTCTGGGTTTTCATGTAGCTTTGATGAGGTTGAAGTATGTTCAAATTGTAAATGAGACTTGGTTTACAATTTGTCATTAAGTAGGTACTTCTCTGTGGCTGAAAGTTTTAGTTTGAGGAAAGTGTTCTTTAAGTGCCTCATGAATAAAGAGATTTTTTTACTTTTTTACTTTTAGCATTGTGGACGCACTCAACTTCAATTCGGGTGGGTGCTGCTGCGGTTCTTGGTTAAATTACAGTTCAGCTTATACTTTTACTGCAATTGAAACAAAAAACATATCACCAATTGTTTATTAGTAACATATCATAGATATAACATTACAGGATAATTCAATATGTTACCAGAACAATTTAATATTTTTGATTCTCCTTTAGGTATTTGCTGTGTAAGTACGGTTAGAAAAAGATCATTTTCAGGTTTCTACTTCTTTCGGAAAATTTAATATTCTTTTTTGATATCTAGGTTGTAATATTTTAACATTACCTACATTGAATCCCTAGAGTTCAGTAAGTAACGTAATATTAGGGGCTTGTTAGCTCAGATTTCCAGCGATGTTCTCTGCATATGCGTAGGAAGTGAACCAAATGCCACTTAAATACGAAATAAAAGTAGTTCGGTTTACAGGCTGGCCTCACTGAAATCTTGAAGTTACTCCAATTTATATTGGTGACATAGTAAATACAATGCATGATCTGACACCGACGAACGAGGCCAGGGCGTGTTGCCTATAGTATTCTATAACCTACTTTTTCTTACGGAACATCGACAGTTGATTGATTGAGCCGTACCGGAACTGATTAATGCAAGCTAGTCGCCATGCACCGACAGCTCACAATAGCGGCCACCAATGACTACCTACAGGCTTTATAGGCACGTCAACCTACCTACAGGCTGTATGTATATGTAGGTACGCTCGGTCAATCATGCGGCAGTTCCTGGTTCGAGCTGCACTTGTAACGCTATGTCATAACATTCAGCGCATAATCTCACGTTCACATGTTTATTCGATAAATGCGCATATTTAAAACTAAAACTCAATACGAGCTTCTTAAGAATGAATTTTTAAATATGAATACAATCGTATTGATATTTAAAAATAAATAAGAACAAAAAACAAACATCTTCACGACTTTTCCCCCATTATGAATATCTTCAGATATTGCTCAGTACGCAAATCTATTGAAGATACCTTAATGTGGGTAGTCAGAGGCAAGTCCAAACATTACGTTCGATACATGCCTACTTTTTGCAAGCAGCTAGCATTTCACGTGGCAGGGTGCAACCCCATCGCCGCTTTTTATTAGAACACTAAGCTAGCACATACCTTTCGAACTTTTTAGTTCAACGGCATGCCGGTTTCCTCACGATGTTTTCGTTCACCGTTTCGAGCTCATGGTAATGCGCACATAAATTTTTCTAAACGAAAAATCCATTGGTTCATGGCTGGATTCGAACCCACGACCTCCAGATCTTAAGTCGGGGTACATCTCACTAGGCTACCATGGTTCTAAATAAATAAGTATCCGTATTAAATAAAACTGATAATGAATATTTAATAATTAGATTAATGCTTCGCATTTAACTTACAAGATCTATATGATTTAATGTAATTTATATCGTATAGTATGTAAATAAATGTAATATAAGTAGTACATTTTGTCAAACTTTATTATGTCACTAAAACATTTTTATTATTTATCATTATAAATAAACAACTGGTTTAATCAGCACTATTTAAAAGTTATTATTTTGATGAGGTTTAAAAAATAAGAGATGTTATGTTTTAAGACCATCAAAATGAAATACTCTTTATTCAATAAGATCCTAAGGATCAATTTAAATACTACTAATTTAAAAGGCGGAAGGTTTTAATACAGATGTAAAATGTTTGTTCTTCTTTCACACCAAAACTACTGAAAAGATTGAGCTGATATTTATCAAATAACTTGTTTTAGACGTGGAATAACAGGCTACTTTTCAGCCGGGTTAAGGGCGAAGCCGAGGGCAAAAGATAGCAATCAATTTTATTTTTATTTTTTATTTTATTTTATTTATTCAACAAAATCCACAGCCCTTAAATATAACAAACAAATCTTATATAGTTTATCTTACAGCCAATAAAGGATTTACTTTTTATAATCACTATTTTTAAATAACAGTCAAAAGGCCCAAAATAGTAGAAAATGACATAAGTACACAAATCAAACGTGAAAGTATGAAAAAAGTGAAGTTTCAATAAAAGAATATCCCATCTATATAGTTAGCACTTGTGTTTTTACTACTTGTCTCTAGTCTACTCTGTGTATTGTTCCAAAGTCTACTAGAGACCGCCAGCCGAGGAGCGAGGAGAGTGCTGGAGTACTTGACCCTAGCTATTTCAGGGTTTGTGGAGCACTGTGTCAATATGGCATGCCCTCGTCGCTTTATAAATATTGCTCTTAGGAATTTGTATTACTTTTCCATGTTTCTTATTATTATTAATATGAGTAGGCATCAAGCAGCTATCGACCAGGAAGCTCTTTACTTTAATGATAAGTTTATATAATAAGTTCCTCCAAGAATGTAACCATGTAGATATTTTTGCTGATAGTCTCATATTTATAATAAGATTATTTAAGATATTTCTTAGATTAAATTTAAGATAAAGTGTTTTGGTGTAATCTTTGTAAACTTTGTATCTTTATTTAATAAATCTATTAAATAATCAGGACACCAACACAATTATGAGGCAAATATAATCTTTATAACTATTGATCATTTTATGTTGGGTTTTTCAAAGTACAGTAACAAATCACTATCCGTTAAAATTTATTTTTTTATTTAAAAATAGACGCGTACTTAATCTTATAAATTTTACGAATGTATTTATTGATAGATAGAGTTAAACAAATGAATTATCTGACAATTGAAAAATTAGCCTTCAAACACAACAAATACGATGCGCTCAAAATATTTGATTGAGTTTAGCAAAGAAGATCGGTCAGTTTCATACAACCTGTGACCTGAGACCTGAGCACAAAATGTCGCGTCTAGAAATGACCTATGTCTTAATTGCTAGTTCTTATTGCAGGATATCATGTTCAATTAATTGTTTTTTTTTAAAGCCGGAGAAATTTTCTGGGTATTTACATATTTTATACTTTTAAGTTACGATCGATTAGGACACTGGCGCCATTAAACAAAAACTAACCAAACGCGTGCTTTGTGAATGGCAGTTTTGTGTTGATGGTTGACATTGGAACGAGAGATGCACAATGTGGGTGAGAGTGCATTCTACAACCATGATTCGTTATGATGTGGCGTATTACGATCAATATTTATGATTAATTTACTAAGTATTCCGGCTTTAATAAATAAAGTTATTAGTGTTAATTTCAATACTCCATTATCAAGAATATTTTTACATAATTCGCATTTTTAGTCGCTTCCATTTATGGTCAGGTCTGAAATGACCGGCCTTCTTTGTAAATACTGAAGTTTACGGATTTTAAAAATTAGAGATGTTAGCGACTAAAATGTGCAACTAACAATGGCACGGCGCGCTACCTACCCCAGGCACAATGCACACGGTGTATCGGCAATCCAATCACAGTACATCACTGGTACGAGCGCACCAATTAAAATAAAAGCTTTGCCGAGCAGAACTTTTACAGTTGAAACTTTCATTTTACGTTTAGCTTAGGTTAGTACCTAAGCTAACATAGTTATCATCAGTTGCAAGTAAAGTTGTTATACATCTAGCCACCTTCGTAAAAGTGTCATGGTGAACAGTTTGAGCTACAGAGATATACTTACTCTAAAGGCGGGTACAGACTGCTCTAATGCATGCAATGTAACATGAAAAGAGCATGCTACAAGTGTGGACACAGCGCGCGCACGAACCGAGCATGTATATTTTTTTTAGCATTTTTGCTAACTTAGTAGTATAAAAAAAAAACGTTCGTGCGCGCAAGGCGTCCACACTATGGGAATTCTGTTACGTTGCATGATCCATTGCGAAAATGTGGACGACAAATTCTTTAATTACTTGTTACATTGCATGAAACGTAATTTCGTAAGTCTGTACTCGCCATTAGATATCGTCGGTCCATAGCAACTGCATGTTCAAAATCTAAGTATACTCGTAGATGTAGACAAAATGTGGCACCAGTTTAGTCTACGTTTCCAAAAAACTAATTATGAAGAAAGTGGAAATGTTGCGTTTTTTGAATTATTTCGTCGAAAAAGCCAGAAGTTTTAGCAGAGAGGGACGATATCCAAGGTGGTCCAATCTCACAAACAAATATAAGTATGTTGTACCAACACTCACATTCAACTCAAACACTTTTCTAATTTCGAAACTTGAATTTTCCCGGACTTTATTACGAAGAACAATAATGAAAACTACCATCATCATCATCATTTCAGCCATTTTCGGTCCACTGCTAGGCATAGACCTCCCTTCTATTATACCACTCGTCTTGATCCTGCGCTAATCTATTATATATACTATGTCTAGAATACTACCATTTACGTATTACGAATATATACAATAGTTAATAAAGGTAAAAACACAGTCTCTTTTATCAGTCTAAAGTGAGTTTGTCTTGTTTTTTCTGTAAATTTTTGCCATTTTATAATTGGATGATAATCTTTTTTGTAACCTGTATCATGCGATATAGCCTAGCCCTAGTACAGGAACTACCAGTAATGTTCTGTTCATTGTATGTGTTGGTTTGGTAAGTAAACATTTTTTTTTTTTTTTTGATAAAAATTCACGTAAATAATAAGATATGAAGGGTCATTTAGATCAAACATGTCAATTACAAATCCGTGATTAGGTCTGTGGGCTGAGTGTGAAAAACAAAAACATATAGGTATTACCACGTATAACTACAAATTTTGCGTTAAATAAATATTTGTCTGTCAATGTTATAACTTTACAAACGTCCCGCTTGGGGCACCATTTCCATACAAAAGTAATAGTTAACGCAAATTTTGTTGTAAGTTTTTAACACTTATGGGACGGTGCTTAACGAAAACGTTCCAATCCACATGAAGTTACTTTTGAGTAATGAAGGATTGAAGTTTAAGCGATGTGTCTTTGTTTGTTTGCCATGCTTTGATCTTCACATAATGTGTTATTTTATAGAAAATTTACGTTATTTTTAGGTGTCAAAAGTATGATTACGCGTCGTTTCATATTTTTTGAGGCTTCTAGGTAAATGTGAGTTTGGATCATTTTTGCTAAATGCTATATTTTGGTGGAGACCGGCACTAGTTTAGTTCCACCGTAAGGTTCCACTTTATTAATTATAAGCTAATTACAAGAAAATCTGTTTAATCTAAGCAAAACAATTATCTAAGAAACATACCTATATATAATTTAATATTTTACTCAACGAAATACTATGAGATCATTATACTGTTCACGAAAGAGTAGTCTTTCGAGAACAGTATAATGATTTCATAATAGGTTTTACCAATCATAACATTAATATAAATGTGATCTATTACTGTAATGTTTCTGTGTCATTTACAGCCATGTCATCTTCTTTCTTGGGTTTCAACTATGTAATCCATTGGTCCTCCATACCCATATATATCATCAGTTGTTTTTTGTTTATTGTTTATTTATTTAGGGCTTCCAATGAGTAATTAATTACACAACTCTTACAAAAATTCTTAATATTTAAAATTCCTTTCCTGAGCTTACTCTTTTAAGGTAGCCACAGCTAAAACAAGTACCTTATACGCTACGAGATTTTACAATTATAACCTATAGACGTAATTTTATAAAGTATGAAGTTTAGTTATTTACAATTAAAAATGTAAGTTCAATATATGTAATTAATTATTACAATACATTCAATCAATCAAATCAAATTCTTACATACAATCAAATCAAGTTATTATATAAAATCAAATCAAACTTAACTTATAATTTTAAATAAATAATAATAATAATAATAAATAACCTACCTAAAAGTGTGACTAGGAGAACATTAGAATTTAGAGACCTGCGGTGAAGTCAAGTAAGAAACAGAAAAGTAATAAAAGATAAAAGTATTATTGATCATATTAACAGGAAGATAATAATTAGAATAAAATTTAGGAACGAACACACATAATATTACACACAACATTTCAATACCTACATAATAAATTCATTTAACATAATCAATACCTAAAGTTAAAAACATTCAAAGTCATGGAACATAATCAATAAAGTATAAAATAATTAAAACAGCATTTCATGTCGTTTTTTGTATAAAGCCTTACCTTCAATAATTTATCAATAAAAATAACCAAATTAAACAATAAAAATATGATTTTAATGGTGACTTGGTCCAGAAGATTTCATGAGATGTTGTTTTATTTTCCCTTTGTATGATTGCAACTTGTCACTACACAAATCTATCTCCAAAGACTGCGGTAGGTGATTATAAGACTTGAACATACAAGTCAAAGGCGAGTTACAGCCTAGGTTACTTTTGTGAGATGGTAGTCTAAACAGTTTGTAGGTGGACAAGCGTGGAATACGGGTTGGAGACGAGATGTTAACCTTAGCTAAAAGTTCAGGGCAGTCTACCATACCATTCATAAGTTTGTAGAGAAAGATTAAAATAGATTAATCAGTTACGAGTTACAGCCTAGGTTACTTTTGTGAGATGGTAGTCTAAACAGTTTGTAGGTGGACAAGCGTGGAATATGGGTTGGAGCCGAGATATTAACCTTAGCTAAAAGTTCAGGGCAGTCTACCATATCATTCATAAGTTTGTAGAGAAAGATTAAAATAGATTAATCAGTTAGGCTGGATTTTATAAGTTGAGCACCAAAAATTTTGGGAAGTAAATCGTCAACGGAAAGTAATTTGTTAATATAACTTAAATTATGTTTCACAGCTTCATTCTTTGCGATTTAAAAGTTAACATGTTGTAGTAGCGTTCCCACGCATTAGCCTTACACACGGTATTTAGAGTTTTTTTTTTTATCATCTGGTAGTCTCATTTTTTCACAGTAGTTGTATTGAGCTACTAGCCGACCGCACCTTACTTTGTAGCTGCGCCGGCGAATATTCTTCATTCTGTGTTTCCGTGTCGAAGCCTTCGCACGTCTCAAGTTAAAGTGAAGTGATAATTTGAAAATGGGTGGAAAGCGGAAAAATACAAGTGAGGATGAACAAATAAGGAAGAAAATTAGGAAACTGGAAGAAAAATTGGCAAAGCCTCGTCGTCGCCGTGTAATGGTTTATTCTTCCTCTGAGGACGAATCTTCCAGTAAGTAAGGTTATGAACACCTGTTAATTTTATTTAAAAAAAAAAAAGGCTGAATGTGATGCGCACTTCTATACCTGAGTCGTTGCTGTCACGCTTATATTCTCCGTTTCACTTGCGTTCTGGTGATGCGAGTTTCCATACCTGGGTCATCTCTGTCACCATAAAGAACCTTATTTAATGTTAATAACGATAAGTGGTGCGAGCTTCTATATTGGGTTGTTTCTGCCACGTAAAATTTCTGTTTACCAGAAAAATAACCGCTATTGTCGTTTTTTCAGGCTCAAATGCATCCTACAATGCAAATTACAATGAGCGAGAGGTTACGCCACGTGCACCCTCACCGATGCAGACTACCACGGTGGCTATGGTCCACGAACCCCCCCCCGGAGCTAACCCATAATGATCAGGATATGCTGCAAATGTCTACGCCACCAGAAATAAGTGAGGACGTAGAATTAGACGAGGAGTTATTAAATCTTCTTGGCGATGCTCCTAGGGCCGAGGCCACACTTGGCAAATATATTCACAAAGAAATTACTTCAAGATGGCAGGAGTTGCTATCTAAAGGTTTGTCAAAAGAAAATCGAGACATAATAAGCCAATAATATTTAGCACCCGCGAACTGTGATCTTTTAGTCGCTCCTACCCTCAACCCGGAAGTAAAGGCTGCATTAACGGAATTTAATATTAAGAGAGATCACATTTTGCTTCAAAAGCAGCAGCAGATGGGTACTGCCTTAGCAGCATTAGCTCGAGCGACTGAACTAGTCGTCTCGAAAGAAACTCCAGATAAAATACTTAAGCCTCTAAGCGATGCCTGCCGCTTATTATGCGATGCTCACTACCAGGACACAAAGACTAGGAGAAACTTTGTATTATCAGCTGTAAAACCTGAGCTGAAAGACACGCTCATTAATACGAACAGAAATCAACTTTTGTTTGGTGAGAACCTGAGCGAACAAATAAAATCAGCCAAAAATATACAGAAGTCTGCTGAGGGCTTAAAAATAACACAAAAACATCCACTATTTGACAGAAATAAGTTTATTAAAAATAAAAATAATCAGGTACAGAAAAATAATTTAAACTACAAAATTCCTTTTCGCAAGGCTCCGCCAGGAAAATACGACGCTGGCAGATCGCAGCCAGCCACACAACGATGGACGAGGAGCCGCCAGGTGAACCAGGACCGGGAGCGCTCGCCGCCGCCACCGCCGCCACGCCGCCGCAGCCCGCCGCCGCGCAGGGGACGCAGATACTAGGCGATGAACATGAGGTACGGTACGCTGGCCGTCTCCGTCTATTCACGTGTAATTGGAGGGAGATCACTCATGACCAAACCGTTCTTTCATGGATTCGAGGTTATAAAATACCATTTACCTCAACTCCCTTTCGATGTAACGAACCAATTGCAACCGCGCATGAAGATGATGCCGATTTTGTAAAATCAATAGATTCACTCTTAAGAATCGGTGCGATATCTAGGTGCGAACACGAAGACGGGGAATTTTTGTCAAGTATATTTTTAGTCCCCAAACCGAATGGTGAAAAACGGTTCATTCTAAATTTAAAGTGCATAAATAAGTTTATAAAAACTACTCACTTTAAAATGGAAGACTATCGCACCGCTTCTAAGCTTATAACTAAAAACTGTTACATGGCATCGATAGATTTGAAAGACGCATACTTTTTAGTTCCTATACATAAAACCCAGCGAAAATACTTGCGTTTTATGTATAATAGTCAACTTTACGAGTTCACTTGTCTTGCGATGGGTTTATGTACGGCACCATATGTGTTTAGCAAGATTCTAAAACCTATTATGAAATATTTAAGGTCAATTGGAATTATTACAGTTCAATACCTTGATGATATTTTCTTTGTTGCAAATTCTTTTGAAACATGTAAATATAATTTGGATTTTACAAGTAGTTTACTAAAAAATTTGGGTTTCATATTGAATTATGATAAAAGCTCTTTGATTCCATCAAATCAATCCCGTTTTTTAGGATTTATATTTGATTCCAAGAGAATGATTTTAACATTGCCCGATTCGAAGAAAAATAAAATTAAAGATTATTTAATCACATTTTTAAAATTACCAAAATGCAAATTAAGGAACTTTGCGCGTTTGATTGGCCTATTTGTGTCTGCTTGTCCAGCCATCCAATATTCCTGGGTGTATACGAAATTACTTGAACGGCATAAATACCTATCGTTATTAAAAAATCAAAATTATGAACAAATAGTTCACCTTCCTTGTGAAGTTAAAAATGACATAAAGTGGTGGCTTAACATTATTGATTACGGTAGCTGTCCCTTCAGATTTAATAATTTTAAAGCAGAAATATTTTCTGACGCATCTAACTCAGGCTGGGGCGCTTATTGTAATAACCAAAAATCATATGGGTACTGGAAAGATTGGGAAAAATCATTACATATTAATGAATTAGAGTTAAAAGCCGCTTTTTTCGCTCTAAAAATATTCGCTAGTAATTACTTTGATTGTGAAATTTTGCTAAGAGTAGATAATACGACTGCAATAGCCTGTATTAACAGAATGGGAAGTGTACAATACCCACATTTAAATAAGGTTACAAGAGATTTATGGCAATGGTGCGAGGATCGTAAAATTATAATATTTGCCTCCTATATCAATACAAAGGACAATGTTGAAGCAGACTTGTTGTCCCGCAAAAAGTTTAATGATACCGAATGGGAGCTAGGTAATTATGCATTTAGTAAAATAAAACAAAAGTTCGGCAGACCCGAGTTTGATTTATTTGCTAGTCGTTCTAACGCTAAATGTAATACCTACGTTACATGGAAAAGCGACCCCGATGCATGGGCCGTGGATGCATTCACTATCTCCTGGGCAAATATGAAATTTTACGCATTTCCACCATTTGCCCTAGTCCTAAAAATGTTACAAAAGATTATAACTGACAAAGCAGAGGGCATTGTAGTCGTACCAAATTGGCCCGTCACAGCCGTGGTTCCCAATTTTCATTCTTTTTTGAACCTATTACAAATTTATTGAAATCACCTTTCAGGTCTGTCCACAACCTCCACCAATCACTGACATTAGTTGCCGCGAGGCTCTCAGGGAAACTCTACGAGACTTCTCCCCTTGAACGATTGAAATAATGCTCTCTTCATTGGCAGATAACACTTACAAGCAATATGATGTGTGCATCAAAGCCTGGGTATTGTTCTGTAAAAAGCATAGCTATAATTACCTCAGTTCTAGCGTACCAATTATATTAGAATTTCTACCAGAGGTGTTTGATAAGGGTGCTAAATATGGTACAGTGAACGCTTATAAATCAGCTTTATCGATAATTTTAGGAAGTAATATAATGAATGACTCCAGTGTTAAACGATTTATGAAAGGTATTTTTAGATTGAAGCCTTCTCTGCCCAGATATAATTTAACATGGGATCCCGCAGTTGTTTTGGATTTTTTTGCGCAAAAATGGCCCAACGAAGACTTGTCATTAGAAATGTTATCGAAAAAGACTCTCACTTTGCTAGCTTTGGTCACAGCTCATCGTGTGCAAACTTTTTCAGTCATTAAATTATGTAATATTGTTGTAAGTCCCGGTAAAGATATTACAATTAAAATCACGGATCTTATTAAAACTTCTGGTCCTAATTTATGTCAGCCTTTATTGAGATTACCCTATTTTACAACAAAACCGGAAATTTGTCCAGCGACTAGTTTACAATCTTATATAAATAAAACTAGTTCGCTTAGAGCACTTGAAAATGAATATTTGTTTATAAGTTATCGTAAACCACACTCAAAAATGTCGTCTCAGCGCTTAAGTCACTGGATTAAGGACACTCTCAGTAGCAGTGGTATCGATACTAACATTTTTAGCGCACACAGCACCAGACACGCGTCAACATCTAAAGCTAACAAATTGGGAGTCAGTCTCGAAACGATTAGGAAAACCGCAGGATGGTCCCAAAATTCATATGTGTTCGCCAAATTTTATAATAAGGAAATACAAATTGATAGTAATTCTTTTGCAAGATCAATATTGAGCAATTGTAAAGAATGAATTAATAATTATTGTTCACTTATATGAATAAATAATGATTTATAACTTTAGAATTTTTATTTATACTACCGAATGTTTTGTCTATAAATAATAATATACAATTATGTACATCATATCTTTTATCTTACATTAGAACTAATTTTTCCTACGAGCAGATTATTTCTAACTTCACATTTTTCTTTTATACTTACTCTAAACATCCTACAACATGTTAACTTTTAAATCGCAAAGAATGAAGCTGTGAAACATAATTAATGATCAAACGAACTTACCCTTACGTGAAGTTCGATCACAATTATGTGAACAGCTTCATTCGACGCGATTTACTTACATCCCTCCCTGAATATTTTCTAACCCGAACCCAAGAAAAATGTGAAACAATGAAATAAATGCCTACAATTACCTTCTTTAAACAAAATGAAGAATATTCGCCGGCGCAGCTACAAAGTAAGGTGCGGTCGGCTAGTAGCTCAATACAACTACTGTGAAAAAATGAGACTACCGGATGATAAAAAAAAAAAACTCTAAATACCGTGTGTAAGGCTAATGCGTGGGAACGTTACTACAACATGTTAACTTTTAAATCGCGTCGAATGAAGCTGTTCACATAATTGTGATCGAACTTCACGTAAGGGTAAGTTCGTTTGATCATTAATTAATTGGCAACAAACAAAATAAATTTTGAAGAAGAAAGAAAGGAGAAAGAAGTGGCGTATCCCATATTTGTGGAAACGACGTTAAATGCAGACCACTTTCAAGAGCTCGATATTGAAAAGACTCTAAAGGGGGATACATTGGTGATATCCGGAAATGACTCTTCTCCTTTGTGGCCAAAAGGCAATTAAATACCTCAAGCAAGACTAGACGATTTAAAATCTATGTTTGACCTAATACCTAAAGACTGCCTAGGATTTTATAAGTCTCTAAGGGGGAATGCCAGCCTAACTGATGATATATATGGGTACGGAGGACCAATGGATTATAAAGTTGAAGCCCAAGAAAGAAGATGACCTGGCTGTAAATGACATAGAAACATTACAGTGATGGATCACATTTATATTAATGTGGATGATAGGTAAAACCTATGTTTTAATAAATACGCGTTAATATAAATGCTATGAGATCATTATACTGTTCTCGAAAGACTACTCTTTCGTGAACAGTATAATGATCTCAGTATTTCTATTCATGAAATGTATATGATTGTAACAAAGTTAAGTATTTATTTCCTTGGGTAAAATATTAAAAATATATGTTTCTTAGATAATTGTTTTACTTATATTAAACAGATTTTCTTGTAAGTAGCTAATAATTAATTAAGTGCAACCTTATGATGGAGCTAAACTAGGGCCAGCGTCCACCAAAATCCAAACCCATATTTACCTAATTATCTCAAAAAATATGAAACAACGCGTAATCATACTTTGACACCTGAAAATAACATGAATGTTCTATAAAATAACACATGATGTGAAGATCAAGGCAAACAAATAAAGAAATATCGCTTAAACTTCAAACCTTCATTATTCAAAAGTAGCTTTATTTGGATTGGATCGTTTTCGTTAAGCAACGTCTAATTTGGTTTTAAAGAAATATATTGAAATTTAAAAGTATGAATATTTCTATTCTTTATTCTTACATATAAAAAAATATATGCGTATTGGAACGATTATGTTTGTTTCGAGAGTGTATACAAAATAAATAAAATTGAATTTATCAAAATAGATCCAAGCACTTTGAATGGTTTTTTTAGAGTGTATTGATTGTGATTAAAAATGAATTTAATAATAATAGATCCAAGTATTTTTGATCGTTTTAGTTTTTCAAGAGAGTATTGAACATGGGTAAAAACAAATTTATCAAAATAGATCCAATAACTTTGGATCGTTTCTGATAAAATAATTCTTGGCTAGTTTTATTAACTGTGATTTTTTTATAAATGTTCCAAAAGGATTGGATTGTTTTTGTTGATTAAAAATTAATGCCTGCCATACACGTGGATTGGTATACCAGGCCGATAAACATGTCAAAACATTGTATTTTGCATGGTTTCTTATTGCTGATCGATAGAATGGACCTAAACGACCCCTCTGGTATACTCAACTCATTTTTGACTGTTTGGTGGATTGGATCGTTATTCAATCACACTTTTTACACTTATGCTACTGAACTATAATATACATATAGAATAGTAGGCTTAGAAGATGTCTGCGATTAAGACCAATAATCACACCTTTCCTATTTAAATTGAAGATTCTTTGAATTAGCTTAAAAAAAAAAAAAAAAAAAAAAAAAATTAGCTTTCAGATTCAACAACAATAGTAAAACTATATTATTCTACTCTCGTTCCTTCATTGGTATGCATTAAGTGCAAGTGCTTGAAGCGCTCACCAGCGCTAACAATATATTCAAGAGCGCTTCAACCATTACTATTCTATGACAGTATTAATATCATAAGGAAACTGTTAAACAGTGGGTATTTGTGTCATACCTAAGAGAGTTACAATTATCACAACGCTTATTTTTATTGTTTTCTAGAGTGGAGCGAAAATGTGTTATACGCTCTTAGATTATATTTTTTTAGGATCAAACGCTGAAATTAAAGTTTCAACCTGAACAAAATTTGTATGTACTTTACAAAATACACATACACGTTAAAAAAAATATATACTGACACTTTACAGTACTTGCTTAGAATAAGTACATAGGTACTATACTTACTAGGTAATTTAGGTATTTTATTTTGAGTAAATCGATAAAAATAATACCAGTTGCTGATATGAGGAAACAATTCCACGTACCTACATTCGTGCCTACATACTTGCCTACATTTTTCCGCAATACTGCATTTGATATCGCTGAGCGCGACGAATTCAATATTAACAATTGATTCCGAACATGTGGCTAGCTACGACGGTACTTAACTACAAGAGTACTACAAGAAAAACATGGAGGCAATTGGGTGGAACAAGCAATTTGACTGCGACAAAGCAATCAGAAAATTCCAGAAAGTCTACTACAAAAAGTGCTTTTTCAGTGCAATTATTTAAAGATTAACATTTTGATAGCACTTGTGAGATGTATTAGACAAATTCGCGAGTTTTTATTAACTTTTTTCCAGCTTTGCCGTCATACTATAAGATTGCCAGAGTTCTACCATATTGAGTGTAAACGGTAGATGCTCTCTGCCCTGCTATGGGCAGAAGAGTCTAAGAAATACATAATTGTATCAGAAGTGAACAAAACAACCCCATCGAGGGAGGCGGCCTGCGCCCTCGAGGGACTATCTTCTGATTACTTCGTTACTGTGTGCCGATCAGAACTAACTAATAACTAGGAAATAGTTATGGAAACACTCAATATCACCAAACAATTTTTATTTAGGTAGGTACTTTAAAGAACTTTAATGAATAATGAAAATTACACATATTTTTACGACATTCATTTTAAAATCCATTAATTTTCTTAGATATTATTGGTTTGTGTGTAATAGGCTAAACAGGTAAAATAGGCTGTCGGATAATGTTATACCTAGTTAGTAGTTATGACAAGATATCCAATTTACAGCTTAATCCGTATTAAAATAATCCTTCTAGAGTATGAATATACATTATACTTGTTATAAGGATACAACATTATATTAGAAAAGGATATAGGTAGGATTAAAGTGATGATTTATCTGGAAGGAGGATTTTTTTTTTATTCAACAACATCGTTGTAGTTTTTTAAAAAAAAAAAAATAAGGCTGGACGCTGCACACAGCATCATGTAGCCCCAAACTAAGCAGAGTTTGTGTTATGGGAATCGAATGATTGATATATTATTTTTTTTTGTAAATAACTTATATGATTTTTTTTGTAAATAAATACATATTATAGATAGAAGAGATAGTTTACTACAACGATGACAGACATGCATCGTAGGTATCAAGATCTATGAGTACCTAGTAGTAGAAGCTCTTTGTAAAATGATCATCCGCGTAAGTACTACAATGCTTGTCTATTTCTATCGTGAAGCAATGCTGTGCTGTATTTCGGTTTAATGGTGTGTGGGTGCTGGTGACATTATAGGCACATGAGGCTTATCATGCCTCAAGTCGATGGACGCAGACCTTGGAATCGTAGGGCACGTTATTCTAATGTGCGACAATGATATTCCTTAACACTAAACATCAGGTAGGCCACGTGCCTTTTCCATCTTCAAGCACTAATTAATTAATAAAAAAAGTACACGATGGTAAAGAAATGAAATTACCAGGAAAAAGCTTTTCTTAAATTTTGTTGGCTGGAACCTGAAATGAAACAAACGTGTTCTGTGCCATTGTGTTTTATAAATAACTGGGGTTTACGTCATTGGGGTAATAGTGGAAACGTACATAATTTCAGCAATCAGCTTCAATTCCACTCCACGTGGAGTCATGACATGAAAGATTGAACATAACTATGTATCTCTGTAATGAGGCATTGTGCAGGAAATGAATTATTTTCAGATTAATGTAATTGGTTACTGTACCCGTATGAAATTTCATATTGTATTGTAAATAAATGTTGCATATTTTTTGACAATAGCATTACAGTCCTATTGAGACTACTTTATCGTAATGGATAGGCTAAATATTATATTATTATTATTAATATTATAAATTAATGTATCAAAAGTCAGTAGTTAAAAAAATATCTGGCAGAAAATATATGAAAATACATAAAAACAAGAAGCTACGACTAGTTAGAACCAGCACTCACGAAGGGGTTCGTGTATTAAAGTAGTATTGCTAAAGTACCTACTGTCGCTTTGACAAGTGAGGCTTGACCATATGGAACGCGCAGGGAAACGGTAACAGCCACTCAACCACGAACCTCACAGCTTTCCCTCCGCCCAGTTAAGCTGGACTACACGCTTCCTATTTTCCGAGAGAGTGGCTTCAATTTCCCTGCTTTCCCACATAGGGCGTGCGAGCCGATCGGGCGTGAAACCTTCCATTTATAGGGAAACCCACAGGGGAAACCTGTGATTGTCACACCGACGACCCAATTTTGCTTATGATAGTACGATTTATTGATAAATATATGTATAAAATATTAAAATAAATATATGTTTGTCTTTAGTAACAAATAAGTGTTTTATCTATATCTATTATTATTATTATTATTACACTTTATTTCATTTAAAACTCGTCAAAAATACATTTTTTACTATAAACTTAATATTATCTACTATATACTTATATAACATCAAAAACACTATTGTAAAAATGTATAAAAATGGGAGACCACCGACTTATCTTATTATCTATCTGTCTATCTATATCAACTTATGATAAACATAATTAAACTTAAATACTTCATCATCGTAAGGCAGGGGTCACCAAATGGCGGACCGCGGTCCGGATCCGGACCGCCGACCTATTTTGTGCGGACCTTAAGTAAACAGTAACATGTATTACTGCGTACGTAACTTAATAAAATGTATCCTGGGCTTGTCTTTGCTGCAGTCAATTCGACAACGGACGAGTAATGTAACGTGCTAGAGAGAGTGCGGAGTACGAAGTCGTCGTTCTTGGTTTTGGATAAAATGTATGTAGAGGCGCAGAAATGACCAGACTAGGGCCAAGTTTTTGGTCTTACATGGTAGTATTCATTAATAATTAGGTTGATATCCAAATATTAATCGTAGTTTTCTTTTCTGGGGGGTGCAGAAATGACCAGCCCGGGATGAAGATTTAATTAAAAGTTGATACCCAGATATAAATCGTAATTTTCTCTTCTTGGGGGTGCAGAAATGACTAGGCATTGGTTTTTTTACGTAGAATTAAAAAAAACAGCTATAAAATTACAATTGTTAACGAACTGTTTGGGTCAACATATTTGTGAAGCAGCATTTTCGAAATTTCGATAAATTTTGATCTCGACTTACTAATGAACATCTCCAGGATTGAATGACAATAGCTTGCACAAACTTTACTGCAAACTTCAGACTTCAGGCAAACAATGTAATTTATCACATTGATTTGTAAAAAGAGTCCTTGTAACTTCTGTTTTGCTAGAAACTACGATTATTTTATTTTGAAAACCGTACCCCTGAAGAAACTAATTGGTGATCCCTATTGTAAGGTTTTCTTCGGAGAGAAATAGAAGAGTTTTCGAGCGGGGTAAACTGTTTTGATGTTCATAAATTATAAAACTCATGTTAATTAACAGCCAGGAGTTTCAATAAAGTTTGATTTACATAAAGATAGATACTTTACGACTGACAATCGAATAACGTTGGTCGAGGTCTCATACATAACGTGCCAACATCGAACATGCTGACAGGCTGCATGTGACATGAACTAAACACGTAAAAATTCTTCAAGTACAACACGAAACAAAATGAAAACGGCCTTCCACTGAGTTTAGTGTCAACTGTGAGGACATGCATAATTTTCCGACAGAAAATCAAGACAGAGCATTGTCTTCACGACATTAGGTCACACCACACCACCACCACACCAGCCTATATCAGTCCATTGCTGGACATAGGCCTCCCCTAATAAAGGTGGATATGCCCATAATCCCCACGCTGGGCATGCGGGTTGGGGATGCAGGGCACAGCTTCTCGCACCACCGACTCTGCTGCCCGTCGACATTAGGTCATTTTTAGTTAATTTACATTGGATAAATCAGCAACTTCAGTTATGATGAAAACATTTGAAGTAAAAGGTTTTACTTGATAATAACCCTGATAAAGGCTGCTAGATTCTCTGATAAAGCTTTTCGAAAGACGGGACCGACAGACGATTACCATGCAAAAACTAAAAGCTCTCAGTACTGAATACCAGAAAAGAATTATTTTGTATTTTAGTGAAAGTAATTTATTAAACACAGTAAACAAAATAAAAGGCTAGCTGTACCAAGTATTACATATTATTATATTGAATACTGGCGTTTGCCTGCAGCTTCGTTTGCGTTAATAGATATACTAAAAGTTTGTTTTGTTTCCCCTAGAAACAGTACTTTTATTCTGGATTAAAGGTAACCAAGGTAAGGTAATGTCCTTTTATGTAGTTCTGACAATGTGTATGCGAAACAAACACTCTCTCGCTGTTCTATATGAAGTTAGGATAGTAGTACCAGCAATTATTTGGTTATAGGATAAATCATTGAGATATCCTTAGTCTTTGCAAAAAGTTATATTTGAATAATGATATATTTTACCAAGATTTAATTCTTCCTTATAATGTTAGACGTAGACAATATAAGGAAGAGTTATTGATTCATCTTTGTTTTTTGTTGAGCAGATTATGAAGCTAGAAGGATATAATTAATACGAATATTATTATTGGAAACCCCTATTTGATCATCTCGATTAATCTCCACCTGGCGTAATTTATAGAAATCAACATCGAACATATCGAACAAAGAACTTTTGATAAAAACTTTAGTTTTATGAGCAAATCATTCTCTTTTTTCTCGTATTCTTCATTGTTGAAGGTCGTGCCCATCCTGAAATACTTTATTGAGGTATTTATGAGCTGCTTCCATGCTGTTCTCTTTTCAGCTTGCCTCAAGGTGGCAGTCAAAGGGAGCCCCGTCAGCGCCTTGACTTGGTCAGACCAACGGCTGGGTGATCGTTCGCGAGGTCTCTTTCCATCTATCTTTCCCACCACAACCAGTTTGTCAAGATTGTCTTGCTGTCTACGGGCGATGTGGCCAAATGACTAAAAAAAATTGGTGAAACGTAGCCGATATTGCTAGTATCAGTCTAAAATCGAAGCATTTCAGAGATTCAGAGTGGTTTTACTTTTTTTCATGATTAGTGACAGAACTATTAGTAGTATTTATAATTTTAAGATCCCCTATATATTTTGTTTTGTATAGATTATCAGTTATCACGTTTACAAAGTGTGGAAAGTACTTACTTAATGACCTTATGTAGACAAATAGGTAGACATAAATATAATCAAAATACTATGGTTGAGATAACTTATCAATGTTACTGCCTAAATGTTACCAAAACATTGTTATTTCTTTGCAATAACTATAAATTAAGATAATGTCTAAAAATTTAATTGTATTTCTTATCATGTTGGTCTCGGTTGCCAGACAATTAAAGATTAAATTGAGACAAAAACTAGTAATTTGATTAAAACTGACGCGGATAAAGAAGCAAGCGTACCTACACGATACAATAAAGTGCTAGTTACAATGACGTCACGTAATTATATACTCGTTTAGCAATTAAGCAATGAAGTTTAATGACCCGTTAAGTTGCTCTTATCTAGTCGCTAAGTTGACTATAACTATCAGCGGCAAGTAGTCAAGCCACAAGTTAATGAGTTCGCACTTTTTTACGAGCACGCAAAAAGATACAAACGCTAAATTATTGCTTTTTCTTTGTATTATTATAATATTTTTTTGAAAACCATTAGGTCTTGTATCTAAAGATTTTAATTATATATTCTGGGCTCTGAAATTTTGATCTCCAAGCATTTGACTCGACTCTACCTATTATTGTTACATCTATTTTGGTTGGCTTTTTTCTAAAATCTTTTCCTGATACTTACCAAGTGTTAATATGTTGTATTCGTTTCTAAAAAGGGCTTACATCGAGTGTTTTAAATTAAATACTTTATTATACTAAAAGCCTCAATATAAGGTACCTATAAGTTACAATAAATCATCCATTTCAAGAAATTGTGGAACCGTGTCTTCTGCTATTCCAGAGAGTGGTAGACGCAGGTGTCATCGCGTCGCACATTTATCAGTTTCAGTATTGAGTAGGTCACCTGTACCTACCGACGATGCCGACCCTCGGCGCTTTAGAGTTCCGTTCATCATAGATATAGATAGTTCCATAACAGACCTTTGAATGTAGGTACAATATATTTAAATTTCAAATGAAAAAATCTGATAAATTCATTTATAGGTTCTGGCTTCACAGGCTTGTTTTCAGTTTTGAAATATAGGTTTTACGCTGAGGGACAAATGTTTGCATGATCTGCAAATATTTGTTGTGTAGGGTCTGGGCGTTTTCTATGTGTATGATATGTATGTAATGTATTAACAAAAAAATTGTAAGGTGCACTAAGGCAGGATTTCCAGAAATTCAGCACTTGAAGGGGTGTAACGGGAAATAAACTTCTACTTGGACTAAGTCGGGCGCGCACTTGTAATTCCGAAACAGATTAAACACATCCTATGTATCTAATTTGCATTGCAAATCATCTGCAGTAACTTATCCTTAGACATGAAGATCCGTGTTTTATTATTTGCCTTCGACATGTGATTTATAAGTAAAATTTTAAAGTGCCTACCTACTCATAAAAATTCACCTACCTAAATTCTAATGTATGAAAGCCTCGGTCTGCCTTCAACATATTGCCATAACCTAAGTGGTTCACATGTGATAGTACCACATTATACTGTGCAACTCTGTACCTCATAATTATAACCATGTGATGACAATAAACATATTGAGTATTGAGTGTTATCTTGTACGGAACCAGTGGCGGCGCCCTCGTCGCTCGTCGGTATTCACGGCGCGGTGTCGCAAGGTGTCCCATTGTGCAACTACGCAGTATTGTCGGTACTCCTACTGCTGTACAATCTGTGACAGTATTGTCAACCACTACCTCAGCCGCAGGTGGATTGGCAAATCGCGGGGATCACATTCTGACTGTGTCACTCATGTTTCAATGGCTGTCTGCTAAACTATGTTTCTCAGAGTCAAGGATTCTCAAAGAGATCTACAAGGAGATAATTATAATAATCTTTCTCTTTGAAAGGACAAGATTTGAATGGGTACCTGTTACCTAGATACTCGTAATTGGTAAACAGAACGCTTAATTTCATAAATTTGTAATATTATTTATCAATTGAAAAATTAGCCCTTAGATAATTATTTAAGTCACTTTCTGTCAAAAAAATGGGCCGCAATCGACTCTATTTTCAATCAGGAGCCCTTTTCCCAAAGTATGTTACCAAATCAATCCGACGCGATTCTGCAAAAAATAACAAAAGGGTTTCCATATAATTTCTATGAAGCGCCAGTTGCCGGAACATTGAGTTCATGCACGCCATTCGACATAAAGTAGTACCTAATCGGTTTTATCATCATTCTGACATTCTGACGAACCTTATGAAGGATCAATTTGAATTATGAACAAACTAACAATACCTGCAAGTGTACGAATAGCATGCACATACAAATACAAATACAAAATGATGTGGCGAATGGCGCTACATTAAAAAAAAAACTGAAACGGCGGTTGTTTTAATCTTCAAAATAAATTTAAAGTTTGCTAGGAACCAAACTTTCTAACTATTAAAAAACGTAGCTACCATAAAAATGAGGTATAATTTTGCTATCCTGTCCTTCCATATATTAATTTAAAAACACCAAAAAGAAAAACAGTTTGCTGATGAACTTTATGATAAATCATCATAATCTTTCTATTTTCCATTCATGAATGATTCATGTATAGCCATCCTTGTTTGTATCTCTATCTTTCAAAACAATCCAAACTCTTTGGGTTGTACGGGAAGGAAAATAGATAACCAGCGTTAAATATACTGACAGGGTACCTCTTACCTGCCAGTAAACTTAGCTATTTGTACGTATCAATATTTTTTGCTGTTCTCAAAGCCTCCAAACGGATCATTCAAGCTACTTGATAAATTGAATAATTATCATAGTTATAAAATTATAATTTAGCTTCATAATATTATAGGTATGCTTGAGTGGTGTAAAACAGGTTTTCTCAGAGTCATAACAGTCATTGTGGATCACACAGTAAGAGGTATCAGTTGTCCCAAAGATTTAGCTTTACCATGAAAATGGAGCTTGGATTTGATCAGTTATTTATACCGCGCTGGCACCGAAAGAGTTCATATATGATCATGATCAGTGCTAGCACAGCTAGGGTACCTAATACTCTGATATTTTATCAAGTACCTTTAAACGTTAATTTGATTGGCAACATTTTGCGATGTTTAGAGTTTATGACTGATGTGATTTCGTAGAAAAACGGGTCCAAAAAACAGCACTTAATTTTTACAATATTTATGTACCTACATTAACCGGTAATAAGTACATAATATAAAAAGATACTGCTAAACATAGCAGCATAGGCACATGGCCAGTAAAAACTTTATGGTCACCATCAGCTTACATGTTGACTGGTTTGACGTTGACAGGATAATAATATAAAAAATAGAATATAATAGAATAGAAAAGGTTTTTATTTGCAACAACAGAAAACGGTCTTAAATCTATTGAAAAGAGGTGATATAATTAACATTTCAAACAGCACTGAAGTTGCAAAAAGGTTCATAACTCAGCGTACTCGTATTGCTGGTTGTGGCAACTAGTGTTGGTCTGCCATTATGGCCTTTCTGTTTAATTCACATGTGGATGGGACGTTACTTATATCTTTTTGAAACTTCACAAGATTTAAACATCATATAAATGAAAAAACAAACAAATTAGCTCAGAGAAATAACAAATACCTAAGCAAGTTGCTATTTTGCAACTTGACAAATACGTGGTGTAG
Source organism: Horisme vitalbata (assembly GCA_951804965.1). Classification (NCBI taxonomy): domain Eukaryota; kingdom Metazoa; phylum Arthropoda; class Insecta; order Lepidoptera; family Geometridae; genus Horisme; species Horisme vitalbata. Next base: position 592,856 of record OX638096.1, read on the forward strand.
AGCCTTTGAGATATGAAGACTATATAAGTATATTCTTATTCAATTTAAATATTCCTAGTACCACTAATTGCTTAAATGGTAGCTATCAGATCAATTATGAAGATCTTGTCAGATCTTGTCAGATCTTCATAATTGATGACAAATGTCAAACTTAAAATATCTCGGGAACTATCATATCATATTCTAGATTATAAATGATAAATAAAAGCCCATATTATATGGCAGTATTAATTTTCAACAAACTTCCCATTGAAATAAAAAAAGAAAATAAAACTCATATAAGTATTTATTAAAAAAACTTAATACATTTTGTTTTTATATATTACAGGAATAGTTAGAGTAGTATAGAGTAACTTAGTTGAGGAATATTAATATACTTAAAAAATAATAATGTAACGTATGTACAACGTATTACTCTATTCTTATTCAATTTAAATAATGAATAGGTTACCGAAATTTATTAATTTAAGATTATGTAGGTAACAAGTAGTTCATTACATTTAAAAGTATTTGTTGCTTGGTAAATAAAGCGCCCTCGACCCAACTAAGTTGGTGATGCCTGAAAAGGGTAAATATGTACTTCTAATAATTAGTCCTAAGACCTAATGTCTATGTCACTTATTTATGCAAATAAATATCATGTCTCTTTAACCTTGTAACTTCTTATCCTAAAATTGCCGTTCAAGCTCAAATTTGCTAATGGAAAGATCATATTTTTTAAGGGCATTTTTTAATTTGTCAGCTTTCAGAAATTTTTGGGGACAGTATGACTAAACCATCGCTGTCCGTCTGTCTGTCAGCGGGATGTATCTTACGAACCGTTTTAGGCAGAGTTTACATTCTCACAGTGTGTATTTGTATTTGTGTATAGTATATATATATACTCGCTAACTCGCTCGCACTGGACTCGCTCACGAAGGGTTCCGTAGCAACCTACATGATATATATATATATATATATGTTCCTGGTCTGATTTACTGATATTCTTGATACCACACTAAGATGGAGCTTTGATCCCACATTAAGATAATTAGAAATAAACCAGTCAAGTGCGTATATATATATATATATATATATATATATCTATGTGGGATCAAAGCTCCATCTTAGTGTGGTATCAAGAACATCAGGAACAGATATTTGCAGATCATTCAAACATTTGTTCCGCAGTGGGAATGTAACTCGCTACTTTTTGCGTCTCAGCAGATACTTATTCGCCCCATGTGCCAACGCAAATTGCATTGCTCTATTTAAACAACGTTTCTTATTACTAGCATTTTGTAATATTCATGAAATAAGTCAATTTGTAATGACAATATAGCATTTTTATTGGGTACAATTGTCAGCAGATTGCACCAACACCTGTTACCGTTACGCTAATTACCAACCTCACGTACAATTCGATACGCTATCGGCGCACGCGGCGGCGTCGGCCACGGCACCGGATCCTCGCCAACCAACTCACCGGCATGTTTGTTTCAGATGCCGCTGACAACTGCGCATTAGCACTAAGCAGCAAGTGGATTAAATCAAAGCCTGAATCAAGTGACCGGTGCCGAGACTCGCGCGACCGCCGCCTCACGCGTTGCCGCCACCGTCACTCCGCCGGACCGCCTCGCCGACGACGCACGCGCCGCGCTTTTCCTCTCTCGCGAGTATATCGACACAAAGTGACTTACAGTGAAAATATATAATTTGATTCAAAATCAGAGCCGTTCTCTCTTGCATATCCATCGGCGTCTTAATTGATACGAAATATCGTCGCGCCCCGTCGCCTTCGGACTAGTGCATCCAGTGAGAAGTCTACATTCCAAACCGGTGCCGTTCTTTAATGGACGCTGTGCGTACTACTCTGTGTGTGTTTTATTTATTATCCAAGTGACTGGTCGCTTTAGGTCCGTTCCGGGAGAGCCTCCCGCGAACGCAACGCGTGATCCCTCTCAGATGCAGAGAGAAGTCAGAATGTAACACCATCTACTAAAAGCTAAGTCTATTCAAGAGAAAAATGGCTCTAGGAACTCTGAGCGAAAACGAGCGCCAGTGCCTCGACGCGGACGCAAAAAATCAGACAAATCGTTTGCAAGATGTCGAAAAATCTAATGAATGTAAACCCAACGGGCTAAGGGTTCGGTTCCTGGACGAGGAAGGCAAAACTGAGCGGACAGTCAGCTCCGACGAGCTCGACTGCGCCATCTCACGAGTCAAGAAGATACACATTCTCAAGAACAGGAGCTCCAGCGAGACCAGCATCTTGCTGCGAAACCCGTCGCTCATGAAGCGCCGCCCCGCGACCTCCGAGCGCCGGCTCAGCGTCGACAGTATCAACAACAACAACACCGCCTCCAGCGAGAACCTCAACGGCACTATCCTGCCGCGCCCGCACGACGACAAGCCGGACAAGACTGAGGTGGTGGACCAAACCAAAGATGCGAACGGTCAGACGTTCAAAAGGAACTGCAACGTGTACAGCGTGAACCAGGCGAAGACGCTGACGCCGGAGAGGCGGCGCTCCATCCCGCTGGCGATGCCGCGGCTTCTGAGCTCGCGTGCGCCCGAGCACGGCCGCTCCTGCCTTCCGGCCGAGGGCTGCCTGGCCGATGCGCCCGCCGCACCACCTGGCGCCGGTAAGGACTTCACGGCGCGCACCATCGGTCGCCTGTCGCGAGGCCTCGGCAAGCTGCTGCGTCGGACCAACAGCGTCCGCATCAGCGACCCGGACCCCGTCTACAAGGTGGCTTATCTCGGAAACGTCCTCACCGGATGGGCTCGAGGTGAGTCTGTGAAAATATTTTTATTTCATTCGGATAAAGATTGTCTTTCAGATTACTTCACCAAATATTCGGAGATAGGTAACTCGAAAAATGGGGTCAGTAATTTGATAAGCGATTTCATAAACCTTAGGAAGAATGTAGGACTCAACGCTGCCCCCGTTGAAACGCTAGGTGGTTGCCACAATCCAATAAACAAAATTGATTATGCATTATCTTCGTTTCGACACGAATGCATGTCTAAATAGTAAAGCAGTGCATTTAGCAATGAAATTACCGTTGCAACCTGTCGGTATTAAAATGTGTAGGAAGCGGCGACGCAATCCGAGGCTTATCCGTAATCTATCACAACAATGCTTAGTTAATGTTGCAAGCGAGCGATCCGTTTCATTTGTTCAATGAATAAGGAAATTCATGAGAATTATACGAAGTCGCTTGTCGAACGACCACGTTTGGTCATGCATCAAAAGGACGAATCGTCGCTTGGGCCGGCAAATGTAAATGTTGCGTAAGTGGTCCAAGGCAAGTTGCCCGACCGAAACGATTCGATCTCCAAATTCACATTTTAATTAAATGAACTATGTTATTGCATATCATTTTGGAATAAAAACCGACTATTTTGTCGTATACATTATCGAATAAGCACACTGTTTACACAACTGTATGAGTCCAATACATATTTTGATAACCTGTGTTGTCACTCACTAGTAATTGAGTAACTGATAAATTATTGTAATACCACAGTACCATCAAATTATATTCGGAAATTTCGAAATTTTGCTGCATTAAATACGCCAAAAATTTGCTAAAGTTTTTTTTTTGACAGAGCTATTCACGTCTATCTTTTTTGCATTTTCTCACTTTCTTCGTAATCGCAGAATACAACGCTTCAAATCTTCTCTTCGAATCGTATACTTTCGTCTAGCTCTCGTTGTGCGTCGCTGTGTGTATTAACGATCTCTTTATCCGAAACAATCTCAGTGAAACCGAACTCGGCCTCTGCTTGCCTTCGAATTCAACGCAGTGCGTGATGATGAGGCAGGCATAGAATCTGCAGATTAATAATTATACCTATTAAAAATCATCATGTTAGAAACTAGCGATCATGATTTTTTTTATGGTACTTGAAGATGAAACAAACACATGGGCCACCTGATGTTAAGTGGTAACCATTACCTATTACAAAGCATTGCATCGTAGATTTCGACATATTTAAGATTTTTCCCCTAATAGGAATATCTTCTAGGGCTTCAGTTGCAAACCCTATGTCTATTGTACAAAAAATGTTACCACTCTGATTTTGCTCTCCAATAATTTACCTATCATATTAATTATTTTCATCTAAATTCTAATTTATTTACTGAGCCGTATCAAACAGGTTCCTTGTCATCAGTATCAGTCTCTTTAACTCTAACTAAGCACGCAGTAGACTAGAGACCCAGGCGGTTCACGCGGTCATCCACTGAATCGTCGCCATTATCTGCTATTTACGTTCTCACATTACGTATAACAATAATATCTACATTAGATACAAGCTTGTCATATGTCTAGAGTTCTATTAAAGGACAGTGCAGAGGTCACATCTAGCTGATACGAGGCAGAGCACGTCTTGACAGTGAAAGTCAGAAGCCTGTATTATTTCGCCTCTGTTGAATAAACAGAAAGAATGTTAATAACGCTGATCTGTTTTACGAGCGAAGTGAAACTGGGCGTCAGGTTAACAAGCGTGTTTCGGGTCTTTTCCTGTATTTTATAGTCTCGTATGCATTATTTGTACGAGTAGCTTTATTCTTGTATCTAATTATAGTTTTAATAATCTCGTTGTTTCCTATGAACCAGTTTCAAAATCGAATCCACGTGCCCGAGCGTCACCCGGCATAAACACACGCTATCATTGTTTACTGTTAAAGATAATGTGTTTGTTATTAGCCGATAAGCGGCTAAGCAGATGGAATGTTAAGATCACGGCTGAATCCTTTGGTGCAGTGACGCGAGCTGCGAGCTGGTGGATTACCGGCCTCTGATGTGTCTCTGAGACATGTTTCTAATACTGCATCCCTGTAAAAATAACTTTTTTACTCATAATTACATATAAGCAAGTGTTTGCTGTAGACCACATTACGGTTCATATGTAGCTTTTTGAGCAAATTAAAATTTGTTATGATTATGAACGCGTTTGGAGAATAGCTGATAATATAAAGTTACTGGCCGATTAGATAAATAAACAAATATAATATATAAATATTTTCAGAGATAAATATTAATATAACATATAAATATTTTTAAAGGTAAATATTTATACTTTATAATAAGTATGCATTCTGATTTTGTATGAATTTTGTACATAGACCTTGTAAACAAACCTTCAAACACTAACCTCCTTTGATTAGGGCATTCGAAAAATCTTCGTGATGAAGTAGTAAATCTAAGCAAATCAATTAACTCTGTAATCTGTGTATTTACTTACTGATATAGTACATCTGGCTGGTGCATGCTAACCAGGGCTTGATACCGGTACCAATAATACCGGTACTATAGCGGTAATACCGGTATATTCTTTTCGGTAAATTGGAGTATCGATACTTTTGAAGTATCGGTACTTACTATAAAAATACCGGTATTCAAAGCGGTAATAACGACGTTGCCAGTTCTCCGGTCCTAGCGTACTGACCGGGGTGACGCGTGTTTGCCAACTTGTGCATATTTCGCGCGCGGAACATTGCAATCGACTTGATTGCGAGGTTCGACAGTGACCAAGGTCTTAGCGCTTAGCTTGACGAAAAAGAAAGATGGGGCGACCAAAATCTAATAATGTGTATGATTATTTTGATCTTCTTAAGGTAAATCTTTTATTTCATATTAGAAAATTTTCAATGATATTTTCTTTTGTATCAGTATTGTTGTTTTCATTGTAATAGGTACAAGTAGGTACCTCACTTACCGTTTTACATTACGCTTTGTATAATTATTACTAGCTTATTGAACAACTGACGTTCTAATTACCTACCTACGTACATATTTTTTATATGTAGGTAGATAAGCTAGTAAAATAGAAAATATCTAGGTATGTGAAACGGTAAGTGATTAATTACGTACCTACTTATTGCATCTTACAATGAAAACAATAATATTTAGACAAACGAAAATATCATTCAAAAAATTTAATAGGTATTTATCTTTTATCTAATGTCATTGCTTGTAGGAAAGTGATTTCCTAAATTCAATCTTATGCTTTCACTTACTCGTATGTTAGGTTTTGACTTGTATATTTCATACCTACCTGGTCGTTAATTAAACGGAGTCGTACCTAACATTATATTCTGGAGCCTGGAATAATATTTAGTCCACTACTTAATGTTTTTAGGGTTCCGTAACCAAAGGGTAAACATGGGACCCTATTTCTAAGACTCTGCTGTCTGTCGTTCGTCCGTCTGTCTGTCACCAGGCTGTATCTCATGAACTGTGATAGCTAGACAGTTGAAAATTTCACAGATGATGTATTTCTGTTGCTGCTTTAACAACAAATACTAAAAAACAGAATAAAATAAATGTTTAAGTTTTTCTTTTACTGTAGGCAGCTATCATACATACATGGGTCGCACATGGATGACTATGGATGGCCTATACTCAGCCATGGGTGAAGTCTGGCTGCGGATGATTATGATGATGGTGGTGAACTATCCTAAATAGTTAGGTACACAAATACTTACTCGTACATACTGCCTACCCACTTATACAAAAATATCGGTTACAGAGTCAGCATGGAAATAATTTGTTGAAGCATCTTCAATTACCCTCTAGTATACACGAACTCGTAGTACAAAAAAACACAGAAGTTGCGACGACAGTTGCAAAATTGACACAAATACCATTATTCTCCAGGAATGTGTTAACTACAGTACATGGCAGACCTTTCAAGCTTGTAGATGACCAGGCGTTTCAAAACATAAGGAATGTGTTTCTGAGACGGTATCTACCTTACGAAGAGAAATAGGTTCTGAATTCAAGAACAAATTAGTGTCATTGACAGTAGATGCAGCCACGTTAGGAACAAGATGTTTCCTAGGTAGGTATCAACATTCAATATGCCTTAAAAGATAAAATTATGATAAGAAATTTAGGTGTTATTGAATTGTATGCAAGACACACTGGTCAGTCATCATCATAAACAACCTATAGAAGTCCACTGCTGAACATAGGTCTCCCCCAAGGAATTCTACGAAGAACGGTCTTGAGCCCTTTCCATCCACTGATTACTTGCAATCTTGACAATGTCATCGGTCCATCTGGTGGGGGGTCTCCCCACACTTCGTCTTCCAGTTCACAGTTGCCATTCGAGAACCTTTATTCCCCAACGGTTATCGGTTCTACGAGCTATATGGCCTGCCCACTGCCACTTCAACTTGTTGATTTTGAGAGCTATGTCGTTTACCCTGGTTCTCTTACGGATCTCCTCATTTCGAATTCTATGACGCAGAGAGACTCCGAGCATAGCTCTCTCCATAGCTCGTTGTACGACTTTGAGCTTGTGTATGAGGCCATTAGTTAGCGACCAAGTTTCAGTACCATAAGTGATCACTGGCAACACGCACTGATTAAAGACTTTTGTCTTGAGGCTTTGTGGTATCTGTGCCGCAATTTCCCGAACGCTGCCCATACCAGTTGGATTCGTCGGTTGACCATTTTGTCGAAGTTGGACCTACCTAGTTAAATTGTCTGACCAAGATAAACATAGTGCTCCACATAGACTGGTTTAGGTACGACATGGGCATTTGACATGATCTGCGTCTTACTCATGTTCATTTTAGACCCACCTGTTGGGAAACGATATTGAGGTCTCTGAGCATTGTTCCAAGGTCATCCAGCGATTCTGCCATGATAATAATATCATCGGCAAATCGAAGGTGAGTGATGTACTCGCCGTTAATATTGATGCCATGTTCGTCCCAGTGCAAAAGTTTAAATATATCCTCCAATGCCGAGGTGAACAGTTTCGGAGAAATAACGTCTCCCTGTCTCACCCCTTTTTGCAGTTGGGTAGGATTGGTGCTCTGGTCCTGGAGAAGAACAGACATAGTGGCGTTACTATACAAAGACTTCAACACTTCAATATATCGGTAGTCAATTTGGCACCGCTGTAACGACTGTAGCACTGCCCAGGTCTCGACTGAATCAAAAGCTTTCTCGTAGTCCACAAACGCTAGGCATAGCGGCCGATTATACTCCTCAGTCTTCTGTATAATCTGCCGAAGCGTATGTATATGGTCTACGGTGCTAAAGTCTTTTCGGAAACCAGCTTGTTCGGGAGGCTGAAAGTCGTCAAGCCTGCGAGCGATACGATTCGTAAACACATACTCCTCGAAAACAGCTTATAAACGTGGCTCAGCAGCGAAATAGGCCTATAGTTCTTTAGAAGGGTACTATCTGCCTTCTTGAAAAACAACACCACTACGCTTTTGTTTCACAATTCTGGCGTTTTACCCTCGAGGATGACGAAATTGAACAGCTTCTGAAGGACTTTAAGTACCGGTGTTCCACCCGCTTTCAGAAGTTCTGATGTGATTCCGTCCTCCCCCGGTGCCTTGCTGTTTTTGAGCTGTTTAAGTGCCGTCCTGATCTCGTAAAGACTGACGTCCGGGATGTCCTCCGTGTAGTATCGGATTAAACGGGCCTTAGCTTCACTAGTCCTACATAGAGTAGGACTTTGTGATGAGGTGTATAATTCTCCGTAGAACTTTTCGAGCTCTCTCAAAATCTCCGATTTAGACGAAACGATATGGCCGCTGTGGATCTTCAGTTTCATCAACTGGCTTTGCCCAATAGACAGATCTTTTGCAAACACTTTAGATGAGCCTCTATTGCGCTCTATTGTGTCTTTAATACAATTTGTGTTAAAGAGCCGCAAATCGTGTCGCATGGACTTAGAGATCTGTCTAATAAGGATGCCGTATTTTGATGTGTCAACTGAAGAATGCAGTCTCATTTCGTTTCGTTCCGCCAAGAGTGCGAGTGTATGCTCAGAGAGTTTTTGGGTTCTATTTTTGCGATGAGTCTTATAGAACTCTGACCCAACAACTTGGACAATTTCCACCCACCCGTTATTTAGCTCGTCCACTGCCTCGCATTCAGCCTGGCATTGGAAGCGATTGTGGAGTTCTAACTGAAAGCTCTCGGGGTTTTGGATCTAGACAGGACTTGGGCAAAGAGTAGACTTCAGCAGTCGAGACCTCTCAAGCTTGATGTTAATATTTAAAGTGCCTCTTACGCTGATCACTGCCGGTTTTAACGCTGTTGATCACAGAGACATAATTGAATATTTGCTTCTTGGTCGACATAATAAAATTTATCTAACTTTTGTAACCTCCAGGGTGTAGCCAAGTCCATTTCCTGGACGGCGGCTTCTTGAAGAAGGAGTTCATCGTAAAAAGTCCCTCCTTCTCCATGAAGTCGGCTAAACGCTGACCTCTTTGGTTTCGTGGCCCAAATCCGAATTTCCCCACTCTCAATTCATCGCCGTTTCTCATGCCTAGTCGCGCGTTGAAATCCCCATCACAACCGTTAAGTGTGTTTTTGAGGCACGTATGGCATTCGTGATGTCATCATACATAGCCTCCACTTCATCGTCTGGGCGTTTCGAGTGCGGTGCGTATACCTGTATGACCTTCAACGAATCACAGAACGGTATATCACCCTGTTCGAAACGCTCTCAATCTTAACAATGTTGTTGACGAGGGATTTATGGATGAGAAACCAGACACCGTGTTGAGAAAGCTGATCACCCTCCCGGTAGTAGAATAAGTTGCCAGAATTTATCCATTTTCAGTTAGCTAAGGTTGTGCTATCTGCACCTGCGACTCAAGTAAGCGTGGAACGCTTGTTTTTAGCTCTTAAGTTTATTTTGTCTCACTTAAGAATGACATTAAAAGTACTTACTTACGGTACTTACTTTCCATTTTCACTTATTTTTCAACGTTATTCGTTAAAACGCGCATGCATAAGGAAGCTATTGTATAACAAAACAACAAACACAAAAACCACTGCGCGGCCGCCAGCGTCGCGGTGGTTTTCCTAAAAAGCTTTCTCTCTCGCTCACACAAAATGGAATTGTTGATACCGATATTTTACGCATATATTATCGGTAATTATACCGATACTTATTGAAAATACCTGTATTTTAGTACCGATACTGATGAAACTACCGATATCGCTCTATGTCTGATTATACCGGTACGGAAAAAATACCGGTATAATTTATAACGATACCAAAGATGTACCGGTACCACGTCAAGGTCAGGCGAACCGGTATTTGAAAATACCGATATTCCAAGCCCTGATGCTAACTCAACTCAAGGTTCAGATACATAAACAAAAAATATTGTTTTTAAACCAAGAAATTATGGACTTGTAATCTTGAAATCTAGGTTATCATAAGTTTTCATTACTTCAAGATAAATGTTATTGCATATCATTTTGTCATGTACATATTTTGGCTGGGAATAATAATATTGGTCTAGTACCTACATAATCTTACTTTCTTACACACTGTTATTCTGGATTCAATAGAGTTCATGGAAATAAATGTATATATAGCATTTATTATTTTTAGAAGAATGGTTTTATGAGCCGCTGAGAATAAGCCATTTGATCCATTGAACCACCACGGTAGAGAACTTCATTGGTTTGGTCAAAGATAAATGGCATTAAGATCGTAAAACCAATGATTTGCATGTTTGATGACGCAGACGGCGGTAATCTTTATTAATGATGGACTCCAACAATTATATCTCTAACTCAATCATTGATTTGACTCTTAGGTTAATTACTGGTGATCGGTTAGACGTCACAAGACAGATTATGAAAAGTTCGGAATAAAGATCAGAGAAATCGTTGAGTTGTCGTAAAGGATAAAAACGCATAATAAGAATATTATCAAACATAAAATGGAAGTCTAAATTTAGTCACAAGTTGCTGAAACGAATTTATTGAGAAGTAATTAGTATTACAATTTACAACTATAGGATTTGCATGAGAAATGGGCCTGATAAATGATGACTGTTATATAGTCACTTATCCATGTAGTACCTTGATAGTTTATTATTGTTCAAATGCAGTATAGGCAATATAATGCAATAGAGTATAGGTACTATAGGGGTGATAAACTTAATTAAACTAATTCAGTTAGTCTGATGTCGAACTCTACAAAATGAAACTTAGTTAACAAAAAAAGTTCTGCAGACATTTACAGCATTATAAATAGAAATGCAACTGCAAAAGTCGATTTGAAAAATACGAAATGAAAATAAAAGTTGTAATCTTTCGGCATGAAACACAAATACCCTAGATGATAAAGCGCGATCGTAAAACAGACTTTTTATGAATTGCACCGCAAGTTACTGTCTATATTTGTTTAAAACTTGCAAAATCAAACTTTCTAAACAAACCAGGGTTTGCATCTGTACTTAATTCAACAATTCATTTTATTGTTTGGTCTATATAATACTTTTTTGAGTTTTAGGATATTATCCTTATAAGTGAACCTAGTGTAAGTTTTACCAACTGCTAATGAAAAAGATTGCATCCATCCACAGCATTCTTTAAAAAATAAAAAAAGTAATTCATAGCTCTGTTTCCTTTCTCATAATATTTTGCAACACTGAACATGTATAGTTAGGTAGTATAGATAGACTACACTGGCCAAAGTATCCCCTTTCCTTCAACAGCAACCTGATCCCGATCCATCAGTGGACCCGCCAGCCTTCACCTAAGCCTGTCGACTCCCCCAGCGGAAGCTCTCCCCTCTCATATATCATTGCCTTCTCGCTCGCACGATTTTTTTGTATCACATTCCTAACATCATTGTTGGTTTGGTCGCTCCCACGGCACGCAACGTCGAGTGAGCCGTCGACGTGACCTCTATCTACATGAATAAAGAGTTCAAATTCAGTGTTTTCGGCGGTTTCTTCTAGCCTGTCACCGGTTCCAACCGTTGCACTTGAAACGTTTATTATTCTGCTCGATGTTATTCGAAGAACATTTGCGTCAGGTGATTTGAACCATGGATCAACTTTATTGTTACTAGCGAGATTTTGAAAGCAAAAGCATTAACTTTCCTTCACTTGTATATGGCCATCAGCCGCAGCCTTTGAACTGTAGGTACCAGTGCCAGCAAAAAGTCTATAGTGGTCATCAACCATGAGATCAGGGTTGGCAACAAAGTAACTCTTATTAGCTTACTTTTTACAATCAGTCCATGAAGTTTCTTATCATTTGGTAAGATCAAGATTCCGGGCAACAAGTTCATAATAATGTTTAACATCTACATTGCCTTGAAAATTTCCTCTCTCTCTCTCTCTGTAACATCATCAACAGCAGTAATAATAACTAGGTACTAAGTACAAGTACAAGTACGTCATATTATATTCGTTCATCACAAAATGGCAATATCACGTCGAGTATTTGAAATGAAAGACAGTCAGTAAAGTTGATGATTATGGGGCAGATAATTGAGTTTTTTCTCGGCTTTCGAGTCACGCTAGAGACGGTTGATCACGCTTAGATTGTGACACGGTAATGGCGTTATATCATCCTGGCAGCGTGCTGGTTATTAAACGAAAAATTGTGACAAGCTTAGGAAGTAATCGAAGGAATGTTTGACAATAATTGGACGGACAATAAAAGTTGTTATTCGACAAAAGTCAAACTCAATTTTTATCTAGAGCTGGTTATTTAAACCGTACTAGGTTTCCTCATATGATTATACATACTTGACACTGGCGAAATTATGAAAAACTATCCCAGAAGCCATTTAATAAAGAAGTGAAGCGAAGTGAGCTGGTTATTGCAGAAATCTTCAAATCGATTATTGACACTATAACTATAACTACCTAGATAACATAAAAGAGCTGATAATATATTATTAGCTAAAGCTTTTTCTAAAATAGCAAATTACAAAGCCTTACCAAAAAAATTTGACTACAAAAAAAAATTAGGTAACGTTGAGTTAACCGACTGTCTATATGAATCTCACTATATTGCAAATAAAATACCAATAGAACCTTCTCCTTTTTTTGAAGTCGATTAAATTTTTTTTAAACTTCATAGTTACATAAAATATATTTAAAAAAAAGACGTGTGGCACTCGGGGACTGCCGCGGTAAAGCTATTGCATAGCATTTTGTATCAACTTATGAAATTATAATTATTTATTTATTTTATTTATGCAGTATTTCTTTTTCTTTGATATTAATTCAAGTTACACATTTTGAGCGTGGTGACCGATAAGAAAACAAATTTCAAAACAAAACTGAAATTAGATTCAGGTGAAAAACGTCAGAAGTCAGTTCGTGTCAGAGGCCAATCATGGACGTGTAGCTATCTTTACTGTGTTGAACACTAGCGCTGCGACGTTGTGACGAAGAACTAATAGAATACAAAAGTTTGAATATGAACTCTATTTCCAAGCGACAGATTATAAAATTAAGTAAATCGGAGTGGGGAGCGTGAGGTTTTTGTTTCGTTACGGAATTTCTGGATTCGGTCCCCGCGCTCAAGGCCGAAGATAGAAGCTATGCAATAGCTTAAAAAAATTCTATCACGTTGAATTATTTTTTCGTCTTTTATATTTCAATCTGTTTATCTGCAAGATCATCATAGCTGAAATCTGCAAGGCATGAACTTTTTGTGAAAAAATACGGAACGAACCTTTTTAATTTTGAGTTTGGTCTCTCTTTGGTATGACCATCGGTAACAATGATTCCCATAATTCAAAAATTGCTATTTAAATTGGACAAACATTAGGTACCTTAAATTATAGCCTTTTAAATCACAAATATGCATTAGATGAATTCACATTAATTTATCGGATGTTAGTATCGGGATCCATAAAAAAGTTGGATACGGCTGTTCAAAAATTAATCAAAGTACCTACACAAGTACTCTCAATACTCATTTATTTGGTAAGAATATACCGTAAAGGTATCTAAACGATTAAGTAGTTAGTTATATAATTTTATAGTATAGTAACAAGCTTTATTTCAGCATCTTCATAAACGGCTGTCTTTATTATCTTCAATATGAAAACTATAGTAAGATGATAAAATGATGGATGGATGTCTGTAACTCTTTCACGTAAAAACTACAGAACTGATTTGGATGGTTGAGCCAATTCATCCGTAGTCTATGACTTGGATTAAGACGTAGGCTACTTTTTATCCCGGTACCAGGCGAGCGAAGCCGCGGGTGGAAGCTAGTAAAAAATAAATGCCCATTCAAGTATCGGCATGCGATTTAATAAGAACGGGTTAGCGTCTCCCCGTGTGCCCGTGTGCCCGTGTGCAGACAGGCGGTAGCGGGGCCCGCCCGGCGCCGGCGGCCCGGTTGTTCACCCAGTCCCACATGCATGCGTTACATGTCCGCTCCACTGTGACACCGATCTGCTACAATCTCTACACGACTCTATATTCCTGGACCCTGGTTCTCGTGACTGTATGAAAAATTGAAAGTTCGAAGAATTGGAGACTCCAATGATTTTCTAAAACTTATACATTGTATATCTTTTGGACCGACTTTTCAATTGTCGGACATCATTATGGTTTTGTTAAATGCTGAAATATCTTCTTCTTCTTAGTCGTAACACTCTTGATAGAGCGGTCGTGGTTGTCATGTCGGGACGGTGACAATCCTACGCCATCCCTATCGCACCGCAGCATTTCTGGTGCACTCGTTCAAGGGAATATCAACCGCAGACTTTATTTGGTCGGTCCATCTCATGGGTGATCTGACGCGCGCTCTTTTAACCTCGAACTTCCTCTGTACAACTAGGCGCTGAATGGAGAACAGCACCACATTTCGAGAGCATCTATTTTTTTCTTCCTTTCGTCTGCTGAAATATAGCTCACTTTAAAAGGTCAGACTATTAAATCATTAGAACGTAGAGTTTTGTAAAAATGTAGCTAAAGACGTAAAGAAGTAAACGTAATATTGGAACAAATAAGTGAAAAACATTATGCGAGTAGTACTCAGTACTTAGTTTTTGCAACAAAAAAATCACTTACAAAGCCATATATATAGTGGCCATAGGCTAAATATAGTGTAATAGTAGTGTATAGTAGTATTATATATGCGGCTATGGCATAAATGAAGCGTTCATGTAAACTAACTACTTGAATAAAACGCAATTAAGATAATTTAATTAAAGTGGCAATTGAAATAGCAAGTAAACCTGTCCTTGTTCATCCTAACGTGATGGATTGACGATAATTTTTGTCACGTTTTCCGATAAAAACATAGACGATAAAAACTGCTGTAAAAAGTATTTTCGCCTGTGCGTTGAAACCTGTTGATTTTGTCGCAAAAACTCTAGTGATCTTGAATAATTAACTCTAACAACTGAAGTTATGAGCAAACGAGCCATGGTAGGAGAAACTTCAAAAAACTATTGTGTTGATATTTTAACGTTTTTCGTGATATTTTGTTTTTTTTGGAAACTCCATCTGTGTCAACAAATATCTAAGAGTATACCAGTTGTATGTTTAGATTTATTGGCATTGTAATATAAGACACGTGGTGATTTTCCTGCGCTAGTTGTTACGTGCGTCTGCTTTTCGGTACGTCAGGCTGACGGACGCAACACGAGGGATGCGTGGGGTTGTCTTCTACAGTTGCCCGTCACGGGTGCTTATCTAATTGAGTGAAAAACTTTTGTGCATAGTCTCAGGTTTCGTATTTATAAAGTGCCGCAGATGTCGTTATTCTACCTTTTATACTAGAATTTCCTAGAATTTATCACTTCGGTTTTTTCGTATTTAGATTAAAACAAAACAATATACCGACATATCTTTCGTATCTCAGTTCTTTTTTACATAGTAAATAACAAAGTTATATACACCTCAAGACCATATGTCATTTTGAGTTCTACGACCAAAACTACAAAAATGAAAAAAGAAAACGATTACATACTGATATACATAAAACCTCCTCCTTTTTGGAAGTCGGTTAAATATATCAGTGTATGTCACGCGTGGCTACCCTCGAGAAAGTTAACCGTGAAGGTTACACTGGCTGTAAGCTATTCATCTTTCGTAACGCCCCTTACTTACTGAAACGGCTGGCTTACAGGCACAAGTACCTAATAGGCTCGATTTTTCTATCGTCAGCTAACACTGTTTGTTGATACTTTGAAAGATAGAACGCATGATTTCATATATTTTTATTTATTTAAGTTAATAGATAGTTAATAATAAAAAGAAATATATATAATTAATAAAGTTAGCGCAGAATATTATGTAAGAACTAAAAGTACCTTACTGTACCGCGGTGGCGATGAGTCTTATTTAGTCGTAAGTTTGAGTAGTACTTAATAATAGATTTACCATGTTCACGGATGTTACTGTTTAAGTTATCGGATGTTCCGATACACAGAAAGTACTGAATACGCAGGATTATAATTGGGGATGATAATTTTTAATATTTGACGACCTCGTGGCGCAGTGGGCGAAGGCCCGCCTGAGACGGTTCGGATTCCCGATTCGATATATCAATCGAGTGGTTCCCTTATTACAAGCTTTACTTAGGTAGGGTAGTTAGTCATGTAGAATGATGCGGTGTGATTTATTTATTATTATTATTTCTTTTAATATGGCTTTAATATTTTTTATTAAAGAATCAACGGTTATACTTGATGGTAATGCAGTGGGTATGTTTGCACTCGGCTATACGCTTGGTCTTTGTTGCGTGAATAGCTCTGCACAGCACCACTATGATTTCATAATCGAATTACAGCAATTACCAAACATTAGGATCATCCAATGCGCAGAGTGACTGTAGTGCTTCATCCCAAACTATGTGGCATCGACTGAGTTGCCCTACTTGCCCCTGTATCTGTACAAGAGCCGACCGCTTCGAACGCCGCTATAGCGGTAGCAAATTTCTGGTCGAAATAAAACTTACCCTAGTATTTTTACATTGACTCGAAAGATGAAGAAGATTAGGATCAAACATTTTTTCCAAAATTTCCACAAAAAAATAATCTTAGCCTAGAATTCTCTCACGATAGATTAAACATTAGGAAGGTCGTAAGGTCACCTGCCGAGTCGACAGTCAGCGTCAAAACTGGCCAACTTATTGCAGCCCTCATAATGTGACTTTGGACCTTCGATAAATGCTTTGATTCGTTGAAAAACAATGACCAAGTAGGTACAATTATAAAGTCATGAGAAACCAAGTCTGTATGACATTTATATTGAATCACACTGCGGTGTGGTATTCGTTTTACGACACCAAAGTCTAAATTGTCAAAGAATATTTTTTTAAACTGGTAGTTTTAAAATGACGACTTTATGACGCAGATGTGAGGCTTAGGTTCTTATTGTGCACTTTGTACATCTTGGGTAGGTAGGTACTTTATACGTCAGTAAGGGCTAGGATCAGTCTAGGACACTCATAAGACATTCAATGATAAAGTAAAGTATTTACCTATTATTCAGTATGAACATTACAGTTCGCTTTGAATCATCAATGTTTTTATTTTAAACCAATTCGTTACGCGATCAAAGAGAGAAGAATTGGCAAGAGACTCTGATAGGCTTTTATTTTTTTATAAGTAATAATGTGAGAAAATATTATAATTATTTCTTTAGTTTAGGATAATCTGTTAGAGAACAAAGTTAGACTCCAAACAAGTTTGAAGTCTGGCTTTGTATGGTTGCGGGACATGGACGATGACACAACGGAGTTTTTCAAGTAAGTAGGTAGGTACAGCAAGTATCTACCTACTTTAAAAAGTAGATTCTAATATTATTCATTTTTACTGTCTGTTCTCTTGTAAATGTCACTTGTAAAGGGCCCTTACTGAAAATCAGCGCAGCATCTGAGCTTTGTCTCACATGCTGCATATGCTGAGTGAGGGTCCTATTTCACCCACTGTTCAAGTGCATTACCTACTTATATATCTAGTTATTTGTATTTGTATTTGTTGTTTTGTTATTGTTAAGCAGGTACATTGTATAAAATTTCGGGTGAAATAAATATATTTTCTTTCTTCTTTCTTTCAACGGGATAGAGAAAGATTAAAAATGTTTGAAATGTGGTGCTGGAGGAGGATGGAGAGGACCAGTTGACTGAGAAGATTACTTACGAGGAAGTTCTTAAAAGAGTGGATGAGAAAAGGGTTTTGATGAAAACCATACAAAACAGAAGAGGGAAAATGATTGGACACCTTATACCACATGACAGCTGCATTAGAAACATCATCGATGGAAAGGTAGAAGGAAAGCGTTGAGGAATAAGGAATAAATGAGCCAGATAAAAGAGAAGGTCGCCGTCATGTCGGCGGTTTTAGAAGGTAGTAGAGTTCTTTGTGGAGGGCTCGTACGGGGAGGTACTGCCACCATGCCTATTTCTGCCGTGAAGCAGCTGAGCTGTGTTTCGGTTTGAAGGTGCCGGTGAAATTACAGGCACAAGAGTCTTATCATCTTCATGCCTCAAGTTGATGGACGTATGGCGTTGCATCGTAGAGTACGTTCCGGAAAAACGTGATTTACGATGCAATGTTTTATGATAGGTAATGGTTACCACTTAACACCAGGTGGGCCATGTACTTGTTCCATCATCAAGTAGTATAAAAAAAATCTCGTTTAGGGAAGTGAAAGAGACAGCAATGGAAAGAGCTAAGTAGAGTTAATGGCATTACTACACCGACAAGAGCTAAGCTCTTAAATTACAATAGATGTTAGAGAATATAGATCTGCATATGCTGGGTATTAGCCCAGCAAAAACGATATATTAATATCTAATGATGGTAAGCAAACTGGTTCGTGTTTCCCAGAATGGCCAGAGTATGTAAAGCAGCGTAAATTTGGCCTGGTGTATTGACTGACCCTGTTGGCACAATTTATGTGCAAAAATAAATATATCTGAGCAAACGTGTTAAAAATTTAAGTACACTTCACGTATAAATTGCTAAAGAACCAAAATACTACTCCTTGGAAATTGTTTGTATGAATCATGCTCAAAGCGTGCGTTTTATCGAGCATTTATTAAACGTGTAAGAATATTAGGTAATACTCGCAAAATACCTCAAAAATACTAAAGTAATCAATCATGATAAGCTTGGCAGGTATGTATTTTAAATAAGTTGGGTTCCTACTCTTAAATAATGACTAAATGTCTAAATTCAAAATAATAAACTAAAATAATACGAAACTGTGCTTTTGGCACAGTTCTATGTCTGGAATCAATTTAGGGCGTTATTAATTATTTCTATGACTTCATTATGTTCATTCATTTTATCAAGTAATTGAAGTTTAATAAATTCTTGTCTTTTGTTGGAACGTTGATAATTTAATTACAAAAACAATATTTTTGCACTATAATGCACCACACTAAAACAATTCTCCCAACGCATTGTGTGATGCATTGTACTTAGTTACTGTTGTTACCAGTTATTACGAAACCCAATGTCGAAATCAATTGTGCATATCGAGCGGATCAAATTAACTTGGTACTAGCTAACCAGCAGTTAAAGATTTCTACTCATTACCAGCCAAGTTCGACATCCTAATGATAAAAACACGGTGCTTCTTACTATCCTATTAGGATCCCTGTTAGCCTGTTATGCCCAACTGCTGGGCAAAGATCCCAGATCGAAATTTTGCACAATATGTAGTTCTTTTACCAGGAATATCCTAATTATATATAAGCTATCTTTTCGGGTACGCAAATGCACAACCACACTGCACAGGCCGAGGGAAGGCGCGAATTCCTAAGTCATTGCATGTAAAAAGGAAAAAATATTTATATTTTCTTTGTACCAGATTGGTAACAAATTTTAATCGCTTGTGAAATATTGCTTAAGAGTATGGATAGAGATGTTTTAACGCTTTGAGTGCTGAAATTATAACTGTCCATATGAAGTAAGTCCCTTTTTAAAAAATATACTCACAACATACACAAACAATCGCATTTATGATATTATATGAGTGTGAATAGTATATGACCATCGTTAATTTTATTAATGACTCAAAAAACCTTTTATGTTTTTTAAGTTCCATCCACAGGCCGGGTTCATTGCACTAATCCACGATGGGTTTGAGATTATCGCGATGCTCACTTTTTGCTGTCTTTCAGGTTTATCAAAGTCATAATTTATATTTTTTTATTTAAGGATTTGTAATGGTTGTAAAGTAGAAATAAATGGTAATATAATCACACACTCGGTTATGCCTTACAGTTATAGTTTTTGTCGGTCTAATGTACTACTTACTCTGCATCGATCCAAATTATAATTTTTTGTTGGGTTCATCTAAATGTAAAACCTTGCAATATTATATTCATAGAAGCTTCAACTTATAGCAAAAATATGTTTTCGTATAATATTTGCCAACATTGTGTTAGTTGGTCACACAGTACAAACCGTTTCTGATCATGGAGCCCTACACTGAGTGTGAACTGACACGCACTTGACTGGTTTTTATCCGACTGAAGTTTTGATGTACGTACTCATATTTTTTATTGAAACTAAAAATATAAATGCAAATAATTACGTACGAGCATTAAAATGAGATTTGTTAAAGATTAGGCTAAAATTGCTTGGTAACAAATTAGGTACTTGATATTTGTTTACAGCTTCATAATTGCTCACAGTGGTGTTCGCAGTAGGTACTAGGTTCGATTCTGTTGTGTCTACCGCAAAATTGAAGGCAGTGTTTTAAAGGCTCTAGGATTATATTCTCTTGCCTGAAAAGGTTCAACGGTTCCTAATCTTGATAAAATATCCGAATTGTCTTAGTACAATAAGGATTGTCCACACAGAGTCATATAAATAAAATTGGTTAGTCGCGTAAAGTTTATATATTAAAGTTACTAGCTTCCGCCCGCGGCTTCGCTCGCGTAGTACCCGGATAACAAGTAGTCTATATGTTAATCCAGGTCACAAACTATGTATGTTCCAAATTTAATCCAAATTATCCATCCATAAATAAACACGCATTAATATTGTTAGTAGGATAATTGTAAATCGAGTTTGGTTATTTTTCAAACTCACTTTTAAAGTGTGCCGTCAAATTCAACGGATAAAACGTAGGTATCTGTATCTACTTATCGAGATGAAGAGCGATCATAATAGCTCATTATTATCAGTTAAACGAGTGTAACTAAGCGCTGTGCTATTGCTTCAATAATATCTGTGTTTAGAAACTGCAGTTATGTTAGTTAATCGTTAACTGGAACGCATAACTAATCGAATGCCTTCGGCGCGAGTGCTAAAGCGGTGGACTCGAGTACAATTTAAATGTGTTTTGTGTTGAATAATTATAATTTGAAAAACATATTCAGTTCAAGTCAATGCGTAAAATGACAAAATTTCTAAAAAAATACCTAGCTCAAGAAATAGCTCGCTATTAATGCAAATACACTAATGTTTTTATGTATATCCAGCAACTTTAATGAGGTCACGGAAACATCTGTATAAATAACAATTCTTAAAAATATTCACGTTCGTCATATTTAAAGCATTCTTTCTTGAGAAAAACAGAGATGATCTAGCGAGTGAATGCATTTGATCTATAAATCATTTACAACAATCAAAATTTACATAATAACAATGGTTTCATGTTTTTT
Organism: Horisme vitalbata; assembly: GCA_951804965.1. Lineage (NCBI taxonomy): Eukaryota > Metazoa > Arthropoda > Insecta > Lepidoptera > Geometridae > Horisme > Horisme vitalbata. The sequence continues at coordinate 614,239 of OX638096.1, forward strand.
TTAATAAATACGTTAATATTAGATACATTTAATTTGATTATTTTTTACAATATTACAGCAAAAAACGTGACTTAAAAACAATACAATGTTGTCACTTTTTATACGCTACGCGAGCGAAGTTGCGGACGAAAGCTAGTTTTAAAATATGTTATAATAATTAATCTAGTTTGTACTCGGTAATCGTTCATTTTATTCTATTTTATCTTTATACTAGCGACCTGCCCCGGCTGTGTGTGACGGGTGCAAGTTATACTACATATAAACCTTCCTCTTGAATCATCTAATTATAAAAACCGCATCAAAATCCGTTGCGTAGTTTTAAAGATCTAAGCATACATATAGACAGACAGACAGCGGGAAGTGACTGTGTTTTATACTATGTGGTGATAATGTTCTCGAGAGCACAGCTCTAGTGGTGAATAGGCGATCGGTCGCGGTCGTCCTTGCGCCGGTCGTCGGCACAGATCGCGCTCGACCGCCGTGTGCCGGCTCCGCTCCAGCCTCCGCCCGAGCCTGGCCTTATAGGGAGGCAGTGTGGGCCCACCCTCACACCCACTGCACTCATTGCTTTGACACTACATTTTTATACATTTTTTGAACCGGAAACTGACACGGCACTGCTATACTCAATACTCAATACATTTATTGTCATCACATGGTTATAAGGTAACAGAGTTAAGACAGTATAGTGTGGTAGTATCACAAGTGGACCACTTAGGCCATCGCAATATGTAGAAGGCTATCGCAGAACTATACTAAATAAAACAAATATTTGGTTGTTATTTACATTAATTATGCTCTTCTGGTCTAAGAGGTCTTATTCCGGACATTTAGCAGTCAAAAACGCTCGTAGATATCCTTTATTTTACTATAGAGAAAGAGTTGTACCCCTTTTGCCGTCGGACTTGAGTCGTGGCCCGCGGCACACTGCGGATCCGAGACGTTGCGATGTCGTTGTTGTCGTCTACTGCAATTATGAGTAGAAAGGGGAGTGGGTCGACTATAAACTACCACTGTCAAGGGTGGATGAGACATTAAGGCCTCGCGAATTAATCAGTAGTATTCTAAAATCGAGCTCAGCGGGGTGATCGGCTAATTCTGTTGCAAACAGAAATGATTGATACCGATCCTGTTTTAACAAACTGTGATATAGTGATCATAAGATTTTTAATTTTGATTAACACTAGTTGGTTGTACATATATTGTTTTTTGTGAATTTTGTTAATCTTGTTATTATTTCCTGATCTGTATAATCAATCTAAAGTAACGACAGTCGAATACAGCGTAAAATATAATTATGTAACCTTTACCGAACCCGTTTGCATCCTAAAATTTTAGACACGAATCAGATGCTATTGGAACTGGTATGTCTAGTTTTAGCACACTCACATAAATATGTGAGCACCATTTGTTACGTAAGAAATTAATACCTGTACATAACCTGCGGCGTGTGCATTTGTGTGGCTGAATAAAATTGTTTTTTTTTATATTTAATTTTCCAGGATACATTTAAGCTTCAAAAAACCTCACACTAATGGCAAAGTAAGCAGGTAGAGACCTAAATCTTTTTTGTAGAATAATAAATTTAAGAACCGCCGACCGCCCTAAGTTGATGAGAAACAGGCACAAAGAAACAAAATGAACCCTTCATTCGTCCTTCAAAAGTACAACGCCTTAGAAGGTGGCAATTCGGCCTAATTCGGCTAAAAATACCTCTTGCCTTAGAGTTTGTTTCAACTTAGTTACTCCATAGAAAGAATAGGCATTTGAGTTTGAGTTTGGCCATATTTGATGTCAACAAACTCTCTGGCAAGTGTACTCGTAGGTCGCCCCTCGGCCAGGTGGAATAAAGATCTGAGAAAGGCTGCTGGTAGAGACTGGATACGTCGAGCTGACCACCCCGTCTTGTCAATAGTTGCTCGATAGGGGAGGCCGATAGGCGAGCGTCCGCCTGCCACTTGGTTTGAGTGCTCGGATAAAAGTAACCTATGTGTTAATCCAGGTTACAAACTATGTATATTCCAAGTTTTATCCAAAACCGTTGAGCTGGAATTGAGTGGGAACAAGTATACTCAAACAAAAAAACGTGTACACATACACGCACACACACATAAACAAACATTATGCATATTATAAAATCTTAGTTGATTTATATCTGGGTACGAGGTAGATAAGTAAAATAAAAATTCGGTCTATTCCATATTTTATTGATATCTGTTATCAGATAAAAAGTTTGCTAGTGAGAATTTATTGATAAAACTTTTAACATAATTATAATATCATTAATTAATTTATATACAGGATGTATAGATTTGGGAATCTCTGAAGGTGTTCGCTGTACCTTTACACTTGACGCTACATCCCAAAACAAACTGAATAACTAAATTCATCTTAGTGGATTATCATCATCATCATCATCATCATCAGCTTATAGCAGTCAACTGCTGGACATAGAACTCCCTAATGAGTGGATACACTGCACTAACTAAAATTCATTGCATTATGTATTTTAATTATGTATATGTCAATAACATAAAAATCAAGTCAATATAAAACTCGTTTGGTAACGCAGACGCACAGTCTTGAACCCTAAATTCTACATACAGCGTCATCCTATCAATTTGCATGTCTATAAATTCATTAGAACATAATATAAAATGTCAGCGCCTAACTGAAGACTTGACTTGATTTATTTTCTTAGTTTAAAATCACAGTTGTGAATCCGTTAAACATAAGACATACCTCTGTGCTACAAACTCCGCACTATTGATTATCTCTCGTGTGCAATTAGCTTATTATTCAAATTCAAAATTAAATAATTTATTCAAAGATTTTTGGTAACAAAGAGGTCTATTATTATAAAATATATAGTTAAAATCTTGTAATTGTACCCAAGAGGTCTTAAATGCTAACTTATTTCAACAAAATCTGCCTTTTCAGGCGAATGAATTACAATAAAAAATAATAAATAACGAGTTAAAATTAATAATTAAATGATTAGGTAATCCATCAAGGTATTGTAAATTGTACGGACAAGCTTACACCTCGAGGTATCCGCAGTCAAACAAAGCAGATGATTTAGGATTTGGCCGTCGGCGTCGCTTGTATGAGCAAACTGGCCAAGTGCGAGTCGCACTCGCGCACAAAGGGTACCGTGCCATTATCTATACAAGTACAGGGGTAAGGAGGATACCATTTATTTTATTTTAATTTAATTATTTATTTTTGAAAAGAATAAACAACTTAATATTTTGTAAATATTTCAAGCGTTATGTTGCAGTGAAAATTTAAATAATATATAATTTTTTATACAACAACAACAACAGCAGCCTATATCAACTTGCATGCCCACGCTGGGCATGCAAGTTGGGGATCGCAGAGCACAGCTTCTCGCACCACCCACGCTCCTGCCCGTCGGCAGTCAGGGAATTTAGCTATGCCAGTATTAGGCTGCGCTATGCCGCAATCAGCCGGCCGCCAGAGCCTCGTTTGTTAGTTAGCAGGGTGCACCACGGGCAGGTGAGGTTGGCTTGAGTTCCGAAGGTGGAAGTTGAAACCCCTTACACCCCCCTAATTTTTTATATCGACCAAAAATACGGCAAAAAAATCACGTTTGTTGTATGGCCCCCCCTTAATTTTTTAAAATGATTTTAGTATTTGTGGTTATAGCGGCAATAGAGATACATTATCTTTGAAAATTACAATTGTCTATTACTGTTCATGAGATAAACAGACTGGTGATAAACAGACAGACGGACAGTGGAGTTCTAGTACTGATAAGGTCCCGTTTTTAGCCTAAAGGTACGGAACCTTAAAATTTATTAAATAAATACTAGTCAATGAACCTAAACCCTTCAAAAGTATCAAGTCAATAAAAGAGTCTTAGGAACCTTATTTGGTTTGCCTTGTACCAAATATTTGTTTGCTCGTGCTAATTAAATTTTAAGACTTGAAAAACAAATATGATTTTTGTGGGTTTTTTGTAGAGAATTAGTTTCAGAGAGGATAATGATGAACCTCAAAATATAATTTAGGCTATAATTTTAACTGGTATCAATAATCCAAGCATTGCAAGTCATGACTCAAGTCAAGAGCACCAGTGAGATGTTCTGTTTATTTATTCTTATTTATTGATTGAAGGTATCTAGTTTGATACCTCCTATTTTGAGAATATATAATTTTTAATATATAAAAATATATATTCATAATTAGTAATAATACATAATATTTCAAATATATAATTTTTAATATATAAAAATATATATTCATGTTTGGACTCCGAACTTCGGAGGTCAAGTAAGCCCTAAAAAGTAAAAAAATCCTTGATTTTCGAAAATAGTATTTTTTATCGTGACTGCAAAAGTAAACCTTGGTACAATCAATTCTGTCCTTATTTGCAAAACAACAATCGTAGATACCATATCTGATTACGACTCGAGTCCACATGCGCTGTGACGTCACGCGAGTCTTGCAGCGTCCAGCTCCTCTGACGTCATAAGTCTATAACCCGTTCTATACAAGTTAGTGATCCTTACGTCATATTTGTATGGATGATTTATTTTGTAGTCAAACAGGAAGCTGTGATTTATAGAGAATTATTTAAAATTAATTATGACTTAGACGAAAAGTTAAATAATTTTTAAAAGTTATTAACTCATAATAATGGTTTATACCTACATAATCTGGTTTTGCTTTAATGTCTTGCCAATTACCATTAAAATTGTTGATTTATTATGCAAGACATAACAGTTTTATTATATCATTTAAAAAAGTTGAATAAAACTACGTAGCTGGTTCAGAGTTTCTGTAAAATGCAAATATCATCTCATTCAGTTGAATCGCAATGGCATTTCCGTTAATCTTTTGACTTATACTTTTCAAGGTAAATGAAAGGTTTTAATTTCTTTTCACCGCTCGTCTCTTCAAGGATTGGATGTTGGATGACAATTATATCGAATCCTCTTCCTGGTCATTACTTGTGTTTATCGATATAACGACACTGTAATGTCACTACCATGTACTAGGTACTTTACTCTCTCCATCTCAATGAAATTCGTCATTTGTGTGATAAGAAGATCCTGAGATCTGAAGCCTGCCCTGTCTCAAAACCAGCGCTGCATCAGCACGTAGACAGGTATCTACCTACTTGCGCGCCGATGCGGCATAAAGCTGAGACAGGGACTTCATTTCACCCTATGGTAGCAAAGTTATTTTTTTTTATAGCTGTTCATTTCAATTGTTCATTGTAATCTGTAATTTTGCAATTCAAATGTACCTACGCACCTCACACATCATTTTGTAATCGGTAAAATATGGCCCCCACGATACAGGCATGTCCTAGTGTGGGGACCATCGGTACCCGACATACAACTTAACATGATTTGTATCAAGTAACTTAAGTATGAACATACATACATACATAATCTAAGGTTAACATAATGCATATGTATTAGTAGTTAAGTTTCTCATTTGGTAATAAATTCTTCTTTATCTTATATTTTTCTTTTTCGGTTTTGCTTTAATATTTTTTTTGTATAATGAGGTCTTTAAAGGCAGGGTGGGGCAAAAGTTTACCTCATTTAGGGCAGTTACCTTGTCTTTTGTAATTAAAAGGTTTTGTTTTGAGGAAACCAAAAGTTTATTTTGAAGAAAAAAATAATGGCATTTTACGATTTTTCGTATGATTTTTTTTTTATTTTCGCGAAATCTTACTATTTGATTTAATAATTTACTTTAGGCAAAGTGTTCCTCTTGGGAAATAGAGTCGATTGAGACCCACTTTTTCTGACAAATGTAATTTTTTTTTTTCAAAAATTCAAAAATCCCATAATTTTTTTCTTTAACTATAGGTTTAGTACCTATAGTTTCCTCAGAACTAAACCTTCTTACTACAAAAGAAAAGGTAGCGGCCCTCTATGAGGTAAAATTTTATCCCACCCTGTATAATTATAATAGGCGGTCTATGTAATAGGTGAAAACAAATGTTTTTTTTTTCTTTCTTTAGATAGGTACCAATTAATTATATTCTAACTATAATTTTCTATATATATATATACTAATAACATATTACGATACTAAATTAGGTACCTACTTACATATAATGTTAAACCTGACAGGGACATGAGCGATACTAATTAATAATGTTTTACTTAATATGATATGCGTATGGTATTGTATTGTGTTGTATTGATATTGTATTTCCCCCGATTAAATATTGTTTGTTACAATAACATGATAACACAAGAAAACATCAGTTTCTGATGTGATTATAAAATCAAAATTATGAAAACCAGGGCTGCAGTATCTTCCATGCTTCTGCAGCATATGCTGAGTGGCGACCTTTTTGTTTCACTATTTCTCCTATTAGATTTAAGCACTTTACTATTGTTTATTTCGTGATTGAAAACTTTTTTCTTTATCTTTATCTTTATGTTTCTTTAAATCTGACTTTATTTTAGAAATATTTTAATTTATTTCTTGGTATCAACAAAATCCTTCAAACTGCGTGTTCTGAACAAGGAACCCAGAAATGTTAAAAGCAGGAAAATGAGTGAGTTCTTCCTCAATTAGGTTGTTTTCTGGTTTTGTTGTAAGAGTTGATAACGTTCATGGTGAACGGGCTGCGCCGGCGCCGGCGGCGCGGCGGCGCGGTGATGCGCGGTGAAAGTGTTTGGTATTGGAGTTTGCTGACTTTTACCTGATAACAGCGGGCTGAGAATCGCTGCCTCCTTGAATGAACATAAATTTTATGTCGGTATTATAATGTAGGTACTAGCGAAATGGCCGTGACTTAGTCCGCGTAGAGGTTATGAGTGTAGTGACCTGCAACGCTTTTCAAGTTAATGTTTTATAAATTAATTCTTAGTACACCCCTACAATTCTAGTTATTTCAATCTATGGTAGAGCTTAAAAATCATCAATATACCCTCACAAAATAATGTCAACAATTACAAAGTCTACTAAAATAGTGAATTCTTATTAATCCTTTACGATAATGTCAATAATTTTCGTGAACAACAACTAGTAGATAATTGAAATTAAATATTGACCGTATAATTAGAACATGATGGGCCAGAAATATTTCCAATAAACTGATGGAGGTAATACCACCAAGGAAAGGTTGCGACGCACAGCGCCGGCCGCTGTACTTACTGATTTAATATGGACGGAGGTCAACATTACACCAAAATGGATTGCATTCGTTTACTTTTAATAAGATTGCCGAGAGTATAGATATTTTTTACTGTTCTCCGAGCGAATTCCAAAAGGCTTTATTTTTTATTTTGTGTTATTGCAATTAGTTTTTAAAAATATTTATAATAAATTATTTGGTTATTTCTAAATGTTATGTTAATAGAGTTAATTTTATTATTATTATTATTTATTATTTTTATTATTATTTTTTTGACTACTATTATAATATTATTATTAATTCATTGATTTTATTTTTTATAATTAATTTACTTTGACATAAAATCTACCTCATTCATGACAAATTATGTGACTAATTATTATTTAGGTAAGTTATCTTGATTGTTTTGGTTTGTTTTGCTATTTTATAATATTAATAATAAATAACTATTAGACTTAAGATATTACTGTACGACTAAGGTACTCTATTGAATTGGGTATGCCCGTAATAATAGATGTACATGTTTTTAAATAAATAAAATAAAATAAATACTTACGGTAATATGCGGCTGATGCTGGAGGCATTTATATTTTATACTTCTTTAGAGATTTGACCTTCATCGAACACCACAGCTAAAGTATTGTGTGCTACTTTCCTTGGTCAATAATTCTAATCAAATACAAATAGTTTATTTACCAAAAAGCCTGAACACAGATAGAGTTACTGACTCAGCTTAGAAAATTCAAAAAGTCTGTTAAAACAATTACTCTATTATTGTATTTTCAAATTAACTAACAGGTAGTGACGATTGAAATATCGAGCCTAAAAGAGGAGACACCTAGTTGAAAACTAATATATTGGCTCACCTTCCGATTGCCTTGCTGATAAGCTACTACAGGTGTGAGAGGCGGTGACCACCTGGACATTTGAACAAATCATATTTGGCAGCTCATTATCATAGAATGATGCAGGCTATTGTGGTCGGAAGGAGCCGCCACTTATAAGGAGGTGGAAACAAACCACGTGGAAGTTTCTAGTTAGATTTCGCAGTTAATGCGTTCGTTTATGCGTTAGTGTGCGTGTTCTTTCGATGGAACAAAGGTTTATATAAAATGAAAATAATATGACCCTCGTCAGGCACTGTCAAAACAAATGACAAGTTTTTGTAAAAGGGTCTAACTAGACCCTTGTTAGAACACTCTTTACGTGAGCCGTGAATAATTTTCTAGATTGAGAGATGTAGAGAAATGCTATAAAGCTTTTATGATTTGTAATTGTATTGTTTTCTTTTTCAGGTAAGCTTAGGTCGATATCACTAAGATAATTAATGGCGTTCTGATAGCCATATGTAAGTGTTTTTGACTATTTTGACACTATCATGGTGGTGAACAATTATTAATATTAATTGGAACTCATAAATCATGGTAAATTCCATGATTAATGATTTTTAGGTATTGTGTACCGATGTTTCCACCGCCATGTGGCGCAAACCACTGCACCAAATGGCGCAATAAAACTTACAAAATAATTTTAAATATCCTGTCGATTACACAGGTTCATGCCCTGGTTGATTGCCATAAACGACAGTGCGTTTAGTGATTTTATACCTTTTCCCCAAAACAGCGCCTATCTTTAAGGGTAAATTCCTACAGAAGTAAGCTATTCGAAATGGTAATTACTGTGGAGTGCAATAGAAAGGGCACGATTAAGTGGTTAGGCTGGTAACGGGACCGCATTCCGAGACGTGGCCGACGATACACGCGAAATGGAGCGCTCGCCGACGCCGGCCGCGGCGGGCCGAAGCACACGCTCTGTAAATCCAAATGCTATTCTAATGAGAATCTATGAGCCCAGCGATGCCTTTTCAGGTTGTTTTATAACCGAGAAACAGTTGTTTCTCTTCTCAAATATATTTTCCTTGGCCAACAGTTTGGTAAACAGGTTAATTTACAGAATGATAAATTTTCGCAATGAGATGGCAGTTTCCTTTGAAGAACTATACGTGTCATGAACATTTCATAACAGCATTCTCGCTCGTGTTTAGTCTTGTAACAAGGACATCATAACCATGCAGACGTAAAAAAAATATCCAATGAAACATAAAGATTATTAACGATAACTAGGTATTGTTTTATTAATAAGAATTCTGTAGCTGTGTCGATTCTGAATGTCGAAATCTACACAAATTTATTCAAAAGTTAGATCGACAATATTAGATCCATAAGTTTTTAATTGAATGTTCTGATAATGTAATAATGGCTTTATAAACTAGAAGTAGGTACCTAATTGTGCAATAATTTACTAAACAGAAACCATAAATAGCCGGAAAAATCATTAAATATCCTCAAACTGATTTCATATCAGGCGAATGGGCGTCCGCTGTCTATCCTCAAGCCAGCATAATAAAATACCCACTTTACAATGAATTTATAACGAATGAAAAATATAAAATTACACAGAAATTAGATGTGTTGCAGTCTGCCAAAGAATGCCTGCCATGGATATCATACAAGAGACTGTACTACACACATTAGGTACCCTTTAGATTTACCCTTTACATTTTATTATGATGATTATTATTATTGTTTTCTTTCTAGTTAGTTGGCATTTTATGTATACCTGTATACTATACATGTATAGTTATTTGTATGGATATTTTTTTAAGCTATTGCATAGCTTCTATCGAGGGCCTTGAGCGCGGGGACCGAATCCAGGAATTCCGTAACGAAAAAAAACCTCACGCTCCCCACTCCGACGGGCACGGAGGTGTGGCTTGAAGGCCGTGCATTGTCTAACGTCGTTTCTTTTCGGCAGTCTTCGACACGGTGTTTGTGTGCGTGCAACTAGACGTATTTTTATTTAATAAAAGAAAAAAATTGTTTTCTTATCGGTCACCACGCTCAAAAAGTGTAACTTGAATTAATATCAAAGAAAAAGAAATACTGCATAAATAAAATAAATAAATAATTATAATTGCATAAGTTGATACAAAATGCTATGCAATAGCTTTACCGCGGCAGTCCCCGAGTGACACACGTCTTTTTTTTTAGGTTTTGTTTGTAAGCCCGTTAGGTTGGACACAAAAAGCTTTAAGATCAAGGTCCTAGGCCAAGTACCAATAATAAATATAATTTATCATTTCATCAAAATAAATAACAGTTAAAAATATCTATGTATTTGAACAGAAAACGAGTAGTTATGTTTTAGTTTAGTATGGTGCACTTGCAATAACGTAGCTAATGTCCTAGTGCTAATAAAATGATTGCGTAAGTTTATTAAATCTAATGGAAGAAAATGGCCGCCACTAGGAAATGATAGTCTCGACAGATATTAATGGATTAATGTTATGACGTGCAGTATAATCCCGGCTTTACGAGCTAGCTCGGGCTGATACTAGGAATCCTAGATATAGCACCTACCATAATTTTTGAGATACCATTACTATAAATTTTTCAAACATCAGTTCCGCTGTCTGCTAATTTGAAACGTGTAATTTTACACATTTTTAGAACTTATTCTATGTATAAGATAATAAGATATATCCTTCTTCATCTGACAATTGAAAAATAAACTCTGAAATAAAAAAAAAACTGGAAAAAAAATACAGTAAAAGACTAAAAAACTCATCCTTACCTGTTAATAACGAAATACTATTAAAATTACTCTTTAAATTCTAGAATTACCTACATTTGTATAAAACGAATAGGTAGCTAGCTACCTATTGGTTTTGATGAGCCTTAAGCTTGTCATTGTCTACGAAAAGATATCCCGACTGACTGAACACCTTCTAGCCCACTGCCCGCCCAGCCTCTCCCGAGTTCCTATAGCTTCGATCAATTATACAAAAGATTTTGCACTATCTGCCGGAAAACGGCTTGACTAAAACTAAAACGCCAAAACGCATCGGAGTATCAGTTTGCATTTAGTCGGCTTACTTAGATTTTATCTTCCGTAGCTAGCAATATATGCCACTTTTTTCGCAGTGTATGGTGTATGGCGCGCGATATATATTTATATATATATATATGTATAGTTGTCCTTTGTATCGAAGTTCTATAGAGACAATGAACACTAACTAAGTTCCAAAGGGAAAATGTTATTTCAAACATAATCAATTACACAAACCCACCAACATATGCTTATGAAGTTTACATTATTGAACCCATTAACTCGGCACACACGTAAATATTCGATAACAGGTAAACATTGTGTAGATGATTGATACTTGTTGTTTCGGACAAAATGAACACGCTTATAGTACCGAAGTGCGTCTCTGAGGTTGATGGAGTGATATACGCCATCTGGTTAAACAAATTTTATGTACTAATGGACGCCCTGCGACTTCATCTGCGTTGAAGTGTTTCCCCTCTGCACCTCTACAGGGGCTGAATTCCACAAAACTCTTTAAAACATTTTTAAAGTAAATATTTGATATATATTTGTGAAATACTAGACGTTATCACACAGCATCATGTAGCCCCAAACTAAGCAGAGCTTGTATTATGGGAACCACATGATTGATATACTACACATATTTTTTTTGTAAATACATACATATCATACATACATAGGAAACACCCAGACCCGAGACAAATATCTGCAGAACATGCAAACATTTGTCCCGCAGCGGGAATCGAACCCGCAACCTTCTGCGTCTCAGGCGGGCCTTCGCCCACTGCGCCACAGAGGCCGTTATATTGATTGTAAGTATACTGACATCATCATCATCAGCCTATAGCAGTCCACTGCTGGACATAGGCCTCCCCTAATGAGCGCCATTGCGCCCTGTTCTGAGCTCGACGCATCCAGCTTCTGCCTGCAGCCTTTCGCAGATCGTCACCCCACCTGGCCGGAGGGCGTCCTACACTACGTTTGCCGAGCCGCGGTCTCCACTCAAGAACTCGTTTACAGATATGTTGGCAGATATGGCCAGCCCACTGCCACTTCAGCTTGCTAATTCTCTGAGCTATGTCGACAACTTTAGTTCTATGTCGGATAAACTCGTTACGGATTTTATCCTTCAGAGAAACCCCGAGCATAGCTCGTTCCATAGCTCGCTGAGCGACTTTAAACTGGTGGACTAGCCGTACTGTGAGTGTCCACGTTTCGGCTCCGTATGTCATGACGGGTAGGACGCACTGATTGAAAACTTTTGTTTTCAAACATTGCGGTATGGGTGACGAGAAAACTCGACGTAGTTTCCCAAATGCTGCCCAACCCAGCTGAATCCTCCTCTTGGCCTCCTTATACACTGGCATGATATTATTAAATTGCGATCTTGACTCTACCGATTAAAAAATTATGAACATAATGTATTGTATTTTACTAACAAATGATGCAATAAACCAGATCTGGATTATCCTGTTTCTGACCATGAAATAAAACACTGCTTAAAACAGGTTATCCACAAAACGTATTATTCAAAGCTAACGTAAAGTACCTCAGGACAGGACATTAGGTAATTTAATTTTATATCTTTTTTGATTTTTACGTGGTCAAAGTAATTGCTGAGCGAAAGTGGGGTTAGGCTGATCATATTGATAGGCTTGATAGAAGTCGGCCGAGAGAAGTCCTCGAACGGAGACCGTGGACGAACAGAACACCAAGGGGTCGCCCACCAAAACGATGGATGGACGACTTAAAAGGACACGTGGGCTACCACGGACTGACCGTCGTGCATGGAAGGGAAAAATAGACATCCTACGAACGGGAATGATGATGATGAGGGTGATGATCTTTTTATGTTCATATCAATGATCACTCTTGAAACTTCGCGGTACTTGGTAGTTTTATAATTTGACTGTACCTAACTACCAATATGACTATGAGTTTTGCAGTGAAGTCAGTTCAACCGTTCAACCGTTCGTCTCTCACCGCTGCTCTCACTCACCGGGAGAGTGCCGACTGCGTGTGACGTCATTACTGGGAATTAATGGAACAGATGGCTACTTGTTCAGAAACATGCGAAGGAACTTCAATTTATTGAGTAGGAAGAGCTTCATGTACCAAAGCAGCTTTACACATGCAAACAATTTTTTTTTTTTAAATTGTAGTCATTTTTTTTCCTTTTTCCTAATGTAAAATGTAAGTTAGCTTGCGTTTTGGTGTTAGCTGTAAGCAACTGTCTTTTAGAAATAAATAATTATCATTAAATATCGCGCAATGGCACTCATTAGGGGAGGCCTATGTCCAGCAGTGGACTGCTATAGGCTGATGATGATGATGAATTTAATATCTTATTTACAAATACTATATAATCTAGGATAGATGTAACTTACGAATACATATTTTACATAATACTTATTATTATTATTTATTATGTACAGCTTTCAGTGTTCCACTGCTGGGCAAAGGCCTCCCCTCATTCTCTCTCATCCCCCTCCTGTGCTAAGATGACTATGAGGGAATACTAAATACTTATTACTAAACTGAAGATAAATTTATCTCGGGATAGTTCAGTAGTGATATGCCGTCAGAATTTACCAGTTACGGGTGGTTACCGAGCGATATACATCCTAGAGAAAAATAATGAACTTCGATAGTATTTTTTTAGTTCAACTTAACTAAAACAATACCTTTTGTTTAAAAGTGGACCACCCGAACTGAGCGGGAAATTTGTGTTTCTTGAATATAACCTGCCATCTGGTTGATTAAGTTATTAAAATGTATAATATGCAAATATTTATTTCTGATGTTAAAAACTGAAAGGTGTCCATTATGTACTAAATTTTATGTGCTTATTGCAATTACCTGAGATCACTATGAAGTATCCGGCTCGATCTGCCAAACCGCCAAAACAGGCTCACGTGTCTATTGTTTACCTTAGTATCTGCTGCGATTCCAGACTCAATAGAAAATCTATTCTGTCTCGTCAGATCTGATCTGTGTTAAAGCATACATGAAGTCAAACAACAACCTTTCACATACATGTCACGTGCCAAAGTGATCCTATAATACATATTACACATAGTAAAGTACCTACGTTCATTTCAGTCTTTCAATTAATGATTTTTAAATTTTTACAAAAAAAACAACTAATTAAAAACATTATTTTTCAAAATCAGACTTTTATTATTAACTTTGAACTTGATCGAGCATCTTAAAAATGAAGAATATTCTCGTGACCATTAACCTACAAAGTCATTAGCCAAAATGGTTTTTAATGGTTTCTCAATTTTCGTCACGTTTACACAAGGATATAATTTTTTCATACTTGGCATAACGTGACCCTGGATACTGCAGGATAAAAAATTATCTCATTTTTTGAATGACATCTTACTAATAGGGATGGCGACTGGGTAAAAAAATAATAATTCTAATTAGTCGTTAGATAGATCAACAAAAAATATTGTACGACACGTATTTTTTTTATTTACCAAATAAATAAAAATTTACGGAGATAAAGTGATGTCACGCGGAATTTCAACGCACTATATCTTTGTCATTTTTTGTTTATTTGATCAAAGATAAAATACGTGTCCAATATTTTTTGATACTGTAAATGATGGACTAATAAGTATTTTTCAGTCATCATCCCTAAACTATAATACTATAAACGTGAAAGTGTGTACGGATGTGTGAATGTTTGTTACTCTTTCACGCCAGAATGGCTGATTTGAATGAAACTTTTAATATACATGGATTATGTACGGTATTAACACATAGGCTACTTTTTATCTGGATCCCATGCGAGTGAAGCTGCGGTTGGAAGCTATGAATGCTACATAAACATCTATGTAACATAGCTTATAATACGTACTTCTATTAAAATATTTTATAAGTTATTTGAACATAATGTTATTTTCAAAAACTCTTTTCAAACTGGGATATGAAATAAGAAAAACGTGCAGTTTGAAATTCGTTTGGTGCAGTGAGAACTTGCACTCCAAATTATCACAATGCATGCTAAATTTAAACGCGAATTTTTTAACACATTTTTTAAAACATGACTTTTCTCGGAACCGGCGAATTCAGCAACGCGCTGTGAATATCTGATAACTGGAATCTGATTCCAGCCGAGGCATTTCCAAGAATTGCTGTGAATATAAACTTAACTAGAGACTACAAACAACAAAATGACAAAGCTTCGAAGAATAATTAGGATTTGTATTTCATGACGAGTCAAAGGCTCTATTAGGCTCTATTAGGCTCTATTAGTCTTACTAAGACAAACTGAATACCACGTGCTCTAATAGGTATTTCTGTCTTAGAAGTTGGAAAGGCACTCGTTATTTATACCTACGGAAAGGAAAGATTCACACCTTACAGAAATAAATTTGTAAAACCTAAGAAGGCACTCAGATTCATCATCATTGGACTATAGCAGTCCACTGCTGGACATGGGCCTCCCCCAATGAGCGCCATTACGCCCTGTCCTGAGCTCGACGCATCCACCTTCTACCAGCAGTCTTTCGCAAATCGTCACTGTACCTGGCCGGAGGGCTTCCTACACTACGTTTGCCGAGCCACGGTCTTCACTCAAGAACACGTTTGCCCCAACGGTAACGGTAGAAAGAATATTTTGTAATACGAGTATATTCAGTTGCACTCTATTTCCTTTCGTCTGTGTCGTATGATAAGGTATGACATTTATCTTAAGCTAATATCAAAGCGTATACATGATACTTTTAATCAGGGTTTCACGGGAGGAATTTTAGTTATTAAATTATTTTTGTAAAAACTTTATGTCAATATTTTGAAAGGCAAAAATGTAATATTTATTTTATTAAATAAGCTAAACAGAAGCCTCCCCCGTCACCCTCCATTCTTGCCGGTCTTGTGCAAGATCTTGCCGATTAGTCTCTGTGAGAATATAAAATATTAGAAAAATAGTTTCAAGTAAAAAAAAATTCTCCTTTTTCTAAAGTTTTCTAATAAAGATAAACTCATAAAACATTTCACGTATCAATGTTAATTTTGACTCAAAGTTTATTAGTGAATAACATTATAATGTCACAGATATATTGTTGAGCGTGTTCTATGGAATATTACGTATTGACGTCAACACGCCTATAGAACTTACGAGACAGAAATGTATACATATTTTATGCTAATGATATTTTGTGATTGAAAAGTTCAAAACAAATCATCCTAACACGAATATTAAAAAACTTGAAGAGTTAAGATGCTGGTTTATCAATCACACAGCATTATGTAGCTGCAAACTAAGCTGAGCTTATATTATGGGACTTACATGACTGATATACTACAGTACTTATGTACTGTTTTTGTGAATACATATTTATTATTATACATAGACAACACCCATACCAAAAATAAATATTTGCAGAACATACATACATTTATCTCTGATCGGGAATCGCATCGAACCCGCAACCTTCTGTGTCAGGCGGGCCTTTGCCCACTGCGCCACAGAGAAGTTAAATCTACGGATTTAAAAAAGGTATCTATGATATTTTTTAATGTATTAAATTGACTTGGTGTTAAACTAAAGGTGTTAGTGATACTAACTTTATAAGAAAAACCGAACAAAAGAATATATAACATTTTATGCAAACTCAATAAAACATCAACTTTTGTCGCTTTTGTATCCAGTTATTTATAGACTGTAGAAAAAGTTAACTTCCAACACGCTAAACAAACACTAAACAGCGCTATGCCCACGTCAGTCATAGAACCGCGTAATTAGCAAAACTTCACACACATGTGCTAATTCTAACTGTCTTTGTGTGAAACCGGCCAATATTATGATGTTCCGCTGTTTTTCTGCTGAATGACATACATTGTCAAACAAGCGGGCAGACAGTGGGGCATCAAGATGTCAAGTCATTCTCAATATACATCTCCAACGCCTTTTTATTGTTACGTCGACATTGGTAAAGTTGTGGACGCTATACCACAGAGGCCATTAATAAAAAGAAGAAGTCAATGAACATTGTATTTCTGAAAATAATTCGTTCCAATGAACGGAAGCTGCTTAAACGTTTCATTCAATATTCTAAACGCGTCACATCCATCATTTGCCTAATTACAACAGCTCAAAGGAGCGTTATGATTATTTACATGAGACTTCAGGTTGTGTATCGTAAATAAGTGTCGCTATGCGCACGCGCCGGCCGGAAGGGAAGGCGCCATCTTGTCCTCACGTGACTTCCGCTGCCTTTCTATCGATACAATGCTATTGAGGCTCTGTCCCCTTCAATATTGGAATCGAAAACTTTATATTTAGATTGTAGTCGTTTAAACGTTTATTAATAACTAGCTTCCGCCCGCGGCTTCGCTCGCGTGGTACCGAGATAAAAGTAGCCTATGTGTTAATCCAGATCGTTCAGTAGTTTTTGCGTGAAAAAGTAACAAACATTCATCCATATATCCATACTCACAACCTTTCACATTTTTATTATTAGGATATTACGTATATTAGGATTATTAGGATCTCCGGTAAAAGTCCAACAAATCGGTATCAATTTGCACTGACTGGCTAAAAACTTAGCTTTATTCGATGACATCGGTGTTTATTTCGCAAAAATAATCAAAGATGAATCGAGCAAATGACCCACCTATTGATAATTTAATCGGAGATCATACTCTACATGAGCAACGCTCTGCGTCCATTAGCTTGAAGCTAAAAGATTGAAGGTGACAAGCATCATGTGCCTGTAATTAACGACTTTAAAACGATAACGCAGAAATGCTGCTTCACGGCAAAAATAGGCATTCCCAGGACAAGCCCTTCACAAATAGCTCTACCACTACTGACCATCAGTGATATGTTTTAACTTAGTAGCAGTAGAGTTCTTTGTAAAGGGCTCGTCCGGGGAAGTACTGCCACCATGCCTATTTCTACCGTGAATTAGTTTTGCTGTTTTTCGTTTGAAGGGTATGGGTGCTGGTGAAATTTACAAGAAGCCTCTTGTGCCTGAAATTTCAGCAGATAACCAGGTGATAAGCCTATCACCTTCATGGAGTTGATGGACGCAGGGCGATCCATCGTAGATCACCTTACAAATAAGCGTGATCAACGATGCAATGCTTTGTAATAGATAGGTTACCACTTAACATCAGATGGGTTATGTGCTTGTTCCATTTTCAGATAATACCCACCTGTTAAAGTATAACTTAGCTGACTTGTTCACTCATATTTCTGCAATACTCATTTATTGAGGACTAGCTGACCCGCTCGCAACTTCGTTTGCGTTTATACTCTTTATTTACGTATATTTCATGTGAAATGTTTCCCTAGCCCGGTAATTTGACAAGGAACCCTAAATATGAATGGAATAAAAAGTACCTACATAATACTACATTACCTACCCCGTAATGTAGTAATATGTATGTACCTGTTCCCGTTCCTGCTCTCACTCCTTTTTTCGTTCCTGTTTCCGTTGGCAACTCGTCAACAAGTTAACAGCCGGTATAGGTATGATGAATTTTTATATGCCTAACTCTTGATTATGATTGGTTACCCATGCAAACTTTCATCACATACATCACCCTCTTTAAGTTTCATTTTCGCTACAAAAAGCAGCAAGTCCATCTCCAAGGTCCCACCCATGGTTCAGCGCTTTAGGTGATTATTTATTTTCGTTAGTCTCTGTGAAAAAGTTCTTTATGTAAAAAAAAAACTTGCTATCCCCGTGGTATTCAAATAACCAAGAACAAATGAATGACATTGAAATTTCGAATTCTTATCCGATTTATTCGCTGTTTAAGTATTATTTTTTATTAGACATTCCAATTTTAAAGAGTATCACATTGCACCAAGCTTTTAAGGCTCCCCCACACAGGTGTGTTATTATCGGCGATGATATCGCATGCGTTATTGCGATAATGCGTCCCAATTCCTTGCACATAATTGCATTATCGCAGCAGTATGTAACATTTTAACCGTCGTAATACATAATGTACTAAAATTCTACAGATCTTACGCTACACACAACTATCAAAGGCATTGAAAATGTAATTTAGAAATAAAGCACACGATAAAATTTGACTATAATGTACTGACGAAAACGTGAACGGAGCGCAGAGTGGCTTTGCGCGTAAAGGCCCTTCATACAGCATACAGTTTTTGCATACAGTTTTTGTCCGTCTGCCTCCTAAGATGGCTAAAGCTGTAGTTTAATTCAAACTCGAGATATAATTTTTTCCGTTTCTTGAATAGCGAGCTCAAAAAAAGTAATTGGGAAATTCTCGATCCAGAAAATTGTTGAATTTTGTCAAATTTTGGAAAATCTCAAAAAGTTACCACCCGATTTTAGAAATTCAAATTGCACTTTGAAGCCCTCCAGCAGACGCAAATATTGACATAATTGTGACCGATCACTTTATTCACCTAAACATCTTTTTTTAATGCATGTGACGAATTTACTTTCAATGTATGGAGTTTCAAAAATGTGACGAATTTACTTTGTGGCAAATGTACAAAACCCTTCTCATATCTGTGAAACTACAGGCAAATGTCAGAATTTCATGAATCGGGGCACTATACTCGATCAGAAAAACTTAAACATTTTCAATATTTGCGCATGCGATATTGCGAAATATTCTGTTATGTTGTCTGATATTATCGCCGACAATAACGTACCTATGCACCTGTGTGTAGGAGCCTTTATATGAGAACAACGTTTTTTGAATAAATTTGGAATGAGTTTTCAAACACGACAGAGTCAAAATAAAATGGCATAACATGTGTCACTAAGGATTATTGATATCAACTTCGATGCAAATCACCCCTCAAATAACTTTCTACCCCTTTTTAACCCCGTTATGCGATAAATTTCAATAATATACGGAACACGTCTTTCATAAATTTTGTTAAAGAATGTTTATGCAAAATTTGAAGTAGATTGGACCAAAGAATCACGTTGGTCCATACAAACTTTGCCCACGTTTTTCACCCCTTTAGCGGTAAAATCTCGGAAAATCCTTTCTTATCGGATGTCTACGTCATACAAAGAACAGGCCCTCCAAGTTTCAGGTCTTTACGATCAGCGGTTTAGGCTGTGCGTTGATCCGTCAGTCATTCAAAGGATTTTATTAGTATAGATTACCCTCCATAAAGGTATTTTTTTCAAAAACCTGGTATGCGGTCTTTTATTATTTAATATTCAAAGTGTTCTGACGAAGTTTCATGAAAATCACACCACGCGTTAAGATTTTCCCATACAAATTTTACCACTCCATTGCAACCCCCTCAAGGACTATTTCAAATTTTCAATGACACCAATATTCATTGATTGTGTGGAATATTACATGTCCCAGGTTTCAAGTTTCTAATTTCAAGGAATGCGATTTTTCATACAAACATTTTTACCCCTTTTTACCCTCTTAGGGGTTGAATTTCCCAAAATAGTTTCTTAGTGAGCGCCTACACCCAACAAAGTATACTTTTGCCAAATTTCAGATCTGTAGACCCTGTAGTTTCTGAGATTTCGTGATGAGTGTGTCAGTGAGTGAGTGAGGATAGTTCTCTTTTATATATATAGATTGACAAAATACGTCAAAAGTTTTTGCGCAAGTGCCGAAGGTTAGCAGGAAACGACTGACCCACCGCAAGTACTGGAACCTGTTCCACACTTGATCAATGAAGATGCTGTTGTAAGTTGACCTTTATGCCCGGGATGGTACGGTTCAAGAGAGGTTGAAAGGCCAACGGTAAAAGTATTTAATAAAAGTTCAATGTAAAAGTCTGAGTTATCTCAGAGGGTGCAGTCAGATGGAAATTTCATTTTTCTTTGTATTGAGAATGCTTAAGGAACAACAATCAATTGTTCGTTCTAGCAATGACATTCTTTCAAAAAAAATAATAATAATAAACCTTTTAAAAAGCACCTCTTAATGCAGAATCGATTTTTTTTAAAGTAAGTACTTACTTTTTAGTCCGAATCGTATAACCTCAAGACTCATATTTATTTAAATATATGTATATAATGCTCACAAACTAACACCACAAAAGCTTAGTTCAAAACGTAACAATGAGCCAGTTAAAAATATTCAAATAAGTATTAATACTTACAAGTTAAATAGACAACTTTAACTCATAAAACTGATCCAATAAAAAAATATTTAAACGTAAAACATAAAATATTTTTTCTCCAAGGGCCGAGGGCAAAAGCTCGTAACCAACATACCAAAAAGCTTTATCCTATTTGGACCCTCTTAAGGCTCATTTGCGTAAAAACCTGATCATTTTATCGGATAAAAATATAAAAGTCGTCAGCTACATAATAATGATGACACCGTATTCTCATCTCGTCACATTTTACATAACGCAGTGGAAGTGTGACGTAACGACAGCGAAACAATCCACTTCGAATCCAGGTATGTAGGTTACGACATGCGCCCGCGCAACTGACTCATCCAAATGCAAGCTGAAATAAAAAATATTAAGTTTAGTTGTGATTTTATTACGTTTCACGTTGTAAGGAGAAGTTATCTTAAAAAGCTCACTAGAATACCCAAGAACTCTGCAATTGCATATACGCGTCTAACTGGAGAGTTTTATCTCGACTGTCTTTATTATTTATTAGACTATTACTATTTTAGAATGTTTACGAACGAGTCAAATATTGCTTGTTTTATGAACCCCAACAAATACAGATTCTTGATTATAATGATGTTCTAGATATTAAAAAAAAACTTCATTTATGTAGGTAAGCATGTTTATTAAGGAACTTATTATCAAAATGCCCACGAAACTAGTTTGATTGGTAAAAAAACGCACTTAGGCGTAGGTCACACATATCGGGCGCGGACATGGCGCGGACATGGCGCGGACGTGGCACGGACGTGGCGAGGACATGGCACGGGCATGGCGCGGACATGGCTCGGACATGACGCAGAAATGACGTGACAGAGGCACATGTGTAGTGCAGTCTGTTGTCCGATATCGATGTGTCAGCATGTCATCCTCAGAAGACGAAGATGCTCTTGCTCTCGTGCATACAATAAATTAATATCAGATCAGGGCCCGTACAACCCCGATTTCGAGTTAGTTGCTTCGAAAGTGAAACCCCTTCATTGGGTTATACAGTTCGTTTGGGTATTCTCCTCCTAACACAAGCGAAAGTGTAACCCGTTCCTTTTGGTTTTCAGTCAGTTTGAGTTTCAGTGAGTCAACCTCATAACAGGGTAACCTGTTATGAGGTTAAACGAATGAATGGAGTTACCTCTTGATAGGTTTTTTTTGAATGTTACACAATGGTTATCATTACGCCTGACACTGGGTGGGGGAATTTAGATTTTGACTCTTGATTTATGTCGTCAATCATTAGGTATAAGTTCGGATCGCTTTATTTGGTTGAAGGAAGAGCGTCACTGCATTAAAGAAAAGTTTTGAAAACATAAGGAAAGTGCTGTGTTTCAGTCAGTTTTCATTGGTCATCATCGCAGAGTATGCGTTATCATTATCATATACGAGACCCGAAGTCAACAAATTAAAAAGAAAAAAAATGGTGTTTCAGTTTTCATAAGTCATCAGTTATGTCATGACTGAGGCCCGCAGCCAACATGTTAAAAAGAAAAAAATGTGTTTCAGTCAGTTTTCATAGGGCATCATCGCAGAGTACTCTGCGTAGCGTTATTTTTTATTTTTATTGTATTTATTAGGCAAAGCCGACAGTACACATAATGAGTATTTTGTAAAGCGTTATGTCCGAGACCCGCAGTCAACGTGTTAAAAAGAAAAATATGACCTCTAAACTATTTTGAATAATAATTTTTGATTGTCATTGTCACTGTCACTAAAACTAAAACTCAAACTCAAAACTCAACTCAAAGCTCCACTCGAAACTCATTCTACAAATTCATCTATAAA
This sequence comes from Horisme vitalbata, assembly GCA_951804965.1. Lineage (NCBI taxonomy): Eukaryota > Metazoa > Arthropoda > Insecta > Lepidoptera > Geometridae > Horisme > Horisme vitalbata. Next base: position 637,149 of record OX638096.1, read on the forward strand.
TGGTTATATCTCAGGAACTACTCATCCTAGACTAGCCGTTAATTGCTCAAAAGATAGCTATTGACAAGATCTTTATTTTCAATGACATATGCCAAACTTGAATTTGCCATATCTCGAGAAGTACTCATCCTAGACTTGCCGTTACTAGCTCAAATGAGAGCTACTAATAAAATCTTAATTTTCGATGACAGCTGTCAAACTAAAAACTGTCATCGAAAATTAAGATCTTAACAATAGCTATCATGTAAGCTAGTAACGGATAACGGAACGCAAGTAAAGGATGAGTAGTTCTCGAGATATGGTCGATTTAAGTTTGACAGCTGTCATCGAAAATTAAGGTCTTGTCAATAGCTATCATTTGAGCTACTAAAGGCAAGTCTAAGATGAGTAGTTATCGAGATATGGTCGATTTAAGTTTGACAGCTGTCATTGAAACTTAAGGTCTTGTCAATAGCTATCATTTGAGCTACTAAAGGCAAGTCTAAGATGAGTAGTTCTCGAGATATGGTCGATTTAAGTTTGACAGCTGTCATTGAAAATTAAGGTCTTGTCAATAGCTATCATTTGAGCTAGTAAAAGCAAGTCTAGGATGAGTAGTTCTCGAGATATGGTCGATTTAAGTTTGACAGCTGTCATCGAAAATTAAGGTCTTGTCAATAGCTATCATTTGAGCTACTAAAGGCAAGTCTAAGATGAGTAGTTATCGAGATATGGTCGATTTAAGTTTGACAGCTGTCATCGAAAATTAAGGTCTTGTCAATAGCTATCATTTGAGCTAGTAAAGGCAAGTCTAAGATGAGTAGTTCTCGAGATATGGTCGATTTAAGTTTGACAGCTGTCATCGAAAATTAAGGTCTTGTCAATAGCTATCATTTGAGCTAGTAAAAGCAAGTCTAAGATAAGTAGTTCTCGAGATATGGTCGATTTAAGTTTGACAGCTGTCATCGAAAATTAAGTTCATGTCAATAGCAATCATTTGAGCTAGTAAAGGCAAGTCTATGATAAGTAGTTCTCGAGATATAGTCGATTTAAGTTTGACAGCTGTCATCGAAAATTAAGGTCTTGTCAATAGCTATCATTTGAGCTAGTAAAAGCAAGTCTAAGATAAGTAGTTCTCGAGATATGGTCGATTTAAGTTTGACAGCTGTCATTGAAAATTTATTCCAATTTTATTATAATATAATTATTATTGCGTAAAATAAACAATTAGTAGTCTGCATTTCCACCCTTTATGCTTAGAACACAATTACCGCAATTATTTTTAATCTTTTGACCGAAATTCTTTTCTCCATTATCTCCTATAACCCACTTATAACCCGTGTTACAATGATAAAAAGGGTAACCCTAAGGAATGGGTTTTGGAATAATACCAAAACCCAATACTATTGATAACCCTCATAATCAGATAACCTAATCAAAAGGGTTTTGAATTGTTTAACCTATCAAATAATAGTGTAAACCATACGGAGAGGGTTAACTAAACTTTTGGAAAAACCCTGCCGAAAACCTCTTCATCGGGTTACCAAATCGGGCCCTGATACAGTTGAAGAAAATACGCGCAAACGAATTTGCACAAGGATCAGCTAGTATTACCATGGGTATTACATAAAAAAATCTTAGTACCGGTTTAATCTCTCTCCGATTTCCAGCCACAATTTATCTTGAACATTTCAGTTACAATAATTGGAACGACAATGATCATAAAGCGTTGCATATTTTACAATCAATTCAAAAAATTCAATATTAAATTCGATATCGTCATTCGTCATGCATTTTTACATCACTAACGGACATATGTCGCAAGCAAGTACATACTACGAACTGGCGGCCATCTGACGCCCATCTGGCGGCGATCGGGCGCGGGCGCCGAAATGACGCGTCATACGTCCGATCAACGACATACCGTGTGTCCTAAATTGTGCTTTATTTCCATGCATTTTGTATGAAATTTGAATGGAATAGGAAACCGCCTGTGCCATGTCTGCGCCATGTCCGTGCCCGATGAATGTGACCTCGTCGGACGCAGACAAGGCACTGGCGGTTTCTTATTCCATTCAAATTTCATACAAAATGCATGGAAATAAAGCACAATTTAGGACTCACGGTATGTCGTTGATCGGACGTGCTTATGACGCGAAGTCGTCGAGCTAAATTGTGCTTTATTTCCGTGCATTTTGTATTAAACTTGAATGGAATAGGAAAGCGCCCGCGCCATGTCCGCGCCAGGTCATACAGGTGAGGCCTACGCCTTATAATTACTTTGCTCAATTGATTGATCAATACATGTAAAGAACTTTGTACCAAAAATAATGTTTGCCATAGAGTTATCTGCATCACTACATGTCATACTGACCAAACACTATTTATGTCAGTAGTTAGAACTAATGATTCCACGAATAGCGTACAAAAAATGGATTAGAATCGATTACGTGTCACAACGAGGCACGAGGTTCGGCGAGACGAGTGCGTAGAAAGCATCGGCCGAGCAGTGTCCGATGACACAATATTACAGATACATAACATTATGTATTTTGTTTGTAACAGTCGACGTTGACCCTATAATTTTGTCCTTATGTTTTCTGAACCCAACCCGCATGGGTTTGCGTTCAGACGACATAAGGAAAGCCAGCAGTGGACTGCTGGTATTGTTGTTTCGTCGTCTGAAAAATGAATGTAGGTTAGGTACCTAACCTACGTATAAGTATAGCAAAAGCACCATGGTTGTTTCTATACCCGATAGAATTTTTAAGTAAAAAACATTTTACAAAATGTGCATCATAATGCTTCTGATAAACATGTTCTATATATTCTTATTGTTGACCACATAATAACGCGTGGATAGCATTGATTATACATATATAATGATTCCAGCTGCAAATTCTTCAAATGTATTTTTAACTGAATCAAATCTAACATAAATAACAACATGTTCAACATGCTTTTAATTGAATATTTAAATATTTTTGTTCATAAACAACGTTTCTGAGACTTTACGTATTACCTATTATGTATTTTAATTACAGTTGTCTATGTTACTATTATATAAATATGTAGTAGCCAGTAATATGTATATAGTAGCCACCTATAGAGGAACGGTAGCAAACATCACGAGGGTCCACAGATTCAATGTAAATGGCGGTCGTGGAACCGTGAGGCGCTAATCACGAGCTCGCTAATGAATGGACTGCTAATTAGCGACGTCTTTGAATGGCCGCACTCACGCCGGCCGCTGGCACCCAGTTGCTGGTCCATCCCCATTTTTAGATGCTGGGCATCTAAAAAAAATCTGGAAACTATCACACAGCATCATGTAGCCCCAAACTAAGCAGAGCTTGTAATATGGGAACCACATGACTGATAAATAATATTACTTATTTTTTTTTTGACCTGAGACAAATATCTGCAAATAATTTATATAGGTACTCAAAATACCATTAATAATATTTGTCCCAGGATAGGAATCGAACCCGCAACCTTCTGCGTCTCAGATGGACCTTCGCCCACTGCAATCTAGAATAAAAGCGCTCGTGGCGAAGCTTACTTCTAAGCTTACCGTCCTATTTATAACAGTTATATAAACCTCAGTAAGCTAAAATGCCGTTAAAATATCATGTCACCTCTTTTTATTTACATTTAAATGACTTTGAAAAGCTTACTTTATCGAGTCGTTATAAAATCACTTGATTATGAATAAAGGGTTAGTCTCTAAGGTATTTATATGTATGGGCCGTAGAGATCAGTACTTTTACTTTGTTGTCGTCTGTAATTTTTTTTTACTTCTGTGTTTTCCCTTGGTCACTACTTGGATGGGTGACCGTTTAGTGGCATTCAGATTTGAACACTTCCGTGCTTCGTAAGGTACATTAAGATAATGGTCCCGGGTTTTTCAGTCGCTAAACCATGTCGGAGGCCTTTGGCCTAAAACCTCCGATAGATTTGGCCCATAGCTCTATCTCTATCTAAGAATCTAGATTTGAATGTACTCTATTCCACTTTTGTTTATGGCGATGTGACTATAGTAAAGAGTTTTCTATCTATCTATTTTAGTTTTCTAGAAAAGGGTTATGTGATTAGCGATAAGTGTTCAATGATTGTTCTAAGATCTAACTGCTGAACTTCTAGTTTGACAGTCTATTCTCGTGGGAAAGTTGGACAGTCTAAAGTTTTGACGTTTAAAGTTTTTCGATTGGTTTAGACTTAAAACTTGGTAAAAGATTTTTTAACATAACTCAGTCCTTGAACCTCGTTCTAGATTATGAGCCTTTACAAGTTACAGGTTATTCTTCTGATGATTCAGATAAACACCGTATGGAACCGGTTAGCAAAGCCAGTCGCCTGGAGTCAGTGTACCTGCGATCTGAAAGCGACAAAGGACAGTTCTAGAAATCTTTTACGGTTATTCTTCCAATATTATTCACTAATTTATCTTGATGCGATCAACGTGATAACTTTGATATTTATGTATTCAAATGCTGTAACTTCAGTCAAATCTCTTATGAATGTATAAAATATCAAATTATTAAAATTATCTATCAATGATCAGATTCAAATTTCCTTTAGAACTCCTCCTCTTCCTCTTCAATCGTCGATCGTGATTCCATGCAAGGACACTGTTAATGGTTTTTCTCCATCTGAAACGGTCTACAGCGATCTTCGATGTGTCCAAAATTTTGGAGTATTCGGTGAAGGCAAATAGACGACAGACGTCTGGCACGTTGGTTGTTTTAGCTCTCAAAGGAATTCTCAATAAACGTCTCCAGCACCACAATTTGAAGGTGTCAATTAGCTTGGACAATAAAGGTTGGAATATCGGTAGCTTTCATTGTCCAAGTCTCCGAGCTGTATAGAAATATGGAGAAAACAAGCGTGCGTACGACGTGAATTTTTGTTTTCCTGCGAATGTTTTAGTCTCTCCATATTCTGTTGAGCTGGTGGCTGGTGGCCATATACCTTTGGAACTACGATTACTGATAGTACAAGACAGGTCACATGTGTGCCATTTGATTCAATTAGCGGGGTCGGGAGTCAATCACTGGCGAGTGTGAACTCTGACTCAGAGCAGTTTACTGTGAACATGGAATGTGACATTAATAAGTCTTTATACTGGAAGATATTCGACGACCTCTGTGGGCGAAGCTGAGACGCAGAAGGGTTCGATTCCCGCCGCGAGACAAATGTTTGTACGTTCTGCAAATATTTGTTTCGGGTCTGGGCGTTTTCTATGTATAATAAGTATGTATTTACAAAAAAAAATGTGTCTATGTAGTTTATCAGTCATGTGGTTCCCATAATAAAAACTCTGCTTAGTTTGGGGCTACATGATGCTGTGTGATAGTGTTATATTGCGTGTAATTTTTTCATCGTCTCTTATAAAGATCTCTTGTCAAGACTACCGCGAACGAAATCTTTTTTTTCTTCAGCCAATTAAAGGTCACAGGCTGAGGCCGCATTTAGTAACTCAGTAGCCCACTGAAATGATAAGCAACAGTCCTGCTTTTACAAATTTTGACAGTTTGTCATATTATATTATGTGCTTTAAATTTCGGCAGATTAAATCTCAAAGTTTGCGAATAAAGGTCCGGTGCCGACCACTTCGGTGTGCAACTGAGTTACTAAATGAAACTTCTGGACGCTCGGTCTTTTGGAGATTTTGACTTTAACTGGTGGTAAATAAAATGCTTGGAAAAACTATTAGTGATCGCAGAACAGATAGGTTCTGCTATATTATCATAGTGAGGGATATTGGGAATTGACGTGACTTTGGTTTATACATCCGTGGAAGGAATTAGAGACCCAATTGGTTTTATGCCAATGCATCCCTGCAACTATAACCCTCGCCCCTGAGTCATGTAGTGCTGCAGTCGATTCGGTCGACTCATTCCTCAGCAAATATGATAAGCTCTGTTTATACAAGGAAACACTAAGCTAGTTAATATTGAGTCGAAAAACAAATAATGCTAACCTAGAGCTGTTATCAACGTTTGCTTTTACTGACTCACAGTAGTAAAACAAATGCATGTGAAATATCTTTACGATTTGATGTGAAATTGGATCTATCTCGTTGTAATAAAGATTGCGAAGCCGCCACGCGATGCGTGAAACATTTGGAATTTCTCTTATTCAGCGACTAGTCAAATTCGAAAATGTTATGTTAACTAGTTACGTAATTCACGGTTATAATTTTAAGAAAATAGAAAGTATTTAATTTATTTATTTTAGTAATTAATTCGCCTGTGTACACAATAATAAATTGCCACTGAACCTTGTACATAAACAGTAATAGCCTGTGTGCTTAGTGCTTAGCGTTGCGTAGCGACATTTTCCAATCTATTGGCTTCGATACAAACATAATTATAAGTAAAGATTAAAAATGAATTATATTTAAAAGGTTGTTGTGTTAACTCAAGCAGTAATTTTATTGAATAAGACCCAAAACAAAATTTGAATACACTTTTTGTGCCACAGAACCTGCTTGGGTTTGCATAAATTAATTTACACTGAGATTAAAGTTTTTATAACGCCCTCACACAAAAACATATCAATTAGTATTAGGTCGGTAAAATGTTAAATCGCTTTGAGCTATACCTACTTGTTTACGACTAGGTAAAAATAAAAAATCAACTCTCTGAAACCGAATCAACACTTCGACTGCCTGACTGTCCTTCGGTCCTGGCGTTCAAGCTTTTCGATTATTATGTGCTAAGTACAAATGGCATGATATATTATATGAACCCCCCAGTGGATGTGTTTTTTTATAATAGATATCAGTTAATGGAATCTAATAATCTTTTTCAACAAAAATACTAATAAATAAGAAAGAATAACACAAAATCTACTAATACGAATACTATATACTTCATTTGAATTAAATGCTGGTTCAACCAGTTCATAAATAAGTGCAAATCTAATCAATAAATATATTTGTTACTGATTACGTATGAACGTATTCGAGCAAAACGAGTGGACGACGAAATCGGACGAGTTCTAGTAGTTTCCGTTTACAACATCAATTGAGGATACGCAAGCGTTGGCCAAGTGGCTGCGACGTGCGACGCATGTGTAAGCTGATTGATGGAGCCTATGCTAAATCTAATAGTGGCCCCGCGGATTTGAGGGCTTGACCGTAAGAAATATCAATTTAGATAGAAGCTTGTAAATATACATACCAGCGTTTTTGGAATATTCCGACAGCAAAAGCCTGCAAGACAGCCTAGGTGACGAATTATTCGAGGTTGTTAGTTTTGGGTTATTTACTAGGTACCATAAACTTGATTATCTAAAGCAAACCAAGGGGCCCTTGATAGAACTCGCTACAGGCCCCGCGCAGGCTTAATCCGGTACTGAATATTACTCTGCGTTATGTGTTGATATTTGCTCTCCAGCCTTTTGAAGTCCTTTCATAGAACTACACCGAACACTTTGGGATATGACCTAAGCCGAAACAAAATAATAGATAGGTATATAATTAAATACTCGTAGTTATAATTTACCCAAATTAAACATATTTTTCAAATTTTTGTGCCTTTTTTGTAGGTTTAAATTAAAAGAAACCTACAATTCAATTCGATAGATTAAAACTTTGAGCGTGGTAACAAAACGTTTAAACATGAAAAATAATTTACCTTAATTCATAGTAAATTGAGCACGGTTTTACGATAATTGTTGTTTTTATTGTACAGGTAAGAAACATTGTATCTACATCAAAAATACACGGTTTAGTTTTGGGTAAGTGTTTGTTGTGAATAATCCATATTAAATGGGCGTTAAGGAACTGTTTACTGTAGCCTACCCTAGCTGATGTAAATTATACATCAGGTAGGCTTCACAGAAACGATGAACAAAAACAACGCGAGGAAACTGCCAGATTTGTCACAGCTTGATGCTTTTATAAACATCCCTTTGATCTCTGAAAACAATAACTTGTTTACGTTCGTGGCTACCTTAGGTTTAGTTCTTGAAAGAAATTCACACAAATAAATAGATTGTGACTTCTTTGAAGGACAAAGTAAACATCAGCGATTTTCTTCAATCACCTTTTTATTTCCACGTCAGACAAATTTATTTACTAAGTATTTGAAATCCACAAGGCAAAGAACTTTGGCTATAAAAGTATTCTGATATATATAATTTTTAACTCGTTAGAATGCATGAAAGCCCACTCAAAAGAACCAACATTTTAATCAAAAATAATTCCTAGTTCATCTTTATTAAATCAAAGTTCCTAAACTAACGCCTTCTACTTACTAAAATGAATTCAAGATTTTTTCGCAAGAAAAAATTGCGTACCCAAGCAATTTTGAGCTCTAGCAACTGCAATCAGTATAAATATATGATTGAGAACTCCTTGAATGGTTTGCATCAATGCATTGCTCCCACATGGATTGGAGAAACACGCGAGGTACAACCACGTAGAACAATATATTGAAAGTATAATGGCGATAATTATCTTTTACTAGATTAATAAACCGGGCCAGCTGTGCAAGCACACATCTGTGCAAACTAACTCCAGCTCAGCCGTATTTACACAGAAGCACAGTGATCTGAAGCTGTCAGTTAGAGAGTACAAATATAAACACAATGTTTAGGGGTAATCGTTAATAATAATAAATGCGTTTATATATAAACAAACAATCACATTCGAATAATAAATCATTTTTCTCAGACTGTTTGTATTCGAAATCATAGTAATTATTATCTGATTGCAAAATCATATATTTTATTGTGTGTTTTACCTTTTTGATTTGGAACGTGTCTTATCTGAATTCAACAAGATTTCTTGCCTTTTTCATTGCCTTTTCTTCTTCCGTCTGAAATTTGTTTGAAATGGGTCAAAATCCTCTCGGCGCAATGACCTCTCCCTGATTGCCCCGCACATTACAAGCCATCTCGCGTCCTAATGAAACGGCTTATCTCACGTAGCGTCATGTAGAGGTACTACCCTATCTAGTAAACTCGTTACAGAGCTGCCTATCTGTAGTCGTTAGAGCAGCAGCAAACTGCCCTAATTAACCAGATGCACGCGATAAAACTAACCAGAAACTTTTTAATTGGAAAACCGAAATTTTAATATTATTTGTATGTTACCTAGCAACCCACCCCGGCTTTGCACAGATACAATGAACATAAGTGGCATCATACAAACATAAAAAATCCACTTTTCTCTACTTTTAAATAAAATATACATAATTAGACGAAGACACGATTTTTACTATCATCCAGCGAATTTCTCAGAATTATGGTAAAAATTGCAACGTAATCTCTTAGTTAGTTTATTTAAAGTTTACGTTATGTACTGTGAAGAATGAATGAAATGAAAATTCAGAATTGTAATGATGATTTTTAAGGAAAATAGCGTTATAAATTTTAAGAGTATTAGAAACTGATTGTTTTTTATTCTAATCTCTACCTAGTTTGTATCACAGCTTGGAGTAGGCGCCCGCGCCGGCGCGCCGTGTCATTGACATTATAATATACGCATACTTACGCGCGCTTATGATGTTGCTGATGTATATCTATAAACATTTTGTGAATGTCAACTTACTTTCGTTTACTTGTCTCATCACAAAAGTATAGATTACCAATTATCCGTATCCATTTCTCAATACAGTTATTATTTAGTTTAATATTTAATTTTTATCATTGTTTCGATTAATTAACGAATTAAATTTCGAATGTAATAAAATATTAATTTTGTTTGCATATTTTTGAAAATCACTACAGAATCATTTTAGGTGCACAATCATATAAATTCCTTTTACGATAGTATTTAATATACCGGTTAATATTAACAATTGCCGATTTGTAACATGGATAGCGACATATTGACATGTAAATAATATTTACACGGCGTAGGCGTGAGATACATGTTTCATAATCGACATTCAACTAATCGCCAACTTGATTAGATTGGGAATTGCAAAACTATTTATGATAAAAAAATCGTTTTAATCTGTAATTTTTATCACGTGCCCATGCTTATTGAGGGCTAAATAATCCAGTTTTTTTATGATTTTACAACTAAGGAAATTCTTAGTAATACGCTTCTATTTAATTCATAATGTACGTGGGTCACTCAGAAAGTCCTCTAAAGTCTCGTTAAAAGCGTCTGAACTAGTTTTGATTGATTCAGTATGTGCTGAATCTCCTGATACTTGTTTTGGACTATTTTTCACTGCTAGCACGTTTTCTTCCGTAACAGCCGTCAAAGGGCGACCACTTCTTTCTTCATCCCCCAAAGTTAGTCGACCGCACTTGAATTGGTTATACCAACGGTACATCCATGAATGCCATTCATGTCTATCGTATCGTTTTTTTTTTAACTTTTTTTATGTATGTTCACCGATAACTCCGTCAATTGTGGACCGATTTTCATAATTATATTTTTGTTTAAAAGAGTACTTCACAGGTGGTCCCATAAAAATTCCTGAAGGATAGGTACTTTTCCCGGAAAACTCAAAAAACCTCATCCTCACTTGTAATTTTCGCCCTATCATCACCAATATCTCCGTCAATTGTGAACTGATTTTCAAAATTCTTTAGGGCAAGAAGTAAGAAGTTATTTATTTGAAGTCGGTTTTTTTTTAAGTCCTACTTGTTACTAATAAATAATTATATTTTCAAAATACATTATAACTGGCCAGTCTCAAAAATAAAAACATTTTATTTTGCAATACTTTCTGAGTGGTCTGATAATATCAAAGGTTAAGTTTTATTTTACGGAAGTCGGGCAGCGGCAATCGCCCGAGTATCCAACATGATATCTCCGATCACCATTCAAATTAATCATTCTGGATTAAGGGAAATACCCCTAAAATGGGTAGAGGCGATTCCCCGCCATCCTATACCAATGGTTTTCAAACTCAAGGCGTAAACTAAGGAAGGGTTTCTTATAATAACCAGTCTTGGCAGGCGATTCAATGACCGCCGTATATCTCGTCTCGCCTCTTACATCCACCAAAATCATCATCAGCCTATAGCAGTTCACTGCTGGACATATGTCCAAAAGGCGGTCCATAAGGCGTACAAAAGCTTTTTAGGTAAGGCATACATATATACCTTATCTAAGCATTCATAAACCCTGTCCACAGTTTGACGCATCCAGCTTCTACCTTCTACCTTCTACCTTTCCCAGATTTTGACTCCACCTAGCTGGAGTAAGTCCTACACGGGTCTTGGAGGATATAAAGGACCTTTATTTTTTTGCAAGCCACATAAGAGTCATCCCCAATCGTAGAGAGGTTTTAATAGAATGATTGCGAGTACAGCGTGGGATCAAGGAGCTATTTGGGAAGACATACAACTACATACTAAATACTACAGCGGGAAATATAAACATGATTGTGTGTGAAAACATTTTCCAACGCCATGTTATGGAAGCGCATTTATTTATGATTCAATTGAAATAAATCAGAGCTGTGAATCGAATTGATTGCAATTTCAATATTTGAGGGAAGTGGATTAAACTCGATTTGATTGCACTGTTGATAAATGCTTTGTAGTAAAACAATTGATGTAGGTACATTGTAATAATAGGTATTTCGTATCGGTTCAAAACACATTACGTATTTACATACTCAAATATCTATTTGAACATATTAATTCATATCTTAATTAAAACTCTCTATTTGAGTATTTGCATTTCGAGTATCCAAAGAAGAATCAATATTTTTATCAAACAACTTTTTGGTGAAGCTTTTTTTTAGGAAAAGACGTAAAGTCGTCTGAATTACTAAAAATAACTTTTGCTTCATTTGCATCAATATTTACAGAACCTAGGCCAGACTCAATCCAGAGTGCTGGCAAACAATCCAATCGATCCCGACCAGATGTTCTGCATTCGCATAAACCCGTCACTATGCAAGAACTAATGCTCTAAATGTCCAGAATAACCCACATTTAACGTATTTTGAACCATACTACGATGGGATACGACTGATGGACTAGGTAAAATATTTGCAAGTGTTTTTCAAAATACCTATGCGTAATCTGAAATTTGCCAGGCGATTGAAAACCTTATTGCTTGTTGAAAAGCTCGGCTGCCATTCCCGACACGTATTAAAGTTTTCGCCATCTCTAAAGTAAGAGTGAGTGTGTGAGCAGAAATAAGATGGAGTCTGTTTAGGCCATGTGCTGCCTTATTCATAAACAACACATTAGTACGTGTTTCTTAATAAGTATAAAAAATACTACATCCACAATTAGCTTAGGTTGTATCTGATTTTTTATATTCTTTAACACGTCGATGCGCCATGCAGTAGGTATGGCGATGTGTTATTCAGCATTCAAAGCGTTAAATGGACTGAAATCGAGTCCTCTTAATCCGAGGTTTATTAAGGTCGATTGGTTTGTGAAGGATTTAAAAACAATAAAAACAAACTTAAAGCACAATTAAAACATTGCATATTTTGAAGGTCAAAAATACCACTAAAATATTTAAATTAAATACAGGTACACATTTATCAAGAGAAGAAAAATAAAAACAAAAATATGTACATATTGCATAAGACTAATTCCAGATAGTCGTATGAATACAAGAATGAAGTCACCTTGGCTCTCATTAGCTCATGACCAAGGGTCACGAGGACAATGCCGGCCCAAATAATACCTATTATTACTACGAGTAAATAATTCGTCCCTAGTTAGCGTCGGTGTACTAGGAAATGCAAGCGACTTCACCTGACTCACTAATATTTGAATACCCAACTCGCTAATAGGCTTGAAAAGCGCCAGTGGTACATCGTTCTCTATAAATAATAATAATTTGTGTTTTAATTATAGTTTTATTAATATATGTTAGTCTATAAGGTATATATTTATATGGGCCGTAGGATAAGTAAAACACCATCTGTATTTATTCTATTGTAGCCTGAAATAAAGTTTATATTATTATTATTATTATTATAAAATTATAAAATGATAAATTTCAAATGTTTGTTCGAATATCATGTAAAACAGATTTCGAAGCTTTTATAAACGGGTAGATCATAAATACATCAAAAGGTTTCCAAAAATATACATAAACCTTTGAGATTACACTTACGGTGAATTATAAAAGTGGTGATCTCAGATCTGTTCACATAATACGAGTGTAAACAAACCCGAGTGATGTTGGTTCACATCGTTTGCTAACACATAACGGGTAATTGGAGGGAAAGTACATTACTACAAGTATTACTCAAGTAGGGATAGATCCGTACTAGAATAAAATGCGAAAGTAACATATCTATCTCATTCTCGATGTGGGTAATCAATAATATTACATGATGACCACGACCGCTCTGTCAAGAGTGAAACGAAGAAGAAGAACAAAGGAGTCACTTTTTTGCACTTTCAGTTACAACTTTTCTTCGGTTCTTTTTTTGAAAACAGTTTAAATAAAATGATAAAATACCTAACTTTTATATTTTATTTTCATACAATAATTTTATTCCCGTGCATTTAAGCTTAGTGTCGCTATAAATATTGAAAATGCCATTGCGGTTTATCTCAGCTTTTACAAAACACAGCCTCGTAATTCTCAAGAGACGCCTATTTTCCAAACCGCTGATCAAATATCCGGCTTATTGAAAAATAATGACTCGACAAATAATCTCTTTCACAAACAATATAGCACTGACTTATATTTTCTGTAAATTGTCACATGAAAATGTCAACTTACATAAATCCTGAATACCCTATATTCCTGTTTCAAAATCAGTTTGATAATATTTTCACTTTTTAATTTTTTTTTACCGACTCTCCGACCTTATATTTGAAGAAAACTCAAGCATGATATCATCATCATCATCATCGTCATCATCATCAACATAGGCCTAGCATGATATAGCTGTTTAGTATTTTGCTAAATGCCCGGGGACAGGCTCACGCCCATTTCAAAAAAGCGGTTATGTTTTTTTGTACTTGCTCCTGTCTATTTCTTCTGTTAAATAGATGTTTGTACAGATAGATCAGCATGTCTACCAGGGAAATGAAGATTTGTTGTAACTGTGCAATGCATGTTCAATCAATCGACGACCTATGATTCGCAGTGGGCGTTTTGGAGTCATGGAACTTGCACAAGACCGGCACGATTAGGGGGAGGCAGGGAAGGCATTTATTCAGCAGTTGGACAGCCTAGGCAAACAATAATAAAAAAACCACACGTAGTATATCAATATCCATTAGACAAGCTATGCTAAGTTTCATGCTAGTTGATCCTGTGTGAAAATGTACCTACCGATTTATTTATTTAATTATAAACATGACTGCTTTTTCTGGTTACCGGAGCTTCGAGATAAAGCTATTTTATTGCCAGCAATGGAATGCTATGCTATCTTACATCACGAGCATTCAAGGGCGGGCGCAGTAATGCTGCGTTTCATCAGACCGTTACTCAACAGATCATAATCCTCGGCAGTCAGCACCATAGTCATTACTCAAGAACACTTCCAGATTTATTAACAACTGGTGCTTCTCAGGTTCGTAGAAGCTCCCATCCATTTTATTCTTTCCTCTATTTCATTTCGGAAAATATTTTCTTAGTACATTTCTACACAATGCAAGGAACATGCCCCCCAATTTTCTTTAGAAATTACCATCGAGATAGGGAATTACGGTTGGATGTACGTTGATTGCCATTCAGTCAGTTAATCATGTCAGTCAGTGAGGCAGTCTTAACGACCTAGTAGAATACATAATGGTCAAGGTGCAAATGTTGTGGCTTTGATTCCAGCAGCTAATTCAGTTGATTCTTACGTTATTTAGCAGTAATTAATAAATTAATAGCCAAACATTATTTACCACTTGGCACACAATACATACAACATCAGAATTAAGTAAGTAATAGTAGGTAAGCAGTATCGTCCTGGCATGTAGTTGTGTGCCACAGCAGCAAAAGCGCTGGTATTCTGCCATACTGTTATATGGTATAATATGGTATATTAATATCTCAAGATCAACGAGAACTTCGACTATTGCATCTAGTTTATACTATTTACATATACGTCATACAGTAGTGCCTAGAACATAGCTAGATGGAATTCGCTGAGCCAGCACCTATACCATCCTCATTCTAGTTAGCCTTACTCACAGGAAAGACATGGTCAATACGTGTGGAGCTAAATAAGCCGAGGATTTTCTTACAATGTTATTTAACACTTATTGCACAAAATCAAAAAAAATGTTCTTCACCAGTCGACCCTTCCAGAGGCTTTATTTACTAACTCAGTTGCACATCGAAATCATAAGCACCGGTCCTGTTTTTTTAAACTTTGACAGTATGTCAATTGACTTTCTTTGCATTTGCTTGCATTTTATTCGAGCGCCCTGGTTCGATTTTCTTTTTGAACTCATTTAAAGTCGCATTGAAGAAAGAAGAAAGAAGTAGGTATACATCCCTTTCTAGCCGATAATATTGGACATAATACAGTAGAGATCAGCCGTATGAGTTGATGTGCAGGGCAGGAATGAATTTTAAGGGTTCTTCTTTTCTTTTGTCATAGTTCTTTGCTTTCGCCAGATGAAATGTCAAAGTTTGCAAATAAAGGGACGGTCCCGACTATTTCTGTAACTGATTTAGTAAATGAGGCCCCTGTTAGAAAACAGGTTGGCGTGTTAACTAACCACGTTACGACTTACGTTGTTCAAAATTATCATTAAAATATCATCAATTTCGATCACATTTCTCATCCTGCGACTCGATCAAGCTCACGACTCTCATTCCAAAACACATCAGCCTAACTTCTAATTGATACGTTTCAAAACTTCGTAATTGGTAGGAAAAGTTGCTCGTTAACTTTTCCTCGTTAAATAATCCTTGTGGTGAAGGCAAGCTGCAGGTTCCACCTGGCTCTTCCTGTCACCTTACCTCAATGCTGGACCTAACCGAGAACAAACGCAATTACGTCACTGTTCACTTATTTTCGGTATCGTCATTGGAAACAACTAAACTTTATTTTATTGTCCTTTGTTACTAGTTCTTTGTTATTTGAGTTACTTAGTTGCTGATTTTTTAAAAGTCATACTTTTTCTTTGTATTTTTTTTTATTGTGATATTGATATTACCTGATTTTTTTATCGTCGCGTTGAATTGACTGACGTATGATACAATAATGCTCTTATAATAATATTTATAATTTGTTGTTTGACATACATAACCATATACACAGCATGCAAAAAGTTAAGAATATACATATCTAAACTAAAATTACATTCATTTAAATTTCATAAAAACATTCTCAGTGGAAGATTTTTAATGCTATTAAGAATGTTAGTAAATCTACGTCCACACATAACAAAACTATTATTTTGGTAAAGCGCTGTTCTAGGTATTTTGGAGAGGACAATTCTCTCTGGATTTCTCGTTGTCTAAAAACTTTAAAATCACCTACAAATATTATGTACACTATACTCTCTACCTGTGAGTCCTAAATAGGGCCTATCAACTGCGCCTGCTGACTATCACGACAATAACAATAACATTGCATAGAAACGACAGACACTGGAGAACTGGATTGGAGTGCAAGGGCGTGTCATGCAATATAGTAATCTATACCTTTAGTACTTAGGTATAACATAGCATGTTACGTAAAACTTCAATTGGAGAGTGACGTAATTAAATGCGTCTTCTACGACCCTCCTCACCTTTGACTTGACTTGACCAGAAAACCGGACGGATTCCAAACTCTATTGGCGTATTTAGGGTAAAGTCATGATTTTACTTAAGACTGGTGTACCTAATACGTAAAAGGACTAAGTCGTATTATCACTAAAAGTCATTGTCTATTAGCTCCTTGTCTAGGAGACTCTTTGTCTATTTAGCAGATTGCTTATATCGTTTTAAAGCTAATATTTATAAGACCTAAATATTAATAAGCCTGCATCACGTTTTGACAAAAACACATTTCGGCAATAAATATTTTATAACAGAAAAATAAAAAAAACTTATTAAATTTAACTAAGTCGTTTAAATAAATATAAGGACTACATCATCCGCCTGTGTACCTACTCTACTCAACACCATATTGAGATTAGTCCGCCTATACCAACAAAACATGCTGATTTATTACTATTATATAGAAATAAAGAAAAAGAAAGAAAATTCATTTATTCGACCCACAATGCACACAAATTATGAAGGTAGGTACAGGGTTGGCTAATTATATATACATAGCATAAAAAGGCAAAAACACACTTTAAAGCTTATTAGAGCACGCGGTATTCAGTCTGTCTTAGTAAGACAGTCTTACACTTAGCGTAGTGTAATAAGAGTAGGCCACTATGTCGGTCTTAGGCTTGACTTGTTAGTCAGTTAGACAGCCTTACCATACATTGCTTTAAATAGGGAGAGGTCCTATCCAATGGAGTTCCAGAAGCTAAAGAAGAAGAAGACCTTGATTCAGGTAATGAGGCCTAAATCCCATCAGTGGGAACTGATCGTGTCGACGCAACAGTGTCGTCGCTGTTGCGTAAACTACGACAACTTCCTCCCATTGTCTTCTGCAAATTTTAACTTAAATTGTTGCTTTTACTGGGCTTTTACTCAGATAAAGTTATGTCATTTTTGATAGTAATTATTTTAGATCAAGAACTGATACATTTCGTAGATTTGATTGGGTCTGCCCCACAAAATGTAGCTGCGATGTGGACGCATCATTAGACACTGGACATTGAGAGTCCAAAGTATAGTGAATTCAACTTACTTACGTAGATAAGTTAACTCATAAGATTACCTAAGAGCCTGTCTAGATGGAGCGATTTCCAGACGCGCGACTCAACTCACGTGTATGTCGCTCCATCTGGTCAAGCTCTGTGCAAATAGAACACTCTAATTAATTTCGTTAGTACTTTACAGTTCTTATTGAATAAATAAATTTTGATTATTTTTTGCTTACATTCTCCAGTAAATTTTGTGTTTATGCATTCTTTATAGAATTTAGAACAAAGTAATATTTTTTAACTACTGTAGTTAAGTACAACAAAGTTAAGTACTTACTAATGGAACATCAAAGCACGTTCTACATAGTTGCATTCATTAAGATTCGAGATTATGTCAGGAAGTAGAAATGAGGCACAGAAAACATGTTTATAAAATTAGCATTTTTTAAACATTATGTATTTATAATGAAATACATTTACTTATTTGGTTAATGAACATACTTTTTACTATATTCATTTCTAAAAGTAGATAAGTAAATTATCGATTATCAGTTTGGAGAAATGCATTTGCGTCAATTTGAGTGTTTTTCATTGATCATTTTGGTTCAAAGACTTGATGGTCGATTGTGATCTGTAGTATGGGATGCTGGTCCCTGTTATCTCATTCATCGCTTTTCTTTCCATGAATAGAAGCGCAGAAACCTTTTTTCTCCCGCGACCACTACGGGTCTAAAGAAAATTGTTTCCAGATCTTTCGATACACATTATATGCATATTTATTCCGTAGCAATAAACACGACAGTCAGTCTTAATTCAGAGATTTAG
Organism: Horisme vitalbata; assembly: GCA_951804965.1. Lineage (NCBI taxonomy): Eukaryota > Metazoa > Arthropoda > Insecta > Lepidoptera > Geometridae > Horisme > Horisme vitalbata. The sequence goes on from OX638096.1 coordinate 655,608, forward strand.
TTTTATATTCTCTTTCTGCTTTGAATAGAAACTTGATGACAAATCAACTCAAATATCGCTTCGTATGACGAGCACGCGGCGACAGCGTGAACATGTACGAGTAGGTTCGACTAATGAACGATAGGTAGGAGGGGGTCAAAATTATAATAATTATCACTGTAATGTTGCATTGTTTTCGAAATGTATAAATAGAATGTGACATCGAGCATAGTTTTTCATTTCTTACAGTTCAAAATAAAGCTCCTTTCATCATTCATACAATCAATAATTGTATTTGATATTAGTTTTATTATTTGTAATATTATCTATTGTAATATAATTTTAATAATTCGATTTCAAAGAAATATTTGCACGACTAGTTAGTCGAATATAGCGCTCATAATATTAAAACAAACGTCAAATTACATACCTTTATTCTGGTAAATAAATGATTCAGTCATTCATTCAAATGGCGGATAATAATGCAGGGGACTTTTTATTCTACCACGCAGAAGCAGCTGATTTTCTGACGATGACAATCAAACTCATACTTGAAACCAAAAACTCTTTATTCTGAAGGAACCTTGTGGAACACTTTGAATGATCAATTTTATTTATTAATGATGCTGATTTCCTCTAAAAATATAATAAATGTATTTTTTCTTTACTTACTTATTGATCACAGTCTTCTTCTTCTTCGTATGAGTTAGTGGCCAACTCTGATGTCGGAGTTTTTAGGCCGCCCGAAGGCCTCCGACATGGCTTAACGAGTGAAAAGCCGGGACCAACATCTTAACGTGTCTTCTATAACACGGAACACAGTCATGCCTAACACACATTCATAGTGTTAAAATAACCCACGAGATCCTTAAGGCATAGCAGTTTTAAAACAATAGTTTGAAAGCTGTAAGTTAAATATGAGTGCGGTGCACCCACAGTCCTCGCCGTCCCATGCCCCATTGTTCAGAGGTTCGTGACTCAGCTCTGTGACCGTTTAATGTCATTTCCCGTGTCTGGGACATCGTACCTTTGTTCCACACTTCTACTGCACAGTGCAAACTCTTTTCTTACGGTGCCTGTACACACTGGCTACAAATCGAATTTGTATTGTTGTCGAAAGTTTCTCTGAAGGATAGAATAAGTAACGAGACTATCCCACATAGAACTAAAGTTGTCGACATAGCTCAGAGAATTAGCAAGATGGAGTGGAACTGGGCTGGCCAGATCTGCCGAAGAATGTATAACCGTTGGGGTAAACGAGTTCTTGAGTGGACACCGCGGCTCGACAAATGTAGTGTAGGACGCCCTCTGGCCAGGTGGAGTGACAATTTGCGAAAGACTGCTGGTAGAAGCTGGATGCGTCGAGCTCAGGACAGGGCGCAATGGCGCTCATTGGGGGACGCCTATGTCTAGCAGTAGACTGCTATAGGTTGATGATGATGATGATGAACTTTAAGCCCGATATTTACTTTAATCCCGATACCACGTAAGTGGAGTCGCGGGCGAAAGCTAGTTTATCAATAAATCAAGTAGAGTTTTGAAAACATAGGACACATACAGACATATTTCGACTTTCAAGGCCGTTGAGTTGTAGCTGTTTCTTGCCCAAAATTCTAATTTGGCATCCAATGCTTCTGGTACATGTATAGTAATTTATTGGCCCAGTATTGGTCCAAACTGAGCCAGTGTGTAAATGCATCGTTACAAGCTAACCGTGTGAGGTGAAGAGGTCACGTCTTGCGGATTGTTCTGTTGTTCCGAGTTCAAGGATTCAAAACAAAGAAACAAGAATTGTATTTCTTCATGCTAAATACATTCATATTTAAAGCATTGAATACCAATTAATGTTGCGAAAAAACTTTGGTCTAAAAATATAGTTCTTGTGCCTTATTTGGGCTTCCTAGTTCCTAGTTTTAAATACTTATGCCTCGAAAATTCTTGAATACTTTAGTTAGAAGTCAATTCAATACTTGAGTACGCCTTTTATTTGTAAAATCTACTTCCCTATCAGACGCTTTACCTTCTCAATGATATAATCGGTATAGTCTCTCAGAGTGCATTTCATATAGCTTCCTGATTTCTGAAAAAAACATCATACCCAAATCATTTTTGTATCGCATCCTACAGACTGGCGCACGCACTGCATCTTTAAATTCCCCGATATTAAAAGATAGCCGCAAACACGTCTGTAATTGCGAAAGCCTCGGTATTTGCGGAGAAAGCGGCGCGTCGCCTACTTACCGCCGCGGATTGAGCGGCCCTTACCCGACGAGAGGAAAAGTGCATGTCTGCTGGATTTTAGATATCCGAAAACATCAGCAATCAGCCGCTTTGAAGCCATCCCTATTCCAAATTAATAACCTCGTTGATATAATGGGCAAAAACGCATGGCTGATACGCAAAAGGATGCGGGTACGATCCCCTACAGATTTTTAATCTGGGTCTGGGTGTTGTGGCACCGTGGTTCCTACTACCCACTACATAGGAGATATTCCTAACGTGGGGTCAATGCTATTTATGTTACTATTGGGTGTTATGTATGTTATGTTAATTGAGCCCTCAATACATCAGCAATCAGTCGCTTGAAGTGTATTGCAGGGCAGTCCTACACAAATTCGGGGTTGAGATGCTTGGCAGGCGGTCGTAATATTGGTTATACGGGTTGACGTTGCCGCCCACACCCGGTAGTTAATTCTATAGTTTCTTCTTTAGACATACACGCGAGAAAATCAGTCCTGCGCTGGGTCCACGACATAAAGAAGTCATAAGGTATACCTGGATGATTAGTAGCACAGTGTAGTGACGCTGTTAAAAACAAAGGGAGGCCTTTACCCCGCAGTAGGTGATTCCGGGCTGAGTAGATGATGATGATACGATTTATGTTTTGCAGCATTGGTTTCCATAAACAGGCTAGTATGTAGTTGTAAGTATTATTGAGTAATGTCATGTATTGGCATTAATTGGGTCGGTCAGTTATTAAAAATAGGACAAAACAAACAATAATTACGTGGCCTTGGCCAAAGCAAGACACTACAGGTCATTACGCCAGGAAAACCCGATCCGGGAGGAACGGCTCGAATGCATCACCATCTACAAACGTGACTACCATTTATTTATGAATAGCATTGGTGACACAAATTTCAGTCTAGAACGTACAGTCAGTATTCACTACGAATTATTATTGATAACCTTTCCGGAATTTTTAGTTTTTTGGCAAGTACTGAATACCGTATTGAAGTAAAAGTGCCTATAATTAGCAAAATGAAGCGAAGAAAAGTGAAGCGCCCGTCGCATGGCTCACCTACTGCAGTGTTCTTAGGAGATAATGTTGGACCCCGCCCGGCTACTACATGAATGGATGACCGTTTGGTAGCATCTAGATCTAAGTTCTGCCGTGCTTTGGAAGGCACGTTAAAAGGTTGATCCCAGATTCAGCCGTTGGGCCATGTCGGAAGCCTTCGGGCGGCCTAAGAACTCCAACAGCAGTTGGTCGCTAGCTCATATTATGAAGAAGGAAGAATTCAAAATGGTTTTGGAACCTTTTTTGCCGTTCGCTACTTTTGATGCTGAATGTACCTACACATGCAATATTTGTATGTCAAGTGCACTCATAAAATATTCAAGGACAATTTTTTAAAAGCATTGTTTCGTTAAACTTAGTTCTTTCTCAATATAAGACACGTCTTTAAGATACTAGATAAGGGGGTAAACTTCGTACCACCTAAGTGACAATTCCCATGCAAAATTACCAATTTCGATTTTTTCGGCTGTTTCTTTGGGTTTTTCCTAAACCTCCAATCTTGAGACGAACAAAACAAATTGCTTGTAAATTTCTTGCTCTTCTCTGATTTGCATGTAATGCTCATGGTAGCTGCTAGCTATGAGCTAGCTAGCTGTGGGCACGAAGTGCAAGCACACCGGTACATATGCATTTTGATAAATTCGTCTAAAAAGAGAGTTAGCGGTATTCAAATAAATATAAATGAAATAAATTATAGCACCTCTCACACACGGTCAACTAGGGCCTAATTCTCGGGAATAGATATAATATCTGTTGAGAATCAGGAGCCTGATCACTGTACTATGGGTACCAGAGACTGATAAACGTACAATTAATTAAAAACACTCAGTTATAGAACAAATATCCTTGTTCACCACACAAATGCGACACAGTTATTTATAACTATTGCGTTAGCAGCGTTTTTTCCAATTATTTTATAATATTCAATATGTACATATGTTATTTATTTTATTTAATTAAAACTATTTGAATTTGAAATGTTTGTCTTGAGCAGAAATAGAGCCCGCGAGTTGCAGCTCAGAAGGCAGAGCTAATAGCCGAGCCAACTGAGCTATGAGGATAGTCAATTTGGCTTTTTTACCACCACCATCACCATCATCATCATCATCATCATCATCATCAGCTTATAGCAATCCACTGCTCGAGATGGGCGTGGCGGCTTTAATCAGGGGAGGCCTGATAAGGTACCGCGTCATCCTCAGCTCGACGCATCCAGCTTCTGAGAGATCAACACTCACCTGGTCGGAGGGCGTCCTACACGATGTAAGCCGAGGCGCGGTCTCTACTCAAGAACACGTTTACCCCAGTTATCGGTTCTTCGGCGGATATGGCCAGCCCACTGCCCCTCAGCTTGGTAATTATCTTAGTGGTAGTGGATTTCCGCAGAGCCGGCTTTTCCCTCATGGCCTAACTATTTCGCCTAACTGATTTGGCTACGAGGACTAACATATCTTCATGGCCGAACTCATGTCAAAATAGGCAAAGTACACTCGCCACCGCATAGAGGAAACTTAGAGGATACCTACTAATTATTTATGAATAAATTTCATGCTCGAGTTAACTAACACGGCATATTATAAATATATAACTATAGGTAAAGACGCATGCAAGAACCCTCTCACGTTGCATTCGCATATTTGAGACAATGCCGCAATGGATGACATCGTACTGTGAAACACCTATAAAAGCTACTCTACTACTTACTCTACACTCTACTACTTACTCCACTTTACTCTACTCTTTTGTACTCTATACTCTGAACTTTATAAATATGCATCATCTTCGAACTAATAGCGGGACTACGATCCCGGCGGCAACAATCTACCAGTAGGCACTGCTTATTGGCTAAACAGTGACGTACTACATCCATTACCAAGTCTACATTCAGGTTTAGCTATTCGGAGATCGCGCCTGTTTGTTATGCACTGCGGGTCGGCTCGTCCTCTCGCTCGTGTCTCGAATGTAACGCGCAATGAATAGCAAGCAGATCCGGGACTGCTCGAGATTTCCTACTTGTTGACAAGTTACACTGGGATATTGATGGGGGACTCGCTTGATTAGTTCTGTAATAAATCTCGCCTTTGACTTGAGCTTTGATTCGTTATTCGATTGCACTAGGTATTTCTTGGTCAGTCTGGATTAGGTCATTGACAGTACAGCTTGGGTCAATGGATTGGGTGAAGTTTTTTGGAAGAGTCGTTATGAATAGCAAAATTGTCAGTGTAGTCGCTGATAAAATAATACATATCTGGTTTAAGATTTGTATTTCTCAAAAAACAGAATACAATTGACATTATCATGACAAAATAATAGGTAATTAATTATTATGTTCAACGAAGCTAGTTTTGGAACAATACAATATCAATGATACATAATACTTTGAAATTAATATAAAAGACCATAAAACTTATAACTATATGAGGTGTTGGCTATACCCAGAGTCAGCTAAAGCCACTGCCCTTGCAGCACCAGTTGCATTGAGGTTATTGGTGTACTGCACACTTAACAAAAAACAAAACTTTAGATAAGAGACAGTTGCCTGGGAGTGTAGAAGACTTTATTGGATACAATTTCCTTAAAGAGTTATGAATTTTCCTTTAACCTGATATAAAGTAGGTAGTCACAATAATGAGTACAGAAACTAATAACACCGTACCTATACAAGTTTGAGAGACGACTTTCCAATTTGTGGGCAAGTGTGTCGGATGGCTGGCGTTTATTATTGTCGTAAAGTTCACACGACGACATGCTCGAACACTTTCTTACGGTTGAGAGCTGGATGTGTATTTGCCATGATTAGGTTCTAGCACTCGAAATAATTAGAGCTTGAATGTATACGTTGTTGATATGAATGAAATAACACTTTATTCTCTTAAGGAATTTATTCCATTGAATATAATATGGAATACATTCGAAAAAAATCCAGTAAATTATATATTATTTATTGTACTGGAGGTCCTAAAGAAGCTGTTAGCTTTAAAAATATAGAAAAGCTAAAACATAATCCTCTTCAACCAATCTAATAACAACAACATTTTAAGAATAATAAGGTTGGTAGCCTTAAATTATGTCTACTGCGAGTAGAGATACATTAACTTCACAAAGGATCAAATTAATTACCCTAAAAATAAACTTTACATAACAGTATCGGAGAAACTTCGAGTTTTATATTAGTTTGATAATTGACTCTTAATTTTGATACATCCAGAACCAGTTTTCACAGACCAGTCGATAATAAAATTGGCGATACAGACAGACATCAGTATTTTTTGCCAAATTATTAAATGTTTAATAACCAGTACTTCAAAATAAATGATAAATGCGAAAGTTTGTCTGTCTGTGTGTTTGTTTGTCTGTCTGTATGTTCCACTGAACTCCGTGACGGCTGAACGAATTTGGATGAAACTTGAAATATTTATTTGGTTTAAAGGGAACCGGTTTAAAGGGTGGGTGTCGGTGCCATTACAGGCATAAGAGGCTTATCATCTTCATACCTCAAGTTGATGGAGTGTGTTGCTTCGTAGAGCACTTTGTGATAGGATTACCACTTAACATCAGGTGGGCCATGTGCTTTTTCCCGCTTTAAATACCATTTATATAATATGTAGCGCCCTGTCCTGAGCTGGACAAATAACAGTGTAACCCATAATAACAACATGCTATTTGTTATTTGTCGAGCTCAGGACAGGGCGCAATGACGCACATTAGGGGAAGCCTATATCCAGCAGTGGACTGCTATTAGGCTGATGATGATGATGATTTTTTGTAGTAGCACCACGCGAATGAAGCAGCAGCCGGAAGACTAGTATCAAATAAATCAAATCCTGTGAAACTCGAGGCGGTTGATTGAGGAAACGAAACGGGTTTCATTCGGTCAGACAAAGAGCTACTTCGCATATCTTAAAACGAATTAGCACAGGTAGGTAGGCTTGCTTTGTACCTACACTATCAGGCTTTGATCACTATTAGACTATTATGTAGGTATATTGATACTCGTGTTTAATGTATACCAAATGGAGGTGAATATTAATTATTAAAAATTTCTAGAATAGATAATTTATGCAGCTAATACATTAGGTTGTTATTTCTAGTAACTGGGACAGGAAAATCTGATGTTATTTAATAAAGGTTCATTTCGCTTTTAATAAAGGCCCTTCAGTCCGATATTTAAATTGTTCTAACTGCCTACTTACAACAATCTGTTATTAAAGCCTTTGTACACATACATTCACGTGATTTAGGACGGAAAAGATTTAAGAATGTACTCTGAAAGGTAGTTTACTAAATACTAGGTACTATTCTATTGAACTTCAATAGGACACACTCCATTCATAATAATTTTTATCTCAAACGTATAATAAAGCTCTGCAGACAGTTATTTAAATAATTCCTATAACTATTCAAGGTTGGATATTAGCTTTACTCGGCTCTCGGTATTTCACGCACAGAAGTAACTAAGCGTAAAAATAAGAACTTCTGGTAAAAAAAAACTTATTACAGCTTTCGGGGCAGCAGATGAATCCTTATCAGGGCCCTAATACTCAAGAATAAATGTCACGTTAGATATCATGAGAACTGTCAAGAGTCTGTATGTGGCCTTACATACTGAAAAAAACATTGTCATATCATAATCATAAATCATATTCTTTATTGTTTCATGAGGTACATATAGATCTTATTATTAGTGAGGTCCGCAACATGAGTATGAGTTTTGTAGCTAACTAGTGTTTATCTATCTATCTATTTATGACTTACCTATGTGAAACCGACTGAGCTGCGAGTTTACTCATATTGTTTTTCATCACCATTAGAGCACGTTGTAATGCGCACTTAAATTTATGTCATAGGTTGAGCCGTTGGCTATTATGTCTCAAAGGTTGGTCATTAGTCACCAGCAACTTATCAATCAGAACCTGCGGACAGGTCACTGAACTAAAGAATAAGTACGGAATGAGGTTCCGAAAGTGAAAGTCTGTAGCCTGGGTCGTTACACTGTTACATATTATGACTGCATTACGACAGAATACTGAAACTAAATTATCTAAAATGTAATTATCATCCTGAAAAGCTGTGAGCGTCCAAGGATTTCGACCAGGCAAGGAGTTGACTTAGTAGTGCAGAACGTCGGCAGAACGTCCCAGAATTGATGGTAAGGTTGCGGGTTCAAGTTCCGCTTAACCCAATTTTTTTGGATATGTAACTTAAAAATCTCATGGCGAGGCGTAAAACTTTTAAAATGAAATGATCTAAAACCTCTGAAAAAATACTTTTGTTAGTTTCATCAGATTGGTTGCATCTTCAGACTAACTCGGTGACATATTTAATTTATACTTAAACGAATATTATGTTATGCTATTTATATATTAGGTTCCTTTTTAATCCCAAAAATCTAAATAAATCATCATTATCATCGGCCTATAGCAGTCCACTGCTGGGCATAGGCCTCACCTAATGAGCGCCATTGCTCTGTCCTGAGCTCGATGCATCCAGCTTCTACCAGCAGCCTTTCGCAAATTGTCACTCCACTAAATATAAAAATCTAATCTGAATTACATTTTGGAGGTTATGAACCTTACGACAAGCCATAGATTATCATATTTTAGCACAAAGATAAACCAGATTGACTCATTAAAATGTTCTCTAAGGTCGAAAGTTCTCTTCTCTCAAGCCTAGCAGCGCCCCTAAATCCTGTGGTGGTTCTTATTCTGTACAGACTACAACAAAGGATTCTTATTATAATAGTTACACAAATTCCTGGAGTTCTGTGTGGTGCGACATATTCTCATCGTCTTGGAATCCAAGCGGCATCACATTATCAAAAGCTAAATTTATTTTTGTAGAATCCAAGTATATAATAGGCAATTATGTTGACATTCCATTCAGATATAATGGCGTTAGTGTTGCCCGGACATTTAAATTTAAAGGTCTTCAAGAGAAATTTAAATCTCGTAAGACGTGTTGAATCGTCATTTTATAAAAAAAAAATTGTGTTATATGTATTATTAAAGATTGGGTTATGCCGAGAATTCCTGTTATATGTATGAAAAGTGATCCCAAATGTAGTGACGACTTGAGTGGAAAGGTCACCTTATTTAAACAGCAACCTACTAGAACTTATTACTCAATACTGATGGATCGTTCAGTACTCCTAACGCGTTTCTTTAGATTGGCTAATACGGTGTGGCAATATCTTTACCACAAAATATGTACGTAATTCGGTACAAGTTGATAATAAATACGAAAGTGAAAATAGAGTTAGTAAAACGTACTCTTCAAATACAGAGAGATATTAGAGATTGACTGATAAACACTGGGTTATGGGGAAATTATATTAGATACAGATACAGTAAATAACAAAAGAATGCAATTTCTAAACCGTCCAAATATTGAACACAGTGCGGGCATCGGACAGGACGCTCCCAGCCATGCCCGAGGTAGTCAGTCCACAGCTGGACATAGGCCTCCCTTAATAAAGATAAAGGGATATGCCCATAATCCCCACTGGGCTGGGCATGCGGGTTGGAGATCGCAGGGCTCAAATACTCGCATCGCCGATGGCCAGGGACTTTAGCTGTGCGTGTTAAGCTGCACTATGCCGCAATCAGCCGTCTGTAAGTTAGCAGGGTGCACCACTTGCAGGGGAGGTTAGCTTGGGTTCTTTAGAGGGGGTTTGTAACTCCATTCACCCAGTACGCAAAGCATTATATTTAATAGATTTATTCAAGTACTATTGTATTGTAAATATCTTGCGCATCCTCGCCTAATCTACAAAGACTTAAAAAATATTTTATATTTGAACTGGGATAAACGGTTTAATATTCAAATGTAAGTTGATAAAATCAACGGATTTTCTCTATTTGAGTGCTTAGAGCCAGTTTTTGAGAGAAATAACTAGATTTTGACGACCTAGTCTGCATAAAATTTTAGACCAATCCAGTATTATAAATGTCAATATAGTGCCAAATTTAAATAAAACATGTAAAGTCATCTTGCCTAAAATATATTTTTTTAAAGAATTTATACCTATACACAAAATCTCTTATTATACAACTTTATTGCACACTTAACTTGATTTGTACCACAAGAAAAGAAACAAAACAACAAAATGTCAGAATATGTTCGCTATTAACATAAAATGGACTATAGACCGTAACATTATGGGCCCAATTTCAAAAGAACTTGTGCGAAAAACGCGTAATCAAATTGACATAAAGTACTGGTAATTTCAGTACTTTGAGTACTGGCGGAACGACGCGACATAGGTAGTTACACAAGCAATGGATTGCGGCCGTTACTCTCGATGATGTAAACCTTGCTTAACGTGTTTGTAATGTGGACAACACTGGGTACAAAGTCGCATCCTAATCCTGGATTAAATGGGCTCAGAACGAAATAAATTATAGTTCTTAAGTTGATTAAAAAAATGTATTTTTAATTAATGTCTAAATTGTGTCCTACCAGCTTCAGCCCGCAGCTTCGCTCGCGTGGTACCTGTTATAAGAAGCCCACGTGTTAATCCAGGTCACTATCATAACAAACATCCATCCATACACACGACCACATATTATACTCACAAACTGTCGCATTCATAATATTAGTAGGAAGTAGGATATTAGAAAAGATACATGGTATATAAGACATCGGTCTGATTTTTTTTGTCATAAATTTAAAGGTTTCAAAATTAATGCAGTCTGCCTCTGCCTACAAAAATCTTGCTTTAAATTGGCACATGCTTAAACTTGAAAAAATTTAATAGAAAAGAAAACTTTATAATGTACAATTCACACCTTCTCGTACATAAATATATAGAACGAAAAATAAAATGAAAGTACAATGGGCTGTCTTATCGCCAAAAAAACGACCAACCTAAGAGTTTTAAGCTTAGCTTAGTTGCAAGTTTTCAGCAAGAATTCATCAACATGCAAATGAGTCCACTTACACTACAGCTAGCCAAAGCTTTTTATACCCATTTACTCGTAAACTTGTAACCAAATCTATTTACTTACGTGTTATTAATTTGCTGCTGGAAGAGGCCTATGTGTCACAGGACACGCTGAGGACCTGAACTGTTTTGTTTTAGTGATTATATTTAGTGTAAGGAAAAATGTAAAAGGTTTTCAGCAATAAAGGCTATAATAATAATAATAATATTAATTTGCAACCAACAATCACATCACCAGCCTATATCAGTCCACTGCTGGGTAAAAGCCTACACTAATAAGAAGAAGGATATGCCCATAATCTCCACGCAATGGACATGCGGCCGACGCTGCTGCCCATCGGATTTAGCTTTCGCGGTCGGGTTAGGCTGCGTTTAGCCGCATTCAACTGAGCGTCAGAGCCTCGTTTCTTAGTTAGCAGGGTGCACCACGGGTAGGTGATCGGGTTGGCTGGCGTTCCTAGTGACTTTACGCAAGATGACATGCGTATAATTTACTATTTCTAAGACCATGAACCGTTTCCACTGCGCCGCGCCGGCGCAAGTTAGGATTAGGAATCGAACATTTTATTTGTTTTGCCTCTCCTTACGGTACAGTCAAGGTCACCATTATACATTATAATGAGTGTCTAATCAGTATGCTGGGCTGCAGTCTTTGTATGAGCTTCATTGAGCATTTGTTAGCCAGGTTTTTTTTACAAATGTTTTAATAACTTGCGTTGCAGAGAAGTTACGAGAACAGAGTGCCTAGAGCGAGTTTTTTACCAGCTCGGTCAAATACAATAACAAATTAATTTATTCACATAAATAGAGTAATTACACAAATACATATATGATCTTATTATTTTTTCCATTCTTATTATTTCCATTTATTTAGCCTTATTAATAGCATGTGAATGTAGTCTAATAATTCGCGATCGCGTTTCTGTGTACGCAAATTTATATTGAATCGAGGTAGCGCCATCTAGTGAGAGATGCGTGGCACTGACTCCTTTCCATATAAATTTACGTAAACGGAAACGCGATCGAACTGGTAAAAAAACTCGCACTAGGCTCCCAGTTGAGAGCTTAAGTTACTCAGACGAGCTTCCGTTATTCAAGCGTAGTCCAACAATGATTGAACTTGTTAGTTTACTTCGTTGTTTTTTTGTCAAAAGCGTATTTTGCTTTACCTTCTAAGTATTATCTTCCCCATGACGTAATTTTTGATGGTTGTTCAACAAAAATAAAATAGCTTATTTGTCCTTTTTCTCTTCAGACAAATGGAACATTTATTTGGTATAATACACCTTGCTAACAGCTCTCTTGTTCTTTAATAAATTGCTCACTTTTATAAGTTTTTACTAGGAAAACCCATCTCCATACTTGGATTTTCAACCTTACAATTCGCTACACAGTTTAATAACATGCATACATAACCCAGGATGTAAATTTACCTCAATTTGTAATGGTCGATTAAACCATTGTCTACGAAAGATTATGTGTTATTACACACTCCCTACCAATTAATTTTAACAAAACTATAAAATTGTTGTGGGTAACCAAATTGAATAGTTAAGTAACTATTTAGTCAAAATCAAAACAAAAAATACAAGTCACGTGGTCGACATCCGGTCGAGCACATGTACCGACGACTGCGACCGGTCGTGCGAGTAGGTACGTGTTTAATTAGTGCTTGTACAGAAGTTTTGCTTTTGCGAAAAATTTGAAGATCCCAACCATGTGTTAATCAATTTAAACATTTATCATATTTCAATTAGCAATTTTGATATAAAAATTTTGAAAGACTATAAATTCACATAAATACGAGTACATGGTGAGTTTGAATGCGTATGTTATACCGAAAGTGGGTGAGTGGGACTGATTGTCCACAATTTGTGAGAACCTCATTTGAAATTAGGTTATTAAAAAAATTCTCCAAAAACTTTTAGCTTATCTTGATATGGCAGCCCTAAAATTAATGCAAAACAAATAATTATCATCAGTAAGTCAAGGACAAGGTTTAACAAAATCAGCTGCTCTAGGGATGCCTCACAAGTTATTGATAAACTACAAAATTCAAAAATCTTTGAATAAATATTGTTGAGCTTAGGGTGTATCTCTTTTCGAGTTACGAATTTATCCTCACCATTATATTATTCTACTTAGATTTATTATAACATATTTATGGTTTAACGAAAATATATCTACATCCCGTTTACGATCAGTGATAGCTAAACGACGTACACAGAAACATTCAAGGCAGTAGAGAATGTGCATGTTAATAATGGAAATGAAGCTACCAAGAGTGAGTTCTCACTGTAAGAAAGTTTGAAGATAAATCTATCCATTTAAATGTCAAACCTTTGTATCGACTAATTATGATGATCATTGACTATTTTGTTGAATACTTGGTGGAAGTCTAACAGCAAATTTCTACTGACTACTGATGATGCTGATAATATTTTTATTTATCGACGAAATAATAATAATATATTATGAAAAATAATTTAACCAGTATTTCCTTTCACTGTTAAGTTACTATGTCACGTCGTTTACGGGAGGTTTTCCGCAGAAAGTGGCAATAGTTACGTCCACACGGCGCCGCTCCGTCTTTACGTGAGTAGACCGATCTATTAGAGCAAGTGTCAGGAGGTTCATTTCACTTCTTGCCAATTCTTCTCTGTTTCGTCGCGTTACGAAATTGTGTAAATTTAAAAAAACTAACGTGTCCAAGTGTTCCCTAAAGTTACTACTGAATAAAAATATATTGAATTTGCCATTGTTAATTCATCTCTAACCTCAATGGAGTATTAAAAGTGTTTTCTAATTAATTTATCTAATGCGTAAAACTTCTTATCCTGTAGCAGAGTAAACAAACAAATTATATTCTACCGATAATTTTGAGCTGATTATTGAACGGAAATGAAAATATTGATTGAATGAAAATATTTTCACGTAAGATCAAATAACACCTCTCAATGTCTATGTCTATGTCATCAAAAATATCTACTTTTGAACGCAGCCTTCTTTCATACATTTATATGATTAAATCAGTATTGAGCTCATTCTATCGACTAACTTCCTGTAATTTTGAAGATCTCTTGGGACTAACTGAATTATCGATATTGAATCAGTATCGTCAGGGTACAGTTTCGTTCAATTACTATGATTGCTCTCACTTGCGCCTGCCTACTCCAATCTGATCGAATCGTCTTCACTTACAGAGTCACCCGATCGCTTTTACTCTATTACTCTATCGACGCAATCCTATCTATAGACGGAGACATAGTGGTAAACTAGAAACGATGTCTCGTTCCAAAACCCTCTTCCCCGTGTGTCGTCTTGATAACGAACTAGCGGCCCGTCCCGGCTTCGCACGGGTTAGGGCACTTTTTTACACCTTGGGTTACGTTACTTAAGTTTGAGTAAGGATCGCTAATCTTTTCTAGCAATTTTTTCTAAGAATTTTTGAAATTGGCACAGTAATTTTTGAGTTTATTCATTACAAACACACACACACACACACACACACACACAAAAATAAAAAAAAGGTCCTCTATATAATATTAGTGTAGATGTAGATGTAGATTGGTTAATTATTTCAAGATAGATATGATTGGCAGCAATAACGGTAGATTTATGTGGTGCATCTTGCAGTTGCTATTGTATTTTGCTAAACATAATATTTATTAAGATTTCCTATTTCTATTTTTAGGGTAATATAACTTTTATGCATTACACTCTAAAACTATGTTATACTGCATATTTGATTATAAATCTAGGTTAAAAATGTTTTCTCAAATTTACATAAAGCTAAGTGGAGAGTAATCGTTTTTGCGAGGTTAAAAAATAAAATAAAACTCACTCATCTTACAGTTTACGTCACAGTACACGTACAGTTTATGTTTTTCTGTGGGATGAATCCACTGAAAGGATAAGATAAATATCGAACAAAAAGCTTATTATATATGATTTTTGCAGCTGAACAATATTATATTCTGTAAGTATTCGTAAAATATTTGCCAATTATCTATTTATAAAATGATTTTATTAATTATGTATCTTGTACAACATGTTAATCGGTCAGCATATATTAGTACGAAGTAGAAAAACAACTATTTGATTTTGACCAAATGATTAGTTCGTCTCGACTAACTGTACGGACACATTTAGAGAAGAAAAACAAATATAATATTTTAGCTTTAAAATGGTGAAACTCATACATTCATGTACACATTTATGAGTGTGCCAAAATACCATTTACCTAATCCAAATAATGATTAAGTAGTTAGGATTTCCACACGTCATTCACGTCGCTGTTTATTGGAATAACAGCAATCCTTTCAGTACCTACTTATACTTGACTGTCGCGCCCCGCCCCCTTGCACGGGTGCAACTTATACTTATGAACCTTCCTCTTGAATCGGCTATTAAATAAACCGCATCAAAATCCGTTGCGTAGTTTTAAAGATCTAAGCATACATAGGGACAGACAGACAGCGGAAAGAGACATTGTTTTATACTATGTAGTGATAGTGATGTGTATTATACTGACTACAAGTCACTTGTGTTGAATAACAGACTGTTCTACATCAGTCTCCCTCTGAGCTTTGTGATAGAGACTACAGAGATTGCTTTTAATTACTATTGCGTACTTCCAAAGTAAGAAAACAAATAACGTTAGCGAATTGCGCAACAAAGGCTAGAAATTCTGAGCACATACAAATACACAGCGTCCATTACAACCGTAATGGAATAAAGATGATGTATGTTACGTACAATTTAATTTGCTGCCTGGTGTTTATTTAACTCGCGTAAACCTCGCACTGGCAACATTCACTTTTATAACTGTACTTTGCTGAAATATTGTTCAGTTTACATTGTAATTATGTTTTCATCTGAAATAAGAATTGCATGCTTTATGGTAATGACTAATGTCATAACAACTTGCACAAAATTAATGAGTAGGTACTAACGAATCTGTTGCTCAAACTATTGCTTGTATTGAAGATGAGCAATCTCGAGTGCATTTTTACAAATTATTTATTCAATGTACCAATAATGCGTAAAATATTGAGCTACCTAGCTAATTTCTAACATATTTTTTTCTATCTTTCCAGGTGAAAGCTGCATAGAGAAACCACTAGCCACCCTCTGGCGCAACTACCAGCAATCGACCAAGCCTGACGTGGTGATGAAGCTGTCAGTCACCAACTCCGGCCTGAAGGGCTTCACCAAGGAGCACGGGCTCACCGAGTACTGGTCCCACCGCATCACATACTGCGCCTCCCCACCGCACTACCCCAAACTCTTCTGCTGGGTCTACCGCCACGAGGGCAAGAAACTAAAGCACGAGCTGCGATGCCACGCCGTCCTATGCACCAAAGAAAACATATCAAAGAAGATCACAGAGGAACTGCAGGTCAAACTGAAACAGGCGCTAGTCGAATTCAAAAAGGACAGAATCTCAAAACAGAACGCCAGACTCAGCCTCGCAAACAGCGTGTACGAGAACCCGAGCATGCCGCGGAGGAAGATACTATTGAGTGTGGGCTCGCAGAACTACAGGCCGCCTCTCGAGAGGTCTAAATCCGCACCCAAACTGGGCGCGATTGAGGAACTCTGCTCCGAGGAAGACGAGGAAGAAGCAGAGATGAAGGCGAAGCAGGACGATGAGAGGAGGACATCTTTCAACGAGAACATGACTATAGATCAGTTCTATGCGTCACAGACTCTGGACAGGCGGCGGCCTGAAATGAAGTCTCCACGCAAAATGTCCTGTCCCGAAGGTGTCATGAACAGAACCCTGTCAGATTCAGGCAGAGATAATGTAACCGTCTCAGATGATTTGCTGGACTTGCTCGTGAAGGAGAGCAAGATGGACACAACTAGTCACGAAGAGAAGAAGTTAGAAGCGATTGCCGAGATTTTAGAGGACGGGGTGATCGACGGCAAGCTATCCCAGAGTAACTACCTCGTCACGGACAGCGACGACGGGTCAGTTTCCTCGGGCTGCGAGACCGCCAGCACCGTCACCGACCCCGAGCCTTCCTCGCTCCCTTCCCTTCCACAGGAAGATAAACCCATCGAACCAGAAGACTTTGACACGCAGAGCGCCCGAAGCTTGAACCTCGATGACAATGAGGTGAATCACATACCTATCGGCGAGAATAATGTATTTCGACGGAGATCCACGTACCCACCTCTCGGCGTGGACGCCATTATCTCTGAGTACGATAATGCCTTCGAATCTATCATCGATAACCTGACAGATATCGATAGTCTGAACTCCAGCGCTGAGAACGAGGTGTTCAAGAGCTCAGGCGACAACGACAGCGCCTGCAGCGACGAGTCTGGCTACTCGGAACTGCTAGATACCAAGGAGAGCGTCATAGGCACCACTATCATGGTCTAGACTAGACGTGAACGATGAGCACGACCACAATGCACACGAATGTAGCGAATTGTATTTAAGTAATCGTCAGTTTTAGCGATGTACATAACAGGGTACGAGATGTACTTCATCCAGTTTTAATCTACACGACCTGTAGTTTCCTAATATTAATAAGATTTATATTGGGTATGTTAATGTAGATTTCGCATATTAGATCTTCTTAGTTCTACTTATTGGAAGAGATGTATTATTATTATAGTCGTTTGTAAATATAATGTAACTTAAGTACATATTATTAGAATCGAGAGATTTTATCATAGAGAATATTTAACTAGAATGGCCAGAGCTTGTTGTCTGTTTGTTGTAATATTTATTGATAGCGTTGTCTTAGTTCATCCTTCAAAAGGTTTGTAGGTACTTACGCATTCCATAGGTACATTTTATATATTCGGGTCATTCATTTACATTAAGTAGTGAGGAATATTTTCAAAAAATAAAGAGATTTTAAAATAATTATTATTGCCTATGTTTATTTTTCATTAGCATTTCCAAAAGTAGATGTAAAAGTAGAAGAAAGTAGTGCCTTTAAAAGTCACTCTACTTTATAGTAGGTACTGTAGTTAGGTTAAGAGTCCTCAAGAGTACCCATATGTAGAGAGTCAAGAGTATGGTTTTGGCATAATGTCGCTAAGATGAAATATCGTGGTGGTTTTGGCTGGTAGGAGTCCGGCATAATCATTATGTTGCCCCGTAATGGAATGGTATCCATGATGATTTCCCCACGTAAAAAAGAAAAAAAGGGTAGGTACTGTAGGTAGGTTGACGACCTCTGTGGCGCAGTAGGCAAAAGCCCGCTTGAGACGCAGAAGGTTGCGGGTTCGATCCCCGACAACGTCCGCCCGCAGGGCAAAAGTTTGAAAGATCTACAAATATTTGTTACGGGTCTTCCATATATGATATATAGGTGCTTAAAAAATGAATATAAGTAGTATATCAGACATGTGGTACCCATAACACAAGCTTTACACAAAGGCTTAGTATGTATGGCTTACCACGCGGTATTCAGTCTGTCTTAGTAAGATTGTCTTACACTTAGCATTGTACTAATAAGAGTAAGCCACTTAGTCGGTGTTAGGCTTGACGAATTAAACAGTAAGACAATCTTACGAAGTTTATACCGCGTGGTTTATTAAGCCTTTTAGTTCAGGATTTATTATGATGTTGGTGAAAATATCCGGCACTATTATTATTATTTACTTTCGAACAGTGTTGATAAAACATATCAGCACAATAAATTAGAAACAATTAAACAACAACAACACCAGCCTATTCAGTCTACTGCTGGTTATAGGCCTCCCCCCCCACTCTGGGCATGCGGGGTGGGGATCACATGGCACAGCTTCTCGGACCACCGACGCAGCTGCCCGTCGGTGGCCAGGAGATTTTTAGCTTGCAGCCTGCAATATACCGCAATCAGCCCCGATCATTATACAGCAGGGTGCTACACGGACAAGTGAGGTCGGGTTGAGTTCCAAAGATGGAGATTTGAACCCCTTACAGTAGTAGACTATAAATTTTGCACATCGTTTTGGAAAAAGAATCGGCAAATTTCAGCTTCGTAGAGCGTTATTTCTGTCGCACCAAGTACAACGGTCCAGTATCGGCATTGAGATAAATGTTTAGTTTAGATCAATATGGGTATCGGTATCTATCTGAGAACTGCCACCATGCCTATTTCTTCCGTGAAGCAGCTGAGCTGTGTTTCGGTTTGAAGGGTATGGGTGCCGGTGAAATTACAGGCACAAGAGGCTTATCATCTTCATGCCTCAAGTTGATGGACGTAGGGCATTGCATCGTAGAGCACGTTCCGGAAAAAATTGATCTACGATGCAATGCTTTGTGATAGGTAATGGTTACCACTTAACATCAGGTAGGCCATGTGCTTGTTCCATCTTCAATTAGTATTTAAAAAAAAACTACTTACAAAACGTATTGATACAAGCAATTATTTCTAGTAATCGTGTAATAGGCTGTTTACGTGTGAGTGGAAGAAGAATAAGTCCAAGATCAAGGCAGGACGATAAGATTGCCTACTTTTGTGTGAATATCACACTATCTCCACAACTGTAGATTAGGGTCGCTCCAATTAGATTAGTCTCATCCCAATTCCAATACAGTTCGATATATTTTATTTCCTACTTACACTTAGATAAACATGAACTTTAAAATAAGTTCAATTGTTGAATGTCCAAATACTGTTTTAGAATTGAGGCCTCATTTACTAACTCAGTTGAACACCGAAATGAAAAGCACCGGTCCCGTTTTTACAGACGTTCTTTGGAAGAAATCTCAAAGTTTGCAAATAAAGGCTCGGTGCCGACCATTTCGGTGAGCAACTGAGTTAGTAAATAAGACCTCTGATCTCAAAACTTGGAACTTCATGACTTGATCATAAATATTTTAATGTTCGCAAAAATCTTTACCTTGTCTTATTTACGCATAAACTCAGTATGCTGAGGCCGACTGGCCTTTAGGTACAACTTTGAAACTCCGAATTTTTAGGCATTATGTATAACTATGTAGTAAAATTATTGAAAACAAAAACATATGGTATGTACTAAACATAAACACGCTACAGCTGAACAAATTGAGTTATGTAGTTCTAGGTCTGGAATAACATCTTCCTAGGCTACTTTTATCCGTGTACCACGCGTGCGAAGCCGCGGACGGAAGCTTTGTTAACATTTTGACTTGTAATATAGAAGAGCCTCCTCTTTTTTAGGAATTGATAAGGAACACTTGGATTCAGTCCCAAATCCCCACGGTGGGCATGCGAGTTGGGGATCGCTTCTTGCACCACCGACGCTGCTGCCCGGCGGCGGTCAGGGAATTTAGTTGTGCCACTGTTTGGCTGTGCTATGCCGCAATCAGCTGGCCGCCAGCGTCCCGTTTGTTAGTTTGCAAGGTGCACCACGAGCAGGTGAGGTTGGCCTGAAGGTCCCCTTACACCCCTATATAGAAATAATGAAACTGTTAGAAAAAACAATAGTAGGTACCCGTACATAGGTATATACCAACGCTATGAATAAAGTAGTAATGGCCCTCACAAGGAGACATTGTATCTAAATGAGTAGCGTTGGGCCCCACTGGGGTATATCGCATCTTAAGAGCGCTAGTATGCATAAAGGTGAAACCACAGAAAATAAGTGAGCGAAACCAATAAAAACGAACATCCCATCTGTTCCCGCACTGTGTCCCCGGGAGCGCACCTGCGTGTCACCGTGCACCCGAGGGCACGGGTACGAGTACATCTGGGTCAACGGTTACTGCCAGCACAAGTAAATAGGGCGTCATGCCGTACCTATTCCAAAATTCGCTGAGCTAGTTGGTTACACGCTAGCGTGTTATTGAAGACTTTGCTACGCCGTCTCGTTCAAGGAGTTCGAAGTTGAATTGACTAAGTTAATCATCCAATATTAATTCTTTTAATATCACAAAGACAAAGAAGTTTGTAAAAAATATGTAAAAGAAATATTTGTTCATCTCATACACGAATTGATCTGAAATTAAGCCCAGAAAAATGTTACCATACCTTTTATCAGTGTGTAGCGCAAGCGTCCACCACACTACACCAGTCTATATCAGTCCACTGCTGGACATAGGCCTCCCCTAATAAAGGGGGATATGCCCATAATCCCTGCGCTGGGCTTGCGGGTTGGGGATCACAGAGCACAACTTCTCGCACCGCCGACGCTGCTGCCCGTCAGCGGGGATTTAGCTGAACCAGTGTCAGGCTGCGCTATGCCGCAATCAGCCGGCCGCCAGAGCCCCGTTTGTTGTTGTTGTAAACCACGTGCAGGTCAGATTCGCTTGTGTTCCGAAAAGTTTGGTACCCCTTACACCCCTTAGCGCAAGCGTAGCCGCGATTAAAATTTTCATGTATGGACGTGACGAAACTGTCGATTTCCTCACTTTTCTTACCCCATTTTGAGTATGTGACACGTAACAAATTTAGTATCTCGTCGGTATGATGATGATGATGATGCCTTTTTAAAGACACACGGAGCCGAGCTCGCAGAGTTCATGATTGGAGACCTCGGCTCGGCAAAAGTAGTATAGGACGCCCTCCGGCCAAGTGGAGTGACGATTTGCGAGCTCAGAGCTCAGGACAGGGCGCAATGGCGCTCATTATGGGAGGCCTATGTCCAGCAGTGGACTGCTATAGGCTGGTGATAATGATGATGATGACATGGACCAAGGATAAATGTATACTGATGATTCTTAAAATAAAATATAAGGCAAATATAACATTTATTATCCAAAACATTACATCATAAACAGTTGTTAGAATGTTAATTAAACTTTTGCCTTATAATTAGCGCGATCATGAGTCCATTACATAAAGTTTATGAATGTTTATGCTTAGCTTGCGAGTGGATAAAAAGTAATACCTCTCTAGATATTTTTGTAACATTTGTATCATTGGTCATCATTTCCCTACCCTTATCCCACTCTAGGTGGGGTCGGCACAACATGTTTTCTTTCTCCATTCAATCCTATGAATTGTCAACTCTGTATTCTTTTCTTTCACTCTCATATCTTCTTTCACACAATCCATCCATCTCTTCTTCGGCCTCCCTCTACCCGTACATCCAGTCACATTCATACTTATCACTCTTTTTGTCACATGGTTTTCATCCCTCCTCAGTATTTCTCGATTTGTAATCCTCCTCATCAATTTGTATCATTGGTAATCCTTACAAACCAAACTTCAATTTATCACTATGTTTTTGTTCAGTACTAAAATTGAGGAAAATGGTATCCTCAATAGATTTGATCCTACGTGGAGCTAGTCAGAGGCAAGTCAAGCATTACATGATTTTGATCTAGGTAAGGCTTTTATCAATAACAATTCAAGTATTCTTGTGTTTCTGATTCATAAACACCCGAATAACGATCACAATAGGTCTTCATGGCCGCAGTGGTATGAAAGCCACGCAATCAATAATAAACACCCGAACATACTATATACAATCAAATTTATAACAATCCGAGTGTTAATAACTGCATATTAAAGTTCATACTAACCGTAGGTTACCGCAGATCGCGGAAACGGATATGACGTACCTTCTGTGGTTCTTGTGGTTTTTATAGGGCTTGGCAGCTTGGTGCTTCACTGCTTAGGATAGAGTCCCGTGTACCGTTGTGGAAGGGGTTCTACTTTCAACCTTCACTTTCGGAATTCAGGCCAACCACACCTGCCCGTGTTGCACCCTGCTGACTAACAAACGGGACTCTAGTCGCGGCTGATTGCGGCATAGCGCAGCCTAACACCGGTACAGCTACAATCCCTCGCCGCCGACGAGCAGCAGCGTGGGTGAAGCAAGAAGCTGTGCCCTGCGATCCCCAACCCGCATGCCCAGCTTGGGGATTATTGGCATATCCTCCCTTTATGGGAAGGCCTATGTCCAGCAGTGGACAGATATGGGCTGGTGGTGTTGTCGGTGTGGTGGTTCCGCTGTGGAAGATGCCAGTACTAAATGGACTCAACAGTAAATACCTCATTATACAGTGACGGCTGAGACGTGATCGTTCGCGGGTTTGATTCCCTCTGCAATACAACTTGATTACAATTATCTGTAAATATTTGTGCCGGGTCTAAATAATGAGTTAGGCCAAGGTTTCCCATTGAAGATTCCGATGATGGGGATGTGGTACGATGTGCGTGTACTTACATTTCCCTATCTCACATTAAGAGGGTTAAGGCTGTAAGCTGTTGTTATTTTATGTATGTTAAAAGTATACAAGTTCTGTATGCAATGATATTCTTTCCCCGCTGGAAATCCTCATCAGCATCCGCCTATATCAGTCGACTGCTAGACATAGACCTTCCCCTCCCCTAATAAGGGCCATTGCGCCCTGTCCTGAGCACGACCAGCTTCTACCAGCAGGACAGTCTTTCGCAAATCGTCACCTGGAGGGCGTCCTACACTACGTTTGCCGAGCCGCAGTCTCCATACAGAACTCGTTTACCCCTACGGTTATCGGTTCATCGGCACACATATATATTATAAACCTTTTATGGCATACAAGGAAGAAAATAAAAAATCTCATAGTTTTTAATTTTTAACTCTCACAATTATAATGCGTACTGATGCAAATACCTATTACTTAGTTCAATCACCTAACCTTTCTTGTAAAGCAGCTATCAGTTTTCAGTCATGATTTAAAAATCTTTGAGATTTGAACAGATGAAAATGCCTCTCTCTACCTGAATGACTAGCAATAATAGGCTTAGTTATATTGTAAGCTGTTCTTTGACTGTGTCCGCTGAGCTGTAAAGGACGTCTAAAGGACTTCCAACAGGTTTGCCAGGGGTCTAGCTCCCGGTCATAACAGAAGCTGTACAAATGCGTTTTGGGATCTATAGCGTCTGGTTCAGATGTAACTTCATGGAATACTTAAAGTAAAAGAGATTCGATTATTATTTTACATCTTTAAAATTACCGATCCAGGCAAGAATAAAAGAACCAACGATGTTCCCTTAAAAAATACAACCGAATTGAGAACCTGCTCCTTTTTTTGAAGTCGGTTAAAAATAAATTAAACCAACTTCTCAACAGTTCGTAAATTATCACATCCTTCCGTGCTTCGAAAGGTACGTTAAGATGTTGGGCTTTTCAGTCGTTCAGTCATGTCGGAGGCCTTTGGGGGACTTAAAAACTCCGACACCCGAGTTGTCCACTAGCTCATAAGAAGAAGGAAGAAAGAAGAGATTATCAAATGAAACAAATGTAGGTAGTTCTCTAAATAGGTCATTTTTTTGTAGAAAATTAATTGAACAAACTAAAATCTTATTTATTACCTAGGATCGAATATTAATTGATCAAGCTCTGAATGTCATTCTTTTGTCTTTTTGCTTGATGACCCTCAAATTAGTGACAGGAAATCAGCGATATAAGATGTTAATAATTATAGTGATCTACAGATGGCGTTTCGATGTAGGGCTGGCACTACCTTGTGGGAACTACATAAATAATAATATAATTCATTAATGTTGGACACTATCACAAAACATCATGTGCCCCAAACTAACTGATATTATAGTAAAAATATCTTTAACAGCCTGCGCACATGGGACGAAAAACGTCAGCGATTAGACGGTACGACAAGCAGCGGGGGACAATTTTCATACATTTTGTTCAAAGCTCCGCACACACGGCGACAATCGCGACAGCAAGATATGACAGACGCTCGCGACTAAGCGCGACGACAAAGCGTCGTGTTTGCGAGGTCTGATAACCTTTATAAAAGCTACTATTCTGAATTTGGAGGGCTCGTCCGGGGTAAGTAGTGCCACCATGCCTATTTCTACCGTAAAGTAGCTGTGTTTCTGTTTGAAGGGGTGCCGGTGAAATTACAGGCACAAGAGGCTTATCATCTTCATGCCTCAAGTTGATGATGATGTTGACGCAGAGCGTTACATCGTAGAGCACGTTCCAAAAAAAACGTGATCTATGAGGCATTGCTTTGTGATAGGCAATGGTTACCACTTAACATCAGGTGGGAAATCTACTTATTCCATCTTCAAGTACCACAAAAAAAATTGAATAAATTCACGATACCTGAATTACCTGAGTCCCAGAGACAAAGGCCTCTTCGAATTTTCTATGTACTTAGAATAAGTAAACAACCTAACCATCGATATAACAGAAACGCAAAATGGACTCGTTTATGGAAACGTGTTTGAATAAGTGAGTTATCTCAAATATTATCTTTACAAAACATTCAAAAAATGTATAAAGAATCATGTGAAGGAGACTGTCAACCCTACTATTACGATGTGAAACCTTTCCTAAGGTAGGCGATAATGTCAAGTCCAGAGCATCGAATATGCACCGTGAGGTCGTCAACCCACTAAATGACCATATATCATGCCATCCATAACGCTGAATAAGGCAATGGATTGAGGTTACACACAAAATATTTAAATTGTTGACTTTTCAGAAAGTTACTTAATTTTAATATCTACGGCCTCTGTGGCGCAGTGGGCGAAGGTCCGCCTGAGACGCAGAAGGTTGCGGGTTCAATTCCCGCCACGCGACAAATGTAAGCATTATCTGTAGATAGAGAGAGGTCTAGGTGTTTTATATGTATAATATGTGGGTATTAACAAAAAAAAGTATTTCAGTAGTATATCAGTCATATAGTTCCCATAATAAAAGTTCTTCTTAGTGTGGGGCTTGATGATGATGTGTGGTAGTGTCCAGCATTATTTATTTAATTACCAAAAACCTTGACTTGAGCCAAATATTGACCTATTTATTGAGGTGCTTTTAAAAGAAAAGGAAAAGAGGTTTCATCCAATTCTAGATGCACGGACCAGGTTACGGAAGAGTCTCGACATAATTACTCTCCAAGAAGTGAAGCAGATAGCCCTCAACAGAAGCTTCTGGAGACAGGCAGTACGTACTGTCCGTCTCGAACACAATACATTTTTATCACTGATAATAACGATCTTTAGAGATGTAGTTACTGAACAAAGCAGAGATACTATAAAAGCCAGTAAAGCACTACTAACTTACTTAAATTAAGTAGGTAACTGTGAGTGGCCCAATTTAGTTCACAAAAAATGAATTCGTGACGGGAACTGATCAATGTCAAAGCCTTCAAGACTATTAAAGTACCCAAAGTTCTCTATTTTATCCATTACATTTTCATTTGTACATTTTGAAATAATTCATAAAATATTCAGCCGGGGTAGTCGCGAGTGAAACTGGGTCATAGAGGGCCGAAAATGTCAATAAACAGGCAGAAACAATTCTATGTTACCCTGATGCCATTATGTTACGGGTAATTAATTATTATTCGTACAATAGCACACTTTGTACAATATAGTGGTACAATTTTAATAGCCACATTCGTCAAACCGTCACATAACTACATGTTGCGGACCTCAATAATTTTAAGATCTAAATGTACCTACCACGTGAAACGTGAAGTGTGAGACTGCACTAATATCCTACTATCCTACTTCCTAATATAATATTATAAATGCGAAAGTTTGTGAGTATGGATGTATGGATGGATGAATGGATCAAATGAATGTTTGTTACTTTTTCACGTAAAAACTACTGAACAGATTTGGATGAAACTTGGAATATATAAAGTTTATGATCTGAATTAATACATAGGCTATTTTTTAACAGGGTATCACGAGAGCAAAGCCGCGGACGAAATCTAGTAAATTATAAAAAAGAGAAGAATAAGATCAATTAGTAGAACCTAAGTAACTTCTCAGACTCAGATTCAGTTTGCGGGCGGAAGCGGAGGCCATCATTTACCGTTCATCATCGTCATTATCAGCCATTTTGTACCCACTGCTGGGCATAGGCCTTCTTTTGATAAAAGCACTCGCCTTGATCCTGCTAGTTTGAGTCAAGTACCGATGCCACCCACGTTCTTCCTGTTTTTCCTTTATCACAGAAATTTAACATTTACATAGGTACCTTGTTTCCTGGCAATATATGTGAAACCAATCACACTATTAATAGATAATTTACATATATCTTTAAGAGCTGTTGTTAATACCATTACTTCTCGCAAAAAAACAATATCAATTAATTTCATTTGCCTTTTTTATTGCTTTATCATGAATGGTACCGATACTGTTATATCGCTCACTACCCGTTAACAAACAAAAATACATAAGGTCAAACAAACAAAGAGAATGCATGCAATAATCTAATGACCAAACCCTAACTATCAGGTTACAGTCAGGAATGATTAACTAATCAATAGGATGACCGATTTCACACCGTTTAATCAATCTTATCATTGTCGACAGTCATACAATTTAGGGTTTGTTTATGTGAAGCTCAGATTGTAAAACCAAAGCAAATACTTAACGTTTCTCCCCATTGTTGGTTAGTTACCATGATGCCGATAGGTAATTTTCTTTCTAAAATTTCTAATATTAGGTTCACAATCGATTTGATTCAACTTTTATTTCAACTTGACGTTTGATTGTGCCTATTAAGTTATATTTCAAAGAAACCTATCGGCACAAACTGCTTAATGATTCAGGAGGTTCGTGTTGTGCGTCCGTCGTCATAGGAACGCCCCGGTTCGACTCCCAGCCAAGGAAAAACCTGTATTGACCGCTGAATTCCTTATTGCGGGGACTTCCTTCTAAGAAAGAGCTATTCCTATGTACTTATGCAACTGTACTGCACCTGCTTTTATATCTGAGCAAAAGTCACGGAACAGTTGATGTAAGCCGATTGTGTTCTTGCCATCACACTTTTGAAAGGACAATGTGGAGTCATAAGACTTGGCGTAGAAGGGCAGATGCCTTAACAATGAGCAGATTTATTTTCTTTCGAACATACTTACTTTGGTCTAACTTTGAGTAGAGGCCTGCTCTAAACAAAGTACCTACTTATTTCTTGTTAAAATGGGTTTATGGCATCTCAGTTAATTATTTTATTATATTCCCACACTATTCTATATTTAAATGAATTCAGAGATGATCTAATTTTAAAAAACAATGGTTTTGCAAAATCGTGTAGCCGCGTTCTAACAAAAGCGATGTATTTTTGGCACAGGTCCCGGAACTACGGTGTTTACCTTGGTATGTGTACATACAGTTATAAATAACATGCTGGCAATTACGGTTTTATGTACTTACTTACACACCTAAGTAGGTTATTATCTAAATAAATCTGGGTAGGTATAAGTACCTACATATGTGGAATTATTCCACGTATTTAGTTAGGTAGGTACCTAATTATAGGATTGAGTGAATCCACAAAAACGTTTAAACGATAACCTGCCCGTTAGGTACTTGCATAACTAAAAAAACTATTCGGTAAGGCTCAACGCCCACGACCGACTTTTCCACCGATTTTTTGTAGGACAGTTAGGGAGGGGAACCTCATGCACAGAGCGTTTACCAGGTTGGATCGACGAATGAAGTAACGCCATAAGAGCTCAAATGGAATTGGCTTGTACGTAATTATATAAGTATTTTATGTTCTATTACTTTTTTTCGTAAAGTTCATAATTTAGGAGTTAGGACACTTTCAATTATCAATGAAAATTTATTTTTCTGGATTCAGAAAGTAAGGCCTTATAGGCTTAAATGGATCGAATTGGATTCTACGTATTGATATCAGTATTTTATATTCCATTACTTTTTTTCGTAAAGTTCATAGTTTAGGAATTAGGACACTATCAAATATAAATGAAAATTTATTTTTCTGGATTCAGATAAAGGCCCTATGGGCTTAAATGGTTCGAATTGGATTCTACGTATTGATATAAGTATTATATGTTCTATTCATAGTTTACGAGTTAGGGCGCTTTCAAATATGTATAAAAATTTATTTTACTGGATTCAGAAAGTAAGGCCTTAAGGGCTAAGATGGTTCGAATTGGATTCTACGTATTCCTATAGGTATTTTATATTCCATTACTTTTTTTCGTAAACATCATAGTTTAGGAGTTAGGACACTTTCAAATATAATTGAATTTTTTTTTCTGGATTCAGAAAGTAAGGCCTTATGGGCGAAAATGGTTGGAATTAGATTGTACGTAATGATATAAGTATTTTATGTTCTATTACTTTTTTTCGCAAAAGTTCATAGTTTTGGAGTTAGGGCACTTTCAAATATGTATGAAAATATATTTTTCTGGATTCAGAAAATTAGGTTTTAAGGGCTAAAATGGAATGAATGAACTCTACGAACAAAAGTAATAGGACATAAAATACTTATATTAATACGTAGAATCTAATGCCAACCATTTTTGCTCTAAAGGCCTTTCTGAATCCAGAAAACGAAATTTTCATACATATTTCAAACTCCTAAACTATGAATTTTACAAAAAAAAGTAATAGAACATAAAATACTTATATTAATACGTAAAATCTGACTCCAACCATTTTAGCCCTTAAAACCTAATTGTCTGAATCCAGAAAAATACATTTTCGTTTATTTTTGAAAGTGTCCTAACTCCTAAACTATGAACATTACGAAACAAAGTAATAGAACATAAAATACTTAAATCGATACGTTTAATCTAATTCCAACCATTTAAGCCCTTAATACCTAATTTTTTGAATCCAGAAAAATATATTTTCATTTATATTTGAAAGTGTCCTAACTCCTAAACTATGAACTTAACAAAAAAAAGTAATAGAACATAAAATACTTATATAATTACGTACAATCCAATTCGAACCATTTTGTCTCTTATGGCTTTACTTCATTCGTCGATCCAACCTCGTTGGTATACACTTGAGTTTGCCATGAGGTTCCCCTCCCTAACTGTCCTACAAAAAATCGGTCGTGGGCGGAGACGCTAAAGTAAGTATTATCAGGGTGCCTAGTGCGGGTTTTTTACCAGCTCGATCGCGTTTGCGTTTACGCAAATTTACATGGAATCGAGGTAGCGTCATCTAGTGAAAACTCTGTTAGTAACGCACCCTGAACTGAAGTAACGACGTTTATTCACGGACATTTCGTAGATCTACTAAAAATCAACTTTTCGCTATAGAGACATCGTCTGGCACCAAAACAACAACATTTTGTGATCACATTGTATTACGCCATCTACCGGGAATCAGTGATACTAAATACGCAGGAAGCATGCCAAATTCACATAAGCAAGCAGGTTTAAATTAGTTTCAAGCTTTTTCAACAGATGTCGCACTAAGTTTTTATATTCTGAGTGAAAATCATCAAGAGTGCCAGTTCCGTGTTATAGTCGGATTATTCCCATCTGAATTTGATCCAGAAATCCCAATACGATCATTTTGAATACTAGCTATCCAGGTTCATATAAAGGTAGGTCACTTCATACCAGAGATATGAGCGAATAGCGAGCGAAATAGCTTTTAGTTCAATAAAAATAGTTCGAGCGCTAGGAGTGTTGCCAGGATCCACACACACCAGGGTGGAGGATCCAGGGTAGGCCTATGCCTCCCCTAACAAGGATGATATGCCAATAATCCCTACGTTGGGCATGAGAGGATCGCAGGGCATAATTTCACGCTTTGGTGATCGTGAGCCGTCAGACGATTTAGCTGTACCGATGTTAGGCTGCGCTATGCCTCAGTCAGCCGGCCGCCAGAGCCCCGTTTGTTAGTTGGCAGGGTGCACCACGTGTAGGCGATGGTGGATTGGGTTCCGAAGATGGAGGTTTCTTGGAAACCCGTACACCACTCATCAGAATCCACCACACAGTAATATGATCAACATTGTAGAAGCAATTTCCAAGGCCTGGTAACCTTTATTACTTAGTCCCGAACTAAAGTTTCAGCTTCAAATGCATAGTATTGTTTTGACCGTCAATAGCAGCAGTCGGTATCAGAAAAATATCTAGAAATTCTTTACACAAAATGGGTAAGGTCTAGAAAATACCTCTCCCCCTTTTGCCCAATGAAAAAAACTTTGAAATGTTCACATTTGTACTGGCATAAATTAAGCTATGCCAGGTAAATATTCCAAAAGTCCAAAGCATAGTTGTAAACAATAGGCCGGTAGCAATTAGAAGTAAACAACAAAACCATCTAATTCTTTTAAAAACCAGTGTGCAAGGTGCATCTCTAAAGGTGCCAACACCGAAACATCTTTTGTATGATACACTATTGTACAAATCAATGTTCAAGCCATAAATATGACATCGGGACAAGTGTAACAGAATAAAAGACTTGAAAAGGTAAAAACTAAACAGCAGCTCGTAAAAGTAAATATTTTGGTGGATGAATAGATGAGGACATTGAGCTCCCGGGGGTTACTCGAATCGATTTTGAATTTGTGCTACCGTAAAGGTACATTGATGAAGCACTTTTAAGGGATGGTGAGAAAAAAAAAATTGTGCAAGGAAATAAGCATTCCAGAAAGTATTGAAAGTGAAATCTCTCGAGCTTTGGTTATGTACTTTATAATTGTAGACTTTTTACTGTATTACTAGATAAACACAGGTTGTTTGTTATATATGTTAAGTACTTCAAATAAATAAAAATCAATTTATAGGTAAGTAACTAAATAAAAGCCCGATGAAAATGCTAGAATTTAACAATTTTAACTGGTGGATGAGGTCTTACCAAAATATTTTGTAAATATACCGACATTTTTATGCAGTGTTGCTAGGTCATTGGTATTTAGTAAATGAAGATCAAAATTCTATAACCACCTATGTAAATATACTAGCTTCTGCGCGCGGCTTCGTTCACGAAGTACCTGGATAAAAAGTATATAAGTAGCCTATGTGCTAATCCAGGTTATAAACTATGTTTATTCCAAGTTTCAGCCAAATCCGTTCATGCGTTACAAAGTGAAGCAACCACAAACATACTGAAAAACACACAAACTTTCGCATTTTAATATTAGTGTGATGTGATATGATGGGACGTGCTATTCTAGAAACCACCAAAATGTTTAAACTGCACTAGCAGAAAAACAATAGATCTCAAAAGTAACGAAACGATTTTTTTACTCAAAAGACTTCCTCCCTAGCATGCCATCAGGTGCGTCGAATTGGACCACCCGCCCACCTCAATATTGAATAGTAGCAGATAGGTGTTTAGACGTAAAGATAATAGAAACAGTAGCGATTGGGGATGCTTTATTGGAGCTAGGGGCGCGTGACGAATCATTTTTAAAATTTAAGTTTGAAAATTAAAAATTAACTTGTGTGAAATCTTCAGTAGGTACTGGGTACCCAAACTATGCAATACTGTCATAATTTTGATAAATTTTGACTATTTTTCGAAGTGTTATATTTGTTAGTTACCATTTGGTACATAGAGATAGTACTCGTAGGTTAGTTACTTTAATACCTAAAACATCAAAAAGATTATACGTAAGATTGATTCTAGATTCCGAGCCGTCATCAAATCGCAGTTCGCGACAAGAAAGCGGCTACAACTGGGTCGGGCTCATTTATTGAGTTGAGGAGTTGCCGACGCCGCGCGTCGTGGACTATAGCTATCCATCTACATTAACAGGTACTCGGACGTTAAAATACACTTGGATTCAACTTACACTTGGATTCAACTCATTAGAAACTCGTAGACCATATGAGCAGATCATCACAATATGTCGCGTTTTAAGGGGATTCCTTAACTGTCCTGAGCTACTGATGGAGGTTAGTCGACTTTGTGTACCGGAAAACCGCGCTAGATTCCGTCCAGGGCGGGTACCACTCTTCGCGCACAGTTGCACGACAGCAATCTCCCCGCGCCGCGCACAGCGTCACCTCAATGCTTTAACCAACTCAATTGTAGAGTTAGATGTCTTTGCAAGTAACTGGATCGTAATTGATAGGTTTTGCATGGACTATTGTGAGCAACCAAATAAACTTGTTCCATGGTGAAACATTTTTAGCTACTTATTTTAGATTTACGGACCTAGTTTATCAAATTTTTTATACATTTTTTATTGACCTTTGTTCTTTTTATTTTTGTATGTCCTACAACATCCATATGGTAGATGAACACATATGTACCTACAGTTGTACTTACACTACATATATCTTGTGTTCTTAATTGTAAGATTTTTTATTTAATAATATCTTTGTTAATGAAGCTATTTTTTATATATAACTCCTTGGATATTTTTCTGTTATGTTATATGTAATATGAATAAATTGAAATTGAAATTGAAATCGACGATCTTGTGCTTCCTTGGCTTTAAATTAAGATACAGGACAATTGATTTAGACGCTCCCGTTGTACCTACCGGGATAAGAAATCACCCCACATCCTGCTCTCGACTACTAATCTTTGTATTTAAACTGGCTTAGCTCATGCTTTAGTTACAATACAAACAAATTATTGAAATAGGTAGACCTACTCAACTATTCTACTATGCTTACAGAAAAGCCCTGTTTTTTTTACATTTGATGGACCTTCGTTTTATCACGAACTCACCTGATGTGAAGTAACGTTGTGGTCTAAGATGGAGCACAAAGGTTCAGAAGACTACTATTCACTCTAGACATAAAGAGTCCCGGATTTTAGTTATCTGGAAAGACAGAGGCTTCAGCATTTTGAAAAGTCAACTAGTTTTCAATTATTTTTAGTTAATAAACCTTTTCATTATAAGTATGTACTTAGTTAGTTATGTAATTGATTTCCTGGTGCGATATCAAAGCCACCCAAGTCTAAGTGGATGTATGTCTCGGGGAATGGAAGCCGCGCTCTGCTTTGCGCTTCCGACGACCGACGAGGACGCGACGCGCTCTTGATTTTAACTATAATGAACTATGAGAGAGCAACACACCGAGTACTTATACTAACTAACTAGTCGTACTAACTAGGTACCTATATCATTATTTTTATTTGTATACATGAAAATCAAGTGACGCATGTATGAAAGAGAATCACGAGAACGGCATGAAAAAATTAACAGATTTGGGTAATTTTTACTTACCCATCAAAAATATTGGATAAGATCGTAAAATATTTTTTTTGTAAAATTAGTAGGGTTTTCAAAAAATCTTTCACATTTTTTTATTTTCTTTTATCCATCGGAGGTATGGTATCCACCGGAAAATTGCAAAATAAAAGAAAAACTGAATAGCTGATAGTCCAGACTCATATAATTTTGTACTTAACGAAATAGTCGCAGTCTTTGGTATACATTTTAGGCTGTAGACATGGACGTTACAGCTGATTTCAAAGATTTATGTCGATTGTACAAAATCACCTAATACCTACTTCCTCACCAATTTAATGCACGAAGCTGATCACTTTTTCGTCTACATAATTGTAAACAATAATAAACTGATTGGTACTCTTTGAATGAACTCTGTCGGTCTTCGGCTACTCTGACCCTTGCGTCACTGCATCTGCAAAAATATAAAGGTTAAGTATTGAATTTCATAAAAATTGTAATTAAAACATAATAATAATGATAAATCGAGATCGTGCTCGGTATGCCCATACCTTAAGCACCTCAGAGTTTCCGAATCGAGGTAACTGCGCGCTCCACTTGCATTTAGGGTTACTTACTCGGTGGCGCCACTACTCGCAAAAAATTGGCAAGAAGCTTAACTAGGCCAATCAGAGAAGTCTTTGATTCGCTCTCTGTAGGCAGGTCGGCTAGGCTGGGAGGATGGAATGGGTTCTGGGCGAGCCAACTCCACCTAACCCTGTTTTAGGGACAACAGCGTTTATGTCAGTGAGAAAGCTATTTTATTCATATAGAATAGATGCAAAGGTGTGAGTAAATTTTGTATCAATGTTTTTTTCAAATCAAATTAAAATATTTTGATTTGACTCAATTTTGATTCTTCTTTCTTTAAGAAACGAATAAAATCGTGTTCCACTAATATTTCTGCTTTTTCACGCAATTATTTTAAGGATGTTTTAAAATCTCAAAAATATGTTCCAGTCCTCTAAAAAGCTCACAAAACATGCAATAAGCACAATAATTGTTCCTGAAAACAATGCCATTGTCTTATTACTTTGGGAGATAGTTCTATTTACATGTGGCTACATTATTGTAGTATTACTTCTGCACGTGTTGAAATTTAACAAGACACGCTAAAAAGAAAGCAATTGTTGTGTCTACAAACAATTAAAAATAAATAATCGACTTACTTTGACCCAAAGAAAAGTATTTATCTTTTTAAACATTATTATCACCCCAGAATTAGTTCCATAGTTAACACAGAACATGTGTCTGTAAAGATACAAAGATTTACTAAAAAACCTCTAATTCATAATTGATGTTATGAGTTTAAGTAAAAGAATAGCAAATTCCTAGAAGTAAGAGTATTATTGTATAAACAAAGGCCTGATTTTGAACCAAAAATTTATCGGCATCGGGTAACCCAACTTTTTTTAAACCGACTTCAAAAAAGGGGGAGAGTCTTTTTTTTGCTTTTAAGGAGCTTAAATAGTCTCCGGCAAGATGGAGTGACGATCTGCGAGAGGTTGCTGATAGAAACTGGATGCGTCGAGTTGAAAACAGCATGCAGTGGCGCTCATTGGCGAAGGCATATTATATTATGTAGTAGTCCAGCAGTGGACTGCTATATAATATGATGATGAAATAATCTGTCTTGCTAATGATGATGATCATAATCATGGTAAGGTTCCTTTTTATCAGTTATGTATAAATTCAATGAATGGTAATCTTTTTCATTCTTAAATTGTATGTCTTTCTTATAAGTCACGCTTATCTATATACTATGTCTAACTCACGTTTTTGAAAATTTACTTCCAGAGTATGTACACGGGAAGTCTGTCTGTGGGTCAACCATACCAAAACGTCGCTAGCAACTCTACGCATCCAGTACAATAACGTTTTTAGGATGATGTTACGGGGTAGTCGCAGCAGCATCCTTAACGCTTTGAGTGCTAAAAACACAAATGTGATTCTGCACGTCGTCATCCTCCTCGTGCATGGCGCGGCGCGTCATGTGCGAGGCCAGCAGCCAACGTGTTAAAACGCTGGCTTATAGGTGCTCATCACCACTCTGGGTGAGTCTCATCCAGAGGGTGATATAACCTTCTCCAATCAATTTTTATCTTTTATTTTTTGTACTAATTTTAATTTTTAATTGTTATTTTACCCCCTATGGATTTTTAATTATCCGGAATAAAATATTTTTATTTTATGTAAGTTGGTTCTGCGGGGTGATCGGCTAACTCTATTTCAAACACGCCGAACGCTGAATGACACCGATCCTTTTTTAACAAACTTCATTGACATTTCATCCGTCGAAATTCTTTGAACGTCAATTGAAAAACTGTCACAGTTTGTTAAAACAGGATCGGTGTCAATTATTTCTGTTTGCAACAGAGTTAGCCCATCACGCAGGTAACCTTAGTTATTACCCGACTGAAGTTTTCTTCGGTCGGGTTATTTCCTTTAGTTTGTTTCAAAGCTCAAAAAGCTCGTACTTCTCACACGCGACCCGACAACGGGATACGCAAATAGCTGGCCATAATCTTGTCGTAAAACGATAAAGTAAGTACTGTACAATGTACGGAGCCGAACAGGCGGCGGCCGCTTTGACGAGGCAGATTTAATTTTTTGCAGTTTCTTTAACAATGGTTTTGTTTATTTATCTGAGAGTACAGTTAAGTAAATCACAGCTTGTAAAGAACAGTTAGGTCAGTTCATGCAAATCACCGGCTCTTCTGTTCTGAGATGCAAATGCGTTGGGTAAATTAAAATAAACATAATACTTAAGTGAATATTCAAGTAGGGCTTCTGGTAGCAACAAATAGCTTAGAACTCGAGTAATAATGTAGAGATTAATTTTTAGTAATTTAATTTTATAATATTTTATGTGGAAGAAGCGATACTTTATACTATTTACTAATTCAAGCAAAAAAATCTAATGTTAAAAGATATTATATGCAATGTGTAAGGGGTGTAAGGAGTTCCCATCTCCATCTTCGGAATCCAAGTCAACTCCACCTGCCCGTGGTGCACCCTGCTGTACAATAAGCAAGGCTCTAGCTGCCGGCTGGTTGCGGCATAGCACAGCCTCACAGCGGCACAACTAAATTCTCTGACGCCGACGGGCAGCACCATCGGCGGTACGAAAAGTAGTGCCCTGCGATCCCCAACCCGCAAGCTCAGCGTGGGGATTATGGGCATATCCCATATTATGGGCATCCCTTTACTAGGGGATGCCTATGTCCAGCAGTGGACTGATATAGGCCAGTGTGGTGGTGTGGATATGCAATGTAAGCTGGGTTATCTGAAAATAGCCCTTAAAATGTTTCATAAAGAAATCCAGCTACTCCTTTACCAACTGTGACGAGCGGCTAACCAATTGGTTGTAAACTCGCGTGTCGGGTTTCGGCAATATTAGGTACCACAGCACAGAATAAACCATAATCACTACGGTAACAGAACGCCGTTATCACCCGTAAGCTGTCCCAATCCATTCTATTTATTGCAAAATATATAAAACTTTTAGGAAGCTGACTGGCTGACTGATAATCAACGTACACTACCACACCACACCAGTTTATATCAGGCCACTGCTGGATATTGGCCACTCCTAATAAAGGGATATTTTTGTTTTAATTAACAGTTATACTGTAAAGGTAGGTAGTAGATTTTATAGAATGGATATGCCCATAATCCCCACGTTGGGCATGTGGGTTGGGGATCGCAGGATACAACTTATCGCACCGCCGACGCTGCTGCCCGACGGCTGAATAATCAACGCACACTCTAAACTGAAAGTCTGAGTGACTTGAGATTTGGAGAGTATATTCCTTGCATAGTGTTGGGATGCACTAAGAAAGGCTGTTTTTGAAATTCTGTCCCTAAAGGGTAGCTGAGAAAATCTTAAACGTAGACGAAGTCACGCGCACTTACTAGTTGCAAATAAAGCCGTAGAATAAATAAAGAAGATATCATAGTCGACGATTGTTTGACATCAATATTTTACGGTTTTTATAGTAAAATTGGACGTTTAGAGGTTCAAACGTGTTTATTCTGTAATTTATGGAATCAGTCTAGTTGTTAAGTCTTTAAGAAAGACATAAAATGTGCTCTAGAAATCTTGATTTGCTCTTTAGATTTTAAAATGTTTTTTAAGCATGCAAATTATACTTTCGGTCTTTAGACTTAACTCGTAAAATACTGTAAAAAATGCCAATAAAATAGTTTAAGCTAAGATTAAACTCTACTTGAGCGATAAGATTGGTGCAAAGTGTGCTGTGCCTGTGGCAACAATGAACATACTTCAAATATTTATTTTAGATTCATCTGTATATTTTACCTTTAGCAAATAAGTTCAGTAGTTCAAATAATTATCTGTAACGACGACTGAAACAGTTTGCTTAAGGCGACGATACATGTCAAACCTCCCTCTCGCTCGCACTATTCAACATTTTTGAAGATATATATATCACTGAATATAGCTATGCAAAATAGCAAACCTTCACGGCCTAGAAAATAAAAATACAAAGGTTCAGCAAGAATATCATGTTGAACCCAACACGTTTTCCTACCAAAAAATTTGCACCAAACTTGATCACATTGGTACAAGTTTTTTGGTAAGAAAACGTGATAGAATCAAAATGATATTATTGCTGTACCTTTGTATTGTTATTTTCTAGGCCGTGAAGGTTTGCTATTTTGCATAACAACATTCAGTGATTTTATATCTTCAAAAATGTTGAATAGTGCGAGCGAGAGGGAGGTTTGACATGTATCGTCGCCTTAAATATAGGTTGATACGCAGGACATTAACATTGACGTACACGTAGTTATGATGACGACCAATCATGAACGATGACTAAAACCAGTTTACTTGTCCAAACCAAATCAATGAACAGCCATTTTGGTTTTCGTCATTGTTCAGTCATCAGTACGTTAATCAGTTAAGTTAGTGGCAATGTCCTGCATATCAACCTTTATTTAACAAACTGTAACAATAATGAAAGTAGAGAAATATTTTAGCCTAATATAACGTTATTAATTAATTTAATGTAACCCAAAACGTCGGTCGTATGGGGACGATATTTCATCAATCGTGGGCCGAAACTGGATGAGAAGAGCTTTGAACCGTTGGGATTGGCACATACAAAGGGAGGCCCAGTAGTGGGTGTAGTCGGGCTGTGAATGATGATGATGAACCGAAAACAAAGGTAAAATAAGGCATGGTAAGGATTACAGCACTGTAAATCTTAGTGGCAGTGTAAAGTATGCACACGAGGCGTGTATATTGTGTATGTCCATAATGGATGGCAGCACCAATGTTGTGTATAAAGTGTGTCGTGCGAGTGTCGCGCATACCGGCCGCGCCGTCGAGCGTGCGCGCGCGCAGCATCTGCACTTATTAACCAGACACGACTTAAATTCCAATTATACCACTAGAATATGCATATCTGCTGACTTTTAACAGAATCAGTATCATTGCAAGTGGACATCTGCAGTAAGTGCCTGCCCCCCGGAAACTTACTTTTTTAGTAGTAGGCAAGGTCTTTGTGGAGGGCTCGTCCGGGTACTGCCACCATGTCTATTTTTACCGTGAAGCAGCTGTGCTGTGTTTCGGTGAAGGGTGTGGGTGTCGGTGAAATTGCAGGTACAAGCTTGCTTCAAGTTGATGGATGCAGGGCGTTGTATCGTAGACCACGTTCCGAAAAAACGTGATCTTCAATGCTTTGTGATAGGTAATGGTTACCACTTAACATCAGATGGGCTTGTTCCATCTGAAAGTACCATAAAAAACAACAAAAAACACGCGTAGTTATGTTTTTAGATCTTTAACTAATGCTGAAGAAGAGCTTACTACTTCACGTGCCATCACACTGTCGTCCTTATAGAAATAAATTCCTAGGAAGTGCCGTTTTTAAAACAAGTTGTAGCAATTTCGTTTATAGCCTCACCGTGAAAGCCTGATAGTCATTGTGTCGAACCACCGAAATTGTCCGGCTGTAAAGTCCCGTTCGTCACGGCCTCGCCTTAACTGCAGGTGCAATAAACAAACAAACAGACGCGCCGATATGTATTTGTATTTGACCGCGCACCGACTTTTTGATCTGACGACTAGAGTAAATGTAAATGTAAATGTTTAACTGATCGCGAAGAGCGGCTGGGACACATAACATCTCATAGCATAGCTATACTTTAACCTTATTCATAACCAAATGTTGTTTTATAACGCCTCGATAAAGTATTTAACGCCACAGCTATTTGAGGTTTATAGAACTGTTATTAATAAGACGTTTTGTCTTTCATAACTTAGTTCAAATATCAAAAGAGTTTACAAATATTATTACCATTTTTATTTAGTATTAATAAACGCGACTAAAAATAAATTGTACATCCTACTAATATTATTAATGCAAAACTTTGTGAGTATGGATGCATGGATGAATGTTTGTTACTCTTTCACGCAAAAACTACTGAACGGATTTAGATAAAACTTGGAATATACAAGTTTGTGACCTGGATTAACACATAGGCTACTTTTTACCTGTTCTTTGTGACCTGGATTAACACATAGGCTACTTTTTGGTACCCGGTGACACGCGAGTGGAAGCTAGTAAATTATAAAAAGGAGAATAAGATAAGTAAGTAGAACCTAAGTAACTTATCAGACATAAGTTTGTTCGTAATAAACTAACGGTGTCCTTCATTACCTGTGAGTTTAGACTATCGGCGGATGTAAAGAATCAGTGGCAGTCTGTGCCATTGTTCTGTTTGTGCCAGCGCGAGCGCGGGGATCCTCTTGCAGACCGTAAACCATGGACAACAAGGTCTTTCACTTGGTAAAAAGTCGTAAAACTAATTGCGCTGTTACAATACTTAGCTATATTTGGATGAAAAATATGTTAAATAATACAGAAGATAATGCAGGAGATAATACAGAAGATACGAGACGTCTTACGCATTTCAGGTCCTCCTCTCTCCTATTTATTATTGTTGCGCCCAAAAAGGACTATAACGATCTTAAAAAGCTGTTATCTTCTGTATATTTACATTATGGAACTAGTATGGAACGCAATAAGTGATTGAGTATTCAGTATGATGATTTGATCTCAAACCATAATAATTATAATGGGTGCCAGAGTCAAATGTAAATGCTTAGGTATATGGGTTTTTATTTATTTGTATTTTGAATTTCTTATAACACCCAGCCAAAAAACAAACATTGTACAAAACAATAAAATGGCCTACGAATTGAACTGCTGAAATGGCAGGCTTCTACCAACTGAGCTACGGGGTCAAAATTCGTCAAACACAATTATAGCATTTTTGTTATGTCACAAATATGTTTTTAAATTATGTATACGTATAAGATAGGACAGGGTGCAATGGCGCTCATTAGGGAATGCCTATGTCTAGCTGTGAACTGATATAGGCTGATGATGAATAAGATGATGATGATGATGACGTACAAGGAAGTATATCTATATCAGTCATGTTGTTCCTTTGACACAAACTCAGCTCTTTGGGGCTGTTCGGTATTGAGTGAAAATGGCGAACATTATTATGGCATTTTTTTTAATAACTAGCAATTAGTTAAGTTCCTATTACGTATCTTAAGCTCCAATAAATAGTAGAAATCAACATGGTAGCGTACGAGGGAACATATATCACGGCTTACGAGACCACAGATAGCCTGCAGTGGGAAAAACACCAAATCACCCGCGAAGCCTACTTATGAACCAGTACTATGAGAGAAATAATAATGTAGAGCGCGTTTATTATACAGCATACATAGCCTAAGATCGCTTAGCTTGGTTTTAGCGTAAAAAAGCAAAGCAAAATTTATCGACTGAGTAAAAGTATATGACTTAAAGCAAATACCTATTCGAAAGTTATAATTTAAAAAAAATAAGAAAATATTTTTTTTGTATAGGCATAAGGAGAGATGACGACAAAACCATCATCAATTACCAGAATATTGAGATTGACAAAAAATAAGAAAACTAAAGATCCACAAAGATCACAGTGTTCTCTATCTACAGCTTCACCTATCATCCAATGTTCCTTATTCTACCCACCGAGTATTTTTATGTGCGTCCTACTCTATTATCCCTCTACTCTGTTCCGGTTATTTCCGGTTGCAATGGCAACAGGTTCTCACTCGTTGATACACAGCCTATTTTATTAAGTTGCACTACTGTATTTCATGTGGGTGTGAATCATATTAAATACGAAATAATGTAAATTTCTGTCACTATATCCCATAGACCTATCGATGGTGAAGTGAAATATAAAGCGATCAACTGCAAGCCGTAAAAAAGCGTGCATAAAGTTTATGTCTGTTTGAGTGAAAGTTAAGTTTGTTATTGTTAGAATTACCCATATTATTAGAATTAGGTACCTAAAACAATATTTAGAATTTACTTATTTTGTACCTACTTTTGTTTGATTATTTTTAGCATAGATAAATATAAATACAATTACTGTTTTATTTTTTCAATGTGGTTAAGTTTTTTTTTTAATGTAAGTTTGTTGCATTGAGTTTTTATGTCGTTTGCTCATAATGTGCTAATTAACGGAGGAAACTTTACTGGTTTTTGTTATATTTTATAGTTTTATAATATTGTGATATGTACTGTTTGTTTCCCAAATAAAATAAAAAAAATTATTTGATGAATTATTTAAGAAAAAAACCTAACTTCCACTTATTGTTGCCAAAAAAATACATGCGATAGTTAAATATTAACATTATTAAATAAAGCTTTCAGGCGGAGTATAGCCTTGGTAAATAAGGCCATATTGGTCACCAAATACTTAAGTTCGGAACCAAAAATACCTGTATACCTTTACATAGGCATAATAGCAATATCGTAGAAAGGCTTGCGGTTGACCATAGCTACTGAAAAAAAAAATAACAGCAATCCATCACCTCTCTCATGATGATGGTGTGGGCTCCGTATTTCATGACCTCATGATGATAGCTACATCGCCACTATTCTCACCTCAATTATATTAGTAACGGAGCTGTCACTTCATGTGATTGATTCTCATTCTGCTTTGATTATTTATTTCAAAGAATTTTATAATCTAATCTGCGAAAGGAAGCAACAAATCAAAAAGAGGAGATCATTGTTGTTTGTACATAAATATGGCTTTGCAATATTGTATCTAAAAAAATATGTGTAAGGTATTCTAATCCCAGCCCCTTCGGAACCCAAGTCAACCTGCACGTGGTCCACACTGCTAAATAACAAACGGGGCTCTGGCGCTAAAGCTAAAACCCCTGACCGCCGACAGGCAGCAGCGTCGCATGCCCAGCGCGGGGATTATGGGCATATCCCCCTTTATTAGGGTTGTCCAGCAGTGGACTGTTATAGGCTGGTGTGGTGAGGGATACTAGTGTGGTTGATTAATTATCAGTCAGCTTCTAAAAATATAGAAAAAAATGTTTTTAAAAAAAAAAAAAAAAATTTTTTTTTTAATTATTAATATTAAACACAAAAAGAAAAAGCAAAAGGCGATAAAGTGACTAATATTGGAAATAGATTCCATTATTAGTCACTCTCTGCACTAGATATAATGAAATAACATTTTGTATAATCTTTGTTTAAATTATTATCGAACACATAAATCTAAAGTAGCGCGTTGAAATCTTTTGAATCGACAGAGTTTCGCTGTTGTTGGGCTGAGATGAGACTG
The DNA here is from genome assembly GCA_951804965.1 of Horisme vitalbata. Taxonomy (NCBI): domain Eukaryota; kingdom Metazoa; phylum Arthropoda; class Insecta; order Lepidoptera; family Geometridae; genus Horisme; species Horisme vitalbata. The sequence goes on from OX638096.1 coordinate 699,323, forward strand.
TATCGAGACAAGGAGTACAATATGTTTGTTTATTTGTTTATTTATTTAGGGCTTCCAATGAGTCATTACACATATACTCTTACAAAACTACAAAATACGTAATATTTAAAATTCCTTTCTTTTGGTTACTATTTTAAGGTGGCCACATCTAAATCAAGTATATGCTACGTTTGGCCAAGATTGAACACCGAACAATCTGTACGTACTGAGAAATTAACATAAGTTAGTGTTTCTTTTATTAAGCTAATTAATGAGAATTTGAAGAACCAATCTAGCTGTTGTTTTTAATTTAAAATAACTCAATCACGACTCTTCAAAAAAAGCTCGTGATACGTGACGCCAAAATGGGTCAGACCACAAACAAAAACTAGTTTTAATGCCAAAAACAAACAACTCAGCACGACGGGTCCGCATTCCTCGCAAATTTTCGGCTAAATTCGGCAAAGTTCGGCAGAACTGTTGGCCCACTTCGCGACCGTTACGGCCAAAACTGGGTCAAGCTGGCCGCGGACCCCGATGATGCTGTATTGTGCAATCCTCACTTTGACACGTAGGCATCTTTGCCAAAATTTAGGGAAAAGTGTTACTGTGGTGAGTCAAGATTAGCAATAGACTATGATCCTATCTATAGCTCACTGAGCGACCTGCCGGTAGACTCCGTATGTCATGACGGGTAGGACACACTAATTGCAGACTTCAAACATTGCGGTATGTGTGACAAGAAGATTCGACGTAGTTTACCAAATGCTGCCCAATCCAGCTTATATTATTATAAATTCTTAAGAATATTTTTTAAGCTAGCTATACTAATTTTAACAATCAAATAATTTATCTCCATTAAATCGATAGATCAGCGTCGGCGCTCAGTGCTGAACAAAAACAAGTATTGAATGGAGTATCAATTGGAGCATTTCCCGCTCTCATTAGCACCACACCTTCACACACAAGCTCGAACAAGTCGCGAATGAGTATTTTTTGCGCTAGTTTAGTGAAGACATCACTCGGCCCACAATTCGAGTCGCTCTTTTATTTAACTGATTACTTTTGTATTGAAGTCAGTTTGAATGAATAGCATATAAATCAAATTATTTGCTTTGATCGAATGAATGTTAGAACACTTTAAATCATTAAAAGCCTTTTTTTATCTAGACAGATCCGGTACCGTGTCAAACGTAATTATCATTAACCGCCAGTATAAATCTACGTCTTAAATACCAAAGCATAGGCTTCTTCAAAAATTATAACGAGTTCCACATTCAGCGCCAATTTTTTTCAGGACCAATGTTGAACTACCTAAGCTATAATAAGCCCTACCCGTAATCCCGGCAACGTCATCGGTCCGTATAGTGGGGGTATAATTAATATTAAAATACCGTACGTCTAAAGGCAGTGGAGCGATGACGTCGCTGCGCGAGGAGGCTTCACAAAATAATATAAAACACTATAAAGGCAGGCGATAGGAGGTCAGTGTGCCGCCGCGTGTCATTAACTTTGCGCTGAATCCAGCTGCGCGCACGCATCGATAGCGGGGGCGGGAGCGGGCGCGGAAGCGTTTATATACATATTTTTTTTATCAGAATTTATTCCTTATAACAAACAATTTTGATGAAATAAATCTTGTAATAACTTGCATACTTTTGCAATTATGTTATGACTTTTAGAAAAGAAAATATCGATGTATTGGCTCAACAAGTTAAGGTTTCACTTCACTTCACTTCTTTATTAATTTTCCAGAATTTTCCCAGTCTCAAGTATAATTATTGTGTATAATTGTTTAAGAGGCAACTTTCAGAGGCGATCCCCAGCCGTGCACCTTTGACCGTTGCCCAATGTCACGGTTGTGATGCGAGGCCGTCGTCGGTGAACGTCTGTTCTTAGGCTACACACTTTGCGATTCTGCAAAAAATGTCATATTTACAATAAAAAATACATTTGATTGTTTCACTTATTCATTGAAGACTATAGACAACTAGAACTATTAAACCTACTAACTTTTTACCCTCAATAAAAGCTCGCTTTAGGGTAGTCATCTTGTGTAGTGTAGGACGCCCTCCAGCCAGATTGAGCGACGATTTGCGAAAAGCTGCTGGTACAAGCTGTATCCAGGTTCGGGGAGGCCTATATCCAGCAATAGACTGGTATAGGCCGATGATGATGATTTTAGAAATTATTATAGGAATCTCTTGAGGAACATATAAGGCTAATCAGAGTACCAACAAAACATCATTTAATCTTGTGGCATTCGTTGTATTTGTCTACCGTAGCGGCTTATTTCAATATCGTGATTCATATCTAGCCTACATTACAAGGAAATAGTTAACTGTATATATTTACAAATTATTAGAACACTAATTAGTTTATCTGAAATATCAAATGTGAATATGAGACTAGTAACTGGGCTAACAAGTACAATGTAATATAGTTGATGATCTGTGAACAAAATGCTCTTTTCCTGTAAAATTTACAGTTACAACATTGATTAACAGTATAAATCAATGTTATAGCTCTAATCAAAGGTGGTTCTCAGGAAAAAAACTCTGTCCACCTTTTTTTTCTCTTTTTTCTTTAGTGTACCCTTATATTACGGTACCCTAATTGTTTTACAATCTATCCAAGTAGGCTAATGAGTGATTTGAATTTAACTTAATTTGAAATAAACATTATTTCTAAGAATGTGTCCATTGGCACTTTTTTTACTGTCTCTAATTAAGGGGAGGACACTTTGTTCTTGTGTTCATTAAAAGTAGCACTCACACTATACACTACACTATGCTATTGATTGATAATACACTAACTCAAAAGGTTTAGTCCTTTTGAGCTTTCTCACCACGTCTGTGTTGTCGAGGAGCTGGATGGCCTCGTTCACGTGGTGATGAAGTCTTTGTTCATGAGCTTCTGCATATTTTTGAACTATTCTATCTACGAATTCGATATGGAGGTCCCGGTGTAGATCATCGTTTCTTGCATACCGAGGTGCGTTTACAATGCCCCTGAGTACTTTATTTTGGAATCGCTGTATTATTTTAATGTTGCTCTTACAGGTACAGCTGTATACCATAAGTCCATACTGGCATCAGGACTTGTTTGTATAAATAAGTTTTTTGTGCACTGACAGAACGGATTGTCTTCCGAGGAGCCAGTACATTTTTTTGTAGCGTAAGTCAAACTTTTGCTTCTTTTTCTTGACGTGTGCTTTCCAGCGCAGCTAAGCGTCAAGACTCATGTATTTGGCTGTGTTTTCATAGGGGATCATTTTATCATTAATGAATACTGATCAGTACTGATCTTTCTTATTTGTAATGTTGATGTGGACCGACTTTGATTAATTTAGTTTTATTCGCCATTTTCTAGTCCAATCATGGATTTTATTTACTGCGGCGTCTACTAAGGTGGATGACTCGATAGGTGGACTTCCATCAATGAGTTATGCAAAGGATTATCTTGAATTTTGACTACAGTTTAGCCTCGATAAGGTAAATCTAAAAAATGTCAATTTTTTTCTGAATCTTACTCTATACACACTTCAATTCATGGAAATGATATGTCAGGTTTTGTTTAGCCATGTCATCAACTTATCTATTATTTTGGCCAAAAACAAAGCGTAATTTAGAATCTACGCTTTCTCATTAGCAAAAATTTTTACATCTACGCATCGAGATAATTTATAGTTTAGAGCCACAAACGTGGAAAAAAGTGTCTGCACCAAAACTATCAGTTTTTACTTGAAGACTGTGATCTATTGTAATTATTATATAATCTTTCGATGCGTATACGTTACAAATATCTTTTCGCTAGTGATCGAGCCTCAGAACAGTAAGTCCTTAAAAGAGGTCACCCCTTCAAACAGGCCCATCCTAATAAAGAGGAACAATGCTAGTATTGTTATTATGGTACTAATATTACCTAGTTCAGTTGTAGTTAGTAGGTAGTATCAGGGACCATGCGAATTTGGACACAATTAGCGGAGAGCAATTAGGAACAGAATTATCATAACTCGATTCCGTTGCCTCCATATAGAGACTGCTTAAGGCATAGTTACACTCAAAAATAAGAATATAGTATAATTGAAAACTATTATAAACTTTTTTGTGAAAAAATATTCCCATAGCTGTCGCCAATTTTTTTGGCTGAATGTATCAGAATATTAAAAAACTTTTTTTTGAAATTTCGAGAAATCGTACGTTTTGATTTGGTAAGTTACTTTGGGAAAAGTGTTCCTGTTGGGAAATAGAGTCAATTGGGGCCAACTTAAATTTTTTGAAAAATTAAATTTTCGAGGCTGTGTACATTTTTTCAAAAATTTTCTTCTATACAAATCTATAGTTTCCTTAGAACAAAACCTTCTTACCGCAAAATAAAAGGTAGCTGCCCTCAAAGCGGTAACATTTTGCCCCACCCTGTATATTAGTGACTAGACATTATCTTAGAAGTAGCAAAAATGTTATAATACCTAATATTTTTATTGTACAGTATTTCACTTAGGTACACTTAGGTACATACCTACGAGTATAATCAAGGTAACTAAATATAATATGTTGTATTTTTATTAATTTACTAGCTGCGCCCCGCGGTGACGCCCGCGTGGAAATTTATGTATCAAACGTGTTTTATTATTTACATAAAAGTTTATTTTTACCACGTTTTGCGCGGAATAAAACGTACTAACATATTATTACTGCATTACCTAGCCGTACCCGTACCCGTTCCCGTTCCCACTCTCACTCCTTTTTTCGTTCCCGTTCCCTCTCCTGTTCGCGTTGATCACCAACTCAACAGCCGGTTAAGTATGATGAATTTTAATAAACTTAATTGAGAAATGATTGGTTCCCCATACAAACTGTCCAAACTATTGAACATGTTTTTATACATTTAATTATAACGTAAAACTAGAGTACGTAGGTAGTATTAATTAATTAAAAGAAATAATATGTGTCTGTAGAATCTTAACCTAAACATAATTCTTACTTATAATAATTACCTAGATAAAAACTATATTAATTGTATTGTATAAACTAAAGAAGCAAGCCAAGTCAACGGCAAAACATATGCCGTACTACTTAATAAACGCCGTCATAGCATTTTTTCTACCAACTAATGTAAGTCGAGGGCAAAGATCTTTCTGAGCCAGCAGAATAGTGCAATTCAGCATGTACACCGACGGCACACATGTAAAGATCATCTCATATAAATACTGTAAATTTTGTAAATAAATTAATTGGAACCAAGAACTGAGTCGAGTTTTACTCCTCCTCCACCACACGAAGACCCTGCCCAAGGAGCCACCAAGAAGTCCCCAGCAAGCCGCTGGAAGCGCTGCCAAAAGGAACCCAGCATACGCCGGTGGAGCCGACCAGAGGCTCTCCGCAACCGCCGCCTTGAAGTACCCAGCTCAACCCGCTGGAGGAGCCGCCCGCCCAGAAGTGCCCAGCAACCCGCTGGAGGAGCAGCCCTGAAGTACCCAGCTGAACCCGCTGGAGGAGCCGCCCTGAAGTACCCAGCACAACCGCTGGAGGAGCCGCCCGCCCAGAAGTGCCCAGCAACCCGCTGGAGGAGCCGCCCTGAAGTACCCAGCTCAACCCGCTGGAGGAGTCGCCCTGAAGTACCCAGCACAACCGCTGGAGGAGCCGCCCGCCCAGAAGTGCCCAGCAACCCGCTGGAGGAGCCGCCCTGAAGTACCCAGCTCAACCCGCTGGAGGAGTCGCCCTGAAGTACCCAGCACAACCGCTGGAGGAGCCGCCCGCCCAGAAGTGCCCAGCAACCCGCTGGAGGAGCCGCCCTGAAGTACCCAGCTCAACCCGCTGGAGGAGTCGCCCTGAAGTACCCAGCACAACCGCTGGAGGAGCCGCCCGCCCAGAAGTGCCCAGCAACCCGCTGGAGGAGCCGCCCAGAGGTTCCCAGCAGTCCGCTGGATGAGCTGCCTTCCCATACCCTAACATCCTCTCACTGCGGCCAAGATTCCTTTAGCCGTCAGCACCCTGATCGGTCTTGTGAGCCTGCTTGACCGGCAGTGAGAAAATCATTCCTGTGTACATTGCACGCCGTACACATCCCTACTTCCTACCCACCTTCCGTCTGTTACCTTAGGTCGCTTGGTGACAGACTTCCCGCACTTATTTATATATTTATATATCACACTTATATGGTTAGGGCTAGGGTGGTAGGAACACATAGGTACACACTTGTAGGGTCGTTAGGTCACACCGCTAGCTAGGGATACACTCGCACATAGCTAGGGTAACACACCATAAGGGTCCAACTGTAGGCAACTTAGGTAGGGGTTAGGTCTTAGGGTTAAGTGCTACGTAGAGTTAGGCGTAGTAGGTAGTAGAGACGTTTGGTTCTAGTACACCCGTGTACCAGGACACGTAGGGTAAAGTACTGAGGACTAAACGGCCTCTACGGTAGGAGTTAGGTAGGTAATATTCCGTAAAGACGCCTACTCACTACACACCCGTGCGTTCACCAGAGACGTACTGTAGGGTAGAGTGCCGGTGGGTGGGCGCCTTTACACAAACTTTAATCCCCTATCATACCCTGTTCAAGTATTATTTTCGGTACAAAAAGTAGCTAATGTCCCGTCTGCAAAGTTCATTAAAATTTACTATCTTTAACTGTCTTAGGGGTTGACTTGCGAAAAATCCCGAAACAGGTCATTTATTTTCAGTGGAGTGTCTCTTTGCAAAATTTCAAGTTGATGGTAAAGATTTTTTGTTCCCAATAAGTTTGCCACCACCGTTTACTACTTCAGAGGTTAATTTTTCAAAATTTGATTAACTTATGTATTATTCGGGCACCTAACAACGTACCATGTCTATGTACCAAGTATCTATCTACCAAAAATCATCTATATTTGTTTAGTGAGTGGTAACGGAGATACGTGGTAACAAACATTCACACAGACTTGTTCCCCAGACAAACTTTGCCACCCCCGTTAACCGTCTCAAGGGTTGAATTGTGAAAAACCCTGAAACATATGTTAATTTATTTTTAGTAGAGAGTCTCTACTAAAAATAACCTAAACTATCTACATACCAAATTTCATATAAATTGGTTTAGTGGTTACGGAGATACGTGGTAACAAACATTCACACAGACTTTCGCATTTATAATATTATTAGGATTAGGATTAGGATTTCCTAGATTTAAAACCAAGAGAAAGTAAAGTTATAAAAAAAATCCATAAAGTTTTACCATTTTATGGTAATACCATCTAAAGGTTAATATTTTAATATTGTGTTTAAATATTGAATATACTTTTCACCAGCTATACGTTACCTACATAGTAATTCACGATTCAAATCGCAGATTTAAATCTACTAATAATAAAATTGTGAAAATGTGTGTGTTAGGTAGTATGTTTGTTCCCAATCAGCTCCGTAACGGCTGGGCAGATAAAAAATAATAAATTAGAATAATTTATTTTTGTTTTATACATTTAAATTCACTACTACTTAAAAATAAAATTGTTAGTTTTTAAGGCCCGGTATATCTTCTCCTTAAGTCGCAATTAAAAATGTATCGCGGCAACGGTACCGCACGTCTCGTAATAATCTAACTCATAATGAGAGCTGCTCATTTTAATTAATAACTGTTTAGATAGAGCACCTTGCTGACCATCATATCCAACAGTATGTATGAATCATCTAGCGAAACACCCAGGTTTTCCTCCGCGGAGACCTTTCAACTTCCATCAAGCTGAATTTCAGTGAATCCTTCCCTAGCGCTTTTCTACTCTGTTATGCAAAGTATGCATCTCCCTCAATTTGATACTCTGTTTTTGGTCTCTAAATTTTGAAATTTATATTTTGTGATACGTACGAATTAACGTTGTTTTATTTAAAATCCTGCCCTGCCTTCCACCGGTAATCATATGTTATTCAGTCTTATTCAGAGGATGGCACAGAATAAAAATATATTTTGAAGCTAAAGGTTTAAAAAAATGTTTTTTTTGTCATTTTTTTTTTTTTTACAAAATATTAACAGTCATCCAAACTTCAACCAAAGTTTCACATATAAACTTCCCACATTGATGCGTATTTGCGAACAAAATATGGTTTTTAATGTAAATATGGTTATATTTTTGAGATTTAATGCATTTTGTCTATAATATATTGCTCATTAAAAATATTATCTTGGTCTATCCTTTCTGCTCTACAATTGGACTAAGTAATTCAGTTTTGTTATTCACACATTCACGAATATTTTTCCGCGCGCGTGTTAGCTACACATACTACTATGGACACTATGTATAAGCTGTGAAGTGTTTCCAGAAACTGATTGTATAACTAGGTAAATCACTATGCGTGTATTATTACTGCGACTTATTGCGACTAGTTTGCACTTACGGGTTTGCTTGAATTAACTAAGCAAAAGTAACCTATGTCCCTTCGCTAATGCTCTCAAAAAAAAAAAATCAGCTGAACGATGAGTGTCAAACACTTCATTTATCAACTTGATAATATTAATGAACGTTGAACAGCCATGAACACAGATAAATAAATATATAACCATGAGTTGGTCCCAACTAAAGATATTTATGCAGGCCGCTTAAGTTCCTCCTGTGGAAGTTGTAAAAAAGAAAATTAAGCCAAACGTGGTGATGATGGCTCACCTTCCGAAATAGGAATAGATCTAAATTCTGCAATGGACATAGAGCATTAGAAGAAAACTAATTTTTAGGCGTACCATAGACTATGTTAGAAGTAACTAACAAAAATTTAACGTAAAACCTTCAATGACCTTAACATTATCGGTTTTAACCTAAACGAGGCCTTGCGAGGGCTACGGGAGGGCCGTAAAGAAACCATCGTGTCCTACTTACCAGCTGACTAACAAGAGGAGGTGCTTCACCGGTGCAAAGTAAACTAAGTCTTATTAAAAGAGCAGGAAGAGTCACCGGGAGTGAAAGTACCGTTTGTAGGTCTGTAGGCCTGCTGGTTGAATGTGGGCGACGAGTGCCGCGCCGGTGTGCGTGCACGCAGCGAGATAGCGGCCAGGGAGACTCAACTCGAGGAGAAATGCGTCGCTGGACATAAATACCTGGTTTTATTTTTACTGCACAATCATCTCAAACCTCATCTCACCTCTGCTACCATCTTATAAGTACACGTACATCGAACATTTTTTCAAATGTTTACCAACTAACAAACACTTTGATTTTCAAATATTCTTCTTCTTCTAGTGGCTCTCCACTTTAGGTTTTCCGCCAGCTCTGCAAATTTTTCCATCTCTTCAGCTAAGCGAAAGAGATGTTCGCTGGCTAGACGAAAATTCGTCCAACCCTGGATGTTACGCAACCAGGATTTTTTCCTTCTAACGCATCGTTTTCCCATTACTTTGCCCATCATGAGTTGATTGTTATTTTCAAATCATCATCATTCATTTAAGAGCTGTGCTCTTGTTGGCGCAACTGATACAACTCATTCTATCTGCCTCTCTCCAAAGCAGCCTCCTTTACTTCCCTAAGCGACATGACATTTTGAAATAGGATTGATACATTTTTCACTACATATACGTAATTTCATTTCAATTCCTTTAAACAGGGAAGATATAATGAATAAATAAGATAGTATGACAACGATTTTTTATGCCATTATGAGTGCCTCTAATTAATAAGATATGGCACTTAATAATACCATAGCGACATTGTAACCGACACTCTTGACTTTATTACTTATCCACATAATTATAAAAGATTAACGAAGTATTTAAAGGAATCGACATAATTATAACAACCTACCAATCAACTACAAAAAGTTAGTTGCGTGTATCCGATACAACATCCTCCGATATTATTAACCGCAAATAGATATAACACATGAATTATTAACTTAACTATCAGACATCAATCTTGTTTTTTTGTCTATTTGCTTGATTATTTTGCCTGTCTTAATATTTTAAAAGTAGGTTTCTACAATTGCTTATAATTCTCAATATAATAATTGATCATCATATAACAATTTTTCTATTAATTTTTAACAGCTACAATTTCTGAGTTAGGATAAAGCTAGAAGTGTACTTATTATTCAAAGTACATACGTAGATGACGACCGACGCCTGCTCTACCTCACGCCTGCTAACGCAGCAGGCCGCGGTTGAGCCCCGCTGCTCGCTCGGTGGTGGTAGAAAATTTTTGGTGGGAAGTGAGTGGGGTGCGCGCGCGCCGGCAGTCAGCGACTACCACGCGCGGCCCGCGCCCGTCCCGCGAGTGAAGTGCAGTGCCACCCTTACAATACCGCTACAGGAACACAGTGACAACACGACTAACACAAAACATAAACAGTGTACGTTACAAAAAAGAAAAAAGGACACTTGTAAAATTCGCAAAATCAAGTGTTTCGGAAATGGTTGTAATTGGCATTAAAATAGTGACGTGACAGTGTATGTGGAACAGTGGAGTTTGGACGCATCTTTTTATGTTATTTTATCTGCCCTCCTTGTAAATATTCGTTGGAATATTTTTTTTGTTCTTCGTTCTTATTTTATGCCAATCACATCTTTTTCCCTTTTTTTCTTTTCTCTATTTTCTAACAGCTCCGCTTACTAACTGCATGTTTCTTTGGTTTTATTTTAATTTTATTGGAAAATTGTTTTTGACGTGCGTTGTCGGTATCGGAGCGGTTTTCGGCTGATAGAGTAGGAAGGTCGCGCGACAGGTTTTTTTTACAGTTTTAACGGCGCCTGCGCATAGCGACACCAATTTATTTACACATTTCTTTGTTTAGTCTCTAAACATTTAACATAACTGCCCCACTATGTATATTGATCATATTTTTTTTATATGTAAAACAGTTTAAAACTAAGGACATATTTTAAATTTGTTTTATAAAACTCACTCCAAAATTATTCAAAGATTGTAATTCGCTAGATAGCAATGTTATGGGAACGAGTTCATCGAATCCATTTAAATAATGAGGTCATTACACCTGTACGTAGCTAATTACTATACGTTCATGATACATTTTGCACAAATTACTTAACGATAGATATGCAATTAGCTATTTGAATGGTTATATTTTTATATAAAAATATAATTAAGTATTGTGATTTAGCAATTTGAAATGAAGGGTTCATATTATTGAAATATTAAAAACTTATTCACAAAATAAGGGTTATACTCGTAATATCAAAACTAGGTCAACGAACTATATTATTAAAAGTAGGTCACACATATATTGAAATAAGGTCGACTATCAAAGATTTTACAAAAATATCGAATCTCAAAAAAACATTACATTTTCTTAACTTACCCCCCTTACTTACCTATATTATGTAACTAAATTTAAATTTACATATACATTTTTAGCTAAAATTATCGCAATATCTACAAATCTATCTCTATACTCTACCCAAGCTCTCGAACCTTGTTTTCTCAGTCCCCCCTTACCCCCTGTTCTTTGGACTTTCCGTTGTGGCAGACTTGGCAGGCGGGAGTAGAACAACCTCTTACTAGTAGTGCGGCTGGATAGTAGCGGCTAGTGGTTACTAGTAGCCGGATAGTAGTGAACCAGTAGCGGGTGACGCGCCTATGGACACACTTGATAATGACTCGGACTTGACCACAGGAGCTGTTCCGTATTCCAACTGAACACCACGGTGAGTATTTATAGGGTGTGTTAGCATTTGGGTACCAGCTTCTGACCACGGCTTCACTCGCATGATACTTGGATAAAAAGTAGCCTTACATCTATGTATATTCCATGTTTCATACAAATCCGTTCTGCCGTTACGGTGTTGAGTGTGAATACAAACTTTTTATAATACATTCCCTTGTTAGATGATTTATAGTGCATTACTAACAGTTCTAATAGTAGCCAGTGTGACAACTAGTTTACCCTGAAAAGCTGTAAAATGGTTTTTTTTTTTAATTGACAGTTTTTCAAGGTTAAAAGAAAACGAAGCGTCATCGCTTACATACCGATATTGGAATCCAAGTCACCGCTACCATAGTTAATATTAGGTAAATTAATTGATGAGCTTCTTATTTTATCACCTCAATACGGTGTCATTGTTGAACGCGGAATCATTTAACATCCGATCAAAAAAATGTCTCACTCAGGTAATGGGTTAAACCACGTCATAAACAAGTTTAAAACTATCATAAAGTTCATATTTTAATTCACCTCCAACAACACGTAATCAGCTTATCTGTTGCTGACTTGCATACAAAACCTGACCTACATCTGTATTCATTGCCTGTTCCGTACGCCGCCTACAGGCAGGAGTTGCTTCACGGCGATCCTTCTACATGACTCATGGCGACAACATCATCCGAACTACATCAAACTAAAATAAATCGCATTCCATTGAGATAGAGATCAAATCATTTGCGATCTACGTTTCGTAGACGTGCTACGAAGGATGTATTATGTTTCATGTTTTCTAGGCTGAGGAGTGCCTTTGACCCTGTGAGGAAGGTCTAGTTTGACATTTTGGTAATGGATGGTGAATCACAGTGTTGAAAATATTAGTCAGTAATGGAAGAGATAAGATAAATTAATGCTAATCTATTGGTACTTTTAGAATCCTATTGTATTTCACCTACGTATAATATATATAGCGAGTACGCTGTACTTAAGATTAAAGTGTGTAATGAAGATATTTTTCACAATAATCTATCACAAATTGATAATTATCAACCAATTTATATATTAAATCATCAAAATCATAGCATCTCGTACCATAATTATTTAGATGCAGTAAGCAGCATCTACATCAGTAAACCGTGGTGATGTGGTTTATCATTTCCATAACATAAACCGATCTCACATAGGATTCTTGAACAGGCTTAAACATTTCACATTGTCCATAAACATGTAAATAGTTGTAGTTAGTTAACTCAGTCTTTTTCACATTCATCTAAGAGATTATAAATAAATAAATAAATAAATAATGCGGGACGTAATCACACAGCATCATGTAGCCCCAAACTAAGCAGAGCTTGGAACCACATGATTGATATACTACACATATATATTTTTTTTTGATAAGTACATATATATCATACATAGAAACACCCATACCCGAGACAAATATCTGCAGAACATGCAAACATTTGATCCGCGGCGGGAATCGAACCCGCAACCTTCTGCGTCTCAGGCGGACCTTCGCCCAATGCGCCACAGAGGCCGTCTATAAATAAATACTCTTCAACTTAGCCTTTTTACAGCGCATCTTTTCATTTGAATTAAGTAATATTCATTCCCTTTATCCTGAAGCTTATCCAACGTGGTCCATAAACCATCAGCAGAGTAATCTCTCGTCTAGCCGGCATCAACTAGAGACCCACAAACTATGGCACATATACGTGAGGGGGGGAGGGTAGGGGGGGAGTGCAACTTTCACTCGCGCGGCAATGGCCATGCGCGTGTCAAGTGTACGCTAGAGCAGGACTGGTGGGAGATTCCGTCTCTTTGCCAATGTTGCTACTGAGGCCATGGTTTCAGTCATCCGCGAATATTTCAAGACGTTTTCTGACATTCCACCATTGTACTGCCATGGTTTGCGAATCTTGGAACAATTCAGAAGCAGTTTTAAAGTAGTTCCATTTTATGAAAGGGCAGTGAGAAAAAAAACATTCAGTCACATAGAATTATTTACTACTAATGATTATTACGTTCTGTTTTTCTAAATTTGCAATAGCGTATGGACTTTTAAAAGATTTCATCATTTCATCATCGTTAAAAATAAATCAAGAGAGATTGATGGACGCAGGGCATTGCACTGTAGGACACGCTCTAAACAACCGTGACGCGAAGTAATACTTTGTTATAAGTAATGGTTACCACTTAACATTAGGTGGAGCATGTGCTAGTTCCATTTTCGGGTATCATAAAACAAATCATCACCGACTCGAAGTGCTCGCTGCGTACCTTACGTTGGTGTTCTTAGCAACTCCGCCCGGTCGCTACTTGGATAAGTGACCGTTTAGTGTCATTTAGATCTGAATACTTCCGTTCTTCGGAAGGCACGTCAAGATCCCGGCTTTTTCAATCGTTAAGTCACATCAGAGGGTTCTGGGTGGTGAATAGTTTCACCATATCTTTGTGTACTGAGTTAATCCTGAACACGACCAACAATATTCCTTAAAATATCAGTTTTGGAGAAATACAAATACTTCTTGTAAAATTTTCAAAGAGCAATATATAGCAATGCCGATAATCAAAGTCCATTCGAATTGTTTAGTATTGCCGATCGTTCGATGACGTCAACCATCCCTCCCCTGGCCATCCAAGGCTCCTGGTTTCACCACGGTAGCTGGTATTGGTGACTCATCACACCAGGGTTTTCTCGTTAGCACAGTTGATTCGTGCGAAAGGTTATGCAAGTTTGACGAATAGTTTTGTTTACTTATTTGTTTAGTATTGCAAATATGATGACTGATCACAAGTTCACGCAATTTTTCAGCATTTAAACTACAGTTCCATCCCGGACTTTACTAGTAATTAATGGTCTCATTGTTTCAAAATCTTGTTAATGACAAAGCCCTTTTTAAGGTTTTACTCTCAGAATGTACAAAAGTTTTAGTTTGAAAATCAGTTCCGAACATCGAAATTGGAAGTTCTTCCTATAAGCATTGACAAAAGAATTTTTATTTATTAAAAATTGAAAATTTGTTTTATTGCTTTATACTATTCCTAGAACAGGGTAGACATAGATACGCCTGGTATAATTGTGAAATCTCCTATAACATTGACAAAACATATTTTTATTGATTAAAAATCAAAATATTGATACATCTCTATACTATTCCAAGAACGGGATAGAAATAAATATGCCTAGTACGTAGATGAGCATTCTACTACAGCGCAGGTACACACACAGTACAGTTGTTTATTTCGCGCACGCATGCGCGGACGTTGCCCAGCGCACGCGGTGAAAGCGGCCATCAGCTGACCATAATCTACAAGCAGGATTCTATGAAACAGACACAAATAACATTTTCCTTATTTTGATAATTCTTAGATCTTTTCAAGGAACAAAAATCTAGAAAGCACTAAGAGGCATTCGGTCAGGACAAAGTTGTAACAAAAACATTAGTTTCCATTTCAATACAAATATCGATACATAAATCAGATATTTTAATTACCTTCTCATAAAGGAGTATTTTGGGTACTTCGACAAAATTACTATATGGTTTCTACTACATATGCATGAAATTAGCGATCATATATATTGTCAACACTGTCCAAATATTAAACAAATGACTAGTGTTTCGAAAGCCAAAACCTTAAACCAAGCTTTTATGCTTACACATTTTGTTGATAAAAACCCGTCAAAAGATAAGCAATGCCTAAACTAGTGCCATATCTCTCTCATCAGATAATGACAAACAGTTTGGTTAATTTTGAGTAGTTTAGTGTGACGGAATATTTCAAAGAAGCCACTAAAACAATTGATGTATTGACCACCGGCAGTTTCACATTTCCACAATTTTCCCGCGGCACGTACTCGTACGGGCGCGCCTCGCTAACATTGTCGTGCGTCGGAGAAAGCTCGCCCAGCCGCCAGACCGGTCTACTCTAGCCTAGCCCCCCAGACCCAGACCTAATTCCTAGGCCACGCGCTCCTGTTACCTGCATAGTGCATACGTTTTTAGAACTTTAATAAGGAAATAATATTATTTTGCAATTTTGTGCATGTTTTTATTTGATAGGCTTTACCACTATTTTATTGTGTGTGTGGGTGGTGGTACCTGGGGCTTGAATTTACTTCATTCTATTCCTTTAGTTCAGATATGCAAGCGTTAATGTTTTATGTATGTATCTCAGATGTTCGGCTACTTTTAAAATCCCCGAAAATTTACGTAATAGAACCTTATTTTATAAAAAGCTCATTATTTTCTTTCTGAAAACTCACCCACACACTAACCTTATACAATAAAAGTCATAACTCATTGTTCATAAAACAAAATTACACCGCATCGCGATCGATAAAAACATCTTTTCAATATTCCCACACATGTTATTTTTTTGTAGCAGTACCTGAGCCAACGCGGCCCGAAATTCAAATATTGACTGATTGAAGGGTCCCGAGGACATCTGTCGTGCTAGTGCATTGTGCCCCGGAGAAAGCTACACGCGAGAAAACCCTTTACGTGCATCCTTTTCGGTAACATGTGCTTCATAAAAGACATCGAAATGTCGAAAAACCCTGTAATTTAGCTGTGAATTGTAAAAGTGAACGTATAAAAGATTTTTGAAAAGAATATTTTACCTTTAAAAACGGCTAAGGGTAGAACAACGTGCTGTGAAATGGAATGTTTTGTGGCTTCTTGTAAAAGATTTCAACGCGCTCCTGTCGCTTGCACGCTCTAACATGAATTTTTAAATTAGAAATACCTTTTCATCATGACAAACCTTACCATAATTTGAACATAGCTGTATCGTATGAAAATATCGGTGACACAGTGCATGAAGGCCCACACAAATGTTTGTATGAATTGCGAACATTTGACGCGGGTCCTGGGGATTTCTATTTATTATTTATTTTAATTTATTAGCACTAGCACTAGCACTAATTAATTATTTAATCAATACCTAAAATTTTACACCATACAATAATTTAAATTAAACATGTATAAAAAACATAATTATTTTAAAATAATAATAAATGCAGTACAGATTTTAGACACTCGCATTTACATTTACATTATTATTTTATAAGTATGTTTTTACACTTAATATTATATAGGTAAGTAATATTCATGTGATTAAAATAATACAAGCTTTGCTTAGTCTGGGATTACATGGTGTTATGTGATAGTGACAAGCTTTTTTTATCTTTACATGCAAAATTGAAGTGGGCATTCTATAAATACGTCTACACTTTAGTTCTTAAACTTCTCAGTTCAACAAACTTACGTGAGACGGTAGTAAGTAACTGGCTATAAATTATACTGAGAGTTATAATTATTGTAATCGTCCATTATTTATTTCTAGGCCTTTTCCCACCAATTGCCATAAAAACTATGCTGCCGTATTTTTTTGTTATCTCAAGACACCCCAAAAAAACCTTCACAATACAAAATGATCTAAAAACTACCCTGTAATCAGTTTCAACCCTTTATTTACCCCTCGTAAGAGCCGGAACGGATATTGATTGATAAGGTCCGGAAACCGGATGCCGGATCATGTTCAACATTCGACACCACATCCTCACAGGGTTAATACGAAGGTGATGGGATTCTATTATGCCTGGTGCTGTTGCTTATCTGATGAAGGAATAAATCGAAATAATAGGAATTTTGATGTATTGATGTATTCTTCGCACATGCACATCCATGTTGTTTTAGTTTAATCAGCGACCACAGATAGTTTTACAAAGTGCTTGTCAAATTTTCATCCAAAAAGCTTTTCATAGTCTTCTCTTATCTTTGCCACTTGTGAATGTTTCATGTAAAGCCTCCTTGTTTGTCTCTTCTCTTTCTTAAAAAAATCTAAATTCTTTGGTAACACCATCCTCTATTTAATCATCAGCACAGCCCGTTGTATCCATTCAATAATTAAGCTGTATTATTTTTTCGTTTGCTTTCTTTCTTAACTCTTATAATAGAAAAAAAAACTAAAAATAAATGCACTGGAAAAAAGCACTGGGTGATTTCAGGAAGATGTGTTTTGACGTCCTCATTTTCAATAGTTGATAATAATTTGCCGAGACTCAATTAATTTACAACCTAAACCTGGCAAACTGAAAAAGTTATTATAATATGAGAATACGTTGAATGAACTGTCGTCAAAATTGTATAATAGAAAATATCTATAGTCATGCACATGTTGAATTGATCGATACAACAATATAAAGATTATCTCAAACATAATTTATTCAACAGGGACATACAACATCAACAATATTTCATTACAATACAAATTGTACCCTCTATCTTCAGATAACAAAACCGATTATTCATCCTTTATCGGAACTCGACAGTGATTCAAACTCTCTGTCCCAAAGAACTTGTGCGAGAAGGATGGAAAGTGAACAAGGCTCTACGATAGAGAGGGACAGAAGGCGGGCAACGTCCTGATTTGTCAATAAACTTGACCCACATTTCATTGAGAGCGAGTCTGGAAGGAGCCTGAAGGAGGCTGTATTCATAGTGGTGTTATGATTAGAAAAATTCATACAAAAAAACCTAAGACGTTTTATCTTTGCTTGTTGGGTATTTGCTTTCGTAAAAAAAACTTTGATCAATGTATATTTTTTGTATTGTTATTTTTGTGATCTTCTAAAACATTTATACTTTAACACTTTGACGGTTGTCGTGCTCATACGCTCATGCTGCAAGTGGCTATTGTTCTTAGAATTAGTACTTGCTAAAAGTGCATGTATAAAAGATTTTTGAAGGAAATTAAGTCAATCAATACCAACACTTAATAGTTAATCAATAGGTATCCAAGGTCTTAGGTGGACTAAGGTCCATAAAATTCTACTGTTAGACATATACATACTTCCATTTGTTTGGGAGATTTTTCCATAACCGCCATACTTTGCCTACCTGCCCCTAGTATAATCCTTTGCAAGTTTACTCTACAATATATATGCATAGAAATGAAAGGGCATATAACCTGCGCTGTAAATGATCAGTGCTTATCCATTAAGTTGTTGTGAGGCAAAAGCTGGCCTCAACGTGGACGCGGCCTGCTGCTCCTTGTCCGATATAACGGTGCGGGCAACGCCCTCTGATATTTGGACTGAAGGCCTGACGCGGGAATTACTGACCGTGGCAATACACGGGACGTTTACTGGAAACTGATTCTTACCAGGTTCAAGCAAACTTGGTTACCGATTACCATGTTAGTAGTAAACAGTCTTTATTATCTAGTTTGAAAAGAATTTTGTAGTGAGCGTCATGGAAGGGTGATGGCGACTTTTAATTTAAAATCACCTTTGGAGCACCCAGTTTATTTTATTATGTTCACTCATTTTCCTTTGAAGATCAAGAAACGAATCATGAACACGTCACTTTTTTATTAAATGGCTTCTGGGATAGTTTTCCACAATTTCACCAGTATCAAGTATAATTTGTTCATAATAATATGAGGGCAACGTGGTACGGTTTATAAATCCAGTCATGACGCACTGTTTTTTTGACAGTTGTCAAATGAAAGTCTCTGAAAATATCTACTCTCAATTAAAAATAATGCTTGATTTTGGTTCTCGATTCTTGAACATATTTCAAAGCAGAAGCAAAGTACAATATGCAATATATACACAAGTACAAGTATAATAAGCTTGATGCAAGTCAATGATAGTTCAGTATATATTGTGTATAGGTAGGTGCAGTAAAGGATGTTCCCCACGCGCGGAACAGTTAGCCCGGCGGAGCGCGAAGGCCGCTCGCCGGCCACGTGCGCGTGCAGTTACTCTCGTGTGTGAATAGCGTTATGATTTTGTAAAAGACTTATGAATAAGTAACAGTTCTTGTTTATGGCAATGTGTTAATGACTTGATAGAGCAAGCACTTTACCAAAAGCATGTTAGAGCAGAAGAAAAAAAAGACGTGTGGCACTCGGGGACTGCCGCGGTAAAGCTATTGCACAGCATTTTGTATCAACTTATGCAATTATAATTATTTATTTATTTTTATACGATTTCACTTATAATTGAAACACATAAACATCTAAAAGCAATAAAAATTCCAAAGAAAAGATTGTGATGACAGAAATTTCAAAACAAATCTGAAATTAGATTCAGGTGAAAAACGTCAGACGTCAGTTCGTGTCAGAGGCCAATCATGGATGTGTAGCTATCTTTACTGTGTTGAACACTAGCGCTGCGACGTTGCGACGAAGAACGAATAGAATACAAAAGTTTGAATATGAACTCTATTTCCAAGCAACAGATTATAAAATTAAGTAAAAGTGGGGAGCGTGAGGTTTTTTTTCGTTACGGAATTTCTGGATTCGGTCCCCGCGCTCAAGGCCCTCGATAGAAGCTATGCAATAGCTTAAAAATTATAATAATAAAACTTTCTTTATAGATTGACTTATAAGGCCTTATTAATGTTACAAAGTTTTGTAACATTCGTAGAAAAAAAAACTTCAAAAATTCCTGATTTGATACAATTTGATTTGATTGAGTTTATATAAATACTACTGTGCCAACAATTTTGCTGTAAAAAGAAATAAAGGAAAGTAAATCAATGTTAAATTATGTATTTGAGTTAATAATAAAACAATGCAGAATAATTTCTGATAAACAATAAGTACACTTTGATGACAGACATCGTCCGCTTTCGTCCGGCGCGCTCCATCGCGCCCGCCTCTCGAAAATATCTGTTTTCCACCGCTGGCGCTGAAGGGAAAGTCGGACCTTCGTACTGTTTACCTCAAAGAAAAGTTTTTTTGATCAAATCGTTACACAAGTTCAAAATTATAAATATAATCTGTTTTCCGCATAATTACTCTAAAGTTCTTTTAAAGTGCATCGTCCGTGTAAGAGACGTATAAATAAGTGCCTTACCCTGCTTACGAATCAATCAATTCACAAAAAAACTATTTGATGTTATTTTCTGCTTTGCGTTAAATTTAACAATAATTAGATACTTGAAAATTTCAAAATAGATACGAACATTATATATTTTTGAATAACTTAGCTATTTACTTAATTTATTTGACAATTGAAAAGTTAGCCCAAAATAAAACTTTGTTAAAACTTATTGTCCTGGTTTACGTTTGACGGTACACTCGTCCTACGGTGCCCGAACATCAAAGTATCCTAGATTTCAATCGGTTATTATAACTCTGGTGTATATCACTATTTACATAGAAACGGGGCCTTACCCGTTATAATCGCATAGTTCGTATACATGAATATTATTTAAATAATCACAAAAATGTCTAGGTGAGTCCACTTTAATTGCTGGTAAGTGGAGCAATAAAAAGATGCTCAATTTTGGGGTTTATAAGCCTTAATGGTGGTCGATTATGATAATCCGGTCGTTATTTATTTACGGATTCCGCAAAAAGTGCGGATTATAAAGAGGCTTCACCGCAAGGAAACGGTATTCAAATTATGTACTCAATGAGACTCCGGTCCTATGTCAATTCGAAGTCTTAAATATCAGCATTAATTTGAGCAAACTATTTTGTGGACTAAATTGGCAATAAAGTTATGATAAATAATACATTCACCAAAAGCTATAATTATGTAAAAATATAAATTATAACTTCTTAGTAAATGTTTATAATGAAACAGAAATAAAATCAAAGCAACAAGTGCAACTTTTCCTCATCCAGCGCGCGGCCTCTTTGTACCGACTCACACGTACTTGACTTCGATGTAGGTCTCGCGGTCGCTAGGGGGGTAAGGGGGGTAAAGGGGGACGTCTCAAAAAGTGAAATGTATAACTGTATTCTGAATCAGACTAATAAAACATACTTAAGTACAGAAAAGTTGAAAAACCAGCTTCAAACTGACCCGTGAAAATATGATAACTATATTATTAACGATATTATTAATAAAAGAACGATTATTATTATAAATTTTAAGTAACAAAGACTTAATTGCTGATCAAACGTAGAAAAAATGTTTCGATTTTGTATAAAAAATAACTTTATTCAAACTCAATGAATGCAGTCTGCCTGTGGCATCTTGAACCTTATTAACATTTTGTCATCGTTAAAAATCAACACAGACTTAAGTACTTATCGTCTATTATAAAGCTTGATATATGATATTGGTTCATAATATCGAAATATTCAAATATTTAAAAGTCTCATGAGCTTGGCTGATAATCAAAGCACAGCCCAACACCAACAAAAACACCAGCCTATTTAGTTCACTGCTGGACAAAGGCCTCCACTATAAAAAAAACGCAAGTCCTAGAAAGCTTGTAGTGAGAGTTTGTTGGTGGCATAGTGTAGGGGTGTACTAAGAGAGGATTTCCTTAAATTGAGCCCCTGAATTAAGACTGAACCTCTACGTGGCCGAAATCGTTTGCTGTATGCAACTAGTATATTACACTTTGAGTGCTGGAAACATTACTATAATTATATTGAAGTGCTGGTCCACGTGGTGCATGGCGCGCAGCGTCGTGTACAAGTCAGCACATGACGCTGCGCGCCATGCACGAGGCTTGCACTCAACGTGCTATTGTTTAAAGATAAGACAGAAAGACACTGAATAATTTTTTGATTCATATGACTTATTTACTTGTAAGTGTCCAGTGACAGCAGGTGGACTAAGGCGCTGACCAAGTGGTGGCGGAGAGATGGTCATAGAAATAGGGCGCGTCCACCGGCGTGATGGGTCGACGATATCAGAAAGACCGTGGGCGGCAACTGGTTCAAGACTAGCGTAGGATCGCGGGAGGCTTATTAACAGCAATGGGCCGAAAATCGCTGAAATCATGATGATAAAGTTTTATACGTTAATTTTTACCACATTTATGTGTTTAATGTGTATGTAATTCCGTTAATGGCATAATAATGATTGCTTTGTAGTCATCCGTCGATTATAATTCAGTAACAATGATGACTTGATTATTTAAGTAGCTTGCTTTGATTCGGTTGTTATCTTTAATTGTAGGCTTAACGGTAAATGGCACATCATTGCATAAAGATGCGAGGGGCTTTAAAATTCTGTCAGAATTGAATTTATTAATAGAACGACTATGATGAAAGAGCTTGTAAAACTTTTTAACGAGTTAAATGTACAAACGTGTTTATTCCAAATCCAATATTAAGAACTTGATAAAATGTAACAGGTATTTCAGACCTTCACTTAAAAATAAAATACAAATAATTCATTTACCAAAAAGCCTAATACAGATAGAAATACAGATGGTCCCCGCAATAGGCATGCCCGTATTGCGGGAGACCACTATACTTAAAACGTATTACATAAACAAAAAAAAAACACAGTAACAGGGCAGAATAAAATAAGAAAGAAAATGATACGTATCACAATAAATAACATGCGCAATTAAATTAAAGCAAGGTCTGCAGCAAACTAAGTAAGTATCCACGAGTAAGAATGTATGTGTGTGTGTGTGTGTGTGTATAATTAAGAAAAATCATTTTTTATATCATAATAAACTCAGAAATGTATCAAAGATGACAACAATTTCACAACGCGTATAATCCAACCTACAGATGCAAAATCCGGTAACTCTAAGATAAAACTTTCTTCGAATGACGTCATCTGGTCGCAGCCTCTACCAGGATGTCTACCCTAAATTAGGTCACCGCGCTCAAAGAAACCTAAAAAGGTATGAAAGTTATTTTGGGGAAATTATGCCTTGGAATTTAATAACGTCCTGTTTTTTATTTTTCAACTTTTAAATTCTATTTTTTCTTAAACTTGGCTGCATTTGAATGCGTTCTTTTGACACAGTCATTTTACAAGGTATAAATATCATTGCTGAACAGTTTTGAAAATAAAACAATCACTAGGAAATGATATTGCAAGTACTAATATTAATTTAGATTAAAGCTCGTCCAAGTGTAGGGATGCAATTCTCTCCATTTTGCTCTTTCCATTGCAAGCTTTTTCACTTCCTTACAGTTTTAAGGTACCTACCTAATTTCTTCAATTCTATAAATCTTTATTGTACATACATAGCAACATAACACAGAAATAAAATTACTTAAATGCTATGTACAGAGGCGAGCTTAACCCTGACAGAGTTTTCTTACAACAAACCCTTACAGCAAACCATATATATATTTTTTACATATTATAATATATTTTTTACATATATTTTTTATTTATATTTTTTAATATATTTTTTACATAATATTTTATATATTATAATACATTTACCTATTGTCTCATTAGTCCGTCCTATTCAAATCTAAGCCCCTTACGCCATACATTCTAAAACCTACAGCCTTCGTCATAAAAGCCATGCACCACCAAAACGCCTTTAATAGGTTCCGAAAAGCCGGGATTGGGGTCACGCGCCGGTCCCGTTATCTGTTACCGGGATTCGAACCTGCTCGACCGCTCGAGACCTATCATTGGGGGTATTTAAATCTGACTATGGAATGAAGGATGCTGTGTATTTTTATGATGCAGTTTTTGTAGTTTTGGAATCGACTCAAGTGATTTTCATAACGTGAATTCAATTGGATTTTATACCTATTATTATATTTTAGTGAAACCTACTTTCTTCAGAAAGTAGGTTTAAAATATAAAACTTAAAAATCTTAGTACCTAGTTTTTAAGTTTCTTGCACTTTTCTATCAATGTGCGCTTTAGATCGTATCTATTGTTATTAAATAACGTTAAATAATTGAAGACACAAAAGGAGGTACACCTACACTTGATTTCTCAGCGGAGATGAAGAATCACAATCCAATGAAATTCACAGCACTGGTATAAAGAGGTCTAATCTTAACTTATAGACCCATAAATCTTTCATAAGCTGTACTCCTGTCAAAACAAAATTGATTTCAAGGTTCAATTCTCGGTAGTTATGTTAGGTACCATAATCAGCCTGTAATAATCCACTGTTGGGATTTATCCAACATCAATAATAACCAATTATACAAAAAAATAAATACGTGCTATTTTTAGTGGGTATGAGAAACCAGGAATCTATATGTGGTACTCAAGTTCCTTCACTTGAGAGACCTAACACACTGTTTTACTTCAACTTTCATGGAAGTCATCAGTTGCTTTGTGTCCTAGTTTATTCCTACAGCTGTCTACAAACCGCAAACGTGATCGAGCTGGTAAAAAACTCGCACTAGGCACCCAGGTCTTATGACATCCATCAACTATCTACACAAAACCAATACACTTCACAGTCTTAGGCTGCTCGCCCACGTCAGACTGTTTGTAGGACCAAAAATCGGGTTGATCTTTCCTCCATAGTATTTCTGACCGACATTTTGTAGGACGTGTGCGTTGCACTATTGCAATCAGTGCGTTTCATTTTTCTCTTATAAAAAATCGCTTCTCGATTATCGGACGTGGGCGAGCAACCTTACACGATGCTGCCGCAAAATCATTCCATACTCAATAAATTTATTGCTGTCACATGGTAGTACACAGATGTTACATAAGAGGTTAGTATCACACATGAACACATGAACCCTGTCTAAAGGCATTGCAACTGAGATAGGTAGGCAGACCGAGCTTTTGTCACACATGAAATTTATCTTAGGTAATAAATATCAAGCAAGAAAGTAAGTCAGGTAATTATTCCTGTCAGTAGTGGGTAGGCATTATGCAAAATTAATTACATATTAATTAGTACTTATTGCTGATGCTTTTTAGCATCCACTGCAAATGCAAAAACATTTTGGCCATTGCAGTCTACAAGCTGTAAGTAAACCTACAGGGTTTACTTCATTAATTGGCATAAAGATAAGCTGAACAGCGCGCCCTAGTGGCCCGTGTTCGATTAATCACTGAACTGCGAACCTAACTGGACTTACACGCAATGGAGCCGACTTATGATCGATTTGTGCTCCTTTCGAGCAACTATTGAGTGTGTATGCCATTATTTCACGAGGAATATCTGAACCTGAAACCTTAATCGGTAAATTTATTTAGTTAGGTTATTTTTATCATTATGAGCCTTGTGGCCAGAACTACGTCAAAAACGAATAGTCTTCTTAATCTTGTACATGTAGAACGAAGAAAAACGCCACTATTTTTTTAGCTAAGCTTTCCCAGCCGGTAATAGGTACGACAGGGCGCGCGTGATTAATAATAACGGTGGACGATAATAATGCTGGACAACATCACATCATCATGTGGCACCAAACTAAGCAGAATATGCAGTATTTTAGAAACCTTACGTACTAGAAACTAAATACTTATTATAGGGATAGAAATTGTTTGCAACAAAGCTACACAAAAAGCCTGATGGTTCAATCAATTCAATCGAAAACAAGACAATATTGCAACTTTATTTGCTTTAATTTGTGTATTTTCAAGACCATTTACTCATAAGAAGATACAGATGTCAAGCACGGGACTGACGGTTCAAGTTCCTGTGAGTAACTACTAACTTATCTGAGAAATATAAAACATTACAAGGATTGTATTTCAATGTAACGGCGGACCATTTAATTTGTGTTCGATGGCGTTACACAACTAACACATATAACACAACACAGATCGTAAACATACAAGTCCCATAATCACTAGCCATTAGGAGCCATAGGCCGCGACCCTGTCTGAGATACACCAATAACTCTGTACCCGTACAAAATCTTATTCATACAAATCCATACAAACGCAGCCCGTGCAATCAGTATTCAAATGCGTCGCCTGCCGTTAGTTGCACTACTGCCGCGCTACTGTAGTTTTGTAGCGCTAAAATTATGCGTATTTTGCGTAGGAACTTGAAATGTTGTTATATGTAGGTTAAAATTATGATAAATCATTTTCACCTCATAATCATCATCATCAACATCCAATAGCAGTCCACTGCTGGACATAGGCCTCCCCTAATGACCGCCATTGCACCCTGTCCCCAACTCGACGCATCCAGCTTCTACGAGCAGCTTTTCGCAAATCATCATTAAACCTGGCCGGAGGGCGTCCTACACTACGTTTGCCGAGCTGCGGTCTCCGCTCAAGCGTTATCGTTTCTTTGTCAGATATAGCCAGCCCACTGCCACTTCAGCTTGCTAATCCTCTGAGCTATGTCGACAACTTTGGTTCTATGTCAGATAGTCACGTTACGGATCCTATCTTTCAGAGAAACTTCGAGCATTGCTAGTTCCATAGCTCACCAAGTGACTTTAAACTGGTGGACTAGCCGTATTGTGAGTGTCCACGTTTCGGTTCCGTATGTCATGACGGGTAGGACGCACTGCTTGAAAACTTTAGTTTTCAGACACTGCGGTATACGTGACGAGAATTCCATCTACTCTAGATTATTTATGCAGCATGAAGTCAAGTAGTAACTTTTACTCGCTGACAGGGACATTGTAGTGCCTCATCATCATCATCATCCATAGCCTGACTTTATCCACTGCTGGATATAGGCCTCCCGGAGTTTGTGCCTAATCCATCTATATTCTAAACCATCCTTGCAGCCCAGTCCTCCTTACCTGCAGGATAGATCTGACCAATGTACATGATAAACTGACTAACCTGCTGTTTTCCTCACCATGTCTTGTTTCACGGTTTTGAGCAACAAAGTACCTAGTAATCCAATATTTTTAACTTTACTTCATAAAAGGAGGAGGTTCTCAATTCGTTTGTTTTTTTTTTCAATAAAAAAAACTTTCAGACGACATAATGATCTATAGGTAGGTACACAACTTATTAACACTAAACACCACAAGCATAATACATAACACTAATACTAATAAATTAATAGTTAGTTGCTTAATGCTACTATTAAAGCTAATTAATTTTAGGTAACCCTCTTTTGTGAAGATCCATAGTAAACTTTGTTTTTCTCATTACAAAATGCCACCTGTCCAACTAAGCCATACGATAAGGACAGCTGACGTTAGAAAGAGACGGCAACACCAAATTAAAACAAACGAACTGTAATTTGGCCACAAAAATGTGGTGTCACGAATTCACGAACGAGGTTTACGATGCGCATGCGACCGTGTCGGCGCGGTCGCTACGCTACCTCTGGTACCTCTGCCTCGTCCTAGGTATTGGAGTATCCAGTTTCCCAATGCAAGAAAATTATATTAAAGCCTTTGAGTTCGATTTTTTGTGCATCGATCGGTGCAAAAGTAAACTGTTGCTGTTCTAGCTGCTGTAACAGCTGTTTTATAATAATTTATAAATAAATAAAGCTGGACACTATCACACAGCATCATGTAACCCCCAATTAAGTAGAGCTTTTATTATGGGAACTACATGACTGATTTTACTACATAACATGCATATTAAACATATAAAACACCCAGACCTGTGAAAATATCTGCAAATAATGCAAAAGTATGTCCCGCGGCGGGCATTTAACCCGCAACTTCTCTCTCTCCCTGGCGGACCTTCGCCTACTGTGATGTAGAATAATTTTACAGTATTTCCAAAAAAACACTCATTCAATATTTCCTCACGATGTTTTTCTTCAACGTTTTGAGCACGTGGTAATGCGCACATTAATTTTTCGAAACAAAGTCCACTGCTGGATATAGGCCTGCCCTAATAAGAAGGGGGCCCATAATCCCCTCGCTGGGCATGCGGGTTGGGAATCGCAGGTCACAGCTTCTCACACTACCGACGCTGCTGCCCGTCGGCAGTCAGGGAATTTACCTGTGCCGGTGTTAGGCTACGCTATGCCGCAATCAGTCGGCCGCCAGAGCCCCGTTTGTTATTTCGCAGGATGCACCGCGTGTAGGTGAGGTTGGCTTGGGTTCCGTTGGTGGAGGTTGGAACACCATACACCCCTTATATATATCATAAAACAATAATAATCACGAATCACACGGTTTGTTCCACACAAAGAACAGTTCCAAAGGTTAATAAGGCGTTGATGATGTGAAGGCTTCAGTTTTAACTATAATCATAAAAGAACAGTTAATTCAGTTTTATATTAGGCCAGATAAATCAACACCTAATCATTTAAAATCACCAAATCCAAACATAAAACCACCAAATTAATTAACTTTAACGGTGTTGCGCTGAATTTTATTACTTGTTTTTCTTTTGAAACCTAGACTAGACCGTTAGAATTAACATTTCGTAATTACTGATCGCCGGTTTCAATCATTACAGTTTATAATTAGGACAATGATTAGATAAATATTTTAAAATCCTTGTTTTAAACCGTTTTATAAAATAGCTACGTTTTTATACTGGATAATTTTGTTAGATAAATATAGTATTATTGCAAAAGATGACAAGCTGGAACAAATTTGCTGCGCCCTGACATGGTACATGTATGTACATACTAATATGCTTATATTACATAGATCTAAGCAACCAAAAATGAACTTGTATGCAATAAATGATTATGAATATGAATAAACACTAACAAGTTGACTGCTGGCCTATAGCATGGCGAGAGACGAGGGCAGCACCTGGAAGAATCACGTTTGTGTTTTCAGCACTCAAAGTTTTAGAGTGCAGGTCCCTGAGAATTAAAGTGTCCATTCAAAAGATTGCTTTATATGGTAACTAGCACCCGTGGCTAAAAGTAGTTTCATATCTCATTCCTGTCTAGATCTACATGAATGAGTTCAGCTCAGACTGGCGTAAGCACATACATCTTCACATTTCATAGTAGCATTTTCTAAATGAAAGAATTAAAAAGTTCATGTTTGCGTAAACCAGAATTCAGAAAATCTGTTCAATTGACGACCTCTGGGGCGCAGTAGGCGAAGGCCCGAAACGCAAAAGCTTGTGAGTTCGATTCCCACAACGAGATAAATGTCTGCATGATTTGCAGAGATCTGGTCTGGGTGTTTTTACAAATAAATCAGTATCAGTCATTTCATTTCCATAATGCAAGCTCTGCTTCGTTTGGGGGTTTTAGATGATGCTTTATTGATTATTATTTATTTAAATAAATAGATGATGCTGTATGGTAATGTCCAGAATAATTATGAAATTGGTAATTGTTTTACACTTGTTGTTCCTAAAAAGAAGCTGCAGTTCAAAATGCAATGAATTATCTGGTTACTGTTACTATACGGTTTAATGCAATATATCATTCGTTGCTTATGACCATTAATTTTACGATGTGAAGATAAAATTCAATTAGTAAAACCGCGATATAATCTCTTAAACACGGGTTACGTACCGCTTAGCGTTATCAGGCCACATCAACCATTCATTAAAAGCTGACAGACTCTTGATATTTTCTGAGAATGCACTAAAAAAGTAGTAAAATTTAAGAGAATCTTATCATTTAAACTTCTTTTTCTTTAAATCACTATGCTACGTAAAGTACGTGCACGTAGAGCTGCATGTCCGGTTGATTCCGATTAAAAGACTTGTTCCTGGTGGCTTCAAAATCATTGTTCTCGAAATTATAGGTTTAATACGTTGATGAATTTAGGTATTATTTTAAATAATTTCTATAAAAGTATCATGAGCAAAATCAAATCAAAACAATCAAATATAGTTTATTGACAAAAAGATTATTCTAAGAATACAATGCAGTTTAAATATAAAATGAAGCTAGTGATGAGGAAACAACAATTTTCGTTCTTCTTAAATTTGGTTTCACTGTTGATGCGTCTTACAGTTAAGTAGTATTTGTAAAAATCATATTATTTTCTGTTTTATCTTTGTAAAATGTTATGTGTAATCCGTATCGGGCGGTTAAACGGCTGTTTAGCATAAGCTGTTTTGACAGGAGTTTCATCTCTCATGAGTTCACGATCTATGTAGATGCACGTGGGCCCTAGACTACTGCTAGAGAGTTCTGCACTGTGAGTAAAAATTGCCACTTGACGCTGTACATATTAAAAATCTCTATAAATTACAAATACCTAACTACTTATACGAACTTCTAAATTCAAACAGAGGTTGTATAACTCAGTTTAAGCCTTCAATATTATCGATGATCTGAATCTCATCATAACCTGATTAAACGGGCTCCGATCGAACTTCATCAAGTTCTCAATAGAACTCATCGCCGAAATAAACTGTAGTTATAATTGAGATGTTTATTATTGACCTGAACTAGATATTTTTAATCAAAATTATGAGCTGTTGTTTAGCTTTTATTTTAGAGTTGTTTTCTCATCTTTCTTTTATTAGATTTATGGTGAAACTATTTACAGAGTGTTCTAAAAACCAGTTTTATCACTCAGTTTAAAATTAATATTTTAGTAGGGATCTCACAAGGTTGAAAGCGATATAGGTTTTTTTTTTTTATATAAACGTTATTTATTACCTAGCTATTTCTGCTAAGACGCAGGTGTGGCCCCGGCATGAGGATTATGGGCATATTCTCCATCATATGGTCTGCTCGGCTGGTGTTGTTGTTGTATAGAAACAGTATTATATAATAAATCACATGAAACGGAAGGTGTGCTAGGTGCTAGATAGGAGGGCAAACATAATATAATGTTTTCTTTAATTATTCGAATATCTTGTTATTGATAGTTATTGTGTAGGTACTTAGATTAACCATAAACTGTTAAAATTAAATAATGTTGTTATGTGGTGCTTAAGTAGCAAAACGTTTCTCTATGTCTATGTATAAGGGGTTCCAATCCTAATCTCCGGAACCCAAGCCAACCTCACTTGCACGTGGTTCACCCTGCTCACTAACAAACAGGGCTCTGGCATCCGGCTGATTGTGGCATAGCGCAGCCTAATACCAGCACAGCTAAATCCCCTAACCGTCAACAGACACCAGCGTCTGAGGTGCGAGAATCCGTGCCCTGCGATCCCCAATCCGCATGCCCAGCGTGGGGATTAGGGGCATATCCCTCTTCTTATAGGCATATGTCCTGCAGTGGACTAAATAGGCTGGTATTGTTGTAAAGGCACGGCAAACGTAAGCCATCAGCTATTGAGATTCCTCCACATGCGCGGATCATTACCGCTTGTTCGGTCAGATGCGACGTTAAGATATAGCGGATCGAGAGCGATCACAGATTGCATTTGCTTTAAGATGCTGAATTGAGTTGTTTAGATAAGAAACTAGTTTGAATTGACGCTTTAGCCCGACTGTATGTGGGAGGTTATTAGGGAGGCTTAGTTAGCTTTATCGTTAAAAAAATAAATAAATAATACTTTATATTTATTGACATAATAGTAAAAGTTTGTTGGAACTATGATTATTAAATAATGATCGACATAATTACACAACATCAACTAGCCCGAATCAAAGCAGAAATTGATAATTGAAATATTTATGAGAACCATTTAACTGATTTACAACTTATTTCATATTTTTTATTTATTACTCCAGAAAAATACAGTCATGCAGTACATAAACAATAAATTATTTTATTATATATAAATATGTAAATACAAACATTAATAATACATATAAAAACCATTCAAGACCAATATATGCAGAACATGCAAACATTTGTACCGCAGCGGGAATCAAACCCGCAACCTACTGCGTCTCAGGCGGGCCTTATCGCCCACTGCGCCACAGATGCTGTCAAAAAAATTAGGTAGCTGAATAATAAATAAATAAATAATAATAAATAATGCTAGACATTATCACACATCATCATGTGACAATATATTGAATCTAGACAAAGTCTTTCTAATTATGTACGGATCGGTTTTTTCTATTAAATTACAGAAATATAGTTGTGTAGGTGTAATAATAACCCCATTGCCGCAATTACGTAATAGCAAATAGTTACTTTAAAGACCAACGATTTTCACACCTTTTCTAACATAAATATTGTAAGCAGTCCTTTTCTTCTTACTCAAAACTTTGACATGACATTCTCACATTTTCCAAAACGTATAAAACGAGTTAAAACACCAGTTTCCCTCAAACAAACTTTGCAACACAACGGCGCGTACGCATCGATACGCAAAAGAAAGTTGCACGTGCACACATGCGCACGTTACTCACACAAGCACGTGTAGTGACGCGGTTCGCGCGTAGCATTCACCTTGATCGTGACCTTTCTGCCTACCAACTGCCTACCTACTGCCTACTCGTACCGGTGAAAGCTAAATATTGAGGACTTTGTTATAATTAAACACTTAATTTGTGTGGGTTGATGACTGTATTCTTTATTATGTAATTAACTTCGAGAAATAAAAGTTAAAAAAAAATGTTTTCATCAAAAAATCTGCAAGTTTCTGAATGAAAAACAATTTATTATTGCATCATGGAGTCCTGTATTTTTTTAAAGTATGGTTAGCAAAATCAAGAACATTAAAAAACTAGTAAATACCTATTACCTAGGTAGATTAGATACAAAAGTAATATGAGAAATCAGAGATCTACGTTAAAATAAAATTAAATTTCTTATTCTATCTTTTTTCAAACTTCCTTCTTTAATTAATTCTTGGTTGTATTTTTAACGTTAAGTATGTAATAGTTTAGTTAGCTCGCCAACCTAGCTTTTCTACCAGGAAAGGTCGACTGGCAGAAAATGCTTTAGCATCAAGTCCTCTTTTTGTACAATTATTTTGTTTTCGTACAATAAAGTGTTAAATAAATAAATAAAACAATCGATTTATCTAAGGGCCGTATTCATGGATCGTGCTTCATATCCAACACAAGTCTGCTGCAATGTCGACCGCCCTCAAAACTTCCAGCAGTAGTGCTGGATGATCTATCTACTAGTCATCTACGAGCGACCGCTTTCACTTGCAAAAAACTTGCCTAGTCAAGTTGCCGTCCACTAATGCACAGCTCAATTACTAATTCATTACGCACACACGCGACATGTACGCACACATCAACTACACACTTTATAATATAGACGTCGCCTCGTCATAAAACGTCGTAAAATTAATAATACTGTACCTACTTGATAGGTTTAATAGCAAAAAGAAAGGTACAAAATCATTAAACGTATAAAATTCTCTTCAGTATAGTTTAAAGGAGACGAGAACTCGTACCAATTGCGTCAAAACCGAACGTATCCCATCAAATTTATTATGTTTTATAAATTACATTAACATTTTCTTTAGTTTTACACACCGACGGGATTAATAATCAAGTAAAAAAATATTTTGCTGATTTGGTTTCTGTTGCACGCCGCCATTAGATTACAACAACCAATGATTTATACGTTGCTATGGGAATAAACATTGATGTAAAGTGTTACTATGGCAATAACCCTAATTTTTTATTATTTTGACATTAGAATCGACTAAAAACTTATTGGATATTTTTTTGACGCACTCACTTTAGTCTTGGTACCGAGCACCATACATCAGACGGCATTCTCCTTTGATAGGCTGCTTATTATTGAGTATTGACATACGATTTTCACAACTGTTATTGTCAAAACGAATTACGGAAGATTGATTGTGGGCGTTTTCATATGAACGCATCTGTTTTTCAGTAGCTTCAATTTAGTAAATTACAGCAAATGGCTAACACTCACACATGTATACTATCTATGTGTATCTGTGTGTGTATCGCTGCATCGTCACAACACATGGATAGTTCTACGTCACGTGTACAGACGCCTACGTCGTAGCAGTGACGCACACACACAAGGCGTACAGTGGGTCAGTGTACCGCGCCCGTTCATGTCTTTTCTATTGAAATTAGTTGCAAGATAATTATTATCGAAAATAATTATGCACTTTTTCAATAATTTGTAACTTAATTGTTTATAATGAGAACAGAAATTGAATTTTTAAGTGAGTTTAGTTTTAATACCACTTCTTATCTTTTATTTTAAATTATGATGTATCCATTTATTTTTAAATAGGAACATTTACTGATGTTAATTTGAGTTCCAAATAGACTTAAAAGAAAACAAAATGTGTGTAATATTAATAAAATAGGTTTTAAAATCAGTCTAGACTAGTCTACAGCACGATATTCTACAAATTACAAAAGCACCTGAACCTAAATGAAAAAAAAAACTTTCGTTTTCATGTTAAAAAAACTAAAATGTTTGCATAGATGCCACAAAAAGTGCCTATTTTTTATTTAGAGAACCGTATTAGCGATGCTGCGTCAAATGTAAAAGTTGTCGAATCAGTCGCGCAAACAATAGGAGTTACAGCAAAAAGAACCCTATTTTCTTGAAATAAGTAACATGGATCTGGAGAGTTTTCTATTTGCCAAGTAAAAGTCTTGTTACACTTTTGATATTTTGTTAAATATATTGCAATACTTAGCCAAGACAACATCCTACTTCAGTTTTTTTGAAATCTCTTTTAAGTGAATTTGGTTTCTGAACCACGAGGCTAAAGACGCATACAAATACAATAATACCTCAAACCTACGCATACTGTCTGGTTGGTGTTATCACAGGCCACTGTGAGGGTGTGACTGAACCACCACCTAGTAAAGTCAGGAGCTACGGACAGCAGCACCTGTCATGGCTGCTTTCAAGATGAAGAAACAGTAGAGCATGTCATCTTACACTGCCACAAACAAAGCCAGAATAAAATCCGGGTTGCAAGCTGCATAATCAAAACTCACAGTCACAGGTAGCATCAGAAATTTTAGAGCAATGTTGCCATCACCCAAAGTCCAGCCGGCTGGCTGGGGTAGGGTTAGCAGGGGGTGATGCACAATACACCCCAATTCGGGATGTCAGTGCAGAACTTTTTCCCCACACCTCAAATTAGAATTAAAAGACCTCAAACATTGAAGACTTTTTATTCGGGGATAAAATATCAAGTCAATCGAGTGAATTATGCTATTTCCTTTCTATTATTCATTGAGGGAATACTACTATCCAAAGACCCCCTACTTCAGGATACTATATCGCTGGTAGTACTTTTCATTCAACTATGCCTAAAAACTCCAACCAGAGATGGCCACTAGCTCAAACGAATAAGGAAGGAAGGATCCGATTACTTCAGAACGAAGGGTAGAGAACCTTACAAGGTATGCGTAATACATGTATGTACTTCTGTATGTACATACAGAATAAGTTGTGACTTTTCAAGATTATCGAGAGCCCCCCTTTTCTATAGTTCGTTTAAAACTTGGACAGCAGGCTTCGTACATGGTGCAGTTCAGAGGCTTGACATTAAATCTGACGAAATTCAAGACGTCAATTGACAAACTGTCATAGTTTGTAAAAACAAGACGCGGTGGTTATCATTTCGATGTACAACTGAGTTAGTTTAAAAGACCTCAGGACGCCATGCAATAAGAGCGTTTAGATTATATGATTTGATTTCAGCAAGTTAAACAGCTGTAAAGTGAACCGCAAATTAAGGAGAATGACTGTTGAGTTTGAAATGTACGAGAAAGATATAGAGCAGCAACAATCAAATCCTAAAGTCCGACTAACAAGCTCGTACAGCTTGTAAACAATAGCTAACTGTACAGCCACCTTGACTACGCCACTGAATACGTAAAATGTACTATAACGAGGACGACAGAATACATAATACTACTTATACAAGGACTTTAGAATACTCGCACAACATGACAACAGAACACTTAACAGTCACTATAGCAAGGACAACAGAAATATTAATACTATTCTATTACTTATTATATTACACATATTCTAAGGGCCGTAGTGTGTGAGAAAGAATGCGAAGATTTTGCAAATACGTAGTTCTAGACCAAGAATGACATATATGAACATATATATCTGGGTATCACGCGAACAAGGGACTTCCACAGGTGGAAGCTACAATAAAACACCTAGCACTTTTTAGCACATAGTATGTAGTAGTTAGTAGTAGTAGAGCTCTTTGTGAAGGGAACGTCGGGGAAGTACTGCCACCATGTCTATTTCTGGCGTGAAGCAGCGTTGCTGTGTTTTAATTTGAAGGATGTGGGTGAAATTACAGGCACAAGAGGCTTATCATCTTCATGCGTTTACATCGTAGAGCACGTTCCAAACAAGAGTGAACAAACGATGCCATGCTTTGTGATAGGTAATGGTTACCACTTAACATCAGGTGGGCCATGTGCTTGCTCGGTACCATAAAAAATACAACAAGCACAATACAATAGTATGTAAGTACGATACCACAGATGACGATATAGTAAAAGGCACAGAATACACAGTAGTTTAACCACTGTTTAGACGCTACCATTGAAATGGATACGCTTGTTGGACTAAAAGGTGCTCTAATTTTGCAAGAAATTATACTTATTTCATTAATTAGAACGAACAAACGTTTCATGATATGTCGCCAAAGATTTCTCCGACTCCGTTTTTCCCCTGAATAGTGGTCTTTGTAATAGTGATAATATGCTATATTAGAGGAGCCTGGGATGCTAAATTTGCAGTTACTAAAGCGTTATGGGGACTATAATATTGTGAAGATAAGGTTCTAAAATGAAAAAAGTCTATGTCAAGTTTTCCATTTTAGTTTGAGTTGTTGTTGTCACTTTCCCCAAGTGTAAGAATTTTCATAAATGTAAAAAACCTAACTAAATATTAAGGGTTCATATATGGTAGAGGTACAACAGGGTGCAAGGTTTTTCCCATATGATTTTCTAACGCTCTCGAGTAACTCGTGAAATCTGCACTAGTATAATCAGCATCCATTTGTGTGCTGGACATCAATATTGCGATTACCAAACCGCCTGCCAAACAGAGAGAACTGTGTACTACAGTTGACTTCAATAGGCTTTTACCTAGAACCCATAATACATTAGCTATATAATTCAATGTGGAATGTGGATTGGTCCCCAACCTATTAGAACAATATCAGAAAATTTGCGTAAAGTCGAATAAAGGCCAGCGCTCACCGTCGGCATGGCACAACATGTCATAGCCAAGGATTTTATTACTAATCAAGTTATTTTGAATCTGATTGCAATGAGTTTAGAATTCATATCACTTTATTTCAACACAACGATGCCGTGAAATGACGCGTTTTATTCTACGGGTTGCCATGCGCGGCACGCGGCGCGCGGCGCGCAATTGTATTCCTTGAGACGTATGGGTCACTTTGTGTCGAGGAATTATGAGTACTAAGACAGTTGAAATAAGGTTGAACTTGTTGAAACTTGAATAATTTCGGTTAATAGGGCGTAATCATAGAATTATTTAATCAGATCATTAAGAATTAATCATATTTTCGCATGTCGTACGGTATGCCACGGGACGCCGTAGTACAACCTGCCGCTGCCGTGCCATGCCGTGCCACGCCATCAGTGAGCGCAGGTCCTAAAGGTGACCGATGATCGCTTGTGAAATGGAGCAGTGCCCCTAGCGGGAACTTTGTAAAACTTTGAACATTTGTAACATTTTCATACAAAAATGTAGTAAACGCAAACTTAGTGGTAAGGTATGTTTTCGCACTCAAGCCACAGATGTCAATGAATGATAAAGATGGTCTTAGCAATCTAAATGTCACTAAACGGTCACCCATCCATGAAATGACCAGGTGGAGTGTTGCTTAACCAAGGTGATCTGCTCAGAACACCGAAGTAAACCACGCTACGAGCGCTTCATAAAGATGGTGAACTTTGATAAATTATGTTAACAAATAGAGTGAATGGCCTATGTTCAGCAGTGGACTGCTCTATAGGCTGATGTGCATGTGGTCATTCTATTTTTTTAAATATAATAAAAAACATCCTGTATACAAGCACCGGTCTGCGCGGGAGTGTCGGCTACGTCACAGTAGCGGCGCGCGCGCAGGCTGCGTGTGTGTGCGTGCAGGCTTGATATCGAGCCTACAATAATATCGAGAGGACGATGATGGAGTAAACGACCTCCGGTGGGTGAACGAACTAGCTTTTTGGAGGTTTTTTGTGATCCTTTATTAATCTATAGAAATCGCTCTGTCGCGGCTAACCGCGACAAAGTGACTAATCCCTGGTCACTTTTGGTCTTTGACGGTAACTATCTATTGTTACTTAAACATGATGTTAGCTTCTGTAGGTAGATAAAATAATCAGAGTTGAGTTGCAGTTCATGTGGTAGCAGTTCATGGGGTAATGCAAACAGCTCTTAAGAACGCTTACATCTGGTGACTGAGAACTGATCCGCAGACTGACCAATTGAGAACTAAACTAATTATTATATTATATACTATTATTAACCAAAGAAAATACGAAAAGGTTACGATAGTACCAGTATATATTGATCCTTCATCATTATTATCAACTGTCTCTTTTTCTCTGTCTCTCTGTCATCAAAGTCCACAGATGAACCTGCGCCGCCTCCAAAGACTTCCAAGTCACATTGTCTTGAGTCCTTTCTATCCGCAGTCTTGCCGACTCAAAACCTAATGTCGTTTTTAAAATTAATTTTTGCTGTACCGTGATATTGAGATAAAAACTCCCATTTCCTTCGATCGAAATTCATTTACCTGGATAACAAAAATGAATAAAATAATGACAACAATGATATTCTAATGATAATACAACATGATCTAGTCCCAAACTAAGCAGAGCTTGTATTACGTTACGGCACTGTAACTCTACTTACATACATTTTATGTTGTCAATTCATACACATTATAAATAGAAAACATCCAGACCCTCGACAAACATTTGCAGATCATATAAACATTTGTCTTGCAGCGGAATTGAACCCGCAACCTTTTGCGTCTCAGGCGGGCTTACGTCACTGCGCCACAGAGGTTGTCTATATAGTCAGATAGATATATAGATATAACTTTATTGCACACCATACAATGAATTACAAAATAATGATAAATGCATTAAAATAATGCATTTATCATATAACGATCCAGGCAACCTTTGGATGGAGAGATATTTTCAATACAAACAGGAACGGCGATGTCCCAAGTCCAAATTATATTTTTAATACTACATGCGAATACATACTACCTAATTACTTACTGTAAATAAATTAATTAATGTTTGATATTATAATAAAGAAATAAATAAATTAATACATCAAACTATCAAAAGTTACACATTTATTTGAACTTTTCTATTGTTTTCTTGATATTCTAAATGATGACGAATTTATCTATTTTTTTATTTATCCCTGAAGACAAATTCGATTGTAATTTCACCTTTTCGAACTGTCTTCCCGTGTTTCCCATGAACATGCCGGGCGCGTTCCTCAAGGCCACTCGCCACGTGGGCCGGTACTGACTGCTGCAGCGCTGTGGCACCGCGGCCGACGACCTCTAACTGTACAGGGCTATCCCGCAGGATAACGACCCTGGGGGCAGGTAGGACGATGACCCCGTTTGGAGGGTGCTACGATTTGCAAGTTGATTCTCTTCTTTCTTTTCTCTGACTGATGTTGATTTAGAGACTCATATGAAGCGTTTCAAAAAGGGCAGTTTTTTTTTTAAAAAGGATCAGCAACGCTCTTGTAATACCTCTTGATATTACAGGCGTTCACAAGCTACGGGAACCCCTTACCATCAGGAGGACCGTATGCCTGTTTTCTAACTTTTTAGTTTAAAAAACTGTAAAAAACTAAAACTAAAAGAAAAGCTATTCAAAAGATTGTACACTTTCAAGGTTTTCAAATTCATTTTTTTATATAAAGGCTGACTGACTGACTGACTTACATAACGCACAGTCAAACTGAATAGAAATTTGGAGAGTAAGTTCCTTGCATAGTGTAGGGGTGCAATAAGAAAGGTATTTCTATGTTTATTAAGAAAGAAAATTAAGCATCAGAACTAAATCCAATAATAGTGCAGCCAGCAAAAATTATGTTTTGGGAAAGACAAAAGCTTAAAATAAATTGTATAGAAGTGTATATAATTATCCCCATCAAGCGTAACGATTATATCTGTTTCTGAAAAAATACACGTTTATAGCATTACGCCGCAGTGGACTAGCGGCTTTACACTTTGATTGCGGGTCTCTATTAAGTTCATATTTGGACCGCGGTTCCGTGTTAAGTTTACACTTTGACCACGGGTCCGTGAAGTGTACGTTGAGATGCGTCACTTGCTCTAACTAGGCGGGGACCGTTCTCAGTGTTAAACGTAAAAAGTGGCACATGTTCTAACATGTATATACGTAAGAATAATGGTTACACCTGACAATCGATTTAAATCGTTTCTAGTTCACGATATCGACACCAACCCATGCAACTCCAACACGGAATATTGGGAAATGTTGCCAAACTCACTATTAGTCCGAATGGCCAACTCTCACAATAGTATTACGAGTATATTGTAATATATATAAAAAATATAAAGTTATTTTTACCTCGCGTGGCAACATACAAAATTACTTCTTTATATCTATTATATTATCCATTCATTTCATTTTCCATAGTATGTGTTCCATTTTATTGTGCTCTGTGGGCTCAATTGACCCCGTAGGGGAAATATCTAAAAGTACTTAGAATGTTTTTTTATAAGTTTCTCTCCATCCAAAAGTTTCCTGGAAGAGATCGCTTTAAGCGATAAGGTCGCCAAAAAATAATCAATATTTTTAAACTAAGGTCTTTTGATAATAATCTAAGTTATTTGATTTGGGCTTTTGTGCATAAAGTGGCTTCTAGAATCTAGAAGTGGCTTGGAAATGGTGTTTGATGTAATAGAGTTGCCTCTTTCTACTCGAAACAAACACCATCACGGATTTTCCCCCACAATAGATTACTAGCTTCACCTGCGGTTTCGCTCACAGTCTATGGATAGGTGAACGAAATATGTTATCTTAAGCTTTTTGCATTAACTGTACTTGCTGAAAACACGTGGCATTCACTGGGACGGAAATAACTTTATATTGGTCGAATTGAAATTTCAACGCATTGCTCGCGACTCAATGTATGAAGTTTAAAATTCTGAGCACTATATGTTTCGCATTGCTGGGACTAACCCGATAAAAAGCCTACGTGTAAATCCAGGTCATAAACTATGTTCTAAGTTTGATCCAAAGCCGTTACAAAGTTGAGTGGGAACAAACAAACTCATACACAAACTTTCTGGTTTATAATATTTATTTTTGATCATTGTTATTATACTGTTATGTTACTTTACTATCAACGAATTGCTTCAGATACTGTTCAGCAACTACTAATTACGCAAATGTATTGACAGTAACTATCTCATCCCCGTAGCCTAGTTAATCCTATCCATGAAAGCTCTAAGCATGTTTATTTATTTTTTACAAAAAAGAAACTTAAGCGCTTGACCACTATCACACTAAAAACAGGTGAAGATGTGATCTAACATGAAGCACTCTAGAAGGAACCAATTCACTCTGGATTTAAAGTATCTGTACTTTTCCGGGAAAACAGAAGCCGGAAACAAGTTCCACACATACTAGTACTGACAATAAACGTGGAAGCGCCAAGGTGGGATGTCGATCAGGTGTGGGTGGTACTTTGCAGTACGTCTGCTTGTCCAGGCTTAAAAGGGGGAAAGTGGGATCAGGTCGTGAACATCTTGGGCACATCTGTAGCTAAAGTTAATAGCAACCCGTTCATGCAATGCACAAATGGTTAGAGACCCGCATTTCAAAATGCAATAAACATTCACAATAATTGTGACAAAGCAATAAGCAATACAAAAATACACTTTTAAATGGCATTGCATTTTGAATTGGGTCCTTCCGCTTGCGTTAAATAATTATGCAAGTATGTAAATTAAGCAAGTCTTTTGAATTATCTTGGTCCTTTCATTAACATGAGAAGGACTTTCTGTGAATTAGTCTTAATTTATTTACGTAACACTTTGTGAAAAACATTTATTGTTTTCTGAAATGACTTTATTAGGTTGGAATTTTTCATTGTTATTATCTTTTAAAGGTGATTTTTTTTCTTTTTAGGGCATCGTACCCAAAGGGTAAAACGAGAAACGTTGAAATTTTCACAGATGATGTATTTCTGTTGCTGCTATAACAACAAATACAAAAACAATAAAATAAATATTTAATTGGGGCTCCCATACTACGGTACGGAACCCGTCGTGCGCGAGTGTGACTCGCACTTGGCTGGTTCTAAGTCATCATCAATGGTTTGTAGAGCTCTAGTGCTTTGAACTCCTAATCCTTGAAAAGCCCTATGTTTTGCGCCGGATTCATGACGTCTACGGTTTTTCTCATCCACCGATTTCCGTTAATTTTGTCAATTTCGTCAGTCCATCTATTGTGGTCTTTCTACACTTCGTTTTTTATCAACAGTCGGGGTCGCAATCTAAAAACTTATAGTTCCAAACTCCAGGTTACATAGAAGTTACATAGAAGTTAGGTTTTTTTCTTGATATTATTACTATTGGTAGATAGTTAGGTACATCTTTAAAAAACTCATTATTTATTCTTTCTCGGTATATTGTTGCTACCCAAAAGGCTCCGATCGCCTAAAGCCAAGCTCATTGCTAGTACATACACTCGTGCGCATACCACTCCCAAAAACCCGTTGGCCCCCTAACGGGACTGACAGACGGACAAACACTTTTATATTAGGCAATTAGGATGAGGACCTTCAAAGTGCCGACGTCTTGTTTAAACTAAAAGTACAGGTTTATTTTGGGTAAGTACATATAATAGATAGGTAGGTAGTTGCCTATTGGTTGGGAAAATAACAGTTTTAAAAGCCAAGTATTATTTATCTATTTGTACAAAATGTTATTGTTCCAAAATGGATGAAATGAAGTTGCTGATATTGTAAAAGTGATAGTTAAATTTTTTGTGATGCATCTATCTAGTTTAATGTACTTTATGGTGCCGTAAAACCCGGCATCTTGGCAAGCAACTTTGCCCAATCACCAAAAATTAAAAAAAAAATAGTAATAATGTACTTTAAAAAATCATGTCGTGAGCTTTTCGAAGTCCATGAGTAAAAGTAAAGTCAACGACTAACAAGTAACGTCTCGAGATTTTAACCCAAATACTTTTATTATTTATTGTGATCAATAATGTTTCACGGTACAGATCAAATGCACCGAACTGAAATCGTAAAATCAGAATGAAAGGAACTAGTTAATTACACGGCAGGTCTGTTCATTTCTCAGGATGGCCATTACAGTCGGCGCCCTTTCATCACGCTCATTAGCCAGGGCTGTCCACCTGTCAACACCAACAGACCTCAACCTCCGCCACATAAACCACGTGACATACTGACCAACAAACTACCCCCACCAATGCCCAAAATGGGCCCACAAAAAAATCGTATCACGAAAATTAATTTTTAGGCCAACCTACACTCGGCACCCGCATCGAAATTTGTCGCGCGCCGAAAGAGATAGAAAACGCAACGCAAACGAGAGTGAAAAGGACAGCGGCAAGCTAAACAGGGACGGCTAACGGTACTCATACGGAAGTGTGTCAGTGGCGTAAAGCGAACCGCGGAATCGTAAAGGTGCAAGCGCCGGCGGCCGTGCGGTAGAATAGCAACCTTGACCTGCCGCGCTACGGTCGGAAGTGAAGTGGCGATCGATCTGGTTTTCGATTTTCACGGTGCTGATTCACGACAATAGAAGTATGTCCGCTCTGTTTGATGATTGCTTACTGCAGTCCAGTTCTAAACCTACCTCAAGGATTGATTTATGTCTAGTTTTACTTTTTGTTTTTATTTATTTTTGTTTTTTTTTATTCAACTTTTACACTTTGACCGTTCTTTTGTTTTTACATCTATCTAATACTACATTAATTTCAAATGGTTTTGGAGAATGTTCTGCGCAAAAGGTACGTGTGTAACTCATGAGACGCGCAGATTTGTGCAGGGAACACCACAAGCCTCACTCGGTAGTAGGTACTCAAATTATTACAAAACCCCTTAAAATATAGTCAGAAGGTCTGGTGTATCATTTATAGAATTACCTAGTTTATCTGACAGACCTTGTTTGGTCTATCTTAGTTTATATTGTATTTTTTAATTTATAAAATACCCAAAGCAAATAAATTTAATTTTAGACTCAATTTAAAATCACCCTGTATACGCTTAGCTGTCACCGTTTCCATAAATATTGTCATTTTGTCAAATGAGTTAAAACGTTAACGAGGCTGTCAATTCTATAGGACACGGCTTGTCTCGGCGTCGACACCGCAAAATAAGCCTCGAAACTGAGGCAATGATACCGTAGGGGAAGAAATGACATCCACAAACTGAAAGACGAAGAGTAAAATGACCAGACGGATCATCTACATTATAAATATCGCAGAAGGTGGAAAATGGCTTCAAACTGTATCTAAATCTACGAAATCTTTTGGTTCTCCGAAAGATATTTAAATGTTTTTAAGTCTTTACATGTTGTTGATGATGTAGATGTCATACTAAATCTTTTCGTATTGAGTGTCCTACTTCAGTCGCCTACAGTCATAAGATTTTGGAGCATAGGCGTGTTTTAACTTTCACTATGACGAATCGACGGAGCGTGTAATAGACGTGACATTAACAAGAAATTCGGAAGAAATTGTTATTTTGCTAAAATTAGATGAATCGGTGACCGAGACTAATCACCATAAGGAGTAATAGCTACTTGGTGGAATTCAAATGAGTCATAGCCACAAGAGGTGAAAAAGTAAATTTTGATATAAAGAAATTATTTGGCTTAGTGCATGTTTCGCCATGTTTAATTAATGTCAAAGTAAGATCAGTGA
Source organism: Horisme vitalbata (assembly GCA_951804965.1). Classification (NCBI taxonomy): domain Eukaryota; kingdom Metazoa; phylum Arthropoda; class Insecta; order Lepidoptera; family Geometridae; genus Horisme; species Horisme vitalbata. Next base: position 744,294 of record OX638096.1, read on the forward strand.
TTTGTCACTTTAGCCGGCAAAAAGCTTACTTTGACGTTTCTTTACGACGATGAAATAAGTCTTTATTCTTAGAAACTATAGTAAAATAAACTAAAAACACTATTTTTAGAGCAACTTATATATAAATAACGCGGGACGTAATCACACAGCATCATGCAGCCCCAAACTAAGCAGAGCTTGTATTATGGGAACCACATGATTGATATACTACACATAACTTTTTTTTGTTGTAAATACATACATAACCTACATAGAAAACACTCAGACCCGAGACAAATATCTACAGAACATGCAAACATTTGTCCCGCAGCGGGAATCGAACCCGCGACCTTCTGCGTCTCAGGCGGACCTTCGCCCACTGCGCCACAGAGGCCGTATTTTTTACAAGTTTATATTTTATTAGATCTCTGTCTGTTTATGGGGGGACCAGTAATCTATAGGCATTGTAATATTACTCTCAATTTGATTTTTACAAGAATATTAAAGTTTCATAACCCAAGCTTATCAGAAAACCGTTTTTGCGTTTTTCTATCAGTTGCGATAGCTTATTTTTTGCTTGTTGCGCCACGCCACGGGCCGTCGACCCGCGCAATCATTTGCAAGCCTACTACCCCCAAGGCCGCGAACTTGCCGAGACAAATCTATTAAAAACCAATTTTTTGATATTTTTTTTGCTAATTTGCAAACGTGTTGCTTAACTGTGCGTGGTCAGTTGGCTCATTGTGCCTGAAGGTGTTGAAAGCGGCGGCCGTTGAACCTTTCATTGACAATTGGGTAGCTTTTTGTCGGTTTACATTTAGAAATAAATATGATTGTTACAGTTTTATTTGTCCTGCTTGACTAACATACGCGCCAATATCGTCTACAATAAATCTGATGAAGTGAGGAATGATATTCAGATGTCAGATTCGGGCAAATAAAATAAGTTCCTTCAAATACATCAATGGCCTAATTAACTAACTCAGTTTTACACTGAAATAGTAAGCACCGGTCTCGTTTTTTCAATTGTTTTTCAATTGACGTTCTTTGAATTTCGACAGATGAAATGTAAAAGTTTGCAAATAAAGGTCCGGTGCCGATCATTTCGGTGTACTACTGAGTTGGTAAATGAAGCCTCAGGTCAGTGCTCGGAGTATTATACTGACTGTAATTGGAGGCAGTATCGATGATGCCTTGCTTCTTTTTGTAGAACTGGCAATATTATGTCAATTATAAGACAAACGCAATAAGCGATTACCCAATGCAATTTATTTATAACATTTTTGATTTTATTAATATAATATTTTAACACGCTTTGTTTTTATTAAAAGCTTTAATTATAAAATTAAAGAAAACAATTTATAATAATGACTGCCGACATAAATACATACCTCGCCAATCCCGAATCCTCATTGTAAGTTGGCAGTCAAACAGTTATCCTAACCTACTTCTATACTACACTACTACTTTTACTATTTTACTTTTTTTATATTATAAATGTGAAAGTTTGTGAGTTTGGATGTATGGATGAATAGATGAATGTTTGTTACTCTTTCACGCAAAAACTACTGAACGGATTTGGATGAAACTTAAAAAACACATAGTTTGTGACCTGGATTAACACATTGGCTACTTTTTATCCCGGTACCACGCGTGCAAAGCCGCGGGCGGAAGCTAGTTTTAAATTATCATTTTTTTAAATTCTAAATATGTTTTTGGAATTTGATAATCAACAAAAACATGGCTGTGGTTTTTAATAACCCGCTGTCCTGTTGACAACAGATGGTAAGTTAGCCAGTAGGTGCCTAACTTAGCTGCCGGTTCCGGCTCGGACACTGCGGTATCCGGCTGAAAGGATTACAAAGACTATTTAATTATTTATTGGTGTTTTTAATGTTATAATCATTACGAGGGCAGGCTGGTCCTGGTTAAATATCCATATATAAAATACTCCATAATCTATAAGTGGGGCTTTTTTCATCTAGACCGTCAGTCCGCCACGGAACTTTTTTTTTGTAATCGACCTGTATGCTGATTTTATTGCATTTAGTATGAAAACACGGTCGGTAAAGTCTAATAACTCAACTAATCAGGTAGGCACCTTAATATATTACATGTATTCACAAAAAAATAGCATGTTGTCTGACAAAACTATAGTATTGATCTCTAGTTCGGAATTTTTTTGAAAATCGTAGCTATTTTACAGTGTGTGTCTGTTAAATTGGCCCGTCAACTTCAACTTATAATAATTGTATTTTTTCCTAAACACAAATTTATAATACTAAGGAAGACAAGAGTGTAAACTACGCGAGTGTATACCACAATAAAAAAAATAATAGACAATAATTTGTTTTTCATCTTTGTCCCTTTCTTTTGAAGCACTCACGGAGTATTTTTGGCTATATAATGCCTTTATCATCATGTAATCATCTGTTTGGTTCTGTTAACCAAGTCCTCCTCCTCCTCCTTCGTATGAGTCAGTGGCCATCTCTGGTGTCGGAATTATTAGGCCGCCCGAAGGCCTCCGACATGGCGTAACGACTGAAAAAGCCGGGACCAACATCATAACATTCCTTCCGAAGCACGGAAGCGCTCAGATCTAAATACCACTAAACGGTCACCCATCCAAGTAGTGACCGCGCAGATTGTTGCTTAAAGGTGATCTGCTGAAAACACTTCACAAACAATCTGTTTTTTGCCACGAATGCCACACTGATTGACTTGTAGTACAAAGTATGCAGTGCGGTGAGTGCGCAAGCGCTGGGGGCGCTAACTAGCTGTGGCCGCCACGCTCCACCAGGCATCCGTGCTGGTGTTTCTACTCGCAGGCTAATGAGGGCTACCGTTTCAAAACTATACAATTTTCGGACAAAACACTTGCAATTTGAATTTGTCACAAAGGAGTTCATCAAACTATTTTACAAGTATTTATTTTTTATTCCCCTGGTTCCTAGATGACTGAAAACTTTTACGCTCTAATGTTGCATACTTAATAAAAATGCTGGATATTAATCTTACAGTATCGTCTAACAATATTATAGATCATTAACACTTTGACTGTGAGGGTGAGTGTAACACACAGCTCGCGTGTGTTTTTACCAGTCAAAGCGTTACATAAATGTTCAAAAAGAAAGGGGCATCGAGCAAATTTAATTTAAGTAAGTATATCGATAAAAATATCAGTTAACTAACTTTGTGTTTCGTTTGTTTCAGATAGCTTGCAGGGTGGCGACGTCCAAGTATGGCGGTGGTGGGGTCTCCATGGGCGGCGGCGGCGGCGGCGTCACGGTGAGGCGCGGAATGAAGTGCTCCGGCGTGGCCGGCGGCGACGAGCTCCTGCTGGGCGCCTGCTGGCTCGACCCCAAGCTCGACGCCGCCTCACCCCCTCCCACCTGCCAGGAGCTGCTCGACTCGCTCCTGGCGCCTCCTCCTCTCGCCGAGCTCAAACCCTTACCCCCCTTCACCGGCTACACCGGACATCTATCCATCAACGGCATCTCCGGCCACCACTACCATGCGATCGCGCAACGCCTTCCGGAGGAGAACAACAACTACCCGACGCAATCCGGCTACGGCGACCACGACGTGGTCTCGTCGTCGACGTGCGCGGCGGACAACGAGCCGCCCGACCTGGAGGATGTCAAGCCCTTTCTAGACTCAGACTCTAAGCCCTTCGAAGGCAGCGGCAATGCAGACTCTTGCGCGGCCTCCTGCTCTCCCCCTGCGAAACTTTTCGACGATGCCAACAACAAGGAGATGTATGATGTCAGCTCGATCGAAGATCTTGCAGCCATCATCGGCTCCGCAATCGACGTGACCGTTCCATCCCAACCCGAAGACCCGGAGAGAAATGACTCCAGAGATAGTTGGATGGACATCGACTCCTGGTTTCCCAGTCAAAATGGCGAGAAGATCGTACCTCAGGACTTGTCAGAGTTTGTCCTCCCGACATCACCGCCCCCGATGTCTCAGAACCATCACCTCGAGTTCAACTGCAAAGAGCAGCAATTTTCTAAAAGCCAGGAGTTTTTAAAGAATAATCTCAGTCAAGCGGGGTCGACGCTCCAGACTCTGCTGACGCACGGATACATGCCTCTACTACAGAACAGATTACAGAACGGCCCTCCAGTGAAACAGGAGGCTCCCAGCTCGACTAGCTACGGAATGGATGTGATCTCAACGTCGTCTCCTCCCGGTAACGCGGTCTCCACGACCGACGGAGTCGGGGGGCTGCTGAACGGACGGTATCCACACTACTCTCTAGGACTAAAGCCGGACGGACTGTGCAGTCCGGACAGACTGCTCGGCTACCCGCATGCGCACACCACCACCGTCACTCCGATCAGCAAAAGCAAACGGAGTCGAGCGAAAGCGAAACAGAACAGCGGTGGCATGCACGGCGGTGGACTTTCCTTCCAGTCGGCGACAGCCGCGGAGCTGAGCGGGCTGCTGGGGAAGGAGAAGCCAGTGCACAGGTGTGGCATCTGTAACCGAGGGTTCCTCAACAAGAGCAATATAAAGGTGCATCTGCGAACGCACACCGGGGAGAAGCCCTTCCGGTGCGATGTGTGTGCGAAGGCGTTCCGCCAGAAGGCTCATCTCATCAAGCACCAGCAGATCCATAAACGGATCGGAAGGGACTGATACTGCGCTAAGCTCAAAAAGCATTTTTTCGGAAGTAAGTTGTGTGAGTGAGTGTGCGAGTGGACTTCTGTACATTGTGTACTCTTTAGTTAAACTTCCAACCCTTTAGCGTAACATTCCCAAGGACAAGTGCAATGTTAACTAGTTTTAAGCTGTCTTCAGATTTATTGTAGATATTTGTAGATGATAATGAACCCTCGTATTTCTCATCATTCCATTGATTTATTGAATTTTGTAAAAACTTTCATTTATTAACATTTCGCTTCGATGATCATGTGAGGTGATCTAATACCTAGTACTTGTGCGTTTATGTGAGTTACTCCGATTACCTATGTATTAGTCAAATTATAATTTAGTTATAAGTGTATAAAATTAGTTATATATGTAAGAAACAAAGTATGACAAAGCTAACGAGGCTAAGCTAACAGATTTTTAATATAATTACTAATCTTTCATTAACTTGCTTTATGTCATCTTTTCTTTTTATCATTCATACATATCATCAATTAATAACTATCTTTTATCATCAACTACCTTGCTTATTATAATCTCGTACATTTAACCTCTCCAAAATCACTTAATCATCATTATTTCTTTATAATTTTACACGTAGCTTTTCTTTATCAAACCATCATAGTTATGGTTAATTATAAAAAATGCTCAAACTAAATCATAGTAATTAACAAAAAAAATCTAAAATTTTGATGCATTTGATACTATTAAAATAAATTTAAGGTACACCAATGAAAAATCACACTCGGTGACATTTCGGTTATATTTAAATCTCTCCTTAGTACAGATATAAATTTGGTGTACTATATGTGATAAGGAAAAATTTAAGCAACCCCTAAAATATCTTTTGAGTGCGGTACGTAAATCATTCCATCATTTATGTCACCTACACCTACACAATCAACTCATCGGGATGGGCGACGGCAAAAGACTGCACATTGTAAAAGTAAAACAGACTGTCATGAAAAATCATAATAACATCTCTAGAGAACTTTGGTATTATTCAAAAGAACACACTTAAAGCGGATATTCACGATTTCATATTTTATATTAATATGTACCTAGTTAGATTATAATAACTCCCGTATGTTGAATAAACAACATTACTATATTTTTAATGTATTCTAAAACTTATGAGTCCTAGTAGACATATTCTGACTGATTCAACGTCAGATTTTTTGAAAAGTCCTTCAACGTTTTCCTTTTTCAAAAAGCGCCCTACTTCAGCTCAAGGAGCTGTGCACACGCACTCCGCCGGAAAACCGCGCCGGGAAGCAAACAGCGGAAGAACTCGATAAAAATAGCTAATAATATCGATCCGCTTTGCGCTTGCGCAACCCGCGAGTTCCTCCTAATTGCTACGTGTGTGACCTACATTAATGTAATTGTATTAAAGGTACGCACATTTTTACAAGTATCTCTAGACCAGCATTCGTTTTGGTAGGTAGGTAGGTAGGTATTTGTTTTACGACATCATCAATATATTTATAGACTGAAATTATGTACTTACTAAAAATTACTTAAAACAAATCATGAATCTCAACTGTTGACCTAGTATTTTACTGTAATTTTATTTTAACGTTTAGAAAACGCTATTAAAAATGTTTTATTTTCCAAAATCAACATCACAAGTGCATTCGTCATACTAACAAAGATTAACATAAAGCATAATCCACACTATGTTTCTAAACGCTAAACATTCCATCGCTTCATTAGTGTTTTACTATATTTTAGAAGTGAATAAATCTCGCGTGGACTGGCTGGGGCCAGACGCACGCGCACGCTCTGTGGGATCAACGCGCGTCTGCGAAACGCACACTACAGTACATTTAGTTTTACTTCGTTCGCAAAAAAATAACTAGGTTAATAACCATGAATAGTGTGAAATAATCACAATTGGTTGCATTTAAAAAGAAAGCAAACTAGATTCTATTTAAGAAGCTTTCTCCCATAAAGAAAGGTTACGAGGCCACTGCGTTCGGCGACTCAAACGCAGACGGAACCGCATTAAAATTTAAATGAAATGCCGTGGAAAGGTCAGTTACGGCCAAAACGCAACGTGTTTCGCACGCTGCGTCTCCCACCGCGCGTGCACATAGATCTTAATAAAAGTACCTTTTTATAGAGATAATTTTAGCGAATAAGTATTTATTGGTAAATATATTTTTTGTAACATTATTTGTATCATAAAGCCTTCCACAATTAGCTAGCATAAGTGAACTCTCATAATAAATTAGTCTAAGACAATGTTATTTTTCAAGAGGTTTTTTCCATTATAAGTAAATTGTAAATTAAATGTAAAATAAATTGAGATTTTTGTTAATGATATTTAATATGTTGGTTTTTATTTTCTTAATGCTAATTATGACCTTAATAAACAGATAGTAAGATGTGGTTTCTAAAAATAAAATGCATAAAGAAATGTAGGTCGCATTAGACATCGATCTCGCAAACAAAGGTGCGACCCGCGAGTGAGATCTGCCGCCGACGCGCGTCGCTCGGGGTCGGTTCACACAACACACGTAATGTTCCCGTGCTTTTCTCAAGAAAGTCGGATGTGAAAATTGTCATAATGCACACACAAACGACAAATTGGCTTTTTGCGGCAGCAAGTGCGCGAGCGCAGCGCAGGGCGTGCGAGGAGAAAACACGCACACAGCCGCACGCGCACACGGACGCACGTGATTGTCAACCGCGACATGCACACTAGCGCAAAGTAGAGTCCGCAGAAAACTGCAGCAATTTAATCATTTTCAAAATGGTTTTGTGGGGCCGAATAATTGATTTGGAAATGAGATTTGTCACAGTAGAGTCGATCAGTTCTTTGATTGCACACGAGATCAATATTCAGAATATCAATATTTATTTAGAATAGGTTGTTGTCAATAAAAGTTTTATAATTGTTATCACTGGATCAATTATTATATGGATCAACATTTTCATTTTACAGTCAAGTACAACCATATTGATATTGTAGGTATTTCCTTTTCAGCATAACAAGTTAAGATGTCAATACTGATGGGGATTTGACTCGCGAGAGGTTATAAGTTTAAAATCAATTCATGAATATTGGTAAGTTGATGAAATCCTAAGGATCATTTACAAACGACAATCATATTTGAGAAATTAACGAAAGGAACCGACATAACAACTTTGATACAACGGCGCATCTGCTGCAGCGGCAACGGCGAGGAGCGTCATGTCTAAGAAAAGCAATCGGTGATTGGCTAAATATAATTTTACAGCTTTTATTCTCAATATACAAGAAAGGAGCAGTATCAACGATCACTTAAATTTTAAGTGTAAATTTCTCAGAACCGTCACTTGAATAATTTTCATAAACACCACACAAAAGTTAATTAATTGCCGAATTACACCAATTACCAAGTTTAACACCTACTTAAAAAAGTAATTAATCAGTGAATGCGTTTGGCTGCGAACCGTACTTGGAGAGATTCTTTCACCAACCTACTTCCATGGCGATTTCACCACGCGCTTGAACTTGCCCCGCGATCTACTACTAACGACCAGATGGATATAGGTGAATATGCTAATTTTGATAAAATTTCGGAGTTTCGATGCTGCGATCTGGTGATTTATGGAAGAATGTGTTTATTGGTTGATTGATTGACGAAGATTGGCAGATAACTTTTATGAATGAAATATTGATGACTGAAATGTATTCTGATAGATGTAATAAACTTGTGTTTTATAGTGATTAATTTAGACTTCGGGATGGGAAAATCGGCCTTATTTTTAGTTAATTACTAGATGAACCACCCGCAACTTGGTTTTCGTGTATATATTATATTATATTTATAAATCTGATCAATGGTTTCGGAACTCATGTACATACAGACATACAGTATAAACATACAGACTTTTTATTTATATAGATTGAAATACAACTAAAATACTTAATAATAAATAATGCTGGACACTAATCAATCACAATCACACTCATCACATGCTTGTTGATACATGATGCTTCATGTAGTGGGACTACATGATGCTGTGATTTTCATCAGTCTTTTGCTCGGCCTCCCCCTCGTGGTTATCCCACTTATAAAGGGAGGTTTATGTCCTGCAGTGGACTGATATAGGCTGTTATTGTTGTTGTTGTTGATTATAAAAAAATGTTTTGAAATCAATGTCCTTTGAAGTATACATTATAAATTTTTAAAGGTATATTTCGAAATGAAACTTGTGTAAATTCCAAATAAGAAAATTTTTACTCATAAGACTTTCTGAACCAATTCTGACACCATCACAGTATTACCTAGCCTTACGGTCCACTTCCTACAAAATAACAAACAAACTGGTAAGCAGCCTGGTTGGTTTCGAAGGCCAAAACTACTGCCCAATGCCTATTGCGCATGCCTCAATCAGCAGATTATTTCAATTTGTGATTTCGATAATGTTTCCACAGAATAAAATGCCTAAATATTGCAGATTACGTACCCTACCTATTGAACTAGGCTGGTTGTTACTCGCTCTCAACAGCTTACTTTTTATGGTTCCGTACCTCAGAAGGAATAAGAAACCCTTATAGAATCACTTCGTAGTCCGTTTATCTGTCAATACACTTTTCTCAGCATGGTATCAAGTTGAAATTTAACTTCTAAGCCAACGCAATCTTGGATGAGGCCGTTTATGCCACATTACATAAATTGGTACCCACACGATAAAACGGGACCCTATTACTAAGACATCACTATCCGTCTGTCTGTCTGTCACCAGGCTGTATCCCATGAACCGTGATATCTATACAGTTGAAATTATCACAGATTATGTATTTCTGCTACCATTATATCAACAAATACTAAATACAGGATAAAATAAATATTTGAGGGAGGTGGAACCCTTCGTGCGCGAGTCCTACTCAAACTTATGTGTGGTTTTTAGGGTGACGTTACCGAGACGGTGAAACGAACCCTTGGTGCCAATTTGTCCGTCCGTCCGTCTGTCACAAATGATTATTTCAGGAGCTATCAACAAAATTTGGTATAGATTTAAAATGCACTAACTGAATAAGATTGCCAGTAAAAAAAATGTTTTATAGCCAAAAGGGTCCAAAATAAAAATAAAAAGAAATTCAAACTGGGACCAACAGGTCAAGTGGGTGGGTTATCATATCAAAGGACTTAATTTGTACTGCTCGAAACAGTTTTGGATTTATGATGAAAAACATCCAAAAAATTTCCGTTCCCCCAACCCCCTTATCTCCGAAGTTTGCAAAGTGAGAAACCTGATTTATGTATATGTTATAGAAAAATATCTATATTTTACAGGAAAATTGTAGTGAAGTCTCTATTTAAAACGGTTTTGTAGAAAAATTAATGAATGTAAGAAAAACGGTGGTCAAGCTTTAAGGAGAGTTACACGGTTAATAGTGTGTTATCTGAAATGCCTTGATTTGCCTATTCTATTACAGGATTTTATTTTTATATAAGACGTACAGTTTTTGAAATTACGATTAAAACTTACTAATAACAATAATACAACGGAATTCAGAATCTCCTCCTTTTTTGAAGTTGAAAACCTACTAGATACTTTACTACTAGATACTAGATACTTTACTACTAGATACTAGAACCTACTAGATACTACCTTTACTAACTGTTTCAAATGGATGGATGCATCCACGTGGTTGACCACCATAAATTGACGATAAACACTACCTATAAAAAAGCGAAGTATGAAGAGGGGTAGAAAAAGTCCTACCCGAGTGCGAGTGTGAGAAACTATATATTTCCCTCACTAGAACTCACTACTATACTACTCCTGATATCCACGAGATAACATATCTGAATGTATGAATTAGACGTAATTGACGTAACCCGCGGTGGGCGAGTTAACTCGCACTTTACCGGTCTTGTTTTGTAGTCTTGTTGCTATTCGATAAAGCGTATAGTAAGGTTCTAGTAGGTAGTTGCCAAACCATAGTCTATATAGAGATGAAATAATTATTATCCCTTGAACTTCAAAATGCAACGACCCCAGAACCTTTAGTATGAACACTATTATTATTCAACACATTATTTAGCTCTTCCCAGAGCCTCCGGCGAAAGGTGAGTGTGACCTTTGCGAATATATCAAGTGAAAACTTAAGGGAATACCGACTTATGAATTAGAGGTATATTATGTAGGCCTGCCTTTCGTTCTTGAACCTCTGTGAATGGTGATCCAACAGGTATTTTGAAAGCGAATAGCGTGGTGAAATAAACGCGGTTTTGGGGTATGCAGTATGCTCTATCTCAAAATTGATAGCAGTATGTTTAAACACATCACTATTTTTGTATGTTTCTATACCTACATAATTAAACTTTTTTAATCAAAATAGTTTCATAAATACTGATTTTAGGCATAAGTCGAAGGTACGGTTGATGTACGTTACGTAGATAAGCATACGTAAGGTTTATCAATCTTTGTCTACAAAAATAGAAGCTTTTGTTCGGATATAAATAATTTCTGGCATTATTTACAAAAATTTATAGGCCGACTGTGGAGTATGGAAAGTGGGCTAATTTGGTAGGTATATAACAAAAACCTCCAACAAAAGTCATATAAACAAGTTATATTCAAAATTGCCCTTGATACATGAACTTGAGCTGCGATCGAAGGCTTTAAGTCGAAATGTGGTCCAAGAAATTAGCGCAAACGTGGACGTTTAGTGTTAGTTTAATTATTTTCAAAACCCCGTGTGCATGGAAACAAGCTCAAGTTAGAATACTAAACACAATTTGTTCATTTGTTTTGTATATTGGATTCGGGCGTTGGCTGAGGGAAGTTAGTAAGCTCTGATTTGACCATTTTGTTAGCGAGCTCGATGTATTAAACTCAATTAAATTAAGGTTAAAGTAAACACTAGACTTTAAAGTAAGTATTAAATAGTAGCAGTAATACACAATAATGTCTGGAGTGGGCCTAAAATATTTCGCAACCATAAAAAGTGGTTGTGCTGTTTGTTAAAATATATTTAGACTTTTTTCAAGTTTTCCATGTAAAAGACTACAACGCGTTACATACATTATTGATTTGTTTGTTGGTAAAATTTTCTGATGCTACAAAATTTGACCTCTACATAAAATAAAGTGATTCCTCGTGTAGAATATTTACTAGACCATTAATTAATATCAAGGCAACATTCCGAATATATAATAGTCTGAAATTCGCTCATCTCTCATATCTTTCGCCACGACCTCTATGACGATGAGAATCTGGGTCGGAGTGATTAATTACGCAGATTCGAGTATCGTGCGCGAGCGCATGCGTCCGTATTTCACAGATAGGGCTGTCGTGAGCTTTCAGTCTGAGTCTACTGTGCCGTATAGGTATCTAAGCTTTAAAATGAAGAATGTTCGTGTAGAATGATTCCAGAAGGTAAGCTATCGGCAAAAATTAAGCCGATTAAAATCGAAAAATAAATGTACGTAGTGAATATCTACAGAAGTGTTGTTAAAAAAACTATGCTTTAGTCAAAGGAAGTATGGATAGTCACTGTCTACAGGCTATCCAAAGTTTTCGACCATGACGTCATTTGTACTGGTGTGGCACTGGAAAGTGAGCTGAATTATGCTGATCAGAAATATGGTTCATGTCTCGTCAAGTGAATCAAGAATTTTTTGGATTCATTAAATAGTAAATTATGCTTACGACCAAAATAAAACTTATAGTTAGTAGACTAAACTAATAAAAGGCCTTCATATAAGCCAGCCAAGATAACACCAAAATAGAGAAGATCAATCTGCTAAAAAAATGCCAAGAGACTTTTGCTACGAATTCGGACTTTTTCAGACTATTTTGGTTCGAGTCTTGTCCGGCTTTTCTTGTCGACAACCCTACTGTCGGATAAAGCAGCTTTCTGCGCGGCGAGTATGATCGAGGGCAATGGGTCAACTATTCGTAAGTCATGCCGCGGTGGTCCTATTGCCAAAATCTGTTCACATTGAATACCTGAGATTTTTCGAAATTGAGAGTGTGACTAATAGATTTAAATGTAATTTTACTAGGCAGAGAAATACAGAAATGATATCAATTAAATGTTAAAACATCTTACAAATAAAATTCTTTAAGACTCACTTCTTTGTTTCATTTGCATTGCATATGTTGTTAGGTTTTTAGGTAATTTACTCAATACAGTATTTCTTATTATTGTTCTTTCTTATTTTTGCATAAATATAGTAGGATCAAATGATCAGTTTTAGACTGTTACCATGATAAATTAAATTACATTTTGAAAATAAAAAAATGACTTTGGGAATCCAGTTAGCACATTTTTACATAGTCATAGATACCCTAATTGCCAAATACAGTCACAACCTTGACCGACACTATCGGCGGCTGAAGCAGTGCGAGCGAGACGGCGAGGGGGGAGCAAGAGAGAGGGGTGGATGGGAAAGTGTGCTAGTGACACACTTGCAGCTTGCCGCATCCGTAAACACGAGCCGAGAGCTGAGACCCGCCAATGTCAAGAGCAGAGGTAGAGGCCAGTAAGTATACACTTTAAAGTCAAGAACAGAATGAAGAAGCCAAGAATTATGCTGAAAAATGCGAAACGCTGCTTGCGGGTCCAAATCCTGCTGAAAAAATATTCAGCCATAGGGATGTTTATGAAAAATCCTAGATTACTGAAATAATATTAGGTACTTTTTCATGGTACTTGAAGATGGAACAAGCACATGGTCCGCGTGATGTTAAGTGGTAACCATTACCTATCACAAAGCATTGCATCGTAGATCACGTTTTTTGGAACGTGCTCTACGATGCAACGCACTTACTGAATACTTTCGCAAATTCGATCCAGCGTTATTGAAAATCAAAAAGTTTATCATTTTTGGCCAGATGACCTAGGTACTTTTGATTTTTATTTTTAGCAGGTATAACTTTATTCTTTCTTACTGGTATTCATAAAATAAATATAATAACTACTAAAAATGATTTTTTAACTGTCTTTCGTACTTTCTGAGTTCTAAGTGACAGTTTTCATCATTATAATATAGTTTTAATGTTGAAACAAGCCTGTATCAAACCTGAAACAAGACAAGAGATAGATTTTTAAATAAACTTTTTTGAAAACAAGTTGTCTTTTAGTTCAGGAATCATTTTGCACTGGTTCAGACCAGTTTTATTTCCACTAGCTTCCCATTAATCCACATGGCCAGCGCGGGGATTACGGGCATATCCCCCTTCTTGTTACGGACGGCCCGATGTTGAATAGCATATAACAAGCATAAATAAAATGCTATTAAGCCATCTACAGATGAGATCCGTATGTAAACGGGCTAGGTAGGGCCCATGTATGAGAACTGGGCCGAATGATGTATGAGGCCGGCCGAGGCAATGACGTGAAATATGACCTACGAGATATTTAAATCAGCCAACTGTACTTTTGGTTTATGGTTTGCTGAAAATATAAAGCCTATAGTTTTATTTCTGAGTTTATATCTATAGATTACCTAACATAAGAGCAAATCTTGTAGGTATATTAGAATTTTTTAGATTTTCGCCTGACTATGCTTGATGGCTAAAACAAAAGGGACTCACATCGTGTCATGATGCTTATAATGGTGGCCATACATGATCAAGTTCATCGTCCAATCGGCATGACATATGGATCAAGTAGAACTGACCGTGGGAGGGCGTGGATCGGCATGATAGTTAATCGTGTGTGGACGAACTGCAGATTGGATCAAGCCTGCAGCGTTATGCCGATTGGACGTGCACGAGCACGTGGCGTACTGCCACCATAAAACACGGAAAAGGATGACATATAAAATAAATTTGTAGGTGCGGATCTGAAGAGGTTGAGAGGCAGGGGCGGCCTTTTTGATGACCTCAGTCACGCAGCCACGAAGAACAACGTACCTACTCGAAAGGCGTGGGGTTCAATTTCCCAGGACAAAAATGTTTCATAATAATGATCTACAAATAATTATGTTAGATTGGTTGTACTGAATTGAAATGTTAGTATGAAGTCAAAAAGTCAACATGATAAAAAATGACTATCGTCCTTTACTACCTTGGAGTCGCGAGTTCCATTCCCGTCGTAGGTCAGGTAGTGTTTACAATTATATGATCTGCAAATATTGGTGTTGGGAAGTTAAAAGGAAATGACGAACATAGGTAGGTATCGCCTTTCATACCTGTTCTATTCTAACTTGAAGTCTCAAGCGGCCATTCATTTGCCACTAAGTAAGAATCCTCGGTAACCAGGCAAAGCCCGTAAATTTTCCAGCTGGGAGCGCTATTTCCACGCGAGGGGCGCGGGGGGAGGTAAAAGTAAAAGTCACGACAGGGCCCGCATTCACTCTCGCTGACACACTTTGCCATGCCGGTAACTGTTAACTTACTGAGTGATAAGAATTGATGCAAAAGCCTCATTAATGTACTAAAGGATTTGTCCACGTGGACTCAGGATAAAGCGCCATAGCTTGCAGTTAAAAAAATAAAAAATCTTTTATTTTGGACAACGTAATCCGCAGGCACACAAAATTAAAAAAAAACTAATATTACTAAATAAATAATACATACTTAGAGTTAGATCACCCTCCGCACGAAGCAATGCCACGTGGGAGAGGTGATCCTACCAGCTACAGTTTGTAGGATGGTGTTGGGGCTGTCACGCACTCTGCGCATCAGGGATGCAGTCTTCTTACGGAGGATTGCATGAAAACCATCCGTCTCATATTCTGCAAACATCCCTGATGCACGGCAGAAACGCGGCAGTCCCAACATCATCCTAAAAATATTATTGTATTGAACTCGTAGGGTCTCCAGCGGCCGCTTGGTATAGCTGATCCATAGGTTACCGGTGTAGAAGCTTTGGCAGTATGCTTTAAAAAGCGTGACTTCAACTTTTTCTGTACACCGGGAAAACCTACGGATAAAGCGCTTAGGTTTTTTTTATGATACCTGAAGATGGAGTAACACTTGTCCCCCCTGATGTTAAGTGGTAACCATTATTTATAACAAAGTATTGATTCGTAGGTCACGCTTGTTTAAAACGTGCCCTACGATGCAACACCCTGCGTCCATCAACTTGAGGCATGGTATTAAGCCTGATGTGCCTGTAATTTTACAGGCACTGACGCCCTTCAAACTGAAACACAGCAATGCCGCTTCACGGCAGAAATACGTATGGCGGGAGTTCTTCCCCGGATGAGCCCTTCACAAAGAACTCTACAACTTCTAAAGTATCCCGTGTGGTCAACTGGTGGTGGTAGTGGGTGGTAGAGCCATGTCGGAGGCCTTCGGGCGGCCTAAAAACTCCGACACCAGAGTTGATCACTAGCTAATACGAAGAAGAAGAAGAACTGGTGGTATAAAATTTTACTAGTTTTTTTTAACTGAACGCTTTTATCCTTCTAAAGGTAAAAAGCCCTAACTCTTATAAAAGACAAATATTGATCATTATGTGTTACCAAGAAATATAAATTTTAATTCCGCGGTCAAGTCTTTTGTAATTAAAGACATACCTAACAAAATGGGATAAAAGCTTAGTTATGGACACTTTCAATTCTATTTTCGCTTTAAAGATAGGAAAAGGAGAATAGAAACATATTTAAGTATATACCTTTAATCAAAATTGAATGATTGCAACAATTAAGTACAATATTTGTTTATTTATGTAAGTAAGTAGTTCATTAAACAATAACCACGTACGAATATTCTCCTATTTCAATATTCAACCAAGAACCGTAGCAGCATCTACAAATAATTATCTGAAATTAGGTGAGTAGATAGACATGACTATAAAAATAAAACAGTTATAAATTAAAACGGTTTTCAGATATGGGCAAAATTTGTCTTGTACCTATTATATAGCTTCTAAGTCGAGGAAACAACGTTTATCCTGTCTTCGCAAGAGTTCTGAATCAGATTTCTTATGTTGCCATAAATATCAAAAATATTCAATTTGTATACATTTTTGCCAAAACTAAGTAACGGATTCCGATCAGTAATGACATGAGCTAACCAAAATTATCACCTACGTAACATGATGCGATCGGGACCGGCGCGGGCGCAGGCGGCTGAACGGTACAACGAACGGTCGCAACCTTCACATTCGCTTATTTCGACTTTTGTATCATTACAAATATTACAATACAGTCATCAATAAGATACTTTCTTGATTTATTTTATCATCAAAAGCACTAGGACACAACTAACCTAATAAGCACCATTGCGCCCAGTCCTCAGCCCGACGCATCCAGCTTCCAGCAGCCTTTTGCAAATTGTCACTCCACCTAGCCGGAGGGCGTCCTACACTACGTTTGCCGAACTGCGGCCCCAAGCAAGATCTTTACCCCATGGTTATCGTTTCATCAGCAGATATTGATCTGATTTCTTTTATTTTACTATAATTCACAGATTGATTTCATAGTTTAGACAAAAAACCTATTTGCAGTGGCGATTATAACAGCATCTAGGAGTTGCTTTTGTTATGTAGTGGACGTTTTTAGGATATAGGTATCTGGAGGCCTTAATTCTTGAACAGAACCACCACGGTCAATGTTGAGTATTAAAAAACAACTGCAGCTGAAATATAATTCAATAATAATAACAATGCAGCATTATATGGCCCCAAACTAAGCAGAGCCTGTATGGGAACCACATGATTAATATACTAGTTAAATACCTTTTTTTAAATATACATATAATAAACCAGAACTCGAGACAAATATATGAAGAATACAAACATTAGTCTCAAGGCGGGAATCGAACCTGCAACCTTCTGCGTCCCAGACGAACCGTCACCCGCTGCGCCACAGAGGTCGTATAAACTCTTAATTAATAACTGGCCTGCTATTCGCTACGATGGGACTTGGTTATAAAGTAGCCAATGTATCATAGAATTCCATGATGTACCAAATGTCAGATCAAGCCGTTCAGTACTTTTGGCATTAAGGACATCTTCACATTCACATCATTTTACAAACGCATATAAAATATTTAGTAGGATTTCTAGGTTAGGTATATGAAATAAGACCAATAAATCATCTTTCTGTGAAATACTTTTGGCTCGTATTCATAAACCATGTTCAGGGACCAATCTATCCCTGAAAAGTAATATGAGCAGAGATTTGTATTCAAACCGTATAAAAGAGTAAGAGTACCTTTTAAATTCATCATCATCATCATCATCATCATCATCAGCCTATAGCAGTCCACTGCTGGACATAGGCCTCCCCTAATGAGCGCCATTGCGCCCTGTCCTGTGCTCGACGCATCCAGCTTCTACCAGCAGCCTTTCGCGGATCGTCACCTTTTAAATTAATTTTATAATTAATTCAAAAATTTATTAATAAAAAATAGTTGTTGAATTCATTAAGCCGAAGCGATCATGGTGTGGCTTAGTTCGGTGTTCTTATCATATCACCTTGGATAAACAACACTCGCTACTTCAATGGGTGGCCGTTTAGTTGCATTTAGATCTATGCGCTTTCGTGCTTCGGAAAGCACGTTAAGATTTTGGTCCCAGCTTTTTCAGCTATCAAGCTTTGTAGGAGGCTTTCAAGTGGCTTAAAAACTCCGACTCCATAGTTGGCCACTAGCTTATACGAAGGAAGAGTGACGGAATATATAAGCCTTAAAGAGTAGTGTCTTTATAGAAATTTAGAGATAACACAAACCCCTAACAAAGGCACTACAATTACATTATTTAGTTCTGCCTTCCATCGTTCGTTTCTTGACCCACAAAACATATATAAACAAAATCCACTAATCCGACAACATTGTAGGGCACTGTGATTAGGGAGGAGAACAAATTCCAATTGACTCCAGTAATGAAATAAGGAGAGAAGATTTAATTACGCCGAAAGTGTGCCATCCAGCGATTACACGGCCCGTGGCCTACATCGCAGGGTGGCTATTAAGCTGTAACTACCTCGCTTTACGAGGTTTATACGACAGCTTTCCTCACGCACACAGGTGGACTCTAGGGGTGACAGGTCTCAGTGCTAGCCCATTCATCTATACACAAATATCTAGCCATTTTCAAAAAGTTCAGTTTTGGTGAGATGGTAAACGCAACTTTGGGATATTTGTAATTACATGATTTGTCACTGGTAAATAACACAAACTATTACGAAAATGAATGAATTTTTATTTATAAACTAATCTAGGAAGCTTTGCTAATCATATACAGTTTCATTGATGGATCTAATTCCTGATGGTATAATTGATTGGCCTCTTAGCTAAGTTGGTAGTAACTCTGCCTTCTGAGCTACAGGTCGCGGGTTCGATCCCCGCCCTTAACAAACATTTTGAACATGGATGTTTGTTCTGTGTCTGGGTGTTTTATAAGTATAATCTATGTATGTGTATGAGTCTCTGGTCCCCATAGTACAGGCTCTGCCTAGTTTGGGATCAGTTGACCGTGTGTGAGATGTCCCATTTCTCAATTCCATTTCTCCGATTGAGGTTACAATTTTAATTCTCTACTTGTGGTCTACTTACACCTCAGTAGCCTAAAATCAAATCCAGATCGGTCTATCGGTTATACTTAGTTACTTAATTCTTCTTCTTTCTCCTGGCATTAATCCCCTTTATTTGGGGTCTGCCCTCCTTGTATGTTTTCTCCAAAGTGGTCTATTCTGTGCTTTTAAGTGTTTGCTGCCAGGTTACTGGTGGCCACGTCTTGTTAGGTACTTATTTCATAGCAAAATATTCTGAAACAGCCCTGACACCCACACACCCTAGTTCTAAGTCACAAGTTCACACAGACAAGTGCGCACACATAGGAACACGCACGTGCGCGGAACCAGTCTAGATTCTAGTAGCTGCGAGCGACGCTGTGGCTAGGGCATGACTGGACTGTAATTAGCAGACGTGACTCCGATCCCAATGGAACAGCTGATAACTTTGAAGGCCGCGAACCGGAAGGAGGTTTGGGAGAGTTTTGGAACTTTTTTCGTGTTTTGAATCAAGAATTCAGCTATATAAGTATTGAGAGGCCAATAAATGTATTTCATTAGTTGGGCAGGTAAATCCAGGATCTCTATTCCAAAATATGATAAACAATCTATCGCGTCAACAATGTCGAACCCTTTTCTCTAGTTCCCTCTCTAAGTTATATGATTCTGAGTGCAGTATATATTAATAATTCCGATACGATTAATTTGACAGCGAGATCACGTACGTTGAATGGGAATAGAAAAAAAGCAAAATACAGTCGAATTGAGAACCTCCTCCTTTTTGAAGTCGGTTAATAAATTAATAGACAAATCATTCGGAGCACTATCGTATAATTTCCAGTTTTTTTTTTTACACAAAATAGTCAAGCGTTCAGTTTGTGGTCAAGAAACTGATTAAGATGTGGACTAAGATGGAGCACGCTTGTCTAGAAGGAATCGATTCACTCTTTATTTGAAGACTCCGAGATTGTAGTGGTCCGGGAAAACAGACGCCGGAAGCAGGTTCCACTCCTTACTAGTACTATCAATAAACGTGGAAGCGAATCCTGTACCAAGAGTAATAATATTTCGCGTGGTCAGTTTGACCAATCATAACAGTGTCATTGTTTGCTAAGTTATGTAACATAATTATTGAAACTTTTTTGGTTATCAAGATGTCCATACAAAAGATATCAACGCGCTCGCACAGCTTGACTTTTTTACCCAACTACGCGCATGGTGGCATAGTTAATTATAATTACATTAAATATGATGATATTACGACCAGAACCAATAATTTATTTAACAAATCTTTCCAGTGCCAAACACAAATTTTTGGCAAAAAAAATAGAATAGGTTTGTTTATAATTAAAATTCTGCATTCCATTAAATATCACTAACAGAATAATAAGGTATCTATTCTCATAAAAACCGACTCATTCAGCTTAATCCGAGAACTAAGCTCTGAGAGAAGTGTGCGCCGGAGTTGGTGCGCGGCCGCGACGTCGGCAGTGGGTCAACAAACAAGGTCATACCATTTCTCTCAGGGCCGAGGAGGGGAGAGGCAACTTGATAGCTTAGGACCAGGGGTCTAGATAAAATATATATCTCAGAAGGCTTTGCTTCTCTTTCTACCAAGTGTAAAGTTTATATAGTGTCTTCATTTCACAACGTTAATGTAGATCTAGCTCCCATTATTTGTAATTTCGAGTATACAAAAAAGTTAAATTAGCGTTTAACCCAGAAGAAAGTTAACATTTTGAATAGATATTAGCCTCAGAATACAAACTATTGCAATCTTCATACAATTTTGTATTTCCGATAGTTTAAACGCTTAGAATGAAACTTGTCTAGACCACAAAACTTATAGCTTGTATACATAATAGTCATGTTGTCTGTCTAGTTAGTACTATGTCTTGTTAAAGAGTATTTGGTGACAGACGGTACTCGGCCCGTGAGCAAGTCAACGTTTAACGACATAGGTAAATCCAAATCATACATTTGGGGATTGACAGGTGCTGGTAAAGGGTTAAGAGTTTTAAATCAAAGGCCTTAAATTCCTGAAAATTTACATTTTTCCTTTATTATGGGAGACCTATGTCCATTATATTGGTCTGATATAGGATGGTGTGTACGTGTGTGAGAGTGTGTTTTTTTAATAGTCAAGCGCTTAACCACTAACACAGGTGTGTTTGTCGTTAAGCGCTTGACCAGATCTTCACCTGTTTTAGGTGGAACAGGTGAAGATCTGGTCTCAGATGAATGAACTATGCCGAGTTGAGGCCCCTCAAATAAGTATATGGAAAATGGCTGTCACAAATTTTGATCTTTATTCAAGGCTGGTCAAAAGTACCTACTTAAATACACTTCCTCTTACTATGGTCAACTCTGGTGTCTTAGCTTTACGCCACCTAAAATGCCACTAAAACGCTCACTCTTCTAAATGGAAACCTAACTCTAAGTAACTCTAACTCTAACTCTAATGGATGAATGGCCTGGCAGTGTGACAGCCACGCCACGAGCTCTTTTATCAACAAGTACCTGCTTCATCACCATCATCATCATCAGCCTATAACAGTCCACTGCTGGACATAGGCCTCCCCTAATGAGCGCCATTGCGCCCTGTCCTTAGTACCTGCTTAAAGAGGGTAAATGAAGTGAAATAACCTATCTCAGGATCGTGCAAGTAGGTCCGTGGTCGCTACCTACCCCTCACCTATATGTGACTTTATGTACCTATCTATGTATACAAGTGGCTGTATAGGTTAACGATTTTCCAAGCTATTTCAATCAACGCATAATAAGTGCTTCTGCTTCTACCAAGTCTAGTACGAATTATTCTTCATTCATCACTATAAAGTAGTTTATTATAGTCATAAGGAACAGAAGTTTCAATTAGGTACTATCTAGTTACAAGTTTATGTCATCTTCTTTTAACAACGTTGGGTGTTCAAGTTTACTGGGCACCCGGTCACAATTAACACGGGGCTGTTGCTGTTGTAGCTTATAACAACAACGACAACAAAAACCAATTTAGTCCACTGCTGGACATAACCCTCCCCTATAAGAAGGGAGATATGCCCATAATGGGCATGATGTACCTACATAATATGTAATATGATTGCTATTAATAAATTATATGCTTTTGCTAAATATTGAATACTGAATACCTACGGACCCGAAACGTGGATACTCACAGTAAGGCTAGTCCATCAGCATAAAGTCGCTCAGCGAACTATGGAACGAGCAATGCTCGGGGTTCTTTGAAAGAGGATCCGTAATAAGACTATCCGACATAAAACCAAAATTGTTGACATAGCTCAGAGGATTTGCAAGTTGAAGTGGCAGTGGGCTGGCCATATCTGCCGAAGAACCGATAACCGTTGAGGTAAACGAAACCGCGGCTCGGCAAACGTAATGTAGGACGCCCTCCGGCCAGGTGGAGTGACGATTTGCGTTCATCATGTGGTCACTTGTCACATATATAACTAAAGGAACACTAGTCTAATATCAGCTGCTATTATTTTGTAAATCTGTCTCATGTCGGCGACCCAATAAATAAATGAATAATTGCCACGCTGGGCATAGCTTCTCGCAGCCGACAGTGCTGCACGTCGGCGGCTACGGGATTTAGCTTGGCTGTGATATGCTGCACTCAGTCGACCGCCAGAGCCCCGTTTGCAGCAGGATGCACCCTGGGCAGATAACTTTGGCTCGAGCTCCAAAAATGGAAATTGCTATTGGTAATTTACCACGAGAAATAATCATAAAAATTAATAATAAGTCTAAGGTATAAAGCCCCAACCCCAAACTAGGGTTCACTCGTATCCTGCGTCTGGGTATCAGGAACAAAAAGCAAGTGGATACATTTTATTAAATACTAACTTCCACTAGCGGCTTCGTTCGCGTGGTATCCAGAGAAAAGAATTATGTTATGTTAATCCAGGTCACAAACTATACATACTCATTCCTAGTTTCATCCAAATCCTTTCAACCGTTACGGAGTTGAGTGGGGACAAACATACTAACACACACACACACACACACACTCACAAACTTGAGAAGTGTGATTTGTGCAGTGGAATTCAAACCCGCAACCTCTGGCGTCTCTGCCACCCCCTGCACATTGCTCCAACAAGCTCCAACGAGCACCTCAAATTGTGATTAGAATCTATTTGTCTTATTTCTTTAAATTATCATCAATTATCATATAAATAAAGCACACCTACCTACAGAGATTGCAAAATAGTTTGCACCTAGCATTGTAACGAATAATGAGAACACAGCTTGTAATCCAATGCATGTAAATGTGTCTAACTGCTCACGCGTGGGCGTGGACAATTAAACTTTTGACCTCATTATTATAGCATTTTGAACTTACTTTGACTCACATTATACGAGACGTAGGCAACGTAGGTTGATATGAGATATCGGCTGATCTTACATATGAATAAGCTCATAGATACAATTTATTACGGTACGGTACGATACGGTACATTAAAGGAAGCCCATAGAAGACCCTGGTCTGGTGGACCCACGTATCCGGGACTTTTCTCATGAAAAGGACTAACGCAAAACCATAGCTGCAAAAAATGTATACCTACTTAGCATATTTATGGTTTTAGTATTATTCATATAAAAAAATTTAGTATGATGTAAAGGAACGTTAAAGGTCCTATTTATTATTGTTATGCCCAAGGGTCGTTACAGGTTCATATTTAGATTATGGAACGCAATAAATTATTGAGTATTGAGAATTTGATAGATAGATAGATAGCCATTACTGTACACCAAAAAAAAAATCAACAATTTGCAGGAATATATACAATAAAAAAAAACAGGTACAATGGGTAGTGTTATCGCTAAAAGCGATCTCTTCCAGACAACCTTTGGATGGACAGATGGAGATGTTGGTTATAGTATGATATCGTCCACCGGCGAGATGGGTCGACGATATCACAAAAACCGTGGGCGGCACCTCTACACTAGCGCAAGATCGAGGCAAGTGGCATAATCAAAGGGGTGCCCAGCGTTGGGCCGAAAATGGCTGAATTGATGATGATAATTTGATGATATGTTGGTTCCAGTTTTTCAGCTGTTAGGCGTTGTCGGAGGCCTTCGATCGGATCCCGGAAACAATAATAAGTATAATATGATGAAAGTCCTAGTACACAATTACAATTAGCAAGATAATGTCTTTCAGTACCTAAACAGAATCATTTAAAGTTTCTACTCTGATATTAACAGTAAAATGTAAGCTCAAAAGCACATTCATATAATCCTAAGCTCAACAACTAACTCCCACAAATTCAATTACCAAAACGAATGTGCTCTTTCGTTACTGTTTGTTTTGCTCTCAATGGCCACTTAACGAGCGGCAGCAGCCTCCGTCTAGATGTGCATAATCTGAAGCCTCTCCCCCTCCCACCTCCCCACCGCCTGTCCCCCCTGAAACACTTCCGTGGCACACATTCCCAAATCAACCGGATTCAGACCTACATTTTTCGGCAATATTATCCAAGCAAATCCCAACCGTATCGCAAGGAAATAAAATTGTAATATCGTTGCGATTGGCGCGGCAAAGAAAATAACGTCCTATGAAGAAAGTTTGAAGGTCGAAATTGGGCGATGAGACGAATCATGAATGAATTCAAAACGGTATGCCGTGAGTTTGAATTCGGACGATTTTTTAAAGGCTTCTTTGCATTTCTGGCTAAGCTATTTACAGCCATAAGTCAGTCACGATATGGTTGTGAATCCCGCGGAGTGTTCAGTGGGTTCGGGAGTATGTCACTCCCAAGTTTGCATACGAAGCGTGGACGATCGTGTGACTTTTCGTATTGTTTTGTTTGTGTTATCTTCGCCAACTTGACTTTTACTATCTTTTGTTTTGTTTTCAAGTAATTTGCAAAGAAAAATTGGGTCATAAGCTTCTTAGAGCTCGTTTTACGTATATTTAGTAAGGAGAACGCTGAATGGAAGCTGTGAAACCAGCATTTTTTTTATACGACGCGTTTTATACCCGTCTACCCATTTGGATACGACATGGGCTGCAGGTTTATTCCCGGAAGAGCCACATTCAAATCCTTTTTATTTATTTAGTCACTGTGGATTTCTATTATTATAATGAACTAGGTATGATGTGCCACAGTAATTAGCTAATTACCTGAACTGACTTAACATAGCAACAGCACATAATGATGAATCTAAGGTTCTGATTTGTATATGTAGAAAAAAATAGATTATCGTAAGAATTTATATTGTAAAAAATTGACTTGCCAAAAATTTACACGACCAATGACTTTAAAATACTCTGTTAAAAAAAAATGAATTTTTAAGATTGAATTATATAAAGCACGCCCAACCATCATCTAAGAACAACCACAGGTTGGGCTATACAGAATGCTTGTAGCCCACCTTTTTGTTACAGTTTTTGTGCAATAAAGTATAAATAAATAAAAATAAATAAATAAATGATGAAGGATGTCGAAAAGCCATTCTGGTTTTCGTCATCGTTCATCGTCATCATTAGGTGTATGTCAATGTCAATGTCCCGTGTATCAACATATATATAAAGGACTTCAAATAAAATGTCATGTTACTGATTCATTTTTTATTACCCGAAAGACCCAACACCCAACAAAAGCTTTTGATAACAAAATTGAATATCATCCTAACTGATCAATATAAATCTCTCAAAAAATCAACAATATTATAATTTCTAGTCAAAAATATATCTTAAACTATTTAAAACACGACTCACTTTAATTAATAATTATATCTGTGACGGAATAAGTTGATCAATGGTAAAGTGGACATGCGGATAATAATACGCAGTTGTGAAAATAAATTTATTAATGGCTGAAAAATATCTGATAGTTATTAAATAAGATTGATAATTTATTTATCCACCTATTTAATATGATTAACGGCAGTTCAATTGATTTATTTTATCTGAATTTAATTATAATTCAGCAATGATTGTTGTTTATAACTTCAATGACATTTACGTTTATCAATGGTCACCATTGAAAAGCAAATGCCGCTAAAGCCGATGAATTTCATGATTTAAAAGATTGTTGTATCCGCAATTACCACTGGAGAACTATTTTATCAACCGCTAGTCTTATTCTATGAGTACAAGTACTTAAAAAGACAGTTTAAAGTCAGTTGATATAAAAACTAAAATTCGCCACGGATTCTTGGCAATTTGGCACATGAAATACAATATATCGGATAACATGATTACGACAATTACACGCTTAATACGACTATACTCAGTCAATACTTCAAAGTACTAATTTCTGTCAAAGCTTATAATAACTATTTGATTACATATTACAAAAAATCTACATTAACGTAGGAAACAATAACAAAATAACTAAACTAAATTCCCATTCTTGGTATAGCGCCATCTATGAGCATCTTATCGAACTACGTACTAAAAGAATTCCCCGATCGATTGTACAAAAAATTCTGAGCACAAAAATTTTAAGAACCTTCCCAAATGGGCGTTTTGAACGCGCGAGTTGGTCAATAAATGAAGTCACGTCACATACCTCGTGACATTCAGCAAGCCTGATCGGATACGCATGTCAATCACGCGACCAACTCACGCGGAAAAATCGCTCATCTGGGAAGGCTCTGAATCCAATAATTGTATCATTGAGGTACCATCTTGGTCTTACGCTAAGAAATAACATGAAAATAATAATCTATTTCAAATCTGTGATCATTGAGCGTCACGCGTAGCTAACACGCGCCGTAACATTTGCCTAAAAATACACCAAATTAAAAGTTACCATCAAATATTCGTATCTGCATCTTTCGATCGTTTCCAGGCATATTCGTATCTTTTGATCGTAGGTTTACTAACGGTAGTATTCTATATTATACTGTAACCGATGACGCTTCGTTTTCCCATAATAAAACTGACAAAAATTAACGAGACGTCAAAAATTTGACAGATTTTCAGGGGAAAACGAAACGTTATCGATAACGGAATAGGAAAAGGCCGTTAGCTAAGGTTAGTTCTACAGCATCAAGTTAGGTTTACTTATGTTATGTTAGTTCCATCTAGAGTTAGAGCATCAACTTCTGTTCGAGAGCGGCCCACAGCGGGTCTAGCGGCGCGTCGTGGCAGTTAAACTTGTAGTTGGCGTAGACGTTGTTGTCGTGCACGACAGATGGCGTGGGCGCGCCGCACACCACGTACTCGGCGTGCGCGTGCGCGTGCGCAGGCTCGCCCGCGCCGCGCCTCCGCCCCGACGCCATGCGCACGCTGCGCATCATGGCAGACGATTTTATGCGCTCTGCAAAAAATATAACCCAAATAAAATAAAACAATTCGACGACCTCTGTGGCGCAGTGTGCTTCAAAAATATAATTATTTTATTTTGGATTGCATGAATTGATCCATAGGTACTAGATAAAATAACACAAATGCTAATTCATTGATAGTTAGATCATTTTCCACACGAAGCACTGCCACGTGGGAGAGGTGATCCTACCAGCTACAGTTTGTAGGATGGTGTTGGGCCTGTCACGTACTCTGCGCATCAACGATGCAGAATTGCATGAAACCTATCCGGCTCATACTCTGCTAACATCCCTGAAGCAGAAATGCGGGAGCTCGACATCATCCTAAAAATATGAGGTCCACCTGAGACGCAGAAGGTTGCGGGTTCCGTTTCTGCCGCGGGACTTATGTTTGCATGTTCTATAAATATTAGATTTCCAGTCTGCGTGTTTTTATCCCATCCTACTAATATTATAAAAATGAAAGTTTGTTGTTGTAACGGATTTGGATGAAACATGGAATAAAGTTCATAGAGTACGCTCCCGGCGGTCCAAGCTTTTTTGTCGTTTAGATCACAAAAAAGATTGGGATAAAACTGTCTCCAACTCGCTCAAAAACAATGTAACAGTTAAGAATAAAGTTTGTAAAAGAAAAAATTTAAGCCAAGCTGAGTTTCTTACCAATTCTTCTCGGTTTGGTCGAGATACAAATTGGTATAAATTAAAATTTAAAAAAGTGCACTCATTGTATGAACGTATTTTGGTTTAGATTTAGATTGTCGTTCAGCGCGTGCGAGCGGCAGTACGACTCGCGCTGCCGTTGTTCATACGTACCCTCGTTGGTGGAGAGCGGGCAGTACTTGATGGTGTGCGCGCGGTCCCCCCTCGCCCCGCAGCGCGCGCACGTGAAGGCGCGCAGCACGGGGCACGCCACGCGCCCCGCGCCGTCCTTCAGCGCGTGCGAGCGGTAGTACGACTCGCGCTCGCCGTTGTTCATACGTACCCTCGTTGGTGGAGAGCGGGCAGTACTTGATGGTGTGCGCGCGGTCCCCCCTCGCCCCGCAGCGCGCGCACGTGAAGGCGCGCAGCACGGGGCACGCCACGCGCCCCGCGCCGTCCTTCAGCGCGTGCGAGCGGTAGTACGACTCGCGCTCGCCGTTGTTCTTGCAGAAACGACACTCCTAAACGAGAGGTACTATGTAATTTCTCTGCCCTTATCGCTATGCTCTTCCGGCGTCAGTGTTTCCCGAACATTGTGCAACACTGCATGAAAAGGGTTTTTTTTCAATTTTTCGCGGAGCTGCATTCATCCTAACCAGCGCAGCGACAGCGCGCTTGACGTTTGGTGAGGTGAGAAATAAAACGCCGTTTGAATGATACACATTGCGCGCGTAGACTTCCCCCTCATTCTTTGAGCGAAGAGTAAATAGATTCATTCTAGGCAAGCGTGCAACATATTCGACCGCATAACTTCTAACCATCAGCTGAGATGGCGGCCAAACGAAGGCCTTTAAAAAATAGGCTTATACTATTAAAAAAATCCCGCGCTATGTGATGTGGGGGTGGCACATTCATACTCAGTAGTTAAATACCCTAAAAAAATAAATATCTTTAGTGGATAAATATGTTTGTACTACTGCTTTAATATGATTCTTCGACTACGGAGATGCTTTCGACTGTGTACGGAAAGGCAAATTCTAGCACGTGATTTGGTTTGTCAGAAGCCTTCACTCTACCCTAACCGTAGTCTAAAAATAATTTCTTCGTGTGAATCAATGCCTACTGTTCTAGGGTTCGAGACCAAGAAGGGTGTTCTGCAAGGCTGTATTCTGTCACCAACCTTCTTCTTCTCAGGGGGTGTACTACACTTCACCGAAGTACGAAGTTTCGTGTTTCGTTTCGTGCGATTGTAGATTTCAGATATTTATTTGCTTATCTAAGGGAATGATATTAATGCTAAACCGTTTTTTTCTTGAGCTTTCGTTTGTAAATATGCTTTTCTTTTGTCTTTATTTTCTGTTTGACGATCGTCAATTTTATTCACTGTTCCATTTGTTGGTACTGCTTTCCTACCATCTCCAAAGTATCTATATGTACCTACTTAGAAATCTTAGTTGCCTGTATCAAACATCACAAAAATAGATATATAGAAAAAACTAACATAGACATAACATAATTATGTTAAAAATCTTTATACTAAAAACCTATAGGTGTTGAATCCCTTGCTAATTTTAAAATCACCTACGGTGCCTAATGGTCGTATCTTTTTATTGCGTTGACTTAGAAGTTTGAGTTTTTTATGGAATATAAATAAAATACGATTGACATGCAACAGGCACACACAAGTAGGTTTACATAACAGTTAACATAAGAAGTAAAGAGAAAAAATAAAAAGGCTGTCCATTGCTGCAAATCGGTCCATGACTCAGCATGTGCTGGTTCTACAACCAGCGCTGGTGTTCCGGCAGAGCCGCTGGTGAAGTCATTGATATCTTACACAATATCAAAAAATATGTTTCACAGCTCCAAGGAATTGCAGACATGAGTACTATTTGATATTAATTTCAACTAGATACCTCCACGCGTATTGATACCTCCAGGAGTTCCTGAGAAAATTTTGACAGACTGCCAGACGGACGGACCGAACAGCCGGACAACGAAGTGATGCTATAACTATAAGGGTTCCTTTTTTCTCTTAAGGTAAAACCTTGAGCTAAAACCTAAAAACGACATAGCTTACTTGGAAGTTCTTATTCCGTTTCTCGATGTTAAGTTGTTTGATGAGGGAGTGCAGCACGCTGGACGGCAGCGAGCTCAGCACGCGGTACTGCTCCGACGTCAGGCAGTCAGTCGCAGCGGGGGCTTCGGCTGAAGGGGCGAGGGCCGAGATCGATGGGGCGAAGGCCGGGGTCGACGGAGCGAGGGCCGGGGTCGACGAGGCGAAGGCCAGGGTCGATTGAGTGAAAATCGGGGTCGATGGGTCGAAGGCCGGGGTCGTTGGGTCGAAGACCGGGGTCGACGGGGCGAAGGCTGGTGCTTCTGAAAACAGGTGGTTAAATTTAAGGTGTGTTAAGAGAATTAATTTCTCCGATTTGCTCCTTACATAGAAGTTTCTTTTATTTTCTAGGGTTTGCGTAAATAACTTTTTCACTTCTCTTGCTCAAAAAGTGTATCATAATAGTGTAGCTGAGCGGGCCTAAAACTCGAGTTTAATACCTCGGGCTAAAAAGTATTTTTTTCTTTTTAATTTTTGTCTAAAATCATCAGCCCGTACAAAGCATACGTTCTCTTACATAAAAACTCGACTTCTTGGTGCTCGTCAATCTTTTTTTTTGAAAATAGAACCGTCTTGGTGATGTTTTATGAAGGTTGATTAATTTTTAATAAAATTTCTGAAAATTGTCTAATTTTGAATTGTTTTATTTTCTCGCAATCGAAGTGAAAAGTAGAGTGTTTTATTCGGACCAAAACCACCCATTATAACTTGTAAAACAATCTACTATTATTATCAGCTTTGAATTTACCAAGCCCTGCTTAATTGGGGGTGAATGTGAACCAGCCACCTGATTTCGGCAATCATGATTCAGGATCTCTGACAACGACGATCTTTACTGACAGCGATAACTAAAGCTTCCAAAGCTATCAAAGGACCACTATTACAGCACAACGAGAAACAAGCTTGAACTGCTGAAAACAAAGAATCTAATTTTGGCGTTGATTAAATAAAGTGTATCAGAAAAAACCTTCAAAACACTGCAATGTAAAGATATTATGCTGTTATCGTTCCTCTAAAGGATGGGGCCAAATTTTTCCTCTATGCCTAGGGCCTTTTCTTTCCTTTTCTTTTGTAAGGTTTTGTTCTAAGGAAATTATAGGTTTATTTATTTTGAAGGAAAAAATAATGGCATATTTGGATTTTTGAAAAAATGTACAATCAGCCTAGAAAATTACACTTGTCAAAGAAAAATAAGTTAGTCCCAATCGACTCTATTCTATTCTATTCTATTCTACTCTATTCTATTTCCCAACAGGATTTTTTTTCTCAAAGTAACTTACCATGGTTGATGGGCGTGGAAGTGGCAAAATCTATGGTTTCTGGTCTCGGCAGCGCGGGCGCGGGCGAGCGCTCCGGCGCCGGCCAAGACTTCTGCCGCACGTAGGCGCTGCCCGGACCCAGCCCGCTCAGGGGCAGATCTGAACATAACATGCCATAGGGACTACATCCAACAGCCGCTTGACGCGTCATAGCCTTGATCTGCGGGGTGATCGGCTAACTCTGTTGCAAACAGAAATGATTGATACCGATCCTGTTTTTAAATACTTTGACATTTCATCCGTCGAAATTCAATGAACGTCAATTGACAAACTGTCACAGTTTGTTAAAAAAGGATCGGTATCAATCATTTTTGTTTGCAACAGAGTTAGCCGATCACCCCGATAAATAACTGTCTCTTAGGTTGTGTTGTGAGACATTGTCCTGGCATAGCATAACAGATCCACAGATACTGTGAGGCTCCATAAAATTGGTCAATCTTTTAAAGGGCAATGTGTACGATTTCTTAACAAAATCCCAAATTATATGCTTAATTTGTCTGTAAATAATTTTAAAATGCTGTTTAAACGTTTATTTAAATGACAAAAAAGAGCTTGGGATGTCTCCAATTTCATCAAAAACAATGTAATGGTTAAGAAAAAAGTTTAGAAAAAAAGACGTTAAAAAAATATAAGCCAAGCAGAGTTTCTTGCCAATTCTACTTTGTTTGGTCGCGTTACGAATTGGTGTAAATTAAAAAAAAATACGATTTAAAGTATTCCTTATTACCACTCTTAGCCTTTATTGACCACTACCTATAATTATTTCTATTTCCTCTTGAACATCAAAAAATAACATCATAGGCTTGACCTATGACGTAGACCATTACAACCTTACCTACCACAAGAACTGGAACAAAATTATCGCTAGATCATGCAAGTAATGCAGTCGGGATTGTACTCACACCTCTAGTGTCATTTGGGCCGATACTCAACGATGAGTCCACTCCACGTTACACACACACACACACACACAGAGCACAGGCTAGAATGGACAGTCTTATAAAGGCTGTTAAGATCCAAATAAAAAAATAGGCGTTTCGTATGAGTTTGTGGCCAACTCTGGTATCAGAGTTTTTAGAACATTGACGGGGCGGGCGGAGCTAAGATGATCTGCTTAGAACTTATAAGGAGCTAGCTATGCCACGACCTTCAACTTCCAAATTCAAAAAATTCTAAATTCAAACCAAACAAAAAGTTCACCATTTTGTAACGCGACCAAACAGAGAAGAATTAACAAGAAATTCTGCTTGACTTATATTTTTTTAAAGTCTTGTTTTGTACAAAGTATAACCTTACTATTACATTGTTTTTGAGGGAGTTGGAGACAGTTTCATCCCAAGCTTGTTTGTAATATAATTCAGTAAGTAGGTAGGTAATATTTTAACTATGGAACTACAAATTTCCTATAGGAATACATTTTCGGACACTACAGATACATACAGAATTGGCGGTTTAAAAACCAATGTCTACCTCATTGGTCCTAAACTCCTAACGGCCAATTCTGTATTACAATTATAATATGTATACTGATATTGATGACGCTTCATGTCCCCTTGAAATCTGTCAATTTTTGACGCCTCATTGTGATATTTAGTCAATTTTTAAAGGAGAACCGAAGCGTTCAGTGACGTTACGGTATAACATAGGATTTCATAGTAACCTGACATATTTAAACAGTACAGTATACTATTGTAGGTACCTAGGTCCCTTGTACCTACCATTAATTGATTCGTTATGTATGTGTACACTAGGGATATAATATTATTCGCCGACAGAACGTAGCGCGTAGTAACATAAACTAAAAACAAAGCATTGTGTATGGTATCATTTGTTTACGATCTGTCGGTGGTCGGTGCCTTTAGAAACATATGTATGCCAACGTGAAATTATGTACCTAAAAGCAAGCTGGCTGGTGGCCCTTCAACGCAAGTCCTGATAAACTGCGCAAGTGCCTTAAGCCAAAAAAATACCGGCCATGTGCGAGCTGGACTCTCAACACGAAAGGTTCCGTACCATACTTCATCATGTATGATAGACTTGAAATAGACTTGACATACTTGATCATAATATATGATAGACTTGAAATAGCTGAGTAGGCATCTATTTTCTTATTTGAATTGAATATCTATTTAAGTTTATTTTTCAATTTTTTTGAAGTCTGTTTAATTTTTTACAATTTTATTTTTGAAGTTATAGTACAACTAAATATTCTGCGACTATTTCAAGCATCTACCTGTTCCTGTTATTATTATCCAGTAAAAAAAAACGGTACATAAACACGTTTGTCGTATGGGAGCCCTCCTTAAATATTTATTTTATTTGTTATTATAGCGTCAGCGGTAACAGAAATAATAAACAGATAATCTGTGAAAATTTCAACTGTCTAGCTATCACGGTTCATAAAATACACCCTGGTAACAGATAGACAGACAGACAGACGGACAGTGAAGTCTTAGTAATAGGGTTTCCGTTTTTACTCTTTGGGTACAGAACCCTAAAAAGATGATCGTCACATGACTTATGCAACTTTCATAAGTTTTTTGAAAGTTTTCGATACAAATCTCAGCTCATACATGCGTAGGTATGTAAATCTCAGTTTAGTAGAGTTACTAAACCGGGATACCTAAATCACAGAATAATTTATTAGTACTTTACCATAATATACCCCGTCCGTACCCTGATCTGATCAAGGATAAATAAGGGATTACGGGCCTAAGACAATAGGTATAATAACCATAAGGGGCTACTTGGTAAATAGGTAATAATCATGAGCTGGCATTGGTACGCCCAAATTGGGTAATTATGTATACTAACTTAACTTTAACACCTTACAATGTAAACTAACATAATTATTGCAATAAAGAATATGAAATATGAATAATATGAAATAGCTGATATTATTTTGTAGAAATTGATGAATATGATTGAATGTAACGGAGCGTGCATCGAGTCGTCGGCCGCGTGTCGTGTCGAGTGGTCGTACCTGTACCTACCTAACCTACTGATAAGCATTTTTTTCACGTGTTGAGTTTGTGGGTGTAGAGGTAGGTAGGCTTCCCTTCGTCACTCGTCGACCACACTTCGCAACTCAAAAGTCACAACCACTTCAAGATTGTTTTCTTTTCAACACTTCCTGTACCTACCTTAATATAACTTTAAGGAACTTAAAGATAAGTAGGGTAACCAATGTTAATTAAAATTATATAAAACTAGCTTCATATGGGGTAAACTCAATTGGCTCAAGTTAAGTAACCTACGTAGGTCTAGGGAGCCTAGGAAGGTCTAGATAGCCTAGGTAGGTCTGGGTAACCTAGCTGTAGTTCTGGGTAGCCTAGGTAGGATCTAGGTAACCTAGCTGTAGTTCTGGGTAACCTAGGCAGATCTGGGTAGCCTAGGTAGGATCTAGGTAACCTAGCTGTAGTTCTGGGTAACCAAGGTAGGTCCGGGTTACCTAGGTAGGATCCAGGTAACCTAGCTGTAGTTCTGGGTAACCTAGGTAGGTCTGGGTAACCTAGGTAGGATCTAAGTAACCTAGCTGTAGTTCTGGGTAACCTAGGTAGGTCTGGGTAACCTAGGTAGGTCTGGGTAACCTAGCAGTAGTTCTGGGTAACCTAGGTAGGTCTGGGTAACCTAGGTAGGATCTAGGTAACCTAGCTGTAGTTCTGGGTAACCTAGGCAGGTCTGGGTAGCCTAGGTAGGATCTAGGTAACCTAGCTGTAGTTCTGGGTAACCTAGGTAGGTCTGGGTAACCTAGGTAGGATCTAGGTAACCTAGCTGTAGTTCTGGGTAACCTAGGCAGGTCTGGGTAGCCTAGGTAGGATCTAGGTAACCTAGCTGTAGTTCTGGGTAACCTAGGCAGGTCTGGGTAACCTAGGTAGGATCTAGGTAACCTAGCTGTAGTTCTAGGTAACCTAGGCAGGTCTGGGTAGCCTAGGTAGGTCTGGGTAACCTAGGTAAGATCTAGGTAACCTAGCTGTAGTTCTGGGTAACCTAGGTAGGCCTGGGTAACCTAGGTAGGATCTAGGTAACCTAGCTGTAGTTCTGGGTAACCTAGGTAGGTCTGGGTAACCTAGGTAGGATCTAGGTAACCTAGCTGTAGTTCTGGGTAACCTAGGTAGGTCTGGGTAACCTAGGTAGGATCTAGGTAACCTAGCTGTAGTTCTGGGTAACCTAGGCAGGTCTGGGTAGCCTAGGTAGGATCTAGGTAACCTAGCTGTAGTTCTGGGTAACCTAGGCAGGTCTGGGTAACCTAGGTAGGATCTAGGTAACCTAGCTGTAGTTCTGGGTAACCTAGGTAGGCCTGGGTAACCTAGGTAGGATCTAGGTAACCTAGCCGTAGTTCTGGGTAACCTAGGCAGGTCTGGGTAGCCTAAGTAGGATCTAGGTAACCTAGCTGTAGTTCTGGGTAACCTAGGTAGGTCTGGGTAACCTAGGTAGGATCTAGGTAACCAAGCTGTAGTTCTGGGTAACCTAGGCAGGTCTGGGTAGCCTAGGTAGGATCTAGGTAACCTAGCTGTAGTTCTGGGTAACCTAGGTAGGTCTGGGTAACCTAGGTAGGATCTAGGTAACCTAGCTGTAGTTCTGGGTAACCTAGGTAGGTCTGGGTAACCTAGGTAGGTCTGGGTAACCTAGGTAGGATCTAGGTAACCTAGCTGTAGTTCTGGGTAACCTAGGTAGGCCTGGGTAACCTAGGTAGGATCTAGGTAACCTAGCTGTAGTTCTGGGTAACCTAGGCAGGTCTGGGTAGCCTAGGTAGGATCTAGGTAACCTAGCTGTAGTTCTGGGTAACCTAGGTAGGTCTGGGTAACCTAGGTAGGATCTAGGTAACCTAGCTGTAGTTCTGGGTAACCTAGGTAGGTCTGGGTAACCTAGGTAGGTCTGGGTAACCTAGGTAGGATCTAGGTAACCTAGCTGTAGTTCTGGGTAACCTAGGTAGGCCTGGGTAACCTAGGTAGGATCTAGGTAACCTAGCTGTAGTTCTGGGTAACCTAGGCAGGTCTGGGTAGCCTAGGTAGGATCTAGGTAACCTAGCTGTAGTTCTGGGTAACCTAGGTAGGTCTGGGTAACCTAGGTAGGATCTAGGTAACCTAGCTGTAGTTCTAGGTAACCTAGGCAGGTCTGGGTAGCCTAGGTAGGTCTGGGTAACCTAGGTAGGATCTAGGTAACCTAGCTGTAGTTCTGGGTAACCTAGGTAGGCCTGGGTAACCTAGGTAGGATCTAGGTAACCTAGCTGTAGTTCTGGGTAACCTAGGCAGGTCTGGGTAGCCTAGGTAGGATCTAGGTAACCTAGCTGTAGTTCTGGGTAACCTAGGTAGGTCTGGGTAACCTAGGTAGGATCTAGGTAACATAGCTGTAGTTCTGGGTAACCTAGGTAGGTCTGGGTAGCCTAGGTAGGATCTAGGTAACCTAGCTGTAGTTCTGGGTAACCTAGGTAGGTCTGGGTAACCTAGGTAGGTCTGGGTAACCTAGGTAGGATCTAGGTAACCTAGCTGTAGTTCTGGGTAACCTAGGTAGGCCTGGGTAACCTAGGTAGGATCTAGGTAACCTAGCTGTAGTTCTGGGTAACCTAGGCAGGTCTGGGTAGCCTAGGTAGGATCTAGGTAACCTAGCTGTAGTTCTGGGTAACCTAGGTAGGTCTGGGTAACCTAGGTAGGATCTAGGTAACCTAGGTAGGATCTAGGTAACCTAGCTGTAGTTCTGGGTAACCTAGGTAGGTCTGGGTAACCTAGGTAGGTCTGGGTAACATAGGTAGGATCCAGGTAACCTAGCTGTAGTTCTGGGTAACCTAGCAGTAGTTCTGGGTAACCTAGGTAGGTCTGGGTAACCTAGGTAGGTCTGGGTAACCTAGGTAGGATCTAGGTAACCTAGCTGTAGTTCTGGGTAACCTAGGTAGGTCTGGGTAACCTAGGTAGGTCTGGGTAACTTAGGTAGGTCTGGATAACCTAGGTAGGGTCTATTTAACCTGGCTGTAGTTTCGAATCTTAAGTTCGAGTTAGAATCTAGTTAGTTAGTTAGTTAGTATCTTTCGAGTTAGAATCGACCTCGATTACCCAAAACCCTACCTACCTAGGTCTGGGTAACCTAGGTAGGTCTAGATAATCTAAGTCGGTTTAAGTAACCAGTTATGTCGAGATCTATGTTTTTCGCCAGATGGCGCTCTTAATGTAAACATCGCTGATTTCTAAAAAGTTTAAAAAAAAATCTATAATTAATACTAAACGTGTTGTATTTACCAATATTTTGAAAAGACATTATTGTACTAGTTATGTTTTAGTACTGTGAACGCTTTTTTTAGTGAAAATGCCTTTTTAGTTATTGAAATTACAAGATCTGCAAAGTAATCGGTGGAACGTTTGAAATCCGCGCTTTTCTAACGGGCTTCCAATAACAATCTTCAGGGAGCTGTCCGTAAGAGGTAGAATACATATCCAGACAGATTATCATTTTATGTATACCTACTGATTTTCAACTCCTACACGGATATGAATTTGAATTTCAAGTGATTGTCGAGTATATTCTACTGTGAATTTATTATACTGCAAGGAAAGTAGCGCCATCTAAGGGAAAGTTACTAAACGCCGTATTTCAAGAAGACGAAATAGTAACGACCTTTCCAAAGAGATAATAATCTAGTGAAAATAAGTCTAGATTCCGCCCGCTTCGCAAAGATGGCGCCAATACGCACCCCTACTCGTAATTTTTGCAGCAAATGCCACCAACCTATTCTGACAAAACACTTCATGACGTGCTCATCGTGCAAGATTAAACTTCACCTCGACACTTGCTCTACTGTAACTGATAGTCATTACTGTCGATTATCTGCTGAAAGCAAAGCTACTTGGAATTGTGGGCCCTGCATCAGAAAAAACTCCAAATTAAATATGAGCACTCCTGCCAGACCGCAACCTCAAACAAATGCCCTTCATAATACAGATACTTCATCCAGTGACAGCAAGGTATCCCCTAGTCCTCGGCATCTAAACACTACATTCGTTACTTCTACTTTGAGGAAGAACAAGAACACGACTTTGACGAATCTTACTGAGCCGCTATCACAAATATCTCCCCCCGCTGAATCCCTGGACCAGGATAAACCAGTGGCTACTAAAAAGAAAGTAACTACCAATATTGCCA
The DNA here is from genome assembly GCA_951804965.1 of Horisme vitalbata. Classification (NCBI taxonomy): domain Eukaryota; kingdom Metazoa; phylum Arthropoda; class Insecta; order Lepidoptera; family Geometridae; genus Horisme; species Horisme vitalbata. The sequence continues at coordinate 782,852 of OX638096.1, forward strand.
TAATGTCCGAGCTCATAAACCTTCGTGATCATATAACAAAACAATTTACTGCCCAAGACGTGAAACTTAACGATTTAGCTACAACAATGGATGAAATCAGGACCTATCTAGGAGATCTTAACACGAAATTTAGTGGATTAAGAGCAGATATTGACAAAGTATGCGACTCATTAGACGAGGCAAAAGACACGAACGATATACTGACCAATACTTTTCAATGTACACGATTACGATTGCAGAAACTGGAGGAAGAGCAGCAAATATTACAAAAACATTTCTTAACCACCAGCAAACAAGTAGCAACAATAGAATCAAATAACTCTTCAGAACATATTTTAAATAATGAGGAACACAGACCAACATTTTCTGAAATTATAAAAAATGCCCAACTACCAACCCCTTCAGTGAAAACTAAGACTTTGGTAAGTAATGTATCAAAACGAGTACTCTCGAAAGACCACAGCGATTCAAAAAAATTACTACCACAGAAAATAGCACCATTAGAAAGCAGAAAGACCGGACAATCCGAAGAAACCTATGATGGTCCTTGGCAAACGGCATCTTATAAGCGTAATATTAAGCGTCAAGGAGTGGTTATAGGCAAAGCAAAACAGCAACCACACCAACTGCAAGCTGTCGAAAGAACTAAAAAAATTCATGCATGCTTTTTTAAACCGGAAACCACCGTAGAAGCCATGGTGTCGCATATGGAAGATGTCTGTAAAAGAACAGGTTTTTTGGCTCACAAATTAAAACTTAAGCATGATCATTACGCCTCATTCGTACTCACTGTCCCAGAAAGCACCTTTGCGCTATTATTGACACCTGAATCATGGCCAGCTGGCACAGAAATATGTGAATGGTTTCATAGAGGAGTCAGGCGTGAGTACCCTAGCCATTCCCACACACCTGGCCATAAACACTATGGGAAAGAAGACACCTATGGCACGGAATACCGCCACTAAAAACATATCAAAATACACATTGCATGCTTTGTACCAAAATGTGAATGGCCTTAGAACTAAACTCCATGAATGGCGGCTACAGACAACCCTACTGCAAGATGATTTTATCGCCGTGACGGAGTCAAATCTGGATGAGTCGGTAACGGACGCAGAAGTAACTCCCTATGGATGGAACCTGCTCCGCCGAGATAGAGGCTCGAACAGAGGTGGAATATTACTAGCAGCCAGACCTGGACTTGAGCTCTCTCGTCATCAAAATCTAGAGACAGGAAATGGTGAGGATCTTTGGGCATCATTTTGTTATAAATCGCGTATGGTATACATATGTGTAGTATATATAAAACCATCAGCAAAAGAAGAAGACTACATGGCTTGGTTTTGTAAAGTTGAGGAAAACATATCAACTCTGTTAGCCAATTCTATAGTTATCATATTAGGGGACTTGAACTTAAACAGTGCTACACTCAATATTAATAATTATATGTGCTTCTTCTTGAATTTCTGTGATCTAGTAGACTTTAATGGCATAGTTAATAAAACAGGCAGTAAATTAGATGTAGTACTTGTAAATACTAAAGTAATGAACACAAGTGTGTGTGAGGCAGATTGTGGTCTAGTGGAGCGTGCAGACAAATACCATCCACCACTTAATATATCTTTGTGCATTGACGGAGAGTAAAAGGACGTACTGTTGGAAGCCAGCAACATTGACCCTAGAACAGACTGGAATTTTAGTAAGGCCAATTTTCCTCTACTCTATGAGATAGTTAATGATACAAAATGGGATGTTATCTTAAAGCAACATGATGTTAATGATGCCGTTGATATCTTGTATCTAGAACTAAATAACTGCTTTAGTCAATGTGTTCCTAAGAAAATACGAAACACTAAACCTGCGCGTAGGTATCCAACTTGGTTTTCTAAAGACATTATCATAGATATTAAAATGAAATGGATTCTACACAAAATTTGGAAACGTTCTAAAGATTTATACGTTTATAGTTTCTTCAACGGCATCAGAGCATCAATAAAAATTAGAATCTCAACTGCACACACAATTTACACCAAAAATATTCAAAACAACCTCTCTGTAAATCCGAAAGCTTTCTGGAGTTACGTAAAAAATCTACGCACAAAAGGAGGATTCGATCCATGCATCACTTTTCAAGGACAGAAACATACTGGTCAGGCAGCAGCCACAGCTTTTGCTGGTTATTTTAGTAGTGTATTTCTTCCACATATCCCAGATTTAAATGTCAACAAAATAAACCCTACAAACGAATACTCTCAGATAAATATTAATGAAATAACTACTGCTGAGGTTGAAACTGGTATAGAAAAGCTAAAATCTAAAAACTCGATAGGCCCGGATAACATTCCTCCTTATGTAATAAAAGCTTTTAAGTCGCAACTTGCTCCTGTTCTGTCACACATTTTCAATTTATCTTTAACTACATACAAGTACCCAGAAGTTTGGAAGAAATCACGAGTTGTCCCAATCTTAAAAGCAGGCGATAAAACACTTGTGGAAAACTATAGACCTATCGCTATCCTTTCATCTCTTGCTAAGCTATTTGAGAGTATTTTGCATGCCAAACTATACAAACAGGTTGAACCGTATCTGAACGAGTCCCAGCATGCGTTAAGAAGCGGTCGCTCAGTCCATACCAACTTACTAACACTTGCGGACTACATTACGGCAAAACTCGATTCAGGCACACAGGTTGATGTAATTTATCTGGATTTTAAAAAAGCGTTTGATCATGTAGATAATGACATCCTTCTTAATAAAATTAGTGCATTCGGATTCTCCCCAAAGTTATTAAATCTATTTGCTGACTACTTGCGAGGCCGTAGGCAGTTCGTACGTCTTGGTAGTTATGATTCTTCTCCATATCATACAAGATCGGGCATAAGTCAAGGTTCTTCCTTGGGACCGTTACTCTTTACCCTAATGGTTGATGATCTGACCAAGAACATAGTGTCTACTAAGAGCTTACTTTACGCAGACGATCTTAAACTGTACGCCGAGATAAACTCGATTGACGACTGTCATGCTCTGCAGCGAGATTTGAATGTCATTCTATTATGGTGTGAGGAGAATAGGTTGTACCTTAATATTAATAAATGCCAGGTGATGAGCTTCAGCAGATCTTCAAGCCCAACAACCATGCCGTACGAACTGAATGGAGAGTTGGTAAAGCGAGAGCGGTCTGTTAAAGACTTAGGAGTTATATTTGATACCGAACTTACCTTCCATGACCACGTCAGTAAACTTGTAGGGGACTGTTTTCAAAGGCTAGGGTTTGTAACTAGGAACTGTAGAGATTTTAATAATATAAATGCCATTAAGCTCCTGTACACTGCGCTTGTTCGGTCAAAATTAGAATCCAGTGCCTGCGTATGGAACCCTCACCACACAACATATACACTTATGCTCGAAAAGGTACAAAAAAGGTTCCTGCGCTTTCTATACCGTAAAGTACATGGATATTATCCGTTCATGTACCCCACCCAGTTTCTACAAGGAACACTTAGTTTTAATTCATTACAAACACGAAGGCTGCTTGAACAAATGTTAACTTTGTGCCGTATTCTTCGAGGAGCACTTAACTGCTCTGAGTTACTGAGTGAGGCTAGTCGTCTATACGTCCCTGAACAACGCAATAGATTCCGTCCTGGGAGAGTGCCACTATTCGCAGTGATGCACGCCCGTACTGTAGCACGCCAACAGTCACCGATATGCCGGGCACAGCGCCACCTTAATACCCTCTCTGCATCGAACCCACTATTTGATGTGTTTGCGAATAATTGGCAGGCTATAGAGAATTTCTGCCTGCTTTATTGCGAAAACTTAGAATATAAGTATTAAATTAGGGAAGATCCCGTACGGATCGATTTATGTAGAAGTAAGAAGATTTATTTATATTTTTTTTTTGGAGGCAACTAGGTAAATACTTAGTATTTATATTTTTTTTTTTGTTATATTTTTATTTATGAAATTCTATGGTAGGTACCCACTCTCTTTCTTTCTATTATTGTTAAATGTTAGTTGTTTATGTGTGTCCGACTCCGTAAATGTAACGCCTTAGATCGTAAGCATCTGTAATGTTATTTTTTACGTTAAATAAATGAAACTTGAAACTTGAAACTTGAAACTACTAATTCTTCATGGGATAAGATGGGTGAAAGATTGCTTACCGTGGCGCGCTGTCTGTTTCCTCCAGAGCCTGTCCTCATCAGGGTTGTAGGGAGAGTCGGAGCCGTTCATCTGGAACTCCCTCATCACGTCCTCCAGGGTGCACCTTCTCATCACAACTACAAGAGGATTCACTCGATAACAGTGCGAACTATCGGGAATCGAACCAGCACCTACGCATCTCAGCCGAATTTTCATTGAATTAAGGCTGGTGGGGCTGTAAGGGGTTCCAACCTCCAGCTTCAGAATTTGGATTCTGAAGCTGGAGGTTGGCTTGGGACAACCTCACCTGCCTGTGCTAAACCCTGCTGAGTAACAAACGAGGCTCTAGCGGCCAGCTGAATGCGTCATAGCGTAGCCTAACATCGGCCTAGCTATATTCCCTGACCGCCGACGGGCAGCAGCGTCATCGGTGCGAGAAGCTGTGCCCTGCGATCCCGCATGCCCAGCGTTGGGATTATAGGCATTTCCCCTTTCTTATAGGGGTGGCCTATGTCCAGCAGTGGACTGAATAGGCTGGTGTTGTTGTAAGGCTGGTAAGATCTACTTAGGTACCTACCTGCTTAGATTGTATTTAGGTAGGAAGGTAACCTGGATAAGTCAAATTACAAGTCTAATTTTTAGATAATTATATAATATATTACTAGCGGCCCATCCCGGCTTAGGACACTTTTTTGACACCTTGGGTTACGCTACTTAAGTTTTAGTAAGGATCCCTAATCTTTTCTAGCAATAATATATAGCTTATGATACTCAGGGTGAATGTAGCTTCCCAATGGTGAGACTATAGTTATATACCTACTTTTATATCTTGGGTTAAACCATAAACTGGTTAAACTTAAAATAATAGCAAATTAGTAGCCACGGGCTGTAAGGCATCAACTGCAGCCCGAGATATTTAGGCGCACGAGCGCAGCGAGGGCGCCTATAGTTCGAGGGTGCAATTGGTGCTTACACCCGAGCTAACTATTCTGCTTTACATCTCGATTGTGAGGTAAGTAGAAATCAACCAGCATTACAAGAATAAAACATTCTTTTTTTATGAGCTTCGCGGTTCGATATTTAAAATTGATGAGTATTATACTCACACGAAGACAAGGCTGAATAGCAAAGCGACCTCTTTGGTCATTGGGCTGAATGCATGATGTCTATTGCCAGTATGATGGTTAGATGTATGCGAACTTTTTGAAAGAAAGAAGTGGTTTTTTTTTTAAATTACTAGGGCTTTTCTAGCTACATTATTACCCTAGAGCGCTAATTAGTCAGCTACAAGCCCCATTTGGAGGTAATAAGAACCTACTTACCAAACATGAGAGATGTAAAACACTTTTCTATCTTCTTTCTATAAGTAGGTAGGGAGGAAGTGAACACTTACGATCAGAATAACTGGAGGATCTGGGCGTAGTCTGCCCCACTGTCTGGTTGGCTGTGTACGGCGCCGGCGGCCAGCGAATGTCGTGCTGGCTCATCCAGGATGATGACTGCACACGGTACAGATTACACATTATACCTACCTGAGGTTGCTAGGTTGGTCATTAACTTACTGTATTATGATTAGTACCTATATTTTATTCTATAGTGTAAATGCTCATATACGAGTAGGTACCTCTACTTACTATAATGTAACCACATTTTATTACCAATAAATGAACTTGAACTTGAACTATCTACCTATTATGTACCTTCTATAATGTTACGTTATTAGGTTCGTACCTACGGCCTCTGTGGCGCAGTGGGCGAAGGTCCCTCTGAGACGCAGAAGGTTGCGGGTTCGATTCCCGCCGCGGGACAAATGTTTGCATAATTTGCGGATATTTGTCTCGGTCTGGGTGTTTTCTATTATAATAAATATGTAAATACCTACCTATATATAAAGTTTATCAATTAACAGTCATGCATGTGGTTCCCAACAAGCTCTGCTTAGTTTGGGGCTACATGACGCTGTGTGATTACGTCCCGCATTATTTATTTATTTGCTTACATGTACTACAATTGATATAAACAGGTTAGGTTGGTATTGTGCCTGATTGTGGTGAGTAGGTACATAACATATACCCTGTAAGGGCACTGCAAAGTGAGTTGAGTCCTAGTTAGTTATACAATTAAAAGGAATAAAAGATAATTCAAAACAATACATGTCAACAGCCAAAAATAATATTAGTTTAACAATTTTAATCTTTTTTATAAATATAAATAAATAAATAAATTTATTTATTGACGCAAGAAATACTAAAAGGTAAATGTTATGTAATAAAAGTCCTACTGCCTTAATATTTACGGTCATCGTTTAGTTTGTCAGATAGGTATTCGTCAACAGAGTAGTATGCTTTTTTTTATCAATAATAACTTTATGTATCTACAAAACGTCTTTTCTTTTTGTTCATTTTTATATGATCCGGAAAGCAAATAAATTAGCCGGTAAGCGGTAAATTATTTATTTATTTATCACCTAGTTTCCTAGGTAAGTCTTTATCTGCAACTAGTTATTCTATAATTTTATGTTATTCGGTTAGTAGGTAGGTCTAGGTCCACCTACCTAGTCTAATGTCTAACTTCTTAATACATTAATAGCAGACGGTTAATTAATTCGTTATAATTTTAAATAACGTCGATCACACACAGTTCTGAAGTCACAACTCAAACAAATTTTAGGACTCGACAAAAAATTAAACAAACAACGAAATCAACAAGTCAGCACTTGTTTATTTCTAGTAGACGCACGCAGTTAGAAAAAAATATTGTTTTCTAAAATAATTTACATAATTAAGAAATAGGTTTTATGGTACTTACAGAACTCCCGCTTCCATAATCACTGTAGTTATCATTTAGTCCCATTTCAAACTTCGAACACTAATTTTATTTAATTTTGAAGCGATTAACAGACGTACGTGCTCTCTGCGTTGCGACTAAAACGGGAATAAAAAAAACATTCATTTCAGACAACAATCAACCACTTAAAATAAAGGTACTAGATGGAAACCAACCGCGCCTGATTGGCTTAATTTCGCGCGATCATCAAAAAGAGGGTTGTTATTGTGTTGCTGTTGGTTTATATTTGTACCATAGGCGCAGCCATAGGTACCCTCTTTGTTTAAAATAGACGCCAACGCCAACGTTTGGCATGTCGTATGCTCCATCATTTTTAAGGTCTAAAAAGTCAAGGCTGATTACTCATATTAGTGATTATAAAACGATGGGATCCTATGTTCCCATCATGATTCCATTCTTAGTATATTATACTCTACTCTATTAGGGTATAAAGATGGAATTATGCAAAGATGCACCATGATAAGCGGTACCAACGTCACACAAGATCATTTATACTTAATTATAATACACAGAAGGTTTTTATATCATATATAACTGTAGACAAGGTAGGTAAGGCACAGAATAATAATACTTACACAGGTCTATCTTATGCCACTATTAGTGACTGTGACTGGATCGAAGGAAGCTTATGCTACCTAGACCTGGGTACTATTTAGGTAGTAGGTACCTATCTGACCTAGTGGGTAGTAAGATAAGTTATGACCGGATTAGCCAATTCCGTACCTAAGTAGGTAGGTAGGTATGACTTTACCTATATCAATCACGTCACAATGGTTACCTACCTACCTATCTATTTATTTTTAGCTATATTTTTTCAGAAATCGAGGGAGCGCCCTCTAGTCAAACCGTGAGAAACTAATATGTTAGAATGGAAGGATACGAATTGGTGTTGTCGTTCGTTACCTTTTATGATCAACACGCTAGTTTTTGTAGTTTAGTTTTAGTATAATAATCTAGATGTCGCTGTCATCTGCTTCGTCGAGGAACATTCTAGCCACCGATTTATAAGTCTAGTATTAAAGTAATTCTAGCAGTATATAAAGTAAGTATTTTTTATGAACTCCAAGGAACTTTATACAGTTTATTTAGGATGGCGCAATTGAATCACTGTGCTTATCAGTAGGTCCAATAGGTACATCTGTGATAACTTGATCGTCTTTTATTACCTAACGAAATATTTTATAATCGTAACTGATATCAATATCTATCGACGTTAGAAAGTTAAATGTATTGTAATTTGTTCATAAAGCAAAATTAGAGATCTCTTATTATCAAATGAATATTATTAGGTAACTATTAATAGTTCCGCTCTTGACAAAAAATTAAATCCCTCCTCAATCAAACTCTTCTCGCTAGCCTTCAATTATTAATAGGTTCCTAGTATGTTATGTATGTAATAAAACAATCAAATAAAACACACCATTTATAAACAGCCTCGATTGAAGTTTAACAATAGGATCTCAGAAATACTGACGTGACTATAACATAACTGGGTGAAGAATTACATAATTCGTCCTGCATGAATGCGGAGATAAGTGAGATTCAGCCTTAACGGGGTGATAAACTCCAATATTTCATACAAGTTATAAAAATAATGCAAGTAACGGCTACCGTTCTACAGTGCCGCGACACTAGCGCTAAGTGATGCTGAATGTAGCTTTATTGGATTCCTGTGATAAAATACAGCCATCGTTATTTATGATTATCTAACAGCGACCAAAATGCACCAAAGGAATGATAATATTTTATTGAAGAAGGGTTTCGTCGCCCTTACACCATCTACAACTATCACATTTTCATCACAATAAGTCCAAAGAAGCCACAGATAGCCAATAGAATAAAGATTTTATCATGAACCGCTCCTACACCAAAGTCAAGCAAGTAAACGAGCAAAGCGCGGTCAAAAGTGTCAACATAACTGGATCTTCAAATACTGCCACTTTCGTCCAGCGCTTATGACACTAGGTTCAAGAACCGAAACAAACATGACTGTGAACTCATTCATTCATTTTTTTTTTTGTTTTTAAACTAGATTGGAATAGCTTAGTGCCGTCTGTCTAATCACCGAACTGGTAAAACAAACCCTTATGGTGTTTATCAATGCCATCTGTGATAATATAATTGCCACTATTGGGGAATATCACGTATAATGTTTATAATAATAATATGAGGCATCGTTGTACGGTGGACAAGTTCAGTCGTCCAGTCAGGTGTTCTGATAAAGCAATGGCAAAGCAACAAAAGACGATCGGCAAACAATTTTTTTCATCAGAGAATTCCCGTTTGTCTTCATTTATTCCATTTCACAAATACTTGTGTCATTAACGTTATACGTTAGTATTAAGACAAGTTTTTGCGGTTAAAATATCATGAATAATAAACGAAATACATCAGAAAAACACGAGACAATTAAATACAATAAAAATGACACAACCATCATTCAAGATGAAAAAAATTGTGACTCGAGCATAGATTTTTTAACAGTTTTCAAACAAGAATCTGTCAAAAACGCATGCTTAAATAAAATCATGTTCAAATTCGATTCTTGAACTCGGTTCATACAGATAGTGAAATTGTCCTCATGTTGATAGTTGCCAAGAGTGTTGTTGCTTTAGGTGCAGGAGTGGGGTGTGACAGATGACGGATGCTCCCTCTAGTTGAAGTCGATGAAGTACTCTTTGGCGGCCTTGGTGTCGGGCTTGATGGTCTTGTCGCCGGGCTTCCAGTTGGCCGGGCACACCTCGCCGTGCTTGTCCGTGAACTGGAACGCCTGCACCAGGCGCAGCGTCTCCTCAACGGACCTGAGGATAGAGAACGCTAACATCAACACTACTGCTTCATCAAGCTAAGCGTCCACAGATCGGTATCGTACGCATCAGGCGCATCGTATCAACGAATGGATCGTATGTGTTTGTGAGAATGGACGAAAGCGTAGAAGATTTGTCAGCATTACTTGTTCTCGCGTCCACTGATTGGCATTCCGCATGACGTCATCGGCACTCTCGGAGCATCAGTGTCGGCATTGCCGATGTGCGAGCCGTACAATCAATGGACGCATTTTTGTCACTTTGTATACAAAGAATACTACGATCTGTTTAAATGCGATGCGTCCGATGCGTACGATACCAACCTTATCTTTATGGAGATATGTATCTGTAGCGCAATGGGCGAAGGTCCGCCTGAGACGCAGAAGATGCGGGCCAAATTTGCAAATATTTGTCTCAGGTTTGGGTATTTTCGTTTAGGGTGCAAGGGGTTACAACCTCAATTTTAGAACCCAAGCCAACCTCACCTGCCTGTGGTACAGCCTGCTGTATAACGAACAGGGCTCTGGTAGCTCCGGCGGAATGCGGCACGCACAGCCTAACAACGTCACAGCTCAATTCCCTGTCTACCGACGGGCAGCAGCGTTCATGGTGCAAGAGGTTGTGGCCTGGGATCCCCAACCCGCATGCCCAACAACAACAACAACAACAACAACAACAGCCTACATCAGTCCACTGCTGGACATAGGCCTCCCCTAATAAGAAGGGGGATATGCCCATAATCCCCACGCTGGGCATGCGGGTTGGGGATCGCAGAGCACAGCTTCTCGCACCACCGACGCTGCTGCCCGTCGGCAGTCAGGGAATTTAGCTGTGCCAGTATTAGGTTGCGCTATGCCGCAATCAGCCGGCCGCCAGAGCCTCATTTGTTAGTTAGCAGGGTGCACCACGGGGAGGTGAGGTTGGCTTGAGTTCCGTAGGTGGAGGTTGGAACCCCTTACACCCCTGGGCACCCGCATGCCCAGCGTGGGGATTATGGGCAAGTCCCCCTTTATTAGGGGAGGCCTATACTTAGCAATTGACTAATGTAGGGTGGTGTGGTGTGGTGGTTCTGCGCAGTTCCCTGCCGCTATCGCGGTCTGTTGTAGTGACACTGACCGTCCGACGGGCAGGTCGTTGACTGTGATCTGTCGCAGGTGCTGCTTGTCGTCGACGATGAAGAGGCCGCGATACGGGATGCCGGTCTCCTCGTTGAGCACGCCGTAGTCGCGCGCGATGCGGTGCGACTTGTCGCTGATTATCGGGATGTTCATCGGCCCCAGACCGCCTGACAAACAACGACCATTCAACTATATGCTTATACAATACTTTTATTTATTTATTTAGGTTCGCCAACATAAGTCCATTTGACGACCTCTGTGGCGCAGTGGGCGAAGGACCGCCTGTGAAGCAGAAGGTTGCGGGCTCGATTCCCGCTGCGGGACAAATGTTTGCAAGTTCTACAGATATTTGTCTCGGGTCTGGGTGTTTTCTATGTATGATATGTATGTATTTACAAAAAAAAATATGTATCGTCTATGTAGTATATCAATCATGTGGTTCCCCATAATACAAGCTCTTCTTAGTTTGGGACTACATGATGCTGTGTGACGTCCAGGATTTTTTATTTTTTTTTATTTTATATGTTATATTTAAGTAACAAAGATTTAACCAAAAATATCAGAAATAAAGAGTCTTTTGCTAGATTTTCAACCTTTTACAGGCAAACACTACATGCAAGAAGGAAATGATTCAAAATAACTCCTAATTATTGTTTTTGCATTATACTTGATTGTGTTATACTTAAAGATGTAGCAGATATAATGATTGATAGAAAAGAATTAGAATAATTTTATTGTAAAAAATAAACCACCAGACCACAAAGATGAATTGCACCGGCAACTCAACGGCATAGATAAAAAAGATAAAATATATTTATTTGCTTAGAAATACGTGTAAAATAGGATGAAGTATACAAAAGTTAAAATATGACACAAAATGCTTGACCTGTAGCGGTATTTCAAAATTTTGAGAGAGTAGTGGCATGCAATATAATGTATTATTAATGACAAAAAAAACCAGGTAAAATACAAAAATGAAATCACACACAATCACATACATAATCGCCTCTACAGACACATATCATCAAAACCTAGCCTAGTTCACTTGCCACAATCGCTATTACCATTGTACTAGCTATAACAATCATGTCAAGGTCTTGCAAGCTTCTGCAAAACCAAGTTCTTAGACGGAGCTTTCCAAGTAGGAAGTTGGTACGTTATACGAACCCTGTTTGCGCGGGGTGTTGACCCAGGCGAGATGTGTGAAGTGCGAGTCGGTGGAGGCGGCGATCACCTCGCAGCCGATCTTGCGGAAGTCATCCGCCGCCTCGGAGAACGCGATGATCTCCGTCGGGCATACGAATGTGCTGCAAGAGAGAGCGAGATGGATATAGTTTTGATGATGATGATGATGATTAGTAATCCAAATTATACAAGCTCTGTTTAGTTTAGGGATGATGTGATGCTGTGTGATAGTGCAGCATTATGTTAAATGGTACGCTAGTCAAATCAAATTAGATAAACCTAAGGTTTTTTAGATGTACCTATCCATTTTCATTATTATATATATACATAAAACTGTGTGACTGGGTTTATGAATAATCTGGTAAAGTCAACTCAAAAAAATGTTAGAAACACCAAATGAAATTTCAAGTCCCCATTGATTGGCTTAGTGACTACAAGTGAACGGGACCGAGACCAACGCCAGATAAGACCGACCAAGCCTTTTTATGAGGAACTTTGACAATATTTTGCCTATAATTGCTATAAGGATTGCCAGAAAAAGTTAAAAAGTCAGTCAGTAAAACTAATTCACTAACTACTATTTAGCTACATCAGCTTGATTTGAATTTCTTACATGATATAACGTTGAACCGAATTTAACCAGTTTGGGTTTCAAAGGTTAAATGATGCCTTATTAATCAGACGTTGGAACTATTACCATTATCAGGTACCTATGATGCCAATAAACTTTTAATTAGTATTAAGATATGTAAGAAATAAAGAAACGCAAGTTTTAAGTCATTAGTACCAAGAAAATAAATTATGTGATTGTGTTTCCATAATAGTCAGAGAGGTTAGGGCAATTATTTTACATGATCCATCTCATTTACTGATTTAAATAAAAACTCTGTAAACAGTACGGTATAACATAATACTAAACATAATATTTTTTTAAAGTGTACTAGCAGTACTTTTTTTCTGAAATAGAATTAGAATTTTACTACCACCACACCAGGCTATGTCTGTCCACTACTGGACATAAGATTCCCTTAATAAACGGGGATATGCCCATAATCCCCACGCTGATCATGCAGGTTGGGGATCACAAAATAAAGCTTCTTGCATCACCGCCGCTGTTGCCTATCGGTGGTCAGGGAATTTAGCTGTGCCGGTGTTAGGTTGTACTATGCCGCATTTAGCCGGCCGCCGGAGCCCCATTCTATATTCTATATTTATTGTACCACGGGTAGGTAAAGTTGTCTCGGATTCCGAAGATGGAGGTTGGTACCCCCCCTTACATCCCCAACACGTCTTAGACTACATTACGCTGATTTACTTCTAAATTAGTATATTTTCTCTAAAAAATCCATTATTTATTTTTCACTAGTGGAATAAAAAAAATCCAGCGATAAAAACCGATCTTGAATATCTAAAATACTTACAAGTCAAGAGGGTAGAAGAACAGGACAACATATTTTCCCTTGTAGTCAGATAGAGCGATGTCTTTGAACTCGCCGTTGATGACCGCAGTGGTCTTCCACTGGGGAGCGGGTTTGGTCAGCTGCAGAGGCATTTTGTTGAAGCTGAAAACAGATAACACATCTATTACCATCACTATAAAGAACAAAATTCAATAACAGTTAGGTGAGAAGGCCAGATAAAAGTTTACAGCTAGTCAGTGACAATTTAACGGGTGGGTCAAGCCTGACGGTAAGACCATACACACAGGTTTAGAAAAATTACATTTTTTATTTAGTATTTTTTATAAAATGCTACCAACTAACATTTCAAACGTCTAATAATAAACTAAACTTTTAAACAAGGCTCAAATACTTTAAATTACATTACAACTTATCGCGACAGTATCTAAGCTATAAAATGGGTGGATGTGGGTATCTATCTAGTATCTAACTATCTACCTACTGTGATCTTAGGTAATCCTATACATCGAGATATGAAAAACCACACCGCATTACCGACCGACAAAGGTTTTCGAAGATGGATTTACGAGATGTTAGAAATTATCTATAGTCAAACAGAATTTGATAACTATATTTTTCGATGCAATTCGGATAGGTTCGTACTAATCGCTAGAAACCGTTTATAAAAGTTATGAAGTAGAAATAGAAATGGTTTGCTAGAAATATGGATATGAATATCAGTTTTGCACCTACTTACTTTTAATTGTTTAAATACGACCGATACGACCCGAGTACCAAGCACGAATAAACTGTTTCCTATACTACAAGGAATTCATAAACATGAGAACGTCTTGTTTCCATTGTTGGAACATTCTCAGTCGCGTGGGATTGTGCCTCTATCGGTCAGTCGGGGTTAAGGTCATACAGTTGACAAATACCAGTCAAATTATACAAGACAGGTTTCAGAATTTATTTGGTAGTGTTTTCATGGCGTTTTCTTACCATGGAAGAAGTTACAAAATGTTTAGTTTAGACAATCAGCAACTGTTTATAGATTTATCAATCTTAGCTGTAATACTAAATTGACACAGTTTTCAAATGTTAACGATAATGTTTTAATTGATAAAAATGTCTAGGAATTATATAGGTATTGATAACCATGGTAGTATGTTATGCGCTTATTGACCACGTGAACAACACGTCACTGTTATCAGTTGTGTCGTGACGAACATACGATTAATTCACATGAACGACTTGACGGACAAGTAATAAGACAAATAATAATAAAATAGTTAGCTACAGAATATTCACGATCGATTAAGCATTTAATGTGATTGATGAAATAATTATGTACACCTGTCGCAGTCGCAGCTAAAACTCAAATTTAGAAACATTGAAACGATTAAAGATATTGTTTTAGAACGTTAAATATCTATTCTAGATAGGTAGTGAAGTGATTATCTTTTTCAAACCTATCCAGAATAATATTGTCGGGCATATATTTAGGGTTCAGCAAATGGACATCCAGGGTTAGCTTAGCAGTACTCTTCCAAAGACAGACTAGGAGCTTCCCGTTGCCGTTGTAGAATTGATCAGTTAGGATCCCGCTATTTATCATATTCTTTAGGATCATTTCCAGGTTCTTGACTCTGGAAATAACGAGACCAGAGTCAGGTAATCTTGCAAAGGTTGTCACTCTACGCGCTTGAAATCTGCCTAAATGATATGACCCATTGTCTACGTGTGAACTATATAGAGACGTTGCACTCTAGAGGTCCATGTGTGGTTCTATGACCCTGTGAGACCAAGCTTACCTAATCCAAACCGGTTCTGGTGTTAGCTTACTGTATCGTTTTCAAACAATGGGTGGTTAAATAACATAAAAGTATTAACGGTCCCAGGAAATGGCTTAAACTAATAAGGCTTTTGTGAATTTACCTACCTATTTGTATTATTGTGGTCATCATTTAAAATTTCGGGCTTTGGTTCTGCAACGATTCGGGAAGTCGAAGACCCTGGGATGATAATCTTGCTTATATCAGAATCATAAGTTTGTTGACAGCAACGACACACCCACATGATTTAGATTTGTGGGTAATTTCTACTTGAATTTATAATTTAAAAAAACTATGAATTTATGCACTACCTTAGAATTTGCTAGAGAAACCAAATAAAAAAAAACTATTTAGATCACTGTGTGTGACACAATGAGTGATATTAGTAATTGCGAAAATTGAAAGATATAATTTGCAAATAATGATAAAATCTTATCAATTACTGTAATTATCACTTATGAATGATGCAGGTAGGTATTATTGAATTTATCGAATTTTAATCGTTGTCTAGACTTGGTTGTGTAGCAATGATAACATTTTTATAGATTAGTTTATCAGAATAAAGTAATTTTCATAATCCAAAAGAATTTATACTGAGCTCAACTTTCTGCAGGATCGAAATTGAATGACTCAAAAAATTAAATACCTAGTCAATTTAAGTATGTAGGTAGGTTAGGTAGGTAAGGCACCTACCCTACCTACCTACTAAAATTGCAAAGTTTATTTACCAACATGAACATAAAAAGTCTGAATAAAGGCTGACATTATCTGAGTAGGTAGATGCATATATATACATATATATTGTCTATAGTACCCATCTATGGTAATAGTACCTAGGTAAAAGGGTAACAGGTGCAAAATTACCCACCCACAAAGAATCAAATGGAACTTTTTTATGTCAAGGATATGTCGTCATCGCACCACAGGTGCTAAGAATCTATAGTAATCGTTAAATAAATGATGAAACCTTTTGAAATAGTACTGAAAAACCTTTACCTACGCACTTGCTAAATGCTAAACAATCAAATAATCTACAACTTGTGACAACCACCCGTATTTTTAGTATTTTTCAGTTATGGGTGTAATACCCATAACTGAAAAATACTAAGCTTAAGGTAGGTATATAATATTTTAAAACAAACAACAACGAAATTAAATATTGAAATGGGTAGAAATAATAAAACTTACCATCTTTAGTCTATACTACCTTTTTGAGCAAGTTAATAAGTTATACGACTTGGTTACCTGTATTAAATTTACATTGCTATCTTAACTAAAAATACTTTCTTGTATTCAAAAGTTGCTACAAATAAATAGTTTTCTAAGGAATTTTCAATATAACCTCATAGAGAATGGTCTCATCATAGGCATGAGATGCTGGGGCCTATCGAGATCCATGCTTGTGATCTCATCACCACGACAGTAACACTTGTGTTCCATGGACATCTTCACAGCTGACACTTGGAATTTGTAGGGCTGTGGGAGGCATTTAGAAAAGATGAATGCATATAGACTGATAATGGAGATCATCAATAATGATAATTATTCATAATTATATTATATATAGCTAAACTACCACTCACTGATTGATTGACTGACTGACATGATTGTTCTCCCAGATGCCACCTCGTAGGGTTGAAATTTTTGATGGATTCGTATAGAGGGAGTGGGGGTGACCTCAGGAAAAATCTGACATTTCCCCTTTTCACCCCCTTTCACCCCCACCCCCCATGTATCTCGGAAACTATAGGTCGTAGAGGGTTCGCGCTCAAACTAAAAATACTCAGGGTGTTTTTTAATTTAAGGATCCGACAAAAAAAATTGGGGTCCCATACAAAAAAAAAATTATCCCATACAAAATTTTCACCCCTTCATACAAAACTTTTTTTTCTTTACTTTAATGACATGTGTCGATGTTTGGTGGAATCGTATAGATATTTAGTGTAGGTGAGGTGAAGGTGTAGGTGTAGGGTAGTTGTAGGGTAGGTGTAGGGTAGATGAAGGGTAGTTGTAGGGTAGTTGTAGGGTAGTTGTAGGGTAGGTGTAGGGTAGTTGTAGGGTAGTTTTAGGGTAGGTGTAGGGTAGGTGTAGGGTAGGTGTAGGGTAGGTGTAGGGTAGGTGTAGGGTAGTTGTAGGGTAGGTGTAGGGTAGTTGTAGGGTAGGGGTAGGGTAGTTGTAGGGTAGTTGTAGGGTAGGTGTAGGGTAGTTGTAGGGTAGGTGTATGGTAGGTGTAGGGTAGGTGTAGGGTAGTTGTAGGGTAGTTGTAGGGTAGTTGTAGGTTAGTTGTAGGGTAGTTGTAGGGTAGGTGTAGGGTAGGTGTAGGGTAGGTGTAGGGTAGGTGTAGGGTAGTTGTAGGGTAGGTGTATGGTAGGTGTAGGGTAGGTGTAGGGTAGTTGTAGGGTAGTTGTAGGGTAGTTGTAGGTTAGTTGTAGGGTAGTTGTAGGGTAGGTGTAGGGTAGGTGTAGGGTAGGTGTAGGGTAGTTGTAGGGTAGGTGTAGGGTAGTTGTAGGGTAGTTGAAGGGTAGGTGTAGGGTAGATGTAGGGTAGGTGTAGGGTAGTTGTTGGTCGATTTCGATTTCGATTTTGATTTGTTTGCTTGATCGAAATCCTCTTATTTAGCATTTACCACGTTGATATCTTCTTTGATTGCTTCTTTTACATCAATATCCTCTTGATTAGCATCCACCACTTCGATATCTTCTTTGATTGCTTCTTTTTCATCAATATCATCTCTTATAGCATCATCCTCTTGGTTATCCTTTTTGATTGTTTCTTCCACATCAGTAAAATTTTTTGATTGCTTCTACAACTTTTATATCCTCTTTGATTGCTTCTCCCACATCGATCTTCTTTGATTGCTTCTTCCTCTTCGAAACCCTCTCTCATACCTTTACGAATTAAAACATAAACCGCGAGCTGCGTGCAGCTCGCGCACCACCCAACCTCTAGTTATACTATATATAGCTCGATTACCACTGACTCACTGACTGACTGACTGACTGACTGACTGACTGATTGACATGATTGTTCTCCCAGATGCCACCTCGTAGGGTTGAAATTTTTGGTGGATTCGTATAGAGGGAGTGGGGGCGACCTCAGGAAAAATCTGACATTTCCCCTTTTCACCCCCTTTCACCCCCACCCCCTATGTATCTCGGAAACTATAGGTCGTAGAGGGTTCGCGCTCAAACTAATGTTGTTAAGGGTACATTTTAATAAAAGGAACCGACAAAAAAAAGTGGGGTCCCATACAAAAAAAAAATTGTCCCATACAAAATTTTCACCCCCTCATACAATTTTTTTTTTTCTTTACTTTAATGACATGTGTCGATGTTTGGTGGAATCGTATAGATATTATAAGTGTAGGTTAGGTGAAGGTGTAGGTGTAGGGTAGTTGTATGGTAGTTGTAGGGTAGGTGTAGGATAGTTGTAGGGTAGTTGTAGAGTAGGTGTAGGGTAGGTGTAGGGTAGTTGTAGGGTAGTTGTAGGAAAGGTGTAGGGTAGTTGTAAGGTAGGTGTAGGGTAGGTGTAGGGTAGGTGTAGGGTAGTTGTAGGGTAGTTGTAGGGTAGGTGTAGGGTAGTTGTAGGGTAGTTGTAGGGTAGTTGTAGGGTAGTTGTAGGGTAGGTGTAGGGTAGGTGTAGGGTAGTTGTAGGGTAGTTGTAGGGTAGTTGTAGGGTAGTTGTAGAGTAGGTGTAGGGTAGGTGTAGGGTAGTTGTAGGGTAGTTGTAGGGTAGGTGTAGGGTAGTTGTAGGGTAGTTGTAGGGTAGTTGTAGGGTAGTTGTAGGGTAGTTGTAGGGTAGGTGTAGGGTAGTTGTAGGGTAGTT
The DNA here is from genome assembly GCA_951804965.1 of Horisme vitalbata. Taxonomy (NCBI): domain Eukaryota; kingdom Metazoa; phylum Arthropoda; class Insecta; order Lepidoptera; family Geometridae; genus Horisme; species Horisme vitalbata. Next base: position 802,015 of record OX638096.1, read on the forward strand.
GTAGGAAAGGTGTAGGGTAGTTGTAAGGTAGGTGTAGGGTAGGTGTAGGGTAGGTGTAGGGTAGTTGTAGGGTAGTTGTAGGGTAGGTGTAGGGTAGTTGTAGGGTAGTTGTAGGGTAGTTGTAGGGTAGGTGTAGGGTAGGTGTAGGGTAGGTGTAGGGTAGTTGTAGGGTAGTTGTAGGGTAGTTGAAGAGTAGGTGTAGGGTAGGTGTAGGGTAGTTGTAGGGTAGTTGTAGGGTAGGTGTAGGGTAGTTGTAGGGTAGTTGTAGGGTAGTTGTAGGGTAGTTGTAGGGTAGTTGTAGGGTAGGTGTAGGGTAGGTGTAGGGTAGTTGTAGGGTAGTTGTAGGGTAAGTGTAGGGTAGGTGTTGGTTTTCGTTTTCGATTTCGATTTCGATTTCGATTTCGATTTCGATTTCGATTGCGATTGCGATTGCGATTGCGATTGCGATTGCGATTGCGATTGCGATTGCTATCCGCTTTGATGGCATCTTTCTTTTCGATATCATCGTTGATTACTTCTTCCTCTTCGAAACCCTCTCTGATTGCTTTACAATTTAAAACATTAACCGCGAGCTGCGTGCAGCTCGCGCACCACCCAACCTCTAGTATTTTTATATAAACGTTTGTTTAGTGCCTACCAACTTCATAAGAACTAGGGCTTGCATTCGAATATTCGAATATTCGAATAATTCGAATATTATTTTTGTTCGAATATTCGAATTAATTTAAATTAATAACACCGAAATCGGAACTCAGATGTGCATGAAATGCCACATAAGAGTTCGCGCGATATATCCATACAAGACTATACAAGTTTACGTCGTCGTTCGGGTAAACAACATGTCGAACGATCAAACCCAATAACTTTTATCGGGTTCGGAACACGGTTCGGATACACTCGGAAGTGTCGCGTAGAGCATTCACGTAGTTGATGAGACTGTTCTGTCCATTCGTCTCTGTCGTTAACGTGAATGTTTATTTTCATGATTTTGTTAAAATAACAACTAACCTAGATTTATAAGACTGTTTTTAGAGTGACATTACCGAGCCAGTCAAACGAACCCTTTTGGCCTAGCATCAGCCTCGCAAAAGATAGGTCTCGGCATGAATTTGGACAAGACCAAAGTTATGGTCAATGACCGAATTGATCACAGTCCTGTCGTCGTTAATGGACACCTTCTTGAAGTGGTTTCGGAGTATACATACCTCGGGCAGATATTGCAGTTGGGTAGAAACAACTTCGAGAAGGAGGCCAAGAGGAGGATTCAGCTGGGTTGGGCAGCATTTGGAAAACTACGTCGAGTTTTCTCGTCACCCATACCGCAATGATTGAAAACAAAAGTTTTCAATCAGTGCGTCCTACCCGTCATGACATACGGAGCCAAAACGTGGACACTCACAGTACGGCTAGTCCACCAGTTTAAAGTCACTCAGCGAGCTATGGAACGAGCTAAGCTCGGGGTTTCTCTGAAGGATAAAATCCGTAACGAGTTTATCCGACATAGAACTAAAGTTGTCGACATAGCTCAGAGAATTAGCAAGCTGAAGTGGCAGTAGGCTGACCATATCTGCCGAAGAACCGATAACCGTTGGGGTAAACGAGTTCTTGAGTGGAGACCACGGCTCGGCAAACGTAGTGTAGGACGCCCTCCGGCCAGGTGGGGTGACGATCTGCGAAAGGCTGCTGGTAGAAGCTGGATGCGTCGAGCTCAGGACAGGGCGCAATGGCGCTCATTAGGGGAGGCCTATGTCCAGCAGTGGACTGCTATACGCTGATGATGATGATGATGATAATAAGCAACTCTCCGCGTGGTCATTACTTGGATGAATGACTGTTTAGTGACATTTAGATTTGACCACTTCCGTGCTTCGGAAGGCACGTTAAGATGTTGGTCCCGGCTTTTTAGTCGTTAAGCCATGTCTGAGGCCTTCGGGTGGCCTAAAATCTCCGACACTAGAGTTGGCTACTAGCTCATACGAAGAAGAAAATTTTAATTTGTGGTTGATTGTGCGTGTAAATCACCAGTGTCTCGTTACGGTGACAAAACTTTTTGTAATTTTTTTAAAATTAGTTCATGGAAAAAACGCGTTTAAGAATAAAATAAGTTGATATTTTAAACTTCTGCATGAAAATAACACTCAAAATAACAAAATAAGATGTGATTTTAATAAAATCATAGTGTTTTTCTATTATTCGAATAATTCGAATAGTAACCGAAAAAAAATCGAATATTCGAATATGAATATTTTCGAATATTTGCAAGCCCTAATAAGAACATGTAAATTAGTTTTAGATACAATTTTTCTTTAATTAATGTTATTGGTTGAATATTTTTTTCCTACATCAGGGTGTTGCAGTTGAGGTGGAATAGTATGTGGTAGGTATGCACCACCACCTCTCATACCAAGGAAGATTCCGTAAAAACTTAAGGGTATGATTTGATTCATAATGTTGGGTCTCACGAGGGTCTTGTTGACAGACAGACAGACAGACAGACACACAATAAAGTGATCCTTTAAGGTTTCCTCTTTTTTCTTTGGAGATATGGAACCGGAACCCTAAGAAATATACCTACATCACCTAAAATACCTACTATAAGTATTTTTAAAGATTTTTACTAAATAAGCAATAATGAAAACTTCTTATCACTAGCTCCTGGACCAAAATCAACTAAAATAATTATTCCATTGTCATTAAGTTTCACTGAAATTTATCGAGGTTAATTTTTGAGTAATACTTAGCTAGCTAGACCAAAATCAGTTCTTGTCTTCGTTGATTCTGTGCTAATAAAACTAAAAAACTGTGAGCATTTTTCTAAATATAATTTAAGAATTTAAAAGGGCAGCAATCTTTTTGGAAATGACTAGTTAAAATAACACAATAGTTAAAAGAAGTTAAAATAATTCCAGGTCTTCATAATGATACTGTCTGGAACTTGTATTCAGTCTTCTGACAATCCACTATGTTGATAGCCAACAATTATTGGAGGTCAACAAAATCAGCAACAAAAGATAGATATTATTGAAGCTTTACTCTCCAATTAGTTCAGTCTACAGCCAAAATCAAGGTCAATCAAGTAATCATGCAAATCATTCATGCATTACAAACATGGCATTACGATCATGCACCAATTGTTACAGAAACATTATACCAAAGGACAATTACAATAAATGGCTGATTTTGATACTGATCATCATTCATCCGGCATGAATACAATGTTAGAACCATTCAAGAACTAATCATGTATTTATCCTGTTTATGTAATTGATTGAAAACAGACTTCTGATGCATTATTATAATAAGTTTGTTGAAAAAAAATAATTATTAATAGATGATGTAGGTAGGCAAGTACTTGTAGTCACAATGGATCTATGTCCCTCTATTGTCAGAAACAACTTGCGACCCTCGAATGCCCCTAAACTTAAGGGGAAAATGTCATGACATGCATGCATCAGACCTGTAGCATTGTATGGGCAATGAAAAAGATGGACGAAAGAAGATTGCATGATACTGAGATTCGAATGTGATGTGAAATGTCATGTGAAAGTGAATGTGACTGGACGCATGATTAGAGAGAGACCGAAGATATGGATGGATTGTGTGAAAGAGGATATGAGAATGAAAGGAGTGAACATAGATCTGATGGTTGATAGAAGTGAGTGGAAGTTATAACATGTTGTGCCGACCCCACCTAGCGTGGGACAAGGGCAGGAGAATGAATGATGATGATGGATCTATGTCCTTCCGAAGAGCCGAAGAGCTCAGCAAAGGATTAAACCACTCCTAGTACACTCCCACCCAAATAGGAACTACTTCGCTACTAGCAACGACCTTCAGAGGGACATAGATGATGATCCTCATTGGTTAAAAATAAATAAATGAATGAATGAATGATTAAATAAGTAATTATATGTTGTACCTACAGATTGTTAACCATTTTACTATGGCCCTGAACATATTCCATGTGACCATGATATTGATTCAGATTTGTAAACTAGGAAAGTGTACCATGCTGCCAAGTGATAAATTGACACCCTTCAAGAAGCTATATTCTCCCGGTCACATATTTTGCAATCCACCACACGGGCCTATCAGTCCCCTGCTGGACATAGACCTCGTCTAATAAAGGAGCATATGCCCATAATCCCCACGCTGGGCATGCAGGTTGAGGATCGCAGGTCACAGCTTCTTGCACCCCCGACGCTGCTGCCCGTCAGTGGACAGAGTATTTGGCTGTGCCGATGTAGGCTGTGCTATGCCGCAATCAGCCGGCCGCCAGAGCCCCGTTATTATTTAGCAGGGTGCACCACATTGGAACCCCATACACCCCAAAACACCCACCCCATTTTGTGATGCAACAGTCAAATTAAACCGACCACCAATAGATTCCTACCTCTCTAAGATCAACTTTTTCGCTTTATGACCATTGTCCTCGCCCTCTGACTCACTGCGAACTCTCTTCTTCGCATTGCACCCATCTTGCGTCATTATACCTTGCATTAGATCAATCTCACGTGAATTTTATTGTATGAAATAAATAAAGCAACGGCTTTGGACCCGGAAACACTACGAAACACGAAAATCTACCTACCTAATGCTTTTAAATCCGGGTTCGGGTAGTTATGTTACCCACAAAACCAAGTAGAATGCTAATCATGAGGTCATCATGCAGTCTTGAAGTGGAGATCTTACAAAAAGTTTAAATGCTGCTCGTTTAAGATTAATTGTTTTTTTCTAGATGAATCTTCACAAGATTGACAATGGATTATTTTCAGTGATCATGCTTTCATAGTTAACCTCTCTCGTGCGGTAGAAAATAAAGATCATGCATTGAAATTTTTGCGCTGTAAAAACTGATAAAAACATTGATATGTACTTACTTGATAAAACGATGGTTTTCAATTTATAAAATACAGCAAACACGCGACGTCTACACAGCAGCGGCAGCCAAAATGAATGAATCCACAGATTTATAAGTTTAGTACTGAATGAATCATTGAAAAATGAGTGAGCTGAACTGAGCCGAGTACTGATTAAGTAATGAGTGAACCATTTTGAATCGATTTACTGGCAACGCTGTTTGCTAAAAAAAAATGCAAGTGCTTACTTTACGCGTAAAACGCGTTAAACGCGTTTACGTACTCTAAGTTCCTGATACCTACTACAGAGGAGACTAATTATATACCCATGATACAAAGGGATATATTAGCATAGGTGTTATTTATCTAAGGATCGTAGATACTGATAGCCAGATGAGTACCAAGCTGCATCGAGCCAATTATGCGCTGCACCATAATCACGTGGTTTGGTTACCAGAGGGCCTAGTAAAACAACTAAACTACTTTATAAGTTTTCGAATTGTGCAACTTGTACCCTCTGAAAAAAGAATGTATTGAGCCTTGTTGGCGTAGCGAGTAGTACCTACCGATCTATTTAAAGTTAAGGGATTCGAATTCCTGCTACGCTAATCTATTTTTATTATCTTATTTGAATTTTAAGCGGCGTTGACTTAGTAGATATGTCTAAGATAAGTTTATTTCTGACATACCTACATACAAACATGAAGAATATATATTACATGAGAAATGAGAAGGAAAATAAATTAATAAGTAAGTAAACAAACCAAATAGAAAATTAAAAAATAACTTAAAGCTATTTTTTGATATTTTGGCATACACATCATGTAGACTATGTTAATAACTTATTGTCTTATTCTACATGGTGTGTAGGCCAAATAAGGTCCTTTCTCAGCATTGTTGCTACACCATAATCATGCGGGCAGTGCTGATTTTCAGATAGGGCCTGATTGGGTGACATCACGTACCTACACGCAATACAAAAATAAGAACATACAATTTTAATAAAGCAAAAGATATAACAAGAAAAAAAAAATACAAAAGTAATGGAAAAACAAAAATGTCTACACACACAACAAATAAATATTGCCTTTATTGAATCCGGCCAAGTCATCTTGCGGGAACTATCGTAAGGTGATTTGAATAGTAGGTTTACTTATGATGTCTCTTTTATAGTAGGTATCGATACTTTGGTGGTATCGGATCATACCTCTAAAAAATGTAGGTACTGGCATGCAGAGTGAGTGACTGGCTGGACCGACTGACAGCACTGACAGTGACATTCAGACAATCAAAGTCAGCCGTGGGCCAGCCAAGGCTGCAAGCTTCAAAACAAAGTAAGCGCTACTAAGATAAATGACCTCTCTCACTCAACATAATTACCTAACAGATTTTTAGCTCTCTGGTGCCCTTGAGATGTTTTCTGATTTTTAACTCTCTGGTTTCCTTGAGGTGTTTTCTTGATGGTTTGAGCACGCACATGGTGCATGCACTCAAAACAAACAATTTTGAGGTGTGTGGTTAAAATTCGTGATTCGAACCTAAACCACTGATCTCGTCCAGAGCTACCTGTTTTTATGTTTTTAGACGGCCAATTTAGTTGAAAAATAAAATCCTCAAAATAGATTGTCCCGGCTTATGATTACGAGAACAATGTGATACCTCGCCTCGCATTTATGTTTCAGGAATCCCGTACAAAAGTTTAAAACACTTTCATAGCATAGTTGGTTAATTAATGAAATATTTAGTGCGTCAGTGCTGAATAATATCCCGTGGCGTATTTAAAGATTTAGCGCCCCGGGCCTGCCAGGTTTGCCGCCCCATAAATTAATAGAAAATATAAAAAATCCTACTAATCATAATAATTTCGCCTTTATAACTTACCGACCAAGGTAGGTTTGCCTACTCAGTGAACTGCGCACAGAAACAAAAGAAAAAAACCGTAGCGAGCCGCGAAATTTTTGGTGTTCAATAGAAATAAGACAAAGAAAACAGTGGCGCGATTTCTTTTTTAATATCACACAGTTGTCTTCTAATTTTTCATTGTTGCAAACTTTTCAGGATGGGTTACGGTAGTTTTGGCCATTTAACCCATATTGGTCAGAATTTTAATGCGTTAAGAATGCCCAAGTTATGCCATTAAGAAACAAAATCGGCGAGCAGAGTGTGCTGCAAAATTTTTCTAGTGAACGTGTGCATGCATGGGGGGGCATGCATGGTCTGGCGCAAAAATGACCAGACTAGATTCAAATACTAGTCTGTTCATTTTTTTCGCAAAGAAAAGAAAACTATGATTTATTTCTGAATATCAACCTAATAATTACTAAATACATGATCCAAAACTTGGTCCTGGTCTGGTCATTTCTGCGCGTCTCTAGAGTCTGCGGTCTCTCTTAGTCCCTGTACTGGGTACCAGTGGCACCGCCCTATTTACGGCAGTACAGTAAACTAAGACAAAACTTATGCTGTAAACTATTTGTTATGATGTTTTCTAATTTAATGAATGTATTATAATAGGCTCTTTTTAAATTTCTTCGGGCATATAAAGTAAAAAAGACGCACAAAGCTGAAAGCTGAGCGGGGCGATTTGCGCCGCCCCTCGCAGCCTGCCACCCTAGGCCATGGTCCACATGGCCCTAGGGTAAATACGCCCCTGATAATATCGTACCTTACCTACGTGTCTGTTAACCCTGCAGTCGTCGAGTAAAAATATTACTTACCAAATCCAGAGCACCAAAAGTGCTAAGTTGGTAGCACTGCGTTGCTGTTTTTTATTTGGAGAAGACGGTAAAACGTGTTACAGAACATGCCAAAAAAATGCTAAATAAAAAATTCTAAATCCAAATTTTACTCTCGAATAGTAAGCTGAAGTGGTCAACTGTTAAAATAGATGCATATAAAGACTCTGCTCTTTGGTTATTAAGATTTATTTGCATCGTAGGTTAATTACTTTTCATTGGCCCTTCACATTTTGCATGTTTTGCGGTGGAAATGTGTTGCTTCAGTAAATTGTAGCTATTATGTTACACTTACAAAATTTGTAAAAAGTTAAATTCTGTCATCTTTTTTCCGTTGTTCGCACTAAATTTTTTCATAAATATTAGAAGCCCTGATATTAAATTAACACATCAGATTCAAATTAGACGTAGTAATTAAGAACACTGTACTGATCGTTCGTAACAAATTAACAATGGCTAAGCAAAATATAAACATTAATTTCGAGGAAGTCCTAATTCCTTTATAAAGAGTTACCATGTTTATAAAACACTACTTTGAGTTAAAAACAAATTGTCTCTATAAATAAATAAAAAAATCTTTTGAATTATTTTCTAAGTAGGTAACATTCCAAAAATTTCATGATTCACAATCATGAAATATGCTAAATGCAAATTTTTCAAGCTAACAGACCCGGAAATATGCTAGATTTAGCATTAAAAAAGCTCAAACGGCAACACTGATCACTAAGAGAAATGGCGACCGCGACCGCCACCACCGCACCGGCCGGCGAACAAGGAGTTCATTCGGTGTTTTGTTGCCAGCTGAAGAAAAAATAACCATTTCGGTAGGTTCCCACTGGTACCTAGTACGAGCCTAGTACCTACTACCGTACTTTTAAAGGTTCCGAACTCCCCTGTGAGTGCAGTAATAGTGTTCTGTGGTTCCGTACCCAAAGGGTAAAAATAGGGACCTATTACTAAGACAGTTCGTCTGTCTGTCTGTCACCAGGCTGTATCTGTATGACCCTTAAGGTACCGTGATACAATTGATTTTTTTAAGCTATTGCATAGCTTCTATCGAGGGCCTTGAGCGTGGGGACCGAATCCTCACGCTCCCCACTCCGACGGGCACGGAGGTGTGGCTTGAATGCCGTGCATTGTCTAATGGCGCCTCTACACTTTCGGCGATGATCGGCGATCACGGTATCGGCGATGATCGTCACGATCATCGTGCAGCTGTCCACACGATCGGCGCAACCACAGTTGTTGATCGTCGTCGGTCGGACGTGGACGTCGAGACAATTAGCTATCATTTATTTAATTTCGGGATAATATCATTATTTGAATGTATGTCAAAATGAAATGTGAATGTTTGTAAGTTTTGTGAGCGAGATGTGTGACTGATGTGTTCAATTATTATGATATATATACTAGCATCGGCCCGCAGCTTCGCTCGCGTGGTACTGGGATAAAAAGTAAGCTTTGTTTTAATACGACCTGTATTATATAACAAAGTCTACTTTTTAACTATGTATATTCAAAGTTTCGTCCAAATCCGTTCAGCCGTTACGGAGTGAAGCGACCACAAACATACTCACACACACAAACTTTCGCATTTATAATATAAGTGTGGTAGTTACATAGGTACCTACGTAGGAACCTTGCAGTATGGGGTAGCATATAAACTAAAGGGAGGTTGCTGTTCATTTTGCGTAAGCGTAGGTACGCACGTAGGCGTAGGTAGGAACGTATCTACTTTAATATCAGAAAAGTTGTTAACTACATAGAAATAGAAAAAAGTAAGACAATATTATTATTATATTCTACACGAATTGTCGATTATTTTGATAAAGTTCTATGAATCTTAATATCTCTTCATTTATCCACCCAGTAGTCATGCTAACACACAACTTTTAATAATTAAATAACGGACACAATGGACCAACACACGTGTGCAATGCTCCGCTGTCCGCCGGTGAATGAATGATCGGCGATCGTGTGGACACACACACGCAATCGCACGCGATTCCGTTTGATGCGTGCCCGAAAAACCGACAACTCACGGATCGTTGGCGATCATAGACGATGATCGGCGACTACAGGCGATCAGGCCCTCTACACGATCGCGCTCGTGGGTAATCGTCAGTAATCGGCGAATGTGTAGAGGGGCCATAATGGCGCCTCTTCACTTTCGCCGATGATCGGCGATCACGGTATCGCCGATGATCGTCACGATCATCGTGCAGCTGTCCACACGATCGGCGCAACCACAGTCGTTGATCGTCGTCGGTCGAACGTGGACGTCGAGACAATAGATATAATTTATTTAATTTCGGGATAATATCGTTATTTGAATGTAGTATGTCAAAATGAAATGTGAATGTTTGTAAGTTTTGTGAGCGAGATGTGTGACTGATGTGTTCAATTATTATGATATGTATGTATACTAGCTTCGGTCCGCAGCTTCGCTCGCGTGGTACTGGGATAAAAAGTAAGCTTTGTTTTAATACGACCTGTATTAAAATAAAGTCTACTTTTTAACTATGTATATTCAAAGTTTCGTCCAAATCCGTTCAGCCGTTACGGAGTGAAGCGACCACAAACATACTCACACACACAAACTTTCGCATTTATAATATAAGTGTGGTAGTTACATAGGTACCTACGTAGGAACCTTGCAGTATGGGGTAGCACATAAACTAAAGGGAGGTTGCTGTTCATTTTGCGTAAGTGTAGGCGTAGGTAGGAACGTATCTACTTTAATATCAGAAAAGTTGTTAACTAAATAGAAATAGAACAAAGTAAGACAATATTATTATTATTTTCTACACGAATTGTCGATTATTTTGATAAATTTCTATGAATCTTAATATCTCTTCATTTGTCCACCCAGTAGTCATGCTAACACACAAATTTTAATAATTAAATAACGGACACACTGGACCAACACACGTGTGCAATGCTCCGCAGCGGACAAATGAATTCGTTCATTCACCGGCGGACAGCGGAGGCTCCGCGGAGGAGCCGGTGAATGAACGATCGGCGATTGTGTGGACACACACACGCAATCGCACGCGATTCCCTTTGATGCGTGCCCGAAAAACCGACAACTCACGGATCGCTGGCGATCATAGACGATGATCGGCGACTAGAGGCGATCAGGCCCTCTACACGATCGCGCTCGTGGGTAATCGTCAGTAATCGGCGAATGTGTAGAGGGGCCATAACGTCGTTTCTTTTCGGCAGTCTTCGACACGGTGTTTGTGTGCGTGCAACTAGACGTATTGTACGACTCTACGAAGCTCGCACGAATCGAGACGATCACCACGCTCAAAAAGTGTAACTTGAATTAATATCAAAGAAAAAGAAATACTGCATAAATAAAATAAATAAATAATTATAATTGCATAAGTTGATACAAAATGCTATGCAATAGCTTTACCGCGGCAGTCCCCGAGTTCCACACGTCTTTTTTATTAATGGTGTAGGTATTTCTGTTGCCGCTTTAACAACATATACTAAAAACAGAATAAAATAAATATTTAAATACAACAAACGTGATTTTCTTGCTTGTTTTTCTGTCAACAGGCTGTATCTCATGAACTGTGACAGCTAGACAGTTGAAATTCACACAGATGTTGAATTTCTGTTTCCGCTTTATCAACAAATACTAAAACCATACTTAGATAATAAAATAAATATATAAGGACGACATCCATACAAAAAAAGTATATTTTTTGCCGTTTTTTGCTCGTTTTTAATAACGCGCTAGATAGGCGCTTGAAATACTTACAGACTAGATATTTTGTGGTATATTATTCACTTAAAATATTTAGCCTATCTATATCGCGGTTTAGGTGGTTAAGGCGTGAAACCTTATGAAACAGACATAGTTATTCCGTATTTTTAATATTAGTTTTAATTAGAAGTTCAAAGAGGCAGAGTTATTTTGCTTTTTTAATATTACTTTCAATTTTGGAAGTTTGCAGATTGCACAATAAAATGTAACATAAAGAGGACTTAATATTCGTAGCATTTTCTAACAGCTAAACCTGCATCCTCTCCATGTTTACTTAATACATCCCTCCATTCCAGAGCTCTAAAAGCCACACAATTCCATTAGATAGGTACCTGCCTACTGCCCTCGGAGACGTCTGCGATCTTGTTAACACCGACATGCAATTACCTTCGACCGAGCTCTCCTTACCTACCTTAATAGGTACTTACTCATGTAAGTACCTAGGTGCAGACAATTTTGTAATGTATCGTAGGTACCGTAGCCATCACATACACCATGGTATTCTACATAAACCAAAGGCTACCTACTAGCTTATTTAAGCTCTAATAAGAAAAAAAAATACTTTAAATCAAATCAAACCCAAGAAATGTATATGTAATTACACGATTTATATAATTATGATAAAAAAGTATTTGTTGTGTAAGATAAACGAGAATACATTATTGAACTTTAACCTAACTTATGGTTATGGCGACTATGCATGTCAAACCTCCCTCTCGCCCGCACTATTCAACATTTTTGAAGATATAAAATCACTGAATGTAGTTGTGCAAAATAGCAAACCATCACTGCCTAGAAAATAACAATACAAAAGTTCAGCAAGAATATCATGTTAAACCCAACACGTTTTCCTACCAAAAAATTTGCACCAAAATTTATCAAAATCAAAAATCAAAATCAATATAAGTTTATTCATAAGCACATACAGTACACTTTGAAACGTCAATTTTTTACATTTAAATTCATACCAATTCGTAACGCGACCAAACAGAGAAGAATTGGGAAGAAACTCTGCTTAGCTTATATTTTTAAAAGTCTTGTTTTTTTACAAAGTTTATTATTAACTATCTTTTTTTTTTTGAGAGAGTTGGAGACAGTTTCATTCGCTTTTTTGTCATCTAAATAATCAGAAATTATATATCATCACATTGGTACAAATTTTTTGGTAAGAAAACATGATAGAATCAAAATTATATTATTGCTGAACCTTTGAATTGTTATTTTCTAGACCGTGAAGGTTTGCTATTTTGCATAACTACATTCAGTGATTTTATATTTTCAAAAATGTTGAATAGTGCGAGCGAGACATTTGGGAGGTTTGATATGTATCGTCGCCTTAAGGTAATCTGAGAAAAACAATACTACATTTTATAAAACAGGTAATATTTACCAAATACAAATACATCTAGGTACCTATGAATCTTATAAATCGTGTTGTATTAAATTGATTGGGTATGATTTATTTTAAAGTTTCTTTTTTTCTTTTTAGAGCTTTAAATAAAAGCTGGTTTTCATTTTTTTTTACTTTTCAATAGACGGATTTTAGTTTTCAACTTTTATTATGTTAGAACTTTATCTAGCTTCTAATTTTTAAACTTAAAAAGCGGCATTGTCAAAATCATTCCTCATGCTCGTCAGCCATTTGCCGCCTGACAAATTATCTGGCGTGCGCTGTGCTATTTGTTTGCCATGATGAATGGCGTAACCAGACCAGCATTTAGCCGCAAATTAGAATACGTTTGGTATCTTATTTGCCTCTCCAAACTTAGTGTTTTCAGTTCTCTAATTTCAACTTTCATATTAAGGTCCTGTTAGTATAATTTGAGCTCTGCCCAAATGGAAACAGATTCAAATACATAATTTGCAACAATGTATAACTTTGTAAGTAAGGGCACTGACTGAAAGAAAGCACTGAAAGGCACCTTTCTACGCTTAGGTTACCTACCTATTACAGGTACCTATACCTATTATGTAGGTAGGTATAGGTACCCGAATAGATATGTACTTAATCTTGATGTGAAGTAGCAAAGTAACGGCTCAGAAAAAGCAAATTATACTAAAATAGTAATCTAAGTAATATACACCTAACTATTGGTAAGCTGTATGTAGTACGTTAGATAAGTATTTGTCTAAAATTATTTTCAAGGAATTTTGATTAAATTATTTTGTCTCCGGAATCTCTGCAGCCTCCAAGAAGGCTAGTTCGCATTTCGAATCAGTAATTAATTTATTTATGTGTGTGGTCTCTATGGGTAACTACCGAGACCGATGGGATTTTAGTCAAATCATACTATAAACAGGTACAAATGAAATCACAGTAATGAAAAATTAATAGGGTAATTCATTACACCCTTTTTCAAAAAGTGTTTTCTATGAATCCTAGAGTGTTAATGAACCTCTTTAATTAAAAAAAAGACGTGTGGCACTCGGGGACTGCCGCGGTAAAGCTATTGCATAGCATTTTGTATCAAATTATGCAATTATAATTATTTATTTATTTTATTTATGCACTATTTCTTTTTCTTTGATATTAATTCAAGTTACACTTTTTGAGCGTGGTGACCGATTAGAAAACAATTTTTTTTCTTTTATTAAATAAAAATACGTCTAGTTGCACGCACACAAACACCGTGTCGAAGACTGCCGAAAAGAAACGACGTTAGACAATGCACGGCCTTCAAGCCACACCTCCGTGCCCGTCAGAGTGGGGAGCGTGAGGTTTTTTTTCGTTACGGAATTTCTGGATTCGGTCCCCGCGCTCAAGGCCCTCGATAGAAGCTATGCAATAGCTTAAAAAACTAATTCACTCATATTTTAGCGCTTTATATTTTCGCGCGAAAACGCTTGCCCATGCTACCTAGCTCGTGACGTCACTGCGTCACGTTTCTCCACAGATATAGGAAGACAAATAAAAATAAAGTCTTAAAATTCAATACGGCTGATTTCTACCTCTCGGCTGTTTTCCCAACTAGTCTAAGGACATTGGCGCACAAGGTTATGGTTAATTTTTTATAGTTTTTTTTATATTTTTTGCTCTAACACTATTATTGGTAATATTATTTTTATGATCGTAAAATTTCATGATTATAAATATAATCTAGTACTTAAATCTAACTTCGTACAAGCAGTTTTTTTTTATTCAAAAATTAAAAAAAAACCACTTTTGTCAAAACAAATTTTTTATTTTACTATTCTATTTATTAGCTTTACATTAAATCCAAAAAACCTTCACAAATTACTGTTATTTATTTAAGTTTTATATTCAATCTAAAAATAACGTTATTTCAAAAAATGTCCAAACGGTAGTCGCATTTTAGATCCGGTAGTGACGGTACTTCAATAGTATCATTTATTACCACAGATATTAGAAGAGAACTCAATTTCAATTTCAATTTAATCAACTACCTAGTACTGCACTGTAACTGTAAAGAACACAGATAAAGAAGACAACCTACCAGCCCTTATTGTCAAAGACGCCAAGATCCTATTATGCAGTCCACTCTGCCATATCTTTAACCTATACGGGCTAGGATAAAAAAAAAGACGTGTGGCACTCGGGGACTGCCGCGGTAAAGCTATTGCATAGCATTTTGTATCAACTTATGCAATTATAATTATTAATTTATTTTATTTATGCAGTATTTCTTTTTCTTTGATATTTATTCAAGTTACACTTTTTGAGCGTGGTGATCGTCTCGATTCGTGCGAGCTTCGTAGAGTCGTACAATACGTCTAGTTGCACGCACACAAACACCGTGTCGTGTCGTGTATTTTTATTTAATAAAAGAAAAAAAATGTTTTCTTATCGGTCACCACGCTCAAAAAGTGTAACTTGAATTAATATCAAAGAAAAAGAAATACTGCATAAATAAAATAAATAAATAATTATAATTGCATAAGTTGATACAAAATGCTATGCAATAGCTTTACCGCGGCAGTCCCCGAGTGCCACACACACGTCTTTTATTTATCACAACATAGGAAACATTAGGATTTTTATTAGCAACGTGCAGGTATACGATGAACTGTACAACGTGCAGGCATACGATTGACAGTTCATCGTATGCCTGCACGGCTGCACGTTGTTATAAAAAATCCTAAAACCAATGTTTTATCTGTGTCAGTTTTGCCCTGGACAATTTTGTACCTACCTTAAATTACAAATATAAACTTGTAAAGTTAAAAAAATAGATATAAATAAGACAGTTTCATTAACCATTGTCCGCTAAGAAGAATTTGCCTATTCAATGTTAATTTCACCGTGTACGATGACATCACGTCCCGCAGTTTGCAGGCCCGAGTTAGGGTTCCACAATTTGCATCTAATTCACTACGTTTACGTGTTAAAGCTTTCAGAGAACAGCTGATTTTCTAAAATGTTTGTATCTAGGTACATCTACCTATCTAATGATGATCATTCATCGGTCACTGTGTAAATAATAGGTTCGTACCTACCTACCCACTCACAGTAGGTAGGTTCGGTAGGTTCCTACAATATAAATTAATAAATCTATAACATAGAATTAGAAACGCGTAGAGGTATGTCTGGTCTGCAGTTGCAAAAAAAAATGAAAATTTCAATTCAACGCAATCAAAAGATGACGCATGTTTTGACACTCACAAGGTAATCATAGGGTACCTAATTCCCGTTGTCCTAGAATCATGTTTGTCAAGAAATTTAAATGGAAACACCATAAAGTAATGAATTATCCAAAAAAAAAAAATTCATACCTCCAAGTTTCTACGGAACAGTTCAGTGAACAGGCCTCGGTCTCGGTGCGCGAGTTAGACTTGCACTTGGCCGGATTTTTATATTTTATACATCAGAGTTACCCAGGTCAGAACACATTGGGAAAGTTTGTGCTTATTTACCATCTTCAAGTACTTTATAAACCTATGCTAGTGAGAAATCTCTGAGCTAACAATTATCTTACTTTAATACATAACGTTACTTCTTACTTGAGGATGGTGAACATACGTTGTAAATAACCCCGTCGTTAGTGGCCAAGCCACTCTGTTGCGACTGTAACCGTCCCCATTCAATAGTTTAGTGGTTCGCCTTTCTGATAAACCTCTGCTGATAATTTAACTTCGTCTTTGATGACGCAAGTTAGCCAACTTGTACCTTGGAGGAGTTTGAATAATCTGTACCGAAGCCGGTGCTAACTTTAATCCATGTGCTCAGAGCTATTCGCCTGAGTTGTAGAACATCAATACCTACTCTAGGTAGGTGCCCAGCTACCTACATAGATATAGAAAGGTACCCAGATCGGTTACGAATTACGTTCCTATATTTCTTTCGTTATATATATATATTTTTTAAATCCCAAATGGCGTGATTAATTTATCTGTAAATAAATTCAAAAATGTTGTTAAACGTAACCTCTGTAATAAAGCTTAATATAAAATTTCTGATGTCTAAATATTGGGATTAAACTGTCTCCAACTCTCTCAAAAACAATGTTAACAATATATAAGAATAAATATTGTTGAATAACATTTTTTTTTTCGCGTTACGTATCGGTGTAAATTAAAAAAATTACGATTCATGGTGTACTTTGTAGTTCTTACTGAATAAATAAATGTTGACTTTGACTTTGGTCAGTTCGGTTTCCTACAATAGTTGACAGCAGCAGTAATAGAACAACAAGGTAGGTTGGGTACGTTACCTACTTAGCTTACCTACATACGACGACCTTTGGGTTTTTTTGTATACTTACAAAAGCACGTAAAACCTTAGGTAGGTATTAGGGTAGGTATTTATTAGTCTCTGCAGCCTAAGTACATTCACCCGCCCTAGCTAGGTTACCTACCTACGTACGTAGGTGGTAGGGTGGTAGGTTGCGTAGCACAAAAGAGGATGTCTGTCAAAATAAAGAGCTTTCTGTAGTCTGGGCCGCGAAGCCGCGATAAGTTCAATTTGCACGCATCACGTACTGCCAGCCACGCGAGGATGAAGTACTGGAAAAAAACAGCAAGATTCTAGGAAATGTTGCTAAAGGTGACGCGTTTACAATGGCGACATACCAAGATTGAAGCACTTTTCAACATTATTTTTGCGTTATTAAACCTAATTATTGTTTGGTAGTGTTGGTAAGTACCGAGCTAGCAGTAGTAATATGAAAGGAATAAAGCTATAGAGCTAATAGCTATAAAGCTAAATGCCTAACATTTCATTTTACTATTTGTTGACTTCTACCAGAATAAGTACCTACATAATTGGTGTAAGTCGTTCTAGGTATAAAATAAACCAAAAAATAAATAAAAACTAAATTACAATTAGTGATGAAAATAGCAATTATATGTCAATGTAATTGCAAACAGATTCTATCAGGCGCCTAAAAACTTTCATTCCTTGTTAGTGCATTTAGATTTGAGCGCTTCCGTGCTTCGAAAGGCACGTTAAGATGTTGGTCCCGGCTTTTCACTCGTTTAGCCATGTCGGAGGCCTTTGGGCGGCCTAAAAACTCCGACACCAGAGTTCTACTACTACTAGCTTAAACGAAGAAGAAGAAGAAGAATTCCTACTTTATATACAAAAACTATTTACATAAGTCTACTATTATACTTATACTTAGTCTATTGTAGAGAAGATAAATCTTAGTTACTTAAGTACCTACATGCATGGAAGTTATAGGTAGGTTTTTATATCGGTTTATTAGCTACGTCTTAGTAGGTAGGTACTTTCTAACTATAAATAGGTACTCTTCTTAAGATACATACACCTAAAACTTCTTTTCGTTAGGCGAGCTGAAGGAATCTAATTTAGCCGGTCGGCAGTCAGGCAGGCGATGCTGCGCCCAACAACTGAAAGAATGTCGGCTGAAGATCCATCCGACTTGCAGGCCGTTGTGGAGCAAGTTGGAATGGCGAACTTTCTTCATATGCCTCTCGCAGCCTGTTGGTTACTGGTCCAAGTGGAAGGATTCAGGCTTGTATGATGTACATGGGCATTCTTAGGTGAGTAAAAGTAGCGTCATGAAACTCTATCTCGAAGCTAGAGACGAGAGAGAGCGAAAGACCCATGCGCAGACGTTTCGTTCAGCGCTAGTCTTACGTGCTGCGAGCTGTACCTTAATTATACCTCCTACTCCTATCTATTTAAACCTGTTTATGCAGGTACCTACTTATGGGAAGGTAGTTAGGTGCCTTACTTAATATTTTAAGTATTTAAGGTGCAACAAACCTGCACGACATAATACAATGGTGATTGCTATTTTAGGTACCTAGGTTTTTATTAATCAAATAAGGAGATACATAAATAAAATACGCCTTCTCATCTCATGACTTGTACCAGAGTCCCAGCAAAGTATGAACCCTTGATACATAAAGGCCTTTTACATTTTCTTTCTAAGGCAACGAGGTTCCTACGCACTACCTATTTTATATTAGAGACCATTTATAGACGTTTAAAAAAGGTGTAAATCGCGGCGTGGCAACTGTAGTGTAGGACGCCCTCCAGCCAGGTCGAGAGATGATTTGCGAAAAGCTGCTGGTAGAAGCTGGATTCGTCGAGCTCAGGACAGGGTGCAATGGCGCTCATTAGGGGAGGCATATGTCCAGCAGTAGACTGCTATAGACTGTTAATATATTATAACTATAGACTGATTTAGACGTAATTTATTAGGAGAGGCCTATGTCCAGCAGTGGACTGCTATAGACTGATGATGATGATAATGAGACGTAATTACCACTTACTAGTTCAAAAAATATGAGGTTAGTGATCAGCTAAGTAGGTACCTACTTAGTTATTAGTAGGCGTAAAGGGCAGTACGCAGGTGGTTAGTGGGCAGTTGGGTTGAGCACACAGCTTCATCATGCTTTAACCCAGTTAACATAAATACAACGCTAAGCACGGTCCAGTGGTCAAGTAATTTCATTCGGTGGTATTTGCCAGACACGGTGGAATTACGACACCTTTGAGGCACTCTGTGGTCAGGTCAGACTAGCACCTGTTGAGTTCGCAGATTTATCGTTTAAAATAGTAATTTGTAATTTTTTTTATTTTAAATACACTATTACGAACCTAAGTACCACAGCTAGCACCTTGTACTTACACGTCAAAATGAAACGGTTATTTTTTAACAATCCTATAGGCACGTTGGTACTGGGTCATGCTATGCTGACAATGATCTCATTTCATGTGTTTTTGAAAGTGAAACTAACCTTCCTTAATACCTAGTTCGTACATAGCTAGATTCTACCATATCGATCACACCAAGAAACAATATTTTTATCATAATCGCACCTAGGCACATTATATACCTACCTACAGCAAGCGGGAATCTAATGCATAAAGACATTCCATTTGAGTATTCGTAAATAGGTAAGTATAGGTAGATACTAGGTCGCTATTGTATTACACAATACGCAGAAGGGTTCCTGGATGAATTAACTCGCCATCAATCAAATACAGTCTTCATTTAGAACGATCAGTTTTGGAATTTCGTTTCCCCGTGCGTGTTTTTAACAAGGCCGCCATTTTGTTTGCAATATTTGGCGGCAGCGCCATGATGGATCGCTGACAGTTTGAGCGTTTGCCGTTTTCCAATTCCCCTGTTTTGTTCTGGAATGGGGTTGATTGAGTGGTTAAAGGCATGTTGGCTGCTCTAAATGGAGTTAATTGATTCTGTGGGCTAAAATTTGCACTTGCTTTTACCCAACACTTGTCATAAGTACTTATTCCTATTCTGTAATCATAAAACTTACCCAACACTTGTCATAAAAATACTCCGGTAGAATGTTAAAGCCATTCAAACGAGTGTTTCAGTTATTACTACGTCGGCAATGGACAACGCAGAAATTATTGATCCTAGCTGTGCTTGATTGATTATGGAGACAAAATTGTAAATGAATAATGAACATTGGATGCTTGCCAATGCGATATCCTTGGATTATTTAATAGAACTCATGTTCGCAAAAAAATAATTCGTTAACTTCCAAAAGTACAGTGAAGGAACATTTTTTCTCCCATAACACTGAAAATAAAATCTTTTGTCGTAGTGATGCCTCTTCCGAGCCACAAAGTTTTCACTCGAAAATTGGCGTTTTTCTTTGTCGGCCGACATTCTAATGTCGTTTTGAATTGAGCGCGCTTCTGTCTCAGGCATTTTCAGACCAAATGGATTTCTCTTGTAGGCAGTCAATAACGCGTAAGTAATGTGTACTTAGGTTTCAGGGTTCCGGGGTAGGTGGGTAGTAAAAAAATTACGGATTTTATTGACCTTCTATTTTCTCGTTTTACGCAATAAGTTAGAAGTATTAAGTGGATGCCAATCGGTACTTTTGGAGCTCCCGGTATTTAGGTTAGGGAAATGGGGTGAGTTTACTTATTCACTGAAAAACTGTATTAGAGCTGATTAATTGTATGTTAATCTAAAATTCACAGGGATTCACCATTTCCACGACCATTTCATAAGACGTGTTAGTAAACAGCACTCCACTGCTGGTTATAGACCGTGTACTCAGTAACTTTTAACTGCTGAGAAGTTCGTCACTACAGTGTTTTAATTATCCACTTAATCAACGAATCCATGGTACCATATCACCATATACCATTGTATCTACTTTGCAGCATAGAAGTGTCAGGTGTGTCATCTTATTGGAAGGCGCTGGCATTCGAAGAGGTATGCACTAAACTTGGAATACTTATTCAATACAAAGTTCTACAAATTAAATCAATCTATCTATCTATTTATCGAATCTAAAAAATACGTTTTTAAACGAATTCTTGTATGTATGCATATTAATATGAATTTCGCAGATGGCTCCAATGATTTTCATGAAATTTCGTAGGTAGGTTTGCAGAGGGTTTTGGGGCGATAAATTGATCTAGCTAGGTTTCACTATTATAGAACGAAAAAAAAACGAGCAAAGCTCGGTCATCCAGGTACCTACTTTTAATTAATTTCTAAAGAGTATCGGGTTTACATTTTACTATGCCGTATTTTATGAATATGTGACACTTAAAAGAAGCAACTTTATAAGATTAAAGTAGGTACGAGGTACGTAATCAATTATAACTTGTGTGAATTCAGTCCGAGTATAACATCCATACATAATTAATTTGAAAGAATTCAGTACCTATCTAACAAAAAAAAACTGATTTATCGACATGATTAATTCAAAGTGGTCCCATAATCGTATATTTTCTGAATAAAAACAGTGTTATAGAGCTGGGTAATTATAACAATAAGGTACCAAAACAGCTTCTACAATGAAAGCAAGTGGTGTAAGTGTTCTCCAAAGTTTTACTCGGCTTATTTTCGCGGCCAAACTACGAAACTACTCGAGGCTTTCCTTTATTAGAAAAAGTTTTAGTTCAATGAGGTTCAGCCTTTTGTAGCTCAACCGGACCCGGGTGCTATTGTAAGTATCCGTTTCATCTGTTCCTCCAGTGCTTCGAGAACCGTCTTTTTACGTTGTTGGATACAAGGCCATTATCTCTTCTTCTTGGGTCTGTAAAAGTTTACAACACTGCCACTATCATGTGGAGCTTTTGGCCAGGTTGCTGGTTATCGTATTTGAGTTACCAACAATGAATAAATGATTTATTGGTACTACATAAAAAAATCAAAAGTCAAAATACTTTAATTCAATAGGAACTGTAGTACAGTTTGATTCATATTATTTAGGGTTCGGTACCTAAAAACTAAAAGGGGGACCTTATTAGTAAGACTCCACTGTCCGTCCGTCTGTCTGTTTGTCTGCCTATCTTTCTGTCACCAGGCTGTGTCTCCTATGCCGTGAAGTGAAAATGTCAACGTCTAGCTAAGACCACCGATATAGAAGAGAACTAGATAAAGTCTGAAAATTCAATACGGGTGATTTCTACTTTCTTATGTCCAATATCATCAGTTAGAAAGGGATGCATACATATATCAATGCGACTTCAAAAAGTTAATCATACCAGGGCGTTCGAACAAATTTCTATGCAGGTTCATACGAATGCCCTGGTACTGGTACGAAGTCGCAGAAATCGCATTGAGATAAAGTATGCATCCCTTTCTAGCAAATAATATATGGACATAAGAAAATAGAGATCAGCCGTATGAGTTGACGTTCAGAGCATAGTGAATTTTAAAGTTTTATCTAGTTGTATTCTATATATGTGGCTAAGACACATGAAATCTTCACAGACGATAGGTTTACCTATTTCTGTTGCCGCTATAACAACAAAAAACAGAATAAATAAATATTTAAGTAGGGCTCCCATGCAACGGTACGAAACCCTTTGTGCGCGAGTCCAACTCGCACTTGGCTGTTATTTTTTGTTATAATTTACACCATATTTTTTATAGCTTCCGCCCGTGGCTTCGGTCACGTGGTACCGGGATAAAGCGCATAAGTGTTAAACCAGGTCAAAAACTATATGCATGTTCCAAGTTTCATACAAATCGGTTTACCTACCCGTTACGGAGAAGTGGGGACAAGAATCCTCACACATGGGTACACAAACAGAATGAGTTAGAAATCTCCGAAAGCGCAAGCTTTTCTAATAGTAATATTCATTTGATAAATACTTACTAGTTAATCTCTATCATGCACGCCACGATGACTTCATGACGAAATATCTTCAGATAATCCTGCCTGCACGCTCCAAGATCGTGTCCCACGAAGTTAAGATTGACTTCCAAGAACCTTGTTTCTTTATTGTTACTAACTCACTTCAAAACTTATTACAGGCAAGAAAATTGCATCCAGTAGGTACTTACGGTTGATATTCCTCGAGGTATCGGTTGCCTATCTAAAGTTAAGCTTAGAAGCATCTTTAGTAAAATACTGGCAGCTAAGAAGCCTCTTTTGACAGCTGTGTTCTTGCAAAACTTTTCCTGCGTATGTTTATTATAAAAAAGGAACAATAACTGAGAATTAATACGTATGTTCCAACTGTTCTTATTGAAAAACCCGAGCGCGTCGCGTTCACTCACCCTGATGAGTCGAAACGCCGTCGGTGCCTTTACTGACGTAACTAAGACAAAAACCTAAAAAAGTTCCATCTATTCGGATCCTTCAATTTTGACCAATCACAAAGCATATAGATCCCACATAGATGGGTTGTCGAACAGACTCAGTTCTTCAGCATACGAAGTCAAAAGAATCCGTCAACTTACTGACGTAGAAACGGCTAGACTAGTTTATTTCAGCTACCTCCATAGCATTATGTCGTACGGCATTTTGTTGTGGGGGAATGCTGCAGATATCAACACCATATTTGTGTTGCAGAAGAGGGCTGTTCGTGCAATTTATAATATGGGCCCCAGAGAATCACTTAGAACTAAGTTTAAAGAAATAAATGTTATGACAGTGCCGTGCCAATATATATACGAAAACTTAATGTATGTCCGAAAACATATTAACATGTTCAAGAAAAATAGCGACTATCATAATGTTAACACTAGAAATAAAGATAAACCAGCTGTTCCTACTGTAAGGCTCCATAAAGTTAGTCAATCTTTTAAAGGGATAGGGGTACGATTTTTTAACAAAATCCCAAATGATGTGCTTAATCTATCTGTAAATAAATTCAAAAATGTTGTTAAACGTAATCTATGTAATAAAGCTTTTTATAAAAATTATCTGATTATTTAGATGACAAAAAAGCTTGGGATGAAACTGCCTCCAACTCCATCAAAAACAATGTAATAGTTATTAAGAACAATGACGTTAAAAAAATATAAGCCAAGCAGAGTTTCTTGCCAATTCTTCTTTGTTTGGTCACGTTACGAATTGGTGGTAAATTAAAAATAATGACGTTTCAAAGTGTACTATACAGTTCCTACTGAATAAATGAATTTTGACTTTGACTTTGACTTTGATAGATAAAATTTCGCTTTTTCATTGGCCCAAATTTTAAGATAGGTATGCATACGATTCGAATGGTTGAAATACTTATTCTTGATGTGATAATCATGCACATTACACTTACAGATTTTGAATTCAGAACGGAGCGGATACAAAGATATTATTTGTTGTAATGTTGAATTCCTTCCCCAATAATAGTTAGATGCCGAGGACTTTTTGTAAAGTTTTACCCAATTTTCTATGGTCCTTGACAATCACATGAAATAATTATATATTTTTTTCGGTAACTGATATGCATAAAATAGTTGATTTTCTAAAGTACCTATTCATTCAAGTTCAAATCACATTAAATTTTTTTGAAGATGAATTTTTAAATATAAACTTTTATTGTCCAAAAGTTCAGGTGTTCATAGCGATTGTGCTTGTAGTTGTTGTCAACCTGTCACAATAGCAGCAACTCATAAAAGTGCATATGTCAGAAGCTGTTTCGTAGCATGGTGCGTCGTAACTCGATCTAAGTTGGTTCTTATCGAAGTTGTACACACTGGAAAGTTTGTGGCTGACACAGGTTCTTCTTAGATACCACCAACTCGTTGGAGCGTACATTCTGAAGGTATAAAGTCTCAATCGATCATCAAACGCGTAGCGTAGATTGCTGTTTAGCTATGCCAACATTTGGATAGGTAGGTAGACAGCTTTAATGGCATTTTGTCAATGTCCCGTTGTTAGTTAAGGGTTTAGCCCCCAGACCACAAATATTTACCAGAAGTATATTGGACCCGCAGCAGAAATGCATAAAATAATGGTATATTTTTCTAAAAATATATATTAGTTAGTGGTGTACGGGGTTCCAACCCCCATCTTCGGACCTTATCCAAGCCAACCTTATCTGCACGTGGTGCACCCTGCTAAACAACGAACGGGGCTCTGGCGGCCGGCTGATTGCGGCATAGCACAGTCTCCATCGACACGACTAAATCCCCTGGCCACCGACGGGCAGCAGCGTCGGTGGTGCGAGAAGCTGTGCCCTGCGATCCCCAACATGCATGCCCAGCGTGGGGATTATGGGCATATCCCCCTATATTAGGGGAGGCCTATGTCCAGCAGTGGACTGATATAGGCTGGTGTGGATATTAGTTATAAATTGAACACTATACTATACCTACTTACTCAAATGTATACAATGTAAGAAAATAATGATTGATGAATATCTCTGTTGAGCGCGCCTATCTATCTATTTAACCGACTTCAAAAATGGAGAAGGTTCTGAGTTCAACCGTAAGTATATATTTTTACATATTAGGTACGTAGGTAAATAGCTACATCATCGAATTGAAAAATAATACCTACTTACAGAATTACTTTTTACTAATAACTTACGAGCAGTTTACAAATAGTGGATTCAAATTGGTTTATGTACAAAATAATAACTAGTCTATAATTTAACACTACAAAAATGTGTGAATCCTTGTTTAAATATATAATAAATCATATCCGCCACAGAATTCGTCAATGGTTGAGTATCCATTAAAACATTAGCTGAATAAATTCCCATCCCAAATATCAAAATAATCCTGCATTGTTCCCGACAAGGTACCTAATTAAGAGGATCCAATTATATCGTCTATTCACTTTGCCATTACTGTAGGATATCATTGTTACCGTTGGCTTCCGGTACAATACGACAATACCGTATCTACATTAATTATTAATGGCAGGATGTACTTACGCACCGCTAATGTGCCTGGGAGCTCACACCTTAACCGAATTTATGTAAAACCGACTCCTAAGAGAGTGTTTTACTCACCTACCTAATACCTAATACGTTCTGGTTTTGTCATTATCATTATCAATGGAATGTAGAAGTTACTAAAAGAAGCCTAGCAAGTTTTTTTAACCGACTTCAAAAAGGAGGAGGTTCTCAATTCGTCGGAACCTTTTTTTTATGTATGTTCACTGATAACTCCGTCAATTGTGGACCGATTTTCAAAATTCTTTTTGTGTTTAAAAGAATATACTTCACAGGTGGTCCCATAAAAAAATTATTCCTGAGGGATTGGCACTTTTCCCGGAAAACTCAAAAAACCTCATCCTCACTTGTAATTTTCGCCCTATGATCACCAATATCTCCGTCAATTGTGAACCGATTTTCAAATTTTTTTAGTGCAAGAAGTAAGAAGTGATTTATTTGAAGTCAGTTTTTCCTACTTGTGTTATATTAGGCTTGCGTTTGACTACATTTCGCATGATGGTAAGCGAAGATGCAGTCTACGATGGAGCACGCTTGCCTAGAAGAAACCTGTTCACTCGTGCCTTGAAGATGCCCATGATATAATTATCGGGGAACACATACTCGGGTCAACCGTTCTAACCCTTTTCGGAAGTTGCATAGCGAACAGGTTTGAGACATTTTCATCCCTCTCTACTCTCAGTTTTGATGTCATCAGACCATCACATGGAAGATGTCTTCTTTATTAAGCTTAATCGTCATCGTCATCATCATCATCATCATCATTCCTACACGTACTTTTCAGTTTATACCATAATGCATATGGTGCCTGCTGTGTCTAGTGAAACTGTATACGTTATACGACTTCGTCTTAGCCTTAGTCCTAGCATCCAACATCTACCTGCATCCATTTGCAAATACACCGTATTGTTGTTGGTAAAAGTTTATATTTTTGTCTTTAAACTTGTGAAGGAGCTTGTACGTGTGGTAATGCATTAAAATATTACTAAAATATAAGTAAGCCTTCCCCAACCCGCGATCCTCAAACCTCTCCAACCCGCATGCCCAGCGTGGGGATTATGGGCATGTCCCCCTCTATTAGGGGAGGCCTATTTCCAGCAGTGGACTGATATAGGCTGGTGTAGTGTGGTGTGGTTGTGGAAGTAGGCCATTGACTTAGTGGCCTCCAACACCACTAGTCAATAGCTTCTACGAAATGAAGAAGTAACTTCCATAAAACAACTGTCCATGTTCCTGAGGAACTACACTCCTCTAATCAACCTTTGTACAGTCTCACTAATTAAACTCAAAAAAGTAATTGAAAAGTGCAATTGCGGAGCTAATTGCAATGTAATTGAGTGAACTATTGTGTGATTGTTCATGAAAGAGTGAATGAAATGAATGGAACTCGATTCCCGGAGTGGATGCAGTGCAGGCGGTGTAAGGCCCGGTTTCCACCGAAGCGGAGAGGCGAGGAGACGAGAAGAGATGTGTTTGGAATAACCAATCAGAATTCGTTACTTCCACATCTCTTAGCTTCGGTGGAAATGCATCAAGTGGGGAGGAGATGTCTCATTTTTATATTTTTGTGCCGCGAGCGACCTAGGGAAATGTGTGTAGTTCACAGCTCACATTGCCATTTCTTCTCTGGTTGGTCGCGTTACAAAATATTGGTGTAAATTAAAAAAAATTACCATTCAAAGTGTATAATATAGTTCTTGTTGAATAAATAAATGAGCTTAACTTTGTTGACATCTCCGCTACACACAGCTTACATGCATCTCTCCGCTACGCATCTCCTCTCCGCTTTGGCGGAAATAACCTGCCAGCTTCACAGCACATCTCATCTCATCTCCTCTCCTCTTCCACTCCGGTGGAAACCGAGCCTCATACGGCCTTTGAGTAACAACAATGATGTTTGTGTTACGACAATGGGTCTGATTTATATTGTGTAACTGAACTAACGTAGCAAAGGCTCTATTATCTGGTAATAGTATAGACGATCTCGACGGTAGTGCACTGGGCGAAAGCCCGTCTCAGACGGAGAAGGTTGAGGGTTTGATTTCCATCGTTAGATAAATGTTTTTCATCATCTTCATCATCAGCCTATAGCAGTTCACTGCTGGACATAGGCCTCTTCTAATAAAGGGGGATATGCCCATAATCCCCACGCATACAAGGGTTGGGGATTAAAGGGCACAGCTCTCGCACCGCCGACGCTGCGGCTCGACAGCGTTCAGGGAATTTAGCTTTGAGAAAGGATCTGCTATGTCGCATTCAGCTGGCGGCGCCAGAAACCCATTTGTAAAATAGGGGCACCACAGACAGGTGATGCTTGGATTCCAAAGTTGCAGTTTGGAACCTCTTACAACCCCAATACACATCCATCCATCCCTTAGCCCAAAACAAGCTTTCACGTTTTTAATGGACTGCTGGTGTGGTTACACCTTCACGTATCCTATTCCTGTCTAAATTAGGACAGATTTTAAAACAAGACGTTATCTAGGAGCAGATCATGCAAACATTGTCCCGCAGCGGGAATCGAACCAGCAGCCTCTTACGTCTCAGCCAGCCTATTACGTCCACGAGGTTCTCAAACGGTAAACATAGAGAACGATTCATTACCGTAAGTCAATGTAACAGCTAAGTTATTTCCAACCCTCCTAATAACTTAACAAATTACAAAACCTATAACTCAACCAATAACTCACTCAAAGCACTTGCATTATAAATGCTAGAAGTTAACAAGAAACTTATCGGCCATCGATCAGCATAATAAGTTGGCTAATCTCTGACCTTAATCTGTGGCGTAAATTAGAAGTGAATTATAAAAATGTTGCGATATTCAACATGTTTGTTAAATCAGAACAACGTGCTTAAAACGTGGTAGAATAATAAGAAAATGTTTTAATATTGAATTTTTTTATGTTTTCCTGATCGAGTATAGTGCCCCGATTTATGAAATTCTGACATTTGCCTGTAGTTGCGAAGTTGGTACGCGGATGGGCCATATGTCAAAAAGTGCGTTTGCCAAAGGGCTTCAAAATTCAATTAGAATTCCCAAAATCAGTCGGTAACTGCTGGAAGCGCTCGTGGCGAGGTTTACTTCCGTGTTCTAAGCGGATCACCTTGGTTAAACGACACTCCGTCCGGTCATTAGGTACTTCGATGGGTGACCGTTTAGTGACATTTAGATTTGAGTGCTTCCGAGCTTCGGAAGGCACGGTAAGATGTTGGTCCCGGCTTTTCAGTCGTTAGGTCATGTTGGAGGCTTTCGGGCGGTCTAAAAACTCCGACACCAGAGTTGATCACTAGCTCATACGAAAAAGAAGAAGTCGGTAACTTTTTGAAAGTTTCCAAAATTTGACAATATTTCAGCTGACTTGTATCTAAAATTTCCAAATAACTTTTTTTGAGCTCGCTATTCAAGAAACGAAAATATTTGTATCTCAGGATTGAATTAAGCTACAGTTTGAGTCTTTAACGGGTGGACATAAACAGTAGGCGGTAGCGGGTCCCTAACGCGCGAGGTCAGTCTGCGATCCGTTCACTTTATCGTCAGTATGTCTATTTTAAAAAGTGTAGTATATTTTTATCGTGTTTTTTATTTCTAACTAGTTTCCACCCGCGGCTTCGCTCGCGTGATACCGGGATAAAAAGTAGCGTATGTTTAATACACACAGGGTACAGGGATAAAAATAAGTTTTTGAAGAAAGTCTTGAAGTTGTTTCAGAGTACACATACCGAAGGCACATTTTGCAGTTAGGTAGAAAATAACTTTGAAAAGGAGGCCAAGAGCAGGATTCAGCTGGGTTGGACAGCATTTGGAAAGCCACATAGAGTTTTCTTGTCAGCCAGTACCTGAAAATTAAAGTTTTCAATGAGTCAGTACGAAGCCGAAACTTGGACACTCACAGCACGGCTAGTCCACCAGTTCAAAGTCGTTAAGTGAGCTATGCTCGGTCTCCGAAGGATAGCATCAGCAACAATACTATCCGACAGAGAATCAAAATTATCGACATCACCAGATAATCCGTGACATAATGATACAAATGTCAAAAATCTTAAATTTACCTTTACCTAGAGTAAGGATCTAAGTACCTACTTTAATGTGATTTTGCACAATATAATACATTAATGTTTCCAATAATGATAAGGTTATTATTCTATTTCTTTATTGGTTAGGTACCTCTACCTTAAAAATGTATTATTCTTATTTTTTGTGTTAAAATAAGTTCAATCGTGGTAAACAAACTATGTATAATATGTATGTATTTACTAAAAAAAGTATTTAAGTATTATATCAGTCATGTGGTTCCCTTAGTAAAAGCTCTGCTTAGTTTGTACTCAACGTGATGTTGTGTGTGTCCAGCATTATTTTAATTATTGATTTATTTTGTATTGAATCGACGGCCCAGGTTAGCCTTGTGCAAATAGCAATGATTTAAGTTGAGAGTAACTTTGCAAAGCTATTCTTAATGCTTTTATAATAGAAACCTCTCTGCTACAGCCTACATTCAAAGCCTTCAGTGCAGCGAGTCACGTAAAAACGGCTCCGTACACATCCGGCCGCGACCGACCGGCCGGAAACGGTAATCGTCCACCGGAAGTACCCGCTGTTTATTGTTCTTGTATACTTGCGTACATTTTCAGGCTTTTGTTCTTTGTTACGGCATTTAGGCAAAACTGTACCTTATAAAGCTGTGCTTTAAGGTTTTCTATTATATAGGCTAGAAGGCCAAGAGGTATCAGGTAATCTTGGTTGTGGAAAATGTGACTAGATGCAAAGATTTTCTTCTAACAAATTGGATTGAGTACGTCGATATTGAGCTATATTCTTGGCAATGGAATAGGAACTTTAAAGTGATAGTTATAAGTGTGAAAATACCGAAGCGCTTGGCACAGATGCATTAGTAGTATATTTCTAGTTCAACCAGAGTAAAACATCTGTACACTAATACTTTTGCTTGTGTAAAATTCGTCGTACGAAATTAAACCTTATTCTGTGGAATTAAAGAACAAATGGGTCTTAATAACACGTTGAAAGAAACTTCGATACATTTAGCTTTCTGAGAAGTATTTTGAAGTTTTGATATTTAACTTGAAATTGTAGAGTAAGCTTTTTCTTTTGAAAGAAGTAAAAAGGAAATAATATCAGTAATAGATAAAACTAAGGTTATTTCGCCATATTCAATTAACGTCAAAGTAATCCTGGGCGTCGACGATTCCATACTCAGAGCCAGTCCACACGGCGCGTTGCGTTGCGTTGCGTCGTCGCAACGCAAATATTTTGACGCATAGCCGGCCACACAGGCGCTGCGCCATCGCAGCGTTACTACGACGCAGTCTTAACGTTCCGTCGGCGCAGCGGCGATGCACAGTTGTGGCAAGCATTTTGTAAAAAACATCGCAGTCAGTCTATAGGTAAGCATGGATTGGAAAAGACGTCTAGCATTGCTCCTATTACTACGTCACCGCCGAAATCGACGCAATATCACAAGACGGTTTTGGATCTGTCCTTTCATTTCATTAAGAAATAGTAAGGGAGAGTTTTTTTTTGTTAGAATATCGGGAGTCGGGATTAGACGAAAAGAAGTTTCGTGTATCCTCCCTATCAACGCACAAGCAACTGAGCGCTGCCGCTCCGACGTCGCAATGAGTACACCCCCTCCCACTTCGTCTCGGGGGCTGCTGTCCGTCATGTGTGCGTTGCGACGACGCAGTGCGCCGCGTGAACACCTTGGTTATTTGTATGTAAAACAACGCAACGGTAGCGCTGCGTCGACGCAACGCTGACGCAACGCGCCGTGTGGACTGGCTCTCACAAGTGGTATTGAACCTTTAAGTCTCAGGAGAGACTTCTCCCTGTGTGTGTTCTACCGCTTGTATAATGGAGAGTGTTCCGGAGAATTGTTTGGGACGGTGCCTGCTGCTTCCTTCTATCTTCGCACCGCTCGACATCGGCTGAAGTATCATCTACATACATTGCCACCTATGTCTTCTCGCACAGTGAGGTTCCAGAGGAATTTCCTCCCGCGAACAATCAAGGTGTGGAATGGTCTCCCTGCCGAGGTTTTACCCAGAGACTACAATATGCAGCGATTCAAAAAGGGCGTTTTAAATATTTTTTAAGGGCAACAACGCGCATTTAATAATACCTCTTGATGTTACAGGCGGTACGGTAACCGCTTACCATCAGGAGGACCGTATGCCTGTTTGCTAACTTAGTGGTATAAAAAAAGCTATTTACTGGTTAAAGTGACAAATCTCTGAGCAAACTGTCACTTTCATCAGCATCACAAGATCTGCAGATAGTTTGCCTTAGATACATAGTTACGATAAAAAGAAAAATGTAATATTTTCCTCAATAACGTAATAGTAGATACTAATCTACTAGCCAAGGGCTGTACGGCATCAATTGCAGCCCGAGATATTTATGTTCGAGGGTGCAATTGGTGCTTACATCCGAGCTAACTACTACTCATCAAAAGAGGGCGTGACCAACAATATTGAACTCGAACCATTGCATTGCTTCCTGCTCAAAAGCGAACCATTTAGAAAGGTGACTCCCGATCACACCAGGGGGCGCTACCAAGATGAACTTCATAGAAAACATCACTTTTCGAAGAAATCGAACTAAGTCTATCCAAAGTATTGAAAGTAACATCTCGCCGTCAGCACTACAGAATGATACCGCAAACAGCTCAATACAACACAACGAAACGGCAAACAGTCTACCGGAAATAACTGATGATGAAGCAGTGGAAGTACAAAAACTGAGAGAACGTATACAGACGCTTGAAGCACAACTCAATCATGCTCACCAGGAAATAGAGTCTCTTTCTCTACAAAACAATGAGCTAAAGCGCTGCAATGAAGACCTCCAAAAGGAAAATAAAAAAACCCAAAATACAAACACCAACACCCCAAGTAAACGAAAAGTATCCCCAAAAAATAAAGGTAAACTTACACAAAAGTTAGTAGAACCAAAAACATTGAAGGAACAACAAAAAACGGAAGAAATTTCAGTAAAAAAAGTATGTTTGCTCAGCATGAAAACAACATATTGGCTCTCTCTGAGGCCTATTGTGGTCAAAATACAGAGTGTTGTCACTACTTAAAACCGGGAAGCACAGTACGAGAACTATTGACTGGAATAAATGTAAAACTAGCAGATTTTACATTAAAAGATTTTTGCATAATCTTAATTGGAGAAGAAGAATTTAGAACAACGCGCGACTACTTTACCACTATAACCTGTATTAGGGAAATCCTGAGTGATATTAAACATACAAACATAATTATATGTCTCCCTACATATAAATACGGAGAATGGAAAGATATGTATAACTGGAGGATAGAGAACTTCAATAACCTTCTCTACCTCGATGTATCAACACATGAACATGCCTACTTATTCGATTCAAATGAAAAATTAAGATATGATAATACTATGTTCAACAGACACTCTGGAAGAATTAATAACTACGGAATGCGATCCGTATTTAAAAATCTAGGTCTATACTTGGAAACATTTCAAGATCTCTATGAAACTTACCTTCAAAAACAGCGAACCGAAACTACCTCGGACTTCATAGAAGAAGACTCCACATTTTTTCGAGACTAAACATTTGCAAATACTACATCAAAACATAGCGGGACTGCTTGGCATGAGCGACATGTTAATGGTCATTCTACAAGAGCTTGTCGACCGAAAAATTTCCATTGAAGTTATATGCATCACAGAACACTTTATGAAGCAAGGATCCGAATCATTTCTAGATATAAATAATTACTCCCTAGCTGCATATTTTAGTAGATGTGATAGTAAAAGGGGCGGGGCATGTATATTAGTTAGTAACAAACATGAGTGGAAAGAAATATTAGAGATTAAAAACTTATCTCTCACCAATATATTTGAATGTTGCGCTGTTGAGTTAATTGAATATAAAATTGTTATAGTATGTGTCTATAGAGTACCTAAACAAAATAATTTAAATATATTCTTCAATAAATTGGAAAAACTTTTGACATATTATGTAACAAAACTTAGGAAAAATAGTATTATTATAACTGGCGACTTCAATATTGACACGCTAAAATGTAACAATATAGCACAAGAATTTGAATGCTTATTACTTAGCTACAATTTAAAGCTAGCGTTAAAACAGCCAACACGTTTAATTAGTAAATCGTGCATTGATAACTTTGCACATAACTACAAAACTACTTGTAAGACTGAAGTGTTGAAATTGGGTTTATCTGATCACACTGCTCAAATTATCAGAGTACCAGCTAAAAAAATCCTTAAACTTAAATATTGGCGTAAAGAAATACGAGAATACAATTCAGAAAATATAGAAAAGTTCAAGATATGTTTAGAGGAACTCTCCTTTTCTGAAATGTACAGTGCTGAAAGCTCTTCTATGGCGTACCGGAACTTTATCGAAACTTTTAGGTTGTTCTATGAGTTATGCTTTCCAAAAAAGTGTATTTTAATTAAAGTAGATAAAAAGCCAAAATGGATATCATGTGGTATACGGATTTGCAGTAAAAGAAAAAGAGATCTTCTGTGGAACTATAGATCTAAGCCCACCAAAACAAATAGATTAATATATAATACGTATAATAAAATGTTAAAAAAAATCATTTCACTAACAAAGCAAGCTCAAAATAATCACAAAATTATAACATCTGACAACACATCCAAATCAACATGGCAGGTAATTAATAAATGTAGACCAAATGTACCTAAACAATCGATATTCAAAATAAAACATAATAATGAAGATATAACAAAACCGACAGATATTGCTAATGTTTTTAACGACTACTTTATTGACAAGGTAAAACCGATACAAGGGATAGGTAAGAACATAACGGCGAACATAAAAAGACAAGAGATTTCCATGTTTCTGGCTCCCTGCCTGCCAAATCATATCTATAAAATTATAAAATCACTCAAAAATACAAAAAGCTCAGGATCTGACGGAATTAGTACCACTATTATTAAAGTAGTGAATGAATCTATGAGTCCTCATCTTTCCTTCCTGATAAATTTCAGTATAGAAACAGGGCAATTCCCGAATGACCTTAAAACTACTATAATCAAACCAGTATTCAAGAAAGAAAATAAAGAAATGGTTGAATTTTACAGACCCATAGCCCTAATTTCCGTATTTTCTAAAATTTTTGAAAAATATTACTACGCTGAAATAAACTCATACTTAGAAAGAAACAAAATCCTTTGTGACGAACAAAAAGGCTTCCGTCAAAAGAAAACAATAAACATGGCAATTTACGAATTTTTCTACAATATTATTTGTAAAGTTGACAAAAGAACTCCTATCTGTAGTATATTCTGTGACATGACACAGGCATTCGACTATGTGGACCACAATATTTTATTTAAAAAACTGGAAGCATATGGTATTAGAGGAAACGTATTAGATTTAATTAACTCCTACCTTAGTGATAGAAAACAATTTACAGAGATATCAAGACTTCAGTCAAAAACCAAACTTGAGGTTGTACACAAATCAAAGATACGGTACACCAAATACGGAGTACCTCAAGGAAGTGTACTAGGGCCACTACTATTTATAATTTATATTAATGACCTGCCAAAAGCATCGACTGATCCAATGACTTTTTTCGCTGATGATAGTACGATAACAATAACTAGCAATGACCTGAAATCTTACGAATCTGACATTAACAAATCAATTGAATCTATAATACAATGGCTCGACAATAATAATTTAAAAATTAATATAAATAAGACTTCGATTATGCATTTTGACCAAAGATCCAACGTTCCATCTGACATAAATATTATATTTAAAAACAACCTAATTAATCAAGTTGATGCTACGCGATTTTTAGGACTTATTATAGATAAAAAACTAAACTGGAAACCACATATAGAAGAACTAAGTAAACGTGTCAGTAGCCTAGCATATGCTCTTCATAGACTATCGTCGACAGTGAACACTGCTGCTCTATTGACGGCATATCACGGTATGGTAGAGTCTGTACTGAGATATGGGCTAATCTTTTGGGGCAACTCTACCAATAAAGAGATAATTTTTAAGCTACAAAAACGATGTCTGAGAGCTATGTTTAAAACAAAAATTACTGATAGCTGTAAGCCACTATTTTTAAAGAACAAAATTCTGACACTTCCGTCCCTCTACATATTAGAAGTTGCTTTTTTTGTAAAAAATAATCCTCATTTATTTCCTAGGCTATCTGACGTTGTAACTCGAAACAGACGAGATAATACTAGGTTACAATCACATCCTGTTAAAACAGCACTAATGCAAAAAAGTGTTGTGAGTGTTGCTCCTAAAATATATAACAAATTACCTAAGTTGTACAAGAACCTGGACGAAAAAAATTTTAAACAGAAAATTAAAATGTTATTAATTTCAAAATGTTATTATAGTCTAGACGAATTTCTCAATGATAAAAAATTGTAGTTAGTTTTAATGTTGCATGCCATCTCTCTACTAATTTTGCATACCGCAACCGGTCAAGCATGTTGTTTCTTATATATAATTGATTACCTTTTATACACATGTTTTTTGGCAAATAAATATCTTTATCTTTATCTTATCTTTAACTATTCTCGATTGTGGGGTAAGTAGAAAAAAAACCGGTATTACAAGAATAAAACCTTTTTAATTTTATTCAAGAAAGAAATTGAGCTTCGCCCTTCGATATTTAAAATTGATGACTATTATAATACTCACACGAAGACAAGGCTGAATAGCAAAGCGACCTCTTTGGTCATTGGGCTGAATGCATGATGTCTATTGCCAGTATGATTGTTAGATGTATGCGAACTTTTTGAAAAAAAGAAGTGTTTTTTTTTATTACTTACCGCCCTAGGGCTTTTCTAGCTACATTATTACCCTAGAAAACTAATTAGTCACCTACAAGCCCCATTTGGAGGTAATAAGAACCTACTTACCGAACATGAGAGATGTAAAGTATAATAAACGTATCTACAGGGTGGCGCTGTAATGGCGACATTAAATGAACACACGGGTAGTGCTACATGTCAGTACATAATCATAGAAAATTAAATCCTAAAACTAAAGTATGAATGACTTTAGTTTATTAGATTAGGTACTGACAAGTAGCACTACCCGTGTGTTCATTTAATGTCGCCATTACAGCGCCTGTATACGTAGACATGCACCAGAACCCATTACTTGATCTGCAGATAGAGGCAGACCGGCGTGAGATTGAACCTCGCGCGGAAAATTCGCTGCACTTTTAGCGCTAAGGAATCAGTTTAGCCACAGGTTATGCTGAAGTTACTGAACAGTGTACTGGAATCCAGAAGAGAAGCTTACTGTACTATGATTTCGAGATGATAGTACTGCGTTCAACTGATAAGTACAAAGACAGAATTAGAATCATTGAAGGAAGTGCCTGAAAAACTGACAAATTTTTAACGGCTTACAGAATTATCAGGAAATTCTCATTTGAGGTATGGAGTGTGGGTTAGGATAGGTTCTGCACTACATACTCGCTTATTGATTTGTTGACATCCCACATTGGGTTCCACGTTGACCTTATTTAATTTAGTACTACGAGAAAAAATCGGATAAGTGCGAGTCGGAGTCGCGCACGAATGCTTCCGTGCCGTTGTATGGAAGCTCTACTTAAATATTTTATTTTATTCGGTTTTTAGTATTTGTTGTTGTAGCGGCAACAGAAATACACGGTTTATGAGATCCAGCCTGGTATAGACCCAGATAGGGTGCAGTTTTTAGTTTTAGGGTACGGAACCTTAAAAATAACGACTTTCTTAAAATTCTTAAGTACCTAATAAACCTAGTGATATTTATCAAAAGATTAAAGTTATTTGTGGTCGCAAATGAGCTTATTTTTCATGCCAGTAAAGATTTTTTTTGCGACTGCTTCCATTGTTAGTCACTGTAGCTGTAGCTTCATTACTGATTTAGTATACTATGTAATGTACTAAGTTTAGTGCCGTGAAATGAGTCAGCTGCTTTATCCCAGACGGGATAAGTACTTAGGATTAAGCAGACGGTAATCACAACAGATGTTCTAATGGAAAAATTACAATAAATAATGTTGGAGATGTATTTGATCAGAGGGGGTTGGGGCTTTATTCTCGGAAACGTTCAAAAACATCTCTTTATGGACATTTATTTATATAAATATTTATTGGAAGACCAACAGCTAATTTAACATAACAGAAAGCCAATTATAGGTCCTCACGTCATTCATCATTCATCATTATCAGCCTATAGCAGTCCACTGCTGGACATAGGCCTCCCCTAATGAGCGCCATTGCGCCCTGTCCTGAGCTCGACGCGTCCAGCTTCTACCAGCAGCCTTTCGCAGATCGTCACCCCACCTGGCCGGAGGGCGTCCTACACTACGTTTGCCGAGCCGCGGTCTCCACTCAAGAACTCGTTTACCCCAACGGTTATCGGTTCTTCGGCAGATATGGCCAGCCCACTGCCACTTCAGTTTGCTAATTCTCTGAGCTATGTCGACAACTTTAGTTCTATGTCGGATAAACCTCAGGTCCTCACGTATGGCAACATAATTATAACTAACTAAAGCGTAACCATTCACGGAGTGATTTATAACTGTTAGGTTAGATGACACCTACAGTACAAATACATAAAATTATATTGAAACATATTATCACAAGAGAGAAGTAAAACTAAAACTAAATCGACAATAACGGTTTCAATACTGTATATACAAAAACACAATTGATGGGTAAGCAATATAAGTAGTAATTGCCTAAGTATCTGCTCTTGCATGCTCCAAAGAGCAGATGACGTCAATATGATGTGACAGCCTCTTAGTTCTAGTACAAACGTTTTCAATCGAAATATAACGACGTTACGCTTAGCATGAGATTTTTTGGGACGTTTTCTAGCGTATGTCCCACACGTCCCCTGGAATAATTCGCATGAAGCTGGTTCCGTTCAGTTTGGTGGTTTTGGCAATTTCTCTTATTTTCAGTCGTAACAACTAACTCTTGACAGAGCGGTCGTGGTCGTTATGTTGGGACGGTGGCCTGCTTCACAATCCAACGCCATTCCTCTCGCACTGCAGCTTTTCTGGCGTACTTTTAACTTCTCAAACTTTGACAATCTAGCTATCTAGAAATAGGTAATTTTTTTGAAACACAGAAAACATAACAGCTTGATAGTGATGAGTCAATTAAAAGCTGGTTCGGACTGCACTAGTTTCCGTCGAGTGGTTAACAATTTAGTTATAAATTATATCTAAGTAGCAAACATTTAGTCAAGTAGCTTCAGTACCTATAAATACTATATAACTCGCTGCCCGACATTACTAAGGCAGTCTGAAACAGCCTTAACCCGTGCATGCAAAGTACGAAGGGTTAAGTTAAATTTGCTAGTAACCCTTTTGCGTCATTTCACCACCACGCTATATCCGTCAGCACAACGTCACGGCGTGTGTTTGATAACCACACCACGCTGTATCCGCGTCGGCAGACGTCATGCCGTTCGATAACTACACGGTCAATAATTGAGTCGTGTTCGCAATCGAACCCCAAACTTGCGCGGTAATAACGCTTCGCCTCTTTCGGGTGTACTACGTGTTAGTAGCATTGTCTTTTATGAATCAAAACGATAGATATGATGACATAGATATGGGAAGGCAGAAAACAGGACTCAACTTTATTTTGTGGCAGATTTATTTTCCTTAATAAATTTTGTACTTATTTTAAAATTATTGTCTCTTGTGGTAGTTTCGGCTGCTGCGGTTGTCAGTTAAGGTGACTTCCTCATGCTCATTCTATGAGGGAAACAGTCTAGGATACGGTATACTACTGCTGCCCCAGTAATTTCACAAGGGAAAATCTTAACGCAGGCAGAGATGACGCTCTGCGTCATGTACGAGAAAAGAATCGCATTAAAACGGGTATCATCACTCGGCCTACAGAACTCCACTGCTGGACATAGGCCCCCCCTAACGAGCGCCATTGCGACCTGTCTTAAGCTCGACCGCATCCAGCTTGTACCAGCAGCCTTTCGTAAATTGTTACTCCACCTAGCCGGAATGAATGAATGAATGAATGAATGAACACTTTATTGCATGAAACACATAACAAAATACAACGACATTTAAAAAAAATGGTACAATGGGCGGCCTTATCGTTGAAAGTGATTTCTTCCAGGCAACCTTTGGATGGAGAAAGAATAAAAACTAAAAAGAAAAAACACAAGGGATGGCAGCACAGTTTAAAAACAAACTAATACATGCCTGCAACAAATCAATACAGTAAGCAAATTAAATCAATACCAATACACACATAATAATAACAATAGACTAATATATACTTGAATAAATACTACATAGTTATAGTATGGAGAATGAGGTAGTTTACACTTACGCTTACACTACGTTTGCCGCCTAACGGGTATGTGATGCGCTATTTCAGCAGTTAAAAAGTTATGAATTATGATATAATGAAAAAGGGATTTCAACGGCCAATCCTCCCCTTACTTACTCCGCATTGTATCCAGTATCACTCACAAAACATTGTTGTAGAATTTTCAGGGTCTCCACACAGCCCCGCCTGTCAGAGCGAATAAATGGAAATTAATGGCCGGCACCCTCGTCATCCACCAGACGACTAATAAAATGTCAGCTGCTAGATTACAGCCAATATATTGAGAGGAATGTGTCAATTTCATTACGGGATTAAACCTTGTGATTAGAGGGGCAGAAGTATCTTGGGACATATCGTGACAGAGCGTGACCATACCCAGGTCTTCTTCTTCTTCGTATGAACTACTGACCATCTCTGGTGTTTCAGTTATAAGGCCGCCTGAAGGCCTCTAACATGACCGAACGACTGAAAAGCCGGGACCAACATCTTAACGTGCCTTCCGAAGCACGGAAGCGCTCAAATCTAAATGTCACTAAACGGTCACCCATCCAAGTAATGACCGGGCGAAGTTTTGCTTATCCAAAGTGATCTGCTATGAACACCGAAGTAAACCACGCCACGAGCGCTTCAATACCCAGGTGATGTTGTGTTGATGTTGTTTGATGTGTTTCACTACTGTTGGCATTGCGCATACATAGCTTGTTCAATTTAAATTTAAATTTCAAAAGCCCTTTTATCTTGAAACTCTTTTCTTGTGCTAGCTAAATTTTTGTAATTTTATTACCTGCGTTATAATATATCTCTTATGTTTCAGCTGTGGCTACCATAAAAGAGTAAGCACAGGAAAGGAATTATAAATATTAAGAATTTTTGTAAGAGTTGTGTAATTACTCATTGGAAGCCCTAAATAAATAAACAAATAAACAAATCTTAGAGTTCAGTGTGCCTCTTGGAAAGGGCCTCCTCTAACGCTTTCCATTGCTTTCCATCTGATCCTCTTTACACGTCACCGTAAATGATGAGAGGATGAAATCAATACATAGCTTGTTCCTACTTACATTTACTTGTTGAAAAATCACCAAATAATACACATGAACTATCAAATGGGAAAGGTACGTACCAGAACGTACATACGGGCTACCGAGTTTGCCTCCCAAAGCAAAAAAGCATAACCGCGCACCAAACGCTCTTGAGCATGATTTACTAAGAACAACCAAGGAAGTGGTTTATCACCACCCGTTATATAATCTGGCAAACCTCGTAGGCAAAACATGACTGGTGATGAGTCTGTTGACATTTTACAGAGGGCTTACCACAGGTTTTTATAGTTTACGAAAACTTTATAAGTTTCGGTATCTTTCCATACATTTTCAGTACAGTGCCTCTAGGGAAACGTGCATGAACTACGAAAATGTATGGAAAGATACCGAAACTTATAAAGTTTTCGTAAACTATAAAAACCTGTGGTAAGCCCTCAGAATTGTTTTGCCACCTTATGATGAAGCTGTACTCAGTTCAAAATGACCATCATTGTTAATGTCACAGGTGACGACATTACTCGGCTTAGATATTATGGTAAAAAGGCAAAAAATACTCTGGACCAAAAAAAATTACAAAATTGTTGGGGCTAATGCTTTCTATCACTCACCGCTTACATGTAGCTCACAGTATTATCACAGGCATCCAATATTGTGAAAATATTAACTCACTTAACATTAGAAGATGATTTAGATGGTGGAATGAATTTAAGAAATAGAGAAAAGTGCTATTATAATTAGCGGGGTATATTTTAACCAAGGAAAAATTTTTATTTTTGTGTGTGTGTGTGTGTGTGTATGTTTGTAATAAATAAACTCAAAAACTACTGTGCCGATTTCAAAAATTCTTTACCATTCCAAAATCTTTTACCATTGGAGAGCTACATTCACCCTGAGTAACATAGGCTATATTTATTGCTAGAAAATATTAGGGATCCTTACTAAAACTTAAGTAACGTAACCCAAGGAGTAAAAAACTGCCCTAACCCGTGCGAAGCCGGGACGGGCCGCTACTCCGTATATATGTTCGATACAAAAACTAAAATGGCCGCTCATAGTCAAACCAAATTGTTTCACAAAAACGACAATTAAATAATAACTGCCTCAATCAGTTCACTGCTGGACTAAGGGTTGTCCTAATAAGAAGGAGGATATGCCTATTAGCTCCACATGGTAGAAGGATGGTACAGGGCACAACTTCTCGCAGCGCCGACGCTATGGAGGCCAGTGGGAATTGCTGTGTAACATAGTCGGTACATGCTGTG
This sequence comes from Horisme vitalbata, assembly GCA_951804965.1. NCBI lineage: Eukaryota > Metazoa > Arthropoda > Insecta > Lepidoptera > Geometridae > Horisme > Horisme vitalbata. Next base: position 844,644 of record OX638096.1, read on the forward strand.
CCGACATAGAATGCGCTATGCCGCAATCAGCCGGGCGCCAGAGCGCCGTTCGTTGTTTAGCAGGGTGCACCACGTGCAGGTGAGGTTGGCTTGGGTTCCGAAGATGGGGTTTGGAACCCCGTACACCCTACCAAATACACCTGAAGCCTACACAAGTAAACATGATTTGAGTTAAAAAAAAAACACTGATTGTGCTCCTTTCAAAGCCAAACACACCTGATGAGGAAGCCCGAATATCGTTAACAAGTTATTAATTTATTCAAATTAATACTAAAAACCCGTCACAGAGTAAGCGGAGTAATCAACGTCGTATTTGCGTGAATGAGTTTGCCTACAACACGCACCTTGTTAAAATGCAAATTTGCACCGTGCCCCAGGCAAAACGGAACGGCTAGTTTACATTCGTAAATAAACAACACGCCTCACATGCTGCTGACACTATATATGGGGTTTTCTCTTGTCTTCAGTATCAAACCTACAGGTACCAATAGATAGTACCTACCTACTATAGCACCAAGTCATGATAAAACATTATTATTTCAGTCATGGAATAAATTGCAGATCGTTTGTACGGAATAACGCACGATAGGTAGATAATGTCATCGAACTAGGTCAGCTGTAAACTATCTACTCGCACATGTACATTTTTTCTGCTATTTTATACATTTTTGTTATAACTTCATCGTAAATAAATTGAGTGTCAAACTAGCACTCGTGGGTTTGTTTCGTGCTCTAACCTTCCCAATACCTTAAAACTGTAAGACGCTACATCGTTAAACTAAAGATTGTCTATTGTTTTTTTATTAATAACTGCTTTGCTAACGCTAGGTATATAATGAATACCAAACATAAGAAAAATTTGCTGATCTCTCAGAAGAGATCAAGAAAATAAATCTGAATTTAGAAACTGAAAGCCATAAACAGTATGATTATTTTTTTATTGCTGTGATTATTGCTGACTAGCTAGTGGTTGAGCAGTATTCGTTACACTGTGATATGGAAAGAAACCTAAAGCAGCTAAAACTCATGCTGCATTCAAAAAAATTGAAACAGTAATGTTCAAACCCCTGATAATACAATAATTACTCGCCCGAAGGGAGGATGGCCAGTTAATTCGTTAATGGTTAAAAAAGTGAATTTAATCGAACTCTCGGAAAGGCAAGTGTATAAAATGGAAACTTTTTCACGAATTGAAAGCTAAAAATTGATAATCCATGCGTGGAAAAAACTGGGAAACGTATGGAAAATGGTGTTCATAAAACTTTTCGAGTAGCCCTATTCAAAAAGAGTATTGATGTATTCATCTCTAAAACGTTGAATCAGAATCTGATGTAGGCTGTTGATTTAGTAAACAAGTTGAAACATGTTGCTTCGATGAATGCTAGCATAGTATCTACCTAGTTTTTGGTGCTACATCTCCAAGTTAACTAAGTCAATAGGTAATATTAATCACACAAAATGACGTCGCTCTTTTCACCAATATCCCCGTAGAAATCACCTCATTTGTTTCACCTTTTTATGAAGATACCTGGTTTGACGTGCAATTTGTGTTTGCAATAACAGTAGAAAAATATTCACCAACATAATTAACTATTTTTCCAAAAAGCTCGCTGTTATTCGTACAAAATGCAATACCAACCAAATATATTTCATATTTTTATGTCATTTTCCCCGAGTCGTATGTGCTCCGTCAACTCGTATATTATGATGTTCACAATTTTAAAGTCGCAATTCTGTTTTAAATACCACACTAATTACACCTCAGTGCACAAAAAAGTATAAACCACTCTGTAACCGCACCCGCGAGTACGCTCCGCTGAATCACCCGAAATCGCTGAAACACCGCAATAAACTCCCGGCTTTACGTGCGTGACTACAAACTTAATAGTCCATTAAATTTGCATCGGACATTTTTCGCGGCCTACAGTGTAAAAGCGAAGTGTAATAATGATGCTTCAACCACCGGGACTCGCGATTTATTGAACTGAATTTAGTCATTATTTTTAAATGTCCTTATTATTCTCGGTTATCGTTTATTCTGTATTATTTTTGTGTCGCAGTACGGAATTCCTTTTTTATTTATTTGGTATTAGAGTTGTAATATTTTGTTAGTAACGACATTGCAAAAGTCGGTTCAGTATTTTTATCAGGACGGAGAGAAACAAACTTTCTTCGTGATAATATTAGTAGCATCTAGGATTTTCTGTAGGGAACAATTTTATAACTAATCTTTTTTGTCCCATGGCTTTCATTAAAAGGTATCCTTCATAGACTTCCAAACATCTCTATCCTTAAAAAGCTTGTAAATATGCCTGAATTTACTATCTTCCTGATGGGTGTTAAAAATTTCCACATAAAAATCTTTTTAGCTCTTGGAAATAGATATTAAATTCGCTTAAATACTTATCTAAGATTAAATTTACCCTTACAACTGACATAGAATAGAAAACTGTCTTCAATTCGTGTGATTTTTAAGAAAAATCCGAAATGTCTAGTGTTTATTCGTAAATAGCCGAGACTTGTTGTTCCCCAAATCGCCACATCTCCCATTTTTATGTCCCCAAAACTATCCTAATTCCGTCCAAGCGACTATAAAACGTTCACCGATCCTGTTGGAAATAGTCTTTTTACAAATCAACGGGACGAGCAAAGTGCGAACATACAGCAACATGGAATCCATGAATATTTTTGGAGTTCGTATTCTGATAATTTCTTTAGACGACACTCCTACCTATACTCACTGTTGAAAAGGTGTAAACGTTAACCCCCTGAGTCTAACGTGGAACGTGAAACGTCAATGTCAATGTGAGACTGACTTAAAGCCATCCTGCTATGACTGCTGATCCAGCTCTCTCTGCACCGGCTGCCTCCATTATGTTGTCAAGTGCTGTGTTATACTGCTGATACTTAATATAAATAAGAACCTAAAGTAAAAGTGATAATCGGGATTTTATTTCTACATTCTCTGTTTAAGCCTCTAGTGTAGTAAGACTCTAAATTTTGAAGAGTAGCTTTAACCTCTTTTTATTTTTCCATCGCGTACTAGATTTTATTCTTTAGTTTTTTTTCTTCCTTTATTGCAAAAAATTTACTTTCAAATTAGGGCTTGCTGAGTAGCATGCTTGGCAAGATTAGCTTATCGCAAACAAAGGCGTGTTGTCGCTTTGGACGCGCAGGCAAGCCATGGAGCCTGCGGTGTCCGCGTGGGCACAACGAGCTTATTAATTTGTGCTGAAGTATACTTAAGTGCCGTTTTGTGGAAATAAACTATATGTTTGAAATTCCTTTAAAATTTTGAACATAATTTTTATCCAAAAGTACTATCAGGAGTCGTGATAGCATGATTTTGAACATCACATCCCACGATGACTTCTGTGGCACAGTGGGCAAAGGCCCCTAAGGCCTGAGACGCAGAAGGTCGCGGGTTCGATTCAAGCTGCGGGACAAATGTTTGCATGTTCTGCAGATATTTGTCTGGGGTTTGGGTGATTTATATGTATGATATGTATGTATTTACAAAAAAAAATGTATGTAAGTAGTTTATTAGTCTTGTGGTTCAAATAATACAAGGCGCACTTAGTTTGGGGCTAAATGATATTGTGTGATTATGACTAGCATCATTTTATCTATTACTACCTTCCGCCCACGACTTCGCTCGCGTGGTACCGGGATAAAAAGTAGCCTGTGTGTTAATCCAGCTCACAAACTGTGTTTATTCCAAGTTTCATCTAAATCCGTTCAGTAGTTTTTGTGTAAAAGAGAAATAAACATTCATCCATTCATCCATACGTCCATACTCACAAACTTTCACATTTATAATATTAGACGAAGTAGGATTTTTTTAAACTTGGAAAAGTTTAAAACGTTTGGAATCGTGTCTGTCATGTAGGGTAGAAAGGAGCCCCAAGATCGTGGAATAACAAGCCATATCGGCGCTGGTATCGTTGAAAATGACCATCACTTCTCGTAAAATTCCTTTATCTCGTGTTTGTCTGACTAGCACTAGCACTTTACCACGGCTCCGTCTAGGAGCTATAAAACATGTGACAACACGACGTTTCGTATTCTGTTCGTAAAATACTGTGGCCATGAATATGTAGTGAATTCTGGTTACAATTCTTTGCTGAAACATCTGCTTTTGCTTTGATGTGAATATTGTAGTTTAACAGTGATTCTACGCAAAAGGTACAAGCTTTTAAACATTCCTTTACATATCCTATTTTCTATTTCCTATCCTATTCAAACCTTTATCTACCTATAATTTAATAATTATATCTTCTCTGGTTTTCCTTGCACCTCAACTCAACCTAATATTTGAAGCGCTCGTGGTATAGTTTGCCCAGACATTTTTATCAATAACAAATAAACATTCAATTTATACGAAACCGGAATTATTATATGAAAACTCAGAGTAGAACACTCTGAATTACCGGTATTACCCGCCGGTGGATAATTTTTCAAATGAATATTATCATGTCTTATTATTACAGTGATTTTTATACCCTGCAATGTATCGATATTTAGCGTTCTTATTTAAATAATCTGATAGCCTACCTAATTGAAGCCCTATTTATTATAAAGTACTTAGTATAACCTTAATTGTAATGTGCAGCGTGGTATCATCTATATTTATATTATTGCATGCTACAAGGCGGATTAAGGAGGAACGTATATTTTGTATCCATTTTCACAATAAAGAATTCTGATTCTGATAATAAATAAATTATGCTGGACACTCTCATACAGCATCATGTAGCCCCAAACTAAGCAGAACTTTTATTATGGGAGCTACATGACTTATAAATAAAAATAAATGAATAAAACTCCAACCTTCAGAACGCCTAAATAACCATAACAACTAGCTTTAAAGCTTGACTAGCTTGACTCATCTTCACAACTAGCTCAAAATGACTCACCTCCATACAGACAGCGTAAATAGACGACCATACCCTTAGTCAAGTTTAACGCTCCATGTTTACTTCAGAAACTTATCCAATAAACACGTAGTTGCCGACGGGACAGACGGACAAGCTATTCTTCGTGCAGATAATGTGTTAGATAAACGATACAAGGGGCTGGCCACGTCTCATATTTTACTTTTATAGAGGTTAAGAACGAGATAGCGGATGTGGAATGTATTTTGCAGTTTTGAAAAGCTGATTGGCTAGTGACAGTTAAATTGTATGTAATTATTATCATCATTTAGCCTGTCAAAATCCACACTTGGGAAATACATCTCATCTTATATACGTCACTCCTCTTCCACTTGAGGAGTTTTAGGAACCCACTTTATGAACAATAATTGTTCAAAAGGACTTAATGCTAAAGCATATTCTACCAGTCAACCTTTTCTTGTAGAAAAGCAAAACCTTGACTCCTGTTCTGTCGTTTGTTAGTCTTATAGGTTCCCAGATAAGTAAAAGATGCTGTTCGACCATAGGGCAGGTAGTCAGCATTGTTTCGTAAAAATCACTAATTGTCAGCTCTACTTTATGCAAGAAACAGGTAGGTTTAAGTTTAGGGTTTTTCGTTTATTTTAGTCATTCAGTTAGAAACTATAAATATATATAGGGGACATCTCACACACGGTCAACTGATCCCAAACCAAGCAGAGCCTGTACTTTGGAGACCAGAGACTGATAAACATACATATACTTATAAAACACCCAGACACAGAACAAACATTAATGTTTATCACACAAAATGTTTGTCCTGGGTGAGGATCGAAAACGCAACCTGCAGTTTAGAAGGCAGAGTTACAACCAACTGAGCTATGAGGTCAGTCGCTGGCTAAAGCCAGTCGCAGACTCGTCTAGCGAGTTAAATAAATCTATTTGAATATCCTTTTTGCAATCTCCGCTGAAACTTGGTGTTCTCTCCTTGTTTACTTGTTTTCAATTTCCAAAAATATGCTTCCCACGACTAAACAATGGTATAAAACAGGCTGGTTACTGGCTTGCCTCCAAATCTCAGAGCGGACAGGAGTTAAAGTGGCTATAATACGTTTACTCTGTTCTCTGGCACACCACTTAGTAAGCTGTAAAGTTGATATGCTGCATGCGTCATTAACGCTAACATGCTTAAGTTGTCAATCATTATCAAAGGCTCGATCACGAAGACTAGCCAAAAATATTGGAATCGTCGATGTACAATTTTCCCTTTTCTTCTTTATTTTTTATTTATTTTGGCCAATGAGAAAAAAATACTTTGGCCAAATTTTTCATTTCGCTTACGCCAGGTTAATGATCACCCTACATAATTAGTGATTAGTTTAGCAATGTCGTTGCTTTGTAAAACTCTTAATTTAATAATTTACCCACAAACGCAGTCCTCCAAGTAGATAATAATATAACACAATGGACATCTGCTCACACGTACAGATAATGAAAGTACAACTTTTTTTTATCTTCTACGAAAAGCTTTTCAGTCAAGTTGTGAACTTGTGATCACGTAAAATATCTAAGCCGACGGCTTGAAGCCCGTGGCACGTCGCGTAAGAGGCGTGGTTTACAACAATCTAGGCAAACCGAGGAAATTGCTCCACGACTGGCCCTGGGGCACTCCATTTGCTTAATACCTTTATTTGCTCCACGTGCTGGAGACCATTGGCTTGCTGTAATTGCTTTCTAGTCGTTACTGTATGTCAAAGACATTATTATACTTACCGCTTTTTGAACTTCATGATTGGGTTTGGACCCTCATCTTCGGAACCCAAGCCAACCTCACCTGCATGTGGGGCATTCTGCTAACTAACAAACGGGGCTATGGCTGCCGGCAGATTGCGGCATAGCACACCTTAACACCGGCACAGCTAAATCAAATGGCCACAGACGGGCAGCAGCGTCGGCGATGCGAAAAGTTGTGCCCCGCGATCATTCATGCCCAGTGTGGGGATTATGGCCATAAATAAAAAATTAAATAAATATAAAAGCATTTATACAGTTAAACTTAACTTAACGCCATATCTCCCTTTATTAGGGGAAGCCTATGTCCAGCAGTGGACTGATATAGGATAGTGTGCTGGGTGGAACTTCAAGAAGCATTTTATTTCGAAGATCCTTTTAATATGAATAAGGTGAATGTATTTATAATAAGGCGTGAAGATTGAACATGTAAAATGTTTGTCCTTCACGCTATGAAATTTTAAAAATAATGTTAGGCCAGGCATAACAACTATGATGATACTTTTTACCAGGCTAGCAGACGGGTGAAGCCGCGCGCGGAAGCAAGCTATAAACACTATGTTGATTATTCTGATAATTCGAGTGTACTGGACTCTGCGATCATGTTGTGGGCGAGGAGTGAAAGCTTAAATTCACAATTTTACACAATTACCGGTTATGACCACCCTTGGAGGAAGGGAAGACCCAGTGCTGCCATCTCCATAATTAAAATTGCTAAATTCTGTTGCTGTTTCAAGCAACCTGTCCTCGGCACTTCCGAGCTGATTAACGAAAAAGGTTGCTATAAATTATCATCATCATTATCAGCTTCATTACAATCACGTAATACTTTCTAATAATTGTAACTAAGCACTTCATTATTAATAATAAGTATTATTATTATTATGAGCCTGAATTATCCCACTGCATGGCAAAAGCCTCTTTCACTCCTCCTTCACTCCTCTCTATTGAGCGCTATGCCCCGCCAACCCATCATATATGAGTAAAGTTCGTCTTTCCATCTTCGGCGCTCTGTGACTAATTAAGCACTTGCGACATATTATTAAAAAAAATACAAGAGATAATGTAGGTACGTGAAAAACGAAAAAAATATCACAGAAATAATACTCTGCAAAGAGTATAGCTGTAATGTGTACAAAGTAATTTTCTTGCGAGTCGTTTTTACTATCTTTACCAAGAAATAACATCTTGTAGGTATTTCTTTTACCTTGATAGAAATACCTTTATTTCAACGGCACCGTTTCTAAGGAATAAACGGACTAGGTAAGGGTACTTATATTTACAATATTTGTATTATATCATTAAAACTTTGTAATATATATGAAAAAGGCACTCGTTGTACCTGCTCCTTACATGCTTATATTTCCAAACCTTATTTCACGCCCTTAGAAGGTGATTTAAGAAACAAAGTACGTCCCTTATTTGCTCTAAATCTAGGATTACTTTTCACCATCTTCAAGTAACGTCAAACTAAACTTTTGCTGATTAAAGTAACGATTCTGAGCGACTTTCATCTTTTTAACCAGCCATTAATTTACTTTGAAGCTACTTGAGGATGTAGAAAGAAAAGAGGCCTTAGAGGTAAGATAAGCCTAAGTAAAATAAGAGGCTTCAAGTAGCGTCTAAGTAAATTAATGGCTGGTTAAAAAGACAAAGTCGCTCAGATTCGTTACTTTAACCAGCAAAAGTTTAGTTTTAGGCCTTAGGGCCTCTTTTCTTTCAAAGCCTAAGTAAAGTATCCATCATCATCATCATCATAATCATCATCATCATCAGCAGCCTATAGTAGTCCACTACTGGACATAGGCCTCCTCTAATGAGCGATATATAGCGATGATAGACGTTCTGAGCTCGACGCATCCAGCTTCTACCAGCAGCCTTTTGCAAATTGTCACTCCACCTGTCCGGAGAGCGTCCTACACTACGTTTGCCGAACCGCGGTCTCCACTAAAGAACTCATTTACCCCAACGGTTGTCGGTTCTTCAGCAGATATGGCCAGCCCACTGCCACTTCAGCTTGTTAATTCTCTGAGCTATGTCGACAACTTTAGTTCTATGTCACTATGTAAGGAATATACCCTCTAAATATTAACCCCCAAATGTCATTTTATAACGCTCGATAAAGTAAGTTGTCTCTGTCATTTGAATGTAAATATAAACAGGTGACATGCCATTTGAGCGCCATTTTAGTTATCTGAGGTTTATGGAACTGTTATGAATAGGACGACAAGACACTAGGACTTATGATTTAGGCTGTTTCATCAGTCAGTTAACAACAACAAAAACAACACCAGCCCTATGTTAAGGGGGAGGCCCAAAATGGGTTGGGGTGTTTTTATCACCCATAATATATGGAGAGCACGTTCCAAAAAAAAAACGTGATCTATGATGCAATGCTTTGCGATAAGTAATAGTTACCACTTAACATCAGGTGGACCATGCACTTGTTCCATCTCCACCATAAAAAATAACAATAACTAATACATGAAGTAATTTCAAAATGGACATTAGACGTTACAACCAAAATAATTTTCCTCGCGGACTCTCAGAGAAGCTCAATTCCGACCACTCTAAGGCGCCGTATTTCAGCGGATTTATTAATTTTTCACCGCGCGCCCGGCTGTGACGCAAATCTTCTTACTCGCCTCTTAATGCCGCAGACGATATTTAAGGAATATTATTCTCAAAAGTCAGAGCTTTTTGCTGGCTACAGAATAGATTATGCCTCGAACTTCTTTCCGCATTACTCCTGTGCTCTTTATTGGCCGGAATCTACAGAAAATGATTGCTAGAACCAGCTAGAAAATTTGATAAACGATAGGTGAATTGCTCAACTCAAACTGAGTGTTTGGCGCTAACAGAGCTATTGTTAATTTAACGCATCACTGCTCAGTGCTCGCTCACTACTTGGATGGGTGACCGTTTAGTGGATTAAGATCTGAGTGCTTCAGAGCTTTGAAAGGCACGTTTAAGTCCCATTTTGTCCCAGCTTTTTCGGTCGTTACATAAGCCACGTAGAAAGCCTTCAGCTGGCCTAAAAACTCCGACACTACAGTTTGCCAGTAGCTCATACAAAAAAACCGGCCAAGTGCGAGTTGGACTATGGGAGCCGCATGTTGTTATAGTGGCAATATAAATACATCTTCTGTGAAAATGTCAACTATGTAGCTATCACGTTCATGAGATGCAGACTGGTCACAGACAGACAGACAGACGGACAGTGGATTCTTAGTAATAGGGTCCCGTTTTTACCCTTTGGGTACGGAACCCTAAAAAAGAAGAGGAAGGTTAGTGAAAATGAGCATTAGTATTTCTAACCGTTAGCCATTTCCGAAAATGATTTACCTTGCCGTAAAACGGTCGCAAACTAGACAAGCGACGATAGGTAGACCGGGTCTTGGAGATGCTTAACCCTAATACCTGAGGATGAGACGGGGCAGCCAAGCGTCCCATTCACGGGCGCGTTCACTCGTTCACTACACGAGCTTTATAGGGCTCTGCTTCGTGTTGGCGTGGCGATAAGCGGGTTCATTCTCGTTTAACAGAAAAAAACATCTATGTTCCCCTTACTTGCAGCTCAGAAAGCAGAGCTATTAGGTAACTACTGAGCTATGAATAAAGCGAGACTGGGATGAAGTTTTGGACGAGTGTTGACGTATCGTTGAAATCGATAGAAGTTTTATAAATCTCAATAAGTGAGGGTTGTGGCTCAACCAATCAAACATTGTATAAATTGGGCTAAGGTGCGCCTGATAGATAGATAGAATATTCTTTATTGCACAGAAATAAATGTACATAGGCGAACTTAATGCTAGGAAGCATTCTCTTCCAGCTAACCTTTGTGTAGTGTGGATTTAAAATAAGTATGTGGTGGCAATAAATACATCAAGGAAATTTTAAAATACCTCAAGATCACAGAATTTTAGTTTTAACATATTATACTAAAACTATATAAAAATATTAATAATGAATATAAACATAAAAATATATATATATATATACATACATACAACATACATATTATATATGTATATATATTATATGGTAGATGTATACATATATACCTATTTATAAATATATAAAACAAAATAAATAGTCACATAGAGAATTAAGGTTTTAAGATACCGCTCATTTTATACGAGTTGATCATAAGAGTTAAATAGTGATTATACACTCTAGATCTGAAAGCACCAATGGAGGATACATTCCGAACATTATCGGGGATGCTATTCCAAAGACGAATCGCAGTAACCGTGAACGAGTCTGAGTAACTGGCCGTATTGTGTTGTGGGGTTTTTAATTTAAGTTGCTGTGAAGAGCGAACGGGACGATCCGCACCATAAAGAGGACAGAAACGTTCTTTAAGGTAGTTGGGTGAAAGAGGATCATGAAGAATATTGAAAAGGAGACATAGCATGTGGATATTCCGACGCTCTCTGATCTCCAGCCACTTCAGCTGAGCGCGAAAAGTTGATACATGGTCATACTTTCGTAGACCATGTATGAAGCGTAAGCATAGATTTTGCAGCCTTTCTAATTTATTCAGTTGCTCTTCAGTAGCATCCGGGAAAGCGACATCAGCATAGTCGAGAAGAGGAAGAAGCAACGCGTTCACCAACGTTATTCTAGCAGACAAAGGAAGGAAATTTTTCATCAGCCTCATGGGGTGCAGACAACCATATATTCTCCTGCTAACCATGGCAATGTGGCGGTCCCACGACAGATTGTTGGTGATGTGTAACCCTAGGTTCTTGACCTCTGTACAGAAAGTGAGTGGAAAGTTATTGTATTTTACTGATGGGAGGGAGTGAAGGTCAAGTCTGGATATAAAGTAATTTCCACCAACAACCATAACCTGAGTCTTGTTTGGGTTAATAAGTAGTCCAAAATTCTGGGTCCATTCGTACACCGCATCGAGATCTATTGTGAGGTTTTCAATACCTTTCACAATATCACTCGGCTCAAAACTGAGGTAAAGTTGGACATCGTCAGCATACATGTGATATGAAGAGAAACTTATTTTGTCTACGAGGGTGTTTATAAAAATAGAGAAGAGGAGAGGAGAAAGGACACCTCCTTGAGGAACACCAGCATCAACAAAGCACCATTTAGACGTAGTTTCATTGACCTTCACACATTGCTGACGCCCACTGAGATACGATCTGAACCAAGACACCACGGACTGTGAAAGGTTTAACGAGCGCAGGACCGCCAAGAGGATATCATGGTTGACACAGTTAAACGCGTTGCTGAAGTCCAGAAGAGTGAGGAGAGTGAGTTTTCGATCGTCGATAGCAGCTCGAATGTCATCGGTTATTTTAACCAGTGCTGTAGAAGTACTATGTGACGATCTAAAACCTGACTGAAATGGAGAGAGTAGATTGTATTTCCGAAGGTAGGAAGAGAGTTGCCGATGGGCTACCTTCTCAACAATTTTTGAGAGAAAAGGGAGAATAGAGATGGGCCTGTAATCCTTGAGTTCGGTGGTTGCAGCCTTTTTTGGGATAGGAATGACAAAAGCCTTCTTCCATGTCTGAGGAAAACAATCATGCAGTAGCGAGAAATTAATGAGATGAGTAATATGTGGAAGGATTATGTCAAGAAGGGGGTTTAGAAGTTTACGGCCAATACCATCGTGCCCAACCGCCTTCGTGCTGATACTCAATAAAATCTTTTTCACCTCATTACCGTTGACAGCTTCAAAGCTAAAGGCAGTGCGATTATCGAGTGGTAACCGAGCTAATGCGTCTATTGTACTCTCTTTTACGATACTACTTAATGTAAAAGGAACTGTCGAAAAATGACGATTTAGCTCTTCAATATTGACAGAAGGGTCAGCTGTTTTCTTACCTTTGCCAAAGCCAAGACCATGAAGGACCTTCCACACGATATTTGAGGTACAATTTTCAATAGCACTAGATATGTTTCTACGCTTTGCATTCCTGATCATCTGGTTACACCTGTTTCTTGCTTTTTTGAATTTGGAAAAAGACTCGTCACATGGGTTTTTTCTGTATTTTCGATACAAGATGTTACGCCTTGCCATCAGTCTTCGGATATCATCCGTCAACCATAGAGCTGGACGCCGCTTCATTTTTACCGGTACAATAGGTGCGTGCTTATCGTATAATGTTGTAATGTTTAAATTGAAGGCATTAACCATATCCTTATCCATACCATATCCTAATAAACATGTCGCGGATGCGACTAAAAACTGTTTCTATAGGCTAAAGATATTGTACAAAATGAAACCATTTTTGACCGAGAAGTTAAGGATACAACTAGTAGAATCACTCGTACTTTCAAAGCTAAATTATGTCGACGCGGTATATAGTCCACGATTGCTGTCAAAGACGCAGCGCATTGTCCAAAGAGTCCAAAACGCATGTGCTAGGTTTTGCTTTAAAATTCCACCACGAGCACATGTGTCACCGTTTCTGAATAGGCATTACATCCTTAAGATGAAATCACGACGTAAGCTGCATCTGGCTACACTTCTTTTTGGTGTAATAAATTATAAACATCCGAAATATCTATATGAAAAACTAATGTGGTTAAAAGAACGAAGTAGTATCGGAAGGGCATGTTCCAAACTGTTAGCAACACCGCGCCATGCTTCTGCAGCATTTAGGGGCAGTTTCCGTTACGCGGCAACCAAATGCTGGAACAATGTACCTCCGCCGATCAGAGACCTTCGTAACGTGCATAATTTTAAACGCAAACTGAAAGATTTTCTACTTACCGCCCAGCGAGAGCGAGAGGGTATAGTAGACAACGATGTATCGATAATATAACTAACTATGTAGTTTCCGTTTACCGCTCCGGTAGCTTAACGGTGGCTTAGGTAGGTAACCTAAATCACAAACATAACTATGCCTACTTGCTCTGAGGTACTTTTCAAGTTTCATCCGAATCCGTTCAGTCGTTGCGGGGTTGAGTGGACACAAACATTCAAACACCACTTTTAGATGTACCTACTTAAACGCACGCTCTTTCGTATTTAAAATATCAGTATAATGAGTATGATTTGAATCTAAAAACAAGGTATTTGTAGCTATTGAATTAGTTCTTATATTACCTATATCTATAAATACCAGGTAAAGGTACAGTCTATTGTATACGTATAGTAGATGACCCGACAGATGTTGTCCTGTCTCAAAGTAATAAAAATATAAAAAAATAAAATAAAAAAAATACAAAAAAGATATTGAAATCGAAAAAGCAATCAAAAAGTATATCGAAGTGGAAACAGCAATCAATGAGGATAAAATAACAACAACAACAGTCCTACCCTACCCTACCCCTAATCTTCCCCTACCCCTACCCCTACTTTAAGTATCCTATGTCCGACTATCTCTCCACCGATTTTCAGCCAAATCGGTTCAGCCGTTCTTGAGATAAAAAAGTGTAACTAACAAAACTTTCTTTTTATATATTCTTTTTATTATATATATTATGTATTTTTATAAAAAGCGTGTGAGGGCGGGTGAAGGTATACTAGCGTTCACCCGCGGCTTCTCTCGCGCGGTACTCGGATGAAAAGTATGTGTTATTCCCGGTTTAAAACCACCTTCATAATCAGGATGGGATCGTTTTCATCGTGGAAGGCAATTTTTTATGTATTTTCTGTTATGCATTCATTTACTAAAGGTATACAATAATATATTATGAGTATTTACCTTTCATTATCCCAATGAGCAGGTATCTACATTATTTATCCTATAGATAGGTACGTATGTTGTGCAACACAAACGCAACCTGTTTGTTTTCCGGTAGGTACCTAGATAGGTTATCAATGATGTTAGCGACGTGGTAATTAGATTGATCTACCTAGCTATTTTGTATTTCATTTTTTATTTATTTATCTGCTTTTCGCTATAATAAAAGTATATGTACATATTCGTTCTTTCGATGAGTAGGTAGGTAAGTACTTGTACTATTATTATAAAAAGATAACGAAACGTAATTAATGTATCTATTTATGTTTCATCGTATACGCAGGTAGATTTCTGTATTTTCTTACTCTAAAAAAGTGGTATACTACACTATTTAAGTAGATATATCATTTATTACTTTGCTTTGACCATTTCACACACTTCATTTATTGTCTTGTCATTATATATCTATCTTCATTGCATTTACTCCAAAGTTAGTGGGTGTTACATATAAATAAATAAACATATTTATATATGTTTATTAGGTTAGGTTAGTATATATATAATATGTATGTATGTGTATTGTATACACACTGCATGTGTGTGTGTGTAATAATTAGGTATAGTTATTAGGAATATGTTCTAATCTGTTTATTGGAGTACCTAGATGGTAGTAGGTAGTAGGTTCGTGTGATGTTGGCGAGCGAGTCTGGATCTGGTTTTGACTGAAAATCAGCGCTGGTTTTTGTTTTTAAAAACATATTCCAGCACAACGCTGAGTCAAAACCATTTTGCCACGGCTTTCTGGGACGTACAGTGAGCTAGCACAAATACCGATGTGGGTAGATGGGCGCATTATCGCATTCTTTATTTAGTGGTAACTGGTAAGATGTATCCTATCTTATTAGATTTAATGTGCTTTTTTTTTGTTATTGTCTGTATGTTTAAACTTACGTGTGCTTTCAGTTTAAGTATACCTAAGTGTTCCAAATTCTCTGTATTTCCTAGTTTTAAGTCAGTGGTGAATAAACGATTTTTGATTTTGATTTGATTTGATCCTCGATATTGCTGGTCCTATAGAAAAGAGACCAGTCTAAGGTTGCAGCATCAGAACGCAGTCTGTCATGGTCCATTGCTGTGAAGTTCCGCTGCATCACGACCCTTGGTTTTTGCTTAGAAGATTTTAATTTTATAGACGCAAATATGAGATCGTGGTGCGAAAAACCTGGCGCGGGAACTTGACCGTGAGTACAGATGCGTTCGGAGTTATCTGTTAGAATTAGGTCTAGTTTTGTATTTGTGTCGTTAACATGATAGGTGGTATCTAGTTCAAGGATGTTGATATTATAAGAGGTAGTGATGTTAACGAGTTTTTTACTCCTAGCATCCTTGCGCAACAGACAGGTATTAAAGTCACCCATGACGACGAAATGATCATATTGTGGTCGAAAGACATCAAGTAAATGTTCCAGGGTGCCAAAATAGTCAATACCTGGCGGCGCATACACCACACCTAATAGGGCTTTCACACCCTTGACCTGCACTTCAAGGAACAGGTGCTCCATAGACCCAGAGTACGAGGATGGGGAACTAGATATGACGCAGTATTTAAAGTTATCTCGCAGGTATATGGCAACACCACCGCCCCTTTATCGGTTCGGTCGTTACGTATCAGCACAAAGCCCGGGAGACAGACGGTGTTTGAAGGGAGGGTGGGTTTTAGAAAGGTCTCTGACACAAGACAAGCATCAATAGAGTCATTAGTGAACGTGGCTAGCAATTCCGAGTAGTGAGCGGGTATACTTTGTGCATTAATATGGCAAACGTTGAAATTATTTTTGAAAGGATTAAAGGCATGTTCGAGGGTATCGCAAAGAAGAGTTCCGTTACAGCTATCGTCTAGGGCATTGAAAAAGGTTTCAGAATCCATAGATACAAACAGATCTGAAGAATTAGAAGTAGATGAGCTATTCATGGTTCAAAGCAAAATAAGTACAATAATATAAAATAAATTTAATTATAAATGTAATATAGGAATTATAAAATACTATATCAATATGTACCAAAATAATAATTAAATATATATTAAATTATATTGTATAAAATATTAATTATAATTTAATTATATTATATTATAATTAAAATTTTAATTATATTGTATATATATATATATATATATATATATATTTAATAAAATAAATAAATGCCTACTAATTAAAAGTGTAAAAACTAATTTAACTTTTGACCTTGATACACAAAAAAAAATAAGTATTAAGATTACCATTTCGCCACAAACACTGCCAGTTAGTAATAGAGATGCCAAGTAGTTAAAACACATTTAAGAACTAAGATACAATAAGTAGGCAAAGAATGAAACAATAATGAAGAAATTAACAAAAATAGATCTAAAAACAGCAGCACAGGAACAAAGAACAAAAAAAAAAAAAACATTATGTTACCACTAAATAAAGATATTGTTCTTATTTTCGTTACCTGCCACTGAACTGTTTGTTCTAATCTGTAAAGACGTAGTTAAGACAATGAAATAAATACATAGAAGGATACATTATTATGTAATTTTCTGTGTGAAACGAAACGTATTTGGTAGGATTTCGAATGTCAATGTCGGTTTGTCAGCAGCTGTCGCCTGTCATTGACCAGTGACATTAGAGCTGTCAACAAGACAGACACACGAGTGAGAAAGAAATGAAGAAAGAAATACCAAAACTGACCGTTAAAGTAAAAACCTACCGGCAAACTGTACACAGAACAAAGTTATTCAATACTACGTCCTATACCTATCTATTACCAGCCGCATGAACAGTGGCTCGGTTATCTTCGCACACTACTTGGGCTTTGAGACAAAGCGACCGGTTTTGGCCGAACGCGTAGTCGCCGGCACCGGCTGCGCTGCCTCCGATGCAGCCGATGTTGCGGCCTTCGCTGGCGCAGCAGGAGGAGTGTCCTTTTTGGGCGGGGGCGGTGGAAACTTTTGCAATATTTCATCCAGCTGCGCTCGAGAGATGATTCGGTGTTTGTTGCCGTCCGCAGTTACTAAATAGACGCTGCCATCTTGCGACCAGCATTTATAAACACCATAGGCTTTGCGGGCGTCATTGAAGAGACTCCTCCTGGCAGGTGTGAGGTATTCGGCTATGGACAGTCCACACCCCTTTAGGTTCTTCTTATTACGCCAGATTCTGGAACGAACATCCAAGCTTCGAAGCTTCACTAGTATGGGTCTTGCCCCCCCTCGAGTTGCGTCCTTCCCCAGGCGGTAGCTGAAGTTTATGCAGTCTCTGGTGAAGTCACTGATTTTGAGTTTCTCAACCACAACTCCAGCTATGGTCTCATTCAAGATCTCCCCGGCTGTTTCCTCGATGCCACGGAACAATAGAAACTTGCGGCGGCTCCTGCTCTCAGATTGACCTGATGACAGGATCTGACAGGATCCTGAGACGCAGAAGGTTGCGGGTTCGATTCCCGCTGCGGGACAAATGTTTGCAGGTTCTGCAGATATTTGTCTCGGATCTGGGTGTTTTCTATGTATGATATGTATGTATTTACAAAAAATATATAAATATAACATATCTTTCATGTGGTTCCCATAATACAAGCGCTACTTAGTTTGGGGCGACATGATGCTGTGTGATTATATCCAGCATATATTAAGTAGCTCTGATTGAAAACAAAGTACTTACTTATAAATTTATTTCGTACTAGTTTCCGCCTGCGGCTCCGCTCGTTATAGACTAGGGACTACCTTATTGTGTAATTCAGCTTGATCCGTTCAGGAGTTATGGCGTCAAGTCAAATACATCCAAAAAAACCAAAGTAAATGGGACTGGGCCGAACTTGTTTGCCGGATGCCGGACCAGTTGTGGGCTAAGATCGCCATTGAGTGGGTTCTGTAGGGCGTAACGCGGCAGCGTGACGAACTGGGTCAATAGTGTGAGTTTTTTACTAGCTCGATCGAGTTTCTGTTTACGCAAATTTATATGAAATCTAGGTAGCGCTATAGTACTGACTTGCTCAGGTTGTTTTTTGGTATCCTGGCAAGCGGATTTCCAAGATTGGGATGTGTGGAAAGAGGAAAGGGAGGCCATTGCCCTGCAGTAGGATTAGAAAGACTCAGTTCTATCATCGCTATCCGCTCCGCTCATCACAGTCCACCGCACGCCTCATATAAGTGTGAACCTTCCTAATTAAATAACCTCATGTTTTCACACCTGCCGCCTTACGTTTTGATCTTTTGTTATCCAGTTCAGATTAGTTTGCTCAAATATATTTGGCTTTAATTTGAAGGTAGAGTGGGTTGAGTAAATTAGCTTTTGCTGAAAATTCAGTTTCGCAGCACTGGTTTCAGAAATGTGGGAGTTGATTTTAGAATTTAATAGATTCTATTATTAGTCGGGTGGTTTGCATTGAATAAAAACAACACATAATTTTAACTTTTGACCAGAATTTCGTGTAAGTCCTTTCCTTTCCTTTCCTTTATTAGGTACTCGGATAAACCCCTGTTGTTTGTTTTGTCTTCCTTTTTCCAGTCTTTCAGTTTCCATTTGCACTTCGCTGCTGGAAAATTCAATCAGATCTGCTCTCAAACTTCAACCTTTTTGCTATTGAAAGAGAACTTCAATTACAATTTATAACCTTTGCAAATTATTGGCAACCCCTTCATTGTCCTGAAATACGAGGCGGGCTTAAATTAAAAAGTTCCGCAAGCCAGTCCCACGTGGTCATTATTCCCCTGGTTTGTTAAAACTCCCGTGATTACGTATTCGACAGTCAATTACCGTCCCCCGCAACCGCCCCGCGCCCGGCCCGCACCCGGCCCGGGTGTGGCTGGCCCGGGATAATGACCGGCTTCTCTCAGCACGGACAAAAACAAAGCGAGGACAGACACTTTGTTTTTGTACTTTTACGGATTATATAACACTGTTTTTTGCCAATGAAATTCTGGTAACGGGATCATAAAGCAGATTTGCTTTAAGTAGCAAAAAAAAAACAGCATGTGAGTTCGGGTACGGCGACTGTGTATCTGAACAGGCATTTTAATTCTGTTCTTATTTAATTTTCGTTGCTCTGCCCTTCAATGCGCTCTAATGTAGCTAACTCATCAACACATCATGTTCTGATTTTCATCTTAATTATAATGTTAATTTAAGTATCGTGGTTTCCTCTGATTTTACAGCTCTTATATTATTTTAATAGGACATTATTATTACGTAAAAAAAAAACTAGTGTGCTACGTCAAAAAAATATGTATTTTGGTAAATTAATCCGGCTTTTTTGGATTCGGCTTTTTCCGACAAATTCCGGTTTTATCCAGTTACTTGGCCACGCGGGACGTGTGGCCCATGTAAAACTAATGGATCGAAATTGTCCATCCCCCGCCGGTCAATATTTATAGCGGTTTCAGATTGGATTTGTTTCGCTTCTCACTTTATTAAACCTTGTTTTACGGAGTTTTATTACTAATTGTGAAAAACTGTATCATTTATGAGAGGTTTTAGCTTTATTTTTCCAACTTATCCCACTGCAGGGCAAAGGTCTCCCCTCCTTCTTTCCACACTTCTCGATCTTGGGAATCCGCTTGCCAGGATACCGAAAATACGTCCAGTTCATCACGCCACCTCCGTCTGGGACGGCCACTTAGTTAAACTTAATTATTTATTATATTACAATAGCCATCGATATCCCACTGCTTAGCAAAGGCCTCCCCCCATCCTCTCCATCGCGTTCTTGAACGATTTCTACCCAATTTATTAAAAATGTATCCAGTACGTCTTGCCCATAGATTAAAAAAAAACTAACCTCTTTGGTCTTGCCAAATAACTTAATTTAAACTTAATAAAGACCTGTTTTATTTATTTTAGATTTCCTATATGCAAGGTTTGTTAAACATTGCCGTAAAAACCACACACACACCTAGGCTTCATCAGTCCACTGCTGGAATTAGGCCGCCCCTACTAAAGTGGGATATGCCCCTAATACCCACGCTGGACATGCGGGTTCTTGCTCGCAGGACTGGCGAAGCTGCTGCCCGTCAGCGTTCAAAAGCATTTTAGATTATTCAATTGATTAGGAAACTAATCTAGGGATCTCTATAAATAAATTTTACCTACCAAGAATAAAATACTTTTCATTTTATGATTGCTATTGTCTTCTGTTTGGAATAAACTTGGACTTTCCATTCAAGTCTTACCCAAATTAGTCGAGGATTTTCGATGTGCTTTAAGTTTCACCCGGAATTTTTTATATTAGGCATTCTTGTGCAAAGATCGTTCAGTAAATTGAAGAGACTGCAGCCAGTGTCTTACTTCATAGAAGTTACATGCTTGACGCAGAAAGTTGAGGGTTCGATTCCCGCAAGACAAAAGTTTGCATAATCTGTAAGTTATTGTTTCGGGTCTGAAAGCTTTCTATTTATTGTATGTATTTACAAAAAAAAAAATATAAGTAGTAAATCAGTCATGGTTCTCATAATACAAGGTCCGCTTAGTTTGGGGCTGCTTGATGCTGTATGTTAATGTCTAGCATTATTTATTAATATATATTTATTCATTGAGGTACGAATACATTAGCAATGTACTTAGCACAAAAATACTTGATTGAAGGAAAAAATAATAAATACTATTTGAAGACCATTCTTTGATAATAATCATTAACATTTACGTTAAAAAGATTATGCAAATCTGATAATTTTAATGTAATAGAAGTTCAAGGCTAATTTAAAATACGAGTAGGTAGAGATGACTCAAAATGAGTAGGCATATTAAAAGTTTGTTTCGTGACATTTGAGATTCAGTAAATCAACTCAAATGGCGTACTAAAGTCATCCTCAGCTCCCCGCCTATTCCATTTCGTTACCTATTTAGGCCTTTGTAAATGAGTGCGTTAGGCTTAACACTGAAGCCGGGAAGGGATATATAAATTCTAACTCTACACCCTCCGCATAAGGGTTAAATTTATGTGGAAATTTTCTTTAATATTAGTTTAGTCTAAGCGACCCTAACAAATTATTTGGGAGGTTTGCTGACCCACGTTTTGGCACGAATATGATGTCTAGGAGCTGTGATTAGGTTTACTCGGGCATGAATATTAAATTTAATCTGTTTTGGTTGTGTACGCGTTTTAATAAATGCCTACGAGCCTAGCTTACATAAAATTATACGGCCTAAGTAGAAGTGCCTGAGATTAGTGTTTGTCTACTAAGCGACTTGTCACTACGAACCACTTGCGACCACAGATACATTTTAGGGTTTCGTATCCCGACTGTGATGTAACCACTTAATGAGCAAACACTAGATGCTTCTTTGAGTTCTGAGTTTGTATCAGTCGCTTATGGTTTGAGTATATTTTGAATGATATTTTATTTCTTTGTAGTCGGTACTTCATTGCTGAAGATCGTGATCATTATGTGATGTCCCAGGTGTTGACGGCCTGTCTCCAGCGATTCCGATTTGTGGCCATCTGCACCACACTGTAGAACTATGTTTCCTTGTCTCTGAGCTGGTCAGACCATCGGGTTGGGGATCTTCCTCTGGAACGTTTCCCCTCTACATGGCCGACAATGACCAGCTTTAATAAGTTATCGGCTCTACGTCTCGCAATATGGCCGAAATACGACAATATTATTTACTTCATTTTAAATAACTGACAGAAAAAGCACAGCTTAAACAATAAGTCCTCATCATCATCAACATCATTAATTTTAGAGCTGTGCTCTTGCAGCTCCTTCCATCTGCGTCTCTCCAAAGCAGCTTCCTTTACTTCCCTATACGACATGACATGTCATGTCCTATAAGTCCTAGATACTTGAAATTAGGAGCGTATTTTCCTTGCTTAGGAAATATTGTATGCGTATTGCCCCTGAAGATGTGTAGCGGGGAACAACTTCTACACGGACGCAATCGCGAGGCACTCATTAGTGTATAAAATATAAATTATAAGTTTTCGTTTATAATTCATAATTATAAGTGAAGCGCTCGTGGCATGCTCAACTTCATTGTTCTTAGCAGATTACCTGGGTTAAGCAACACTTCGCCTGGCCATTACTTGGATGGGTGACCGTTTAGTGACATTTAGATTTAAGCGCTTCCGTGCTTCGGAAGGCACGTTAAGATATTGGTCCCGGCTTTTCAGTCGTTAGGTCATGTCGGAGGCCTTCAGGCGGCTTAAAAACTCCGACACCAGAGTTGGTCACTGGCTCATACGAAGGAGGAGGAGGAGTATCAGTTTTCTGTTAGCAATGGGTGGGAAACGAAACCATATTTCTCAACCATGTTTACAATTCCATACACGACTAAAAATAGTTGGAAACAATCGAAAAGGGTCGGTCAGTAAACAGTGGAGCTAAAAATGGTACCGAACTAAACGTATTACAAATTCAAAGTGACAGCACCCGATTACCGTACCCCAACTAAACAGTCAGACAAGGGTACGACACCTAGTGGCAGCTGGCAACACTGTTAATTCCATCATTGCGAAATTACTGGACGAATGACTGTGATGTTATGTTTGGATACTTTCTCAGATGAAAGGCACAAGTAGGACTTTATCCTGAATTGGCTATTCTCCCCAAAAATGGGGTTGGTTTTTTTTAAAGCTGAAATTATATCGGGTGTAAAAAGACGTCTCTCAAAACGAAAGGTACAGCACACCAAAACCCAGCCAAATAAAAAAGATTTCAAAACTGTATGGGCGGACTGCTTACTCCATGCATACATTGCTGTTTTTTTATATTTTGTTATTGCTTATTTAAATGAGATAGGTACTTATGTTATTATGTTGTACTATGTACATGTAACAAGAAAAATAATTAGAAGGACTTGGATAAGTCAAAAAAAAAATTTGCTTATTTTTTTCCTATAAATATGTTCAGAATCATGGTCTGATTGCTCCCAGTTTTCGGTAGCAGTCTTTTTACACCCTGTATGAGCACTACATTATAGCAACATGCATGCAAAATTTAGCGTTCTTGCTAGATCATCATAGTTAAGCCGGTCCATCCGGTCTCTATTTGCATAAGTGATATGACAGTTTACGGGCATTTAGTTTCGAACGCTTTCGTGTTTTGATGGTTTCGGCTTTTCATTCGTTAAGTAGGTGTTCGAAAGCTTTCTGGCTACCAAACCTTTGACCTCACAGTTGA
This sequence comes from Horisme vitalbata, assembly GCA_951804965.1. Taxonomy (NCBI): domain Eukaryota; kingdom Metazoa; phylum Arthropoda; class Insecta; order Lepidoptera; family Geometridae; genus Horisme; species Horisme vitalbata. Next base: position 868,139 of record OX638096.1, read on the forward strand.
CCACTAGCTCATATGAAAAATAAAGAAGATAAGATAAAAGTACATAAAACTACGAAGGATGTGTTTGAAGGAGTGGAGTTTTTCAAACAGTTGGCCTACTGTGACGGATTGATTACAAGCCCATCATACACCACACCACACAAGCCTATATCAGTCCACTGCTGGACATAGGCCTCCCCCAATAAAGGGGGATATACCCATAATCCCCACGCTGGGCATGCGGGTAATCCCCCATGCAGGCACAGCTTCTTGCACCAAGCTCTAACCAGGCCAGGGGATTTAACTCTGCCGGTGTTAGGCTGTGCTATGCCTTTTGTTAGTTAGTAGGGTTCACCACGTGCAGGTGAGGTTGGCTTGGGTTTTAAAGATGGGGTTTGGTATCCCTTACACCCCCTCATCGATACGGGGCATTTTGATAAATAACGTTCGGCTATAAAATCCTGATAAAATCTTAGTTTCTCTTAGGGGCAGGCCTCATTTATATGGCGACAGGCGCGGACATAGCACGTGCGTATTGTTATTCGATTCAAATTTCAAACAAAAAGAATAGAAGTAAAGCATAATTTATGATTGACGTGAATACGACGCGCCCTGTCATAACCACGTCTGAGCAATGACATACCGTATGCCTTAAATTGTGCTTTATTTCCAATCTTTTGATCAAAATTCTGTCAAGAGAGAGATCGAATCTTTTCCTGTGGAATGCAGTAATGTAAAATTTTGTGTTTCTGCACGTATAATGAGATAAATTTATGAATGAAATATCCCTCAAAATGAAAAAAAAAAATTAAAATCATGTCTTTCTTTCAGTGCATATTTCAAGAAAACTAATAAATTTTCTGCCGAAATTATCGAAAAAAAAGTCGTAGCTATAAAATAACCCTTGTTTATGCCTAAATTGATCTTCTTTAGATTGTGTATAGTGTAGATAAGTGGGTAATCTCACGTCTATCAAGTTGTAATAGCTAGGGGCTATCTCACTCACTTGACTTGACAATGTTTGTAGTGACACGACACGATGTTTGCGCACACACCTCGATGTTTGTGTGCTGAGATGACAGGGGAACTATGGACCAGTCTGATAGGGAAACTATCCATCACTTTTGAGGAATTTCAGTTATGTATCCTATTTTCTTTTTCTCGTATTTTTCATTGCTGAAGGTCGTGCCGTTCTGAAAGACTTTTATTGAGGTATTGATGAGCTGTTTCCATGCTGTTCTGTCTTCGGCTTACCTCAAGCCGGCAGTCAAAGGGAGTGCGTTGTCTCGGTCAGACCAACCGCTGGGTGATTGTCTGCGAGGTCTCTTTCCATCTATCTTTTCCATTGCAAATGTATCCTATACGACATACGTAACTCAAAAAAATATTAGTTTAAATGGCTATGGAAATATTGGATATACTCTGGTTTAAGATCTAGTTTAAGACCCTGATCTGTTTAACTGAAAAAACGCCACCAGTTGAACCATAAATATGGCCAAACTGCAAAAAATCGGTGGTTGAACAGACCTTGCCATACAAAATTCTTGGGGAGGATAATCAGCAGTGTATTTGTCGAATGGTGATCATATTTAACACTATTTTCTCTACTATTTTCTCTACGCTCGCATAGTTTCCGAATAAAATTTAGACTATGTATGTTCCATGTTTCAGCCAAATTCGTTCAGCCGTTACAGAGTGAAGCGACTACAAACATACTCACACACAAAAACTTTCACATTTATAGTGTTAGTGTGATTATCTTGTCTTTTGTCTTTGTCAGGTGATTAATTTTCTTACAATCTGTAAAAAATAAGGGTATTTAATATATACCTTTGGGATTGTTCAGGCTTACGACAACAATAACAATGAGTCTATAAAGATATCAAGTAACAAAAATTTACGGTTTTTAGTCAAATAATATTCGTTAAAATCCAATGCAATATGGAACATTTTATCTGCATCCACATCTTGATCGAGATTACTAGAATATTATATAATGCAAGTCCGTTCAGTCTTTCACGAGAGGTTGACGCAAGCATTTTCTAAAACATAGAATTTTACTACGTCAGCTTCTTAAAATCTCTAGATCATTGAGGTTTTTGCCGATATCTACGGAAACGTAGTGCAAGACGGCCTCCAGCCAAGCGAAGTGTCGATTTGCAAAAGGTTGCTGGTAGAAGCTGGTTGTGTCAAGCTCAGAACAGGGCGCAATGGTGCTCATTAGGCTGATGATGACGATGATACTGATTGAGGTTTAGGGTTTGGTCTCGTAAGTTTACATTATTCACTTCATTGGTTCATCTTGGTCTTAATAGATAGAAGATTGTCGCTCCGCGCGATTAACACTTGGATGGGTTTCCGTGTGCCATTTTCAGCTGAGCGATTTTATGCTTGCTTGCCGATACCTAATATGCGAAGGCCATGTATTCTAATGCGACGACTAATGGCGGATTCTTATAGCTTCGTCTTCCCCTGAAAAACTGTCAGATTTTGGACAGTTTTTCAAGGCAAAACGAAGCGTCATCCGATACGGTATAATATAGGAATCAGCCAAATAGTATCATAGGGCGGTTTCAAAACTCCCATTAGTACATGGTTAGCTACTAGCTCATTACACATGAAAATAAACGATCATACTATTCCATATACATGCTTAATACACATATTTATGAGGCAATAGGCCAATGCTTAATGGAATATAAAGCTGCGAGCTATTTTATCCAGTCAAAGAAACATTACGTCCCAACTTTTCTGTTTTTTTTTTTTTGGTTTAGTAAGTTACCTTTGAGGAAGTGAACGCAGGTCGTCAGTTGTTCATGTCTGAGCTCTCCTGGGACGAGATGACGCGGTCGAGCACCTCTCGTTTACACCTCTTGCCTGCGCGTTGGTCTGGAATTAGGATAGGAGTAGTTTTTCAGCGTCTTTTGCCATAACTTCGTTGGCGCAATTGGAGAATTGGCTGGTTAAATTTCCACTTTAGGATAAATATTATATTTGCTGGAGTATTTTTATGCAGAAGCCATACGAGTAGAACCGCGAGTGAAAGTTAGAAAAGGTAAAATGTATTCTCTACCATAAATTATGCCACAGTCATACGCTGATAATCCACATCCGTCCTCAGAACACTGACAATTCCTAAAAGTCAATTAAGGGGGCCAGCAATAAAGGCGGGGGCTGACGTCAGCAAACTTGTCTGCTAAGGTGGCGATCGGCCCCTCCCTAATTGATTCGGGTTTGCGGCGAATATCGGCCGGAACTATTGCACGGACCGGCCAAGGGAGGGGAGAGCGAGGGTAACCTCCTTCCATCAAAATAACATCAAGGAATTGCTTCTGTGCTGTTGGTAACCTTAAAAGACGTGCTTCTTTTTTTCTATTCGAATTATGTGGTATTTCTATTATGACGGGTCAGAACCACCTTTTAGCAACTGGGTTTAATATTTTTATAAAAGAAGTTTACATATCAAAGCCTCACTCACCGTCACAGCTCGTCTCCAAGTCTGCCACGCAGATGAATATCGGTGGCTTTGGCCAGAGATGACTCCACTATCACAGTCTTAATAGGTGTCTTTCTGGAGTGGGACCCAGGGACCATATAACATCCAAATTGGGCAACAAACAGCAGAAATACTTACATTTGTACCGCAGTGGGAATCAAATCCGCACTTATTGCATCTAAGACAACTATTCGCCATTTATTGCTAGCTTCTAGATGACATTACTAATCAATTTTATAAACTAAAAAATACTTTCGTGTAAAATTCTCCCCTTCGCCGTCCGTAGCTTGCGCCACGTAGAACGCTAGTAATTAACGTTAGACAAGCAGCGACCGGATTGTGACGGACGCTCGCAAATGTGCGCTCCGCAGGATTAAATACGAATCATTCGCAAATTAGTTCTCGGAGACTGAACCACAGTTAGCGAGAAAAGCAATACGGTGACCTTTACACGAGAAATAAGACTTATTTTACTAATTTGTCTTTCATATTTGTCTTTTGACGGCCTCTGTGGCGCAGTGGGCGAAGGTCCACCTGAGACGCAGAAGGTTGCGGGTTCAATTCCCGCTGCGGGACAAATGTTTGCGTGTTCTGTAGATTTTTGTCTCGGGTCAAGGTGGTTTCTATGTATGATATGTATGTATTTATAAAAAAAAATGTGTAGTATATCAATCATGTAGTTCCCATAATACAAGCTCTGCTTAGTCTGGGGCTACATGATGCTGTGTGATTACGTCCCGCATTATTTTTTTATATATTTTTATATTCAATTCGATTTTTACTTCTAAGCCACCACCATGGCTTCTGGCCATTCTGTATACCTCTTTTTGAATTTCGACATGTATAGAGTTTAGCAGGAATCAATGTCTAATGCATACACAGAAGACATTAGATCTGAATTTACTAAAAAAAAACATTAATTGTAACATCGCTAAGAATTCTTTTGTACAATGTTGTAGCTAGTAAACACAATTTTACCTATCATTATGAACATGGCGTCATTATGAACGCCCTCAGGCTAGGTGGAGTGACGATTTGCAGAAGACTGCTGGTAGAAGCTGGATGAGTCGAGCTCAGGACAGAGGTAATGGCGCTCATTGCGGGGGGGGCTATGTCCACCAGTGGATTGCTGATGATGATGGTGATGAACATGGCTCTAAGGAACGCAAACATTATTAAGAACCTGCCGTCGAAAGAGTTCAATATTTTAAAGTCCATTATATATAATTGTATGAAATTTTCCTAGAATTCAAACGATTCCTTTCCGTCCCAGATGAGCGCAAATTCTGTGATGTAGGATGCAGACCCAATTTCTTGGGCATCCTTTGTCCTCAGAGAGTTGCTTGTACATTATACTCGTACCTACGAACATGCTAAGGGGAAACCGCGCACAAACGGCTTGTAGCTATGAACGTCAGCCATTTTACACAGCAATATAGTTAAGTAGCTTCCGCCCGCGGCTTCGACCGCGTTGTATCAGTAAAAAAAGTAGCGTAGGTATCTGTTATTTCAAGTAAAGAACTATATCAATTATGTGTAAAATTTTAGCTCAATCCGTTCAGGAGTATTGGCGTGAAGGAAGGATAAACATTTATATTTTACACTTTAACAAACTTTCACCATTACAAAACTAGTAGGATAGTATTATACGATTGACTTTGAGGATATTTATTACAGGTTAAATATCTTGATAAGGATATTTCACTCCAATGTAACAAATTAAACGTCAGCAAAGCAAAACTTTAGTCGAAACAAAGAAGCTACAGTAAACACATTGGATTAAATAAGTATCCAGCAGTGAACCAGCTTCTTCTGTCATTAGAATGTCGAGTGAACCTTGGTGAACAACCAAAATCAGTAAAATTAATTTTATAGCTTACTAGCTTCCACCCGCGGCTTCGGTCACGTGGTACCCGGATAAAATGCAGCCTATGTATTAATCTAGGTCACAAGCTAGGTGTATTCTAAGTTTCATCCAAATCCGTTCTGTAGTTTTTGCGTGAAAGAGTAACAAACATTAATCCATTCATCCATACTCACAAACTTTCGCATTAATTATACTAGTAGGAAGTAGGATAGAAGGAAAGATAGGAAGTAGGATTTTGTTGCAGGGAATCGGTGGATGGAACGATAACGTCAAAATAGTTGACGGATTTTTTTCAGACTAAAGCTACAGCTACGGGTGAATTAAGTCTACGGCTCCAGCTATTTTAGATTTATATAATTTATTTTGTAAATTTTAAACAATACTTTGCTATTGTGGTGGCTGTCAAATGTAATATAATATTAGTGCTACAGCGTTCGACAATTTTGAAGTTCTAAGGATCTTACTAATTGTAGACTAGAGTCGCTGACGGCCATGGCTACAGCTTTATAGACTTCCAGTGGGAGCCATTATAGTACTTGTTTGTTTGCGAATCTCTGCAAAATGTTGGTAAGTATGCTTTATTCTAAAACTAAACAAAGATTTCTAAAGAAAGAAGACCATTCTACGGTAAATTATCTAGTTGGATAAAAATTAAATACTGTTCGCCAGACTGATTTAACTATTGTCATTTTTAAGGTGACTTTACCGAACTGGTCAAAGGAACCCTTATGGGGCCGCTTTGTCCGTCCGTCCGTCACAGCTGATTATTTCTGGAACTTCATAAGCTACCGACTTGAAATATGGCGTAGATTTAAAATGCACTGAGTGAATAAGATTGCGAGTACAAAAAAAAATATTTTTATTTTCATCCCCAAAAGGGTCCAAAATAAGAAGCGTCAAAATTTCAAACTGGTGCCATTAGGTCGAGTGGCATATCAAATGAAAGGGATCAATTAGCCCAGCTTAAAGCAGTTTTTTATTTTTACGATGAATGGTTTTCATTTTATGATTAAAATTGTCCAAAAAATGACCATAACCTCTCCCTAATCTCCGAACTTTGCAATGCCAGAAATTTGTAACTAATATATGTTAAAGAAGGATCTATATTTTATATGAAAATTATAGCGAAGTCCCAACTTTAAACAGTTTTTGAGAAATCTTCCAAAATGGGGGGGTTGAAAACTAAAAGGGAGGGTTGATAGGTCGAGTGGGGTATTATATGAAAAGGCTTGATTTGAACAGTATATAACAGTTTTTATATTTTGATATCATGCATAGTTTTTCATTTAGAATGAAAAACAGTCCATAAAATACCCCCCCCCCCCCACCCTTAACTCCGCGGTTTGCGAAATGAAAAACCTGTTACAGAAACTCGCAAACACGACGCCTTGCCGTCGCGCTTAGTCCCGAGCGTCTGTCATATCTTGCTCTCGCGATTGTCGCCGGATAAGGTTTTAAAAGTTACAGTCATATTTTGGAAAAATTGCTCGGAAAATTTTAATATACTGAAAAAAATTAAAGTGGTAGTGTTATTAGATAAGGATTTATTTAAGGAAAATCTGTCGGGACAGCCAATAATTAATCATTTAGACACTAAACATAATTTAAAATATGAGTGACATTAACTTGTCATTTACTAGGTTTAATAAATTACTGGGGTGTACGGGGTTCCAACCTCTATCTTCGGAACTCAAGCCAACCTCACCTGCACTGCACCTCGTGCAGGTGAGGTTGGCTTGGCCCTGCTAAACAACGAACGGGGCTTTGGCAGCCGGCTGATTGCGGCATAGCACAGCCTACACCGGCACAGCTAAATCCCCTGGCTACGGGCAGCAGCGTTGGTGGTGCGAGAAGTTGTGCCCTGCGATCCCCAACCCGCATGCCCAGCGTAGGGATTATGGGCATACCTCTTTTTATTAGGGGAGGCCTATGTCCAGCAGTGGACTGATATAGGCTGATGTGGTGTGGTGTGGTGGGAATAAATTACTAAGGAAATTCGTATTGAAACAGGCTTAGCATAAGAAGTAAATAGAATAAGCCCTCATTAAGTCACTGCAACGCTAATCCAAGCATTGATCTTCCAGCGTCCCTCCTCTTCGATGTAAACAGGTATCGCTGAAATTAAACGGGATAATTCAGGGCTTTAAGCTATGACCTTTATTGTAAAAGGAAGGCTTGAAGCGCACGAAACGCTCACGTGGCTTACTTCGATTCTCTCAGATCATCAGAAAATATTCGCTATTCAATCGAGTGTGCTTCGGTGGGGCGATCACGATTATTTAAAACTGACAGCTGAAAAATATTGGTCCTTTCTTTTTCGTAAGAGTTAGTGGTCAACTCTGGTGTCAGAGTTTTTAACCCGCCCGGAAGCGGTCATAACGTGCGTTCCAAAGCATGCTCAAATCTTAAACCACTAAACGGTCACCCATACAGTGACCGGGCAGAGTGTTGTTTAACCAAGGTGATCTATTAGAACATTTTGGATATGTAAATAACGGACTAATTAGAATTTTTCAGTCGTCTAGTCTATTGTCATATCCCTGAAATACAGTTAGATTTATAGTCAGTGCGAAAAGCATTGCTTATGTTATTGAATTAATTATGATTTTCTTGTAAATAAAAAGAACAATAAAACTTTTATACTAAAATAATTATTATGTCGATCACAATCCAACAGTTTCGAATAATAAGTAAAACATACCCAAGAAGTTTTGCTTGTATTGTATATAATAATCATCATCACCATCTGCCTATAGCAGTCCGTTGTTGGACATAGGCCTCCCCTAATGAGTACCATGGGCGATAATGATTTATGAAAGAAAAAAAAATACGCCATTCCCGATCTGCGAAGGGCTGCTAGATGCATCGAGCTCAGGACAGAGCGCAATGGTGCTCATCAGGCGAGCTAATAATAATCGTAAAAAAATCTTTTTTTTATACGATTGTTATACCCTTCCCCCCGGACCTCGAAAGCGAGTAGACGTCTCTAGCCACGTTATACTTTATTTAATAAATATTAAATCGTTTTTAACAAATTAAATCACATTGAAAAAAATAGGAGTGCATAATCAAGCAGGAGATTGAAGAAAGCGGGTGACGTATTTGTGCGCGCACAAGCGTACACATAGCTACTCATTCATTGAGAGAACCCTACTATACTACTACATCGTCTACCTCTACGCCCCACCTCACCGCTTGCGCGCCCGCGCCTCGGCAACCGGTTAGTACACCTCTACGTTACTGATGCGAGCCTGGTACTTCAAATTCAAACCGTGCCAGACAACTCAGCTTTAGTTACGGAATGCATGCCTTCTTCTTGACTTCTCCTACAGCCTGCTACTAGCCTGGTGTATTGGTTTCGCATATCAATCAGTAGGAAAATACCCCGCGCTTCTGCAACCAATTAGTGCACCTCTACTATACTGATGCGTGCCTGGTACTTCAGCTACAGACCTTACCGGACGATTCGCTGCTTTCATAACGGGACGCATGCATCCTTCTTGACTACTCCTACAACCTGCTACTACCCTGGTGTCTTTCTTGGTTTTGAATAATGTATAACTACTTACATATATGCTGAATTGATTACCAGTCTGGCTACCTTCATAAATAAGTACGGTACACACCTAATTGTACCTGCTATCTCTACATAATTGCTAAGTATTTGCCATCTCTGTCTAAGCAGTTTGCTGAGAGCCAACATATGAGACTACTCTCGCCTGTTTATATCTACAGAAAGTACCGAGTGAGTACCTCTGCAGCTTGCTAAGCGCCTGGTGTTCTGTTTGCAAGCCTACTAAGTATTGGAACGATCGAACCAGTCTTTACTCTACCTACATCATACGGTGATTTAATAACCAGAATACTAAAAAAAAAATGAGTACCCAACGCACACCACCGCCAGCGAACACTGCCGAGAGTGCTATACGGCTCTATGCCGATGATAACCCACGTAACAAACGGCCCAGACCAACCGACTCGCCCGAACAACCCGGTGACCACGATAGTAACGATGCAATTATGACCATGCTCTCAAAATGGAAAGCCGAACAAGAGTCTATTCTATCAACACTCGTGAGGGATGTGTCTGAAATAAAGACCGAGATAAGACAGGTACACCAGACAAATACAGAGATTGAAAAATCGTTAGAGTTTGTCTGTAAAAACTATGAGGAGCTGAAAGGAAGAGTCGAGAGTTTGGAAAAACACAGAGAAGAAAGCAATAAATACATTGAAAAATTAGAGGATCGAGTAGAAGAGCTGGAGAGAAATGCGAGAAGCGCGTGTTTGGAAATTAGGGGAATTCCTGAAAAACCCAATGAAACAAAAAATGACCTTCTAAGTGTAATAGATAATATACAAAATAAACTGCAACTGGAAGTTGAACGAGGTCATATAAAAAACATATATCGTGCCAGAGGAAAGCCGAATGGAGAACGTCCAATTGTCATGGATTTGGCAACGCCCATTAAGAAGTATAACTTTCTTCAGGCTGTTAAAAAGTATAATACACATCACATCAATGACAGATTTAATACAACCTCAATTGGAATGATGGGAAAAAAGAGTCCCATATATTTCTCTGACTTCTTGACGCCAAGAGCGAGAAGGTTGTATTTCCTAGCCCGAGATCTGGCAAAGACCAATGGATACAAATTCTGTTGGTGTATAAATGGCAAAATCTATATGCGAAAGGGTGAAGGCGTCCCAGCCATTCCTATAACATCGGAGCAGAAACTTGAAGAAATTAAAGGAAAAAAGTGACTAGATAGTAATTTTTGGTTTTCTGGCACAAAATCTAGCTATAATATGCATGTTAATTGTAAGCAAATCACTATTCATAATTTAGATATTATTTTGGAAATAGCTCTTAATGATTACTGTTTAACTATTTATTCAACTATAATAGTAATTGTTACACTCACTTACTTCCCGACGTACCTCACACTCAATAATGACCACTCATACAAAATCTGCTCCTTTGGAAGCTTATGGAATTTTCTGACTTCCTTGGTTTTTAGTTGTAGACTACTGTGCATAATAACCAAATGGATATCCGACAACACTATTCAAAAGCATATAATCATTTTTGCTCTGATATCAACCTGCTTTGGTGCCACTTTGTATTACTTTAGTTATGGATGATAAAATCCAAAGTGAAATAAATTCACTCATTGATGAATTATCTGTGGCAAAAACCTTTGAAACTGAACCTGAAAACTGCCGGACACTTATCGATGTAGGAAATAAATCTGTAAATGTACTCTGTCAAAATATAAGAAGTGTAAATAAGAATCTTGCATCACTGGAATTGCTGCAGTTTAGGTTAGGATTTCACTGCGATATCCTGGTTTTAACTGAATGCTGGATTCCTGATGAAAAACCATTTCCAGTACTACCGGAATATAAAAATACTCATACGAGGAATTGTTTAAACAAAAATGGTGGCATTGTCGTTTACTATAAATCGGCTCTAAACTGCTCAATAGAGGAACCGGTGTTTCAGGATTCAAACTGTCTTATAGTTAAAATAGGTCATAGCATAGCGATAGTAGCACTGTATAGGTCACCATCGTTTTGTAACATAGAAAACTTTTTAAGCTCACTAGATAATATTCTAACCACGGTAAAGACATTTAAAACCGTTTCTGTTATGGGTGACATTAACATTGGTATAGAAGAGAATAATATAGATAGGCACTCACCTAGTTATCTCGAACTTATAGCTTCCCATGGGCTACTTCCTGCTCATATACTGCCAACTAGAGAACTTAGGTGTCTCGATCATATTATGCTTAAAAGTAGGTTCCAATGCACAGCTATTATACTTAAGACATATCTAACTGATCATCGTCCTATACTCCTAAGTGTGAAAACGAAATTAGTCAGTATTAACACACCTAAAAAAATAATAACTAAGATAAACACAGATGCCATCACAGAGCAAATTAAATCAATAGACTTTTCACATATACTTTACCAAGAAGATGCTAACCTGGCTGCTGAACGTCTAATCACCAAGATGATGGATATCATAAAATTAAATACTCGAATATTTAAAGTGCCTCTGTCCCGGCGCACAATTAAACCATGGATTACCCCTGGCCTTCTTCGGTGTATTCGCACTCGGGACAGAATGCACATCCACACAAATAAAAACCCAAATAATCAAATCTTAAAGAAAACATATATACGCTACAGAAATTTCTGTAACAAGCTGCTAAAAAAAGTAAAAATTAGCTATGAAAAAACTGAATTAGAAAAACATAAAAATAATATAAAGAAGACATGGCAAACTATAAGACAGATAAGCTACACTGGTAAGTCGAAATCGAATAGTGATTTACTACTTAATATAAAATCGAATCCGCAGCTATCGGTAGACTTCGTCAACAACTTTTTTGCAAATGTTGGCAAAACTTTAGCGGTTAAGATTAACTCCCACGGCGATGTCACAACTATAGACAAACAAGCACTAAACAAACTACCTTCTCAGGTCAACTCTTTCAGCATGCTCACAACTGATGACAAAGAAGTTTTCACCATACTTAATGACCTCAAAATCGACTGTGCCGTCGGATATGATGGGATATCAACAAAGATGCTCAAATTATCAAGCCCTACCTTGATACCAGTCATTACTCACATTTTCAATACTAGTCTTCTTAATGGGAGATTTCCAAGAGCTTTCAAAACATCCATAATTACACCTGTTCATAAGGGTGGCCAGGGAGACAGTGTCAACAACTATAGGCCCATATCAGTACTGACCACGCTTTCAAAAATATTTGAAAAAATTATTAATAAAAGATTAACTTCATATTTTGAAAAATATAATATACTATCACCAAATCAGTATGGATTTAGAAAAGACAAATCTACTGAAACTGCAGTAACTCGATTAATAGATCTCATCGTTTCCAAAATAGATAGTAAGAAAAAGGTCATAGGTGTATTTTTAGATCTAGCAAAAGCATTTGACACTGTCTCCATGCCAATCCTTGTTAAAAAACTAGAATTACTTGGTATCCGTGACATCTCTCTAGACCTTTTACGGGATTATCTGAGCGATAGGATCCAGAAGACAAAAATAGGGGATATAGTAAGCAAAGAAGAGCCAATGAGCTACGGGGTTCCCCAGGGAAGCGTCTTGGGCCCAACCCTCTTCCTAGTGTATGTCAATGATTTGTGCAATCTTGAAATTGCAAATGGTAAAATATTTTCTTACGCTGACGACACAGCAATCATTTTTGAAGGCAATACCTGGGAAGAGGCTCGGGCACACGCTGAAACTGGCTTAAAAACAATAATAAACTGGCTTAAATCTAATTTACTGACCTTAAATGTAGAAAAATCTAAGTTTATGACATTCAGAAACGTATGCGCAAAGAAACCGGATTTCTCATTAAAAGCTCACAGTCCATTGTGTTACATTCCTGTATGTAACACAATGGTCTGCGACTGTCCATCGTTAGAGAGAGTGGATAGTCTTAAATATTTAGGCTTAATAATTGACGACAAAGTTACATGGAGCAAACACATAGAAACACTGGCGAAAAGAGTGAGAAAATGCATATTTGTATTCAAATATTTAAGAGAGGTCGCTGACAGGAAATTGATTATTGATATATACAATGCTTTATGCAAATCCATACTCACCTATTGCAACATTACTTGGGGTGGGGCGTGTAAAACCTACATGATCACGCTTGAACGAGCACAACGAGCTGTATTAAAGGTAGCGTTGTCTAAACCCTACAAGTTCCCTACTTTTGAGCTGCATAAAGAATGCGACGTCCTTACAGTTCGTCAATTATTTATAATTAACACGGTTCTTTATCAACATAAAAATGTTGATATACATAATAACTTATCAACCGGGAAAAGAAGAAAAGATAGAATAATTTGTACCCCAAAATGCAAAACAACATCAGCACATCGACAGCAAATCTTTCTAGGACCGTTCCTCTACAACACAGTAAACAAAGTTATACGTGACTTTGTTTTCTTAAACAAGACAAATGCCAAGAAGATACTAAAGAAATGGCTTTTATCGCTTAGCTATGAAGATACTGAAGACCTATTAAAAGTACTGCATTGATCTGTCAATCCTTCGTATGAGCGATACTAAATTAGGCTCACATATATGTTTTATTCTGATTTGGTATACCTACCTACCTACACTCACACAACTAGCACTGGGTAGCAACATAGCTCTTTATTTATTTGTTCTTTTATTAGATTTAACGGGTAGTGAGATGATAACAATTGAATTGTTTTTTTTTATGGTATTGAAATACTTTTTTTTTTTCTAAAGTATCTGTTCCGTATTGACGTGATGAAGATAACGGATCAGGGAATAAATAAATAAATAAATAATGCTGGATCAGGGAATAAATAGATTTCCCTTTATGGGTATTTACGAATTATTAGATAATATTAAAATGAATTAAATGCGCTGTTATAATATATTATTTGAACTACTAAATAGGAATTAATGGAATGGTATATTTGATTTTTTTTTTATTTTTAAAATAATGCTTTAATAAGATATATAATGAACAAGAGAATTTAACTTGTTTTGTTGTGTTTTTTTTTTCTTTTTTAACTATTTGCTCAATTTAATACTGTGTTACTGATACGAAATTTGATTGATTTGTTAAACACTATGTTATTAATGTACGTATTCCTTATCACATATTAGAATAATGCTAATAGTGGCTAAGATTCGTGTAAGACTAGAAGGAAAACAGGACCTACAACACAAGTCTTAACGACTTAGTGTAGGTTCTGTCTGAAAATTATGTAATGTAAACAAGCCATTTTCTTTTAAGTAGAATAATTGTGTATTATGTGAAAATGTGTATGCATGCTTGATATGAAATAAATAAAAAAAAAAAAAAAAAAAAAAAAAAAAAAAAATTATGTTATTATTGTTTTTTAGGGTGACGTTACCGAGACGGTGAAACGAACGGTGAAAAATAAAAGATGGGTTGGCTACGTCAAGTGGGGTATCATATCAAAGGCCTAATTTGTACTGCACGAAACAGTTTTTTATTTCTTTTATCATGCACTGTTTTGGATTTATGATGAAAAACATCTAAAAAATGACCGCCCCCCGAAGTTTGCATAGTGAGGAACCTCTGATTTTTTTATATGTTATAGATATATAACTAAATTTTACAGGAAAATTGTAGTGAAGTCTCTATTTAAAACGGTTTTGTAGAAAAATTATAAATGTAAAAAAAAGGGTGGTCAATCTATAAGGAGAGTTATACGGTTAATAGAATGTTATCTGAAAGGCCTTTATTTACTGAATCTATTACAGGTTTTTATTTTTATATAAGACGTACCTTTTTTTCTATTACAAAAAAAACTTACTAATAACAAGAATACAACGGAATTGAGAACCTCCTCCTTCTTTGAAGTTGGTTAAAAAACTACTAGATAATTCCTTCACTAACTGTTTTAAATTATGGTGGTCAGCCACGTGGATGCAACTACCTACAAAAAAGCAAACTATGAAGAGCGGTAGAAAAAGTCCTACCCCTCTTCATACATTGAGTGTGAGTGAGAGAAACTATATATTTCCCTCACTAGAACTCACTACTATACTACTCATGATATCCACAAGAATACAATACTGAATGTATGAATTGGACCTAATTGACGTCACCCGCGGTGGGCGAGTTCACTCATATTTTACCGGTCTTGTTTATGTTGTGGGCTAGCTTGCGTGGGCGAGAATAAGGTTGATTATGGGGCTAGCTTTCAAAGTCAAATTAGCTCAATGTAGCTTATGAATAATGTAGCATTTTGATTTTCTGTCTGCCATGGTCCATCTGTGTAATTTCCTACTGCTAGCTAATAAGTAAAATCTAATCCAAGAGATATCCTAATATAAACTTTACATGACTGAGAAGGGTAAGGTTTACCCTTAAAGTCTCCGTTCCTTCATCAAAACGTTATTAGAAAACTTTTCAATACAATACTGAATGTATGAATTGGACCTAATTGACGTCACCCGCGGTGGGCGAGTTCACTCATATTTTACCGGTCTTGTTTATGTTGTGGCCTAGCTTGCGTGGGCGAGAATAAGGTTGATTATGGGGCTAGCTTTCAAAGTCAAATTAGCTCAATGTAGCTTATGAATAATGTAGCATTTTGATTTTCTGTCTGCCATGGTCCATCTGTGTAATTTCCTACTGCTAGCTAATAAGTAAAATCTAATCCAAGAGATATCCTAATATAAACTTTACATGACTGAGAAGGGTAAGATTTACCCTTAAAGTCTCCGTTCCTTCATCAAAACGTTATTAGAAAACTTTTCAATACAATACTGAATGTATGAATTGGACCTAATTGACGTCACCCGCGGTGGGCGAGTTCACTCATATTTTACCGGTCTTGTTTATGTTGTGGCCTAGCTTGCGTGGGCGAGAATAAGGTTGATTATGGGGCTAGCTTTCAAAGTCAAATTAGCTCAATGTAGCTTATGAATAATGTAGCATTTTGATTTTCTGTCTGCCATGGTCCATCTGTGTAATTTCCTACTGCTAGCTAATAAGTAAAATCTAATCCAAGAGATATCCTAATATAAACTTTACATGACTGAGAAGGGTAAGGTTTACCCTTAAAGTCTCCGTTCCTTCATCAAAACGTTATTAGAAAACTTTTCATCCTACTTATACATACTCCTACATAACAAATATTCGATTTCCTATTTCATCTGTAGAATTTTCGAATAAATCAAACATCGAATTACATCCCAACTCAATTGTTTTGTCGAATATATTCGATGAAATTAGGTGGGTACACTCGGCTACGTACAGGGTGTAAAAAGAATATTTATACAATCAAGAGTAAAGGGTTGTAAGCACCATCTTTAGTTATCCAAACCAATCTCACCTGCTCGTGGTGTACCATGCTGAATAACAAACGGGGCTCTGGCGGCTGGCTGATTGCAGCATAACGCAGCCTAACACTGGTACAGCTAATTCCCCTGGCCACCGATGGGCAGCAATGTCGGCGGTGCGAGAAGCTGTGCCCTGCGATCCCCAACCCACATGCCTAGCGTGGTGATTATAGGCATCGATATACTATAATAATTATAGGCATATCCCCTTCTTATAGGAGAGGCCTACGTCCAGCAGTGGACTGAATAGGCTGGTGTTCTTGTTGTTATAAAATCAAGAAATTCTGCATTTAGATAATTTTTAGTGTATGAGTATTCTGTTTGAATTGTTAAAAAAACAAAACGAACTTTTACTGTCACTATTTTGCTATAAGTATTGTTTAATGAAATGAAATGAAATCGAGAAATCATTAGATTGAACATTGTCATTTAGTTGCTGCATGATAAATAAACCTACTTTTTATTTTTCTTCATGTTCGTATGGCCTAGTGATCAGCTCTGGTGTCGGAGTTTTAAGGCCGTTCGAAGGCCTAGTACCTAATATTCATCGTTTAAAAATTTGGTAATGGAAAAATAGATTTAGCAAGGTTGTATAGGTACTTGCAAAGTGTTGCGCTCAGTTTAGAAGTGCTTCTAATACACCCTATACACAAAAGGAATCTCAATGTAAATCCATTGTATGTGGTCACTCACACAGAAGGAAACTATAGTGTAACCGTTGCCAGGTTATGAGCTACGTACCGTATGTTATGTATGTATGTATGTACCTACGTCGTACGTGGCGAATGATAGCTATTGGATTGTGAACTAGGTACTTGACTAGTAATAATGTATCCACAGACCAGAATACGTCTGTGATTAGTAGTAGACCAGTAGGTATAATCTTATTGTTTTTTTAGGGTTCCGTACACAATGGGTACAAACTGGACCCTATCACTTACACTCGACTCACTCTGTCAGTCACCAGGCTGTATTTCATGAACCGTGATAGCTACACAGTTGAAATTTTCACAGACGATGAATTTTTGTAGCCGTTATAGACAGAATAAAATAAATATTAAATTGGAGCTCCCATACGACAAACGTGATTTTTTTTGCCATTTTTGCTCGATATTAATATCAAAAACAGGTAGACGAAATATTCATAAAATATTTATTCTATATTCACTTTAAAAACAAATGATAAAAATTAATTAAGGGGGGCTCCCATACATGTATAGATAATGGTATGGAACCCTCGTGCGCGTGTCCGACTCACACTTGTCGGTCTTTTTTGTTAGTAGCTGAAGTACACTAGGAACAACAGGTTCACAGAGAATTAAATATTCTACTCGATTTTATTCACAACAAGGTCACCCTCACACAAAATTCCAATATACGTTAAACCTATGTTGCTGACTGTACCACCTTAACTGGAAAAGTTTCCTAATAAAACAGTACGAGTGTACTGAACCCGTGTCTCTGAACTTGCGTATAATATTCAGAGCTGAACAAATGTGCTCGCAACTTACAACTAAACAAAATGCTACAAGTAAAGGGTAAAGTAAATAAAGCGTTACAACATTAACAGCTTGTCCAGTAAGTAACAAATTGGTTTCAATGCACATATTCAGTAGGTACCTAAAAGATGGGATGGCGACTGAAACATTCTAATTAGTCCGTCATTTACATTAACAAAAATATTAGTATTTTTTCTTTTGTCAATTAAACAAAAAATTACAAAGATATACCTAGTGCTTTGAAGTTCCGAGTGACGTCACGGCTTAGTACACTTTTACCTAGCCGTGACGTCACGAGCCCCCACTCCCAAATTTTGATGCTCTTTATCACCGTCAATTTTTATTTATTGTTAAACAAAAAAATACGTGTCCAATATTTTTTGTTGATCTATCTGACGGACTAATTAGAAATATTAATTTTTTTATCCAGTAGTCATCACTATTCTGTATTTTCCAAAGACTTTGGTTTATTTTTAAGATAGAGATACAAACAAGGATGGCAATACATGAATCACTCATGAGTGGAAAAGAGAAAGACTATTTAAATTTTACAAGCACTTAGTCAAATTATCTGTGGCCGATCAGCGGCCACTGTACTGGTAACGTGGGTACTATTACTATTTTCCTATTCACATCAGTTAAGTGTCATCTCGTTTGCCGCCATTTCTCAATCACAGATTTTATTCTTCTTATTTGATATACAATTGGCCAGTCACTATCAATCTTGACTGAAATTCATGGTATGTGAACTCTTTGATCTTTACTGTTTCGCGCGGTTTATCCATCCAATGAGGTTTTATCAGAAAAATCCAAAATGTAGCGCGTAATAAAGTAGGAGGATTACATAAACGATATTGAAGCAACCAATCTCAACGAAGCGATGGTAGTAGGTGATATTACGTAAATATGTAATAATTTGTAGCTTACAACACAGTTACTGATATGTGTGTAAAAGTTCACATCAGGAAAATATAGCCTCCCCCACACAGGTGCGTTATTATCGGTGTCGATATTGCGTTCCAATTCCTTGCACACTACTGTGTTATGGCAGCAGTGTATAACTTTGTAGCCGTCCTAATACATATTGCAAGATTTTGCAACGTAATTACGCATGCGATATTATCGCCGATAATAACACACATGCTTTAACTTTGGTGACGGTTTTTTCGTCGCAGTGTCATGCCCCACAATACCTATAAATCATCGAGATAACTAAATAAAACTCTACTATCAATATAGACTTTTTCAACGTTGACGCGTCTCCTAGAGGTTGCTACTACATACTTACTACACACACCTAACCATGGTATGCATGCAGGTCGACATGATAGATATTCCACGCCTCGCGCGTGAGCTCTCATCCAATAATCCCTTGGATCGAAACTTGCCGTCAAATTATGAATTTTAATGTCGGCCACATTTGGCAAGTCTTGGCCCCGCGCCATCCATTTATGTATTTGCATGGATTTTTAATTTGGAATTCATAGCTCGTATTTGCATGAATGATGCGATTGTAAGCCGCGCTGGCTAGAGCCAGCCTTTCATAAAAGTATTATGCTGTCAAGTCTTGGTTTCCTAGAGATGCTATTATGGCGATACTGAAAAAGAGCATTTAAGTTTTAAAAAAGTTCCTCACTTTCTCAGGTACGTTGGCTGCGAACAAAAACTAGTTCTGGAATAAAATCTTTTTACATAGATCATACATTCAAAAAAGAACCTACCTGCATACCTCATTATCGCCTAGACAGAAAATCTGAAAGATATCAAGGTGGAAACCCCATAGCGGGCGGTGTCGCGACACATTACATAAACCAGGGGATTAGTCGAGTGCTTGGCTAAGAGCCTGTCAGCTGGGCCATGCAGCGCGAGGATCGGAGACAGGAGACTTTATTTACATTTATCAAGATATTTACACTTAAAAAATATTAACTGCAACAATAATTTCGAAGGCATTTTAACGTAGCGATTTATAGCTGTTGTATTAAAGGTTGGTTATAAGTTGTTGTACTAAAAAGCTACCAGCTACCATTTGAGTTATTAACCACACTATATATTACAAATACGAAAGTTTGTGTGTACATTTGGACCTATTCAATTTTATAATGGCTAAATGGATTTGGTATACATCAATAGTGACCTTTATTCAAACATGGCTACCTAGAGATAAAGATAAAAAGATAAAGAAACAATTATTTAAGTCACAAGATTTAAAAAATAAACAAAAGTTAAGTGCTTAAATCTATTAAGAGAAATAGTGACACCAAAAGGGCGCCACTCAGCATATGCTGCAGAAATATGGAGGCTACTGCAGCGCTGGTTTTCAGTGACGCCACTGTATAGCTGCTAACAGAAGCCGCTGAGGACAAGCAGTCCAGTTCATCACGAAGACAAGATAGTGATCACGATCTTTTATCATTGAGTAACTGACAACAACTGACTGAAATTACAGGCACAAGAGGCTTATCACCTTCTTACCTTAGGTTGATGGACATTGCATGGCAGGGCATTGCATCGTAGGGCACAATACAATGTTTTATGATAGGTAATGGTTACCACTTAACATCAGGTGGGCCATGTGCTTGTTTCATCTTCAGTACCATTAAAAAGACACAGAGACGCGAGTGAAGTCATGGACGGAAGGTATTTATTAATATAGTAGACATATACGCAAATGGTAAAAAAAAACAAAAAGGATGCCAAACGCAGTTCAACTATACATCATACTAATAACAAAATTCGAAAGTTTATTGTAGCTTTTCCCACTGAACTCAGTAACGGCAAAACGGATTTGGAAGATAGATATCCAGGACGATAGTAGCTTGGTTAGTAGATAAGCATAAGCGAGCAAAACCGCGGGTGGAAGCTTGTATTAGTGACGACCTCTGTGGCGCAGTGGGCGAAGGTCCGCCTGGGGCTCGTTTCCCGCTGCGGAACAAATGTTTGCATATTCTGCAGATTATTTATCTCGGTCTGACTGTATTCTATGTCTGGTATATATGTATTTACAAAAAATATGTACATAAGTATTATATCAATCATGTGGTTCCCATAATACAAGTTCAGCTTCGTTTAGGGCTACATGATGCTGTGTGATAACGCCCAGCATTATTAATTTATTTATTCTACAGTTAGGAAATAATGAGCCACATCGAATTGATAACAAGTAAATAAATCTAAAGACGATGCCTGCTCAGTAGCTATAACTCGTGGTTCTTGGAGTGAGTTCAATCCGCCCAGTTGGCAGCCTGCAGGGGAAGCTACAGACGTCCATAACTACTAATCTAGTATTAATCAAGCGACATACATCACGGTGTCCCGCCGGCCGGATGTCAATTATAACCAGCCTATAGAAGCTACGTAGTATCTGGTAGTATGGAGTAGTGTGGCAGAGGTATTACGTTTAGCTATAGGTACTATCTGTTGCCCGCAACTTCATCCGCATTGATTCGAGATAGAATGTCATTTATAATGCGCACTGCTAAAATATGGAATCAGCTGCAAGCGTCTGTTTTTCCATTGACTTAGATAGATAGATAGATAAATCATTTATTTGTTACTACAGGCACACAATTCACATTAATAACAAGATATAAGCACAAAAAAAATAACATTAATAGAAAGAAAGAAACAAACATTTCAAAGTACCTAAGTCATAGGAATTATGAACTTTATGTAAGTTTGTGTGTGCTGCAGCAAGACAAAAAGGCCATGACTCAGTGATTTTTTTTCTTTAAAGCAAAAACACTGATTTTCAGTCAAGACCTGATCGAGAGCGAGTAGAACGAGACGCAAAATAATGTGTGGTTACGTACCTAGCTATGAAGTATGATGGTTGTGTAGCAAAAAACATTCCTAAATTTTGAATTTTGAAGATAGTGTATAATAATAAAGTATATTATGTGTTTTTAATAATGTATAATATGACAATAGTCTAACAAAATAATTAATGGGAGTTTTATTTTATTTCTGGCATACGAAGTGCTTGGGAATACCCTCTATTTGCTTTTGCAACAAAAACTTTTTGAAATTTACTTTAAATGCATATTTAGTGTTAGCATTGCGGATGGGGGTTGGTATATTGTTCCATCATTTGACTTACGACCCTAACGGCTTCAAAAAGAGAGTTAATAGGCATCTTCTGGGAAAGCTCGCCCCATAGTCGACCTCGTCCTTGCCTATGCAAGCCTCGAGGTCAAGAGCTGGCACATATTAAATTATAAAAAAATTTTTGCCAATAATCAAAATCGTTTATTTATTTGCTGCTAGCGATCCGCCCGGCTTCGCACGGGTTTAGTACGGTTGTGGTACGTTACTTTAGCGTTTGCAATGTAAGCGCATAAAAATGTGTTTATTTACCACATCACATTAGAAACCTCTAAAATTATAAGTGCTTCTCTACTATAATATTATGCATATATTAAATATATAAACCTTCCTCTTGAATCACTCCGTCTATTAAAAAAACCGTAACCGTAGTTTTAAAGATCTAAGTATAGATAGGGACAGACAGACAGACGGGGAGCGACTTTGTTTTATACTAGTTATAGTGATTAATGTAGATACAATAGGTCTCAGCAAAATGTCAACTAAAAATAAAGTATCCTATTCATCTTGATTCATTAAGGCATGCCAACATACAAAAATAAAATAAATGTCAAAGTAGTAGTCTAAATAAATTAAAGTAAAGAATAATAATAAGTAATTAATACTCAAAATGTCAAAAATTATAATCCAAATATTCCTTAATTTCATAAAAACATTTGCCCAATAACAATTTCTTTAGTCTACATAAAAATATTCACAGACAGGTTTTTAAAGTCATCCGGTAATTTATTAAAAATAATTTTCCAAATCGGTTCATAAATGACGGAGTTATGAGGAAACAAACATGAAAAAACAACCAAATTGAGAACCTCCTCGTTTTTAGAAGTCGGTTAAAAATTGTAATAGCGTGATAATAGACACTTTTCACGAATGTCTTTTGCAATTTCCTTCCCCAGTATGCAAACTATTTCCAATTTAATTGAAATCGAAAGATCGTTTAGGTGTGATACTATATGAGACAGACAGACTTAATTTCTTATTTACGATATTAAAGTATGAATTAGGAAGGTAAACTGGATGAATTGAAAATTGACTTAGTTATCTATCTACAAGGGTTATTCTGAGCAGAGCATCTAAATAAGTGATCCTTCACCCGGACGCGGAGTGACTACTTAGTGGTGTTTGAATCAGAGCTCGAGTAAGTGTTCCGTGCAGAGCGCTTTCGTGCTCCAAAAGGCACGTCTAGATGTTGGTTTAGGCTTTTCTAGACATTAAACTATTTAGGCCTTTACATTCCTAAGCACAACAACACCAAAGCCAGCCTCTAGTGCTATACGAAAACGTGAAGCGTCAGATTCAATTCTCGAATGTTCAAAGAGAGCCATTTCGTAAAAGTTCCAAACCTCATTCAAGGAAAAGAACCTTTTGTCTAAATTCAAGTGAAAAGTAACAAAACCTAAGATAAGCTCTGAAACCTAGCTCTCTAGACGCGCGAATAAAGAAACTACCTACCCCTTATTTGACTTGCTAATCCGGACATTTTTATTCAGCAGGTACTTACGAATCCAGTTCATTACTAGGTGTACTTACTGTTCTTAAGAAAGCTAAATTACGTTTACTACTTGATAAACAAATGGTAGAAGACAGATAAGCTGATTTGAGACAGTCGAATAATGCGCAGTAAGATGTGTTACTAATATTTATTTTTTATTTAATAATTGCGGATGACACTTAAAGATGGCCTATAACAGTCCACTGCTGGACATAGGCCTCACCTAATGAGCGCCATTGCGCCTTGTCCTCAGCTCGACACATCCAGCGTCTACCAGCAGCCTTTCGCAAATCGTCACTTCACCTGGCCGGAGGGCGTCCTACACTACTTTTGCCGAGCCGCGGTCTTCACTCAAGAACTCGTTTACCCAAACGGTTATCGGTTCTTCGGCAGATATGGCCAGCCCACTGCCACTTCAGCTTACTAATTCACTGAGCCTATAGAGCTCTGAGTATACCTCAGAGTAAGTGCCTGCATTTATAAAAACTAAAAAAGCACATAAGAACCATATACAATATAAGAAAAGATTTAATTATAAGAAGCCATATAAATTTAGCTGAATACATATAAATCTATTTCTGAGAAAAGGTGAACACAAGTCTTGTGCATGTACTTTTAGCTACAAACTTAGGGTAAACTCTAATTATATGTGAAAATTGTTTAAGTAGCTGTTTATAGTATAGCTTTTAGTTTAGAGACCACCCTGCGGATACTCTTCTATGCTTTACGCACAAAAATTCTATTTTACTGGAGCCACAGATACCATAATACCTACTATAGTCTACAACAGTACGCTGGATGTAATGTCTCGTAACATCGTAAACTAAATCTGCACATTTAGTCCGAGCTGGACAAACACACCAGAAAATGAATGAAAAGGTCCACAAAAGCTTTTATAAATCCCACATTTAGCATTGCATCCATTAACTCGACTCGTTCAAACAAAAAGTCATCCCACTACATCTCATGTGAAACTTTCTGAATCCTGCATGCGGGCATGACATTAAAACTTGAACAGCTGCAAAAATGTACAGTCGGTGCTTGTCCATTGCACGGTTATGAACCACATTTTCTCATGTGGACCTGTTAATAATCGGACGTCAATTTGTAGTCACGTCAATTGTTAAATTTGTGCTTTCTATGTAGTTGTGTTAATAAAAGATTGCAAAACCAATAATAGATTTATATAACGTCTAAGTAATGATAATACGTCGAAAATTATTACCTGATTTTCCAATCATATGTTAAATAAGTAGTTTATAAGTCATGTGGTTCCCAAAATACAAGGTCTGCTTCGTTTGGGGCTACATTATGCTGTGTGTGTCTAGCATTATAATTATCAAATAATTTGAGAATAAAAAAATATTTCCTTGATTAGATTTATTCAATGACTAAGCTGCTATTTGCTAGATTGCGTTTTGCTTAATAAATAATTTGATGATCTTGTTGACACTACTAAGCTTCTAGAGAAATCTGCAATCATGTATAATCTATTGGATGATGATTACCTACTATGCTCCAAGTTTCAAGTTCTTATTTATCTCAAAAAATAACATTACAAATACGATCTAAAGCTTTATATTTACAGATAAAGAGAAACAAAAATGTAACAAAAACTCATTTAAAATAAAAAACCAACAATACTAAAAATTAGACTTTAGACTTCGCCCAACTCAGTTATTTTTCTAAATAAAATATAAGCTACTCAAATATATTAAATAACACCTATTACTTAATTTAAACTTCAAACTTCATAATTATGTATTATCATACTAATTACAGGCACTTGATACCTATTAATATTTTTTAATGATGCGAAATGATGGCTTGATAATGGAAACGCACCAAACCCCGGCAAGTAAATGAAGAGTCAGCGAGATTACACGCAATAAAATAAACTCTGTACAACAACCGACTTTATGCTGCTTCAGAATAGTTCATATTTTTGTTGTAAACTCGAAGGTTAGTGAGGATTGTTGGTTTGACGGAGCAATCTGGAGTAAAGTGGGAATAATGGGCCGAGTCAGGACTTTCTTACAATGAGTTCTCTTTACGTGCTATTCTTGGGTACTAGGTTTTTTTAGTTCTTATTAGAAAGTTAAGGTTTTGTGTTTTGCTATCGAGTCACTATGAATTTTTATTATTATTAGTAATCTTGTTCTAAATAAGGTAACCACAAATTAGTCATAGAACACTGCGAAGGGCTCGTCAGGGGAAGTACTACCATCATACCTATTTCTGCCGTGAAGCTGCAGTGTTGTGTTCTAGTTTGAAGGGTGTGGGTGCTGGCTGGCAGGCACAAGAGGCTTATCACCTTCACGTCTCAAGTTGATGGACGGAGGGTATTGCATAGTAGGGCACATTCCAACCAAGCGTTATCTGCTTTGCAATGCTTTGTGATGGTAAACGGTTCGGTTAGCCTTTAAACGTCTGTAACATCAAGAGGTACACGCGCGTTGCCAACCCATTGAAACCGTTTGAAAGGTAAAAGAAGCACTAACTAGAATGGTGGATAAAACATTATCTGTCACGTTTTCACTAACGAGTAAAATTTTAAATCCTTTCAAAATAACTTTTAAATATTTTCAGCGTAAAATCTGAAGCCCGCACTGATACAGTTGACATCAAAAGTACCTTAATGAATAAAAAGTTTATAGTAGCTTAATAAGGTAAGGATTTAAATTGAATGTTGTTGGAATAATAATAAAAAAAATTTAAAACATGTTTTTTTTCTGGTTTGTGTTGTTCATACATCTTCATTATTGCTATGGATAGGATAAATAGTTTGGGTAATTTTCATTCATTTTAATAAGCCATTATCATGGTCGATTTGTACATAAGTTCCCAAATTATTCGCAGATTTATCACAATTTTGCTGTCCGAATAGTACCACTCGTCAAACACAAAGGTCTAGTTTTAGTTCCTAACAACGCCACTGCCATTTTTATATCTATAAATAACTCTAAATTTAATTTGAATGACCTATAATTTGACAATATATATATATATAATTTGATAATATATATATATATATATATATACAGTATATATTTTTTGTAATTAATTTTCACTATAAACGTAGGTAATAATTAAATTGTGAAAAGATTTGAAGATTAACAGTTTGTCAATTAAAAAAAAATTAAAAAAATGTTCATTAAATTAAGGTTGTTGACGAATCCAATGATTATTGTTTACTTAGTTTTTATTTTGTATCTTATTCCTTTATTTTCATTTTACATTTATTTATGTATGACTGTTTTAAAAATTTCTTTTGATTTGTAGCATATTTTTTTCTGTAATAATTTGTTTAATATATAATTTTGCATGCTTTTATGCCGATCATGGTTGTTCATAATTTAGTATTTACCACCCATTATTATATACCTATGTTTCGCAAATAAATAAATCTGAATCTGAACCTGACTTGCTGAAAAATATATCATTTATACGAGTTTTTACCCACTGTCCATCCTAAACTACCTGGGTGAACCATTCATAGTATATTGGAATCAAAATTAAAATTAATGCAAACCTTTAATTTAAATGTTGCTATTTTGTTTGATGTTCGTAAAGGGTAATGTGTGTAAAGTTGGAAGCCGTGGGTGTACTTTTGCATGTGTACAACTTTTTATTACACGCAACAAGGGTATTATAGTTAAGGTCATTCAAACCTTAGGTTTTACTACTTAGGTGTATATAGTCACAGATTGTAGGACCATGACGTGTGTAGTTGAACCATTTGACAAGCGCATTGTCTGGTATCAAGCGCTACAGACTATTACTAGTACTGAATTGTGATCATCGTACACTGTAACTTTCGATTCTTATTTTTGGTATTTTGCCAACTCTGGTTTTGAAATATTATATAATGCTAAGGCATAATCACACAGCATCATGTAGCCCCATACAAGCAGGGTTTGAGCTTGTATTATGGGAACTACATGACTGATATATTAAGTATATAAGTTTTGTTTGTAAATACATATATATAATGTTTGTATTTTATACATACCCATACTGGAGAGCTCTCGCAGCGGGAATCGAACTCGTGACCTTCTATGTCTCAAGCGGATCTTCGCCCACTGAGGCACAGAGGTCATCAAAATGATCTCCTAAAGGCCAACGGAGAGTAGGTTCCGTAGCGGTTTTAGCATAGAATGTATTCTAAATCTAGTTACTCAATTATTTACGTCCAAATTAACACATTCATAACTTTTTTCAATAATGGATTTAAATTAATTAAACTTATTTGAGTTGCTAAGTTCTTGGGTAGGAATTCCTTTATTTCCATAATTAGAAGTTTAGAATAGTAAAGTTAAACGATGTTTTAATTGAGAGCCCGTTGAAGACGATGTGAACAGCTGAAAGTAATGTCTAGTCTTGTTGTGTAAGCGTTCCCTAACGATACGACACGGAACATAATAAGAAACATTATACGGAACAGGTTTTTATTCTTCAGTGGATTTTTTATTTATTTATATAACAGGATACCTTCCTTCTTCTTCTGAGCTATGCCAACTCTGATGTCGGAGTTTCTAGTCTATTTGTTAACATATTTCAAGCCTTTACTTAAGGCGATACTCTATAATAAATCAAAGTATTTGTTGTGTTTCTTAAACTGAATTGGCAATCGCCGTTTAGCCTGATCCGTTTCGATATGAAAGAATCTTGGCCAGTGGCGATACATGATCTGATTCTCTGCGTACTTACCCAAAAAATAGATGTATTTATTTATACTATTACAAGCTCCCGCCCGCGGCTACGCTCGCGTGGTACCGGGATAAAAGGTCTATGTGTCCTATGCCTGTGTTAATCCAGGCCACAAAGTATGTATATTCCAAGTTTAATCCAAATCCGTTCAGTAGTTTTTGCGTGAAAGAGTAACAAACATTCATCCATACATCCATACTCACAAACTTTCGCATTTATAATATTAGTAGGATAAATAACAATTCGATGACCTTGTTGGAGCAGTGAGCTAACATTCGGCTGAAATGCACGAGGTGCAGATTCAATTCCCGCAACTGCACAAATGTTTGCGTGGGCTGCTAGTTGTTCCATGTCTTGATGTGGTATCACTATAGAGTACTCCATAGTTCCTGATACCCACGATACCAGGATAAAATCATAATATGTGGTCAAATCTTTGTTCTCATTTCATTTTTGGGTGTTAATATCAGTAATAACTTACTCGTATTACTGTCGACGTAAGCAACTTTTTGAAAGACGAATCACCAAAGTACAATTACTGAGAAGGCTTTAATTTCAACTCCAACCCCCAACACTCAAAAGCGCTGCGTACAAAATATCACTGAAAGTGAAAAGACAAACAAAAGCAATAGAATCATGTTTTTATTAGCAACTCGGAAAGCGGGCAGGCCAAGTAATTTACATCCCTCAAGAACAGCCCTTCACAAAACACGTCATTTAGCCAGCTTCTAGTCCAATTATAAATTCGCTCAGAACTTTAATTTTGCTGGATTTTTAGCACAATAGAAGGGTTCAGCGCCCTCTGCATTATTGAGTTACACAATTTTAAGTCTCTTCGGGCGGAGATTCGTCAGGAGATTTTATTCTCTTGTAAATAAAATAGGAGAGCGAGAAAGGGTGGTGACGGACTTTATCATTTTAAGCTTTGAATGAATTTATATAAGGTTTGTTGTGCTTCTACTTATTTCTTGGTTAATTTCAAAACTATGCTGATAAGCGTCTGCCACACTAATACCCGAAAAAATAAAGAAAGTCTGTGTTAATCCAGGTCACACACTATGCATATTCTTACATTCATCCAAATCGGTTCAGCGATTACGGAGTTGAGTGCAAACAAAAATACGAACACACAAACGCAATCACACAATCACATGAATACACCAACATAAACTTTCAAATGCCTTCGTTATCCCAAATGCCTTGAATAAAGAAATGATATGTTTGAGTTTCAGTTCAAATCTGTATGTTTACATAGAAATCATAAATTTCAAGAATCAGGACTAAATTCAATACCAGTAGGTACAATCGTATGTATTTATCCGATATCCTATTGTACCCTCTAATCCGATATGCAGTGGACTATTCGTTCAATAATATACTGATTTATAGAGGTTCCATTCGATTTGTGATCTCTATTTGTGAACCAGAGGATTATAAACGAGTTTGTTCACGTTATGGTTTTTCATACTATTAAATATAAAACTATTTAAGCATAAAAAATGCATAGCCTAAATGGAAAAGCAAAAATGGAATAATTATTTGCATTTTAAAATTGCATCGTCCCATTATCATCGTCATCATCTAAGACCTGACTTTACTTACATACAAATATACAGGCCTCGCGAGGTTTGTCTTCCAGCATGGTCTTTTTCAGTCACATCCACGAACGGGTACCATCCATCCAATATCCCGGCGATATAATATCTCATTAATATCCCACTACAAGTAACATTATTTGGTTCCAATTCTAAGCTTTTTTACTAATTTCAATGTGATGAGCCACTCCATCATTGAATATTACTTTTCAAATTATCTATATTTCATAACATATCAACAGGAAATGTTCCAAACAAGTTGTCTGTCAGTATGTAATGTATAGTTAGTTATCTATAGTCATCATAAAATTATCTACTTTAAATGCCTTGGAGATAATATCTCTTAATATCTGAAGGTTAGGCTCAATCCAATATCTCCAAATGTTCTGCAGTTCAATAATTGTTATGAAAAGCTTATTGAATGCCCTTCAAGGGGTAGGCATACTACAGGATTAACGGCTTTAGTCTGGGTTCAACCGACTAAAAGAAAGTGCCTTGAACTACTAAGTCACTTTCTTGATATTCTTTCCTAATATCTGTACGAACACAGAAATAAATAAAGTGAATTATTAAATTGACTGGCTGACAATAAACGTACAACCTAAAAGTCCTAGAGAAATTCTGAGAGTATATTTTTTGTAAAGTTTACGTGTACTTTTAAAGGATTTCCTACAATTCAGCTCAAGAAAAAACCTCTGCAGACGAAGTCACGGTGCGTACTCTAGTTCACTTTAAAAGGAGAAATAGCATTTTTTATGTTTTAAATATCCTTTTTAATATACAATTGAAACCCGTCACCCTGATACAGGGGATGCACTATCCAAGTAGCCTTTTAGGTTGCGTCAGAGGATTTAGTAAATCAGTTGCCCACTGAAATGATAAGAGCTATGCAGTATGTCTTAGCAAGACTGTCTAACTTAGCGTAGTATAATAAGAGTAAGCCACTAACTGCCGGTTCCTATATTATACAGTTACCGATGACGCTTAGTTTTCCCCTGAAAAATTTTCGACGCTTCGTTGTTAATTTTTGACAGTTTTTCAGGGGAAAACGAAGCGTTATCGGTAACGGTATATTATAGAAACCGGCCATAAGTCTGTGTTAGGCTTGACTAATTAGTCAGTAAGACAATCTTACTATGACAGACTGAATACCATTTCATTCATTCATTTCATTTATTCTTATGCAATTTGCAACCGTATTAGAATTTAAAAAAAAACACAAATTGGTTAAAAATTACACACGCAAACCGATAGGTAATTAGTTATGCTAAAAATTTAACACAGATAAAAAAATAATTATAACAAATGTCTAAGCCTGGTAAATAAATAATTCCCAAAATAATTAAAAATTATTAATGAGGGTAAATTTCCTCACACAATGTCGTCAATCGAATTTAAGCACTTGTCGAGTAACAGCTTTCTTAATTAGGTTTTGATTTAATACCGCGTGCTCTAATAAGCCTTTTACTGTCAAACTTAGACAAAATACAAAGTTTTCTAAACGTACAATGAACTCTACATATTTTTCCTTTCCCTACAAATCATCTCTAATGGGCCGGTAATCTGCTCATGCCATTCTTCCACTGTGGGCTCTTAATGCCCTACATAAGGTTTATCGCCCATAAACGTGTATGTACCTTGGGCCGTGATTTATATTTCATTCTTACCTCACTGCGCCCTTTTAGGACCACTTTATTTGAACCTAATCTCTTAGGTCTAAATATAGATAAGAAGTTAGTAAGGTCGGAATGAGATGTCATTTTCTGACAACTGTAAGTAGAAGACCTTCGGTGTTCACGGCGGTCACAACTTGGATGGGTGACCGTTTAGAGGAATTTAGATCTAAGCGCTTTCGTGCTTCAGAAGGCACGTTAAGATGTTAGTCCCGGCTTTTTTATTCGCTAAGCCATGAAGGTCTTCGGGCGGCCTAAAGACTCTGACACCAGAGTTGGCCACTATCTCATATGACGACCTCTGTAGCGCAGCGGGCGAATGTCCGCCTGAGACGCAGACGGTTGCGGGTTCGATTCCCGCCGCGGGGCAATTGTTTGCATGTTCTACAGATATTTGTCTCGGGTCTGGGTTTTTTCTAAGTATGATATGTATGTATTTACAAAAAAAAATCTTTAATGTCATCAATCATGTGGTTCCCATTATTCAAGCTCTGCTTAGTTTGGGGCTACATGATGCTGCGTGATAATGTCCAGCATTATTCATTCATATGAAGAAGGAATTGCCATGATAAAGGATTTTTAGTTCGTTTCAGCAAATTTGACAATATTACTGATACGTAATAGCTGTGTAGTTTGTTTTATGTTGTTTCGGTTTACCTTAAATTTCTTGTCAATTGTCATTTTAGTGTTTTCGTTACGAAATTTTTCTTTTTATTTATTTATATCTTTTGGTGGCTTCTCTTATACTTAGTATGGTCATTGTAAACACAATTATTGTAAGGCTATAAAAAAATGAAATGATGAAAAATATGAATCACTGAATTTAGTCTCTGGTACAGGTACTGTCATCATGATGGCCTTTGTGGCACACAAATATTTGCATTATTTGCAGATATTGGTCTCAGGTCTGGGTGTTTTCTTTGTATAATATTTGTGTATTTATAAACAAAATGCATTTAAGTTGTAAATCAGTCATGTGGTTCCCATAATACTAGACAATTAGACGTACATAATAATACTCAGCTTAGTTTGGGGTTCTTTCTTTATTATTATAATATCAATTTTAATTTTAAGTAAAGTTTGCAAAAACGGACAATCATTGTGCACAACTTAACAATTGTATTTTAAATTCACCAAGCTTAGCTTAGTAAAAACTATAGTAACTTTGCGACTCCGTAAAAAGTAAACACTCCCGTCCAATTAAAACTTGAGTCCGAGCTCCACCACAATACACCATCACATTACCATAATACAAGTTTATTGTCAACCATTTGCGGGACAGCAGTTACCAAGTAACAATATATTAATCTGTATAAAAAACTGAGTGAGAGAAATGGAAGGAGAATGTGCGGACCCCACATAACTTAAGATAAAGGCGGGCAGAAATTTGATGATGATGAATAAAATGCAATAATACTTACTTCTATCATCTAGATTAACAACATAATTATGGCCCAAAATAGATGTAAAGTAGAGATGATTATATGACACAGTAGTATTAGTTTTCAGCGCAGTATTAAAGTATTCATCATCATCATCATCATCATCGGCCTGTCAGCCTCCCCTAATGAACGCTATTGCGCCCTGTCCTCAGCTCGACGCATCCAGCTTCTACCTTTCGCAGATTATCACTTCACCAGAGGGCCTAGTACGAGTTGCACAATTCAAAAAACTTTTATAATGTACTATCATCATCAGCCTATAGCAGTCCACTGCTGGACATAGGATTCCCCTAATGAGCACCATTGCGCCCTGTCCTGAGCTCGACGAATATACTATATCGAGGTCAATTTTTTAAGTACGTTTTTTGGAAATTACGTAACTGGTTTTGAGTAGAAACTGCTCTAACAAAAAAAGTAGATAATGTAATCTTCGCATGCAATAATTATCCTTCAAAACGGTGAGGTAATTAACGAAAAAAGGTACTTCAAAATTGAGCTCGATATAGTGTATAATAAAAGTTTTCGAATTGTGCAACTCGTACAAGGCCCTCTGGGCGTCCTACACTACGTTTGCCGAGCTGCGTTCTCCAGTCAAGAACTCATTTACTCATGGTTATCGGTTTTTTGGTAGATATGGCACTTCAGCATGCTAATTCTCTGAGCTATGTCGACAGGTTTAGTTATATGTCGGATTAAACAATTATACAGTAAAGTGTTGAGTACACATAAAGATGTTAAATCTTTATGTGTTCATTCCTACCTATGACAAACAGTTCACAAATTAGTTTTGAAACGTGCTCATCAAGCAGCCTAAACTCAGAGCTAAACGAGGGTCAGAAAAAATAATTTTGAGCTTTAGTAAGTGAGTTAAAAAGTAATTACAGTAAGTACAGCGGTACCCGAGGTGAACCACCAGTGTTGTGTCTTAAAATCAAAATAAAACGTTGCATTTGCCCATAAAGTTGCAAGTGCTTGAAACAAAAGACCTCTGTGAAATGGTTGTAACGTATTAAGTGTCGACTGTAACTTAAGGTTGTAAAGCAGCATACAGACGATGACAAACAAAACGAACTTCCGTTATTTTCCTATTCCCACACCAGCCTATATCAGTCCACAGCTGGACATAAGCCTCCCCTAATAAAGGGGGATATGCCCATAATCCCCAAGCTAGGCAGGCGGGTTGGGGATCACAGGGCACAACTTCTCGCATCGCCAACGCTGCTGCCCGTCGGTGGCCAGGGTATTTAGCAGTGCCAATGTAGGCTGTGCTATGTTGCAATCAGCCGGCCCCCAGAGTCCCGTTCATTATTTTACAGGGTGCACCATGTGCAGGTGAGGTTGGCTTGGGTTCCAAAGATGCGGGTTGGAACCCTGTATACGCCTCTACCACCACTCTTCCTTTTCGGTAGATGTTTTACATCCGATATCTACCTGTATAATAGCAGAAGGCCTCCCTGTAAATGGCTCGTCCAGAGAACTACACCACCATGCTTTTTTCTGCCGTGAAGCATCATTGTTGTGTTTCTATAGAAGAGTGTAAATGCCGTGGTACAGGCACATGAGGCTTAACACCTTCATGCCTCAAGCGTGGTGGTGGTGTGGTGTTTAGCACAACAAAACCCAACCAACTAAAAAATCTATTGTCTGTAAAATAAATTATAACCGGAAAGAAAAATGTTTAGAGATTTCAAAACTGTTCGGGCGGACTGCTTGTTGCACGCACACATTCCTAGTTTTTTATTACGTATCTTAATGATATAGGTAGATATGATGTTATTATGTTGTGCTATGTGTATGTAACTAGAAAAAATATAAAGTACATATACTTATGTAAAAAAAAAAATCGCGAAATATGTTCAGAATCATGGTCTAGCAACCTTCCAGTTTTCGGTAGTAGTTTTTTTACGCCCTGTAGATATACAGAAGTAGTTGTGAGGAAGGACCTTTATTCGTGCTCGTAACTCGTGGAATTAAGCCGTAATGTGACAATGTGGGAATTGTGGGAAAGCTCCAAATGCAACTAAATGTTTTAAATGTCCGCTACAAAGTAAATGTTTACGTAATAGAGTTGAGCTTGACTGTTGAAAATTGCTGGAATATTAAAGTTAAACGAAGCATTCTAAATAAATAAACTATTTTTAATTTCATGTAGTTTTTATTGAAACTGTTATTTCATTTCGTGTTTGAAATGTTTTCGGATTTTTGTTATATTTTTAGTGTGCCAGATATTTGTTTACAAAAATCAATAGAAATAATCTTCTTTTGGGAACGTTGATACGGGTTTTTAAAAAGCTAACTTATTATATAAAACAAAACTTGGGTGATTACGTGTGCACCGATTTGGTAGCGCTTTAATACTGAATCAAATACATTAGTTACGGATGCAGCCGGACGATACACAGGCGGCTGCATCAGCATTACTATTCTAAGAAAGTGCATTCCAATGCAAGCAAAAATAATATTGTTTATTTAATCTAAGGCTAAGGGGTGAAGGCAAAGAAATAGGACTAAAGCATAGAAGAAGTCTTAAAATTCATTCATGCTCTGAACATTAACTCATACTGCTGATCTCTACTTTCTTATGTCCGTATATGTTAGCTAAAAAGAGATGCATACTTTATCTCAATGTGATTTCAGCGACTTCGTACGACTTCGTACCGGGGGCTGCAGTCTCGACATAGTTAGCGATCGCTACCTACCGAAATTCGGTAGCAGATCGGAAACAGATTTTCATACAAAAAAAACTGCGCGCGTCGAGGTGGACTGCGCTGATTGGTGCCGATTATTGACGGTTACGATTTTTGTCGTTAACATACAAGATACAATGTCAACTGTACAATTTTTGTGAATTTCATTGCGGCCAAATATGACAGCCCGATAAAGTTAACGATAACTATCGGTAACTTCTAACCTAAAAATAAATTTCCCTTATAATTTAGTGTTGCAAGAACATAAACTTATATAACTCCTTACAAACTAAAAACAATCATCATTGTTATGCGTTAATTTGTATACATCATTGCAAAAAAAGTTTAGAGATCTAGTTTATTTATATTTTTTTAATAGTAGACACAAAATGTTTTTTTATCCATTTAAGTATGTATGTGGATTGAAATTCGTCGATTAATTGAATTATGTATTTTTCAAATTTCTATTAATGTGTAACGGCTTTATAAATACTATTTTATCTATTTCGGGTCCTATTTTACCCAATTTAAGTGCATTTATTTTTATCTAGGTACCTAATTTTAAGATAATGTAACTAATTACACTTTAATTTTACATAAAATATTGCCTACTTTATAACTTGGGTGAAATAAATACCTATTAATCTTATCTTATCTAAATAGTAGACACATTGAATAAAATTATTTAATAACTTACGTCTTTACAGGTAAATATTTTTCCCCAATTTTCGGGAAGAGGTTTTTTTGTGGGCTTACACTTAGCGATATATCGGTAGTTAACGAAAAAGTCGAGACTGCTGCCCCAGGGCATTTGTATGAACCTGCATAGAAAAAAAAATATATGTATGCATTGCTTTCTAACTGATGATATTGCCCATAAAAGGTTGATATCAGCTGTATTGAATTTTAAGACTTTATCTAGTTGTCTTCCTTTAACTGTGGGTGAAGGGTATACATAACTAGATACTATCCATACATATGCTAATGAAGCGAACTTTAAAAATGATTTCTATTCTGTGAAATGACTTTATAAAAATCTTCACAAACCTCTTTACAGACATAAATGAAAAAAATACTAATCTTGTTTTTAAATAACTTCAACAAAGAGTTTCTCAATAATAAGTTTGTCCTTATTTTGAATTCGCGGAACTATCCTCCATCTTGAAATGTAATCTCGCTTGTTCTTTTCCCCGACTTGTCCTATCACTATTCTCCTCGGGACGGGACATTTTTTTGTGAGTTATTTAAATTTAAATATTTTCCACAACAATCTTCAGGGAACTACAAAAGTTGGGGTTTAATTTCAGACTTTTGTTATGTTTGAGCACTTTGTCTACTAAGATGCAACGTGCGTACGAGCTTATGGAAACGTTACGTTGCCTTTGTACTCCACTCCTGTCATTGGTACAGAATGTATTAACTCTCACTACGACACTATAGATATTACTTTCATTACAATTAAGATAGATAATAGCTAATATTTTTTATTTGTGTTGGAAACTGGAAGATAAAATTTTCCATATTCATTTTCACATTCTTGCCTTGAAATTGGTAAACTCTTTTATACACACTGAGGCATGAATATCACCCGAAATCAAATGTATCATTTACGTATCTTTGTGACACTTTAGCGGCCACTGGCCTTAATACTCGGTACTTACAGCGAACAATAGCTAAGAAAATTATTCATGAGAGCTGATTCTTACAGCGCAAAATAATTATTTGCGGAAGTGGAGCGAAAAGCTTTTTGTCCTTCGAGCCTGATACTTGATACTGTAATGGAGGTATCAGGAACTTAGGTTTAAAGAACATTTATTTCTCATAAAAACAATACAGTTCACTTATAATGCGATAAAATAAATCTTATTAAATATCTAGTTATATAGATTCACCTTTTTTTTCATTTCATTATTTTTTTCATTTCATTTCATTTATTCATGCTCCAATGTCTTAAATTACAGTGGTATAGCTTAGGTCTAGTTTAGCTTATGAGTAGGTTCGTAGGTACATTGACCCTGCTAGGGTACTGCAGGAAAAATAATTAATTTACAGAAATGTCAAAATACCTTATTCATTACTTATTATTAAATTACATATTTATTATTATTATAAGTTTAAAAAAAGGTCACCTTATGGGCTACAAACTAATAAATTTTTAGGTAAGTTTAACCTGTACGTTGCAGAATGTACTTCACGTATATATCACTTTAACTTACTTGTATATATAACTATAAAACTTAAACTTTCGGGTTATAGTATAATCATACGAACCCCATGGTTATGAGAACTAAGAGGTATCAAATACCTCTCGTCAATGTACTAAGCTATTAGTCATTGAGCAGTCTTGGAAGCTGCAACGTGGAGACAACAGCGCTTAGCTGTGATTGCCCGAAAATTTAGACGAGGTGAGGAGTTGACTCTGTAGCGCAGTCGGTTAGCGCGTCCCGGTATTAATGGGTCGGGGTTTCAAATCCTGTTTGAGTCGAAATTATTGTGATATTTTAAAAATCTTACGTACTAAATACTTTAATTCTATCAATGGTACTACAACATAACAAAATTCAATTGTACTGATACATTTGTTCCAAAGAGGGAATCGAACCAAAACCACTCACGTCTGAGACACAATGTAAGTCATATGTCCATTGAAGAACTAAATCCAAAGATGTACATAGCTCTGATTACTAGTCTGGGATAGATTGGCCCCTAAGCATTGTTCTTGAAAACGAGCCTTAGTCCTAGACTAGTACCAGCGATGGAACTAGAAAATAATATAAAACTTGTCATCCACATTCCAGTAGGTACGAAAGTGGTATAAATATAAACAAAACTTTATGATGTATAATGGTACTTAATTGGTTCAAGCAAGCCATGCTTGAACCAATTAAGTACCATTGTACATTTAAAAAGCTCAGAAAAACCCTCAATCAGCCAATCAATAGAGGCAATTAATAAATAAATCATAGAGCAATAGAGCGTAGAGCTTCGCACTCAGGAGGTTATCCATCTGTCATTGTCGATGGTCACGACGCCATGTTTTATTTATCGGCCGCCATTTGTGGGCCTACACAGGGAGGGATTTAGGATGGATTTAAGAGGACCCAGTGTCATTGGGGTCAGTGGCGTCTGGTTTTTGTTGGGAAGGTACAAACGTTTAAAATAACGAGTGCTCGATTTTTAAGGTTTTTTTTTGCCCGAAGAAAATAAAAACACCAGCCACAAACAGGACGTTTGTATTGTCGTTACAAAACTCATTTTTGTAACTTCTTCTGTCACTTGTTTTTTGGTCGATAGTAAAAAAAACCAAAGCGACGTTTTACGTAAAAAAATCGGTGATTTTGAATGTTTTTTCATGGAAAGCTCATGCATGACCAAAAATTTATGTAATCTCAAGCAGGCTCTCTATATTTGTTGTAAAGTGAGATTTCCCCGTTCTGTCCAATAAAAAACACTGTATCAATGTAGTTGGATCAGATTTTTATGTTATCTTTTCTTTGGATATAAAAATCAAGTCAAATCAAATTATTTATTCAAAGATTTTTGGTAACAAAGAGGTTTTAAATGGTTACTTATTTCTACAAAAAACTGCCTTCTCAGGTGTATGAAATGAAATTACAATAAAAATCATAAAATAACTAGTCAGAATTAAAAAAATAATAGATGTTTTTAATATTTAATTAATATCCTTAAAAATACTCGCTCATTGAATAAAAACAGCAATCTAAAAGCTAGTGTTGCAGTTTCACCTTGGGTCTGTTAATGGGACTGTCTTGTAACAATCAGTGAGAGCATTATAGATTTTGATCGCCATACAGAATGCATTTGATTTGGTTAACGTGAGTCTATTATTTTAAGAAGTTTATTATTGGTTGTATTTTATAATATCAATCTTTGATTCTCTAGTTAAAGATAAATTTAGGTCTAGGGTAGTGTTATCCGTAGATAGTGAGTACGTGACTGCCCTTAGTGATCAGAACCCATCGCTATTCCTCTCGCGCTTGCGATTCAACTTTTTTATTGTTTACAATCGCCGCTGGTGGTGATTGGGGCTGGTGACCGGAATATTGTTTTGGTAAAACTTGGTATCCGAAATATTATTAATAGGAAAGTATAATACCATTTGCAAGATAACAGTCAACTTTGTTTCCAAGACTATTTTTTGTATGAATAAGGGGAATAACGTCAAAGTATTTGCTGGTTATTTATGTAGTTATATATTGCTGGTGCTCTTAGCAAATTTGTTACCAGCAAATGACTTACTTTGACGTTACTTGAGGATGGTGAAAGAGGACCTTCATCTTAAAATTTGTCTTTAAAAATTTTCTTGAAAAAAATGAAATGAATTAAAAAATGTCTTAGACCCGATTTTTCTATCGAAAACTATTTAAAACAAATAGGACTTAAAAAAAAATTAACCAACTTCAAATAAATCACTTCTTACTTCTTGCCCCAAAGAATTTTGAAAATCGGTTCACAATTGACGGAGATATTGGTGATCATAGGGTGAAAATTTGTGAGGATGAGGTTTTTTTGAGTTTTCCGAGAAAAGTACCAATCCCTCAGGAATAAAATTTGTATGGGACCACCTGTAAAAATACCCTTTTAAAAAAAAAGAATTTTGGAAATCGATCCACAATTGACGGAGTTATAGGTGAACATACATAAAAAAGTCAAAAAAACTAAGGTTTCGACGAATTGATTACCTCCTCCTTTTTGAAGTCGGTTAATAACATAACATAACGCCTAAACGTATACATTGCTATACATAATAAAATTCTCTCGTGTGTTGTGAGTATGAGGAACTATGAGTATACTTTGTTACCACACCCAGACCCGGATAAAATATCTGTATCGTATGACATTAATCAATGTGTCATCATCATCATCATCGGCCGCCTGACTTCACCCACTGCTGGATATAGGCCTCTCTTTACGCGTACCAATCTCCATGGTTCAAAATCGTCGCATCCAATGTTTGGGCTGTTCTTATATACAAGTACATAATAATTTCACCATGTTGTGATACAGTCATTTAAGATCCAGTCCATCCAAAGGTTGTCAAGAAGAGATCGCTGTCAGCGATAAAACTGCCTATTATAATAATAATAAATGTATTTTTCTTGTCCGTTTTTTTTAGGGTTCCGTACTCAAAGGGTAAAAACGGGACCCTATTACTTAGACTCCACTGTCCGTCTGTCTGTCTGTCTGTCTGCCACCATGTTGTAACTTATAAACCGTGATAGCTAGATAAATCAAAATTTTACAAATGAGGATCTGTTGCAGCTATAACAACAAATACTTAAAAAATTGTTAACTCGACAAACTAGAAATCTGTACAAAATGAGGCTAATAATAAACTTCTAATAGAATGTCGCATTCAATGACAAATCCACTCGAATATAAAGAAAAAGCATTCGACAAACCGTCGTTCAGGCTTTTCAGTGGCTGACTTCGTGTAACATCATCAATCATGATGTCCCGGCCACATTTACTGGCTAAGCAGGTTGTAAGCGCTTGTTTACCTGCTTAAAGCTGATTCAAGTAAAGATGACTTGTTCCGGGTGCTCCGCGTAACCCCGCGCGGTTTAAAACCGCCCCCTTATGACCGCGCTCACTTTAGCACCGCGCCTCTTGTGCCGTGGGTTCTTATCCTCGCGCCTCTTAACAGTGGCCCTTTGAAGTTAGAGTTTATTTTTCCTCGCGAAGTACATTCAGACTTAATAATTGTATTGTTTTTAATATTAGGTAAGATTGGTGGTTTCTAGTTAAGTTTCTGATCATAAAGTATCAGGTTTGGTAAGTCAATTTTTTCCATGGATAGTTAAAGGCAGTGTCTAGAAACTTTAGAGAATTTTTGTTAATTTGTGTGTGTATTTGTGCGAATACACAAAGTTTGCGTGAATTGAACATAGACTATATTACCAAGCAACGTGAAGCCGTGAGCGTTTAACTGACGCAAGTAAGGAATTGGTAAGTCAGTTTCCTTTCATGGATAGTTAAAGGCCGTGTATAGAAAGTTTTTTTTTTGAGAAGTGTGTTAGTGTGCTTGTGCAATCTCACAAAGTATTTGCATTGACTATTGACAATAAGCTACTTTTAAAAAAAATGTAGCCGTGAGCGAAAGCTAGTGGTACTATTTCATCATTATCATCAGCAAATAGCAGTCCACTGCTGGACAAAGGCCTCCCATATTGAGCGCCACAGAATCGTTAAAATATGATATTCGATTGCTAGATTATTTTCACCTCTGTTTTTGAAATATCGAGCTATATTTGTCCTTCTTTAATGTAATTGTCTTTATTATTTGGCCATCAGTGGCACTGAAAATATAACCTCGAGCTACCTGCTTCCCTTGTGACCGTGTTCTTTGAGCGATCCACCATCCATTGTCAGCTGAGGGGCGAATATTAATTAAAAATCTGCCAATTGGCCTTTGTGTCCAATCAGGCGCCCTAATGGTCTTATTGTACGAGTTTTGTTTATATTTTCGGGTGTGTGGATATATGAGTTGCTGAAAAGCTTAAAAAAGAAGCATGGAGTTTTGAGTAATTTGTCATAAAATATATTAATAAATTATGCTTGCATGAGTGACGATCTGCGAAAGGCTGAAGAGGCTGGATGCGTCGAGCTGAGGACAGAGTGCAATGACGCTCATTAACGGAGGCCTATGTCCAGCAGTGGACTGCTATAGGCTGATGATCATGATGATGATGATGATGATAATGATTATAATCAATCATAATTATTATAGCCCCAAACTTAGCAAAGCTTGTGTTATGGGAACCATATTATTAATAATAAATAAATGATGCTGGGCACTAATCACACAGCTTCATGTAGAACTAAGCAGGGCTTGTATTATAGGAACCACATGACTGATAAACTACTTACATACATTTTTTTGTAAATACATAGAAAACACCCAGACCTGAGACCAATATCTGCAAATAATGCAAACATTTGTCCGACGGGGAATCGAACCCGCAACCTTCTGCGTCTTAGGCGGACTTTCGCCCACTGCGCTACAGAGGCCATCTAATAAGTATAGACAAGTATACTGTTACAATTTTTTTTTCTTTTTTTTTATATAATTATTACTCTAGTATGTACATAGGGAACACCCGAACCCGAGCCAAATATTTGAACATCATACAAACATTTGTCTGGAGCGGGAATCAAACAAGCAAATTTCTGCGTCTCAGGGCGAGCCCAATGCCACAAAAGTAGATTGCTAAATCCGTTAGATTGTTTAATACAGCCTATTGGTATAAAGCAACAATAATAACGAAAACCGCAAATACATCGAAATCGCATTTCGGCCGCACCGCAAGCCGGATAAAACTAATTTGAGCCGGTTACAACCGCATTAGGGCGCGACACGCGGCGCGATTATGAATTAGCTACTAATTAGCGTATGAGTGACGAAGATTAATCGCATCGTGTCGACTAATGCGTTTGTTAATCTCAACATTTTGGTTGACAATTTGGAAAATGGATGTCAACAATTTTGCGATAAAGAAACAATTTGAAAAACTTTGTACACGCTGATAATTTTCTATTTAAAGGCTTAGTTTGAATTATTATGCTCTAGTATTGCTATTGTATTGTTTTGAAGTAAGTGGCATATGAAGCCGAAACGTGACTCACAGTAAGGCTGGTCCACTAGTTTAAAGTCGTTCGGCGAGCTATGGAACAACCTATGCTCGGAGTTTCTCTGAAGGATAGAATTTGCAACGAGACTATTAGACATAGAACTAAAGTTGTGGATGTCCAGAGATATGTATCTCAGAGACTTAGCAAGCTGAAGTGACAGTGGGCTGGCCAAATCTGCCGAAGAACCGATAACCGTTGGGGTAAACGTGGTGTACGACGCCTTCCTGTCAGGTGGAGAGACGATTTGCGAAACGCTGTTGGTAGAAGCTGGATGCGTCGAGCTCAGGACAGGGCGCAATCATGCTCATTAGGGGAGGCCTGTGTCCAGCAGTACACTGCTATAGGCTTATGATGATAATGATGAAGTTATCTAGACCTGTCGGAAGACCAATAGCGAGAAGGGTCGACGACATAGGACGCGTCTTCGTGGTGGATGGCACAAACTTTGGAAGGGCTTTATCGAGCAGTGGATATAGTTGGACTGAAAAATACCAATAAAAAATATATTAAAAGAACAGAGAAATAAAATTTTACAAACTTTAAATTAGAGGGTATATACCCGGGATATCCTGAAATTGAACTGCGTGAAAACTGTCGCGCGACGACCATTAGTTTCTTTATGAAAGATGAAGAGAAGTCCTTATAATTAAGGAAGCGTAATCCTCAAGGCCAATGTCGACCGAACATTTAACTCCGCACAAACTTCATTACGACGGAAGTCGGACTGTAATGGCCGCTCCCGCAAACGTCTACATTCAAAACTTAGTCACGTAAAAAATG
Source organism: Horisme vitalbata (assembly GCA_951804965.1). Classification (NCBI taxonomy): domain Eukaryota; kingdom Metazoa; phylum Arthropoda; class Insecta; order Lepidoptera; family Geometridae; genus Horisme; species Horisme vitalbata. Next base: position 912,031 of record OX638096.1, read on the forward strand.
AATTCAAATTACAAACTTTTAAAGAGTCAATTTAGGAAGCAACGGGACGAAAGTGAGACTTTTAATTAAGAGAATGTTCTGCGGGGAAAGAATCGTACCTCGTTTCGAAATGGAGATTTAGGAATGTTGATGGTACTTCCGGTTTGTGTGGTTGGGTTTTGTAGGCTTGTGATAAACCATTTTTTATACAAGGTGTTTTAAACAGCATGTGTTAAATTATTATTTTTTTGTCTGGGCTAGGGCTCGTTGTTGTCGGAATATATAAGCTGTTGCAAAGGTTCTGCTATAAATTAAGTACCACAAAGGTCATCGAAAGAAAAAAAAATGTTTTTATTATATTCAAGCTAACAGCTCAAGGTTTCAACTGTTTCACATTCACTAAAGCCAATTACGTCACAAAACTTCAAAGTAAAATATTAATAGAAGATAAAAAATAATATGGTCAAAAAGGTTGGATCATATTTTGTTATGATTATTTTATTGCTGAAATACTAAGATAATCAATTTCATATTTTTTAGGTTTTCAGATAAAATTTGAGTTAAGTTATTTTCAACAATTCCTGTTTTTACAAACTTTATATTATATTATGCATATACAAGTGTATATAATGTACGAGTTTAGGCCCGTAACGAGAAAGTATACAACTTTTGGGCAACCCAATCCCGAGATTGAGGCATGTCTCCCAAAAGTTCAATAATTGTTTACAAACGAAATCCGGACACGAAATCGAATCGTATCCTTTTACACAAACGTAAAGAGAAACATTTGATACAAATGGAACCTTGATGTTATACAGTATCATATTCATGTTTGCATGAAAATATATTTATTTTTAGTAAAATATATAAGGTTCACATATCTTTATTTATTATGAAAAAAATCGTCCCACGTATTTGGGTGTAAGTCTTAGCGGTTACTCAAAAAATATTTTAACTAGGCATAATAGCGGATAAATGCTTAAAATTTACTAGGTACCATAATAATGCTTAATCCGTTTAAATTTGCCAAACAAGGATAGGCATCTTACGATTGTGAGTAGAGGAGTCTACCCTTAAGGGAATCACGCGGAGCTATTAAGTTAGTGAAACATTTTGTAAGTTCTAGCTTAGGGTATTCAACTCGATACAAGGGGACGAGATAGATAAATAGATAAACTTTTTAGTGTACACCAGATAAAATAAACAGTATTCAGGTTAAGTAACAATTTAAAAAAAGGTACAATGTAAAAGTGATCACTTCTAGACGGCGACGAAGTAAAAAGAAAAATAAATGAGGCCCAAAATGAGATGACAGAACGAACTTGTCTCACATTTACCAACATGGTCTGTCGCAGCATTAAATTGCGAAGAGTAGAAGAAGGGAAGGGAGGCATTTGCCTTGCAGTTGGATAGTGGTAGCTAATTAATAATAATATTAGTAGTATAAGCTGACTATTTTCTTCTTTCAACACTTATTTTTTTCTTTTTTCGACACTAAGCCGCAGGCAGGCAGGTTGGGCTGATCAACAAATCCCTTTTTTAACTGTACGGGCCGCATCCCGCACATTCAGCTTTAACAAACAATAAGTAAATTGTGCATAGTTAGTAGTAATTTTTCCCTAATAAAACAGTTGAAACCTCACATCATTGACGAACAGTCGTTTCACTCATTATCATACCGGTCCCATCAAAGCAAGCAATCATCATTATCATCATTCTGGGTATTGGAAACAAGCCGTACGCAGACAATAACAAAAATAAACAGAAGAATATCGATATAAATGAATATACGCACACTTGTGAAAAGCGATTGAATTTTTTCTTGATTGAAATCGGCAGGAAGAAACTAAGTGCAAATTGTCATTCAAGTCAATTCAAGTCCTACATCAATTTCAATAGAAATTGGCTCTTAAATCACTCTGCGTTAATCCTTCGATCAAAACTATGCAATTATAACGATAAAGCTGTGTTAGTTGCACAGTTATTGTTACGCGTCATCCATAACCTATCAATAGCGCGTAATTCTGTGTACTTTTTTCTAGTGAATATTAAAATTTCCAGTAAAATTGCTGTAGTAAATCTTATATAACTTAACAAGCATTTTAACCCGGAAACTGGTTAAAAATAACCATCCATTAAATAGCTAGTTACCGGAGCCTTCCGGTTACGGCGGCCGGAAGTGACAGCGACATGTGGTGAGGCTATTTAAATACGCTTAGGGGTAGTTTTAGGGTATCTTAATTTATTTAAATTGTTACTTGAAAGTGCTGTTAGAAAGGTTGTAGGGGTAAAATTTGTTAGGCAACTTTTGATTAACATTTTCATTGGTTTGTTGAAATCAACCAATCTAATTGTTAGTTTGTATCAACCAATGTTTTATGTTTAAACTTGTAAAACAACTGAATTGAGCATTTTATGATATTATATTTTAGTTCCCATTATACAAGCTCTGCTTAGTTTGGGGCTAGATGATGTATGATTATCTCCAGCATTATTTATTATTTATGTATCTATTTCATTAAAATGAGTTAAAAAACACCAATGGTATATCCCTGAGTACAGTCAGCATCAATAGTAGATGATGAGTTTCAGAATATCAATACAGCTGATAGAAATTTGCGTCAGAATTAGATAGCACTAAAGTGTTCCATAATTAGGTGATTGAAAAATATGCCAACAATAAGCTGATGACACTAACCATGTACCTGATGACTTTAAGGTTCAAAAGTATCTGATGTAAAATAGTTCTATAAATATACTAGCTGCACCCCGCGGCTTCGCCCGCGTGGAAATGTATGTGTCAAAATGTGTTTCATAATTTACATAAAGGTTTATTTTTACCACGTTTTGCGCGGAATAAAAAGTACTAACATATTATTAATGCATCTCCTAGCATACCCGTACACGTTCCGTTCTCGTTCCCACTCTTACTCCCTTTTTCGTTCCCGTTCCCACTCCTGTTCATGTCGATCACCAATTCAACTGCCGGTTAAGTATGATAAATTTTAATAAACTTACTTAACTTGAGAAATGATCGGTTCCCCATACAAACTTTCATCCCCAATCATACCCTGTTCAAGTTTTATTTTCTTAATGTAATTTTTAGGAATCAATTGGAATCAAAGTTCATTAATAAAAATTGATTACCTTTAGCCGCCTTAGGGGTTGCAGTGCGAAAAATCCTGAAACAGGTCATTTATTTCTAGAGGAGAGATTCTGTGCAATATTTCAAGTCGATTGGTAAAAATTTTTTTGTTCCCCATACAAACTTTGCCACACCCCGTTTACAACTTAAGAGAAAAAAAATCAAAATTAGATAAGCCTTTGTATTATTCACTAACTAACAAACATTCACACAGACTTTCACATTTATAATAATATAATAATAAAGTGTGATGTGATGTGATTTATAATATTAGTGTGATGTGATGTGATGTGATGTTAAAAAAAAATAAAAATAAAAATAAAAATAAAAATAAAAATAAAAATAAAAATAAAAATAAAAATAAAAATAAAAATAAAAATAAAAATAAAAATAAAAATAAAAATAAAAATAAAAATAAAAATAAAAATAAAAATAAAAATAAAAATAAAAATAAAAATAAAAATAAAAATAAAAATAAAAATAAAAATAAAAATAAAAATAAAAATAAAAATAAAAATAAAAATAAAAATAAAAATAAAAATAAAAATAAAAATAAAAATAAAAATAAAAATAAAAATAAAAATAAAAATAAAAATAAAAATAAAAATAAAAATAAAAATAAAAATAAAAATAAAAATAAAAATAAAAATAAAAATAAAAATAAAAATAAAAATAAAAATAAAAATAAAAATAAAAATAAAAATAAAAATAAAAATAAAAATAAAAATAAAAATAAAAATAAAAATAAAAAATTAAATAAAAATAAAAATAAAAATAAAAATAAAAATAAAAATAAAAATAAAAATAAAAATAAAAATAAAAATAAAAATAAAAATAAAAAATAAAATAAAAATAAAAATAAAAATAAAAATAAAAATAAAAATAAAAATAAAAATAAAAATAAAAATGAAAATAATAAAATAATAAATAATAAAATAATAAATAATAATAAATAAATAATCCTGAACGTTATCACACAGCATCATGTAGCCCCAAACTAAGCAGAGCTTCTATTATGGGAACCACATGATTGATATACTACATAGACACATTTTTTTTTGTAAATACATACATATCATACAAAGAAAATAAAAATAAAAATGAAAATAATTAAGAATTACTATCAACTGAGCTAAAAGGCCAGTTAAAATAGATAATCAGTTATTTTTGCTATGATAAATAGTCAGTTACTTTTGAACTTGTATCTTTATTGCCAAAATATTGCAAAGTAACATAATTCATATATTTATAAAACTATTTTACATCAGATACTTTAGAACCTTCAAGTCATCAGGTACATGTGGTGGTTAGTGTCATCAGCTTATTGTTGGCATATTTTTCAATCACCTATTTATGGAACACTTTAGTGCTATCTAATTCTGACGCAAATTTCTATCAGCTGTATTGAAATTCTGAAACTCATCATCTACTTTTGATGCTGACTGTACCTGCTAATCTATCCTGAAATTTGTGTTATGAGAGGTTTTCTATTTTTTTTAATGAAAATGACTGGTTTCTGAGATAGCGCTGGCTCATTGGGGTCCAACACCCATCTTTGGTACCCTAGCCATCCTCACCTGCACGTGCACCCTGATAAATAATGAACGGGGCTGGGCTATGGCGGCCGGTTGATTGCGGCATAGTGCAGCTTACATCGACACAGCTAAATCCAGTGGCCACCAATGGGCAGCAGCGTCGGTGGAGCGAGAAGCTGTGCCCTGCGATTCCCGACCCATGCTCAGCGTAGAGATTATGGGTACATCCTTCTATATAAAAGGAGGGAGTCTAGCAGTGGACTGATAGAGCCTGTTGTTGTATGTAGTGGACTCATTTGGAGTTTCGATCATTCACCAATTCATTATCACAGAGAACTTTTCCAGTACGACTTCCAACATGACTGAATGTTACTTCAGTTAACGCCCAGTTTTTTGCGAATAAAAAACCTATTAATAAAAGCAATCAAGCAAAAATTGAGTTCAGATCTTAAATACAGTCCTAAGTGGGTACAAATAACGCTGAATAAAAAAAAAATGCACAATTTAAAACTTAAATCTTAATTTTTCAACGAGAGACCCTTTTAACCCTTCACGTATCACTATTCAGAATGTGTTCGCAGCCTACACAAACGTACAAAGATAAGGAGTTGGCGCATTCCCCAAGGACAACTATTGAACTTGTGCTATGTACGAATGGAGCTTAGCACAAACTATCAGACGCGACTTAAGTCGTGACTAAAAGACGCGACTGATATTGCTTGAAGTTCACGCCATAATGTAAGACAAAAGCCGTGTTAGTTTAGGGGGATTTTTACCGACTTCCAATCCAGAGTTAGTGGGTTCAAATCCCGGTTCGTGGACAGTCCTGACCAATGGATTTTTCGTTTCTAAAAAATATGTGCGCATTACCGCGTACTCCAGAATTAATAGTTCGAATGGCATGCTGGTTTGGTGTTCCAATAAAAGCAGTGATGGGCTTGAAACCTGTCACATGGAATGCTAGGAAAGGGGGTGAGAAATGTACTATTATTATATTTGGACTTGCCTCTGACTACCATATAAATGGTATCCTCGATAAATTTGCGTACTGGGTAATATCTGATGATATTCATAACGGGGAAAAAGTTGAGTACGAGTAGTTTCGGTGTTTCTAGCAAATCATCAAGTTAAGGAACCCTCCGCTACGATTAAAATGTTTAGTGACATTTAGAATAAATCACTTTATATCTTGGTATGTAGTAACAGTAAGTAAATGGTAGATCACTGTTTGGGCAGGTGAATGTGTTCCGTGCTTCAGAAGAGATAAGCCATGCCAAGGGCCTTCGCGCCGCCTGAAACTCTGAGAACAGAGTTGGTCACTGGTTATTTGAAAGAAAAGGCAATAGCCGGCGAATCATATCTTTTTTGAAGCTTTAGTGCTTGTGGTTACGTTTGTAAAAAATGTTAGAAAATAGTTAAAAATTGCTATTCAAAAATTGCGAAAATGCGAAAGCCTCAATTAACAATCAATTCAATTCAATTTTATTTATTTATTTTGAAGGACATGGGTAAAAAAGGTGATTGAAATATGGCAGCCATAAATAGTTTTTTAACAGGTTTTACATTAGGTTAAAACATTATCAAATTACTAAATGAAAAGACAAGGTTTTAGCCAATTAGGTATTAAAATCAAAACATTATCATAAAAATAAATTAAAAAATTGTCAGAAAGGTATTCAATGTCACTGTATTGCCTTTAATAGTTAAAACTTCTTCACCTATAAGACAAAAAAAAAATTTTTTTCGTCGTAAAATAGTCTTGTCCGATATTCAGTTTCAAACTAAAGCAGTTGTGTACTACGAGAGAACGTCATGGTTACTGATGAGTATGGATTTATTAGAGTTATAATAACTTACGGAAATCATGCTACGCTATAGATTATGCTACGCCGTAGATCATGCTACGTCGTAAGCTACGCCGTAGCTGATTACTACTATTCGTAGGGTCGGTGTATAATAATGACAGTAATTTATTTGAAGAATATGTAAGGGCTAAGGGCTGCTTGTTTCCACCCTCCGACCTTACATGGAGAAGATGCTACGTAGGTTGATAGTTGTTTCCCTTACACGGCACCAACGATTCACTGATAGTTCATAGAGGGTTAGCTAGTTAGATTGAGCACGTAAACACCAGATTCACAAGTAAAGTTAGTGTATTCAAAGTTATGTTAATTACAAGGTAAAGGTGGCAAATCTTTCCTTGGTAGTGTCTCTGGCGCGAGTAGGTCACGTACTGAATGTTAAATGCTCTAAATTATTTGTTTCCGTAAAAGATGCAGCGCGTGCGATGCAAAGTAAATCGCAGCGCGCGCAAATTACCAAAATGTATGGTGAAACCGTACATGTTGGCAACCCCAAAAGAAGTTACTTAAAGTTAAAGTTAAATGACTACCAAGAGAAGATAAGCCAGTACAAAGCCAAGAAAGATTATTCATCGAAGTTAAACGCGACGTTGTCTCCGCCCTTGGTAGGCGACGGTTGGCGCTCTCGCCGTGCCCGTGGAGCCTCCATTGCCAGGGATGCTGCCTGGTCGTGCGCGGTCGGTTCGACCCTACCTTGCTTGGAGCATGGTTGAAGCTCTATGACTTCGATGCGTGGCTCTCTCGAGCGTTCTTGTTTGCTCTTGGCCTGTTTGTTGGATTGGTATTTCGTGACTACCCAGACGATGATGATGATGATTACGATTACAAGTAGAAGGTAGCAAATCGCATATTGATGTATGTCATGAGTAGTTATTTTTTGAGGGAGGATTTCTCTTTCCCTTTGATACAGGAGTCGTCTGTCAATGTCCTGGGTACCCTCCGCTTGTTCTAAAATATCCCATGGCACCTTGTGGTAGGTCAGGTTAACGATGTTATTGACCGTTGAGTTTAACAGTGGGATATTGATGTTAGACTCCATCTTCATGTTTGTGTTGTACTCGTTGCGTGAGTAGATTGTGAAGTCGTTGGATTGCAACAAGCATCCTTGCTTTAGAGTTACAAGGCCAGATGAAGTCATGACAAAAGAACTAACGTCATTCTCGCATATTGTGCGCAAAGTGCAAGCTCCGCAACAAATAGCCAGCCAGGTGTTAGGCGAATGTAACTCGACCCATACGTCACTGCATGACGTTTTTCTGATGTCACAGGGGGCGTTTGACCTATGACTAAGAAGTTTTGCCTCACATGAAGCGTTCTTGCTTTCGAAGCTGTAAATTGGCATGTTTTCATTACATACCAAATAATCTTGTTTCATAACAGTACACTGCTTTATCTCCTTTTCAGTTGGTGAGATGTAGGAGTTCTTCTTAAAGTTTACCGCAATGTACTGAGACTGAAGTTGTATGATGGCGAATTCTGTCTGGTTTCTCATGGGTATTGGAGTAACTTTGTATAACAGGAAATCTTCATCGGTTGTTAGTGGGATGTGGACTTCAAATAAAAAGTAGCTAGATGTAACTCGAGCCTTCATATAGAGTATCTTGTAAATATCTAAGATATCTTTCTTGACGTTTTCTAATGGCAGTGCTAATCTCTTTGGAAGGCTTCCAGCTATGATACTTAGTTGTTCCACTAGGTTCACCGGCGTCAGTAAATGTACATCCATGTGTCCTTTGTAGACATTGGTTAGTGTATCAAACAGTAGTTCTTGCATTTCTCTCAAGTTTTTGAGTAGTAGATAAGTGGATAATGATGCAGAATTGAAATAGCTCGATGCCATAATGATCTCCATGGTTGACTCAACCTTTGCTAGATTAGAGTTAGTTTCGTTCATGAACCTTTCAACTATGTTGAGCTGGTTGTGAATGTTTTCTTCCGTTTTCTTTAGTACCTTGTTTTCCAGTTCCACAATAGATGTTTGGTTTTTTATTAGACCAAGCATGTAGTTCTGGTTATTTTGGATGTTTTGGATGTCTTGGTGGTACTTGTCGGCAAAGTCTTGATCAAGAACACCGAAAAGGCTGTTGGCGATGGAGCCGATGCCGTTGATCAGCCCTCTCTTCTTGCGGCCGCTCATGTGTTGATGAGGAGTTAGTAAAATGCTGTTGTAGTGTCGCAGAAGTTCCATTTCATGAGATAATTGTCCAAGTGTCGTTTCACAATATCTCGGGTCAGTTTTGTGACAAAGGTCAATTAAGTTCTGAAGATAGTTTTCTACACGTTGTATACTATCCCAATAGTTAGTTAAGTTATAGTACATAAGAAGTGTCCACTCATCATGTATTGTTTGCATTTTGCCGAGCGCATCATAATAAACTGGCCGGTCGGACTCAAAGCTTGTAATATGAGCGCTTGGTCGCGTGCCACTACCGGCGCTATGTACTCCGGTTACTAATGTAAACAATGTTACCAATAGGGTTATAAATGTGTTACTGGCGGTCTTTTTTGTTTTGTAAGAGTTTGACGCGTTTTGTTTTGGTTCAGTCGACGACGTTTCGCCCTCTTCATCTCTCAGTTGTTGTGGATTCTCCGTTTCTATAGGGAGGGGTGAAAGTTTCACGACGGGACGTTTAAGTATGCCTGATTGGGTTTTAACAGTTGTTACTCGTACACGGCCGTCGGAACCTGGATGAAGTTCTATGACCCGCCCCATCGCCCATTTTCCGGGAGGCATGTTATCATCCTTTATCAAGACGATGTCACCCTGTTGAATGTTTTTCATTGGTTTTTTCCATTTACTGCGACTTTGTAGTTGAATTAGATATTCGTTAGACCAGCTTTTCCAAAACTGTTGTAGCATGTTCTCAGTTAATTGCCATCGTCTACGAATGTCGATAGTTTTGATGTCGCTATAGTCCGAAAGAGGTAGAGTGAGTATTGGGCTGCCGGTAAGAAAGTGTCCAGGTGTTAGGTAGTTGTAGAATTCCTCCGGGTCTTCCGTTAGTGGACATAAGGGCCGGGAGTTCATGCAGGCTTCAATCTTCGTGAGGAGTGTTGTAAACTCTTCGTAGGTGAGTTTTTGTTCGCCTAGAACACGTCGTAGATGGTATTTTAAGGACTTTACTGCAGCTTCCCAGAGCCCGCCTGCGCTTGGCCAAGCAGGAGCATTAAAATGCCATTCAACTTCGAGTTTTCCGATTTCGGTGAAGAATTCTGGTGATAGGACTTGTCTGAACTCTTCAAACTCTTTGCGTAACACCTTGGCAGCTCCGATGAAGTTGGTGCCGCAGTCGGAGTAGACGTGCTTTGGAGTGCCGCGCCGCGCGCACATTCGTTGGAATGCCGCTAAGAATGTTTCTGTAGTGAGGTCCGATACGAGTTCAATGTGCACAGCTTTTGTTGCCATACACACGAAGATTGCAATGTAGCCTTTGGACGTTTTCACACCTCTTCCTTTGTTCAGTTTGACTTCCACATGGCCTGTGAAGTCGACGCCAGAATGCGTAAAAGGTCTGGAAGGTTGTGCTCTTTGTTGTGGTAGGTCGCCTAGGAGTTGGTAAGTTTCGGTTGGCTTATGACGGTGACAGCGGATGCATTGACGAAGTCTTGTTTTAACTGCTCTGTTGCCGCCAACGATCCAGTACCGCTGTCTTATGTAGGCTAACGTCAGTCGCGCGCCTCCATGTAGTACCCTGTCATGTGCTTGTTCTATGACTAGTTGCGTCAGTCTTCCATTTCTTGACAAAATTATAGGATTTTTCATCTGGAAAGGCAAGCTGGAGTTTTTAAGGCGACCACCAACACGAATGATGCCCCTTTCGTCCAAATAAGGGTTAAGTTTGCATAAAGGACTTTTATTACAAACCGTTTGTTTTTTAAAAAGTTGTTTGTATTCTTGTTCGAAGTCTATTTGTTGAAAATGTTTTAATATAAGTTCATTCGCAGTAGTCAATTCGCTGGTAGTTAGGTAGTTAGTGTCAAATTTCGAGCCATTGAGTACACTTATACTAAAGCGTCGTATCCATGCCGTCACACGTATTATGCGAGATAATGAACTGCATTTGTTTATAAGTTCGTCGATAAAATGTGTCTCGTGAGTTTTGCGTAGGGCTGTCACCGTTGGCTTGAGTCCTTTGTTAGTTGTATGTAGACACATTGGTACTTTCTGGTTTTCAAAAGTCTGTATAAAGTCAGGTCCTTTCCACCAAAGGTCGAAATTAAATAGTTTTGTTGCGTACATTCCTCGTGATGCACAGTCAGCGGGGTTGAGCTCCGATTTCACGTAGCGCCAGTTTTCAGCCGGAATGACCTGTTTGATCTTACTCACCCTGTTGGCAATGTATCTTTCCCATCTTGTAATATCTCCCTGCAGCCAGGCGATCACAACTTGGGAGTCACTCCAAGCCTGTATAGTTACGGTGTGTCCTTTAAAAGCTAAAACCGCTTTTTCTGCTAGTTGTGACAATAGAAGGGCACCACAGAGTTCCATACGAGGCAGCGTAATCTTTTGCGCCAGCGGGGCAACCCTAGTCTTAGCTGCAAGTAGATTTATTGTAGGTACGCCTTCGTTAGTAACACGGCTGTAGATTACGCACGAGTATGCTTTTTCGCTTGCGTCGCAAAAACATAGTAGGTCAATAGGCCCGTGCGTCCAGCCCAGCCATCTGTTTAGTTTAATTGTTTTGATTTGATGAAGGTCGGTTTTCAGTTTGACCCACTCTTGCTGTAACTCAGTAGGTAAAGTTTCATCCCAAGCAAGTTTACTTGTCCAGACCCTCTGAAATAGCAGTTTGGCAGCCACAGTTATTGGCGCCAACCACCCCAACGGGTCATACAGCTTCGAGATCTCAGATAGAAGATGGCGTTTAGTTAGTTGTTGCCGCGGTTTTTCTTCTAAGTCCCAGTAGAATGTAAATGTATCATTTGTAGTGTTCCAACCGAGTCCAAGAGTCTTTTTTGTATCTTCATGTTTAAAGTCAAATATTTGTTCTGTTGATATTTGATCATTACTCAAGTTTTTTAGTAAAGCCTTATTATTAGACGACCATTTCCGCAAGTTCATACCGGCGCCTTTAAGTAAGTTAATGAGCGACGATTGTAGTTGTTGAGCTTCGGAGATAGTGTTGTGGCCGCTAATTAAATCATCAACATAGAACTCCTCTTGTAGCGTTTGAGCAGCTTCGGGGTGCATGTGACCGTCGTCTATGGCAAGCTGTTTCAATGTTCTCATCGCGAGCCATGGTGCACTCTTCATGCCATATGTCACTGTACATAGGACATAATCTTTCAGTTTTTCTGAGGGCGCGTTTCGCCAGATGATCTTTTGCAGTTGCTGTTGTTCATCTGTGATCCAGATACAGCGGTACATTTTCTCTATGTCTGCAGTGTAGGCGTATCTGTAGGACCGCCATTTCAGAATAAGAGCTTGAATGTTTTTCTGCATGTTAGGGCCCTTCTCTTGTAAGTGATTGAGACTAAGACCGGTTGATGTTTTTTGAGAAGCGTTGAACACCACTCTAAGTTTTGTTGTAGTTGAATGCTCCCGTAGAACGCCGTGATGTGGTAGATAGCATTCTGGTTTAGTTGTGATTAAGGGCGCTGGTGCCATATGCTTAAGTTCTGTGTACTCTTTTATAAAGTCTCTGTACATACGAGCGAGTTTCGCGTTTCTTTCGAGCCGTTTTTCAAGCTGTAAAAATTGTGAGACGGCAATAGATCGGGAATTGCCTATATTTTCTTCGTAATTTGGAACAAAAGGCATTTTCACAATATATTTTCCATCTGAACTTCGCTGTACTGTTTTTGAATAGTATTCTTCGCACTGATCGTCCTTGGAGATGTCGTCCTTGCTGTCCTGAGTGATATCCTCGTGTTCCCAGAACTTGCTAATGCTGTTGAGGTCCACTAGAACGGCATGACAATTGAAAGTTTTCATTTTGCCACACAGAATCCATCCTAAGTGCGTTTGTTGTGCAACAGGAGCATGTTGACTTCCTTTCAGGACTCCCTCAAGGATAACATTCGAGTATACATCAGCTCCAAGCAGTAGATCGACCGGGCGAGATTTGTTGAAGTCAGGGTCAGCGAGCTTTAAGTTTTCTAAGTGTGGCCAGTTTGGCGTATTAAAGGATGAGTTAGGTAAGTTATTTGTAAGTTTTTTCAAAATGAGCGCTTGAGTTTCAAACGCATAGTCGGAATGTATCGACTGGCAGTTTAGTTGCAGACGTCCTTTGCAGTCTCCTGAAAGCGCTCCAACTCCCGATATTGTGGCGCTCATCCGTTTTCTAGGCAATCGAAGTAGTTGAGCGGCTTGTTCAGTGATCAAGTTCACTTGTGAACCTTGATCTAGGAGAGCACGAAGTGTGACGTAAGTTCCACTTGCAGATTTTATCTTAAGTTGAACCGTTGTAAGAAGTATCTCCAAGTCATTATTAGCGAGATGATTGGAGCTTTGTTGAGATGAAGTTGATGCCGAAGGAGTTACCTTATTATTATGTAACATAGTGTGGTGTCTCTTGTTGCATTCTTTGCAAGTTTTTGCTGACGAGCAGTCTGCGTCGCCGTGACTAAATAAACAATTTTTACATAAATGCAATTTTGATACAAGGTTGTTTCGTTGTGTTGTATCCATGTCGATGAATCTAGGACAATGCATCAGCACATGTCTTTTTTCACAGTGAGGGCACGTAATAAAAGCAGTATGTAATGTTTTTGAATGTTTTCTCTGAAACTCATAGTTATTTTTCTTGTGGGAATAATGTTGGTTGGTAGATTTTTGGGAAGCAGATGTTAGTTTTGGTACTTCTTTCTTAGCAGTTTTCATGCCTTCGTAAGCCATGAATTTGCTTTCTATAAAGAAAAGAAACTGATCCAAATGTGGTAGCTCTCTATGATCTTGTAGATCTTTCATGTAGTCTGTGTATGTGGTGGCGTCAAGTTTCTGCGACATGAGATGGACGATAAGTGGGTCCCAAGTAGATGTGTTCAATCCAATGTTCGTTAATCCGTTCATACATTCAGTGATGACATCATGCAACTTCTTCAAGGCTTGGCTATCAGGTTGGCTGATAACGGGTGAATTGAGCATTATGTTAACAAAAGAGGTGAACTGAAGACGATGGTTATCGTAGCGTTGAGACAGTATGTCCCAACAAGAGCTATAGTTTTCAGCACTGATGTGAAGATGTTGTACCAATCGCTCAGCCTCTCCGCGCAATTTCGTCTTAAGGTGTTGCATTTTCTGAGCCTTGTTGATCATTGGGTTGTTATGGATGGTTTCTAGAAAGAGATCTTTGAAAGAAATCCACTTTGAGTAACTGCCGGAAAATTCGGGAACCTCAATTCTTGGTGCAGATTGTTGATAATGCACTGTCGACCAAATCTTAGAGTTTATGTTTCTCTTCAGTTCATCGTACTTATCCTCTATCGACACAAATATATTGTAGTAGGTGATGTCAGAGCCTTTCAGTACGGCCTCCAACTCCCAATGAAGTTTGTCGATCACGTCCCACTTAGACTTCAAAATAGACAGATGATCATCCAACTCCCATTTCTCTGTCATAGTGTTTAAGTTAACTTTAGACATCGCACGATCAAGCGCCTTGAAGTTACACTCTTGTCGTGTTAATAAAGTTTTCAAATGTTCATCGGTGGTTTCTTCAACGGTACCGCTTAGGTCAAATTTTACAGTTTTGCATTCATGTAGTTGATTCAATAAGCCATCCATATCATTCTTCGTTTTCTGATAGAGTTTCTGAGTTTTGGTGAAAACATCTTCCGTGAAGTAACTATGAGTCTTATCCTCAATAGCTTCAAGGAGAGTCATATGACGCCTCTCGAAGTCCCGCCATTGATTTTCGAGGGACTGGAGTCGAATACGAAGATAATCTTCCGTTTTCCTAGATTTACTATCTTTGGCATAGTTAGAACAAAGATTTTTGATGTTGTTGAAGCACTCCTCTTGTAATTTTAGTACTTCCATGTTATCGAAAGTCTTATTTATGTAGTAAAGAGATTAGAGAGTTAGATCGCTTCGGCACGTAGTTGATGGTGACGGAACAATGGATGTTAATGTTAGGTAGTTTCTAGATTGGCCACGTAGCTGACGGTGACAGAACAATCTATGTTGTTAGTTAGCTTCTAGCTCGGCCACGTAGTTTACGGTGACAGAGGAGAGCAGTGCTGGTTCACGACGAGAAGACGACAGAGTTTCTGTGGACTTCTGGTCGGTATAGGTATTCAGCTTCCCGTACTTATATGACAATATGTGCGCCTTCTCAATTTTACTGGTGATTCCCGCTGGTGGGAGGCCAATTCAACCGATTCGCTATCGTCAAGAAATACAAAAAAGCATAAATACCTTGTTTCCTCGAAGGACCAAAATGTAAGGGCTAAGGGCTGCTTGTTTCCACCCTCCGACCTTACATGGAGAAGATGCTACGTAGGTTGATAGTTGTTTCCCTTACACGGCACCAACGATTCACTGATAGTTCATAGAGGGTTAGCTAGTTAGATTGAGCACGTAAACACCAGATTCACAAGTAAAGTTAGTGTATTCAAAGTTATGTTAATTACAAGGTAAAGGTGGCAAATCTTTCCTTGGTAGTGTCTCTGGCGCGAGTAGGTCACGTACTGAATGTTAAATGCTCTAAATTATTTGTTTCCGTAAAAGATGCAGCGCGTGCGATGCAAAGTAAATCGCAGCGCGCGCAAATTACCAAAATGTATGGTGAAACCGTACAGAATATAATGTTCTGGTCAAAACTAAGTAAAAATAGATACATATTTGTCCGATGAGGGTCATAAAGTGAATTTTGTATGAGCTGGGTGCCTAATAATTCATTTGATATTGGAGTTTCTTGGCCAAAAAAATTAAGTGTAAAAACAATTTTTTTGAATGCAACGAAACTGTAGTGTAAGAAATAATTGTTATATTCGAACATAGTTCTAAAAAGAAGTCATTCAAGAATTCACTTATAAACTATGTTCTCTAAAGTTATTTTAATGGCCACCAAATAACTAAAACGGTAGACCAACCGTAGAGAATGCAGTACTATAAAACTCTGAAACTTGAACCTCGGCCAATTTTTCATACTTCTAAAGGAAAGCGTCCACCTGACATATGGGTTTCCAATACTTGCCACTGTAAATCTTGCCTCTGAATAATTCATGTAACACCCGCTCATACTCAGGACTGACCTCATATATCTTTTCTACTTCATTGTAAACTCTAGGACGTGAAATTCAATAATAAAAATGTTTTTGAAGGAATGCGCCGACGCTTTTGCAGACGCAAATAACAATTTTAAAATTTTCAAGCGATGTCATTTGTAGGAAACTGATCTCCCTCATCATTTTCCTTAATAGCTCCACCATTGCTTTCCACTAGCATTTTTTCCACCTGAAACTATGAGTATCTGTCCTTCAAAATTATCTAGAAACTATGAAAACATTAAGTTCCATGGCGGGAATTTAACCTGTAGCCATCGCGCTTAAGTGCTCAAAACACAACTCTCAATGTCTTGCTTGTCGGCCCCTTCGAGCATGGCGTGGAATGTCATGCCCAAAGCCCGCTGACTGATCACACAGACGAAGTTATCAAAGTAATTTATCGCAAAGATGCGGGCAGTTCTGTCTGCTCAGAAAGGCCTTTAAACAAACAATGTTATTTTTTATTTTTTATTAAAGGCCTGTCTGAGTAAATAGGACTCAGCTCAGAGGTCCGTATTTTAAACCTGTGCTCATGGGCCAATCTCCGGAGTATTAATCTAAACCAATATTTTATTGAAAACTAACAAACAATCTAAGCTGGAATCCAACCTTCAAATTCAGTGACTGAGGCCTGAATGCATTATAATATCTACTTATATGTTAATAACTTATACCAGTTCATATTTTACCCATACTAAACAAATCATACATGCACATGCTGCAGACATTGCCATAAACCCAAAAGAAAATACACCCAACCCCATTAACAAATAGTTTTTACTTTTGCACCTCACCCAGTTGCCATAAAGGCGAGATTACGCTGGCCAACGAAACTAATAACACAACTTCTGTGCCGGCCTGTCCGTCTGCAACTTGCCCACTTACCATTGATGTGAGCAGCTGGCGTCTGGGAATATTAACACGAGTAGCATTTAGGCTAGTGGTATTACTAACTTTTGCAAAGAACATCTTTGTATCGAGTGAAAATGGGTCCAGACTTGATTAAGAAGTTATAATTATATTACTAATTTTGTTTCCGCTGAATGCTAGTATAAAATTCTCTGTGAAAAAATAAGGAATACAATTGTGAGTATTATAAAAACTCATATACGAAGAAGATGGAGAAATAATAAAAATATGAATATTGTAAAACGATTTTAATATTTAATTCCTTCTTCCGTCTTCGTGCTAGAAGCTCTGAAAATACTGTAGAGGATTTTTCTAGATGTAATAAAAATAGGATATGAAAACCCTGTCAAATAACGAGTGTCATTTTTTGTCCAGTGACTTTCTAGAGGTGATAAAAACCACACCATTACACCAGAGCAGCCTATATTAGTCTACTGCTGGACATAGGCGTCCCTTTATAAAGGGGAATTCCCTTAATCCCCTTGCTGGAGTTGCGGGTTGGGGATCGCAGGGCACAGCGTCTCGCATTGCCGACATTGCTGCCCGTTGGTGGTCAGGGAATATAATTGTGCCGGTGTTAGGCTGTGCTATGCCTCTTTCAGCTGGCCGCTAGAGCCTCGTTTGTTAGTTAACAGGGTGCCCTACGGTCAGGTGAGGTTGGCTTAGATTACGAAGGTAGAGATTTGAACCACTTACACCCCAGTTTAAAAAATATTGTTTTTTTAAAATTTATTTATCATTTAAAAGTTTTACATAATAAATGTTTTTAATTATAAATAGCAGCCAAAAAACCACTGAGGTTTAAACATACTTGCTATTTGAATAGTCTCAAAATACATTAATTAATAGTTTTGATTAGGTACTTAGGCTAAGTTACGTAGACTGGGTACTTAAATTATGTACCTATCTGATAGGTTCCAGTTCAATTAAACTTTTTTTTTTTATGATACTTGAAGATGGAACAAGCACATGGTCCACCTGATGTTGAGTGGTAACCATTACCTATCACAAAGCATTGCAACATAGATCAAATTTTTTGAAACGTGCTCTACGATGCAACGCCCTGCGTCCATCAACTTGAGGCATGATGATGATAAGCCTCTTGTGCCTGTAATTTCACCGGCACCCACACCCTTCAAACCGAAATACAGCACAGCTGCTTTACGGCAGAAATAGGCATGATGGCAGTACTTCCCCGGACGAGCCCTCCACAAAGAACTCTACTACTACTTACTTAAAAACATTTCAAATGTACAAATAAAATAAAGGCAATATGCTCCAGAACTATACTTATATTTATAACTGGTTGAAGTTTTTTTTGCTAGTCACCGCTTTCTATAATGTAGCATTTATTTGCTGCAATAGCAGAAAAAAAACTAAACAACCTTTGTTAAACCATTCAACAAAAGGACGGGTTGGCCAAAATACTGCATTTTGAATACAGACAACGAATTCACTGTTACGGAAATCGACAACAAAAACTAACTGTCACGTTTCGCTGACAGCCACAAAAAGTTGCAACGTTTGTTCATGAACGAAGGCCTACGAAATAAACCCATATGTTAGTTTATACTGGTCATAAATATTTAAGTCAGAGTGTTATTGAAATTCAAAATATTTTGAAAACAAGCTTCCGCTTGTAGGATGGTCTTGCGTCGTAATCCATTTAAACTTTCGGCAAGAGCCTACGATCACCCTAGGCTCAGGAACCTAGGATCACCCGAGAAGCGTGAATGTAGATCGTTTCTCGACTTCTTGTTGTCGCGTTGGCCAGTTCTCAGCTTGATGGCGGTTTTTTTTGTCCCGAATTAAAGGCTTTTAGGCGAAAAAGTGAAAACGCATCCATTATGTTATTGTAACACAATGTATGACATTCAAAAGTGCATTGTATGTAATTGAAAATTGTAACAGGTATCGTATCTAGAAAAATAAAAATAATATGATTCATTCATCCGATTTACACGATAATTCCACGTCAAAAGATAGATTTAACAAAATTTATTTTATTTAAGTGGCTTTGATATCTCTTTTTATTTAAAGCATTTAAGAAAACAAGATCACAGCAAAAAAGTAATAGTTTATTCAGAACATTAATAGTTTCAGATTGAAAACTCTCAAGTGTTCTATTGTTGTCTCCGCTATTTAAACATCCAAACATTCAGATATTTCCATATAAGAGACTACTAGTACATGGACCTTACTCAAACAAAATGAAATTGAGCGCATTGAGATCAACTGAATAGAGGATAGTTAGAATATATTTAAATAAGCCAGGCTTCTATTGAACAAGGGGTGCTAAAATGTTGCTAACTTCATTTTAAATAAACTGCACAGTATTTTAAAAATAATTTTACATAGATTTAATAATGACACTATCACACAATATCATGTAGTCTGCAAAACTAAGCAGGGCTTGTTTTATGGGACCCATATAATAGATATACAACTTAGGTATTATTTTTGCAAATAAACTCATATCTATCATACATAGTAATGACCCAGACCCAAGCAAAATATTTGCAGAACATACAAACATTTGTCTCGTCTGCGGGAATCGAACCCGCAGCCTTCCGAGTCTGAGATTTTGACCACTGCGCTACAGAGGTCTTAACGTAGATGACGACATAACTCAGACCTAAACATTGTTTACTCAAAATAATCTGGATAATTATAGTTTTCTTTTTCACTGACATCAAAAAAAAGAAGGCGGTTCTCAGTTCATATATGTTTTTAACATACATATACACTCTCTGATATGTGGTGGGCCCGAACTATGTAAGTCTAATTGGTGCCGGATGACTGTTAGTTTCTCTTCCGCCTCGAAATTAAGCCGAATTGGGTCACTTTGTCACCCTTATTTTAGTCACACCGTAATCTCTGTCACTTTTTGCTTATTATTTTGTCTTTTAACAACTACCTCTAACTAAAACCTCTGAGACTTATTTGAAACACATAAAAACCTACTCTCAAAAAAAAGTCAGAATTCGTATAAAAACTCAACTATGTAATTATGACTTAGATTAATTAAAAAATTTCAAAATCAAATGCAAGCCACACTACTACACACTACTTTATAGAAAAAAAACTGCCTTTATAAAAAACCTATTTTTGTTCAATTATTTTATATTTTCTGTTTTTGTGCATTTTTTTACTATTTTTTTTTCTAATCAAACATTTTTGAAAAATTCAGATTGAAATAATTCCATTGGATTAGTAAAATATTATATTAGTCCAACTTCTATTGAGTTTAATTTACAAAAATCTGAAACAACCCCTTTCGCAAATACCATACCAATTTAAAAGTTAAGTAAATTTAAAGTTAACATTCAAACTTTATTCCGTGCACCTGTCCCCCAACTCCTGTTTCGTTTACAAGCTAAATAAACGTTGAGAACTTGACTGTCTTAAGAATTCTTCCCTTTGAATGCAAATACAGAAAGTTGGTCGTCTTCCTGGCACAGAATACGTGGTCTGTGACGTGCAACAAGTTAGCCGCCCGGATCCGCTTGCATATTTATACGGTACTGAGATTGCGTTCGGAGCAGTTATAGGTGTACGTGGTTCGCGGATTGCTTCATTGATTACGTTTTTTGCGAGTCTCTTTCAGTTATTATTTTGAAGGGGCAACACTTTGCCTAGATACTAATTGGATGGGTGACCTTTTTATTTTACCGCAGTTCTTACAGGAAGTTTTAGAGCGCTTCCTTTAAGATGTTGGTCCTGGCTTTTTCAGTCGTTAAGCCACGTTGGAGGCCTACTGGTGGGTTAAAAATGAGTTTTCCAGTAGCTCCTCCAAAGAAGTTTATCTTTTGAAATGTTTGGCTGTTGCAATCTGATGTAGTATTTAGAAATATTTAGGACGGAAAGTAGAG
The DNA here is from genome assembly GCA_951804965.1 of Horisme vitalbata. NCBI lineage: Eukaryota > Metazoa > Arthropoda > Insecta > Lepidoptera > Geometridae > Horisme > Horisme vitalbata. The sequence goes on from OX638096.1 coordinate 932,543, forward strand.
AACTTTTTTTCCGTGTAAATAATAGTTATTCACGATATCTTCGTATAAAACTTCTAACATTATCGAAAAAGTTCCACATCACCCAGAAAAAAATAATAATTAAAAAGAAATAATCCCAAAGTAATATAAAAAATATTTTCTTAAAAACAAACAGCTGTGACTGTATCGTGAATTTCCTTACTGAATGTCGTATAAATTCTGCCTCAAGTTTTCCTACAGCCTATCAAAGTTCGATTTATCATTGCTATTTGCTTTGCGACCTGCGACGTCGAACTGCAATACGCCAAAAATTGCCGTGACACCTCGGTATCGGCCGTTGAAGACTCAGGCCTTAGTACATAGAAAACAGGGAATTTCTTTTACCAGCGCGTACCGGCAAGAGCCAGGTAGATTTAATCATGTATGTTTTTATATTATTTTGTGCCTTCTTAGATGGGCAATTTAAGTGCGAGCTGAGTCGCACGATTGACATGCGTATTCAATCACGCTTACTAAATGAATGTACATCACATTTCACGTGACATTTAGCAAGCCTGAATGGATACACGCGACAATCGCGCGTGAATCGCTCATCTGAGAAGGCACAAAATAATTGCCTTGAATTAGATTACAAAAAGCACCATGTTTCATAGCTTATTAATTAAGTTTCGGTAACAGTCACAGCTATTTGTTTGTGAGATTTTTATAACTGTTTGGGAAACAAAATTTTTTTTTTAATCATTTTACTAGTTGCTGTGGTATTTTTAGAAAGATACTTGTAAATCTTCACATCACTTGCCATTGAGTATTCTTGGTAAAATATTTATTGCAATTTAGTTTTTGATGCCCATCGCACAGTAGAAAGTCCTAGTGTGGGGGTCTAGGCTGTGTAGATAAGCGACTTATGAGTGTGCAATATGAAAAAAAGCTGTCATTTACCTACTTATTTCAAATCTATAAAAAACTGTACGCAAGCAAAAAAGGGGAATAAAGGTTGTCGAATTACGACCACGATATGGAAGACGAAGTATAGGGAGACCCTCCCATCAGATGGACCGACGATATTTTCAGGATTGCAGGTAATCGGCGAATGGATAGGACTCAAGACCATTCTTCGTGGAATTCCTTGGGGGGAGCTTCAGGAGATTCAGGCAGGGACTTCTATAGGTTGATGATGTTGATTATGATGAAGGTAAAATATAGATTTACATTTCAATTCAAGTTGATTAATATTTTTCATAGCAGGCGAAGCAAATATCAGGAACCCGCTTCCTATAAGAATGTGGTATTAAGGCTGCAGACATGGATGATTTAGTTCGCCGCAAGGAGCCGGGAACAGCGGCTGGCGGCTAGCCAAGCAGCTAACTGCGACCGAACACGAGCCGGCTAGAACGACACCATATTAGGATGCTAGGTGGAGGGTTGAGATGTAGACGTTCTTCAGCTTAACCTGTCACACATTTGGAAAAAAGACGAGTGATTTTGATTGTCATGTCCTTCCCATAAGCCCGGGTTATATGTTTAAGGGTGCAGGTTATAGGCATCTATGTGTTTAGAAGGTTTCATTATTGTATGGTTTTTTTTTTCACAAAATAGTCACCACACCAGCCTATATCAGTCCACTGCTGGACTTAGACCTCCCCTAATAAAGGGGGATATACCCATAATCCCCACGCTGGGCATGCGGGTTGGGGATCGCAGGGCACAGCTTCTCGCACCACCGACGCTGCTGCCCGTCGGTGGCCAGGGAATTTAGATGTGCCGATGTAGGCTGTGCTATGCTGCAATCAGCCGGCCGCCAGAGCCCCGTTCGTTTTTTAGCAGGGTGCACCACGTGCAGGTGAGGTTGACTTGGGTTCCGAAGATGGGGGTTGAAACCCCGTACACCCCCACAAAATGGTCTAGTTCTTGACAAAATAGTCAAGCATATGACAACACCTGAAACAAGTGAAGATGTGGTCTAACATGGAGCACGCTTGCCTAGAAGGCACCGATTCACTCTGGTGTTAAGGTACTTGGAAATTACTTTTTTACTATTTGGACTTATAATTAAGTAATGCATCGTAGGTCATGATGTTTGGAACGGTCTTTACAACCATTATCTTGAGGCGCAAAGCTTCTAAGTATTTTTTAAACAGTTTTTAGACTTTCGTTTGACCACCATGTCACCCGTTGGTAAGTGATGATAAACTCTGACACCAGAGTTGGTCACTAGCTTATACGAAGAAGAAGAAGAAGAAGTGATGATGCGGTTGAAGATGTAGCAAGCTTGCCTAGAATGTACCTATTTACTCCAGTGCCTTATAGTCTGTAATTTAACCGGATAACACCCATCATACTGACGAGCCTGGTAGTACGCTCTCCTCTGGACAAACCCTTCCCAAATATTCCCTAAACTACTGAACTAAACTCTTAATATTCCCCGATGTTTGCCTCGAGGAACCGAGGGCCTATCTTTTGTCGAAACAACTATAAAAGCTTAAAGCTTATGCCTTTCTCCACACTCCCCGAACTTATAACGAGATACACAGTGCAATAGTTTTCGTGAACTATTTATTGTTTGTGTTGCTAATGACGTTCATTCGCTGGCTTTCTACTGACCGTTTGGAATGCTATGCAAATGGAATTTATTTACCTGAATTTAATATATTTTGATTATTCTGGTGCATTAGGCATCAGTCACACATGAAGGGGACAAACCATACTTATGATTTTTTTATATTACCATACTTCAGTGAAAATCTAAGATTTTAATCATATCCCAAAAATGTTGACTCAGGCGGGATTTGAAACCTATGACCTTTATAAATACAGGGACGCGTAGCCAACAGCAATATTATTAAAATCTTTAACCAGATTTGATCACCTTTTTCGAGTGTTATCGTGTTTTCTTTCTATGACTGTTAATGGGGCTATGATATCAGTGTACCAGAATTGTACGTACTTCAACCCTATTTGGAATTGTTTTTTTTTCTCAACACGAGAAGGACCTGACGCTCCATTCCGATAAAAGATTTCCTACGCTTTTCTCGTTAAAAGTTAACACATATACATAAAGCTCTTGCTCTCATAATATGAGCATGATTGTATGTTATTAATAATATTTCCGCGAGGCCTAGTAAGCATCTTATGAAGAACTTCCCTCTTGATATCGAGCACCTGTCTGCAGGATGGAGTGCAAGCATTAGGAGACGCCGGTACCGTCCGGGCGACTGCACCCGATTTCTCACACGAATTCCTCAGAAATAGGGGCTTATGCTCGGAAACGTGCGAAAAAATATCATGATAGAGATGACGATAAAAATCCCATTTGGTAAATATTTTATCAACAATCGCTTAAACGCAGATTCACCTTAAGGTGAAAGAATGGAGAGGCTAAATTTTGCTATGCCTTAACAGGGTTCCTGTTGAGGTATAGAATTTTTTAAAACTTTGAAATTTAGAATTAAGGACTCTGTTAACAACATGTATTCAATAAACAATTTGATTTGGGATAATTTAGCTGTGCCGTTGTAAGGCTATACTTTGACGCAATCAGCCGGCCGCCAGAGCTTCGTTTTCTAGTAAGGATGCTGTACCATGGACAGGTGAGGTTGGCTTAGGTTCTAAAAACGGAAATCTATACCTTTATATCCCTTTAACTTGGTTAACCAAACTAGTCGTATGAACGGCCATAAGTTTGTCAGTGCACTTGTGCCTAGGTTGAAGCACAAAAGTACAAGTCAAAGTAGGCCTAATACCAAACTTTGTTGCAATCATTCTAAAACCTACAGTATTTAGTACCAAGTTGTTTTACGATCTTGCGATCGAGATATGACGTCATCTCAAACATGAGATTTTTCAAACGTTCGCGAGCATAAGGCCTCTGATCCGTTGAGTTAAATGAGGCGAGAGTTCTATACTTTAATATTTAGCATCCCAGGCTAGAAGGCACCGTAAGGTTATGCAGTAAGGTTAGCTTTTGAGGGAATAAGTAATCTAGATCGCGGTTGGATCTGTATGATTAAGAGGTTGGAAATCAGTGAGTTGTTGGGTTTAATGAGAAATGAGTATTGGACGACCTTTGCTTAGGTTTTTATTATCGAGAAATCGGTAGATGGTCTGAGTAAAAAAATTAGGTTTTCTATGGTGATTCAAGTAAGGTATGGTAAAGAGATATAAAACAAACCAAATAATAATCTAAATATACAATAATAATCTGCTCCGGAAACTGGAATCTTCCAATCAGAAGGCATAAGTATATGTTTTTCTAAAATCTATAAAAAGTTTAGAAATTCCAGGCAGTTTGTAAAAAATTAACATCAGAGTTAGCTTTCAAATAAAAAAAATACTTAAATATATTTCTATCAACCTCATAATTACATCAAAATACTACTAAAGTATACAGTTTTCAGTTTTACAAACAAAATAAACCATTTCTAAAACAACATGCTGACGGAAATGCGAAAACATGTTTTGCTTTGAAATCGGAGTTCTGATGTTTGGTTGGATATCAAAACGGTTGCCTTTTGCAAATTTTGCTTTTTGTGTTGCATTTTAATGAGGTTCTCGTCTCCTTTGATTAGTGTGTTGCCGACATTATACAATGAAACAGGTTACATTCACACCTTTTTTTTAATATATAAAAATGTAACTAACTGTAACTGACTGGCTGACTGTCCTAAGGTGCCCTGCATTCCTGCATTCATTTATTTATTGCAATCAAGGTACAAAACATGGTCTTAATGTTAAGAATAAACCTTTGATGATTAGTTTACCAGTATGAACCAAATTTTGGAAACAGCAACGGTATGGAGTATGAACCAACCCATTAAAATGTAAAGGAGTTAAGTATTCTATGCCTGCGTTAATATATATATGATGGTGATCTAAATGAAGAATTCCATAATACCATTATTGATATTCCCACATATTATAACTATTACATGTTTACACCGGTTGAGTCTACCTACAGGTTGATATACCTAGCCACCATAAAAACAATTCTAATTTAAGGTAGGTACGTAAGTGAAATATTAGGTCCTTACCTATGGAATTGGCGTTTTGTATTGAGAATTTTGAGAAAATGTATTTCTCAATATATACATTTTTGTATTTTTTCTGGAACTACAAATCCTATTCCCATAAAATTTTGTGTGTATGATTGGACAGCATTGTTGAAAAGTATGCGCAGCCTTTAAAAACTAACACAAAAAATATACATAACGAATTTAAGCATTGAAAGCGACAACACATGAAACCAACTGTTTTAAAGTTTTTTTTTTGGGGGATGAACTTCTTTACAAATAGTATTTATTGAAATTTTTCTTTGCAATGACGTTACATTAAGAATTTACTACTAATACTACTAATTCTAATTAATACTAATACTAATTTCAACTTAGAAAAGCTGGTCATTGTCGGCCATGTAGAGGGGAAACGTTCCAGAGGAAGATCCCCAACCCGATGGTCTGACCAGCTCAGAGACAAGGGAACATAGTTCTACAGTGTGGTGCAGATGGCCACACATCGGAGTCACTAGAGACAGGCCGTTAACAACTGCAGGACATCACGTAGTGATCACGATCTTCAGCAATGAAGTACCGACTACAAAGAAAAGATATTAAGAATTTAAATTATTTTTTTAAAAAGATTGTTACATAAAAAAATATGTACATAATAAAATAGAGTGCCTTCGAAAGCTGTCCGGTCTGTCTGGTGCTGTGCCTTCGGAGTCCCTGCGTTTCGCGGAGCCCTGTGAGTGACAGTTACTTTTTGCTTCTGAGCGGGTTCGAGCCGGCGGCTGCCGGGTCTCGGCCAGTGCCTGTACCAACTGCGCTAAGGAGTGCGTGACCGACAGTGGCGAATTTACGCTACTCGACCACATCATTGTGCTACGCGCGCCTACGCACCCGCTACGAACTGACGATTGTGCTACGAAATACTACAACTTGGGCAGCTACACGCTACACGCCATTATTATTCCTACTAGAACGTGCACTGCAGAATCGACCTTCTGACCGCGTCAAAAGACTTGATTTAGACCGTCTACATTAATTGCATTTAGAAACAATGCCACTGAAGCGCACACCGCCTGCGTCGCCAGCGCCTCTTGACGGTGCCACAGCGCACTCCACCACCGCTCCTATTTCTGCGCACTGTACAAATCTTTCTGTGCCCACATTGCAGCATCAGCTACAACATTCTACTTCTGAACCGAGCCTAACTGAAAGCACGAACCCTAGTTTTCGTAAAAGAAAACGCTCTCATTGCGATGATGAAAAACTCAATACTTTCATGGCTGATATGAAAAAAATGTTTTCGGAGTTTAAAGCAGATCAAGAAAAACGAACAGACAAACTATGTACCGCTGTTGAGGAAATGCGCTCTACAGTGGATTTTATGGCACAAAAATTTGACACTCTTCAAGCCAGAATTGTAGAGCTGGAGACTGTACGCGAAGGAGATGTCCAGTACATTAAGACCCTGGAGGAGAAACTGGAAACGTTTGAGCGCGGTGCTAGATCTAGTTGCCTGGAGATACGCAACGTTCCAGTATCCTCTACGGAAACCAAGTCTTCTCTCTTGGATACGTTTCTTAGCACCGGTAAGGCGCTTAATGTTCCCATCCAGCAGAGCCAGGTTAAGGATATTTTCCGTATTAAGTCCAAGGACCCCTCCAGAAGGACAATAATCGTGGACCTCACTAGTACCCTTCTTAAAGAAAAAATAATCTCCACGTACCGTACCTACAACAAAGGTTCATCTAAACTGACCTCAGAGCACCTACGTATTAGTGGTCCCGCGAAACCGATTTTTATCTCGGAAAATCTTACATCAAAGATGAAGCGATTATTCTTCTTGGCCAGAGACTATGCAAAGGTCAATGAATTCAAGTTTTGCTGGGTGTCTCACGGGAAAATATTCCTCCGGAAAAGAGAACACGGTCAACTTATCCGGATACTTAATGAATCAGACCTCAAAAATATCACAGTCCCCAAGTGACTATGTCTGTCTGATGAGCCTTTCAAGTTGTTGTTTTATAGTTTTTTAATAATCTTATATAATTATTTATATGTTAAGGAACTCTATGTCAAATATTCTACATCTCAAACACAATTACCCACACACACACCCATACAAACTCATTCTCACTCTCCCACACAATCATACATATTCACCTACATTCTATATCACTCACATTTATCTGAATCTAGGGTCTTTCATACGTTACTACTAATGAAATATCGCATGCCTCTCTGCTCCACAATCAATTCCCATGTTATTTTTTACTATCATTATGGATGATAGCGATTAGTCAGTAAGTTTTCAGTCAATAGCGATATTGAAAATATCTCTGTTTCGGAAACAGCAGTCTGCTCACCAGAGCACTCCCTTAATTATGTTCATCAAGGTAACTATTCACTTACTGTTCTCCATGTCAACATCCGAAGCATTAACTGCAACTTTGATAATTTACTTGTTTTGATACATAGACTAAATTTCCAACCTGATGTTCTTGTACTATCTGAATGTTGGTTGAGTAAATGTCCAACAATATCTATTCTTCCCGGATTCGATTCCCATAAATCAGATTTTAGCAACCAAAATGAAGGTGTTGTTTTATACATTAGGGGCGACTTAGGGTACAATATTGAAAAACCACGTTTTAATGAGGCTAACTGCTTAGTACTTAAACTGGAATCATTTGCCCTGGTCACTTTATATAGATCACCCTCTTTTAAAGATCCAGCTCCTTTTATGAACAGTTTAGATGAGGTCCTACAATCTTTAAATAAATTCAAAACCGTTGTAATTATTGGTGACCTCAACATAAATATAATACCTGGTCAAATAAACTCATTTGGCGATGAATACTTAAATTTAGTGGCATCACATGCTTTACTTCCCGCGCACGTTCACCCCACACGTTAAGACAGGTGTCTCGATCATGTAATAGCCCGATCCCCGCATAGCGCCACAACCTTAGTGCTGGATTCCCCAATTACTGATCATAACCCGGTACTATTTTGCTGTGACATAAAATATAAGAAAAGTATTACAGTACAACGTACCACCCTCCAACATTTGGATATCAAAGCTATAGTCAATGAACTAAACACAACAGATTTGGCCCCCATACTCAATAATAATAACCCGGAAGTTGCTGCTGAAAACCTTATTGGCATTATATCCTCCGTTATCAAATCACATACTTGTTCTAGTACTGTGCCGAGCAAAAAACGTTTTATTAAGCCATGGATTTCACCTGGCCTTCTGAAATGTATCCGTCATAGAGATAAGTTATATAAGAAATTCATTAAAAATCCAAATGATCTTACGCATAAAGTTATATACACTCGTTATCGCACGTTTTGCGGAAATCTGTTAAAAAAAGTTAAATTTGAGTACCATCGGAATGAACTCCAGAAGGCCAGAAAAAATCCCAAAGCTACATGGAACATCGTGAAGCAAATTGCCAATATAGCCACGAAGAAATCAGCTTCAAGTCATTTATTAAAGCTGTGTGATACTCCATTATCGTCGGCCAATATGGTCAATCACTTTTTTGCCAATGTGGGAAAAAACCTTGCCTCCAACATTATACGACCACTTCCCCCGTCCCAAAATGATACTTCTACTCCTTTGTCTCTACCGCCTACCCCAGCGCCCCTCAATTCTATGGCTCTATTCAACGTAGACAGTGAAGAACTAGAGTGCACAATCCTAAATCTTAAGGAGAAATGCGCTGTAGGATGGGACGGTATCCCTACCTCTGTTATAAAGTCTGCTAGACATGTTCTCATCCCAATTCTAAAGCACGTCTTTAACCTTTCTTTTAGCAAAGGCATCTTTCCCGGCGCTTTCAAAAAAGCAGTTGTGCACCCCATCTTTAAAAATGGGGAGAGAGACAGTGTCACAAATTACAGACCCATATCTGTACTAACTGTAATATCTAAAATTATGGAAAAGGTATTAAATAAAAGACTGCATAAATTTTTAAATGCCAATGCGGTCCTATCGAATGGTCAGTTCGGATTTAGAAGTGGTAAATCGACAGAGGATGCAGTCCTTGAACTCTCGGATGCCATAGTCAGAAGCTTCGATAAGAAACGTAAGACTGTAGGGGTTTTCCTAGATCTTTCCAAAGCTTTTGACACTGTCTCGATCCCTATTCTTCTCTCCAAGCTTCAAACTATCGGCATCAGAGGCATTGCTCTTGATATTTTTACCAGTTACCTTACTGATCGCTCCCAATATGTAATCATAGATGGAGTCAAGAGTAGCGACCAATCGATTGATTTTGGAGTTCCACAGGGTAGTGTTCTTGGTCCTACTCTTTTCTTGATTTATATTAACGAATTATGTAACCTGTCTTTGCCAAATTGTAAAATAATCACATACGCTGATGACACGACACTCCTCATTCACGGGCGTACCTGGAGTGAAGCTCAGGTTTTCACAGAACAAGCCCTAGGATCCGTGTTGTCTTGGCTGTCCAATAACCTACTTACACTAAATATTAACAAAACCAAATTTATTGCATTTACACCCACCCTAGCCTCCCAGCCCCCCTCTTCATTCTCTATTCAAGCTCATTACTGCCCCAGGGATACCGTGCCAACGAACTGCAATTGTACATCAATCGATCGAGTATGTTCTATTAAATATCTAGGTGTTTTCTTGGATAGCTCTATGTCTTGGAAAAATCATATTGAAACTGTCGTCTCTCGAGTCCGGAAATTAATATTTGTCTTTAAAAACTTAAGAAGTATCGTAGACTTTCATTGCATGAAAACTGTATATTATGCGTTAGTCCAATCAGTTTTAACATATTGCATAACAGTATGGGGTGGCCTCGTGAAGACTCTTATGCTAAAGCTGGAGAGAGCACAAAGGGCGGTACTGAAAGTCCTGGCTAGAAAACCGATTCGTTTCCCCACTACTGAACTCTACTCACTTTGCAAAGTTCTTTAAGTCCGGCAACACTTTATAGCCCAAACTGTACTTCGCAAGCATTCCGAATTAGCATATGACCCTAATCTAATTACTACCAAACGGAACTACTACAATGTTTGCAGGATTGAATGTCGACGCACAGTAATAGCGAGTCGGCATTATTATTTCATTAGCTCATTTCTCTATAACAGATTAAATAAACACTTAAACATATCGCACCCCTAGAACAACACGGAATTATGTCGAAAAATCTCAAAATCGACTTTATTGCATATTCGAATCCGATACATAAGCAGATAACGGTTTTTCAACGATTCTGAAAAAAGTAGTTTTTCGACATAATTCCGTAGAACACTAGGGGTGCGATATATCCCCTTCCCAGTAACAAATGTAAATCAAAATGCCATGAATGGCTTCAATCACTTTCATATAATGACACAGAAGACCTCTTGATTGCACTTAAGTAACGTAGGAATACACCCTTACATATATTCACACAGTGGGTTATTCCTGTGATAACCAGACTCTTAAGAGACTGGGGGGAACAGAATAACCCACTCACTCACACACTCACTCACTCACACACACACACACACACACACACACACACACACACACACGCACGCACACGCACGCACACACACACACACACACACACACACACACACACACGCACGAACACACCTTACTCTTATTCACCAATAACATTGCGCCTTATTGAGCATATTTAATATACATCTTTATATTTATTATGTATAATTTACATCTTTATATTTATTATGTACTTTAAGTTTATGGAACTATGTACTTTTCTCGGAGGAGGGCGTTGATATCTGCGACACAGTTTTATACTTCTGCAGATGTCATCGACTTTTAAATTGTTTCTGTAACATTTTAATTTTCTGTTCACAATAAAGATATTTTGATTTTTTTTTTTTTTGAGGGAAAAAACGCCACTTTCATAAGTAAGGGTAACCCAATATAAATTAAACTCATAGGGTGCACTAAGAAAGGATTTCTTGAAATTCAACCCCTGAAAGGGTGCAACGGAAAAGCTTCAACGCGATCAGAGTCACGGGGCATTATCTAGTTTTCCGATGATTCTTTAATTTGTGAAGCCCTCCAGGCAGGTGAAGCGATGATTTGCGAAAGGCTGCTGGTAGAAGCTGGATGCGTCGAGTTGAGGACAAGTCGCAATGGCGCTCATTAAGCGCCTATGTTCAGTGTAGTGGACTGCTATAGGTTGATGATGAACAGTAGTTAAAAAACCGTTTTCCACCGTTCATTGCCAACGGAATCCCACTAAATTAAATACTTACTTAGGTACTCCATCGGCGCAGGGACCCAAAGTGAGTCTCAGCCTCCGACACGAGAACTCTCCACTTTCCCCTATCCTTTGTGATCTCTTGCCAAATTAAATATATATATTTTGTTTTTCAGCAATGAAAACTACACAACAGTAAGTTGACCAAAATGTGGAACGATGATTAAAATGAAGTCGCGGGAAATTTCTAGCCAAGAATTGCAAAAACTAGAGATACGTGGAAGGACTTGGAGGAGGCTTTCATCGCCAGAGGCGGTCCTTACACGGACAACATTTAGTTTTTTAGTAAAAGTATGTACCTATATACACCACAATATTTTATATTACTTTTATTTGTCCAAGTGAAGTTTTATCATGTCCAAGTAATAATTATGTAAGTAACCATTATGTTTAGTTCGAAGTGTAAGGAAAAAAATCTAATTTTATTTTATTTCTTTATGTCCAGCAATGGATTGCAATAGGTTGATGATGAACAGTAGTTAAAAAGCCGTTTCTCACAGATCTGCGCCCAGGGAATCCCACTATATTAAATTATAATTTCTGTATTCCTGTAATGCACTCTTGGGACCTTAATTCGACATGAATTCGATTACGGGAACAGGATAAACTGATTAATAAGGGATGAGGATAATAATGTTATATTCAGAGGTAAATGTATTGGCTGATTCTATTAGTGGTGGGTAACAATGTTCCAAGGCGGCTGCAGACGTTTGCTAAGCTGTGCACTTCGACCGGTACATGATGATGATAATGGAAACTTACTAGGTATTAAACAGTAAAAAAGTAGTGTCAGCAAATACAAGCTATAATGAAAATGGCGTTTACGGCTACCTATCAAAAAGTTATGATATATTTTTTTATTTCGAACTAGCGGTCCGCCCCGGCTTCGCACGGGTAGTTAGTAAAAAAACAAAAATTATAACTTTTTACACACACACATACACCATTTATTTCTCGATATTAAGTATTGACTTCCCTTCCGTACCCCCGTAACCATTATTTCATCGCTTTGCTGCCTAGCTAGCCGAGCGGGGTAAGCGGTGACATGACCACGCAACTTTTTTCAAATACTTACATTTTTAAACTCGTGATATCTTTTGAATGGAATGTGCGAATTGAATAACTTATAAAGTTGTTGAAACAGTCTTGAATATAAAGCAATTTATTTTGATAATGGTTAATACTGAGTGACAAATAAAAAGCCGTGTCAGTTCAAGTAATTTTTTAAAATAAATTAACACTTATTGTGACATAACTATAATAGCTAGACATATGCTGTCGCGACATTTTTTGTAGATTATGATGTGTTCTAAATAGTCGTAGTACATTATTTTGTTCTGTCATGAATAGTTTTCGCAGCGCACGCGATGTAAGTCATATTTTTACACCTCGGGTTACATTATTGAAATTTTAGTAAGGAACCCTATTTTTTTTTTAAATATAATATACCCTATAACACCCGGGGATAGTGTAGCTACTCAACGATGAAATATTTGTTTAAATCGGTCCAGTAGTTTCGAAGCCTGTTCAATGCAAACAAACAAACAAACAAACAATCAAATCTTTCCTCTTTATAATATTAGTGCAGACAAAAATAAATGTTTGATTGAAATTAAAGTGCGTTCTTTTTATAATTATTCAAAAAGATACATTATTAGACTGATTAAAGACTGATAACTTTGATTGGGTCGTTGTATGTACATTTGCCACAAAGTAAGTTCGTCACGTTTTTAAAACTCCATGGGTGTTTATAATAGATTTTTAATACTGTTGATATTTAAATATTTTCAAATACAAAAAATCTTTAATCTCTGTGCATAAAAAGGCACTAAAAGTTTAATGACCCGATCTAAAAATTATGAAGTATTCTCCAATCATAAAATCGAGATCAAAATTCAGAAAATCCAGCCCCATTAAGCCGAGTAATTGTTCAGTAGTAAAAAGTGGGAGAAAAGATTTCATCATTGGACGTACAATTTAATGCTGAACACATAAAAACTGACATAAAATCAGAGGAAATTACTCCAGAGAAGAAACAGTACTTGACTTTTACTTGCTAAGTTAGTTACACACGGGGAGACGGAATTACTTTGAAACTCCAATGTATTGAATATAGGAAACAACATTCACCTTTATTGTTAGTACATTCTAAAGTAAAGACTTTCTACGTAATCTGTTTGGAATCTTGGTGGCCTAGTGGGCCTCCGACCTCCGTTGCAGAGGTCGTGGATTCAAATCACATCACTAATTTTTCGAAACGAAATTCCATTTTTCGTTTCGAAAAATTACGGTAAAGAAAAAATCTTGAGGAATCGCAGAGCTATATTTCACCGGGACACGATGGCGGCGTAACCAGTCGCCGCTACCAACAAAATGTTTATGGTAACTCTCTATATAGCTGTATATATTTTGTTGGTAGCGGCGACTGGTAGTGCCGCTATGGTGTCCTGGTGAAATATAGTCCGTCAGTACCATAAATAATAAATAATAAATAAATAATCCTGGACGTTATCACACAGCATCTTGTAGCTCCAAACTAAGCAGAGCTTGTATTATGGGAACCACATGATTGATATAATACACATATAATTTTTGTTTCGTAAATACATACATATCATACATAGAAAACACCCAGACCCGAGACAAATATCTGCAGAACATGCAAACATTTGTCCCGCAGCGGGAATCGAACCCGCAACCTTCGCGTCACAGGCGGACCTTCGCCCACTGCGCCACAGAGGTCGTCATACATAATGTAATGACCATATCTTTTCTGTGGTCAATCCGACTAGGCTGGGAGGATGGTATAGGTGCTGGGCAAGCCTACTGCATCCAACCATGTCCCAGGTAAAACAACGTCCCAGTTAGTGAGTAAAAAGTTACCACTTAATGCAGTAATAAATTGGTGAAGCGTTACGAATTGGCATAAATTAAAACCATTTACAAAGGGTACTCTAATGTTCCTACTGACTAAAAAAAATGTACTTTACTTTTACTTTTAGTATAAATCATCTAGAATACATCCAAAGGCCTAAGTTTAATTCTGATAGACAGCACATCCTATTAAAGGCAATTACAGAATGAGATACCTTTGGGTCTGATACCTTTAACACAGCAGATAAGTTTATCATTAATTAAATTGAAGTGGCCTGGAAATTTACTAGGACCTGTTGACTTTCAACAATTAGCATGCGCATTTTACGTATTATTATAAGGGAGTGGGTAGAGGGGAGTGGGTACTGGGTAATTAATAGGAGGTAGCGGATAGTGGGTGGTGGCTATTAGGTAGTAGGTAGTGGGTAGTGGGTAGTGGGTAGTGGGTAGTGGGTAGTGGGTAGCGGGTAATGGGTAGTGGGTAGTGGGTAGCGGGTAATGGGTAGTGGGTAGTTGTTATTGGTTTGTGGTTAGTGTAATATAAAATATAATTATCTATTTGCGTGTACGAGTAGTGAAGGATTCCAACAACATCTTCGGAGCTTAAGTTGGCCTCAGCCGAGGCACCCTAAATAAAATAACAAACGGCTCCGGGGGCCGACTGACTGCAGCATAGCACATCCTAACACGGGCAAAGCGAATGTCCCTGACCGTTAATAGGCCGAGCATAGGCGTTGCTAGAAACTATGCCCACGATCACCACCCGTGCGGTGGGCATGCGGCCCAGCGTTGAGAATATGAGCACACGCCACATTTTATTAATATTATAAGTAGTTATATCAGCCATGTGGTTCCCATAATACAAGCTCTGTTTAGTTTTGTGCTGCATGATGCTGTGTGATACTGTCCTGCATATATATTAGGGGAGGCCTATCCAATAGTGGGTTGCTTAAATTGTTACGTTTAAATAAATAGATAATACGGTACGGAATCACACAGCATTATGTAGCCCCAAACTAAGCAGACCTTATATTATGGGAACCATATGATTGTTATACTACATAGATACCTTTTTTTTAAACATACAATCATACATAGAAAACACCCAGATCCGAGACAAATATCTGCAGAACATGCAAAAATTTGTCCCGCAGTGGGAATCGAACCCGCAACTTTTTGCGTCTCAGGCGGGCCTTCGCCCACTGCGCCACAGAGGTCGTCAATTTATTCCATAAACATTAAATAACGTAAAAAAAGGGTTTATGGCATTCGGAAATTACACTATATTTCGAAAAGTGAGAGATTGCTGCTTGTTCTTTGTTGCAAAAGGTTGACGTTACTTAAGAGCAGGTATTTTAATTTGCGAGTGTGTTTCGCTTTTTTCAAAGAAAAATCCGAGAGCGTTGCAATAAACGTACGTTCCAACGATATTAATATTGTGCACTCAGCCAGAGAGTGAAGTATTCCACTCAACACTCCAGACTCCACTTACAGAGGGTTTGAAAATCTATCGAAAATTCTACTAATAATATAAACGCGAAACTTTGGATGTACGTATGTTTGTTCCTCCTTCCCACAAAAACTAAACGGATTGGGTTGTTATTTTGAATATTTATTTCTTTCATAAACTCAAAAATTTACAGCTAAACCAACATAACACGTTGGCAATGTTCAAAAATAAAAATAAAATGTAATCTTAATTTCTTCATTATTTTAGTAGTTTATTATCTGCCTACATTGATAGGTAAAGCCAAGCCATCATTTGTGTTCTTAAACCAAATACATTGTCGTGGACCCCCAATTACAACTTGTGGACCCTCATTTTAATTTCACTCCAACGTAGACCCCCGTCTAGTCTCCCGTGGATCCCCGGGGATCCACCTGGACCACTTTGGGAATCCCTGCACTAGACACTAGGAAATTATATATAGGAAGCAATAAATTGATTAAGATTCATGTGAAACACATCACATATTTGTTTCCTGTATATTGTAGTTTTAAGATTCCTGGACTAGAACTACGTCTATGTTATGCCTACAACATAGGCTACTTTTTATCAGACAACAACGTGAATGAAGCCGCGGTCTGAAGCTAGTAGCACAGCTAGCAGTTAATAAATAAAAACCTGACAGACTAAAAGAAGTCTAAAGTCTCAATCGAGAGAGCAAAAGAGGTTTTACTTAAACGTGCTTAAACTTTTAAGAGAGGATTGACTTCTGCGATTGAGCGAACAAATTCAAAGCAAAATAACGCAATTCTTTAATAATATAAACTGTAAAGATTAAATTTATTCGTTTCAAAGTACTACTACTCAGCAGCATAGTGTGCATTTATTTTATTATTTTGAGAAGATAGCCTACGTAGCCTTCAAGAAGGTAGTTTTATTACTCCGTCAAACATCATCATTATCAACCTATAGCAGTCCACTACTAGACCCTAATAGATACCTAATATTAGGTTAGAGCTATTGCGCCCTGTCCTCAGCTAGACGCAACTCCAAAATCAAACGACGATCTGCCTGAAAAACTATGTATATTCAAAACTAGCTTCCGCCCGCGGCTTCGCTCACGTGGTACCGGGATGAAAAGTAGCTTATGTATTAATCCAAGTTACAAAATGTGTGTATTCCAAGTTTCATCCAAATCCGTTCAGTAGTTTTTGCGTGAAAGAGTAACAAGCATCTATACTCAAAAAATTTCGCCTACTAATATAATATTAGTAGGATTTAATTCAATTCCGTTCAACTCTTACGATTTTGATTAGGAATAAAAAAAAATGCACAATAATTTTCACATTAATTGAGAGTTTTTCAAGGGAAAACGAAGCGTCATCCGTTACGGTATATTATAGAAATCGGGCATTACTTTATTTTAAGTGATTTCTATAATATTATCACTTTATAAAAGCGCTCGTGGCGTGGTTTACTTCGGCGTTCTTAGCAGATCACCTTGGTTAAGCAACTCTCCGCCCGGTCATTACTTGGATGGGTGACCGTTTAGACATTTAGATTTGAGCGCTTCCGTGCTTCGGAAGACACTTCAAGAAGTTGGTCCCGGCTTTTCAGTCGTTAAGCCATGTCGGAGGCTTTCGGGCGGCCTAAAAACTCCGACACCAGAGTTGGTCACTAGCTCATACGAAGAAGAAGACACTATAAAATAAACCTCAGTAAGCCCGTGATTTACCTCCACTGCAGACAATTCCTTGTACTCCTACATCAAACCACAGGGAACTATACGGAACTACCGAATGAATAGTTTGCAGCGGTTTCTCATAAAACAAGCCCAACCCCAAACTTCACGTGCTCTAAACACTCGCATTCCTTAAGCCACCCCCTGGTCAGAGACGGTTCTAGGTTATAAGGCACATGATCGAGAGTTGGTTTCCTGTTTTGAGAACATGCATGTGATTATCGGACCAGTGTTTACATAATGTTAACAAGACCGGTTAAGTGCGAGTTGATACGCCCACCGCGTGTGACGTCAATGGCGTGCGATACTAATTAGTAAGGTTTCTTCGTAATTAAAATCTGTACGTCCTATAGCAAAATAGAAACCGGCTTAAGAATGGGCAAATTAGGGCCTTTCAGATAACACCATATTTGACCAATAGCTTGACCACAGCTGTCCTTACATTTATTGATTTTTCTACAAAACCATACTAGTTGGGGACTTTGCTATAATTTTCTTGTAAAATATAGATATACTTCTATAATATGTATAAAAGAGAATGCCGTCTGATGTAAAGCGCTCGGTACCAAGACTAAAGTGAGTGCGTCAAAAAAATATCCAATAAGTTTTTAGTCGATTCTACTGTCAAAATAATTAAAAATGAGGGTTATTGTATATAGTAACACTTTACATAGTAACACTTTACATCAATGTCTATTGCCATAGCAACGTGTATAGCATTGGTTGTTGTAGTCTAATGGCGGCGTGCAACGGAAACCAAATCAACAAAATATTTTTTTACTTGATTATTAATCGAGTCGGTGTGTAAAACTAAAGAAAATGTTAATGTCATTTATAAAATATTATAAATTTTATGGGACACGTTCGGTTTTGACGCAATTGGTACGGGTTCTCGGCATTCTCCTTTCAGATTTTTCACTTTGCAAACTTCAGAGTTAAGGGGTGGGGGGGACCGGGGGGTTTATGGTTTATATAAATAAATAATAATGCGGGACGTAATCACACAGCATCACGTAGCCCCAAACTAAGCAAAGCTTGTATTATGGGAACCACATGATTGATAATTACACATATTTTTTTGTAAATACATACTTATCATACATAGACAACACCCAGACCCGAGACAAATATCTACAGAACATGCAAAGATTTGTCCCGCAGCGGGAATCGAACCCGCAACCTTCTTCGTCTGAGGCGGACCTTCGCCCACTGCGCCACAGAGGCCGTCAATATACAGTATACAATATACAGGTCGTAACATTTAGAACGGTCAGTATGGGAAAGTCTGAATCTATAAAAAATACGAAGATTTGTTCCTAGTAACCATGTCATCGATTATTACCACATTTTTCAATACAATATTTAACTCGTTTAGTTAGCGATCTTGCATTTTGTATCTTCAGATGGTGAATTTTCGTGACACCATTGAAGACCTAAAAGCAGCCATAGAGACAATTTTAACGAAAATTCACCATCTGAAGATAACTAGACTTCTTCTCTGTCTTATGGGAATCCAATGACTGATACTACATTATATACATACTTTTTAGGGTTTGTACACTAAGTTTAAAAACGTGACCCTATTACAAAAACACCACTAACTGTCTGTCTGTCACCAGGCTGTATCTCATGAATCGTTATAACTAGGCAGTTGAAATTTTCACAGATTTTGATGTATTTTTATCGCCGCTATAACAACAAATACTAAAAATATAATGAAATAAATATTTAAGTGGGGCTCCATAAAACGGTACGGAACCCTTCATGGTTTAATTTGGGGCTACGTGATGCTGTGTGATAACGTTCAGCATTATTTATTTATGATGTTTTTTTATTTATTTACTTAGTATGGGCCAGCTCTTGACCTCGAGGCTTTCATCGATGGGACGAGCTTTCCCAGAAGATGTCTGACAATGGAAAAACAGACGCTGGCAGCTGATTCCATATTTTAGCAGATGAAATACGAATCACATCGGGTAATTATTATCGCCAACGTGACTGTTCACATGGTATGAACTTTGCATCTTGTAGTATCGCTTTGCAATTTTGCATCTTGCTTACGAATGACTTCTCGACTTGTGTATACACGATCTCGATATGAGATTTAATAATACACAATATTCTAGTCAGAGTATCGCACAACCGACCGGTTTGAACCGTTTTGAAGGCGAGTTTTGGAATGCATCTTTAGTGTTAGTTCCACGTTTACTATTTGTAAATGTTTTGTGCTTTTTTGGTGCTAAATAACACAACGCCAGCCGTATACCTGCTATTGGGCGTGCACCAATTACATTAGTAAAATTAAATTATATTAAGATAAGGGTCGAAATTACTAATGTCCATCATAAAAAAAACATATTCAAGCCCAGCAGTCAACGTGTTAAGTTAAGGCTTTCGAACGGCCTTAAAACTCCGACAGTAAAGTTAGCAACTAACTCATACGAAGAAAAGACTAGACAACGTTGAAAAAAGGAATTGTACTTAATTACATCCCTGCCCTCCTTTATGAAATGAAAACATAACTTACATAATATTAAACTTGCGGAATCAGAGATTTATAATATGGAAATTTCTTATGATAAAATGAAGCAAACCTTTATAGATAATGTATCATGTTTCTACCAATTCAAATTTCTAACTTAATAATACAAAAAATAAACTCTTTCCGCATCATCAACCGTTAGGGTCCTAACCTGCGGTCTATGGTTTACCGTTTTTGATACATTTTATATTATACTATTTTTCGAATTATCTATTCATAGTTTATAAGCTTGTAAAATACCACGAGAAAGAAGTCCCAAACGATGGACAGATCAAGTATCCGAGCACCTAAAAATACCAGTGACTCTCCATCAGTCAGCCGATAGAAACCGATTGAGACAGACAGTAAAGAGACTTCACCGAAGGAGTCACCACCCTCAGGAGGAGCTGATAAATATTTTTTTAAAACTTTATTGAAAAAAAAAAATCAACAGTTATGTCTTTTTTTTAACCTTTATCTTCCGATGGGCAAAGGTCTCCTCCATAGACTTCCAAACATCTCTGTCCCGAGATAACTCCCACCACTCTCTTTTGAAGGCATTGAGTTCGTCCCGCCAACGCATCCTCGGCCGACCCCGACGCCGCTGGCCCTCAGGTATCCAGGCTGTGGCTGAGGGATGGTCGCCCACACATTAAAGTTTAATATACCTTTAAAGTTTTATATAGTAAAATGTCCAGGCTTTCTGTCCAGAATTGGACTGCTTTAGGCTAACGATGATGATGATAGTAATATAAATAATATTAATAATTGCACAGGTGAATCCAACTTGCGCGAATGAAACCACAGTTATCAACAATTAGTAAGTTGCATCCGATTCCCGTCCTAGTCTCATATCTAACGTGGTAGCGTATAACTATACGTAGGTAGGTATTACAAATTGCATATGCCACTTAATCTGGTTAAACGCGATCATACGTCGAGCGGCGTCCTGGGAACACGCTCGTGCTAATTCACGTCTTAGCGGGAATTTGTCACCATTCAAGAACTATTAGTTTAATATGTAGTGCATTTAGAGTTTAATTATTTTGTTTTTAGGATGGACTTGTGATCAATCCTCATTTATTTTACCGGTTGAACTGCTTTTTTATGTTATAATAAATAAATAATTTCCTTCCTTCCTTCTTCGTATGAGCTAGTGACCAACTCTGGTGTCGGAGTTTTTAGGCCGCTCGAAGGCCTCTGACATGGCTTAACGACTGAAAAGCCGGGACCAACTTCTTAACGTGCCTTCCGAAGCACGGAATTGCACAAATCTAAATGTATAAACGACCACCCATCCAAGTAATTACCGGGTGGAGTGTTGCTTAACCAAGGTGATCTCCTGAATACACCGAAGTAAAACACGCCACGAGCGCTTTTTATAAATAAATAATGCTGGACGCTATCACACAGCATCATGTAGCCCCAAACTAAGCAGAGCTTGTATTATGGGAACCACACTGAAACCACCTGACTGATATACTACACTCGAGAGCAATGAATCCGGGTCACTCAAAGAATCCAAAAAATCTCGGAAAGTAAGAATGCTAGGTTAATGCAATAAATTGTATTTAATAGACAATTTAATACTCCTTAAATGAAAGTATTAAAACTTCTTAGTTATTGTAAAGTTATATCATAAAAAAATCAAATTTGAAAAGGGAACACTGTCGAAGATGGAACTACGAAATTACAGGATTTGTTTTTGCTTTTGTTTGTAATCTGTCATTTATGTTGGTACATAAACCAGGTTGATAGTGCTCAATATTCATTATTCAAGCTGAAATCATGTCGCTTACACTTGAAGAATGCACCAGAATACTTACATTGGTGGAAACCGGCCGGAGTCAGCGCGATACAGCCAGGACTGTCGGTGTGTCGCTGTCAACAGTACAAAGAGTTCTCCGACGTTACGAAGAAACTGGTTCTAACCTACGCAGACCAGGAACGGGCAGAACTAGGTGTACCACAGCACGAGAAGACCGATACTTGGTGAACACCATGCTTCGAAATCGCTTTCTCACAGGAACTGAACTAACAAATCAGTTTCGACGCCTCGGAGGAAGTAACCCAAGTGCATGGACAGTAAGACGTCGGCTTGCTGAATCTAACTTAAAACCCCTTAGACCTGCAAACGGCCCTAAACTGGAGCGTGGCCATCGTATTTCAAGACTAAGATATGCCCAGAACCACGTAAATTGGAGTATTGAAGATTGGTCGAAAGTTATGTTCTCCGACGAATCAAAATTTATGCTCTACAAGCACGATGGAAGACACAGAGTGTATAGAAGACCAGGGGAAAGATTCAAGCAAGCATGCATCGAAGAAAAAGTAGCCTACGGTGGTGGGTCTGTACTTGTGTGGGCCGGAATTTCCTCTGAAAGTCGCACAGAGCTGGTGATCATAGAAAACGGCTCTTTAACTAGCGTAAGATATGTGGAAGAAATCCTCAACGAACACGTTGGTCCATTTATGGTCAATTTGGGTGAGGATGCTATATTTATGCATGACAATGCCCGACCTCATACAGGTAGCATTGTGAATGACTACCTTCAAGAGATGAACATTACTTGTATGGAGTGGCCAGCGCGCAGCCCGGATATCAACCCGATCGAGCATACTTGGGACGAGCTAGGGAGATGCGTAAAACAACGAAACCCTCCCCCCAATCACGCTTCCTGAGCTCAAAATTGCTCTCACAGAGGAATGGGAGAATATTCCCCAAAATCGTATAAGGAACTTGGTGTACAGCATGCCAAACCGCGTAAACGCAGTAATGGAAGCACGAGGAGGTAATACGAAGTATTGAAATTCAAGAAAATCGTCATAAAGTTTAAAAATTTCATGTTTCCTATTTTTGTTTTAAGGAGAGATCAGCAGTTTTTTTTCTTTATGTAATTTTGTGTAAATAAAATGTATGGTGACTCATATTTTTTTAACTTTCATTTAAGGAGTATTAAATTGTCTATTAAATACAATTTATTGCATTAACCTAGCATTCTTACTTTCCGAGATTTTTTGGATTCTTTGAGTGACCCGGATTCATTGCTCTCGAGGGTAGTTATATAATTTTTTTTTAATGCAGACTCGGGTTTCTTTATTTCCCTGACTTCTGTAATGTGATCTCACGTCTGCCCTCCTCGCAGAGAGCAATCTCCACTATGAGTTAAAGTTCGACGATATCGAACTATGTACGGACTACCGGAAACAGTGAAGCGGTGGCTGGTTGTAAGTGTCAATTTGATGTTTTCATTGTGAAAGAAACATAATAGCATTTGCATCTAATCAAGATTTTTTTATCAGCGCCAAGTAGTAACTTTTACTCACCGACAGGGAAGTTAAGCCGCACGTATCCTCACGATGTTTTCCGTCACCGTTTTTAAAATGCGGTATCGCACATGCATATTTCTAAACGGAAAATCGGCCGAGATTCGAACCCACGACCTCCGGATCGGAAGTCGGGATACATCCCACTAAGCCACCCCATACAAATGTCAAAATCCTTTTTGCTTGGTTTCTTTTCACTCTGAGAACAATTTCCACATGATCGAGATCATACAACAAAAGTAAAAAAATAGTCAATTTATTGAATATGAACTGTAAAGTTCACTTTGAACACTTCAACAATATAACAAGTAAACAAATTGAACCTAACAAGTCCGCACTCCAGCTATAAATTGCTGCATCCACCTGCATCCGTGTTTAGTCCCTTATTAGTTGGGGACAGTGCGAAAAGCTGTACCCTGCATTTCGCACTGTCAAATCTGCAGCCCGTCGGCGGTCAATGAATTGGGCTGTGCCAGGGCTAAGTTGTGCTATGCAGCATTCACTCGACTGCCAATGCCCCGTTTATTAACAGCAGGGTGCACTTGGCTTGAATTGGAAGTTGGAAACAACCAATAACAAAAAGTTATTTGGTTGGGCCGTCTTACTGAGGCTTCTAGTACTACTCACATTTATAATATCACGCCTCAGTTCTAAATGGGACGAAAATAGTATTACAGTTAGCGGCACATAAGTCTAGCAGTGAACGAAACTTCTGCGCATGAGTCTCTCGCTCTCTCTCGCCTCTAGCTCCCTTATATGATACCTTACTTTTGACTTCTGCGCAAAAACGGTCAGCGCTAAAGTTTCTTAAGTATCTTTTAAATATAGGTACGAGATAAATATAAGTGACATCTCACAAACGATCAACTCATCCCAAACCCATCCCAGTGGACTGAACTAAGAACTTAAATACTTACAGAACACCCAGACATAGAACAAACATTCAACAAATATTCATCACACAAACGTTTGTCCTGGGCGGGAATCGAAAGCGCAACCTGCAGCTCAGAAGTCAAAGCCACTACTAACAGAGCTATGAGGCCAGTCAAATTTAAAAGGTAGAGAAAAGTGGATTGTTAATATTTTTGACACTGATGATGCCACATGTATATAAAAGGAAGCCTACCCGAGAAGCACAAACTAAATCCAACTCTTGATAACAGTCAGCATTGATAGTAGCGAAGATAGTTTATGAACATATGCCTTACAACTGTTATGTTTCTGAAAGTAACTCTTGTTCATTTCTATTATTGGCAGTATGGATGGCGAGGAGCAACATTCAACAATACCAAGCAGGGCTTGCAGATGTAAAATATCACCTTATAAGTTGTCGTGTCGCATTATGTTGCGCCACAAGTAACTGCGGCGTGGATGCGGCTAAACACTTAGCTAAATAATTTATTAAAGTAATCCGTCGTTGTGCAATGGGCGACCTAGCTGCTACAGCAATTATCATGATGAAGGACTTCATTCTAAATGTAGCCATGCAATGAGAAAGGCTTGGCTTAGTACTTAGTGCTAAGTCTGCAAAATCCTCCACAACAAAATTGACGCCTTGGACCTGAGTGGTGAATTGTGTCGACTTTACGTCCCGAACAATTATCGTCGGAGTAGAAAACAGAAGTTGTTGGCCGTGCCGTTGTCTCGTACGGTGGCATGAGCCCAGTCACCCATCCCGCGTGTCCTCAATGCGATTAACGCTCTCCTGGATGAAAATCCTGATTGTGACCTGTTTGCTGATAAGTGGACCACAATCTTATCAAAGTGTCTGTGTTTTTGTGATCGTCATTGTTAAATCTGTTTATTATGATTGTATTGACATTATTTGTTTAATTATTTAAATTGTTTCTTGACAAACCTATCATTATTACATTGCATATTTCGTACTTTTAATATTTCTGTCAATATTGTTATGTTTAATTATTGTAATTGGGTACTGCCCGTTTTAATTAAAGTAAAATAATAAATAAATAATAATAGTAAATAAGTGCAGACATACAGGAGCAGCTTAACATATATTTAACGAGAAGTGGTGATACATAAACCATTAATCCTGCTGATATAACAAAGACAAAAGTTTGTGAAATGTGAACGACATGTGATTATCTGAATGTTATGTGTTACACTAGCGAAGCCGTGGGTGAAAACAAGTACTTACTTACATAATTTGTGAATGGATTAATACCTACATATTCTATTTTATCTGGGTATGACAAATCTAAAGAGTTCTGATAACAAGGTGGACGGTGGAAAAAATATATTACCCAAAGAACATCTAGGTGGTCTCAGGAGGTGGACGGTGGGTAAGAACTAGAATTGTGTATCCATAGACTATTTCACGTCTAGAACGACATACAATTTTTGGCGCCGTTCAGTAGTTTTGGCGTGCAAGAGGAATAAACGTTTCATATTTCACATGTTCACTTAATACTGTGAATATGTGAATGACTATAATGAGAAAACTGTTGAGGCTTTCTTGTTCTAGATATACCTTTACCCATATTCCTCTTGATTAGCTGTTAGTTTTCCTAAATTATGAAATAATGTTCACGTGGTACCCCACGTGAGTGGAGTTGCCGGCTAAAACTAGTAAAATGCAAAATTATCGAAATGAATATGAATGAAAATAAACACGTACAATACTCCGCTGGACATTAAATGTAGAGTCCACATTAAATGATGATACAGTGTTAATTAAACCCGTTTTAAAATACTTGTATACAAAGTACACATATAGACCGAACAGGTTTTCCTTATAGTCTCACAGTACCATTTCATTCTTTACTCAAAATGTAATACGATATTGTACCACTAGTTTTACGCCCGCAGATTTTTTCGCATGGTAGATAGAAAATAGCCTCTTTGTTTAGAGGCCACATTTAGTAACTCAGTGCACACCGTAACATTTCATCCGTCGAAATTCAACGAACGTCAATTGACAAACTATCAAAGTTTGTAAAAACAGGACGGGTGCTTATCATTTCAGTGTGCAACTAAGTTACTAAATAGACAGGTTACGAACTAAGTATTCCAAGTTTCATCCGAATCCATCAGCCGTTTCGGAGTTCGAGTGGGAGTAAACCTTAGCCTGAGTTGTGAATGAATAACTAGTATACTGCATGTCCCAGGAGTATTGAATAGTATAGGGTGCACTGATATTGTAGAATTTCATTTTTTCATGGTTGAAACTGGGATTGAAGGTAAATATTTATCAGGCTTTAACAAAAATGTGTCAATGTTCTTGAGCAAAATATAAATAATATTCATCATTATTATTAAATGACTGGAGGGATCGTGGGAAGGCCTTTGCTCAGCAGAGGGCTTACCACGGGTTTTGATCGTTTTCGAAAACTTTTTAGGTTTTGGTATCTTTCCATACATTTTCGTACAGCGCCTCTAGGGAAACGTGCGTGAACTACGAAAATGTATCTAAAGATCAGTGTTGCCGTTTTTTATTTGGAGAAAATGCTAAAACATGTTACAAAAAATGCTTAATAACTTTTAAAAATGCTAAATAAAATGCTAAAATCTATATTTTAAAATATTTAAAATCTATTTCTTTTGAATTCCTTAGGAATTTTGAATTTTTAGGTAACGTACAAAAAAATGTTAATCATAAAAATATGCTAAATGCGAATTTTTCAAGCTAACAGACCCGAAAATATGCTAAATTTAGCATTAAAAATGCTAAAACAGCAACACTGGGAAAGATACCGAAACTTATAAAGTTTTCGAAAACTATCAAAAGTCGTGGTAAGTCCTCAGTGGGACATACAAGGTTCATCTTAATCGTTATCATCGCTATCACTATCACTACATAGTATAAAACTAAGTAACTTCCCGTTGTTTGTCTGTCCCTACGTATGCTTAGATCTCTAAATCTTCGGATTTTGATGCGGTTTTTAGGGTGACGTTACCGAACCGGTCAAACGAACCCTTGTGGTGCCACATTGTCCGTCAGTCCGTCCGTCTGACACAGCTGATTATTTCAGAAACTACTTATGCTACCGATTTGAAATTTATAGGTGTAGATTTAAAATGCACTGATTGAACAAGATTGCCAGAAAAAAAAATTCATCCCCAAAAAGTCCAAAATAAGAAACGTCAAAATTTCAAACTGGTGCCAATAGGTCGAGTGGCATATCATATGAAAGGGGTCAATTAGCCCAGCAGTTTTTTTATTTTTTTATACGATGCATGATTTTTTTTGCTTTTATATATTTTTTACTTTATACGTAGTTGTGTTTGTGTTTGTGACCTAGACATTTAATGATTTTTTTATTGTGACCTAATGTTATTGTATAGGGCAACTCATTCCGCATACAATTATTATTGTTTAATTTAATTTATTGGAATAAATGACTATTATGACTATTATGACTATTATGACTATTATGACTATTATGACTATTATGACTATTTTCATTTTATGATCAAAACTGTACAAAAAAATACCATAACCCCTCCTAATCTCCGAAGTTTGCAGTAATCTGAAACATATGTTAAAGGATAATATCTATATTTGACATAAAAATTATAGAAGAAGTTCCAACCTAAAACCGTTTTTGAGACATATTCCAAATTAGGGGGTTTGAAAAATAAAGGGGTGGGGGGAGGGGATTGCTAGGTGAAGTGGGGTATCAAATGAAAAAGCTTGATTTGAACAGTATTTACCAGTTTTTATTTGATTGATATCTTACACAGTTTTTGATTTAGGATGATAATATATATAGAAGTATGTCTATATTTTACAGAAAGTCTCTGGCTAAAATGGTTTTGTAGAAATCTCAATAAATGTATGGACAGCTGTGATCAAGCTATAAAGCAAGCAAGTTACACGGTCAAATAATGTTCAATAATGTTAAATAGTGTTATGTGAAAGGCCCTAATTTGTCGATTCTAAATTACAAAGAAACCTTACTAATTAGTATCACAAGCCATTGTCATCACCGCGTCGCGTCAACTCGCACTTAACCGGTCTGGTTTTTAATAGATAGAGTGATTCAAGAGCTAATATGTATAGCTCACACACGTGCACAGTCGGGGCGGGTCGCTAGTTTATTGTATAATATTGAATTTATGTTCAAATCACGTGCTTCCTGTACAAAATCCGTAAAATTTGCAATAAGCAGATTGTACAAAACAACTTATTCGTGTAAGCGTATTCTTAGAGATTTATGTGTTAGGTAAATTGTTTCTGCCAATTAAGGCTGCTCATTACGGCGCCCAAACTCCCTTAATGGGACAAATGTACGAAATTGAAGAAAGCCCCGTGATAAATTTGAACACGTGTATTTAATGCATGAACTCACCTCCGGGCGATGTATGAGATTAGAGAATTATAAATAGATAAACCACTAGTGATGATTCTGTACATCATCATTTATTTATGAGCTGTGCTCTTGTCGGCGCAACTGATGCAGCTCCTTCTATCTGCTTCTCTCCAAAGGAGCCGCCTTTACTTCCCTATAAGACATGAAATCTACTTTCTCTTTAATGTGGCTCATATAATTTATCCATGGTCTTCCCCTACCTATCTTTCCTTCTACTTTTCCCTCTATGATATTTCGTATAAAGTTATCATATAAGGTGTCCAAATATCTTTCCTCTTCTGTTTTCTATATTTTTTACATTATTCTCTCTTCGGCGACTCTCCTCAAAACTTCTTAATTAGTAACTTTGTCTACCCATTTTATTCCTTCCAAGAATGGAAGGACCCAGCACCATATTTCAAATGCTTCTAAAATCTCTTTGTCTCTCTGAGTCATTGTCCACGTTTCGCACCCGTACAAAGCTAAGCTCCAAATGTATGTTTTAATAAATTTCTTTTTGATTTTCTTTGAGATTTTGGAAGTGAAAATATGCTTTTTTTATTCTAATTCTGTACGAAACCCCTAAACAAACACACAACAACAACTGAAAAAAGCATTAGATTTCCATCAATGGGGCGAATTCATTAAGGATAATTGGAATTATCCCATTGATTCCACACTTGATTCACAACTACGAGTTGTGTATTAACTATGAGCATGGTACCACAACTACAGACCCAAAACAAATATCTGCAGATCATACCTGCATTTGTTCTGCAGCGGGAATCGAACCTGCAACCTCTTTGGTTTCAACCACTATTCACGGTACGGGTAAATATCTGAACAGAGTCAATAACGAGGTCATTATTCGTAGCGAACTTATCTCCTGTTTAAAAAAGGGTCAGCAACTTTACATTTTAGTTAATATATTCTACCCGTGTACGAAGACTATGCCTAGTTAGGGGAGGCCTATGTCCAGCAGTGGACTGCTATAGGCTGATGATGATGATGTGTACGAAGCCGGGGCGGGTCGCTAGTTATATAAACACATTACATTTACTATATTTTATTAGAGACTAGTGCTTGCGGAGAACTTCTGCCGTGGTCGGAAGCATAAGTTGTTTGCCGTACCCTCGTCCCGTACAGTGTCTTGATCCTCATCTCCTGCGCATCCTCGCTGCGCTCAACGCTCTCCTTGATGCCAGTCCTAAATGTGATTTGTTTGCGGATAGCATAAAAAATATTTTGCAATGTTTGAGATTGAGCGTGATGTATGAATGTAATAATGACTTATTAATGTGTAATTTTATTTTTAATTTTTCACTTGAATTAATTTATTGATAATTGTTTAGTTTAACTTTAACATTTGACTAACTATTTAATTTTGATTTGTTTAATAAATGTAATTCGTTTTGTTACCGTTTTAATCAAAGTAAAATAAATTCAACTTTTCAATCTAAATCTGTAGAATCGTAGTGTCCCTTCTGTACTCTCCCAGCTACCCTCATTGCCGGGACGGGATTTATGTACGACATTTATAATTGCCGCCGCGATGGGAGGATGCAGCGCCCGCGCCCAGATAAATCAGACATACCTTACTTATGTACGAGTACGTACCTCTGTGTATGTCCGTGTGCCATTTCACAGTACATATATGCCTTACATTTAGTTAGGGCACTATTCTGCTTTGGAGTATATTCGTGTTTTGCTAGTCTTCCCGAGTGTATGAATAAATAAATAATGCATTATCATAGTCCCAAACTAAGCAGAGCGTATGTTAAGGGTACTAGATACTGACAGATATACCTACCCTACACCTTAAATACTTTTGGCCTTACTTATGAACATCTTTCAATAGATAAACGATGCTTAGGCTATTGCCATCTCTAAGTATTGTATAATGATAACCAGTGACAGGACTAACTTTGAGCATTGGTTCACTTTGAGTAGCGTTCATAAGTAAGGGGGTTTATTTATAACACAAGCTTAATTACAACAGATTTTTAGTGCGTTTTTTTCCAGTGATAAAGCCGAAGATTGTGAAACTGCCCCACTGCCACTGCATAAGAAAAATCATCATCATCATCATCAGCCTATAGCAGTCCACTGCTAGACATAGGTCTCCCCCGATGAGCCCCATTGCGCCCTGTCTTGAGCTCAACGATAATAGAAGATAATATATGTCGGCGCAAAGCCGCTAAAATCTGTAATAATTATTAAGGATAGAAAACAAAACTGATGGTTTAGTATGTAAACCATGTAAAACAATGTAAAATTGATTAATTAATAATTTAACAACCTACTAGTTTCTGTTATAGGTTTTGATATTAGTTGAGGAATGAGTATTGATTTGTTTTGAAGCGCAATACCAAATGATTACTCATGATTAATCCAAAATTATTTTTAACATGTGAAAACCTATTCTTAATTCATGTTTTGATTTATAATTATATAAAAGTAATCTTCTTTGCTTTGCTATTAATTTACTTTGTTAATAACGGACTTTTGATTGAACTTGTTTTGCAGCGAAAATATTCAGCGGAATATTTAAACTGCGTTAAAATAAAATGATATTTTCAAACCTAACTTCGAAAATGTTAAAATGAACTTACAGCTAAAAAATAATGAATCTGCTCTTAACGTAATTTGAACACCGTTTTTATTGATTTTGTACTGCGAAGCCGCATTACGAGTCGAGACACGATTGTGGAAGGTGTTCTTGTGTTTTGTGAAGTTATTTTAGAAATCCTGTGAGTACCTACCTACTTTTGATACTTAGCTTAAAAAGCCTTATTTGGTTCTCGAAATAAATAGCGTTTTTCTTACTTGCGTTTCGTTATTTGCAATGACCAATCATAGTGATGAAAGTAGTGACGTCAGCCTAGCTGACGTCACTCCTTTTAAAAACCCCGCTGGTCAGGCTGCTTCGTTATATAAATTTACTTATTAAATGTATTTATATATTATTTCACGCCACTATTTTATGCTATTTTATTTAGTTCCGCTCGCGGCTGGGCATGCGTGGTACTTGGATAATATAGTATAGTAGTATATAACATACGTACAGAAATCATGTAAACAAAGCCGGCAAGCGGGTCAGCTAGTATTAAATAATTTGTTTCAATTCAATCCTTTTAGTAGTTATGTCGTGAAGGAGATACAAACATTTTGCACTTCAAATTTCACATCTATTTTAAAAACTTTCACCTTTATCATATTACTAGCTGACCCGCTCGCAACTTCGTTTGCGTTTATACTCTTTTTTTTTACGTATGTCCTACTTTTCATGTGAAACGTTTCCCTAGCCCGGTAATTTGACACGGAACCCTAAATATGAATGGAATAAAAAGCACAATACATGTTACTACATCACTAACCCCGTAATGTAGTAATATGTAGGTACCTGTTCCCGTTCCTGCTCTCACTCCTTTTTTCGTTCCTGTTTCCGTTGGCAACCCATCGCCAAGTTAACAACCGGTATAGCTATGGTGAATTTGTATAAGCCTAACTCTTGATTATGATTGGTTACCCATGCAAACTTTCATCACATAAATCACCCTCTTTAAGTTTCATTTTCGCTACAAAAAGCAGCAAGTCCTCCAAGGTCCCACCCATGGTTCAGCGCTTTAGGTGTTTATTTATTTACCGTTATAGTCTCTGTGAAAAATCTCAAGTCTTCAAATGTAAAAAAAAACTTGATATCCCCGTGGTCTTCAAATATCCAAGAACAAATGAATGAAATTGAAATTTCGAATTCTAATCCGATTTAAATATTATTTTTTATTTGATATTCCAATTTTAAAGAGTATCGCATTGCACCAAGCTTTAAAGGCTCCCCCACACAGGTGTGTTATTATCGGCGATAATATCGCATGCGTTATTGCGATAATGCGTCCCAATTCCTTGCACATAATTGCGTTATCGCAGCAGTATGTAACTTTTTAGCCGTCCTAATACATAATGTACTAAAATTCTACAGATCTCACGCTACGCGCAACTATCAAAGACAATGAAAATGTAATTTAGAAATAAAGCACACGATAAAATTTGACTATAATGTACTGACGAAAAAGTGAACGGAGCGCAGAATGGCTTTGCGCGTACAGGCCCTTATACTGCCTACAGTTTTTGTCCGTCTGCCTTCTAAGATGGCTCAAGCTGTAGCTTAATTCAATCTCGGGATATCATTTTTTCCGTTTCTTGAATAGCGAGCTCAAAAAAAGTAATTGGGAAATTCTCGATCCAGAAAATTGTTGAATTTTGTCAATTTTTGGAAAATCTCAAAAAGTTACCACTCGATTTTGGAAATTCAAGCCTTGCACTTTAAAGCCCTCCGGCAGATGCAAATATTGACATAATTGTGACCGATTACATCTTTTTTTAATGCATGTGACGAATTTTCTTTCAATGTATGGAGTTTCAAAAATGTGACGAATTTACTTTGTGGCAAATGTACAACAACCCCTCTCATATCTGTGAAACTACAGGCAAATGTCAGAATTTCATGAATCGGGGCACTATACTCGATCAGAAAAACTTAAACATTTTCAATATTTTTCAACGTACCTTTGCCCACGCACCTGTGTGTAGGAGCCTTTATGTGAGAACAACGTTTTTTGAATAAATTTGAAATGAGTTTTCAAACACGACATTGTCAAAATAAAATGGCATAACATGTGTCACTAAGGAGTATTGATATCAACTTCGATGCATAAAATCACCCCCAAAATAGCTTTCTACCTCTTTTTAACCCCGTTAGGCGATGAGTTTCAATAAAATACGAAACACGTCTTCCATCGATTCTATTAAATAATGTTTATGCAAAATTTGAAGTACCAAGTTGGACCAAGGAATCACTTTGTTCCATACAAACTTTGCCACCATTTTTCCTCCCCTTGGGGGGTGGAATTCCGGAAAATCGTTTCTTATCGGATGCCTACGTCATACAAAGAACACACCCTCCAAGTTTCAGGTTTCTACGATCAGCGGTTTAGGCTGTACGTTGATCCATCAGTCATTCAGGACAAAGGATTTTATATGTATAGATTTCCTTCCATTATGGTATTTTTTTCAAAAACCTGGTATGCAGTCTTTTATTATTTAATATTCAAAGTGTTCTGACGAAGTTTCAAGAAAATCACACCACGCGTTAAGATTTTCCCATACAAACTTTACCACCCCATTGCAACCCCCTCGAAGACTATTTCAAATTTTGAATGAAACCAATCTTCATTGATTGTATGGAATAATACATGTCCCAGGTTTCAAGTTTCTAACTTCAAGGAATACGATTTTTCATACAAACATTTTTACCCCTTTTCACCCTCTTAAGGGTTGAATTTCCAAAAACCGTTTCTTAGTGAGCGCTCACATTCTTTAAAGACTACCTGTACCAAATTTCAAACCTCTAGGCCCTGTAGTTTCTGAGATTTCGTGATGAGTGTGTCAGTGAGTGACTGAGTGAGGATAGTTCTCTTTTATATATATAAGATTAGGATTATTTTCAGAAGTTTTCGTACTTGCAATAGTGCATTATTCAATATGCTTTAAACTTGAAGCAGTGCGGTTTATTTATTGTTTATTTAATGTTGTGTCATCACTGTAATCACCGTTGTGAAATGTATCATGTTAGCGCAGCCGTTGGGTACGCCGGCGGGAACGTATATAGTATATACGTTCTACAAGTATTATTATTATATGTAAGGTTAAATTCTTGAAATCCTGATTATGAAAAATAAATATCATTTTTGTTTGGATTTTTTTAATGTTATTAGTACTACTACATATTGTTTGTTTTTCTACTGTCTGTGCAAAAAGTGATGAACTTATATAATCAAAATAAGTAAACCGAGGATTTATTAGAAAAATAGAATTATGGCGAATTTACACGTACTTTTTTTCGTGACGGAATGTACAATAACGCTTTACTTGACGCTCCACAAGCGACTGAGACTATTTTGATGCGCTGTATTCTCACAGAAATCAAACCGTTATACATTTATTAAAATGTAAACTTTGCGCTAGTTATTTTAGGCTAAAATTAGCAGCAAAACTAAAACTCTTGAAACTAAATCACTTGCTTTTGAACGTTATAAACCTGTTTAATAACGTTGAAAATTATTTTGCATTAATTTAGCGCACCGTATAGTTTGAGTAGTTGTCGAAGTTCAAAGGACTTCCTGAGCGGAGTTTTAGCGCGAGATGTCGCGTGTCAATGCCAGGCTTCGTGGAAATGACTGTTGAGTGTTGCCAACAAAGGATCTGGTTTAACCACTTTACTGTAGTTTATTTAAAAAAAAATACCGAAATGTGCTATCAGTTGAGTAATTATTATGAATAATAATTCACAATTCATTTATCAAAGTAAGTGTTACAAGAAAGTGGAAAGAAAATTAAGAATCATATTCATATTCATAGTCATTTATTTATTGCAGTCATAATGTCCGGTAAAAAAATCACAAGATCCTATTGATTAGTTTTAATAAAATTATTGTATAAGAAAAGTATCTATTTATGCATATAGTTTAAAAAAATCAAAACAAATAAATAACAAAACTCTTACTACCCTCTATGTACTAGTATGTGCATGATCAATAGATAAGCGTTCTGATAAAAATCTGAAAAATATTATTGAATAAAAATGTTAGAAGACCAGTAATATAAAGTCCAGCCTTGCCTAATTTCAGTACGGAACACTTCATATAATTCCACGTCTACCACTTGACCAAGCATGTCTCTGACATCAAGCACACGCAAAAAGAAGATAATTAGGAGTCCGTAATAAGCCAAAGTTCAGCTCAAAGCGGTCGTTTAAACAAAAGCTATTATCTGCCGGCACCGTCCAGCGTAACTTGGAACCCCGTAATTGCCTACAATCCGAGCTCTTAATACTTGGACGTTAATTAAAATTGCACACAGAATTTGTGGACTGCTGGGGGTGAAGGTACGTACTTATTTATCTAATCTAATCTTGTCTTCAAAGGAAAAAGTTAAAGACAAAAATTATCAAAGTTCCTAAGAGCAATTTTAAGCCCTGTCTGGAGCTACCTGTTTAGACAGAAATTGTAATGTCATCTCAACAAAATGCAACTTGTAAATTGGTATAGAGAATTGCGCGTTGTTGAATAAACATTATGTTTTCCATCACCTTTAGAACTTGTGGTAAGGATACGTTAATTTTTCGAAATGAAAAATCTATTGGCGCATGGCCGGGATTCATACCCACGACCCGTGGAACGACCGCATTGTAAGCAGGGATACCTCCCACTAGGCGACCCTGGCTTAAAGATAAATACACCGTATACAAACGAAACACATTAAAAGGAAAAACACCGTTACATCGGCTAAGGTAAATAAAATATAAATTAGTCAATTCACATCAGTTTAATGAGCAAAACGTTTGACTTTTTGAATTTTGTAATCGAAAAGTCCTTTTCCTTCTTCACATGAGCTGATTGCGAACTCTAGTGCCATTTTGTGGTTAAATATATTTATTTCTCAAAAAACATAATAAATTCAGTTCACTTACAATTTTTTTAAATTCATTTTAAGTTCTAGACAAAGCGTGAACTTTATAAAACGTTTAGGTCAAACGTGCATGTGTGTGTACAATTTTCTGTTTCACAAAACAGTGGGAGAAAATTCTCTAATTCATCTTGTTTCTGAAGTATTTTCTTCAAAAAACAAAGACTTACCTTGTTCGGATATTTTTATATGTTGACAGAATGACTATCCTAGTATAATATTTGAGATTACATATTCAGGAGGCAAAACAGGAAAGTTACACGAGTGTCAATTCGTTTTCTTGTTTATTTTGCCTTCAAACGAATGGGGAAGATAACGAAAATATTTTTTTTCTGTGAATCGAAGGAGGAAGTATATCATAGATGATACTCGAATTTTGTCTGAATATTCTAAACTTTTTATGAATTTCAAAACCGCTCTCATTGTAGACCAACAGTTACTTAAGAAGAACTCCAAACTTGGGTTTTCACTTTATGTCTTAGATATGTGGAAGTATGGATACATAAATAAATTAAAAAA
Source organism: Horisme vitalbata (assembly GCA_951804965.1). Lineage (NCBI taxonomy): Eukaryota > Metazoa > Arthropoda > Insecta > Lepidoptera > Geometridae > Horisme > Horisme vitalbata. Next base: position 969,050 of record OX638096.1, read on the forward strand.
TAATAAATTATAGTATATGCATTGTTGTTGTTGCAAATAAATAAATAACAATAATAATGATGTACAATTTCACACAACATCATATAGCCCTAAACTAAGAGAACTTGTGTCATGCAAACCATAAGATTGATGTACTACTTATTATACCTTTTTTTGTGAATTATAAGTCATAAATAGACAAATATTTGCAGATGATACAAACATTTGTCCCGCGGCGGTGTCGAACCCACAACCTTCAGGCCTCGCCCACTGCACTACAGAGATTGTCAATGGATGCTAATGTACACATAAAACCAAAAACGATCATTTCATCATTGAATGAATGAATGAATAATGAATGAACACTTTATTGCATGAAACACATAACAAAATACAACGACATTTAAAGAATGGTACAATGGGCGGCCTTATCGCTGAAAGCGATTTCTTCCAGGCAACCTTTGGATGGAGAAAGAATAAAAACTAAAATGAAAAAAAAAACACAAGGGATGGCAGCACAGTTTAAAAACAAACTAATACATGCCTGCAACAAATCAATACAGTAAGCAAATAAATCAATACCAATACACACATAATAATAACAATAGACTAATATATACTTTAATAAATACTACATAGTTTGGAGAATGAGGTTTATAAAAAGGATGTCAAAAAGTGAAGCTTAAGTTTGAGTTTAAAAGTATTGAGTGAAGGAGCTCGTCTTATCTCGACAGGTAAGGCATTCCACAATCGTACAGATTGAACCGTAAAAGAGTTGCCGTAAAAAGAACTACTGTGTACAGGAAATCTGAGCGACAGGTTGTCTGATGACCTAAGATTCAAAGAGTTAGAAGAATGAAGATATTCAAATCTGTCTTTGAGATAGCGAGGCGAGAAAGGATTGAACAGAATAGAATATAGAAGGGAAAGAATATGCATGTCCCGGCGACGGCGAATAGGGAGCCACTTGAGCAAAGTTCGAAAAGAAGAAACGTGGTCATATTTGCGCAAGCCAAATATGAACCTGATGCAGAAGTTTTAGAGACGCTCAAGCTTGTTTAGCTGCTCTTCTGTGAGATCCAAGTAGCACGCATCAGCATAATCCAGCACAGGGAGAAGGAGAGATTGTGCTAGAGCAGTTTTGGTGGCCGTTGGCAGAAAGTTACGCAGTCTTCTCAGAGAGCCCGCCGAGGCATAGAGCTTCTGACATGTTATTTGGAGTTGGGCTCCCCATGATAGGTGACGATCAATGGTGATCCCAAGATTTTTTACAGTGGCACTTTATGGTATAGGAATTCCATCGAAAATGACCTGAGGTATAGTATTCCAATCCACATTACCATTAACCTGGAGCTACCTATGACGATAGTTTGCGTCTTAGCGGGATTAATCTTCAAGCCATAAGCATTGCTCCATTGAGTGATACTACATAAATCGGTATTTGTAGTGAAAACAGCATATTGCTGAGTGACGCGTGAGTGTAAATCTGGAGATCATCTGCGTAGAGGTGGTAGGATGAAGAAAGATTTTGGGATATGGAATTAATAAAAATGAGTTATTATTTATTTATTTAATGCACTAATTTAATTGAAATTGTCGTATTTTTATTCATTATTCATAATAATTCGTGATTGATACTTCATAATTCATATATTTGTTTGTATTTACCTAAATATCAGATGGTAAAGAGGTAAACATGGGTCTCTGTGCTTCACTTAACGGCACACAATCATTATAGAGAGGTCAAACACTTACATAGGTAGATTACATATCAAAATTTTAATTATTTTATTAGAAAAGTCTAGACAAAAATATTTTTGTTTTAAAATTCTAAAATGTTTGAACGTAAGCCCGTGTCAATTATAAGGGCTCATGCACACGGGTGAGTCGACGCCGCGCGTGACGTCATGCGTGCGTCACTCGGAGCGCGCGACACAAACGTTCTCTAATTTATTATGAACCCATTCTGTAACATTATTCTACCTTATAACTGTCAAGACAAGAAGAGGTAGCCAGTACCTACCCCAGTTTGTCTAATTAAAAATGAGCAGTTTTTATGAAAGAGATAGGTGAAAAAGTTTGTTATCTAAATTCAAGGATAAGCACACTTAATATTATAAATGCGAAAATGTGTGTTTGTTTGTGTATGTGTGTGAGAGTGTATTCATGTGTGTGCGTGTGTGTTTATGCGTGTGTGTATGTGTGTGTGTGTGTGTGTGTGTATGTGTGTGTGTGTGTGTATGTGTATGTATGTGTGTGTGTGTGTGTGTGTGTGTGTGTGTGTGTGTGTGTGAGTATGGTTGATTATTCCCACTCAAATCCATAACGGCTAAACGGATTTGGATGAAACTTGGAATATTCATAGTTTATATACATACCTGGATTAACATATACTTTATATTTCAGTACCATACGAGTGAAACTGTGGGCGGAAGCTAGTACTTCCATAACAGTGACATGAAAATTAGCTATAGCACGTATGTTTAGATCTTTAAAACGAGAAAAAGGATTTGGATGCGGTTTTTTAAAAGGTAGAGTAATTCAAAAGGAAATCCAAATGGAAATATATAATTTGCACCCGTGCAAACCCGGGACGGGTAGTGTATAATAAAACATCAAACAAATACGAAAAAAATATCGACCATCTAATGTGAAAAAAGAACTTCAACAATCTAAAAATACCGTTGCGCGGCACCCCTGTCAATTATAAGGGCCCGTGCACACGGGTGGCCGCGCGACGCCGCGCGGCGATGCGTGCGCCACTCCGCGCGGCACATACACAATCGGTATCTAATTTATTGTGAAAAACATTTTATTGCTACCTTTGCTTTTGTTCAGTGAAATAACTCTTCGTTCTTGAGTTTTTGCGGAGTATAAAAAACGGTTATTTTTTGAGTTACATGTAGGACAGTCGCTTAAATAAATAAATGATTTAATGTTTATTTCAGCTTGCTTCTTAGTGTATAATACAGACATAGTTTACGAGTAGGTATGTTTAAAAACAAATAAAATATTGTAAGTGGAGGGGACACTGCATTTACAGTCGCATGGTACTATGTGTCCAGTGCTTCATAAAAGCCTGTTTAGCCTTCCAGCTATGAGTTTCAAATAGCTACAGGTACTGCTTAGAATGCTTGGTTGCTAGGTGGGTTTGGGGGATTTTCGATTCCCATTGCTGGACAAACGTATAGGACGAAGAAAGATACGATGAAGTATTTGATATTTTTCTGATTTGGTTGAGTCTTATTATTTTTGTACTCATCATCATCATTATCATCATTTCATCATTTTCACCCACTGCTGAGCATAAGCTTCCCTTTGCTCCTGCCACTTGTCCTGCGCCAGGCTTTGGTAATCATAGTTCTTCATAATACAGGAAATCCAAACAGTAATGATGATCGTGTTTTTTGATTATTCCTCCTCCTCTTTCGCCTCTCTAGTGTCGGAGTTTTTCGGACTGCCGAAAGCCTCCAACATGGTTTGACTACAGAAAAAGCTTACCAACATCTTCAAGTGCCCTGGACTCTCTAGTATTGGAGATTTTAAGGCCGTATGAAGGCCTACAACATGGCTTGACAACCGAAATAACTGAGAACGACATCTTAAAAAAGCTACCGCAAAACGGAAGCGCTCATTTATAAATACCACTAAACGGTTACTCATCCATGTAGTGTTGGAGCGGGTGGAGTGTTGCCTAACCAAGGTGATCTGCTAAGAACATCGAAGCAATCATTTCGGATCAGGTTTTGGAAGCTAAATGTTCTTGGGTGCACATCGAATGTATATAAAATGCTCTGAGAGCAAAACGTCCTCAATTTAAAATGACTGCTAGTTTTCAGAGCACAAAATCCTTATTACAGAATATTCGCAATTTAAAACCTCATGAGAGCTGAATGTCCGCAATTAGAATATACCTATACCATATTTTTAAATCCAGTCTGCCTAAATCCTCTTTTGTGAATACGTGATACTGAAGCTATGAAAAAGATTCAATACATATTTTCTACCTGTAAATAAATAAAATTCAAGCTACGATCGCTTTTATTTTTGAAAACAAAAACCCTTAGATACCATGTTCATGTTTCCAATTTATTTCGAGGCTTAAACGTTTTCCCTGCACACTTTTTATTTATGTTTTTCCATTAACCGCTAGTCGAGGGTTCCGGCATTTATCATATTTGCTGCATAAGCGCGGGATGCACATTACCAACTAAATGCAAAGTAGAACAAAATTATAAAGGGATATGCATACCGGAGAACATTTTATACTTCCAGTACGGGCTGGAAGTCTACTGTAATATGGAGAAATTGGGTAGTTTTGCCAAAAGTCCCATCCAGCATGTTTGGAAGACAGCTTCGTGATCATATTACTGGTATTGATTAAAATAGATATTAACTAAACTTTTAGCAAAATTCTGATTAGTAATGTCTTAAAACCTATCTATTTTATTCTATTTGTCTAGACACTAGGTTCTCGAAAAACAAATAAGTACTGATATTCAGTGGAGATACAGAAGAAAATGCTGTTTGCAGCTCTTAGTCGCCTCTTCCATACCACCACAGCAGCCTATATCAGTCCGATGCTGGACACAGGCCTCCCCTAATAAAGGAAGAGTTGTGCCTGAACCGGCCGCCAGAGCCCCGTTCGTTAGTTACCAGGGTACACCAAGTGCAGGTGAGTTTGGCTTGGGTTCTGAAGATGGGGACTGGAACCCCTTAACCCCAGTCGTCACTTTCGACATCCAAAAAGATAGAGGGGCCTGGATTCTTCATCAGATAAGTCACGGCAATGGTAATGGTTGTCGATGATGGATTAGTACGAGATGAGTTCGAACAAAGAGTTATAATAATGTAACCTGATTCTTAAAACTATATTTTACCCAAAACAACGAAATCTCATAATCTTTATGCTTTGTTATTTTAATAATAAGTTTTCTAAAATTTGTCCTAGTAAATTGTACTAATTATTTCAAAATAAAAATGTTGTAAATCATTTCAGAATGGGCCATTCAGTTGATTGAGGTTCAAAATAAATAATTTGAACGCGTAGTTTGCGTGCCGCCATGTTTTATTACTGTTGTTTGAATTAGTTTCGTAAGCAATGCTTTATTCATAACAGTTAGGGCTTTGTTTAGTTGGAATTAAAAATGGCTATCACAGACTGATGGACGACTTAAAAACATGAAGTAACCTACTTTGAATTAGGAACAACAACCACGCATTCAACTTAAAATTTTAACGAAATATTTGTTATACTATTTTTTTTGAGACACCTGATTGACTTAATTAAACCTATATAAAAATACTTGTATCTATTTACATAATTCCCGTCATTATCTATGAGACAATTTGAAAAAAAAAGCGGTTGTTTATATTTTTCGAATGAATTCAAAGGACAAGCTATTTACTGGATTATTTAATACTAGCGACCCACCCCGGCGTTCCACGAGTATAAGTTATATATATGAATCTTCATTTTAAATCATTCTATATATATAAAAAAACGCATCTAAATCCGTTGCGTAGTTTTAAAGTTACCTATGGACAGACAGAAAGCGGGACGCGTCTTTATTTTATACTTTGTAGTGATTTAAAAATTTGCTGTAAATAAAATTAACAGATGCGACGTAGATGCGTTTAAAAGCAGAAGGCCAGTGTGCAGTCGGCTGCGCTAAGCTGAACGCAGCGGTGCGGAAACTTGGCAAATGGCTGTGCATATTTGCCTCACAAATATATATTCCCGCTGGTCTAAGCAGCTAGGGCCTGCACACACGCTGCGGTCTGGAACACCGCTTAATTGTGTAGTCTTGCTAAGGCAAAGAACGACATAAAAAAGCATTGATAGAATAACTATCTGTTCGGGATAGGGAACAAACTAAATGATAGAATACGTGTGATACATATGTATTAGGTAATTAGTGATTAAGTAGTTTTACAAGATATTATTGAATCTTACATTTTCAAAGATATTTATAGACAAGTTGTCGCTTATTTGTCTAGTTTTTTTATATATTTAATATGGGTCAGCTCTTGACCAACGATGGGGCGAGCTTTCCCAGAAGATGCCTATTAACTCTCTTTTTGAACCCGTTAGGGATGGAATGTGTCATCGTAGCAGCCGCCGCGTCCAGGTACGTGGCGAGTGCATGACGTGATTTTGCGGTCCCGTCATTGGTTCTTTATCACGTCATGCGCCGGCTGCCAGCCAATAGAGAGAGGGCTGCGGCTGCGTATAAAATCTTTGTCGCTGATATGGCGCCAACACTATCATACGCACGTAATCTGACATCCAGAACATACTCGTATGTCAGAGTGTTGAGGCTATTTATGTGTCTTGGAGGCCTACATCGTAACTTAGTTACCACTATTTGCTACGTAATTTATGAAAAATGTATTATAATAAAAATTATTCGAGTTAAATGACTGTATAAGCTGTTTACTGGGTTATCTGACAATCAAATAACTAGCCCGTAGGCATCGAGACGTTATATAGAGCTCTATAGAGTGACAGTCTTCAAGTGAAACTGTGAAACTATTTTTAACTTTAATTTTGATTTTTGTGTGTTTTATGTTTAAAAAAAAACCACAGACGAACATAGAACCTATTATTCGAACCTATTATTTCCTCCTTTTTGGATCAAAAAGATTGTATACCCGTAAAGGGGAGAGCACATTGATATTTATCGTGAAAACAATGTATCTACATGTGTTTCGACAGGAAATAAACTTTGACTTTGACTTTGTCAAAAATCGTCCAAGCCTATTTGACATTTTTACATGACGGACATTAATTCCGATATAATAAACAATTAGACATGTACATATGAATATTATTTATATGCGAACTCAGGGAAACGTAATCACCTTCATATTGGATTTACACATTAACCTAACACACACTTATGTACACACTTGTTTGTTTTGTTGCTGACTCATTCCGCTTGTGGCCACAAAGGGTAGTAGCTGAAAATCAGTGTTTGCTCCTTGAACAAAATTATGCGCTGAGCTATGGCCTTATTGGTCATACTGCAACACTCACATACACTGTGATCGAACACTTTCTCACAATGTGTTGTATTATTTTTCTTTTATTAAATTTTTATATTTTTTTTCTAGATAAAATATCTTTAATATGGTTTGTATATCTACACAATGTCCAATTACCTACTCGTTTAATCTTAAAAGTTGTTGTATGTGCGTGATTGTACTTGAAACAAATGAACATTATATCTATCTTTAAAAGCCAACATTATATCTATCTTTTAAAAACAGCAGTCCGTGACGCGAGGCCCTTAGCTGTGTGTCAGGAATTTCAACTTCTTGCTACATTGTTGGTTTTTAGCTTTTAACGTCGCGAAGTTTGTTCAAACGATTAATGTTCGTCGCTTCGCTGAATTAGACTTTGACTCGGTTTGCGGGTTCACTTTACCAGGTTTTCGGAACTTTGCTTACAAAAACCTGAGCGTTCTAGAACTTGGTAGTACTTTTTTTTCTTATTCGTTCAATAGAAGTCCATGGACAATAGATCTCTAGTTTGAAAAGGGTTTATCTTATTGTTTTTATGGTACTTGAAGATGGAACAAGCCTATGACCTACTTGATTTTAAACCATTACCTATGACAAAGCATTGCATCGTAGATCACGTTTTTTTGGATTATGCTCTACGATGCAACGCCCTGTATCATGAACTTCAGGCATGGAGATGATAAGCCTGTTGTGCCTGTAATTTCACCGGCACCCACACCCTTCAAACCAAAACACAGCACAGCTGCTTCATGGTAGAAATAGACATGGTGGCAGTACTTCCCCAGACGAGCCCTCCACAAAGAACTCTACGCTTAGCTTGTGTTATGTTTGGCATAATCAGGTGGGTTGGTACACGAGTTCTAGAGTGAAGACTGCGACTTGGTAAACGTAACCAGCTAGAGTGATGATCTATGAAAGGCTGCTTAGATTAAGGTCCAAACATTATGTTTGGTACATGCTCACTATTGGAGTAACCTTTATAGAGAACTAATTTGATCTGCTGCTGAAAACAACCAAACAAGTGATTTTTATAATGTTTTTGATTTTTCAACAATAGTCAATACAGATACGCTGTGCCGTGATTTTTTTGAAAATGTTCAAAGCGTAGCATTGTTTGATATATCGTGTTCTCTTTGTCGTGGATTTGAAGTGAGTTATGGATGGGACTGCCATGCGTTGCACAGCGGTGGTTATGCTATGCGTCTCTCGGTGCTTGATTCAAAAGAGCCATGGGATTGTTTTTGATATAGGTTAGTACGAAAATCGTATGGTGATTTTGATTGTTGAATGATGACGATACAAATTAAATAATTATGTCGCGCGAGACATTCTGTCCGTAGGTAGATACCGTATTTCCCCGCGCGCGCCGCTGTGCTTGCTATGCACTTGTCGTGCGCATAGCAACAGCAGGTGAATCCACAACCGAGTAAGTTCCACAAGAGAGAGAACCCGAGTCACGCTTAGGAGTAGTCGAATATAATAACTATCATAATTATAAATTTACTGTTTCAATCTCATGTATTTGATATTGACATATTATAAAATGATTATTCAATTGTTGCTGTTATGGTAACCTATCACACATTTGAAATTTACAAAACCGAATCTTAATTTACCGAAAACGGTTAATAGAAAGTACGATTTCGAGATGTTTTTGTAGCCATCTTTTTGATCCACCGAAAATACAACTTAAAATAAAAATAAAATCATTTTATTTCAAGCAACAGGGCTCATATTGAAATTTATAATCATTTACAAGTTTAATGGGGTGGACCCTATACACGACATCTCTGTCGCAGCAGCGTCGTATATAGGGGCAGTCTATTCGTCCGGCGATCATCGGCAGGACGGTGGTGGTGCTGGCCCGTGTCCTTCGCACGAGGGATGCACACCTCTTCCGCATAGTGGCGTAAAAACAATCAGTGTGTGCTTGCGAGAACATGCCGGAGGCGCTGCAGTAGCGGGGCAGCCCCAACACCGCTCTGAACGCGTTATTAAACTGGACGCGGAGGGAGCCATACGCCACTTGAGTGTACTTAGCCCACAGGCTGCATGTGTAGAGTGAAGTGCAATAGGCTCTAAGCAATGTGAGCCTAACCTCTTGTGAACTGCGTGCAAACCTGCGGGCTATCATATTACCTCTCACAGATAGGGCCCTCCGTTCCCGTTCGATGTCCGCATTGTCCTTGAGATCGGCCGTAACTATGTGTCCTAAATATTTAAAGTTATAAGCCCTCTCCAGCGGAACACTATCAAGGCATATAGGTGGAACATTTTGAGGACGCTTCGAACCGACCTCAAAGACAATGAACTGACTTTTTCTCACATTATACTTTAACCCGTGACCACAAGCGTACTCCTCACAAATTTTTATAAGTTTCCTCAGTCCACATACCGAGGCGCTCAGCAACACCATATAGTCTGCATAACTGAGATTGGTGACACATACTCCATCAACATGACAGCCGATATGCTGACTACTGGGCCCCACGATAAGTGCGTTCATATAAAGGTTGAACAGTGTCGGAGATGTTAACCCCCCCTGCCTCACCCCACATTCAAGCTGATACGGCTCAGATTTCGCACCCGCCCACCTGACAAAATTGGTCTGGTGCCCATACCAGTACTTGAAGATGTTCACAAGCTCTCGTGGTAGGTTAATGCTGTCAAGCTTGTCCCACAGCACGTCATAGGCCACCAGGTCAAATGCCTTGGACAAATCGAGAAAGCAGGCGTATACAGGAGTATTGCTTATCTTAGAGATGAATCATTTGACACAAAAACTATTGCCAGATTATCGCTATGATTTTTTTTCTTTAGACAACAGTTGTACCTTTTGATCGAAGTTTTGCAAGGCCAAATTACGATTTGCCATAAAATTATGAGTATGAAAATACGTTTTTCACAATATTACTAGATCAAAATTACCTTTTCCACAATATCACTGAACAGAAAATACATTTCCCATAATATTTCTAAATAGAAAAGGGAGCCCATATTGCACAGTCTGATTATCCATGTACACACGATAGACAAGACCTATGTTTCGTTTACAGTACTTACCCGGGGTAATAGTTTCTTGTCCGTAATACAAGGCACGGACTTGTGTAACTTAGGTTCTAAATATATCACAGAACCGACGCAGAGCACCCCGATGCTACCTAGTCTTGTGGTCCCTACCCCTAGAGTGCATATAAAAAATGCGCAGCCAGAAGCTCGCGTGGGAGATTCTGAGTGGAGCTAGCCCTCAAGGGCAAGGAGAACGAAGGGGGGAGGTGGCGAGGGAAGCGAGCCGGCGACCTTCGTAGCGGACAGAGGACGAGTGGACGAAGCGACACTCAGGGGCGACCTCGTTAGAGTTCTGGCGAGAGCCCATGCCGGAGTTAAATATTCATTTTTATTTACATTTTAAAAATGCTATCGTGCGTCGTGACGATAATAGATTGTTGGCAATGTCAACAGAAATCAAATATTTTAGTGTGATATCACCCTAATATTATTATAAGAGCGAAGGTTTGTGTGTGTGAGTTCGTTTGTTACTACTTTACGCACAAATGGTTGAACGGGTTGAGCTGAAATTTTATGTAGTTTTAGACCAGGAATAACATAATAGGCTACATGGAAAAAAAACATTTCGGGAAATTGATTTGATGAAAAATGGCAATAGTGTTTTCGGCCGACGAAACGATATGTAGCCGTTTGTTGCACTTACAGTTGTTATTATATTATTAAGGTTAAGCAACACTCCGCCCGGTCATTACTTATGGATATAGGATGGGTGACCGTTTAGTGACATTTAGATTTGAGAGCTTCCGTGCTTCGGAAGGCACGTTAAGAGGTTGGTCCCGGCTTTTCAGTCGTTAAGCCATGTCGAAGGCCTTTAGGCGGCCTAAAAACCCCGACACCAGAGTTTGTCATATAAAGAAGAAGAAGAAAATGAAGTTATTATATTCCATTATCTTTTCGCAGCTATATTATCGTCGCTAGATCACACCCGTCTGTTTTCCTTATGATCTTCCTTGTGTAGTTTACGAATAGTATTTGAGGTTAGGCTTAACAAAACACCCCCTTACTTCTTCTACTACTAATCATTACTCAAAATTAGCCCTGTCACTGTTTGTCATTATCCAACGGTAAGAGATGCCAATAGTTTATCTCTATCGTTTATCTTTTGAAAGATGTTCATAAGTAAGGCCAACAATCGTTATCTTTGAAACCCAAGTCAACCTCACCTGTTCATGGTACACCACACACGGGGCTTTGGCTACCAGCTGACTGTGGCATAGCCTAACTATCGCATAAATAAATAGCCCTAGCAGCAGCACCGGTGCTGAGTGAAGCCGTGCTCCGCGATCCTCAACCTGCATGCTAGTCGTGAGGATTAGGAATATATCCTTTTTTTCTAGGAGAGGCTTATGTCTGATAGTAGGTTATTAAACTCTGTCATCAACCTCATCATCACCAGCCTGATAGCAATCCACTGCTGGACATGGAGCCTCTACCTGGCCAGATGGCCTGGGTGTCCTACACTATGTTTGTTATGTCTGCCTATTTCAGTATGCAAATTTTCTAAGCTTTGTTTTTTTATATTTTAAGTTTAAACTCACACTTTGAATCCCACCTGAGTCGAAATTTTTAGGAAATATAAAAATCTCTGAGCTATGTCGACAACTTTAGTTCTATGTCGTTTTCTTTCCTTCTGAAAATCTCCGAGCATAGCTCGCTTAGCGTCTTTAAACTCCACTAGCCTAAAAAGGCTAAAGTTGGTTGTTACCTACAGTATTTGAGCTTGAGCTTAGCAAAACACGCAATCTCTTGTAAACTTTATCCCCTTCCAAGAGAAGGGTTGTGGTACATGCAATTGAACCTGACTCTGTCGGTTGGAGAACAACGCGGTTGCAGCGGAGTTGCCGCTTGTTAGTGCTTCGACTTAATAATATTGACTCGATGGCGGCTTGTTCTACAAATGCTACGATGGTTTAAAGCTCGGAATTATTGTATCATTGTTTTAGGAGCTTAGGTTTTTTTAGGAAAATGGGTGACTTTGCACTTTTCACTAGAGTATGTCAGGGAAGGGTATAGAATCATTGATGACTTATATGAATAACCGGCTGGGTATTGTGGCATGATAATATGCACATAAGAACATAGTTTCTTCTACAATTCAACATAGAATGCTAGTGTGATGTCAAGGCTACGCGATCGTAACGTATGGTGAAGGATGCGGGAAGCAAATATTTGTCTAATGTATGTGTATGTGTTATTTGACGGTAATTGTTCCTGATACCCACAAAACTACGTCTTTTAAGGTCAGAACTAGAAGGACTAAATGGGTATTTTCTATCACAAGTTATAACTAACTTCTGGGAAGCCGTGACGTTTTTGAACATATAAAGATATCAAAAATCTTTTATATTTAAAATCATGTTCATCGAAATGTTCTGAAAACACAAGCTAAATAAAATAGCCTGCTCATAACAGCAGTTTTGTAAAACACCCTCTAAAGTAATGTTTGTGTCGCGTCTATAAGCCTTCGTCTCTGCACAGTATTGCAGTCGTTCCGTACAAACACGTCTACGGCGCACCTAAATAATGAAGTTTAGGTAAAATGCAGCACTCGACGACATTTGCACACATCCGTCTTGGCACAGAGTACGTACAAACAGTAGAACATTATCGCGGTTGAGATTGCATTGGTGTCCTTATCAGTCTGATGATTTGTCATCGTTATTGTTTTGTTTGTGTGTGTTTACATAATCTGTACCTGGATTAACATATATGGAAATTTTTATCTGGGCACCACGTGAGCGGAGCCGCGTGCGGAAGCTAGTAGTATTATTGTTTAACTTGCATCGTCCCACTGCTAAGCAAATGTCTCCCCCAAATTCAGCCAACAATTTCTATCCTTTGAGATATAGAATCGAATAGAACAGAATACATTACATTTATTTGACTACAAAACAATGACATAACGAACTCGTAAATAGAATACAGAACAAAATAGGCACTAAAGAACTTATTTAATTAGTAATACGAGCAAGAAAATAATAAATGCCCAGCGAGTGGTAGTAAGTCCGCACTGTATCGGGAGCAGCCAAACAGGCCCAGTCTCAGCTTTTTGCTGATTAACACAAAAGCAGGATCCCACCATCCTCTCTCGAAGGCCTCGAGCTCGTCCTGCTAGTAGTATTATAATATTAAAATATTCTTACTGAGCACTGTGCACTGTGGCTTCATTGCAATTTTGCGGTTGGTGGCTTCGAGGCGACTGTTTGCGGAACCCCTCACATTTCATGCTACGAAGAAACTTCCTAATTGTGAGTATTTCAAGTGACTGCTTTGCTTAGAGTTTACACTTCCACGTAAACGACTGGTGTGGAGACTGCCTTCCTAGAAATGTTACAGAATATTATATGTACAAGCTATTGCTGCGCTCGCGATAAAAGTCACGAGTTATTCCAGGTCTAGCACTGCAAATTATGACAATAAAATACTGGATAGGGACACCCAATCAATTATCGGCATAAAATATACTTTCCGACCTATTCTTAAACTTACCTAATACATAAAAAAAAATCATAAAACTTGGTCGAGCCGTTTGGGAGGAGTGCGTCTAAAACACTGTGACACGAGATTTTTATAAAAAAAGATAGCTGGTAACAGGAATAGGGGCTGTCCTTCATCGAGATGGGTTGACGATGTTATAAAGACCGTGGAAGACACCTGGCTTAGTTTAGCGCATGATCGAGGCGAGTGACATAATAAAAAGAAGGCCTATGCCCAGTAGAGGGCTCATAATGATGATAATAATTTGATAGTTTTAACATTTGTATGCAAAAATCTACCCGGAGAGTTTTATGAGTAATTTGCCAGAGATTTTAGAGGCCTTGATTCCGTCGAAATAACGCGATATGTCATAGCGCGTCAGAAACCTCATAATACACTGCGATTGTTCTGATCACTTTCCTTTTAAATCAGGGGCTATCACATGCCTGTTTCCTTTCGTAACTAAATCATCATCATGCTAAGTACTAATTTAGGTTAATTTTCAAACTCATTTTTATGTCATAGAAGTTATCCAATCTGACTTTGAAACCGTAACATGTATTACCTATTAAAGGAACTATCTGCTGATAAACGTCAGAAATCATTTAATTTTAATGAAAATATCCCCTTATTTGTATTTATCTGGTATTATTTAAAATTACCTAATTAATATCAAGCCAATATGACTTACCAACACAACTTGTCAATAACAGCGAATGTTTCGGGAAAGATACAATATATCGGTTAACTCATGCGGCGAACAAAAGCCGAAATTAACAATCAATTCAATACAAGGCCACTCGTTGTAATGAAGGTGTAGATATAAATAATGTAGATACAAACTACAATAAAGGTATTTATAACAATGGAAGGTTTTTGTTTTACGGAAATTCGTTATCAGCATCCATATTTTCACACGAAACCTCGTATGCAAGAATAAAGTGTGTATTAATTAGCATTTTCTCTTATGTTACAAAGAGTCTCACTAGCGATGGGCGACTCTCATCTCTCGAACGCTTTGGTTGAACTACTAATGAGTGAATAGCGACTCCGAACCCCCCCCCCCCCCCCACACACACACACACACACACACATACACATACATATACACATAACCTTACCTCACACTCACATACCATTTAGAACAAATATTATTATAACTTACCTTTGATTGTTTTATTACATTTTTTTTTCTAGTTAAGTAACTTTATTATATTATGAATACTACATACTTATTACTCTGTTAAGGAAGAGCGAGGTCTCCTAACACAAGTATTTCATACTTAAAAGGAGACTTCAAACACATTCAAACTCTGTACTGTTTAAGTTAATGAAATAAAATATTTGTATTTGTATTTGTATTTGAATCCAAGACATACTAATCCAAACTACTAATCCATAGATACTAATCACTCGAAAACCCTAGCCGAACTAAACAAACTAATGTTGTAAGCATGCCACAAACTTTTTGGAATTTTTGATTAGTTACTTATAAAAGACTAATACATAATAGGTTACCTATTACACACTTACAGCACTGAGCGAAGGTTTTTTAATATTATCTTAATTTATTTTTACAGACATTAAATATACTAATACTCGTAATTTCAAAGAGAAAAAGTGATATTAGTAATGAATTTTATTAGGATTCAGGAGAGATATCTATCTAACCACAGAGCCAGACAGAATTAAATTCAGATGGAAAGGGAAAGGATGCTGTAGCGCTTGAATTTGACTCTTAATGCAGTCTCAGATTGGGGCGATTCCAAAATCCAAATCCAAATTTTATGTCTCCAAAACGCAGGCTTGTCTCTTTTCAGCGAAGAAAAGTCAATTTC
Source organism: Horisme vitalbata (assembly GCA_951804965.1). Taxonomy (NCBI): domain Eukaryota; kingdom Metazoa; phylum Arthropoda; class Insecta; order Lepidoptera; family Geometridae; genus Horisme; species Horisme vitalbata. The sequence continues at coordinate 984,439 of OX638096.1, forward strand.
CCCAAGTTCCTGTCTTCCAAAATGTACAAGTTACCTATTGGGGATCAACTTGATCTATTAGTTGTTACACTAACACCAACTCACAACTTTGGTACGTTCATCGATTCCAAGGCTAAAACAGCCGCCATGAAGCTAGGGACCCTAAACAAGATTGAACGTGGACTGCTTCTTATACTTTATCAAGCTCAGGTCCAATCAGGTATGGAGTATTGTTGCTAAATTTCGTATGATTGGGCTGAATACAGCTTGAAGCGTTGGACTCGATTGAACGAAGAGAACTATTTAAGACTCATCGGTGAGTGGCACCTTTCGAAGACAAAGATCCAGTCTCGGACACCGCCGTAAGGTCGCTTGCTTATCGATCTTCTATACTCTACATTTTGGTGAATGTTCTCAGGATGTACATAAACTGATCCCACCATCCATTCTACTTTAGGACAAGCAGTGGCGCTGTAATGGCGACATTAAATGAACACACGGGTAGTGCTATTTGTCAGTAATCATAAAAAATGAAATCCTAAAACTAAAGTCTATTCAAGATTATATGTTTCAAACAAACTAAATCAAAAATAATGTAGGAAAATTTGAATCATGCTGTGTAAGAGCTACTTACTAACGTCGCGCGCTTCTGTTTAAAAGCGCGCGTATGGTACACTATTCGCTTCTACTTCTACTTTTATTACGCGAACTGCCAAGGATTGGAACTCTCTGCCAACCTCGTCTTTTCTGATATCTATGTTCGGGACTATTTAAGTCAAAAGTGAATAGGTGTCTTTTGAACCTTTTCCATCTTAGACCACAACGTTAACATCAGGTAAGTTCGTGGAAAACAAAGGTCCAATCAATGTAAAACAAAAAAAAAATTCGGAGTTGCATAACGCTTTCTTGTAATTAACAAAAATCTGACATTTAACACGTTCCCTGTCCCTGATTTGACAACTTCATACGTCCAAGTGTGGTCCCACTTTGGGAACCCGGACTTATCACCGTAAATTAATGTGGCCCCAGATTGGAAACAACAAAACTTGCCAACCTGTTTTTTTTTTGATAGTGTTGTGCTATATACCTTACGATTTGTCGAAAGATCATAAAACTAAACAACCAACATTTATATAAATACATCGATTGATTTTGATTTTCCAAGTGATGCATCACTCAACATAGTTCCTATGTGGAGACACGGACTTGTGATACCTTATTTCATGGCCCCATTGTGGGGCCATTGAAGTTGTGAACCTATTGGAAGGACGGACTCCTGAAAAAAAGCTTCATGGCCCCACATTGGGGGGACCTGGACCTGCATAATCCATTAACACGTTCCCTACGTGTTTATGGATTATGCAGGTTGCATTCTGTCTATATCTATCATCATCATCATCATAACCATCATTATCGGCCTATAGCAGTCAACTGCATAAATTTTCCGTCAAAACAATTTTCACTCCGTTAAAGAAGATTACACACTACCTGCGCTCACCTAAGGATAATTTACCACTTGAAAAACCGGGAGTGTATAAGATTAACTGCAGTTGTGGTAGTTCTTACATCGGTCAAACGAAGCGTACGATAGCCTGTCGTGTGAAAGAACATATTAGGGCGGTCTCGAACCTTGATGTTCAGAAGTCTGCCATAGCTGAACATCTGCTGGAATCAGGTTCAAATCACTGGATCGAACTACATAATCCGCAAGTAATCTCAACAGAACGCCACTATATACCAAGACTGGTTCAAGAGGCGATTGAGATTACCAAACACAAGAATTTCAATAGAGAAGATGGTTTTCAATTATCTGGAGTCTGGAATCCTGTTGTTAGAATGTGTAGGAACCGTAAAAGTGATGTTTCAGAAGTGTGTCCTGATACAGTAAGTGTTGTGTGCCGTGATCGTGTTAAAAGTGATATTGAGACCGGTGGTAGGGGTGTCGTTCGTAATAAAAGACTGAGAAAGAGGGTAGATCGTTACCGTCTGCCAGTAACTACCCACTCGCACAGACTTCAGTTCTCCCGTGATCATGGCGCATGCAACTGCGTCGAAATATCGGGAAATAACAGAACTCACAAATCATGGTAAATATCCCGTTGATATTAATAATTAGCAGTCAACTGCTGGATAAAAGAAGGAGGAAATAAGGGAGGGAAGGACTCTGAGCCACATAGTGCCTGCGCTTTTTTTGCCTTCGTATAGATAATGTTGCCTCTAGAAATAGCACATTAAGTAAGGTACTAAGTAACTATATTAAGTTTTTGTGTGAAATAAATTATCTCTTATCTCTTATATAGACCTCCTGTAATGAACGAAATTGCGCCCTGTCCTGAACTCGATGCATCCAGCTTTTACCAGCAACCTTTAGCAAATCGTCATTCTACCTGGCTGGAGTGCGTCCTACACTACGTTTGCCGAGTCGCAGTCTCCTCCAAGAACTCGTCTTCCCTAACGGTTATCGGTTCCTCTGCAGATATGGCCAGTCCACTGCCAATTCAGCTTGCTAATTTCTAAGCTATGTCGACAACTTTAGTTCTATGTCGGATATTCTCGTTGCGAACTCTATCCTATCTCTTCCTCTTTAGCTACGTCTACGTCCACTGTCCATTGCGCCAAAAGTCCATTTAGCTAATTCGTTAGTTTGTTAGATAATAATCATTCATTAATGTAACTCCAAACAACCATTGTCCTGATGAATAAATTACCACAAATTACCTATTGACTTTGTTTTGACAAATTATTGTTTGGGTTCCTGAGCGACTAGTAGCGTATAGAAACGCAACTCAAAATATTTTTATTGATAATCATTTATTGAATTTCATATATATTTTTTGTAGGTATTCCATTATCTTATTAATTATCATTATTGTGTAAGAAAGGAGAATGCCGATAACCCGTACCAATTGCGTCAAAACCAAACGTATCCCATAAAATTGCCTATATTTTATAAATAACATCAACATTTTTTTTAGTCTTACACACCGACTCGATTAATAATCACGTAAAAAATTATTTCGTTTATTTGGTTTCCGGCGCACGGCGCCATGACATTGCAGCCACCCTCACTTTTAATTTTAGACAGTAGAATTTACTGAAAACATTGGAGGTTTTTTCACTTTGTATAATCAAAGAGGTTGGATCAGAAACTTTTTTGTGGTACTACTAAACTATCTCCTATCTTTACGTATTTAATATGCTCTCGCTAGAGTGTTCTGTGGCATTGTGTAGCAGTATTTATTCTGTAAATAGATATTTTATTAGACATCATCACAATAATGTACGATAATCAAACGTGGCATCAACTGTTTGCTAATAACCGGTGACGCGAAACCAGCATAGTTTGAAAGAGGCATCCATGGCCTTTTCGTGGTTGTGATGAATGTGTTAAGATCTTGTATCTTAGCTTGGATTTCACCTTCACCTGTAAATTCTTATACCTATTATAATGATGTAAATGCCTATCTACTTTCTCGTCACTATCATTAATTGAAAATAATATAAAGTAGAACACAGTAGTAATGTATGTAATGTCCTACCAACGAAGTAGAAGTTAAAACACTCTTTTACCTATCTGTGTGAGGTATATAAACCTTTTCTTATCGATATAGTATCATATTTAAATGTTTATAGTGTAATACTTATAATTATGTAGACAAAACTGAACACACAACAAGGTCTCGGGAAAGCATTTTTTTAAAAACAAACTCTAAAACTAATATCAAATAAAAACAATTTGTTTACGTTTATCTTAAAAAAGACTTAGTATTCCATGAATAACAGTATAATATCTTAAAAAAAAATAGGTTTCGTTTTGACGCAATCACTTTAGCATTGGTACCGAGCGCCATACATCAGACGGCATTGTCCTTTTGTAGGAAATTTGGAATATGCATAGTTAATGACCTGAATTACACACGGTCTTTTATAATGCGCCACGCGAACATAACCGCGAACGGAAGCTAGTGAGTCCAATAATAAAAGGGCCATACAGTCTACACATATTTATAATAATTGCAGGATGTTTATAGCAAAGTTTGACGACCTCTGTAGCGCAGTGGCCGAATGCTCGCCTGAGACGCAGAAGGTTGCGGGTTCGATTCCCGCCGCGAGACAAATGTTTGTACATTCTGCAAATATTTGTTTCGGGTCTGGCTGTTTTCTATGTATAATAAGTATGTATTTACAAAAAAAAATGTATCTATGTAGTTTATCAGTCATGTCGTTCCCATAATACAAGGTTTGCTTAGTTTGGGGCTACATGATGCTGTGTGATAGTGTCCAGAATTATTTATATATTTATTTATTTATTAAAGTATAAATTAACACTATACATTACGGTTAATTCTCATTTCTTTTTTGTCAATTTTCTTGGCTATATTAGAACAATGTGGTGGCTTATCTCAGGCAAACAGATACATAATATAATGGATGTTCAGAAAATCGTTGGTCGGAAGTTCTTCTTCTAAGAGTTATTGGTGAATGCCAAAATAGCTGTTTAATTAGTGAATGGTTCACGCTTCGTTGATTGTTGCAAATTATTCTGTTGTTCCGATTTCAGGAAAATATTGGACAATAGCTATTTTAACGTGTTAGTGTTTGTCTAAACTTTTTGGTGGTTGAACATTGAATGTTTTGATTCGCTTTCAGAAAATACTATCACTGAAAATAGTATATACTAAATATTATTTTCAGTGATAATACAAAACCCTAATAAAAACACTATTGGTTTTGTAATAAGAGGCAATATTTACCCGCACAAGGATAACTTATTCCGTCGATTCAAGACAAAAGTTTGGTAACCACGATTTATCTTATGAAAGGCAATTTTTTAACTATGGTTTTTGAGCCATGCGCTATCTTTTAGAAATGAAACTACAATTTTGTGACTACATATGAATTGTAATTATATATTCAACTTAATGTGCAACGTGACTTTCCAACATATAACTAAAGTTATCAACATATCTCGGAAAATTTGCCAGCTAAAGTGGCAGTGGCCATATCTGCCGAAGAACTGATAACCGTTGAGGTAAACGAGTTCATGAATGAAGATCGCAGCTTGGCAAATGTCATATAGGATAGGTAGAAGCTGAATGCATTGAACTGATGGGTGCTCATAAGGGGAGGTATAGACCTTCCCTTCTCTTAGTCCACTTCTGTCTTAAGAATAAAAACACACAGGACAAAAAATGTTTATCTTTTATGAAATTAAAACAGTTTATTTATGTAGGTCGTAGTTGTTAGCTTATTTCAAAGTAAATGCAAAGACCTAATAATATAGAAAGTACTTACTTCTACCTACCCTTATTATTTACATTCATCAATAAATTAAACTTTATGTCAGTGAGAGTCAATGAGTTAGAAGCTTGCTGAGTGAGGAAGCGTCTACTCTATTACAGATGCAAGTGTGTGGTTACGGCGTAGAGGTGCTACGAAATCTCTTCATTTGTAGTGCTTCGTAGAGGTCCTACGAAGCTCTACGTTTGTAGAGTCTGGCGTAGCAATCTTCCGTATAGTTTGCGGCTCGACGAACTTACGAAGTTGTAATAAAACTTATGAGTTATAGTAAGTAGTACTGAACAGTAGTACTTACTTAATATTTTACTTGTCCAGCAATGGACTGATATAGGCTGATGTGGTGGTGGTATGGTGGGTCTAGTACTTCAGGGTAGTACCAAATTATATATTGTATGTTTGGTTAGGAACTAAATAAATTAATATATAATACTAAAAATTATGAGTCGCGACTCGTGGTCCCACTAATTTGACCCACTGGTGGGACAGTGTGTCGATTTAATAGGCTCGTGGTCCCACTATTTGGTGGGACCATCAGTCAACGTAATGCAGTCGCTCGTGGTCCCACTGATTTGGTCATAAGGGCTATAACACAAATATTTTTTTGTGAAATTAACAGAAAAGTGGAATTTATTATTAAATTATTTTATTATATTATTAAAGTTTTTCCGCCTAAGGGGTATTCAAAACAGGAATACGCCGAAAATACAAAAGGCCAGCATAAAAACGTGAAGTAAAATAATTATTTTTATTTCTAACAATGATAAGTTCATTGTTAGAAATAAAAATGAACAAAACTTAGAGTTTGTTCTCTTTAAACTAATTTTTATATTTATCTTAACTTTTCTAAAAAATAACCAACTGTGATCTCCTGGTTTATCTGCTGCATTTGTGAACGTATTTTTAAGTCGTCTTTTAACAGTTGCAACCGATCTCTTTTCTTTTCGACAGTATTTTTTGCAGTAAAATCTTCTTTATGTGTATGCAGTAGTTTCAAAACGTTAACATAATTTTTATTTATACTTTTATTGAGTTTTGAATTCCAACTATCGCATACGTGGCTGCAATGCCAAATTGTCCTTGATACAGAAATATAACGTTTATGCCGATATTATTGGTATCCTTTGCTAAGTAAGATTTTGCCTCGTTTTCTATTTATTATTTGAAACATAATTAATGAAAAAAACAGAAAACTGTGTAAATAATTGCTGCTAACTTGAAGGACGCGCGACACTGACAGGTACAACGTACAATTATAATATATTGTGAATTGTGACTAAAAATGCCAGTATCTCAAGTGGCCAGTACCTGAAGAACTCACTTTAATTCAAGTATTTACTCTACGTATAAACTTGATGCAGTGGGGCCACGAACCTACGATTTTAACTATGACTGGTAGTCCCACTAAGCAGTGGGACCACGAACCCATGATTTCAGGGATAGTGGGACCACGAGTAATAGTGGTACAATCCCAGTGGGACCACGAGTCGCGACCCAAAAATTATCATCATCAGATCACATCACACTAATATTACACATGCGAAAGTTGGTGTTTTTGTGTGAGTATGTTTGTTACCGTAAGCAATGTAATAAAAAATATTATGTGAAACTAACGTATACCTATAAGACTTTTTTATTTGGTAGCGCTCGTGGTGTGGTTTACTTAGGTGTTTTTAGCAGATCACCTTGGTTAAGCAACAATCCATGCGGTCACTACTTGGATGGGTGACCTTTTAGGGGCATTTAGATTTGAGCGCTTCCGTGCTTTGGAAGGCACGTTAAGATGTTGGTCATGTCGGAGGTCTTCGGGCGGTCTACGAACTCCAACACGAACGAAGAACTTTTACAAGAAGGAAGGAAGGATTTAATTTTTATATAGGTAGGTTATATAGGTACGTTTGTCATATAACATAGTCCTAAGATAATAACTCTAATTACCTACCTAAGTCTGTGGCGAATAAACTCATACTCATACTCAAGATTTTTTCACATAAATATAACTGTCACATGTAGGAACATGTCGATCGCAATTATTATCGGTTCTGAAGTCTACATCAAAACAGCCTTCTTTGAGCCTCTTTAATAAATAAAATATTCTTCAAACACGTTTCCCACTCTCGTCACGTAACGACACGCTCCTGTGCCCTCGACGAAACGCATCATGGCTGTATAGAAGTGAAACTAATAAATAAATAAAATAAATAAATGTTTATTTCAGACCAGATTCCATAGCACGGAACACGAAAACACGAGAAATGAATATAACAAAGATAAAACATAGAATTATCATTGCGACACTAGGCTAGAGACCGCTAATAAATCACACTTTATCATTTCAACAAAGAATTTGCAAGCTGAAGTGGCAGTGGGCTGGCCATATCTGTCGAAGAACCAATTACCGTTGGGGTAAACGGCTTCTTGAGTGCAGCCCACCGCTCGGTAAACGTAGTCACCGGTACTGGGCATCGTCCAGCCAGGTGGAGTGACGATTTGTGAAATGCTGCTGGTAGAAGCTGGATGCGTTGAGCTCAGAATAACGTCAAGGCCTCTCCACAAGTGGTGCCCAAGAGGATATAAAAGAGGGCTTAGCAGACTAATAGCCAGGTGGATGGACGCCATAGTAAGTGCTATATTTACCGGGACCGGAAACGACGGGGGCGCGACTGGTCACGCCACAATGGTGTCGGGACACCACAGTACTTACTGTACAGGGAAAAACTCTGATGTAAAAGTGCGAAACCATTTGCAATGGCCTTTGAAGGAGTTGGTTTATGCCCAGAAGGTTTTGAAAAACTGAAAATGAAAATGATCTAGTTATATCAATTGTGTTTTGATTAAAAAAATAACAGATAATAAAAAAAAACAAAAATTAATTTGTATTTACATCTCAAATATAAAGGGACGAATCTGGACCGTATCTGGAACCGGTCACGGTCTAGATGTAAAATATATGATACATGCACTTTTCGCATGACTTACAGATTAAACTCATTCTGGGTGTATTTTTACCTGCAATTCAAATTTAACGGAAGATGTTACTTTTCTTAACTTTTTTTTCGAAAACAAGCAGTTCCTTTCCAATATGTGCCTTTCTGATTTAATGATTAGTACCTGGATGACCTGTTGAATTTTAATGAAAACTAGCTCAATTTATCTTCCCCGAAACCCACTGCATTTTTTGATTTCATGAAAATCACTGGAGATTCCGAGATTCAGATTAAATATGTATTCGCTTCTATAAACTGTTGTATTGTACTTATGTCTGATATGTGACGTCATCAATACAGAGCGAATGCGCCGTGAAATGTGCGAGCGACGTCGCGGGCCAGCCCTAGTACAGCCTCAACTTTTCCAATAAGCGCGGCCGAGGGATGGGACATCGCGCTCATAATATCTAGGTATATTGTTTAATTTTTAGTGATTTTTAAATTGATAGTAAAGCCTATTTTTAATTGACTTCGAAAAAAGAATAGGTTCTCAATTTATTGGAATATTTTTTTATACTCAACAAAAACAACAACAACTCCAGCTTATATCAGTCCAATGCTGGACATAGGCCTCGCTATGCTGCAATCAGCCGGCCGTTAAAGCTCCGTTTAGTTAGCAGGGTGCATCTCATGCAGGTGAGGTTGGTTTGGGTTCCAAAGATGGACGTAAGAACCCCTTACAGCCCATAGTTCTACGTTCGTTGTGTTACGTTACGTAGAGATACAACAGGCACCACCTTCGGTACCACCACTTTTTGTCGGATTGGACCCTAAAACTATGATGTTTTAGCAGACAGAAAAACACATAACATACTATGAATACTTAATAATACTAGCATTACTTAGAGGAATTGCAAATGGGAAGGCTTGAAGATGGAATAATCTAATGGCCTACCTAATGCTTACGGGTCACATCACCTATAACAAATAATTACATCGTATGTCACCCATGTTGAAACGTGCCACACACACTACACACACACCAGACCAGCCTATATCAGTCCACTGCTGGACATAGGCCTCCCCTAATAAAGGGGGATATGCCCATAATCCCCACGCTGGGCATGCGGGTTGGGGATCACAGGGCACAGCTTCTCGCACCACCGACGCTGCTGCCCGTCTGTGGCCAGGGGATTTAGCCGTGCCGATGTAGGCTGTGCTATGCCGCAATCAGCCAGCCGCCAGAGCCCCGTCGGTTGTTTAGCAGGGTGCACCACGTGCAGGTGAGGTTGGCTTGGGTTCCGAAGATGGGGGTTGGAACCCCATACACCTCAACGCCCCTAAACGTGCACTAAGATGCAACGCCCTGCGTCCAACAACTTAAGGTATGAAAGTAATATACCTCAATTTATGTACCTGTAATTTTACAGGTACCCACATCCTTTAAACCAACATAGCAATTGTTGCTCGAAGCAGCTTGACGAAGTGAAGCATCAGACGGGCCCTTCAAAAAGAGAACTCCTACTTTTAAAAGCTAATAATATTATTGTAATAATATGGACGGAGATGTTTGGAAATCGATAGGAGAGACTTATTTTCATAAATAAGGGTATTTATGGGAAAGACGCGGGTTCAAATCCCGCATGAGTGGAAACTTTTGGGATATTATAGAAATTAAGCATATTGATCCGCTATTGAACTACAATGTGCAGTATGCACATCACTAGCGTATCGGAAAGCACATTCGCGTGCAATCCCATTCTAGGTCAGTGGTCACCAACAGTTTTGTTAATCCAGATTACTAAAATTCGTTTCGATTTGATGCGAATTCATTTCCACGTATCAATATTCTGGGGATTTGTAAATGTGAATAAAATATGAAAGTTTGTAAGCCATTTGCACCGAGAAATGCCATGTGTATTGAAAACTGATATGATTTTTACGAATCGGCACTTCTATGAACATTGCAAAAATTTATGTTGAACTAGAACTAAATTGCGGCTAAAACTTTTAATAGTTAGTTTTTTAATTCGCAGCTTAAATAAAAGCAGAAGCAAGGCTTACGTCCGCAGCAGTAGACTGATATAGACTGGTGTTGTTGTTGTTGTTGATTGTTCCATCTTCAAGCCGTCCCATTTGCAGTTGATCTATGTAATGCTAGTATTATTATTTATTCATATTATGATAAATGTTCTTCCGTCCGCTAAAACATCATTGTTTTTAGGGTCCTTTGAGACAGAAAACGGTCACGCGTTTAAGCGTTCCGCGTTGGCGTTCTACTCTACATAGAAACCATGGAATTCGAGTATTTCGCGTGGTACTAAACGCCTGTTCTGTATGTCTAAGTAATTTAAACACTAGCACGTTGGCTGCTGGCCTCGCACATGACGCTCCGCGCCATGCACGACGAGGATGACGACGTGCAGAATCACATTTGTGTTTTCAGCACTCAAAGCGTTAATACAACACAACGAACGCAGAACTAAGGGTGTAAGGAGTTCTAAGCTCCATCTTTGGAACCCAAGGAAACTTCACCTGCCCGAAGTTACACCTTATTAAATAGATGGGCTCTGGCGGGATGCTGATTGCTGCATAGCCCAGCCAAACACTGGCACAGCTAACAACCCTGGCCACCGACGGGCAGCAGCGTTGGTTGTGTGAGAAACCTCTCGATTCCAAGCTCTCATGCCCAGCGTGGGGATTATAGACATATTCTGTTTTAGTTCGGGACGAATAGACGTTTTATTAGACTATAGTATATATTAGACTATATTAGACTATCGTAGTCTAGACGTTATACTAGTTCGGGAGCCTATGGATTTATGGCTCCTGAAACACAGTTTTCAACTAATTCGGGAGCCTGTATTATTGTTTTTTTTATTGTTATTCTCCTTCTTATATGGGGAGACCTATAATATATAGGTACCAACAGTGAACTATGTATAGGACGCAGTACCACACGTGACCTTTTTCTGTTTGATATGACCCTTAACAACCTGACCCGTTAACACTGCCATTAACATCACTATTCGTAACCCTTATAATACTAGCAAATAGCTATTTCATTTGTAAACTATTGTATTGAGATACCTCCCCCAATCCTTTACAATCTAAAGGATTAGATACTTACCAGTTTAGTACTATTATATAAATAAATAAATAAATAATTAATAATGCGGAACGCAATCACACAGCCTCTGTAATAAAGCTTATTATAAAATTTCTGATTATTAAGATGACAAAAAAGCTTGGGGTGAAACTGTCTCCAACTCCCTCAAAAACAATGTATTAGTTAATAATAAACTTTGTAAAAAGCAAGACTTTAAAAGAATATAAGCTAAGCAAAGTTTCTTGCCAATTCTTTTCTGTTTGGTCACATTACGAATTGGTATAAATTCAAATTTAAAAAATTGACGTTTCAAAGTGTACTGTATGTGCTTATTGAATAAACTTATTTTGATTTTGATTTGATTTTGAGCATCGTGTAGCCCCAAACTAAGCAAAGCTTATATTATGGGAACCACATGCTTGATATACTACACGTATAATTTTTTTTTTTGTTGTAAATACATACTTATCATACATAGAAAACAACAAGACCCGAGACAAATATCTACAGAACATGCAAAAATTTGTCCCGCAGCGAGAGTCGAACCCGCAACCTTCTGCGTCTCAGGCGGACCTTCGCCCACTGCGACACAGAGGCCGTCGATAATTTAAAGCAAAAGGTTTGATACTTACCTTTGGTAGGTATATATCGATTTATCGTCGAAGTCCGTTGCGCTGGTTGGATCAGATCCGCGCCACACTTGTTTCACGAAGCCATTCATACAGCCCATTACAGATCAAAGCGGCGTATCCTCTCTGTATTCTGTGGTAGTATCATTAAAGAAAAAATGATTCATGGAGGGGGTCACGACCCTCAGCACTGAGGAGATCGACATAGGAGGCGGAGGATCGATTTATCTGGCAAAACTAGCTTGCATCTTAAAAGGATAAAAACTATATTTTTACTAAAGGCGGTTACGGCGTAGCTTACATAGGTGTTTGTAGTTTTTTATGGTGCTTGATTGAAGATAAGGAACAAACACAAATAATTTGTATGTATTTACTAAAAAAGGTATAATAAGTAGTACATAGTCTTATGGTTTGCATAATACCAGCTCTACTTAGTTTAGGGCTAAATAATGTTGTGTGAAATTGTAATATTTATTTATTCATCCATAGTTCTGGATGTATTTGTTATGGTACCTGAAGGGAAAAAGCACATGGCCCACCTGATGTTAAGTGGTAACCATTATCTTTTACATCGTAGATCACGTTTTTTAGAACGTGCTCTACGATGCAACGCCTTGCGTCCATCAACTTAAATCCTGAAGGTGATAAGCCGTCTGTTCTGTTCTGTTCTTATTTCAGTTTGAAGGGTGTGGGTACCGGTGAAATTACAGGTGAATTATTACTTGTGTCTGTAATTTCACCGGTACCCACACCCTTCAAACTGAAATACAGCAATGCACACGGCAGAAATAGGCATGGTGGCAGTACTTCCCCGGACGAGCCCTCCACAAAGAATTCTACTACTACTACAGATCGTCTACGGTAAACAACGCTCCGTCTGGATACTACTTGGATGGGTGACCACTTAGTGTCATTTCGATCGGTGGTTAGAGTGCAAAAACACCTTCCTGCAAAGTTTGCGTGAACTATATTTTTGTATGGCTATTTGAATGTCAAAGTTTTACAAACTTCCCTCTAGGGGCACTGCTCCATTTTCATACTAAAATATAGATAACGCAGACTTTATAGTTAGGTGTGTTTTACTTCATTAAAATCCGAACTTCTTCACTATAAGGATCGGATAATATACTATTTATAGTGCCTACTTGTGTAAGGTGGTTTTTGTTTAGTCAAGTGTCTCTAAATCATTGTATTAATTTATTAGGTAATTTTTAAATCTATTAACTGTATATTCATATACATACATGCTAATATTAATGCATTTATATGTATAGGCAATCTGGCAGTTTGCTTTGTCCTTCTGACCCCAAACTCGTGGAGTGAGGTCTATGTGACCCAACGCCCCACCCTATTTATATTTCGAAAGGGTTCTATTGTTTTTGCAGCACTGCTCTAGATTTGTTTGTTTGTTTTAGGAACGCAGTAATGTGGAATAGTTTGTTAGTCGATAGAAATTTAAATTTAACGACAAATACCTGGTTCGCTGTTCCAGGAATAACTGAGAGCATTATTGACAAGTAAATGTTACTACACACTAGAAGAATTTTTAAATGACAAGCAAATAAGTTATTTTTCCATTGTTTTAGGTGTTTATTATCTTTTTAAATTATCAAATTGATTTATAGTGATTTTTCGATCCTATTGACATTTTAATTTATGATTGCATGCAATTCTTTTAATTATTTCATAGTATTTTAAATATTTCTATAAATAAAATTGCACGCCCGAGTAGGGTAGTTATACCGTGAAAACTATTAAATGAAGTAACACCTTTTAAAAACCTGTACTTCATGCATTAATTGATACTTTACTTTACTTTTATTGAGTTATTTATTATTTTATTCATAGGAGTTTGATAAGAAAATACAAAAAAGTAGGTTTCGAAATAAGTTATGCTTAGTTTATTTATAACAACATAAAATACACAACAGTATATACAATAACAAGTTCTTAATAAATTCTTAATGCTTAGTTTGGGTTTTGATGATGCTAAATTAAATTCAGCCTTAGTCATTTGTCTTTTAAAGTTTCATTGCATTTTTTTCCTTAAAAAATAGACATTGATTACAAATTTAAAAATTTACCAGTTTATCGGGAGAAAACGAGGTATTACAAGCTATTAATAAGAACCCTTATTAAAGTACTTTACTAACCGGAATTAAAGTACTTATAATTTTGTAAATTTTCAGTTATAATATAATTATTACGTTAATTGGGTTTAAATTTCACATAAATAATTAAGACGCAACGGCTAAACCCGTTCAAACAGGAAGAAGGGTCAGTTTCGTGATCGTTCGAGCGATTCAAACAGTAAAATTATGTCCTGTCTTGTCCCACCACAAATTCTACCTCCAATCGAAGCATAAATTGGAATCCTGCTTCACGCTTCGGTAATTACAGATAAGGTTGGCAAGGTTGGACCAAAGGATCTTTGTTTATTCTTGAATTGTATACATAACTTTGTTATTGTATTAAATGTATTATTAAGTCGAAAACAAAACTATGTTGTAAAACTAAGATTATAGCTAAGCCAAGCAGAGTTTCTTACCAATTCTTCTTTGTTTGGTTGCGTTACGAATTGGTGTAAATTACTAAAGTTGATTTTGTTGATTCCAAGTTCAGAGTTGGCCAATAGTTCATACAAATAAGGAAGAAATCATAATGAAACCTCTGGAATATACAAATAGTTGAATGTGTAAAATGAATATAGCAAAAAACCGACTGTTATTGAACAACTTCAAATAGGAGGAGGTTTTCAATTCGACTGTATGTTACCTTTTTATTTTTTTGTATGTATGTTACGCGATAACTCCGCTAATAATTAATTGATTTTGATAATTATTTATGTAATTGGTAGATCATACTTCAGATATGGTCCCATATAAATATTATTCCTGAGGGATTGATGTTTATCCTGCAAATCTCAAAAAACCTCATCCTCAGTTGTAATTTTTGCCGGTAGATAGCGTAGGTTCTTATCTCATAAAAAAAACGGGAAAAAAATTGCCATATGTTTTTATGTTACTCTCAGGAACTATATTTTTTTTCTGGATAAAACCCTGCGTTCCACACACCCTGTGTGCTTCCTTCCAGCTGCGACAGTTCGTTCGTTACACTCACGCCATCTACTCAACATAAAATTTCGCAAACACGTTGTCAGGATACAGAAAAGAACATCACAGGCTTTTAATCCAGACAAAAGTAATGTTTCCAAAGGGTAGCAAAATAACCTTTAACGTGAGCAAAGCCGCGGGTAAAAGTTGCTACAAAATTATGCAATAAATAATAATCCAACAAAATTCATAGGGTGTAAAAATATTACTAGGTACCGGTTGCAATCCGGCCATGGTTCTGAAAATATTTAGCGAAAAAGTAAAGCAATATTTTTTACTTATCTACGTCATTTTAATTATTTTTCTAGTTACATGCACATAGTATCAAGATCATATCTACCTTACTATCTCGATAAGATACGCAATATATATGTTATGGACAAAGTGATTAATGTGGGTATTATTCATAGTGCCCGGGCAATATGAATAATGACCAGCTAATTCGGACAAAGTGATTAAATATTATCTAAACTTCATAATTTATCACATTGCCCGGTCATTATGAATAATGCTACGTGATCATCGGGCAATGTAATAATATATATGCTTTAGATGGATTGACGGGAGGGAAACGAACGTGTGACCCCATACCAGATGAAATATGGAACCCCTAATAAATACAATTAAGTCTGATTGTTCAAATTGTATAAAGTTAAGTTTAATTTAAGTTATTTAAGTATATGCCAGAGCAAAAGGAAGAATTTTATGTTATTTGTGTTTTCAATTTTATTGGTGATTTTTAATATTTTGTGATAATGTTATATTTTTAGTTTGATTTTATTATGTTAAATCTGTTTACAACTTGTGGATTAATTAACCCCTAAATTCCTTATAATTATGAGTCTGATTAAAAAATAAAAATAATATAAAATTGTTTAGAGTTTACTTGATTTCAAGATAAAAGGAAAAAAAATGCGTTAAAAAATTTGAAGTCTGAAATAAAAATAATAGTTACATAATATGTCTTTTATCACTCTGCCCAACAGATGATAGGCATTATGTATAATGCCCGGACAATTTAATTAATTCAATAGTTATTATCACATTGCCCTCTCATATTGGTCATTATTCATAATACCCGTTCATTATGTAATGCCCGGTCATTATGTAATGACCTATACATAATACCTATCACCTGTTGGGCAGAGTGATAAAAGACATAACACGTAACTATTATTTTTATTTCAGACTTCAAATTTTTTAACACATTTTTTAACCTAAACATATAATGACCAATTAATCACATTGTCCACAACATAAATAATAATAGGTATAACACGAAAAAACTTTGGAAAAACTTGATATCATCATACCTAGTAAGAAGGAAACAGCCGAAATCCCCAGTCACCTCAGCAATCCAGATGACATCAACAGACATTTCCTTAACGTCCCCGGTGCAGACATTGTAGAAATTTCTCTTCTCACGTATTATGAATTCCACAGATTTGGGTCCCAGACTTTTTCACTTCAACCTGTAACAGATTACACAGTGCTTAAGGTTATTGATACATTCAAATCAAATGCCCAGGGTCATGATGGTATTTCACTGGACATGCTGAAATTGACTCTCCCTCAGTCCTTGCCTGCAATAACAGCGGCGGTCAATGAATCTCTAGTCAGTGGAAGGTTTCCGAATGCGTGGAAAATTGCTGTCATCAAGCCTATTCCAAAAACTAGTCAGCCTTCTTCCTTAGGTGATTTGCGACCGATAAGCCTGCTACCCTGCATCTCCAAAATCTTGGAGAAAGTAGTTAGCATGCAGATGACAAAATTTTTGGAAGATAATCACATTCTGCCACTACTCCAATCCGGGTTTCGCAAAGGCCATAGTACATCAACAGCCTTGCTTGATGTTGTGGATAACATCCTGGCCGCCCAGGACAACGGAATGTGTAGTATTCTCGTTCTACTTCATTTCTCTAGGGCATTTGACTCCATAAATGTCCCTCTCTTATTGTCTAAATTAGCTTACTATGGATTTGACCCAAAAACCGTCAGCTGGTTCTCGAGCTATCTCTGTCATAGACATCAGTATGTTGAGCTTCGATCTACAGTTGGTGGCATACTTCAATCGTCTCTCTGTCCTGTCCCTAGAGGTGTCCCCCAGGGTTCTATCCTTGGACCTATACTCTATATCTTGTACAGTGCGGACATTATTAAAGACATTTCTTTCTGTAAATTCCATCTATATGCCGATGACCTACAGCTCTACCTTTCCTTTCTGCCTTCGGATGCAATCAGTGCAGTTAAAAAGATAAATGATGACTTGTCTACAGTAGCTCAATGGTCAGTATCAAATTATTTGGTCTTAAATCCTAAAAAGTCAAAGTACATGGTATTTGGGTCCAAAGCTAACCTTAAAAAAATTGATGTGTTAAATCTTAACATACATATAAACAGAGAGGATGTTCGATTTGTCAATGAATCAAAAAATCTGGGTGTAACACTGGATAGCCACCTACGGTTTGAAAATCATATCGCTGAAACTGTGCGCAGCTGCTTCTACCGATTAAGGTTATTGTACAAGATCCGCCCTTACTTGTGTGAGGACATCCGTGTAACCCTTTGCGAATCCCTGGTTTTATCCCGCCTAAACTATGGGGATGTAGTGTACGGGCCATGTCTCTTGAACCGGACTGAAAGGTTGATACAACGGGTTCAGAATGCCTGCACGCGCTTCTGTTTTCATGTACCACCTCGTACACATATCACCCCATACTTAAACTCCCACAATATGTTGAAAATGGAAGCACGTAGAAGGCTGCATCTAGCAACTCTCTTATTTGGTGTAACAAAATTTAAAACTCCCAATTACCTTTACTCCAAGCTCGCTTGGACAAGTGATAATTCGCGCTATCCTCGGCGAGCGTGTGCAAATGTCTTAGTGACACCGAGACACAAGTCAGTGACTTTTAGGGGCTCTTTTCGATTTGCTGCATCTCGGTGTTGGAATGACCTCCCCCCTCCGATTCGTGCTCTGAAAACATTAAATATCTTTAGGTCTGTGCTTAAAAGAGAGTTCCTTTCAGAGCAAAAACAATTGTAGGTGGCATATTTTCAACTTACCAATTTCATACCTACATCGTTTTTGATATAATTTTTTGTGTTGCGGGGACGTGGGTAAATCAATAAATCAATATCCAGGTTAAATATCCAACATCCACTCCAGGTTTGGGGCACCATAACACCATAACACCATAAAGCCATCACGCGACACATGCATCATCATATTATGGAGCGGCGGGAGTTCACTGCGTTAGTGTTACTTTTTTATTTTATTTTATGGGTAGGTATTGTTTTTTGTAAATCTCCATGTACGCGGAATACTGCATTCCACGCACAAAACCTCACCAACCAAACAGTTATGAAACCATAGCGCAGCGCTACTAAGTGATGCACATGATGGCATTGCTGCGTGGTGCTGCAATCTGCAACTTTAATCTTCGGCTGAAGTGCAACGAACGCAAACTTTGAAACAATCAATCGGGCCGCTTACATAGTGCGTCGCTCTATTGTTCGTTCAGTCTCCTTGACTTGCTTGCTTCCCTACTGACTGACGGGCAAAGAGAATATAATACAAAAACACTCCGACGGGTTGCGTTTCGTTCGCACGCACGCACCACGCGCATTAGTATTATGTCTAACCGACATACAATAACATGACCTATTTTATTGAACAATGAGCGTATGTATATGTAACTTTTTCTTATTTCTTTATTTCTGTTTTGATACAATAGGTAGGTAGGTACATTATGTACCTACCTACCTATTGTACGTACCTTCATTCCATATATGGATATCTATGGATGTATGTTTGTATATGTATGTGTGTACATGTATGTATGTATGTGTATGTGTGTATGTATGTATATGTGTAGTATGTATATATATATTAGTATGTATGTATTATAGGTATATACACCATTTTGCTTAAGTGATGCGCGGCGATCGTGAGGTCGCCACCTCTGGTTTCCTCTGAAAACCAGCGCTGCTTCGCTCGCGGAGCAGCATTAAGCTGAGAGGAGACCTAATTTGGCCCACGCTTAGCACAGACAAAATCAGCTCCACAGTATCAGGATTTTAGGGATGGGTAGGCACGCGGACGGGTTTGTTTACCTATCAGTGTAGGTAGCTTACTTACCACTTTCCGCTTGTCTACCCAAACCTCCTATTTGTGTTGTTTTCTGTTTTACATCTTGTTACTTTGTTCCTATGCCTATCTTGTTTGTGCTGTTACTCTTGTGTTAATTTAATTTTTGTATTAATGTGTGCCAAATAAAGAGTTTATCTATCTATCTATCTATCTATCTACAACATATACATGCAGCAAGCAGTCCGCCCGTACAGTACAAACAGCTTGTAACGAAACAGGTGTTTAACGTAATTGTATTAAAAATAGTTCACACATTAGAAACTAGATGTCACTAGTAAATCTTGTCGAATCCTGAAACACGGTGACGAAAACATACGGCTCGTAACGACCATCGTACCTTGTATTTTTACATTTGAACTCAAATCCAATATACCATTTCTAACATTGGTAGTTGTTTGTTTTCCAAGAGACCTTCACTGGTTTAGCGCCGCATTCGCACGGTTCAGGGCTCCGATCTGTTCTAGTGAACAACAGGTCTCAGGAGAGCGGTTCCGTCGTTCACAAATATAAGCAAACTTATTTAAATAAACTCAAAACTAAATACTTTTTGATTAGATAAAAATAATAAGAAGAAGAGGGAGAATGACAGGAGAAGTCAGGAGAGGAAAAATTGAAGAATTCGTTGAAAGGAATGTTTTGAGGCTTTTCACAGAATAATCAGCATGAAATCATAGAATGTTCAATTCAAAAACAAGGAATGATGAGAGCTGATGTTCTCCATGTCAATTGGCGAGTGTACACAATGATAATGAGCGGAAAATCTAGCTATAGTTATGTGTAATCGTGAGTACTAGAATGTGGGATTCTTTTCCTCCTAAGGGATGGAAATGTAGGTGGGTTGAGCACGGATAGGTGCAGTAAGGGACTGATGATAAAAGGCAGGTCCGGCGGGTTTAATTACTTTATTACAGCAAAGACTAGATCTGCGTTTCATAGTGAGACAGAGGGACCACTAAGCGGGAGCTAGAGTGGCTTATACAAGCTGTGGATGAGGGAGTAGCGGAGTCTCCATTAAACCAAGCACACAAGTTACTATGTGAGATAAAATTATTATAATTGTTGAACTGCTACTATTGGGTGAGTTGCCAATGTTACCTTTAATGTTTCATGATAATATAAAACTCTGATCCACAAGGTTTTTGAAATAGATACAATTTACTGCCATCTAGCAATGATTATGGAACTAAATAAAAGTAAACCTTATCTCATATTATGGAAGTGAGTGTAAGTTTGATTGTTTGTTATGTTTTCACACTATGAATGTTCAACCAATTATCATAGCATTTACATTGTCCGAGAAACGAAAGACATGAAGTACCTACTTTGATCCAGAGGAGGATTATTCTTCCTACGGGATAGCAAAATACCTTTCTACAGTGAAACAGCGGGTAAAAGCTAGTTATCTAAAATCTAAATTCAATCTAAGATACCCCCCTTCTTAACCGTGGTACGGTTGTCCAAAGTAATGATTCTTCGGGAAGAATGAGCTGTTCAGTTCTATGATTCTTTATAAAACTGTCTAAGAAATGAGATTCTTTATATTTACATTAAATATTGTACCTATGAGGTAACTGCTGATATATTTGATTAAGCTACTGAAGCTATTGAACCTACTATGACTAGCATGAGCAGTCTTTATCGTCACAATAAATCCTCACTAAGAAGAAAGAGGTATTTTACAGCCAAAAATATGAGGCTTACTCTACAAAGACAAGCAAATGCAGTTCTTTTAGACAATCCTACGGAACTCTTGATGAAATATATCATTGAAACACATTCTAATATTTAGCAAAGCTAACATTTTAAGAATTAAATTTCTTGACGTTTTGTATTGTATCAGCAGACAAATAACTGCTTCATTTTACCTGAAATAAAGGTGTTAACCATTAAGTGATTTGATGCATTTTGCTGCAGATCACTCCTTACTTCTTTGCATAGCAAAAGACTTACCATAATATAAACATTAGCCAGTAATGAGGCATGCTCCCAATTCCAAAATGAAACTATGGTGGGGGGCTGTCCAGTCTGGAGACGAGGCTCATAGATTGGCGCGGGGCGGAGCGTCATCCTTTGCCATTTAGATTCAGTATGTGAGAGATAAAACTATTCATGACCACATGCCGGTCAACAGAGTCAGAATGAGAGAGAATTATCTATCGGAGAAGAATAGGTTTCACTGGTTGTTGCGTAGGTAGAGCTCCAATCCTATGCCTGATGTAGAGTCGGAATGTAAGAGATAATATTTGCACAAAATCTAAGTTGGTTGTAAAATCAGAAAGAATAATACACGAATCTTGAATCAGAATGAAAGAAATAATTCTACTCACAAGTCGATAAAACTAAAGCCAGACTGTGGAAGAATATAATAATAGCTACTTTGTCAATCTTTATTACAAACTACAAACATAATAGTATAGTAGGATATGTAGTAGGATATCTAATATTTTATTCCCTAAAAACCTAAGCTTATGTACTATATATACTATCTAATCAGCGTTATTCTCCTCTAATGAAACTAGGTTTTAGAATGTTCTAGGATTAGTAATCTATTAGGAAAGCTAGATTAAATATCGTTTCAAATGTCTTGAAAGATCCGTTGAGTTGCTACGTCCATTTCATAGAGTTCTAACTACTAAATTAGACGATTCACGTGGCCATAACAAATTTGTATTCTTAGTACATAGGTTCTTTATAAATATAGGCAGGTAAATAATTATTAGGTTGTATTAGGATAGGGGGGGTTTTTACAAGCTGACCGAGGTCATCGACCGCGCACAAACGTACGTAATACGTACATTGCTGGCTGCGCAAATAAATAAACATTGTTTTCTCCGGTTATAATTTTTTTTCAGACAACAGATTTTTTTTTCTGGCTGGGATTATGTGTTATTATCACTTCCTTTCGTTTTCGGTATGTCTTCATACACCCGATATTTCGCACCCTATAATCGCATTACGGTTCGCATCACTATCTATGCAAATGTCGCGACGGTGCAGATACGTTGAGCGATATGTTGTGTACCAGGAACGGTATAATATTCTGCTTGGATAGAGTCAAATAATATCCGGGATTTTGAGTAAGAAGACCAAAGCTACTCATGCCGTTGAAATTAATTCTAATCTTGGTAGTTTCTGTCATTATCTAAAACACTAATATTATGAACGCGAATGTTTTTGTGTGTATGTGATAATGTTTGTTTATATTCAACTCCGTAACGGATGAACGGATTTGGATGAAAGTTGGAATGCATAGTTTGTGATTAACATAAAGGATACATTTTATCCCGGTACCACGCAAGCAAAGATGCTAGTAATAGTAACAAAATAAATAAATAATGCTAGCTATTTCACACAATATCAGAGTAGTCCCAAATTAAAATCTTGTGTTAAAGGAACTACATGACTGACCTGTGGAAGTGTGTATACATTTTTTTTCAATTGTACTCATACAAAATAAAAACAAGATATAGATGGAAACATAGGTAGATTTAATACTGTACTTAAAAATAGGTCAAAGTACTGAAAGTCTATCTATTTCATTCCATTCCAGCTCAGAACAAAAATAAAAGAGACAGTCCCAAATTGTTTATCTATTACTACTGACGTTTTAGCGATTCAGTTTGCCGATGGCGCGCCCAAACAATTTACTTAAAAGAGAATTTTCTTCATTACTTTCCGAGTCCCGAAACTTGGACGTCGTTTATCCCTTTGAGAAAGTTCCTATCTAAACCTGCCCTGAGGGCGAATTTCAAAGGGTTACGCGCCTTACGGGCTTAGGAGCTACTTCATTTTTAAGCTAAAATCTATGACTTTACTTACGGAAGTTTATCCGGATAGTTTTTAGTTTTGAGCGTACAGGATTGGAAAAAAAAAACAACTTCTTGTATTTTAGAGCATGCTGTCGGGCTATCGTGATCACTTTGAGCACATATATGTAGTAAGAGGTCTTATACCTTTGTTTTTTTAAATAAGGCTGTTATTGCTTCTTTTCCCTAACCTCGTCAAACAAAATGGTTGGGCTATTAGGTACCTATAATTTTGCAATAAAAAAATACAACAGTACTACAATGTTGTTACAAATATTCAATAGTCATAATAGTTATTTAATCATAACACGTCAAGTGCCTCAAATTGATGGACGCAGGGCGTTGTATCATAAGACACGTCCCGAACATGCATGACCTACAGAGGAATACTTTGTCTTATGTAATGGTTACCACTTAACATCAGGTGGGCCATGTACTAGTTCCATTTTCAGTATCATTAAAAAAATGTGTACATTTCTTATTAAGAAATAAATACGAATATATTAAAATCAATTCATCAGAACCTTTTTATTCGACTTTTTTTATGTATGTTCACCGATATCTCCTTCAATTGTAAACCTTTTTTCAAAATTCCATATATTTTTTTTCTTGGGAGATTGGTACTTTTCCTGTAAAACTCAAAAAACCTCATCCTCACTTGTAATTTTCCCCCTATGATCACCAATATCTCCGTCAATTGTGAACAGATTTTCAAAATTCTTTAGGGCAAGAAGTAAGAAGTGATTTATTTGAAGCCGGTTTATTTTTTTTAAAAGTCCTATTTGCTTAGGTTTAAGAAAGAAATTCTGATATAATATCAGCTGTTCTATTTATAGACTTTTCTTTGTATAACACTCAATTGATGTAGTTTACTTAGCTATTCTAAATAAGCTTTTGCTCTCCAAAAGGCACCTGGCGTCTTCAGTCGTTGAGCCATATTAGAGGCCTTCTCCCCATAAGAAAGGGGAATATGCCCATAATCGTCACGCTGGTCATGCGGGTTGGGGATCGCAGGACACAGCTTCTCGCACCCAGCAGGATCGTAGGGGATTTAGCTGTGCCAGTGTTAAGCTGCGCTATGCTATCAGCCGGCTGCCAAAGCCCCGTTTGTTGGTTAGCAGGGTGCACCACGTGCAGGTGAGGTTGACTTGGGTTCCGAAGATGAGGGTTGAAATCCCTTACACCCCTCATATGATAAGGAAATACATGATAATATAGATGTAAACTACAATTTTCCACTGAATGCATTTAGCCACCCAGGCGAATCTCGCAAATGCGGACGAGGTCATTTTTGCCAGCTTTGAAAACAAAGAGCAAACTTTTGTTCTAGCGCTTTATTTCACCCAACCCGGATGACCTTGCATCAAATGTGGCCCCAATCGCCTGAGGTATGGACCTATATTTTTGAATCAATAAACATATTATTTTCTGTTCTATACTTGTGCAAGGGCCAAGGCAACATAATAACAACGGCATAACAACGGCAAAGTAATTTGGCTAATAGTACTCCCATAGACGTCGTGACGCGATTAGATCGATGAGAAATGGAGCAATGTTGATCGCCTCATTTCACTAATTGACTAATATTGTGCAAGAAATTAATCAATTTTAGCAAGGCTGTTTACATTATCAGATTTTATAATTCTAATTTTTATAATTATGTCTTTCACTGATTCGAGAGGGTAAACCTTCTTTTACTACTTTTTATGGTAAACCATATCCACCATGCTGGGCAGGCGGTTGGCAGCTAATATTGTTATTGTAGTTACTTAAACAGGTTCACTATAAATTAATTAAATTCATAAAGCGGTACACTATCACACAGTATCTCCAAACTAAGCAGAGCTTGTATTATGGGAACCATAGCTGTCTTGTATCGGATAGTCTCACGGGCTTCGTTAGCTATCTAAGTAGTTGAAAATTGTTCACTGTTTTCGTATTGCGAGGTGATGGATCGTTGTGTTATTTCTAGAGATCTTAAATCTTAGTCAGTTTTAATATATATTTTACTCGTTTTATGTGAAATAATTTATTATTATCAAAGTTAAGGTCAAATACTTTTTAGTCATAAATCTAAGTTACTAAGATCATCTTGGATCATCTGTAAAACAGTTATTTACCACTGAATTTACACTGATTTCGAAACAATCAAGCTCAAAATAAATCTAAGTAACTATTCAACTAGTAAGTTTAAGTATCCATAACTCTTCGAATGCCGGGATTCCAGAGACACGATACAAATTGTGTTGTTCTCCGTATTTCGGTTTAAAAGGTTAAGAAAATTAAATAATCTGCTTAAATTCTTAACCCAATATCCAAATAACATCATCTAAATGAAATTGCCCAAAAATTTCCGATACAAACCCATCTGTAAAACTCCTCCCGTTTCCCCGATTGCTTGAAACCGGAACCCGCTCGTCCATCCACAAAGGAAAGCCTTATTTCGAGGGCAAATAGTTTAGGGAACGAATGTAAGTTGTATTGTTGGAAATGGCTCCACAACTTATCTGCAGATTCAATTATTTTTACCGTTTATTTGACTTACGCTGTTTATGTTTGCGAGAATTTAGGTACCTACTGGATGTTATTCTTAAATTCTATATGATAGTCAATAGAGACATTTATTCTTTCAATAATCATTGTACGTACATTGGTGTATACACTTCAGAAAACAGAATAGGTAAATACTATAATAATAGTCAAATCAATTAAAAAATGAAACGTCAAAAATAAACGTTAAAACTAAAAAGTTCGAAAGGTATGTTCTAGGTTAGTGTTCCAATAAAAAGCGGCGATGGGCTTGCAACCTGTCACGTGGAATGCTAGCTGCTTGCAAAAAGTGGGCATGTATCGAACGTAATGTTTGGATTTGCCTCTGACTACCCACGTTAAGGTATCCTCAATAGATTTGCGTACTGAGTAATACTGAGTATCTGAAGATATCCATAATGGGGAAAAAGTCGTGAAGATGTTTGTTTTGGTTTTTGTTTTTTTTACGTCAAAAATATACAATGTCATGTTGTATTTCATGTATGTACCTACATTTAGGTACTTATAGTCATAGAATTCTTCATAGGATAAAAGGATCGCTCGATGAGCCACCGTTTTAATTTAGTTTTAAATGAATACATACTCGGAGCCCGAGTGACAGGTAGTTTGTTGTAGATTGTAGGTCCCATGACATCCCATGATGTAAAAACTTTTTAGGCCTTGTCTGTTTTCAAATAAGTTCAATTAGTTATATGAAATGAATAAAACAAGACTATCAGATAGAGAAAATTAGTCGGCAATGTCGACTACTTTTCGTTGATATTATCCCACACAATCAGCAATCTGCAGAAGTTGGCTGGCCATATCTGCTGAAGAACTGACAACCCAGACCGTAAACGAGTTCTTTAGTAGAGATTGCGTCTCCGCAAAAGTAGTTAAACGATCTGTGAAAGGCTGGTAGAAAAAGGATGCGTCGAAATGAGGATAGGGCGCAATGGCGTTCCTTGTGAGACGCCTAAGTCCAATAGTCCAACAGTGGACTACTATAAACTGGTGATGATGATGAAATAGATACATTAATACTGTTGCAATTGCGAGGTGATTATTCATATCATGTTGCTTGTTACGGCTACCTCGTTAGTGCAGTGGCGGAATAGCTAAGACTCGATGATGCGGGTTCTGTTCTGTAGAATATAGTATCAAAAAGATACAATATAGATACAAGATATTTATTTGCATAAGATAACATTAGGTCTTAGGACTAGCTATTAAACGTACAGGACTTATTTACCCTTACACATAGGAGGGAATCCTAGTGTTGGGTCTGTTGGTGTTTGACTGTTACTTGAGGTTTGAGAATCATCCAATATTTGTCTTGCAGTGGGAATAGGATCCTCCACTTCAGTTTGAGAAAAAAAATTGAATTTGCTAATAGTGACACCAAGGTCGTGAAAATTCAAGTACGTCTTTGCTCATAGAAAATTCAAGTACCTAGACTTCTTCTTCCTTGTATTCTTCATTGCTGAAGGTCGAGCCCATCTTGGAAGTCTTTTATTTTATCTAGAATAAAGAGCCAATTATTGAATCCGTACTTCCGTGCCATCATCAATTCCTTTCGTCCTCATATCATTCCTTTCAGAGGGTGTACTGAATGTCAACTTCTAAGGCATCGTAAAATGCATACTGCATTTAAGTGAAAATTCTATGGAGCGTGAACGCTTTGACTTTATTCGGAGCCCGGGGCCGAGTTCGCATATTTATGAGTGAACAGCGCTGGCGCCGCGGATATAGAAACATTTAGAATAGACCTATGTGAACTGGTTGCTGAAGAAACTTTTCTATGCCCATATTTTTTGTTTTAAATATTGTAAAACTGACATTTAAAAAAATATAAGCCTAGCAGAGTTTCTTGCCAATTCTTCTCTGATAGGGCACTTTACGAATTGGTGTAAATTAAATTTAAAAAATTGACGATTCAAAGTGTACTGTAATGTGCATACTGAATAAAGAAATTTTTACTTCACCTTCACTCTTGTCCTGTAACATATAGCACTCATTACAAGGATCTCTATTGCAGTTTATTTATTTTCTTCTAGTGGTTGCTCCGCCATTACGTAAGCGTAGAAGTTTTTTGTTCAGGAACCCCTTCCTCTTCCTTGCTTAGTGAAGTTTAAGCAAGGAACATACGTACCCTTAAAATATGAAGTCCCTAAGACACTCACAGTAAAAGCTGTGCGTTGATTGTCAGTGACAGTCAGTGAATTTAAAGGATTCACCCAAACCAACCTCACCTGCTCGTGGCACCCCGCTTAATAACAAACGGGGCTCTAGTGGCCGGCTGATAGCGGCATAGCGCAGCTTAAGTAGTCAATAGGTCAGTTAGCTTCATTACAGTTTTATACCATCATTCGGTTGCGCCATTTATCTTCAAAGATCTTGGAAGTTCTCTCTGTATCAACTTCCGTGGTATTCCATATCGGCATTGTGTATCACGGTCGCTTGGGTAGGCTTCTGAATTTTTAAACATATTCATGTGAGCTCTTGGTGTTGGGGATGATAGAGTTTATCGAAAAATTGCTCAGGAGATAAAGATAGAAGATAAGATATTCTTCAAATCCGAATTTATCTCAAAAACATTTTATTCGATTCATTTATTATCCGATATTCAGCTAGTGGAAATGCGAAGATTACACGTCGAGTAATACTTACAGTGGTTTTAAACATGTGGTTTGGACGAAATAAGGAAGTTAGATACTGTTATTGAATCATCAATCTTAAAGAAACAACACTTCCAAACAATGAAATTTATCAAACTTACCTTAAATTTATAAGGGTTCAATAGGTTTTGTCAGAATTATTTTCAGCAATTACATTTCAATTTTTCATATAACTTTTTATGTTGAATGAAGATTCATCAATAACCATGCTTTAACTCATACATGAGGCGAGGTTTAGAGTCTAAACTTGAGACTAGCCAAGGAGGGTGTAAAGGGTTCCCACCTACATCATCGGAACCCAAGTCTACCTCTCTTACCCTTGGTCCTCCTACTAACTAACCAACGGGGATCCAGCAGTTAATTGCGGCATAGCGTGTCTTCCTCCGGCACAGCTACATCCTTTGGCCAGCGACGTGCAGCAGCGACGGCTGCAAGAAGCTGTGCCCTGCGATCTCCAATCCACACGCCCTGCGTGGGTATTATAGGTATACCTTATTCTTCTTATTAGCAAAAGTCTATGTAACTGATATACACTGATAATATTGTAGTTGTTGGTAAACTAGCAATTCATGGGGCAAGTACTTGCTGCTGATGATTATGGAAAGCTTACTGCACCTGTTTACAGAATTAAAAATTGCTTGACAATCTCTTGTTAGTCTAATCAAGTCTTGCATTACTCTTCATTCAATTTTTATGTTCCCTACTCACCTTTTATATATTTTCAATTTCTTCTGTGTATTGTTGTGTGTTGTGGATGTCAACTATAGCTTTGTCTGTCTTACGACCATGATATTAAGTATTAAATTCTACGAATTAAGTTCTTTGTTTTATGCCAAACTCAAAAAAATTACATAACCAAGTGTACTGTATTTCTCATGGTTAAATAAATGAGAATGAGTATGAGTACGTGCTAAATAAAAATAAGTAATTCTTTTCTATTCTATTTATAAGGTCGCGAGAAATTCTTCGGTTGTACACCAACAAGCAAATAGTTATTTAGAATTACAGCACGCCTTGTATCTGCCAAAAACACTGAACAGTTTTAATTCCAAAATTGTGTTTACTTTAAGCGAATGAGCGAAGAACAGCAAAAAGGCGAAATCACGATGTAACAAGCAATTTGCAAATCGGGCAAAATTGGGAAACACAATTACAGCACAGTTGTCCGTACGCGACTGGAGATTGGCAGACTTGGCCCAACTTTGTACTGCGATGGCCAATTCTCACTTTGTATTGTACAAGAGACTGAGACTTTACTACAAGGTACACTTATTTATCCGTAACGAGTATATCCGACAAAGAACTAAAGTTGTTGACGTAGCACAGAGAATTATCAAGCTGAAGTGGCAGTGGGCTACTGCCGAAGAACCCATAACCGTTAGGGTAAACGAGTTCTTGAGTGGAGACCGCGGCTCGACAAACGTAGTGTAGAACACCCTCCGGCCAGGTGGAGTGACGATCTGCGAAAAGCTGCTGGTGAAAGCTGGATGAGTCGAGCTCTGAATAGGGTGCAATGGCGCTCATTGGGGGAGGCATATGTCCAGGAGTGGACTGCTATAGGCTGATGATGATGATGATGATGATGATGATGATGATGATGATGATGATGATGATACAACTTGATGCGAAATTCTTTGTTTGTGTGTTTGATAAAACTAAACTATCCGAAAATATTACTTTCACATGCAATATTACACGGTTCATCCAAATTGAATCACTTTGGTTGAATGGAGGAGAAATGAAAGGAATGCTGTTCAATACAAATATTCTTCGAAAGATGTCTTTCAGAAAGATACTGATTGTAAGTGAATCGTTCAATTCATGCGCTTACACATTCATTTCTCATTCCGCGTTGCAGGTGAACCCTAAAAGTGAAAATATTGAGCGTGGTCAATTCTTTCAACGCCATTGAAAATCAACAATGACATTGCATATTTCACTTTTATGTTTACATGAATCAATTTGGTTACTTCATCCAAATTGAAAGGCAAAAGTGAACTGTGTAATATCGCATAAAGTAAATCTACTGACCAATTTATTAGAAGGAATATCATTCAATAGTTTTTTCAATCCGATCGATGAGTAAAATTCCTAAATTGTGATAGAAATGAGTTCTTTATCGAGAACAATTTCACCTTTGAGGTCTAGAAAGGACAAGTCCAGTCCAATAACGTCTATTTTTCACACGTTTTTATTTCAAATGCCCATTCTCTTGCTTAAAACACAGTAGAAGCGAAACTTACGACAACATTAATTTTGATAATATTATTAGTTTTGTTTATTTTTTTCATATGATTTATATAATATAAAACGTTTATTTTCTCTTACAAAAGATTGGGTACAAGTAGGTATACATAGATTAAAAATAATAACGTTCTATACCAATTTTGCAAGAGACTGGTGCCTGAGATAGGCTTATTTAAAAAGCCTGTAATACAGGTCACCAGGTGCTCTCGCTCCTCGGAATTGAACGAGTGACTGGGTGGCAGCTCACATATTTATATACTTACTAGTCTATTTGGTTGATCTCTATACCACAATTTTGTAGAAAAAGACCTAAAGCTATTTATAATTAAGGGATTTTTTTTATCGTGTATAGTGTGTGTACTTTGTGCTGTAGTGTCTAGTGTATAGTTTGAAAGTGTGTGTATTGTGTTGTATGTTGTGTATAATGGGTAAGTAGTGTGTGTATTTTGTTTATGTGGAGGTGAGTAATGAGAAAGTAGAAGAGTTGATGCTGGCGAATCAAATAAATTTCAGATAAAATATATAAGATAGACAAGAAGGATAAAGAGTTCAGAAGTTGGGGGAGTAAGGGATTACGAGACTGGGAATATAAGGTTTTCAGTCTATTGATAAGTGAGTGTTCTAAGCGGGTGACTTCAGACTTGCACTTGGTACGGCGTAGTGGATAAATAGATAAAACTCTATTCACCTTATTGTAAATGTAAATATATGAAATTAGAAGACGTAAAATAAAAAAAATATGGATATGCATTTTATTATTATTAAGCCTTTATTGCCAACACAATGTACATAATTAAGTATTTCATAGTTAATTTTTGTTTAGCATGCAATTAAATATATTAACATTTCATTTAATATCAAATTGACATTAACATTACATTCATTATTATAGGTATTATTACTATTACTATTATAAATATTATTACTATCAGTTAGATATATTTAGTTTTGTATATTATTAGTTATTGGGCGTCGGCGTGTCTTTGCGACACGAAGGCCTCCTCCAGCTCTATGCTATCTCTATCCAGCTATATGGGATATGCATTTACTGAGTTACAATTAAAAAAAACTTATTCGTCGGATAATTTTTTTTCATAAATGTTTATTTTTGCAATCGGTAAAATATAATTTAAAGGCAGGGAAATGAATGGTAAAATATAATTTACCAATAAGTCATTAGAACATTAAGCTTAAAATGAGCTTCAAGTTGCATACAGCCATAATGTACCTTATTAAGTAGTTCTTGACATCAAAGTTAGGCAACCCTTCGGATAAATATTGACTTATATACCTACCAATAAGTAATACCTATTGTTATATGGCTACGCAAAGTCCCTGTACCAAGAAGGAAAGCAGGACCTACGACACAAAGTCCGGACTTAGTGTAGGTCCTGTCTGATTTAATTTATCTATAACAAGCCATTGTACCTAGTTATGCATTGTTAATGTTATTAATGATTATAAAGTAATTGAAACGAAATTAATTAAAACTCCGGGAGGCCTACTTCCAGCAGTAGATAAAGTCGGGGTTCGGATGATGATGATGATAAAGTAATTGTAACTAGTTTTTAGTTGTATAATAGCTTGAAGTGAAAATAAATATATTATTGATATTGATATATCCTATAAATGGCTGACTGTTGTGACATCTAAGATCCAAGCGCTTCGACGTTTCAAAGTACACTTCCCTCTTCCTCGCGTCGCACTCCTCGTTACTGAGAATCGTGATTCCCCCGTAGAATCTTCTTTCTAACAATAATCAAGACCACTATGTCGGCTTTCGGCTGCGTGAAGCGCATCGTCTAGTTTTGTATCCAGAGATGGATTGCGTTCTCGTGATCTTTTGACATCAACCTTCCCATGGAAACCATGAGATGTTATCGTCACATTTTCTGGCAACGTGACCAAAAAACTCTAAAACTTTGCGCAGGCCTACGGTGGACAGTCTTGTGATCTTCAGCTCACGAAGAATGGACACGTTGGTGCGGAAGGCAGTCCATGGGATTTACAGCATTTTCCTCCAAACCCACATTTCAAGTGCGTCAATGTGGACTCGGTCAGCTTTCTTTTGTGTCCACGTTTCTGCTCCGTACTGGACGTATTACGTACGTTGTAGTTCATATTTATTCCCATTATGCACATTATTAACATCTATCGGACCGATAGACGAGACAACGATAGCTCAGTCAAGAGCCATTGTATAAATTAGTAAAATAAAAATATATAAGATAATTAATTCAAAATTTCTTAAATTGGTACATAAAAATATCAAAAGGTACAAAAATCTTAATTAAACATAGGTATAATAAAAACAAGAGCCTAAACTGTGTTTCAGGCGAAGAGAGCTAACAAATAGAACATAGGAAATAAACTAAGTGATTAAAATAAAATAATATAAAACAAAATAATAAGCTACGGCATTTTATTACTAAGGTACGACTAAATATTTAATAGGTACGTACATTATATAATAGGTATATTTAATAGGTATGTACATTAAAACTAAATCAAAATAACAGTCTCTAATGACGTATTTGAGCAATCTTATTTAACTTATACTTTTTCAAAAAAAAAAACTAAACAGATTTTACGCTATATCTTATTTTAGCACGGTTAATAATTTCTCTATATCATCGTAGGACATTTTTTGCAGTAAGGATTATCTTGCAACTGTAGTAATTAAGGGGATATATATAAGCTAAAGCATTCAGTCTATTATACAGGAGCGGACCAAGGAACATATAAAATTTGGATGTAAACGAGTATGACCCTGATTGTTTGGGGCAAACTATATCTTTCCGTCTTTTATTTATAAGCTCAGTGCTGTAGGGAAGGGCTGCGTGCTGTTTTAGTACTATACTCAATATGAATAGCTGCCTAACCGTTAACACTCCACAAGATTCATATAAAAGACTAGTTGGAAACATGAAAGGACGGCAAGTGGCCACTTTGTATGAAAAATGCCACCAACGATCTACCGACATGACAAAAGATAGGATTAGGTAATTACACCCTTACTTTGTACTATTTTCATACAGGTTTTATGTTAGTTTTCTTATGTAAGTCTATCTAACTATTTGAATGTAGGTTTATGTAAATATGTTATGTAGTTTTAAGTTAAAATTAAACATCTTTAAATTTATCATAGTCCTTATGTACACATTTAGGTATATATGCTTCTCACTGTAACTTTTCTTTATATCCTAAGATTTGCTGTAAAAAAATTCTTTCAGGGTTAAGCTCACCTTTGTGCATAGCATTTAAGTATTTTTGTTTCTGTATTATGTTTCACTGTACAATAAAGAATAACAGACCTCGCAAACACGACGCTTTGTCGCCGCGCTTAGTCGCAAGCGTCTGTCATATCTTGCTGTCGCGATTGTCACCGTGTGTGCGGAGCTTTGAACAAAATGTATGAAAATTGTCCCCCGCAGCTTGTCGTAGCGTCTAATTGCTGACGTTTGTCGTCCAATGTGCGCAGGCTGTTAAAGATTTTTCATACAGTTGCTTCTCTGTTAGCTTTCGTTGAGAAAACTCGAGTTGCGTATCTATAGTCGAGTATACTTCTCAAGGCTTTTTTTTGTGTGTAGTCTGTAATCAAAAACCCTTGTTTTTTTGGTATTGTATATATCCGACTACAAATTGCTCAGGCCTCGGAGTTTTCGTTATATTTTTTGCTTACATTTTCCTTTGATTTTTGGCCTGACATTTCGCTTTGACGAGAACGTTTTAGTAACTGACACTTTTTTTTTTGCTTATGTTGATCTAGATTAAAAGAGGGTTTATTAAAAAAATACTTTTTTTAGTAAAATTTTCGTATACCATTTATGTAAACAGTAATGATATTATTAAAACATTCAAACTGATAAATGTCAAAAAAACTACGGATCTCTGGGGCATTTCTGTTAGCGTTGTAACATCGTTGATTGACATTGTCGCACCAGACCTAGCGTTTATATTTAACGAATGTATTGACTGTGGTGAGTTTCCTGATTTAATGAAACATAGTAAAATAACACCTTTATTTAAATCCGGTAGTAGTTCTGACCCTACTAACTTTAGACCGATATCAGTACTGCCAACATTTAGTAAAATTTTTGAAAAGCTTATTCTTAGTCAACTGCAAAGCCATTTTAACTTTAACAACTTACTAGATGTCAAACAATTCGGATTTACGCGAGGCAGATCAACAACTGATGCCGGTGTTGAGTTGGTATCGCATATCTACGATGCCTGGGAGGACTCACATGATGCTTTAGGCATCTTTTGTGATTTGTCTAAGGCATTTGACTGCGTACACCATGAAACATTAATCAGGAAACTAGATCACTATGGCGTCAGGGGTATGGCTTTAGCCCTTCTCACTTCTTACCTATCTGACAGAATACAGAAAGTAGACGTAAATGGAAAATGTTCTCCGGGATCTGTAGTAAAGATGGGTGTTCCGCAAGGGTCAATACTTGGACCATTTTTATTTTTAATTTACATCAACGACCTACCTCAACTTGTGAGAGACAACCACGAAATTGTATTGTTTGCGGATGACACGTCACTTTTATTTAAATTAAAGCGACGGCAGACCAATTTTGACGACGTGAACAATGCAATAGCGAAAGTTGTTAACTGGTTCGATGTAAATAATTTATTACTGAACGAGACTAAAACAAAATGTATGAGATTTATATTACCAAATGTTAAACAAGTTAAACCTAACATTAAAATAAAAGATGAAGATCTAAATCTTGTGGACAGTACTGTATTTTTAGGCATAACTTTAGATAATAAGCTTCAATGGGGCGCTCACATAGATGGGTTGTCGAACAGACTTAGTTCTGCAGCATACGCAGTCAAAAGAATCCGTCAACTTACTGACGTAGAAACGGCTAGACTAGTTTATTTCAGCTACTTCCATAGCATTATGTCGTACGGCATTTTGTTGTGGGGGAATGCTGCAGATATCAACACCATATTTTTTGTGTTGCAGAAGAGGGCTGTTTGTGCAATTTATAATATGGGCCCCAGAGAATCACTTAGAACTAAGTTTAAAGAAATAAATGTTATGACAGTGCCGTGCCAATATATATATGAAAACTTAATGTATGTCCGAAAACATATCAACATGTTCAAGAAAAATAGCGACTATCATAATGTTAACACTAGAAATAAAGATAAACTAGCTGTTCCCACTGTAAGGCTCCATAAAGTTAGTCAATCTTTTAAAGGGATGTCTGTACGATTTTTTAACAAAATCCCAAATGATGTGATTAATCTATCTGTAAATAAATTCAAAAATGTTGTTAAACGTAATCTATGTAATAAAGCTTATTATAAAATATCTGATTATTTAGATGACAAAAAAGCTTGGGATGAAACTTCCTCCAACTCCAACAAAAACAATGTAATAGATATTAAGTACAATGACGTTAAAAAAATATAAGCCAAGCAGAGTTTCTTGCCAATTCTTCTCTGTTTGGTCACGTTACGAATTGGTGGTAAATAAAAAAAATGACGTTTCAAAGTGTACTATACAGTTCCTACTGAATAAATGATTTTTGACTTGACTTGATTACGTCATTGATATTTTAATCAACGTGCCAGATCACTGTATCATAGGGCATATTCCAAACCTGCGACCTACGCTGCAATACTTGGTTGTAGGCAATGGTAACCATTTTAACTTCAACTGAGCCATGTGGGGTGTCAGTTGGGTGTAAGAGGTTCCATCTCACCTTCGGAACTCACGTAACCTCATCTGCACGTAATGCACCCTACCAACTAACAAACGGGGACCGGCTAAATTCTCTGACCACCAACGGGCAGCAGCGTCGGTGGTGCGAGAAATTATGCGTGGGGATTATGGAAATATCCGCCTAGCGTTCAGCAGTGAACTGATTTAGGCTGGTGTTGTTATGCCATGTGATTGTTTCATCTCCAAGTAGTATAAAAAAACGTAAAATAAACTACAATTATAGTTCTTGAACACGTAGGTATATTATTATTCTATTTTTATTGGTCTATATTTAGTGTCTATAAACAAAACTTATGTTTTATCTATTTATCCGAAGCATTTTTTCAGCCTCTTCGATTTGTTTCTATAGTGTGTTGTGTATGTTTTTCCAAATAAATTATTTTTCTAAATAAACAGTGCGACCAATTACCTACGCCCAAAATCATTGCCATTTTACAATTCCGCTCTCTAACTCATATAGAACGGGGAATCAGTAGTCACCCTATAAATTATTGTGTTGAATGTCAAAGGGTTAATTAACTAGTTAATCCTTTGTAGAGCAAACATTAGTATAACGTGATGCTGTTTACTTGACGTTTCGTCTAACAATGTTGGATTCATTGAAACAAAATTGTGATGTTTCTATTTTGAATCTTATTTTATTTGTCATAAATAATACGAATAAATATATATTTAAAACAAAAAAACCGAATTCAAAAACAAAAACTGCAAAACTAAAACATAGTTGCTTATTTTTTGTTCATACAACAAACAATCAACCTTTTTTTCTATAAATTTATCCAGTACGATCTATGCGTTTACCACATAGGTAGATCTAGATACCTACCTGTTATTTTTAGAGTCGGTGTCAGCTAAGGAAACACGATAATATAGCAACTATAATACCCCTCCCACCTCAGACCTCATGCCCTGCGTTTGACGCGCCATCTACGCAATAGTTGGCGTGCCTTGGCTGACACTGACTCCAAAAATAACAGGTAGGTATCTAGATCTACCTATGTGCTAAACGCATAGATCGTACGGGATAAATTGATAGAAAAAAAGGTTGATTGTTAGTTGTATGATCAGAAATTAGGAGGCGGTTTTTTTAATTTAAATTATGTTTATTTCCGAAAATTTAGTGAATCTGCCTTTTTTTTTAAACTAAGATGCCTTTGCATCTGGATGATATATAGTCAAAGGATAGGTATATACAAGGGGTCAAGGGGTCGTCATATCTTTTTTTATGTTACCTGAAGATGTAACAAGCACATGGCCCACCTCCTAAGTACTAACCATTACCTACCTGTTTTGGAATGCGCTCTACGATGCAACGCCCTGGTCGCCACGCCAACGTCAAGTTGAAGCATGAAGATGATAAGCCTCATGTGCCTGTAATTTCACCGGCATCCACACAGTACTTCCAGCAGTACTTCCTCGGACGAGCCCTTCACAAAGAACTCTACTACTACTAAAACAAGTAGTAAAACAAACATGACAATACTGCTAAGAATAATGTAAGAATGCCCTAGAAGGTACTCAAGCACCATTGTTTTCAAGTAACCCGCCCTAAATCATGCCTCGCCCTGGCCCTGCCATTGACAGTGACAAAGATATTTCAGCTTCGACTTTCATAGTTGTAATGTATTAGGGCTATTTGTAAGAGAAGTGGTCTCAAGGGCCTTATGAATCAGAGGCCAGTGGGTCACTGCTTGTTCTACTCTTGTTTTTATTGTTATTGTTTGGCTTTGCTTGACGATATATCAATTGTTAGGTTTTTAGAGACTAACAATACCTGCTTATCTTATTTATTTAGGCCACTGCTGGACATAGGCCTCTTGTAATAAGAAGAGGGATACCCATCATTATCATCATCAGCTTACAGCAGTTCCCAGCTGGACATAGGGATACCCGCTACGGGACAACTGTTGAACTGCATGATCTAAAGATTTATTTATTTTATTTTTTTATTTATAAAGGAAAACCAACATCTAAAGTGACATAATGGTACATATAGACTAAAATAAACGGAAAGCCAATTACAGGTATTCACGAGTAGATACCTATTTACTAGAGTAATATTTGTTCTGTGTGGTGATACCGTGGTGACCACACAGAAGAAATATTAATTTGAGTCCTTTCAAAGTTTGTGATACCCACGATACAGGCGATAATGTTAGTGTAGGGTCAAAGCTATTTCTTAATTATAAATTCAGGTTTTGTTCGGTAGTATGAGACATTAGAAAGAACCTTTTTTATCCAACTTTTTTTCTAAATACATAACTTAAGTTGTTGCCTAGAGAAGGTTCTAGCACAACCAAATAAAGCAGCTTTCCTTTCGTAATTAAAAGTAACCCTTTAACATTAGGCATTTAGATCTCAGTACATCTATGCTTCAAGAGGTGGGTTAAGATTTTCAGATATCCGTTGTATTTGCAATCGTGTCATGTTTAATTAGTTAGTTCATACGTAGAAAAATATCCTTAAAAATAGGAAAAGGTTGTTCTGCAATAGACTTTTATAACATAGCCTAAACGAGCTACTCTATATATAACATCTAAGCAAAGTTGTAGCAATAAGCGAGAGTCGTATTATTTATTCTGTGCGCCTTACGAACGCTTCCGGTACCACTTTACTCATATTTCCGGTACATTATTACGTAAGTTGGCCCGTGTGAGCTGGTGGCTAAGCTGTTGGAGTTTATTGGCCACTTGAAGGCCTCTGACCTCTCATCGTCGGCCTACAGCAGTCCACTGTTGGACATAGGCCTCCCCTAATGAGCGCCATTGCGCCCTGTCCTGAGCTCGACACATCCAGCATCTACCAGTAGCCTTTCGCAAATCATCACTCCAACTGGCTGGAGGGTGTTCTACACTAAGTTTACTAAGCACCGGTCTCCGTTAAAGAACTCGTTTACTATAACGGTTATCGGTTCTTCGGCGGATATGGCCAGTCAGCTTCCCACTGCCACTTCAGCTTGCTAATTCTCTGAGTTAGGTCGATAACTTTTGTTCTATGTCGGATAGTCTCGTTGCGGATTCGATTGTATAGCTAAAACTTTAAAATTTCTTTTTGAAACACAGAAACGCTAAAGTATATAAAATCAAAATAACAAATAAAATTAATTTAATTGTTCTTAAAATGTAAAAACCTCAATAATATTTATAAAAACTAGATTTTTCTTAAGTTTTTTCATAAATCCTAATGATTTAAATATTTTTACATT
The DNA here is from genome assembly GCA_951804965.1 of Horisme vitalbata. Classification (NCBI taxonomy): domain Eukaryota; kingdom Metazoa; phylum Arthropoda; class Insecta; order Lepidoptera; family Geometridae; genus Horisme; species Horisme vitalbata. The sequence continues at coordinate 1,023,861 of OX638096.1, forward strand.
GTGATAAAAAAATTGCCATTTGATTGTGTGGGGATAATTGCAAAAAAACCAACTATCCCCACCACTACGTTGTGGCGTGGCGCCGTAGTCTGCTACGTCAAATACTAAAATACCAATTATCCACACAGGTGGTGGGGCGGGTTGGTGTGGATTAATTGAATAATTCACTTATTTGTTTACTCAGTGTAAATTCATAAGTACTATCACATGGAAATGTATAAAACATGTAGAATATTTTATTTCGGTGACAATTTTATTTCCTAAACTGGCTGGCTCTTCAAAAAAGTAAAAAAGTATTGTATATTTAGTTTTTTCTTAATATACATTATTTGTTCTGTATATAATATCCCAAAAATCCCTCCCGAGTTGATTTTTTTGGGATATATAGATATAATATTTTTGATCTTAAAATCTCTACAAATCGAGAGTAATGACGTCACAACAAAGTAATCAAAACGAATCTAAACGAGCATGACAACACGTAATAGCCCCACTGTAAAATACATAGTAACCGCTGTTTTACGATTTAATTCCATATGTTCCGCGCGCGTGCTAAGACTTTGGTTTCCACTGTTACTTGGATGTTAGCTTAAAATGAACTTTATTGCATGTGATTTGAGATCTACGTCTACTATTTTAATCGTTTTTATGCGTTTTGTTTTGTTTCTTGCTGAAACAATTGACGTAAAATTGACAAAAATTTTCTGAAAATAATTGAAAGGCCAAAAAGTAAAGGGATATAGTCGGATATAGACTTATGGATTAATTTAAATATTCCAATTGAGTTCACCTGATTGATGATCTCATGTACACAAGTTGATAAAACATACATCAATCGAACTTGTTGTGGATGAGCTATCCACCACACCACCAAACCACCACACCAGCCTAAATTAGTCCACTGCTGGGCATATTACTCCCCTAATAAAAGGTGATAAGCCCATAATTTCCACGCTGGGCATGCGGGTTGGGGAAAGCAGGGCAGGATTTAGCTGTGCCGCTGTTAGGCTGCGCTTTGCCGCAATCAGCCGGCCACTAGTGCCCTGTTTGTCAGTTAGGAGGGTGCACCACGTGCAGTTTTATAACACTACTGTAATTTAGCACTTTGACCAAATCTTGGGCAATACATAACATAACATTCAATGGTCGTATATCCTCTTCTGTGTCTTGGAATTTGAGAAAATAATACTCAAAAATGCCCCGTAAAGGCGATAAAAAAGTCTTTGGTCTCTCCTGCAGTAGGCCTCATAGATCGGTGGGTAGAAGCTCTGCAGCTTGGCTGGGCTCAGGATAAAAATTTGTGTGGTGACCATGGATGATTGTTCTGTGTCTTGGTGTGATATAACTATCTATGTATGTTTGTCAGTCTCTGGCATTCCCATAGCTCTGCCTAGTTTGCAATTTCAGACTGACCGTGCGTTAGATGTCCCGTAAAGAAAAATATTGTGACTAAAATAGCCCGGACAGAGCCAATCAAATCTACGTAATGTTAAACGTCCCCTTACCAACTGGTAGGCTTAAAGCAGAAGATTAAACTGACAAATACCAGGACCAGTATGCAGAAGGTCTTGCTGCCGAGATGCAAAGTGCACCACGGTACTCCAGTGTATTACTCGTGCGCTGAGGGCGCACTACCATTTGTCCATGAATGGTATCGCAGCTGTTGTTGCTCACTACCCGTTAACACTACCCGGATAGCCAACTTGTAACTCAGCTTAGGCCGCCAGTGAATTCGCACTACTATTTTTCCATGAATAGTACCGGAGCTGTAAAGCACGCTCACTTCTCGGTACACATACGCGTACCACCCCAAACCACTCGGCTGGGTAGGCCGGTTCATTTGCCTAGCAGCATGAACTACTTACTATCCAGGTAGGTGCCCCGGACAGTCAACATGATATTAAAGTAGGTATAGTGATATATCTTCACGTAGTCAGTATTGTATTCTGTGATAATGCTACTTTGAGCTGCTCGCCAGAATTTCATATTGCTTTGAGAGATATATTTATATAAGGTATTCCCTAGTGGTTGTTTCTGAGAGCTATCGACCTGTTACTTTAACTGATTCAGGAGTCGTTGACCTTGGCTAAGCTACATCGAGAGAAAAGTGCGGTTTAGTCAGCTCCATACGTAGGTATTAACCTTGTCTTTCCTGTAGGTAAGACTGACTAGGCTGAGAGGATGGTAGCTTACTTAATCTCATCAGGTATTTCCTCCATCCAGGGGGAGTGAAAATTTTGCGAAGGCTGGTAGAAGCTGGATGCGTTGAGCTCAGGACAGGGCGCAATGGCATGCATTAGGGGAGGCCTATGACCAGCCGTAGACTGCTATAGACCGATGTTGATGATGATGTATAATCCAGGTACTAAAGCGTTCCGGTCATAGAGTAAAAGTTCAAGATTCATGATGCTTATTTGCATATCTTAGTATAAGTATTATGTTTAGCATTAAGACCATTCTCTAATGACCATTACACAACACAATAACATGTACTTATAAAACTTAGATGCCTCTTTTAAGCAGCACAAAAATAAAAAGAGTTACAAATTATTGGTAAGTTATCACTTGAAGTTGATAATCACCCAGATTTATTGCTTATGTCATTTTTTTTTTAAAAATACTACAGGCCGAACAAGTGATTTTTGTAAACGATTTTAACAAATAACACACATTTCAAAAAAATAAATGCATGGCCAGACAAAAACTGTGGTTTTTTATACTGACCTGATATATTCAGGTATATATAATTTATGTATAAGCCTTATAACTGTTTCGCGGTCTGTATTGTGCTATATCAAAAAAATTATGCTAGCAGAATCATATTTATTTACTTTGTTCCTTGGTAGATACTTTTTTAGTTATAAACAATAACTTAATTTTTTTTTTATATATTTATAATCACAGAATCAACAGCACTCTGAATATATAAATTTTAGAATAATGTAGACTAATCTTAATGCCAATAATAGATTCGCACTATGTAGGTACACAAGATTTTAAAACAGTCGTATTCTTAGAGAAAAAGATAGGTAAAGGTATACATTCATTGCGATACTATATATGGATAGATACGCATTTTTGTGGGTGTAAGAAATGTAAAGTGTAATGTGTGAAGGTGTGTAAGTGTGAGGGGCGAGTTTCCATGTTCCACCCAGTCTCGTAAGAGTCTGGTTATCACAGAGGGAAACTCACCCGGGTGTGTGTGTTATTATGTGTGTGTGTGTGTGTGTAAATTTAAAGTTTAGATTTTTAGCCACTGACTTAGGTCTCAATTAGATACTTAGAAGGTTAGGAATAATCTCAGCGTCACACAACCATAGGGTTGTGTAATGCTGAGATTATTTCTTTTTTGAAGGACTCTTTACACTGGTGAAAGATATCAATTTGAGCCGATGAGAATTGCTTATTGAAGCTATGGAGTGTACGACATACGATAGAGTTTTGGGCATAATTAGAATGGCTGAATGGAACGTGAAAAAGTGGGGTGTGCCTAGTGCGTCTAGCAGGGGCATTTAATTGTAAAAAAAGAGAAGTTAATTCCGGGCTGTCAATTTTATTACTTAAAACGTCATGCAGAAATAACATCTGCAGCAATGTTCGCCTATCTTTCAGTTGCATTAGGTTATGAGTCTTACAAGATTCTTCATAACAAGTTTTCTTGTGGTAAGTACGATAATAATATTAATCTATTTAAAGTTACTCAGTTAAGGAAGAGCGAGGTCTCTTAACACAAATATTTCATACTTAAAAGGAAGCTCCAAACATATTCAAACTCTGTACTTAAGTTAATTCAATAAAATATTTGTAAAATTGTTGCAAAAATTGTGTTTGAATATCAAAGCTTCTATTGCTATAAATGTCTGTTTGTCCTTTTTATACAGCAAACGTTAAACATGAAGTATCTAGCTTTGTCTTCCAACACAATGCTTCCATCTCACTAATTCCTCATCCAAGGTTCTCATAAAAGTTAATTAAAAATCATCTTTCCGGTGCCGTTTGAGATTTTTTCTTAGCCTTTGTACAAACTTCGACAAAGGAGTCAGTTTGTGAGAGTTTTAAGGCAAATTTTGTTATTCGTTGTGCAGTTGCCGTTTATTTATTAGCTTTGCTCGCTTTCTTCATGGATGGAAAGAAGTCTATGTCTTATTTCAGACTAAGAACTATTTTTATCATCTTTTCTCGAATTGTTTTACCGAGCAGAAGATATTTCTTTTATTTAACTACCTAGTAAAAATATAAAATGTTCTATGAAACTTTAAGTTCAACTTCAACTGGATCCAAGCATAACTTACCTACCAAGACAAACCAACCTGTCAATATATATTTTTCATTAGTAATGTTGTCTTGTAATATCATTGCTTGACAGTCAGTTTTCCTGTTCATCCTATATATACTGCTGGACATAGGACTCCCCTAATAAGAAGGGGATATGCCCATAATCCCCACGCTGAGCATGGTAGTAAGGGATCGCAGGGCACTGTTTAACGCACCACCAACGCTGCTGCCCATTGGCAGTCAGGGAATTTAGCTGTGTTGGAGTTAGGTTGAGTTAGGTTGAGAAACGGGGCTCTGGCTCTGATTGCGGCATACCGCAATCAGAGCCAGAGCCCCGTTTGTTAACTATATGATTGATATATCATCATATCATGCAAACATTTGTCTCACGGCGGGAATCGAACGCAGAACTTTTAGCGTCTTGGCGGGCCTTCGCCTACTATTCTACAGATGTCGTCAATAAAATATATTTGTAAATTTATCCTTAAATAAGGACCCCTGGAATTATATCCAAATTAATCCGCCCTCACCCATTCACCTGATTTCAGAACCGCTCATAACTGAACTAATTAAAACTTCCGGTTGACGAATAATGGAGGCTGTTTTCCGGTTATGAATTCATAACTCACAATCACACCGACATTACGCGCGTTTAAAATAAAACAAGTTGGTAATGCATTTTGGTGAATGAAAACATCATTTTGCGCGAAATATTTTAGGCCATTTTACCTTGTACGGCATTTGTGTTTGTATAGTATTGCATTATTTGTATTGCTTGTGTTGTACGTTAATATGAATTATACGCACGATAAAATTAGATACAAATACTTTTATCATTGATATATACTGTTACTATCGTAACTAGATGCGTAGTGTCAGCCATAATGCGTGTAGGCTCAGGTCTTGGCCATGGCCAAGATCCTCTACTTCCTTCATACAGTGGCCATCTTGACGTCGACCGAGTGACACTTCCACGAAATAGTCAAATAATATGATGAAAAAATGCATTTATTGAACTCAATTGCGTAAAAAATCACGTGGAATTACTTTTTGCATGTGTATCTATTGATTTTTTGCTAAAATCGTAGCAAATATTAAAGAAAAGATAGTTAAATAGGTCACGCCATGTAATGTTGCCGGCAAAAAAATGTGCAGTTTCCCTGCTTTTTGTGGGAGATTTTAAGGAATAAAATATTTGTTAACCTTTTAATTTGATAAAAGAATTCACAATACATACAGGAGAATATTTAAGATCACTTCAAATAGATCACTCACTTCCATTGATAAATGCCATCATCTATGAAATCAAATTATTAATTCAAACAAACAAAAGGAAGACCGGAAGACATTTGACGTTACATGCGGTGGTTGAGTGATATTACGATCACTATTATATGTTGGCACAAACCTAAACACGTTTATTTTATTTCCACAATGAAAGTTTACTATTTCAATCCACTAATTCGAATGATAATATCACAAAGTCATGACAAACAGTTATTTTCTTAAACAATTCACTTTTGAGCGATATGGTGATAATTAACTGGTGACAATTTGTACTCTATGAAAACGTAAGGCAGGTTAAAAGAAAAAACTAGATACTTTTTGCATTGCAAGTGTGAGCCCACACTTCAGGGAAAATCTAAGATTTTTTTAATCCTCTCCTACTTCCTACTAATATTATAAATTCGAAAGTTTGTGAGTTTGGATGTTTGTTACTCTTTCCCGCAAATACTACAAAAGGCATTTGAATGAAACGTGAAATATTAATAGTAGTTTATGGCCTGGATTAACACATAGGTGAAATTTTATCCGGGTACCACACGAGCGAAGCGGCGGCCGGAAACTAATATCCTATAAAAAAATAATTTTAATTTTAGGGAAAAAACGAGATCAGGCAAAATCGAGCTTTTTATTTCAAGCATTATAGCTATCTGTATAATATCAATTGCCATTCTCGAAGCAGGCCAGTTTAAATAAAAGAGATAAATATATGTTTACTTCAAAATGACAAGCAGTTTCAAAGCTACGTCTTCGCCATCAATAAGTGGTTACTATATTTTGACACTTGTTATGGAGGTTTGCTTCGCTTGTTATTTACCTCAATGACTTTTATAATCGAATAAGTCATAAAACAATGCTCATTATTTTGACGTAGGTTTGACATTACTACCATAATATAGTTCATAAAAATACATATGTTAGTTTGGCAAATTGTTTGTGTTAAATATCTTTTTAATAAATATTTTTTAATTGGTTTTCATGATGAAAATATTAGTCTATTATACATATACAAAAATCTTTCATCATCATCAGCCTATAGCAGTCCACTGCTGGACATAGGCCTCCCCTAATGAGCGCCATTGCGCCCTGTCCAAAATCAAAAAACAAAAATCTTTATTCATAATACATAAGGTACAGGCAGTGGTAGAGCTTTGTTACTTGCGGTAGCTAAGATCAGCTGTGTTACAGGTGACTGTGCCTTCCCATTAAATAATATTTATTAAAAAAAGGTTTGTTGCAGTCTTAAAAACCATACAGTAATAGTAGTAATAGTAGTAAGTATTTAACAGAAAAAGATCATAAGAAGACTAAAGTTAAATCTTAAGAGTAGAAAGTATGCTTACCCCCGAACACAATAATTAATACAATAATATTTTTTAATTGAGTAGATTTATTATATATTTAAATTTGCATCTCTAATCTATCATGGTCAGGCTTACATTGTCAAGATAAAAAAACAATAATAAAAATACTCAATTAAAAATGTTTTTATCATATGGATAGCAGACACATTAAATGAATCCGTGTAGAAGGAAGTATTGTGTTCTAGTTAAACAACAAAAAAATCATTTTATCATTTATTTAACATTTATCCATCTGTGAAATTCTAAACCAGCGCGAATTCAATACTCTGTCTCCTCCGGAATCTTAAAATCCAAACTTTATAATCATTTTATCTCTCTACAAATTAGTCATTAAATAAATTAACCTTTTATGTATTATATACTTCAAGTATTTTATGTACTCGTATGGTTATGACATTTTAACCTAGTTTATTTTTATCTTTAGTAGTATACTAATTCGTGTTTACTTATTTATATTTTCTTTGCCTGATTAACTTATTTTTGAGTTAACTTATTATTTTCTACAATTGCATTTAGAAAATTTCTAGCACTACCAATCATCTTCGCACAACACAAAGGTTATCTTGAAGAAAGTGCTAATTAGCATAAAATTCACCTGTGCACTGGTTTTATCATGTTTAAATAAATAATTTTCTATTTAGTACATTATTTTTAGTAGAGTTTTTTGTTAAGGGCTCATCCGGGTAAGTACTGCTGCCATGCCTTTTTCTGCGGTGAAGCAGCTTTGTTTTTTGGATTGAAGGGTGTGTAGAGGCAAAAGAAGCTTATCACCTTCTTGCCTCAAGTTGATGGACGCAGGGCGTTGCATTGTAGGGCAGGTTGGAAAAAAGCGTACTCTACGATATAATGCTTTGGGATAGATAATGGTTACTACTTAACATCAGGTAGGCCTACTCAATCAACCTATCAACTACTAAATACTTTGTGGTAATAGCTGAATCCGTAGTGAATGTGCAAACATTGACATGGCAAGTGAGTACACTCGAGTGTATTCGAGATCCAATCCATACTCATTGAATAGCCATGATAATGAAGAATACACTATCAATCAACTCTTACAAAGCAAGAGTCAAAAAGCGATCAGTGTTACCATGCTCTGCATACGTAACGTTGCATGGACTTTGACAAATGCTCCACCATAATTTCTAACATCTCTCCACTCTCCCCAGCCAAGCTTGGACTCCACATTGCACTTATGCAGATGTTTAGACAGGTCGCGGTGTACTGGTCGATGTAGAACATCGGTCGACTGATACCGGACCAAATGTGCCAAGTCAGAGGCTACTTATCTGAGCCATTACTCAGTTAAGTGAAAGGAATTTGAATTCAGCGGGATGCAGGAACTTGTTATGATTGGTTTATGATTGTGACATGGTGCACAAAGCGAATTGCATTAGTGTAAAAGTGGCGCTATAAACTAGATTTTGCGATTGATTAGATCGGCTTTGTTCCCTTATTGGTATAGAGATAGTATAGGTATTCCAGAGCCGCAAACGTGGAACAAAAATTCAGCACTAAAACACGGCACACGCTGCCTATTGCGCCGAAATTAAATATTATACAAGTGAGTGACATGACGTCTAAATAAGTGCAAATGTTGCATTGCAAACTTTTTATTAGATGTTTTCACTTGGAAACTGTGACTCTATAGAGTAATTACGTATTCATTAATTATTAATGATCTGAACGCTTATAGGACTAATGTACGCAGACATATGAGTAGGTAGAGCTCTATGTGAAGGGCTCGTTCGGGGAATTCTATCATCATGCCTCTCTGCCGTGAAGCAGCATTGCTGTGTTTCGGTTTGAATGGTATGTGCCGGTGAAATTACAGGTACATGGTTTAACACACAAGTTGATAAACGAAGAGTTAAGCATCGTACGGCACATTTCAAACATGCGTGACAATTCGTACAATAATTTGTTATAAGTAATGGTTGCAACTTAAATCAGGTGGGCAATGAGCTATTTTAAGAATTATAAAAAGATCTGACGTTTTATTGTAAGAGTTTTTAAGTAGTACAAGGTAATTATGCAACGATTACAATTAAGTATTTGTATAAGATGACAGTTATTGAATGAAACTTTTTGTCGAAAAGACCGCCCGTTAGTGTGTCATGTCGGTGTTCAAGAGCCTAAATGACAGAGAATCATGGTTCACCATAAAATCTTTTTTCCAACCATTATATTAGGTATCAAAAGTAAAGCGGATAAAATTGATGCAGTTAGATTCTCATCTAAGACAATAATGTCACCTGTGAATAATTTTTCTATCTATAGTATTTTCTGTTGCTTAGATCACGAGAATATTTTAGTCCAGATATCAGATACTATTAAGGCTTATATAAGGCTCGTTCCCAAACTTCCAATATTTCTTTCCCTCCACTTCCATGTCTTTTATTTAATTAACTATTTGATTTCTCAGGGCTAATCCAAAAATTACAAATTAATGCTAAATGTTTATTCAAGGATCACAAAAAAGCTTACGATGCTTAAAATTCACGAACTTTAAACTTTTTGTAAAAATCGCCAGTATATTCAAAATATTTATTTGCATTAATAAGTGTAGTAAAAATAAATAATGAATCTTGTAATAACCAGGGATACAGCTTGACTTCTCCAAAGATAAATAAATAATATATAATTATGCTGGAAACTATCACACAGAATCTTGTAGCCCCAAACGAAGCAGAGCTTTTTAGTGTGCAACTGAATTAGTAAATCAAACCTCTGGTCGGCTGAAATGTAGTTTCAGTGACGCTGCCTACGCTGTAAATAAATCATCATCATCATCATCATCATCATCAGCCTATAGCAGTCCACTGCTGGACATAGGCCTCCCCTAATGAGCGCCATTGCGCCCTGTCCTGAGCTCAAATAAATCATACTTCAGAACAATCGAAAGAAACGAAACAGTCTGAAAAACAAGCGTCTTAACAACCGGAAAACTCAAAAAAGTTGATTACACAAACGAAAAATTATTATGTACATCCTACTTTACAAAACAGAGTCAACAAACATTTTCTTTTTTACGTTGAAATCCGCGAAAGTTGAAATCACGGGATAACGAGTTCGAAATCCGGCAAAAATATGGAGTTTCTTTTTGTCTCTTTTGTTCAATTCCATGGCAAAGACCAATTATAATGTGGGCGGTAAAAAGTTGGATTCAAATTATGATTTGTGTTAAGCAATACCTTTTTGAGGTGGCGTTTCCAATCTGAGGTGCTGGTAAAATTAAGCCTATCACCTCGGTTACACCAAATCTGTCATGGGCCGAAGTATGATCGGATCACAACGGCTGATGGCAGGATGTCTTGAGAATCTGATGATGTCGATGAATAAGTAGTTTACGCGCTCTCATTCTTTTACCTACGTTTGTTTCGGCCCGATAAATTGGAAATTGAATTTGGCCAACGACGCCTGAGTAATGAGCATACACGTTTTACTTGTAGCTTTTGAAAATAATCATGTGCAAAACTCGTAACTCGGGTAAGAATTTTAAAATCAGCCCTTTTTTAATACAGATTATTTCCTTTTCATGATATAGCCATATTTTTAATCAACATGCGGGATAGGTTTGTCCACGCTCATATATTAAAAAAATATTCAAATATAGTTGTCGCTACCCCTTGATTTGTTACACCTACCATTCCTATTATGTGTGAAAAATTGCAGGCCCCTATCTTATATACAAAGGGGTGCTCATCGAATAAAAAATTTCAAAAAAAGTTCAGGATTTTAAGATAAACGCGTAATTTAAAAATTATTAAAATTATTAAGTATTTTATTCAAATATGTATACCAAGTATTTAAATGTAAACAAAATTTGGTAACAAAGCCAAAATTAGCATAATATTATTCGCAATCTTTCAAAACTATGTTTGTTATCTGGATTGATCTAGATTGTTATTTGGATGTTTATAGAAATTATGTTTACATGTGTTTATAAAACTCTTTAATTGGTTATTTTAATAAATATTTACTAGTTGGACACACGAAACTTTCCTGTACGAAAAGTAAATATGAAGTATTTACTCACAAAATTCAAAAACAACATTAGAATTGAGCTAACCAAGGCGCGCTGTAAACGAAAATCTGTACATAATGTATTCTCTCAAATTAAGGTTGTGTCTCGTTTCCTTTTTAGTGTTACACGTAAGAGGAAACGAGACACAACCCTAATTTGGGCATTTTTATAAAGAAAAATCAGTCACTGATTTTTATTTAAAGCGCGTGATAGTATATTATGTAAATATACTCCAAATAATAGATAAATATGTGTATATGACCACGTGGGATATGATTTTGTTAAAACACACAAGCTTGTATTATAACGAAGTACTGTTAAGTATACCTATGATAGATTATTTTAAAGAAATACTCCAATTAATAAAGGTACAGGTACTGGTAATGTAATATAAATATAATCACTTAAGAGAAGGGCTTGTGTTATGAAATGTTCGAAGTTAGTTATTATATAGAATCTGTTTATGTATTAAGCTTAAATACCATTCAGTGTTGTAAACAACATTGAATGGTAAAGGTATTTATAACCTTAAAACACTGCCTATTGTAATCCTAACCTATATAACTATGTGATTCGTAGTACATAGGTACGTTTCAGTGTTTGTAAGTCGACATTTACCCTTGTGTCTAGCTAAATTATGGAGAAATAATGGTCGGGACTCATCCCTTTTCATTTTTGTAAAACACGTGGTTGCTAAAGCACGTGGTCGACCGACTTGTTTACTCGTTGCTATAAAAGCACTGCCGCCCTGGGAGCGGGACTCATTCTGTTGTCGACTGTCGGACCGGACGGAGCTCTGGCACCTCTATAGCAATAAAAGCTAAGTACCTAATCGTTAAGTCCTGATCAATGACGTTGTGTATTTCTAGGTTGTGTCTTGTGTATTATGTAATACATAACGTTATATATTATATACTTTATAAGTAAATGGAATACACAACGTAATGTTTGTTATGTATAACGTTATATACCTTATATATTACCTAAAAAATAAGTATATGAGTAAATTTAATGCGTAATGTAAATGTTTGTTACATGGTCAAACATTTACATTATATACTTATGTGTTAACGATTGAATTTGTTATTTTATATAAGAAACTGTAATGAAGACGTTGAAAAGAATATACCGGGCAGAGTTTCTTGCCAATTCTTCTCTGCCTGGCCACGTTCCGAATTGGCGGTAAATTAAAGAATATTGACGTATCAAGGTTTTCTTATTTAATGAGGTTATCCTTCTCCTTTCAGTTCCAGTGTTATATATAAGTGAGCTGGTGGAAAGTATATGAGTTTCAAATACCTGGCTACACGTTTAAGTAGAGTTTCAGTTACTTGCTTTGCTAAATATATATTTACCTAACGCCCCAAGCTATATTTATAGGTTTTAGTGTAGTGCTAGTTAAGCTATATTAACACTGAATCGCTAAAGATGGCCTATTAGTTTCCCTTCAAAGCTTATATACAATGATTGGTACCTTTTATGTTTTCTATTATATATATAAATGTGAAAATGCTAACATCAGAAGTGGGATTCGAGACCTGTTCTAATACATTTTGTGTAAGTTTCAGATTGAATCCCACCACGCCGTCCTGGAAAGCCACGTGGGACTGCTGATTCACTCCACGTCACCATGATCACTACGCTGCTACACTCTACCAGCTGGACCATCATAGTGACATCGTGCTACGAGATCAAGATTACAAGGCCCTGCGGGGGTACCCTACCTTACAACGAAAACCGCAAGTTTTTATACGTTTGATATACTTGTCTTTGTACACAACCTTTGTAACACAACGATAAATGTTGAAGTAATATTAGGTTGTAGGTATGTACCTACAAAAACAAAATGGGCTATGGTAAGATAAGTTTTAAAAATTTACAAGCAAACGCTGCGTAATGACCTTATAACTAGGTTTTATTAAATTATCAGCCTTTTATTCCATTGGTTACAAATGACAAATAAGGTCCATATTAACTATCAATTTAAACGTTTTGCCAGTATTGTTTTTACGCCAGGCCCCATTTCGGGTATAGGCCTCCTCTCAAAAGTCTCCAACCACCTCTATCACCTTTCTCCTTCTAATAACTAAGATGGTAATGCATAAATAAGAACAATATATTTTATTAAAATAAATAAATGAGTGCTATTTGTGGTTGTGGGTTCGATCTCCGCCCATTTGTGCGGTGAATATGGATGTTTGTTCTGTGACAGACTGTTCATGATAATAATCTTTACTTGTTTCATGTGGTACATTTTATTTCATCGTCTACGTACCTATGGCAGTTTTTAGTAACAATGATAAGGGCTTAGTCTATTTTGGGATCGGCTTACTATGTGCAAGATATTCCATATATTTTTTTATTTATTTATAATAACCAAAATATTGCGTTATACGAAATTGAGTCTTAAGATAGTTTTATTTCCTCTTTCATCTATGTAAAGTAAAGTCACTCTACTAAAATATTAATCTCACAGTCCGACTTCATCATCATCATGTGTCAATCTACACATTGCAAAGCTTGTCTCATTATATTTACTTTAAAATAAAGTGGCTAGTTAACCCTACGATAATAATGCTTATTGAGGGGTTTCTGATTATTTTTATGAGGAGAAAGGCTTGGGAGGAAAATCTTCAACTCCCTCAAAAACGATGTTGTAAGTTATAAATATCACAAAGACCTGTAAAATGTTTGTGTTATGTATGTATTGTATAATTATTTTGTTGGATTGCCATAACTTTTATTATTATTATCAGCCTTCAATGTCCCACTCTTGGACAAAAGGCTCCCGTCCACTCTCTCTATTAATTTCAATTTGTATTACGAATAATGCTAAATGGATTTGTAGCAAGGTTATCTGCGACATCTAAAACTATTTTAGGTTCGTTAGAAATTCGTCAAATAGCTGAAGTGTCAAAAAAAAACCAATTTTCCTAAATTTTTCAAAACGATTACAATGATTTGGTTAAAATCTGAAAAACGAACCCTCATAAATATTTATAAAGGGGTGTCCAATTGCAATGATTTGGTTAAAATCTGAAAAACGAATCCTCATAAATAATCTGTCTCGCTATATTTATGTACATAATAATTAAATTTGTATAAAGTATAAACTCTATTTTCAATCTCGCCATTTGTGTCTGGATATTTTATTTTTATTTTCTCTGTTTTTACATAACTATCCAATGAAATTTTAGTTAAAAAAAAATATCGTTATCGAAACCAAATTGAAGCTTAAGGAAGTTTGACTATTTTTTTTAATTTGCGATAATTGGGCCGCTAAATTTTGTTATCTTAGATTTAGTTTTGAAATTCATAAATTCATATAATGAAAAAATATAGATAAAGATTATTTTATTTTCAGATTACATGATTACATGTTAAATAAAGATTTATTCTATTCTATTCTATTCTATGGTACAAATTCTTTGTAACCAAGCGAAGCAATACAGGCCCCCACTTACTAGGCCCCTTTTATCAAAGTTGAAAAAGTTTGACTGTTGTCTATGGGACGAAACGTTGACTTTCATAATAGATAGTCTGTAAAACCTTAACCTCCGTGCAAGATTTACCTAACTGTTACGGCAGCAGGGTACGTAACGTATTTCAATCTCCTGCGCAGTAGTTATTTCATGTCGAACAGTCTAGCACCAAATACTCTTATAGAAATAATTACTAGAACAAATAAAAATACTGTTTCCATTAATAACATATGTAGTATGTTTGATCTATTAGACTAAAGGAAGAACTTTAACTAGAAAATAAACTAAGATTGACGTAGTTCGTTATATTTAAGAACAAACACTGAAAAACATGGGTAAAATGCACATGTGCTGCCTACGTACACATAAATGTCTTGTCTGGCCTTAGCCAGACTTGAAGCTATACAAGGTGGCCTAGAATATATCTACTAATTCTTATATTATACTTTATAAAATAGAACGGAACCAATACCTACTTTTGAACAATAGCATAACATGATTCCAAATGAAAAAAAAAAATACCCAATATAATGGTGAAGCCAAACTACTACTACTACTTTACAAAATTACACAACATTTTTTTTTATTTCCCTAATTTTTGTCATTTTAATACCTATATAGATTTGTCTTTTTTATGATAAACTTAAACAAATTGTTTTTATTTTTTTAAAAAATCCTTTCCCGAGACCTTGTGTGTTCAGTTTTGTCTACATAATTATAAGTATTACACTATAAACATTTAACTATGATTCTATATCTATAGGAAAAGGTTTATATACCTCACACAGATAGGTAAAAGGGTGTTTTTACTTCTACTTCGTAGGTAGGACATTACATTCCATACTGTGTTCTACTTTATATTAATTTCAAATAATGATAATGACGAGAAAGTAGATAGGCATTTACATCATAATAAGTATTAGTACTTACTGGTGAATGTGAAATCCAAGCTAAGATCCAAGATTCACATTCACATTCACATTCACACATTCATCACAACCACGAAAAGGCCATGGATGCCTCTTCCAAACTATGCTGGTTTCGCGTCACCGGTTATTGGCAAACAGTTGATGCCACGATTGTTTATCGTACATTATTGTGATGATGTCTAATAAAATATCTATTTACAGAATAAACACTGCTACACAATGCCACAGAACACTCTAGTAATACATAAAGATAGGAGATAGTTTAGTAGAGCCACAAAAAAGTTTCTGATCCAACCTCTTTGATTAAACAAAGTCAAAAAACCTCCAATGATTTCAGTAAATTCTACTGTCATAAAATTATAAGTGAGGGTAGTTGCAATGTCATGGCGCCGTGCGTCGGAAACCAAATAAACGAAAGAATTTTTTAGGTGATTATTAATCGAGTCTGTGTGTAAGACTAAAAAAAAATGTTAATGTTATTTATACAATAAAGGCAATTCTATGGGATACTTTTGGTTTTGACGCAATTGGTACGGGTTATCAGCATTCTCCTTTGTCATGCGCCGCTACACGTGAAATAATTACTTACATGTTTAACTTTAAATAATTGAACACCTAACAGCCGTTATTCAGAGAATTGTTTCTAATAGAAGACTCATACCTATTCATAAAACTGTTTACTGCATTTTTACTGACAACAAAGTTTACAAAAAAATGTCAGCATGACCAAGCGATGCAAAACTCGTTAAATTGTTTCATAAACCAATTCCAGACATTTTTCAGTGATCTTTCTATACTGTATCAACGAAACTAATTCAGGGTTAAAATAAAACTTTTTGTCATTACTGGATTAAAAAAAAAAAAAAAAAAAAAAAACATTATTGGATTAAAAATCTATAAAGTAAATGTAGGTTATACTTTAAAATAATAATAGTGATTTGGGACAAAGTCGAGCTATATTTTACAACAATTCAAACGAGTCTATAATATTCTTTTTTTTTTGTTGTAGTTAAGTAGGTACACCAACTGGCGATTCCCTAACAAACTATCCACCGTCGTTTAGAAAGTACCTACTTTTCTTATCCTACCATATCCATATCTGGCTTTATATCGCAATAAATAAGCTGTGCAAACGTTTATAATATAATAAGTTAGTACCATTCATTTAGAATGGTATAATTATAAGATTATACAAATGGTCTAATGATATAATATTGAAGAATGTACAAAATATGATTCTCAGAGACCCATGTTACTTAAGAATATTTTATTTTATGACATTGTGTGAATTCAAATGAATGAACTAAATGAATTTGCAGCATACTGCAATAATTTTGAGTTTGACAACCTCTACCATACTATGAAGAAAGTGAATATGTTGCGTACTGCAATTACTTTGTGGACAAAATGAATATGCAGCGATTATTTTGTGTTTGACGACCTCTGCAATATAATGGAGAAAGTAAATATGCAGGTTGCTGCAATTACTTTGTTTGATAACCAGCCTACCGACTTTGACTCGACTTTCAAACATTTTACTAGACTTTGACATGGACAAAAGAAATATGCAGCTTACTGCAATTATTTTGTTTGACGACCTGTCTACCGACTTTGACTCGACCTTCAAACATTTTACTAGACTTTGACCTTAACATGGACAAAAGAAATATGCAGCTTACTGCAATTATTTTGTTTGACGACCTGTCTACCGACTTTGACTCGACCTTTAAACATTTGACTTGACTTTGACCTTAACATGGACAAAATAAGTATGCAGCTTACTGCAATTATTTTGTGTTTGACGACTTCTGTAATGACTTTTTGACTCGACAACTTGACTTTGATGTTGAAATATGCAAGTCGCTGGTATGAAATAAATACGCAGGTTGCTGCGTCCTAATCCTATTTTATTTTCAAGTATATGTGTAGTACATTTATTATTTTATTATTATGTATTTATCCTGAGTCCCTTTCCTGGGCAATGTTTTCTGCAAGCATCCGTTCCGGGACTGGGTATTCATTATCTATAATACCTATATACATATTTACGTATATGTTAAGTAGTATATCATGGTTGTCATTGTGTCTTAACATAGTGATAGCGATGAGTACTGCGAGTTCCTTTCCCGGGCAATGCTTTCTGCAAGCATCTGCCCGCCCGGGTCTGGGTGTTCATTATTTATCATGTTTATATTCATATTTATGTATATTATATTAAGTAGTATATCATGGTTATCACCGTGTATTAACATGGTGATGATTATGAGTACTGGTTCATTATTTATAATACCTATATACATATTTACGTATTTATTAAGTAGTATATCATGGTTATCATTGTGTATTAACATATTGATAGCGATGAGTACTGCGAGTTCCTTTCCCGGGCAATGCTTTCTGCAAGCATCTGCCCGCCCGGGTCTGGGTGTTCATTATTTATAATACGTATATATTAAGTAGTTTATCATATATATACTTATTAACCAAATCTTATTCTGTGCTGAGAGAGATCAGAAATGTGATCGTACTGCAAGAAATTTGAGAGGTGTTCGTACTTCGAAAACGAAGTACGTGTCAGTCTGGCCGTGATAGTATATTATGTAAATATACTCCAAATAATAGATAAATATGTGTATATGACCACGTGGGATATGATTTTGTTAAAACACACAAGCTTGTATTATAACGAAGTACTGTTAAGTATACCTATGATAGATTATTTTAAAGAAATACTCCAATTAATAAAGGTACAGGTACTGGTAATGTAATATAAATATAATCACTTAAGAGAAGGGCTTGTGTTATGAAATGTTCGAAGTTAGTTATTATATAGAATCTGTTTATGTATTAAGCTTAAATACCATTCAGTGTTGTAAACAACATTGAATGGTAAAGGTATTTATAACCTTAAAACACTGCCTATTGTAATCCTAACCTATATAACTATGTGATTCGTAGTACATAGGTACGTTTCAGTGTTTGTAAGTCGACATTTACCCTTGTGTCTAGCTAAATTATGGAGAAATAATGGTCGGGACTCATCCCTTTTCATTTTTGTAAAACACGTGGTTGCTAAAGCACGTGGTCGACCGACTTGTTTACTCGTTGCTATAAAAGCACTGCCGCCCTGGGAGCGGGACTCATTCTGTTGTCGACTGTCGGACCGGACGGAGCTCTGGCACCTCTATAGCAATAAAAGCTAAGTACCTAATCGTTAAGTCTTGATCAATGACGTTGTGTATTTCTAGGTTGTGTCTTGTGTATTATGTAATACATAACGTTATATATTATATACTTTATAAGTAAATGGAATACACAACGTAATGTTTGTTATGTATAACGTTATATACCTTATATATTACCTAAAAAATAAGTATATGAGTAAATTTAATGCGTAATGTAAATGTTTGTTACATGGTCAAACATTTACATTATATACTTATGTGTTAACGATTGAATTTGTTATTTTATATAAGAAACTGTAATGAAGACGTTGAAAAGAATATACCGGGCAGAGTTTCTTGCCAATTCTTCTCTGCCTGGCCACGTTCCGAATTGGCGGTAAATTAAAGAATATTGACGTATCAAGGTTTTCTTATTTAATGAGGTTATCCTTCTCCTTTCAGTTCCAGTGTTATATATAAGTGAGCTGGTGGAAAGTATATGAGTTTCAAATACCTGGCTACACGTTTAAGTAGAGTTTCAGTTACTTGCTTTGCTAAATATATATTTACCTAACGCCCCAAGCTATATTTATAGGTTTTAGTGTAGTGCTAGTTAAGCTATATTAACACTGAATCGCTAAAGATGGCCTATTAGTTTCCCTTCAAAGCTTATATACAATGATTGGTACCTTTTATGTTTTCTATTATATATATAAATGTGAAAATGCTAACACGCGCATACCCCAAGTACGAAGTACTGTTATTAATTGCATGGAGTTGACTCGCCCACCACGGGTGACTTAGTTTATAAAACTATATGTCAAATACGAAAGATTAAAAAGAGATATGTGTGAAAATTATGTATTTGCTAACGTAACGCAATTGTCAATTCATAGTATCAACATAAAATAAAGTGAATAAAAAAAATAGAGTGTTATTTTATCAACAAACTATACGAGTTAAGTCCTTCGGGAAATAAGGACATATATACTCCAATTTAATGTTATAAAACCCAATTTTCAGTCCATCAAAAGTTTAATAGTTTTATGATTGTCCGTATGTTATTCCCACGGGAAGTTTCTTATCCTTCTCAATTAAGTCAATTTGTCATTAATGACTCATCAAAGGCGAAAAACAACCTATTTTAATTGTTAAAATTTATGTTTAAAACTTATAATACCCGGAGAGGTTTTAGAGATAAACTGATCAAAGGTTAGAAACGGAAATATTATAATTTATTTTGTTTATTTAGATTCTGAAAGCATTATTTTATTTCGTTATCTCTCAAACAATAAAATATTGAGAATTTTTACAAAACAAAGGTAGGTAAAATTTTGCTTAATGCTTAAAGTGCTCTACAAGAACTAACATTTATTTCCATCCCACCAATATTTATAAATGTGAAAGTTTGTAAGAATGGATATACATCCATACGGATGAGTGGATGAATGTTACTAAATTACTCTTTCAAAAAACTACTGAACGGATTTGGATGAAACTTGGAATATACATAGTTTGCGAACTGGATTAACACATAAGCTTTTCATACCAGTACTACGCGAGCGAAGCCGCGGGAGCGAGTGTTTTTATATAATTTTTGATTCATCATCATCATCATCAACCTATAGCAGTCCACTGGTAGACATTTTTTGTTTTTTTTTGTTTCAATAATTTCATTTTCATTTTCATTTCTTTGTTGTACATCTTTTATGATTTGCTATAATTATTATTGTATTCTAATTCTGTTCTGTAGTGTATAGTCCTATTCTAATATAAATCCTAATATTTTATTGTAATTATTTTAATTAGTGTAAGTAATTGTGTAGCGACCGTACTAATTAATTAATTAAATAATCCTTCCTTCTTTGTATGAGTTAGTAGCCAACTCTGGTGTCGGAGTTTTTAGGCCGCCTGAAGGCCTCCGACATGGCTTAATTAAATTAAATAATAAATAAATAACAAAACCTTCTATATTCTGCCGCTTCAGCGCCTCGGGATTGGTAATTAGTAATTAGTTAAGTTTTAGGATTTATTTTTATGATTACTGACAAGTAGCACTACCTGTATGTTCATATAATGTCGCCATTACAGCACCATCCTGTGTTGCCTTTTTGAAAATTGTTTTTCTTTTTCTCTTTCACGAGCACTCGTAATAAAATAACATAAAAAACCAGATGATTTCACCGTAACTATACCTCAATTCAACTTAAGAAAATGAAAGCACTCGCTGTCAATGTTTGTTCAAGAAATAAAGGCGACATTCGACCAAATTGGCGCTTTATTTGCCGTCTTAACAGACGCTCGGCTCTTTACGATCGATAAAAAATATTATCCGCAGTCTCACGCTAAGACTAACCTTAGATTTCTTGTTAGGCTTTATTTTTGTAAGTGGTTGCCCCGCGATTTCGTCCGTGGTAGTATTTAGGGTTCTGTACCTCAAATAAACCAAAATGGTAAATTTGTAGTCATGATTTCATACCTACTAGTTTGTGCGGAACCCTGGGTGCGCGTGTCCACTTTTTGTCCACTACATCCCTTTAGTGGCTGAATTCGTAAATATTTTTAAGAAACTCGGCTTTGTGTTGATTCATTCACTGATTCAGTCAAATTCATAAGACTGTATACAGCGAATTTGAATTAAGTTCCTATTCTTCTTCTTTTTCTTCGTATGAGCTAGTGACCAACTCTGGTGTCGGAGTTTTTAGGCCACCCGAAGGCCTCCGACATGGCTTAACGAGTGAAAAGCCGGGACCAACATCTTAACGTGCCTTCCGAAACACGGAAGCGCTCAAATCTAAATGTCACTAAACGGTCACCCATCCAACTAATGACCGGGCGGAGTGTTGCTTAACTAAGGTGATCTGCTAAGAGCCACAAAGTCAACCACGCCAAGAGCGCTTCGTTACTATGGAGTTAACTATTTGTTTGAACCAATAACAGTTGGGGTAAATGTGTTCTTGAGACCGCGGCTCGGGAAACGGAGTGTAGGACCACCTCGGCCAGGTCGATTGACAATCTGAAAAAGGCTGGTGGTAGAAGGTGGATGCATTGAGCTGTGGACAGTGTACAATGCCACTTATTAGGTCAGGTCTATGTCCATCTGTGGGCTGCTAGAGGCTTATGAGGACGATGATGATAATAGATTGGGTTTTGCTACATAATAGAATAATAGAGGAATAGAGGAAGCAACCGAAATGAAATGAAATGAAATGAAATGAATGAAATGAAATTTATTGCATAAAATGTGGTAATAACAAGATGTCAATAATACTTAGATGTAGGTCCAACACATTTTGCTTAAAACTAAGCATGCAATCATACATTGATTAGAGTAAAATCATTTTTTTAATTGAGTCAGCAGGTACATTATTCTAGAGTTTAATTAAAAAGTCATCCTTATTAAAAAATTTAAATATTTTTCCATTTTTTTTATAAATGAAATTATACATGTCAAATAAATTTTAACGTTGTCCAAAAAATTCATTTAGATTATAATAACAACCTTTTACTAACCAGTTATACAATTTTACTTGGAACCTTTTTTCTGGTAGTTCTTTAATGCTGTTTGGTATATGGTTATAGATCTTTATTGCCATATTGTAGCAATTCCTTGATCTGAGAGCGGTTTTAGCTAAAGGTAGCACTAAGCGGTTAGGGTAACGTGATTCAAATCTTCTCACTTGGTCATTTTTTTAAATAAATAAGTTTTCTTGACATTTCACAAATTTGCACATTTCATAAATATAGATACTAGTCAAGGTCAATAAATTAAGATTAGTAAATAAGGGTTTACAAGACTCCAGCGGGCCAGCTCCAGATATCGCTCTTACACATTTCTTTTGTAACATGAATAGGTCCGACAAACTCGGACCAAGATAGTGAGAAGCGAAGAAGTGTAAAAAAAACATCGGTAGTACTTTCATTTTGAATAGAGCCTTTACAAGGTGTCGCTTCTGCGGACGCGGGCGAGTGAAGAAGGGATTGCTTATTGGTAGATACCTCATACGTACCCTTTAGAATTATTTATTTATTTATTTAAAATTTACTCACTTTGAGCAGAATCAAAAATCACGCTATATTTAGACTACAAGAAGACCAGACCAAACAGTTTTCATATTACGTGACTAGCACTTACCTCGATCAAATCGAGACCCGGTTATCTTTTTGTTTACCTGGATAAGTTGATGATGTTTGTTCTGCACGAATCTAGTAAGTAGGTTTATTTTTTGGAAATGAAATAAAGTATTCTCTGTTATATTTGTACAACTTTACGGCGCTCGTTGGCAATTAGTTCGACGAACGTCTTCTGTATTGCCGACTTTAAACATTTGTAGAAACTTTAATGGGGTAGTATAAAGGGTTCCAACCTTCATCTTTGGAACCCAAGCCAACCTCACCTGACTGAGGTGCACCCCAACTAACAAACGGGGCACTGGCGGTCGGCTGATTGTGCATAGCACATCCTAAAGCAGGTACAGCTAAATCATCTGGCTGTTAACGGACAGCAGCACCGGTGGTGGGGATCAGGACATATCCCTTTTCTTATTCGATGGCCTCTGTGGCGCAGTGGGCAAAGTTTCACCTGAGATGCAGAAGGTTGCGGGTTCGATTCACGCGACAAATGTTTGCATTATTTCCAGAAATTTGTCTCATGTCTGGGTATTTTCTATGTATATTATGTATATATTTACAAAAAAAAACATACAAGTAGTTTATCAGTTATGTGGTTCTCATAATGCAAGCTCTACTTAGTTTGGGGCTACATGATGCTGTGTCTTAGCCTCCATATTGTTTTATTTTATTTTATTAGGGGAGGCCTATGTCTAGCAGACTGATTTAGGCTGACCTGACTATTTATATAAAACAAAATACCTAGATTTTTACTTTTTACATAAGACTGACAATGAAACATCTGATGAAGTTATATTTTAGACTTTCCAATTTAGTTAAAAAATCTAGGCTTCAAAAAGTCCGAAATTGGATACCTCTTTTTTAGAAGTAGGTTTAAAAACCGATCTAAGACTGCTGTCGACATCAACAAATTGCAAACGTTATCTAAACAATGAAAAACTTGTTACGGCGCGGTGACTGTCTAATGGACATCGCAATCTTGCATAATCAGCTCCTCTCGCAAACAAGTGTACATTCTACTTCGCTAGCTAGGAAAATAAGTTATTAAGATATTCTACAAGGTAAAATATTTAGTACAAATTTCGCTACCTTTCTCTGACAAGTTCCACAAAATGCATACGCGAGCACCACCCTCTTTGCCTTGTAGAATATCTTTTAACAGATTTCTGCAAAGTCACGCCTGACTCAATTAATTAATTAAATAACATACTTTTTACTTAGTGTCCCATTTAAAGTCTAATTGTTGATTATGATATAATTTCTGTTTTTTTTTACTTTTGTGAAAATGTCTTTTCGCTGAATCAACAAAGATAACCTACTAATTATTGTAAAGTACAGAAAATATTAACACCTGCATTATTGTACCTTCCCTTCTTATTATTTTCATTTAAGATTTGGTTTAATTTATTAATAGTCGTACATCAATTAATTTGCGTTATGATGCAAAGAACCATGCATAACTGATAGTTAATTTTCTCGAGCGTGACTTTGCCGAAATACATTACAAGATATGTATCCATATGGGGACGGCGAAACATTGTCTAATTTTTGTGGAACTCGTCAGAGAAGGTTAGCGAAAGTCGTACTAAATATTTTGTCTTTTGAATATGATTCATAACTGAGCTGATTCAAAACAGAATAGAAATAGCAATTATACCAAAAATATGTTAGGTTCTCTGTAACATTATTAGCGGTTTTGCATTTCGATAACTATAAATTTATCTAAGATCAAAGTACGCGATTAGGTTTTAACGATGATGACTCCTCTCCAGATAAAGGCAACCTGCAAAGAATATTGGCCCGAATTAGCTCCACATAGAGTTTAGTTCACGTTAATATGGTCCTAAGATTTGGCATCTAATTTGGTATTCTCTCGGCTCCTACGAGCGTCATGCTCAGTGGACAAATTAATGTATTCCGCGACGATCGTGTTCCTAAGATTAAAAATATCCTTAAAATCCGGGTAATGTTATGCGAAACAGGGAAAGTCTCTTGGGGAAAAGTAGACTGCTCAAAATCAACTGAATGAAGTTACAAGAATGATTTTTGACGAATCAAAGTCACAAACTAACTAACTAGTTTCATCCAAATTCGATCAGCCATTACGGAGTTTTCATTCATTCATTGAGTGGGAACAAACTTAGAAATACTTAAAACACACACACACATACACACACACACACACACACACACACACACACACACACAAGCGCAAACTATTGATTTTTTAAAATATTTTAAGTGTGATGGTATGTGATGTGATGGTAAAATATTATTTATCTGTGGGATTTTTTTTCTATTTTTATTTAGAGATTTTGAGTCATTTCGTTACCATGTCAGTCCAACTGTATTATTATAAGTATTCTAAACATCAGTCGCCCTAAATGCTGACTTGTTATTAAGCTGGAAAGCTGAAACATTTTATGGATTTATTTCACCATGAATCACCATTATTGTAGAAAGCAATTTTGAAGGATATTTCAACAGCCTGTACAGAGCCTTTTTCGTTATTAAGTTAGTCGTTATCGGCGCCATCTCTTTGTGAGCGAGGGTTATCTAGACCCGCTGACTCGGCTTGATTTTCAATTTTCGCTTCGTGTGAATATTTTCTTTGAAAGGACAATGCAAGTCAACAGATTAAGTCATTACTTTGTAAATAACTTCTTTAATTTGAACCTTTTATGAGATAAAAAAAACATGTGTAATTTTATGTTGAATAATTTATTATTTATTTGCCTATGTAATTATCTTGTAATTTTGAAACAAGTGCATGACGTACTTGATTTTAAGTGGCAACCCTTGCCTATAACATAGTATTGCATCATAGATTTGCTCATGTTTAGAACGTGCCCTACAATGCAATGAATGAATGATATCCATTTGCAAGTTTGATCTCCATTAGAAATTTATATTGATTTGAAAATAAAGTAAACAGTATTATCAGAAATACTACTTACTAAGCTAAATTATACGTTACTCAGGACGTATTACTTAAAACTCTATCTGTCTCGTTCTATCAGTTGATCAGTTATATTATACAGGTTTAGGGACAAACACATTGTTAGTAAACAGTAACTATATTTCACGATCTCTGTGGCGCAGTGGGTACAGGCTCGACTGAGATGCGAAAGGTTGAAGGAAGTTCGATTCCCACCGCCAGACAAATTTTTGTATGATCTTCAAACATTTGTTTCGGGTCTGGATGTTTCTTTAAATTAATGTTTGTATTTATTTTAAAAAAAACTAAAATAAATAGTAATCAGACATGTGGTTCCCGTAAGTTGATGTAGGTATTCAGCATTAATTTTATTTATTTCCTCGAGGCACAAAGTCATGCATGAGAGAAAGGGTGTAACTCAAAGAAAATACATAAAAATAGAGGAAAGTAATATGCAAATCTCAACAATGGCACATAACTCAGTCGATGCTATAACTCATTTCAAAGTGAACTCGGTCAAATCGAAGCGGATACCCAATTTATAGTCTACTCGTATATAATAACTTTATGACACAAAAGAGTTGTTAAGAATTTTAAACGAATATTATTCAAAAGATAAGTTTGTTGGTTTGTAAGTTTGCGATTTTTTTTGTATGGTTAACTTTTGTTCCAATTTTGAAAACTCTTTTACCATCTGAATAAAGACACAGCTTCATGTAGCGCCAAAATAAGCAGAGCTTGTATTCTGGGAACCACATGACTGATATACTATTTAATATACATAAATTTCGTTTGTAAATAGACCTGAAACAAATAACTGCAAATTATACAAACATTAGTCCGTAGCGGGAATCGAACCTGCAACCTTCTGCATCTTAGGCGGGCCTTCGCCCACTGCGCCACAAAGGTCGTCAAGATGATCGTGAGATAAAAAATGGTGACTTGTACCTAATATACAGACAAATACATTTAATATAAATTGTTTTTATATTAGCAATTCAAAATAGTATGCGCCAAAGAAACATACATCTATCAACATTAATCACAACAAATCTAGTTCACAGTCAATAAATTGTGTAAATCCATCATCATCATCAGCCTATAGCAGTTCACTGCTAGACATGGACATGGGTGGACAATGCCTCTCCTAATGAGCGCCATTGCGTCATATCCTCAGCTCGACACATCCAGCTTCTACGAGCAATCTTTCTCAGATCGTCACTCCTGGCCGGAGGGCGTCCTAAATTAAGTTTTCCAAGTCGCGGTCTCCACTCAAGAACTCGTTTACCCCAACGGTTATCGGTTCAGCAGATATGGCCAGCCCACTGCCATTTCAGCTTGATAATTCTTTGAGCTTTATCAGATAGCCTCGTTGCGGATTTTCCATTTTAAAAGCCCTCACAACTAAGTTATTATACAGACTTTACACAATCAAAGCCGATGGAAATATCTAGTAATATTGAATCGCAGGCATTGTAGAGAGAATTTTAAAATACGGCAGTGAGAGCTATCGAAACTTTTTCAACGTTTATTCGCCAGTCTATCTGTACCGCGGTTGTACAAAACTAAAACTTTTATAAACCAATTTTGGTCTCTGCTATTATGATGGAAACTCAAATTACTACGAATATTTTTAAATTATTAAAAAAATATTTAGAAAATTAATATGCAATCACGCCTAAGCGCCTGTAATTATGATGAAATTGGAAGGTAACATAAAAAAAAATAAAAAAAAACTTTATACGCTTTTATAAAGCTTGTTACGATACGTTACAACATTCTGGTGAACAAAAAAAACAAAATGAGATACTATATATACTTTTAGCGCAATAAGTAAGTTAATGACTAAGACGCAAGAGATTGCGGGTTCGATTAACACTGAGTGACAAATCATTGCACATTCAGCGGATGGTGTACCTACTAAACACTACTAAAGTTCTTGATACCCACGATTAAGGAAATATCCTAATATGGGGTATCAATGTATGTGCCAAGTCTATGTTTGTGACTTTTACAGGTTTTGGAGGCACACCGGAGTCGCTAAGCCAAGTCGGAGGCCCTCGGGTGGCCTAAAAACTGTGACACCAGAGTTGGCCTATAGTGGCCAACTCATACGAAAAAGAAAGACATGTTACATAAAACAATGTTAAGCAACCTTTTCAAATCACACAGTTTTTTCTCAACATTCCAATCGAACCCCCGATTACCACTTTTCGTCAAAATTGTATGAATCCATTTCCATTTTTGCGAAATGTAACGCTTTGGTAAGTTACTTTGGGAAAGTGTTCCTGTAGGGAAACAGGGTCGGTTGATATCAAATTGTTTATTTGACTTATGTAATTTTCTAGGCTGACTGTCCTTTTTTTAGAAAATCAGAAAATGTCATTATTTTTTCCTTTAAAATAAACCTATATTTCCTCAGAACAAAACCTTCTAACTACAAAGGAAAAGATAGCTAGCTGCCTTCAATGAGGTAATATTTTGCCGCTCTGTATACTAAGTTTTCCAAATACCTAGCGACTAAGCCAGTGCGCCTTTCTGGTTGACGGCAGAGCAGGCATTCAGACATCGTCGCGTGGCGGAGTGCGATACTATTCGATCGCTATTCAAACAAATACCGAGTCTTTGTTTCTTTCATTTCCTGTAGCGTTTCCAGCGAGAAGTGGGTTAGGTATCCTTACTGCTGGGATTTACTCGGTAGGCTTTTTGGATTTGACTTAAAGTTAAGTTCCGAAAAAGTTAAAGTAGTTAAAGTCCCGTCTTATTGATCATAAGTGGTATTTCGAGCCATGCGCTTCCATGAATCGGAAGGTATACTAAGATGTTGTTCCCGTCTTATTGAGCCGTCAAGCCTTGTTGTAGGCCAGTGTTGGGTACTGGCTCATACGAAGGAAGGAAGGAAGAAGTTATTCTGATTTTGGTTGTATAGTAATCTAATCAAAATCAAAATTAATTTTCATGTCTTTTGGATCTCCTACAACTACGTCTACAATATTTGTTCTGCCTGCCCGTCATCAGTGCCATAAATACCCTTTTATGCGCCCAGTGCTAACTTTTATAACTTCAACCCAAAAATTATAGTTATGAGCATTACACCCATTAGTGTCTGCTGAAGTCTACCGTTAAGGTTGACTTTTCAGAGACATCAGCTAACGAAATCGGCGAGCGAAGCAAGCCGTGAAATAAATTTTATACACTGTGATAGTAAGGCGCGTCTTTAACAGCACTCTGCGATAAATTTAGAACCCTAAACTTCCTTAACCTTTTAACCTTAAAAGCATTCATGCTGTTCTAGTGTCTGAATCCTGGTTAAAGCCTTGTTTATCATCTTCATCTTACTCATTACCAGGGTTTAAACTCGTCCGTAATGACCGCACTGGTATGGGTGGGGGAGGTGTTGCCATATACATACGTACTAATATTCCTTTCACGGTCATAAATATGTCATCGCAGCCCCCCCCATCCAGTGCCGGTGAACACCTGTTTCTGCAAGTCTCCCTTTCCAGTCGTAAAATCTTACTTGGTGTTTACTATTCACCCTCCTCAAACGTAAATTTTTTTCTCTCTCTTGAACAACTACTTGAAGAACTGTCACCAATACACGATCACACCATTATAATGGGGGATTTTAATACGTGTTTACTAAAGCAAAATTCTCGTTCGTCTTCACTTCGCAGTTTAGTTCAAGCCAGCAACTTGTCCATTCTTCCTTCAGATGCAACCCATCATTTTCCGGCTTGTCAACCATCCCTTCTGGATCTAATTATAGTATCTTCTCTTGCTCATGTAGCTAAGCACGGTCAGTGTGCGGCGGATGAGTTTTCATATCACGATCTACTATTTCTTTCATATAAAATTAGACCTCCTAAAGTTAAACCTAAAATACTCCTTCAGCGTAACTTTGGTGGTATGAATGTGGAGACTTTACGTAATGATGCCCGAAACTTGGATTGGTCTGAGGTTTTAGTAGCTGCTTCACTAGACGAAAAAGTTGACTGCTTCAACGGTATTCTGACTAAACTTTATGATGTCCACGCTCCTATTCGAGCTGTAAAGATGAAGCATTTTCCGGCACCATGGCTGACTGATCGTATACGTACGGAAATGCATAAAAAGCTCACAGCCAAGACAAGATTCAAACGCAGACCGACTGACGAAAATAAGGCTAGGTATTTAGAGTGTAGAAATCACTGCAATAGGGTGTGTAGGGATGCACAACGCCGGTACATCCATGAATCTGTCGAAAATCGTGACTCTGCGAAAGTATGGTCATTTCTTCGGTCATTAGGAGTTGGAAAGTCTCGACAAGACAGCATTCCACCAAATTTAGATTTAAATGCATTAAACCTCCACTTTTCTTCTTCTTCCAACTTTGATGGACATGTTAAAACTCTAACATTGAACTCACTTTCTTCTTTACCAACTCCTGACTTTCCACCATTCATTTTTCGTCAATTTACTGATTGTGATGTTAAGAAAAGCATCTCATGCATCTCATCGAATGCGATTGGAAGCGACAGCATTAGTAAAAAAATGATTATCCCTATCCTTGATGACATTGTCCACGTCCTTACCTACCTGCTGAATTTTTCCATCGAAACTGGATCATTTCCAAGAGCTTGGAAAGAGGCTCAAGTGACTCCTTTACCTAAAAAACCTAATCCATCCACTTTTTCCGATTTCCGTCCTATCTCTATTCTCCCATTCCTTTCCAAGGTCCTTGAGCGTCTAGTGCATCAGCAACTCAGCATATTCCTTAACACAAACCATCTCCTTAATCCATATCAGTCTGGTTTCCGTCCAGGCCATAGCACATCCACCACTCTTATCAAAATTACTGATGATATCAGGCATGGTATGGAAAACAGAAATTGTACTGTACTGACGCTGCTGGATTTCAGTAATGCGTTTAATAATGTAGACTTCGATGTGCTGTTAGCTCTACTCGGCTCTCTTAACATATCTCCAACAGTAATTGATTGGTTTCGTAGTTACCTGTTTGGGCGCCGGCAACGTATCCGTATTGACGATACTTATTCCACTTGGTGTCAATTGGGTGCCGGTGTACCTCAAGGCGGTGTTTTGTCTCCTCTTCTTTTTGCGATTTTCATAAATACAATTTCCAATAAACTATCTTCTTCCTACCACCTTTATGCAGATGATTTGCAAATCTACACGCAGGCTCCGGTGGAGCGGTTAGGTGAAGCCATATTACGCACTAATGACAACTTGCAAATCATCCTCGAGTGGAGTAAATCCTTTGGTTTAAAAGTAAATCCAGCAAAAACACAAGTGATAGTCGTAGGAAGCTCGAGGATGATTACTAAGATTGATTGGCTCCTCCTTCCGCAAGTTGTCTTTGATGGGACTGTCATCAAAATTAGTGAGGTCATTAAAAATTTAGGCTTGCTCATAGACAAAGATCTCTCGTGGCGACCTCAGTTAACAGCACTTAGTCAAAAGACCTTTGCTTCAGCTGCCTCCCTTAGACGGTTGCGTAATTTCCTTCCGACATCCACTAAAGTTGCGCTTACTCAATCACTGTTACTTCCCATTCTGGACTATGCTGACGCCAGCTACCCTGACTTAACTGAAGACCAACTAAATAAACTTGAGCGGCTCCAAAATTTCTCCATCCGCTTTATATTTGGCCTGCGGAAATATGACCATGTCTCCGAATATCGCAATAAGCTCAAGTGGTTGCCTATTCGCCTTCGCCGGAACGCTCATATCCTTTCTCTCCTCTACGGAATACTTTTTAATCCCACTACTCCCTCATACCTTAAGGAACGTTTTGAGTTCCTTTACCTCTCCAATTCCCGGTCCTTGCGCTCCTCTGAAACCCTCCAATTAAAGACTCCGGTCCATTTCACATGTTTTTATAGCAACTCGTTTACGCTGCAGGCTATAAAACTGTGGAATGCTCTTCCTGTTAATATCCGTCATGCAAAGTCTCTGCCTATTTTCAAAAACTTAGTAGCCAATCACTATCTTTCAACGCCTTCTACAATATAAGTCTATACTATCCAATTATGTGTATTGTTTATTAATGCTTATGACTTTTGTTGATTGTTTGTACATATTTATATTTATTATTTAATATTATATTTCTTTATATAATTTATATATATTATTTCATTAATATTATTTATTTCTTTATTAGTATATCATATATTAAGTTATTTTTTATAGTAAGTAAATATTAGTATGTATTTGGATGTAGTCTATTGTATTGTTTTTTTTTTATTTAATTTGGACTAGGCACACCGCCGTTCCTGTTTGTTTTGAAAGTTTCTCTCCATCCAAAGGTTGCCTGGAAGAGATCGCTTTAAGCGATAAGGTCGCCCATTGTACCATAATTTTTAGTGCCTGTTTCAATAATTTGTAATTCTTTGTATGGTGTGCAATAAAGCAATATCTATCTATCTATCTATCTTCCTTTTATTCGTTTCTTCGGCCCCCAAGGATCTGCACCCTGTGCCTGTTCACCTCTGGCGCCGCCCAATTTACGACACTGCCTGTCATGATGATGCTTTTGTAACATACGTGTATACCAACAAAACTACCTCCTGCAAACGGGGCACGTATGCCCTCGCTGAGTAGATAAACCGCTGGTAGCAAGTAGCTGCGTTGGTATATAAGTAGGATAAATGACTCTTTCATCAACAATATGAAAAACAAGTAGGGTGTAGGGAGTTCCAATTTCCATCTTCAGAAACCAAGCCAACCTTGCGTAACCATAGTGCACCCTGATGTATAACAAGCGGTGCTCTGACGGCATCTTGATCAGCCTATCGCAGTCCACTGCTGGACATTGGCCTCCCTTAATGATCGTTATGGCGTCCTATACTGAGCTCGACGCTTCCAGCTTCTACCAACAGTCTTTTGCAAATTGTTACTCCACCTGTCAAATGAGGCAGACGGGCAGCAGCGCTGGCGGTGCGAGAAGCTGCGACCTGCATTCCTCGATCCGTATGCTCAGCGTAGGGATTATGGGCATATCCCCCTTTATAAAGGGGCTGGTGTGTGTGCGTGTATGTATGTATGTGTGTAGTCAACATAAAATACTTGTCACAACGTCAATACATTTTATAGATAGATGAAGTTCAGCAGCTTTTTAAATTAATTAAATAAATGACAACGAGCATTACTCGGCATGATATTAAACCCACTTCGTATTAACTTTACCCAACTCATTTTCATATGCAGTAATGTAACGTGATCTCTCTGTTTATTTATAAAGTCAATTTGCTGACTCGTGGTTATAAAAGGTTCTTATTTATCTCGTATTGAAGTTGGATCTTGCAACCTTACCACAGCCAAACAAAAATCATCACGACTTTCCCCCCATATGTATATCTTCAGATAGCTCATTTTCTCAGTACGCAAATCAATTTTGCATACCACATAGGAGGTGGTCAGGGGTAAGTCTAAACCTAAATTAATAAATACATAAATATACGAAACCTCTCAAATACGGTAAACTGATCCAAAACTAGGCAGAACCGTACAATGGGTGTATCAGAGACTGATAAACATACATAAATAGTTGCAGAACACCCAGCGCAGAACAAACATTCATTTTCATCACACAAATGTTTGTCCTGGGCGGGAATTGAACCCGCGAATTGCAGCTCAGATTATTGGAACACTAACCTAGTCTGCCACTAACGATTTCCTCCCAATCAATTTGTATGTATCCCTCTCTCTCTCTCTCACTCTCTCTCTCTCTCTCTGTGTGTGTGTGTGTGTGTGTGTGTGTGTGTGTGTGTGTGTGTGCGTGGATGAACTTAGTGGCCTAGATTAACGCTAACTACTTTTTGTAGCTAGTTATTTATATTTTTTGATACCTGCCACACACTTTTTCTACCACTGCAGAAACTTACTTTAGCTCTAGTTATTTTGGGTATGACAAAAATATCTGACTTTATGCAATCGAAAAGTAGGCATACGGCAAAAAAGTAACTTTTGAAGTTCCCTGACTATCCCTTATTGGTATCTCTATTCATAGAAAAAAGTACTTCTAGTTTGTTATAATCAAACCAATCTCATAAGATTAACTTCGAAAACTCAGTAATTTCAAGGTCCTATAAATCAGTAAGCATATTAATATGAAACCAGCCGGCGCTGGCGTCGACGTTATTACATTTCGCATTTACGGCTGAACCTGCCGT
The DNA here is from genome assembly GCA_951804965.1 of Horisme vitalbata. Taxonomy (NCBI): domain Eukaryota; kingdom Metazoa; phylum Arthropoda; class Insecta; order Lepidoptera; family Geometridae; genus Horisme; species Horisme vitalbata. The sequence continues at coordinate 1,057,629 of OX638096.1, forward strand.
AATTATAATTACCATTTTAATAAGTCAGTAAAGGTAGTGCGGCGAGGAATATTCGAAGGGAACATTTCATTTAGATGTTGGCTTCTGCGACTAATATACATACGAGTATGTAGATTGTAGGTTACTTAAAAATTACTAAGGAAAATGATGCCGCATGAGATGCAGATGGTTATAGATGGGTTCGATTCCCGCTACAAGACCAAATGTGTGTATGATTTGCAAAAAAAAATGTCAGTCATGTGGGTTCCTAGACAAGCTCTGCTTAGTTTAGGGCTAAATGATACTAGTTAAGGCGGAGATAAACCCGTATCTAGTCTGGTCCCGTATGAGAGTAAATTTTGTATAGCATCTTAAATTAGTTTGATGGCATGTAATATATCACTTTTTTATCTACTTTTCTCTTTAACCTGTCAGTTTTATTGTGTAAAGCTGATTATGCTATATTTAGCAACAGGTTTCTCACGATGTTTTCCTTCGCATTTATAGACCCATGTATACAACTCATCTAAAATAATATATGAAATGGCCCAATTTTTACGCACCCACAACGCATTAAACTTCTTGTTATTTGGAAAGTCTGAAAGAAATTGTCTATAAACAATCTTTATATTTTTCGCAGGATCCACCGTTTTTAAGGTTTTTAATTCAATTTTACACACATTTTTTGCAGGTACGTAAAAGCTCGCAAGCTAGCGAGTTTTTGCCGGTTTCGCGTCATGAAAAGCGGTTTTTATAAAACATGCAAACATAATATTAATTGGTTGGCTGCTTTTTAAAGCGACAGAGTAATTTCGCTGAAATATTTATTTTATCAATTTTGTGTGATGTTTTTTTCATAAATGGTTCTCGGGTTCTTTCATCTTTCAGTTTTTTTTTAAACATTTTGTACAAACATCATCAGAGCTTTATTAATTACTCATTACTATAATACTTTTGAGGATACCAAATACAAGAAGAGAAGAGAGAGTCCAAACACTCCATTCGGTACATGCCTACTTTTTGCAAGCAGTTAGCATTCTACATGAACGTGTCGCAAGCCCCGCACCGCACTAGATAGTACCTAGTACACGCCTTTTGAATTTGAGTTCTAGGGCATGTTGGCTTCCTCACGATGTTTTCTTACATCGCTTAGAGCACCTACACATGCATATATTTATCGAAAAGAAAAATTCGTTGGTTCACGGCCTGGATTCGAACCTACAAACCTACCGCTAGATTGGTCAGAATTCCGAATCCATCCCACTAGTAGACCATCTTTCTGTAACTTTCTTTGAAAATTATTCTGTGAAATAAGGGCTATTTTTGCGGTTGTCAGATAATCCAGTAAAAAATATTGAACCAAGTAAAAAGTTACACGTTCTTTTTTCAAGTTATTTTTACTGGTAGAAAATACTTTAACATTAGGTCCTCCTTTTGTGCGTTTCCGTTTTAATGTTATTTATTTATTTATAATTGAGCCTTGAGAGCGTATATTTAGGTAGACACAAAATTTCGAATATATATGGTTAGTTAACACGAAAAATTCGTGCTGTATTTTGCTTCGGGCTATTATTATTAATGAAGTCATGATCATAGTATGTAAGGTATATTTGTAACATCTTCAAAGAAATATTTTGTTAGGTGACCCTTCACTAACTTTCCACGACGATTGGTCAATCCCATCAGGGTTCGTGAAATCTTTATGTTATGATTTCGTCGGCGCATTCATACTTCTTTCTTCGTCTCCTAGCATCACAATTTAGGCGTCAAATAAAATGATAAAAATCTTATCACGGAGATAACACAGCGGAATAATACAGGCGAAAAACATAACACAAAGGAAATCATGTTTCAAAATCGCGTTACCTCCGAAATTTGTCGTAAAAACGTACTTTACGAGCTCCAACGGCTCTGTTTTACTATGATTACTCGAATGTCCTATGTATACTTACCGATGGATATATCGAGTTATAAAGAAAATAGGAAATTGAAAGGATTTTTATTGACAATAACTTCTTGATAACTTAAAATGTGCTCCCTTTTCACTGCTTTGCTGAAATTGCTAGGCGACCGAGCTTTATACGGAATTGCCTCTTTACATATTCGTTTTTTTATTTACAAAAGTCATACATGTTATTAGGATGTACCTAATCGTCACCCAGTGAACCTAAACCTATAAAACTTTATCTGTATAAAATTATTTAAAACATTTTAAGAAACACTTGGTGTTTTTCCATCTCAAAAAGAAATCATTTTTAGCTTGTATTTGATTTATATTATTGTCATATTACTTCATACATTTGGTATATTTAAAATAATTTATATTAAACAAAAACTGATAATTATTTTATATTTATTGAAATGATCTAATTCTCTTTTCACTCATTTTCCATCATTATTTATTCTAACAATATGTCACAGGTATTATCCATGCCTCAAATCAATCTCATCTCGAAGCTGAATCTCGAACACCTCTGGTAGAATAAGCCCGATACAAAATATTCACTTTATCCAATTCCGGCGAATCCTCCGAGACGAATAGACGATATAAAATTGTTGCTCCCACCGCTTCTAATAAATCCGCTTATCTCATTCGCTCCGTCTAGTGACACCATCACCATTCTCAAGTCGGAAAATCTGGAACAAAGGCCGGATGAATTAAAATAATTTAATGCCGGACAACTTAAATAAAATAATGCCAGATAACGTTACAATAAGATAGATAGATAAACTTTTTATTTCAAACAACACCAAATAAAAAATTACAAGAATAGAGAAATATATATAATATTTTATAATAATATAAAAACATTTATTTCCATAGTTAAGATTTTACACAGTACTTTTTTATCTTAACGACTATAATAATATGGTACTATTATATGTATGAACTATTTTATATTTATTAGAGAGCATTAATAAGACTTTTTGTTTAATAACATAATGATTTGGTACTCGTTACTACAAAATTGTAATGTAGGTACTATCATCAGTTTGATCGCTTAAAGCGATTTCTTCCGGACCTAAGAATCGAAAGAATTTCATAAAAGTTGTACTATTCCAATATATAAAGTTCGATTTTAAAATAATAAAATTGTATATTTAAATTTTCTAGTCCTTGCAACCCATAGAGTTATAATTATTTTATTTATTTAATCTCATAAATTTCATTGACCTTCAATAGGATAAACGACTTTATTTCATCTCATCTCAGTGGCCAACTCAAATGATGGGAATTGACTTTCAATTATTTTTTTTGTTTTAATGGCATCTGGGATAAATAAACTAAGGTTGTAGCATCTATTCTAGATTAAATATTCAGAGCAAAGTAGTAACCTTTTTCTCACAGACTAGGATGCAGTACTGCCTGGAATTACATTTACACAATTTCACCAAGGACATGTTATTAACAATGACAATTTGCTTGTCGTGAAGAATTACCAAAAGTCGTACAATGAAAGCTCTTCCCATCCCTAGCTCCACCTCATCTGATTTATGACGAGTAAAATGCGTTCTGACTAGATGGTATGTTTTTGCCGTTTGGGATGTCAAGTATGCGTTTTTCCGATCACGTGCGGGTTAGTAGTGATTCTCGGGGGTGCAGCTACCTAGTGGATGGATTTGTTAAGGCTGACAGGAAACTGATTTTGTTTCATGATTTATAGATAGATTATAGCATTCCGTAAAATTCAGGTAACGTTTCATATGATGTTATCAGAATAGCGAGATTACATGAAATGAAACGTTCTCTGTGAGTCTTTTGTCTTCAGTTTGTTTATGTTCACCAAAATTGACGATTTTTCTTCGAAGTATGCCAATGTTTTGGAAAAATTGTCTATTATATTTTGTTAAGAGTTAGGTAGTTCTTTCAAGATTCAAGATTCATTTATTCATACTATTTGGTACATGTCAATCTGATGATATAGGTTCGTACAAAGTTTGTACACATGATCGAAAAAAAATGAATAAACATAAAATTATATTAAAAAATTTCAAATGAATAAAAAATAACTGATAATCATTGAAATTTGTTTCAAAAGATAATAAAAATTGTTTGCACACTGCTACATTCTGTTCGCATGCGTATCACTTGGGTAGCGTGGTACACAGATAAGAATTGTACTTCTTATCTGGGTGAGCTTGTGACCTCAACGGGTAGCTGAAAATCAGTGTTTGCTCCTGGAGCAAAATTATGCGCTGAGCTATGCACTTTTTTGTCATACTGCAACAAACATACTCTGTGATGGAACACCAACTCGCAATGGTTTGATAAATTGTTTTTCCTATGTAATTTTTTTTCTATTTTATCTTTTTTCTATTTATTATGTCGTCATATTGTGTGTATACCTAGTGTCAAATTGTTTATAAAATCTTAAAAATTGTTGTATGTGTGTGATTGTAGTTAAAAATAACCATGATATCTATCTATCTAAGTATTAATCCAGGTCACATACTATGTAAATTCGATGTTTCATTCAAATCCATTCACTCTAGTAGGAGTTGAGTAGGATCAAACATACTTGACAAACACCCTTTCACTTAAACTCTCTCATTTACAGTATTAGTCTAACTAAAGTGTGATTGAGTTATTACCTGTCATGGTTGGATGGTAGAAAATGCTTGCTAGCATTATGTCCACCAATTGTACATTTATCTTTGTAAAGTGCAATAAAGAATTAAATAATTGAGAATAAACCAAAATCAAACCTATTAATCTAAAAGCTATATATTATTGAACATAGAATTTACTTAGAAGTCATTGTTTAATGTAGGGTGTTCAATTGAGCAGTGTTAATGAGGAGTGTGCACGTTCTCATTAAAACTAATGAGGACGTTTGACGTTTGCGTCATTCGAGCGTAGACGAGAGATTAACGAGCTCTCGCGTGCCTGCTGGATGAGCCTCTTAGGCTGTAAAAACCAAAATGATTGGCATTTATTGTACTTACGTTGACAAGGATTTTTGTATTGTTTCTGTTATGAAAACTAAAAATATACAGAAAAAAACGAGCAAAAAATTTTCTTCATGAATTAATTTTCTTTTTATCATCATCAGCCTACAATAGTTCACTGCTGGACATAGGCTTCCCCTTATGAGTGCTTTTGCGCCCTGTCCTGAGCTCGACGCATCCAGCTTCTACCAGCAGCCTTTCGCATATCTTCACTCCACCTGGCCGGAGTGCATCCTACTCTACGTTTGCCAAGCCGCGGTCTCCATTCAAGAACTCGTTTACCCCAACTCCAATGTTCTTATGTTGCATTAAAAAACACAGTTATATTAGTATAGGTTGAGTATTCACCTCCAACCACCTCAATACCTCTGAAATACCATCACACTGTGTTCCTTAAATATAAGTGTTCAAAGATCGCGTTTCAAGTTCAGCGGTCAAAGTAAAATTATTTTCTCTTGAATCATATCATCTGTACCACATAACTATAAGTGGTATTGGTAATTCACCTCCAAGGAATGAAACATCTAAACAACAAAAGTGTACAGTGATCAAACTAAATGTTGTATAAATTTAGTTAAGATTTATAAATAATGAGCTTTTGGCGTTTTGGTTAAATACTTTTTTGTATTTAATTAAACTGAGATTAATGTAAAAATAGTCTAGTCCGTTTTCTCAGTCTCTTATTGCAATTTCACCAGTCATCTCACTCACTCGCTCACATGAGTGTTAATCTATCTCGGTCTAGTGACTCACCGAGTGTACTTGCCGTTCCAGTTGGAACTAATCCTACGCAGTCAATACATATAACCTGAGCCTTTTCGCTGCCCTACGCGTGTTTTTCCAAGACGCTCTGAACAACTTGGTTTTTGTGATGCCCTAATGAGTTTACGCGAAGGAATTACACGAATAAAAGTTAGCCTACATGCGTCTAGTGATTACCTGAATGTGTTTATAGGCTTGGCTTCTGTGTGATTATTTGAAATAAATACTACTTATGTTTTTGAATCTAGTTGATTATCAATTGGTACATTTTTACTCAAATCTTGCAGGTTGTGGTGTTGCCACGAATGCTCACGTTGTTAAGGGGGACTTTAACGGCAAAGTGGGAGTCAAATCCAGAAGTCGCGACAAATTCCAGCCACCGGAGCTGGCCGGGTTTCGCGGAGAATATGACACCATAGACCACATTCACACAGTGAAGCAGATTATACAGAAGTCCGAAGAGTATAATCAGCCCCTGTGTCTGGCTTTTGTGAACTATGAGCAGGCCTTTAACTTTGTAGAAACCTGGGCTGTCCTTGAATGTTTGCAGCGATGCCCAGACTATCGTTATATCGAAGTGTTGAGAGGGTTTTACGAAGCTGCCACTATGAGTGTCTGAGTATAGGACCAGCAGTCTAAGCCCATCCAACTGCGCTGAGGAGTGAGAAAGAGAGATGTCATATCTCCAAAACTGTTCACAAGCGCGTTGTAGGATAGGTTTAAGACACAACATTTTTACTTTATATCATTATAAAGAAGTTTTATGATATAAGAAATAGACGAAAGTTTGTTGTGTGTTTGTCCTTTAATGTCAAAACTAGTAATCTGATCCAGACCCGAGGCCGTATTTAGTAACTCAGTTGCCCACTGAAATGATAAGCACCGGTTCTGTTTTTAAAAAATTTGAAAGTTTGTCAGTTGGCGTTCTTTATATTTTGACACATGAAATCTCAAAGTTTGCAAATAAAGGTCCGGTGCCAACCATTTCAGTGAGTAACTGAGTTACTAAATGAGGCCTCTTGTATAGCAAGAGAATAGTTTTCGTAGAAATCTTATATTTGCTATGCATCAAGCTTTTTAACTTCTGTTACATTTGTTAAGTGTCCTTGAAAAGTTTATTTCGCGTATCAGTTTTCTAAAGCCTTCCAACTCAGTTCAAACAGCATTTATACCAAAGCTAAAGTTTAGCCATAAATCGTAAGGCGACAAGCGGGCAAAGTTGCTAAGATTCGGTTTCAATTTCTAAATTAATTCGATCGGGCTTTGATTAAGCAAATAAATCGCTTCTGGGTCCCAGAGTTAGCTGTAAAATATATCGGCCATCCGCCCACCAAAGTGTTACATAAAATGGTAATCACTTCTACTTGAAAACCTCATCATCAGCCTATAGCAGTCCGCTGCCAGCAGCGGAGGAGCAGAGAGGCCTATATCCAGAGATAGTCCTCCCCTAATGAGTGCCATTGCGCCCTGTTGATCGACATTCAGATTCTACCAGCAGCTTTTTGCAAATTATCACTCCACTTGACTGGAAGGTGGTCACGACAAAAATGACGTGACGGTCAGCTCTGCACATATTTACAATATATTCTCGAAATGATATAAAACGAAATCGCTATTTACGTTTATCTGTTTGCTTAGTTCTTTTTAACTACGTAACGGATTTTTATACGGTTCTCACTGTCATTACGAGAATTTCATCAAATATTTTCTTAATACGTTTTTCTTTCGGAAAGCTTATAATTTTTCATCATTTATGACCTGAATGCGCCCACTGTTGAGTTTAGGCCTCCTTCAATTTGTCGAGCCACGAGTCTACGCTAGTGTAACCAAAACACAGCCCGCGATTATCATAAAACGAAAATGTAATGTAGGGAACCCTCCGGCCAAGTGGAGTGACGATTTGCGAAAGGCTGCTGGTAGAAGCTGGATGCGTCGAGCTCAGGACAGGGCGCAAAAGTGCTCATTAGAGGAGGCCTATGTCCAGCAGTGGACTGCTATAGGCCAGTGATGATGATGATGACTTTAATAATGTAAATGTCTTTTGTTTAGAATCTAGCTCACACGCTTTCCCTGCATTGCTGCGTACAATGCTTCAATATACAGTGCGCCTCAAAGTTGTGTGCAATTAAACCCTCCCGTTGACTAAAAGCCTCGGAAGGTTGCGTCTACGATTTTTAACTCCAAGTTTGTTTTAGTGAGTTTGGATTTATCTTTCGGTGGGAACTTTTGCCAGACAAATATTTTCTTGAACTTTCGATTGGGGTTGCGGGCTACTTATAATCTTGCAGAGTTTGATAACCCTCGGTATTTACAGTGGCTGAGAGCAAACTGAAAATGAAAATGTGACAAAGAATAATGGAGTATTGGAATAATTATCATTATTAAATAATTTAATTTCTAGTATTTAATGACGGCCACTGTGGCGCAGTGGGCGAAGGTTTACCTGAAACACAGAAGGTTGCTGGTTCGATTCCCGCCGCGGGATAAATGTTTGCAATATTTGCAGATATTTGTTTCCAGTCTGGGTGTTTTCTATGTAAAATATGTATGTATTTACAAAAAATGTATAGGTAGTAATTATCAGTGATGTGGTTTCTTTAATACAAGCGCTGCTGAGTTTGGGGTTACATGATGCTGTGTGATAATGTCCAGTATCATATCAATCCACTACTGGACATAGGCCTCCCCTTATTACATTGTGCCCATTTTACAGCTTACGTATCCAGCTTCTACCAGCGAGCTTTTGCAGATCATCTCGCCATCTGGACGTAGCACGCTCTTCTCTACGTTTGCCGAAGCGTGGAAGAGTATAATAAAATAAAGTTATTTTTTATTGATAATTACCATTAAGGACGCCCTCCGGCCAGGTGGAATGACGATCTGCGAAAGGCTGCTGGTAAGAGCTGGATGCGTCGAGCTGAGGACAGGGTGCAGGCACTTATGGGGCCTATGACCAGCAGTGTACTGATAAGTAGACTGATGATAATGATTAACTTGTTTAATTGTTGCTTTATTGCAGTATGTACTTTGAGAATATGGTAAATTATCGTCACGATGATCCAAAACAAAAACTTACAACGATTGTCTTGAGAAAATTAGATTAGTGTCCAAAATAAAAAGTATAACTTTAAATAGCTACTTAATTTCATTAAACGTAATTAAATAAAAACAATAAAATCAACCATTAATAAATTGAACAAAACCAATAACATTTGATAAGAAACCCACCGAACAAGTTTTAAACTAAGTTTTAATTTCCATTCTAAACTTTAAAAGCAGCAAATAATTTTACTCGTAGTTGAGATAAGTTTTAGAATAACTCAATAGGTTCTTAAGATGCTACATTGTATTCTGTGAGTCTTTAATAGTTAATCGGGTGAATAAATTTCTATTCAAATAGACTTCTATTTTGGAATAAAGGAAAGCTTCATCATCATCATCGTCTTATACATTGATTGACGACCTTGTTGATAATATGATAGAAATACCAGGTGCTAAGGCTAAAGAGGTACAGATTTGATCGTACTGGACAGATGTTTAAACGAACTTTCAGGTTTCGAATGAAGACGTGCTGCTATCGTACTGCACTTACTTCCTTCCTTCTTCGTATAAGTTAATGACCAACTCTGGTGTCGGAGTTTTTAGGCCACCCGAAGGCTTCCGGCTTGGTGTAACGAAAAGCCGGGACCAACATCTTAACGTACATTCCGAAGCACGGAAACGCTCAAATCGAAATGCGACTAAACGGTCATCCATCCAAGTAGTAACTGGGCGGAGCGTTGCTTTACCAAGGTGATCTTTTAAGAACAACGAAGTAAGCTACGCCACGTGCGCTTCCTACCACCTACACCTACTACCTAGGGTAGTGCACCTACTCATTGCTCTTGATCCCTATGACACAGGAGAGAAACACAGTATGGGGTCAAAGCAATATCACTCTTCAAATTGTTGGATAAAAGACATGCTGGTTTACAATGTTGCCTTTAGAATTTACGAAGGACATCCCCTCATCTTAATATGGGAGGCCTATGTCCAGCAGTTAACTGTTAAAGGCTGGTGTTTGTGTTGTTGTAAAGCATAATTCAATTTGAAAAATTTATATTGACCTGGGTTTTAGGTGAGCGAGAAATATAAATTAATAGAGAAGTTCATTCACTGACTCACTGACACACTCATCACAAATCTCAGAAACTACAGGGCTGAAATTTGGCACAGGCAGTCTTTGAAGGATGTAGGCGGTCACTAAGAACTGATTTTGAAAATTAAACCCCTAAGAGGTTGAAAATGGGTAAAAATGTTTTTATGTAAAATCGTAATCCTTGAACTTGGAAACTTGGAACATGGTATATTATTTATTATTCCATATAGTCAATGAAGATTGGTATCATTGAAAATTTGAAATAGTCCCCGAGCGCAATGGGGTGTTAAAGTTTGTATGGGATTATAACTTAACGCGTAGTGTGATTTGCTTGAAACTTCATACTACTATAAAACTAGATACATATACAGAAAGCTTATAAACGCAAACGACGTTGCGGGCAGGTCAACTAGTTACTCTATAAGAACATAGTTGACTTAAAAATGAGCTTAAAAAACTATTTATAGCTCTTTATTAGTTAAGGTCAAGATAATCAGTAAATATGGCATGAATGAGGTCTATGAAGTATGGTATATTATTATAACCAACATCATCATTAATTTAAGAGCTTTGCTCTTTTCGGTTTAACTGATGCAGCTTCTTCCACCTGCCTCTCTCCAAAGCAGCCTCCTTTATTTCCTATAGGGAATATACTTTACGACATGACATCTACTTTCTCTTTAATATGGCTCATATAATTTATCCTTGGTCTTTCTCTACCTCTCTTTCCTTCTACTTTTCCCTCAATCATGTTACGTGAGAGCTGTCATGTCGTATAAGGTGTCATCTTTCCTTTTCTGTTTACATAATTCTCTCTTCGGCGACTCTACTGAAAACTTCTTTATTAGTAACTTTGTCTACCTAGCTTTATTCTTTCCATTCTTCTCGAGCACCACATTTCAAATGCTTCCAAAATCTTTTTGTTTCTCTGAGTTACTGTCCAAGTTTCGCACGCATACAAAGCTATACTCCAAATGTATGTTTTAATAAATTTTAACCATAGGGGGGGTAAAGTCAGTGTTGGTCTCGGTGGAATGTGTTACCGCCAGATAACACATTTCTATAAAATGCTGAGATAACCGAAAGCGTATGTCTAGAGTGAGCTAGGCAAAAAAGGCGCGCACTGACAAGTCCTATTTGCAAACGTCCCCGCCACTGCAAGATTGCCGTCGCGACTTAGTAGTGGGCCCACACATCACACCTCTGTGGGTCGTCTCCCCCGGGCAATGTTACGGTCTTAGGTGCTCACCATCATCCACCGATTATAGATCGTAATAGCAATGCAAAGGACAAAAAGCGAATCTTCGGCGCTTTAACCGAATTGCTGGCTAGGGGAAAAAAACCCCGAAGAATAAAATAAACATCTACCATGGAAGCAAATCAAAAAGAGAATCTACCCCAGGAGGGTACCGGCCACGCCGGAGAACCCCTCCCTGAGCCTAGCTCAGGCTGCCCCTCGTATTCTGGGGGGGGCATTGTTTTGCCACAAGTGGACTTGATAGTAGAAAGGCAAATGCAAGCAATGGAGACGAAGAAAGGGAATACTGATAAACCGAACCCTAAAATCACACTAGTGCAGCAGACCTTCCATCCAAGCATGTTCCTAAAAACACGTTCGAATTCTGTAGGCGCAGTACCAAAAGACATCACCATTTCGATCCAGACACAAGAAGACAACATTCCTTCAAAACGGAACCTGAATGAGTGGCAATCAGACAGAGTACCTTTAAATAAACGCAAAAGACAAGAAACTAGCCCCTCACAACCACAAATTGGAAATGCAAGCAAGAAAGACAGACTGGAAAATAACATGACCTATGCAGTCCCAACACAGAACCAATTCGACATCCTGCAAGACAATATTGGAAATGCAGAGACAGAACCAAAAAAACCACCTAAACCGGAACCAATTTTTGTAACGGGGGTAAAAAATATCGCATCCTTAAAAGAAGAGCTGAATAAAATAACCACACATGAAGACTACACCATGACGACTCTCAGATCTGGTCACATAGTCAAAATAATGCCTTCAAATATAGGAGTATACAAAAACATAAGGCAACATTTTGCATCGGAAAATATCAGCCATTATACCTACCAACTGAAGAGTGAAAGAGCCTACAGAGTAGTAATGCGTGGGCTACACCCATCTGAGGACACTTCAAACATCTCTATGGAAATAGAAAAACTTGGTCATGATGTCCGACAAGTAGTTAAAGTCCTACATAGAGTCACTAGAGAGGCTCTCCCATTATTCTATGTAGACCTGGAGCCTAAACCAAACAACAAAGATATCTATAACGTAAAATTACTCAACCACATGAAAGTGACATTTGAACCACCATACAAAAAAAAAGAGATAATACAATGCAAGAGATGCCAGAGATTTGGCCACTCTAAAAACCAATGCTACAGGCCCTTCAGGTGCGTTAAATGTGGAGGGGATCACTCAACAGCCTCGTGTACTAAAACATCCGACACAGAGGCCACCTGCGCAAACTGCAACGAGAAGCACCCTGCAAGCTACAGAGGATGCACTAAATACAAACAATATAAAGAGCAAATTCTAAAGCTGACCTCAAAACCTAGAGAGAATCAAGATCCTAAAAAGATCCAAGACAACAAAACTAACAAAAAGAGTGAATGGTCTCAATCACAACCAAGTAGAAGAATCGAGGGGAAACAAATCCTTAGACGACCCTTAAAAACCCAGCCACTGAACTGGAATGCAGACTACCAAGCACCCAATCAGTGTGAGGAAAACCCTACAGCTACTCCAACACTCGAACAAACATGGAGAACAGAATACAAATCACTACTCATGACTGACAGAAACGACAAAGAAACTGGTTTCATAGGTAAATCATATAATTCTGGTTGAATAGGTAAATCATATGCCGAAGCCACCCAAAACAAAAACATTGAAGCAAATACTGCTTCCGCCAGCAGCTTACTAGAAACAAATAACCTGGTAGAAATCATGGACCGAATGCTAAATAAGTTCCAAGTCATGATGACGACTATGATGGACCGGATGATGGATCGAATGATCCAGCTGATCAGCAGCCTGCTGTCAAAATGATTTATAATCTTCGAATTATGACTTGGAACGCCAATGGGCTCACAGACCGTAAACAAGAACTAGAAACATTCCTTACTACCGAAAAAATAGATATAGCCCTAATCTCAGAATCAAGGTTGACTGCGAAAAGCCATATTGACATCAAAAATTATAAAACATACACCACGAACCACCCATCAGGCAAAGCCCATGGAGGGGCAGCAATCATAATAAAATCAAATCTAAAGCACTACCCACTTGAACCCTTTTGTTCGGAAAAAATTCAGGCATCACAGATAAAAGTCACCGACAATACCTCGGATCCGCTGTCTACTGCCCTCCAAGGCACACTATATCTGCCGAATATTTCAAAGAATATCTGACATCTTTAGAGACTGGTGGAGACTGGAACGCCAAACACGTTCACTGGGGCTCTCGACTCATCAACCCAAAAGGAAGACAGCTGTACCGAGCGCTGGGAGACCTCAACCTTGAATGCCTCTCAACAGGCGAGCCTACCTATTGGCCAACCGACAACACTAGAAAACCCGACTTAATTGATTTTTTTGTAACAAAAAACCTATCTCTCAACAATATGAGCACTGAACAAATAACAGACCTCTCCTCTGACCATACACCAATTGTACTCAACGTTGATTGCAAAATACTACTTCAAGAAGCACCACCAAAAATCCATAATCGTAGTACAAACTGGGAAATGTACCAGAACATCGTCACCTCAAACATTGATTTAAAAATATCACTTAAAACCCCAGAAGAAATAGAATTAGCGATTGAAAACCTAAACAGAATAATACACGTTGCAGCACACGAGTCAACGCCGAAGAGTAAAGTATTCTTTCCTAAGGAACATGTATACCCGACCTTCATAAAAGACAAAATTTTTGAACGGCGCAGATTGCGTAAAGTTTGGCACAACATAAGGTACCCTCGAGATAAAGCTGCTTTCAACAGAGCCTCAAGAGAACTGAAAAAACTGATCAGCAACCTAAACAATGAAAACCTCCAAGAATATCTTAGCAAACTCGCGCCAACAAGCGACACAAACTATTCATTGTGGAAAGCCACTTCGAAACTTAAACGCCCAAAAATCCAAATAGCACCGATAAAGACCCAGTCAGGAAGGTGGGCTCGCTCCGACATTGAAAAGGCAAATACCTTTGCAAATCACCTAAAGAGTGTATTCCAACCACTGCCTAGCTCCAACCTGGATCACAACGAGGAAATCAAACATTCTCTTCTCTCACCCATACAAATGTGCTTCCCTCTAAAAAGTGTTTCACCAAGGGAATTACTCAGAGAAATCCGCACCCTGGAAGACAGCAAAGCACCAGGTTACGACCAGATAGATGCAACTCTCCTAAAAAAGCTTCCAAAGAAAGGGATACTCCTGCTAATCGCAATCATTAATGCATGCTTCAGGCTATCTACATTCCCAAGTCAATGGAAAATAGCGCAGGTTGTTATGATCCTGAAACCGGGCAAGCCAGCACAAGATGTGTCCTCGTACAGACCCATAAGCCTCCTCCCGATTACTGGAAAAGTATTTGAAAAAATTATACTAACAAGAATGAAGCCACACCTTGAGGAAACTATACCCCAACACCAGTTCGGCTTTAGAGAAGGCCACGGCACGATTGAGCAGGTGCATCGCCTGGTCGACGTCATAAGCAGGGCTTTGGAACACAAACAATACTGTTCTGCAATATTTCTCGATATCAGCCAAGCGTTCGACAAGGTCTGGCACGAAGGACTTCTTTTCAAAATTAAACAAACGTTACCACACTCCTTCTTCCAAATTATCAAATCCTACCTTGATAAAAGGTGCTTTGAGGTAAAATACAACGACAAACTGTCACAAATGTACGAAATCAAATCTGGGGTACCGCAAGGCAGCATTCTGGGACCAGTCCTTTACCTAATCTTTACATCAGACCTACCTACAGCAAATGACACTACTACTACCGCCACATATGCAGACGATACAGCCTTGCTATCCGTTCACGAAGACCCAGAAACCGCATCTAATAACCTCCAACAACACCTCAACTTAATCGAGGAATGGTTCGATAAGTGGCGCATCAAAGCCAACAAGGATAAGTCCGTACATGTGACCTACACACTAAGAAGAAAAACTTGCCCGCCTGTCTTACTTTACAAAGAACAAGTCCCGCAGGCGGAAGACGCGAAGTATTTAGGAATGCACCTAGATCGTCGACTGACCTGGCAAAAGCACTTATGGGCAAAACGCAAACAGCTAGATTGCAAAATCCGTAGTTTATACTGGCTAATTGGACGCAAATCGCAGCTCTCGTACAACAGCAAAATGTCAGTGTACAAATCCATAATCAAACCTATCTGGACTTACGGTATTCAGCTGTGGGGCTCAGCCAGCCAAAGCAATATAGATATAATAGAGAGGTTCCAGAGCAAAGCAATCCGAAGCATGTTTAATATACAGCAACATGTTAGCAATAAATTTATGTACATGGACATTAAGATTAAAACTGTCAAGCAGGAAATCGAATCTTTCAGCAAAAACTACCAAACCAGATTGGACCATCATAGCAATGACCTAGCCGCTCAACTACAAGGCACAGGCAGTCTCAAATACTGTCGACTGAAAAGACATGGCATCCAAGGCCTGGCGAAAGATTCGCACACAAAGACTGAGAGACTACTCACTGGACCAATCTCTCTACCTACCCATGACATAACAACCCAGAAGCAACAGACATCTTATTGGACTATTGTTATAACAAACAGATCGCCAAGAAGCAGAATTGAAAAAGAAAAAAAATAAATTTTAACCAACAATCTTCTTAAATTTGTAAATTCAAATAACGGCGCAGATCAAGCTAAATATACGTAAGTAATCCAATCGCCGATTTCCAATATTCAGACAAACGATTCTCGCCTTTAACGATTTCCGAATCATTTGGCCCCAAAATTGACTTTGCAAAACCCTTGGATTATAATATTTACCATTTTCATTTGGACATTACAAAATTTTAATAATGAACCTTATGACGGGTAACCAAGGGTGGTTTTACGTGAGGTAGAGTTCAAAGTCAATTTCGCGCTGATGAAATTTATTTCATCATCTGCGTCCGCGATTGTTTTCCATTCGAGATGATCGTTTTGCGCGTCCAATGAAAGAAATTAACTGAGCAAAGGTTACTGTGATTGTTATTACTGATATAACCATTTAAAAGAACGTATATTTGAGGCCGAAGAAAGCACCAATATTTTGATGTCGTATAGTGTGTGTATTACAAAATTTTGCCAAATGATAACGCGTTATTTCGAATCTGCGCTTTTTCATGGGCCAAAATTTGATGATACTCAAAAATATTCATACTTCGGCCTGAGTAATAATAGAAGTCTTAATAAACACTAGATTGCTAATGTTCATCATCATCATCATCAGCCTATAGCAGTCCACTGCTGGACATAGGCCTCCCCTAATGAGCGCCATTGCACCCTGCCCTAAGCTCGACGCATCCAGCTTCTACCAGCCTTTCGCAGATGGTCACTCCACCTGGCCGGAGGGCGTCCTACATGATATTTGCCGAACCGCGATCTACCACTCAAAAACTCGTTTACCCCATCGGTTATCGGTTCTTCGGCAGATATGGCCAGCCCACTGCCACTTCAGCTTGCTAATTCTCTGAGCTATGTCGACAACTTTAGATCTATGTCAGATAGTCTCGTTGCAGATATTATCCTTCAAAGAAACTTCGAGCATGGCTCGTTGAACGACAGTAAGCTGGTGAGAGAGTACAGGTTACATTTAACAACATAATCTATTATCCTGTAGTGAACAGTGATTGTAAAGTTACTAACTCATTAAGTGTGAATGAGACTGAAATTTAAGAATTTGCCAACAATAAATAGAAAAACTCTCAACCTTCCACCAAGCCATTACAAAGTAAGCGAAACTCGTTGCCAAAGTGCACGGGACTTGCCAAAAAAACGTTTTACTTCTCAATTTTTCGCGATATTATTATAAGCACCTACGTTGTTTTACTTTAAGATGTTTGAAGTTGGTGTGATGTTCGTTTACATCGGTCGTGTGTAAGGAGCGAGTACAAGTGTAGTGACTGTGACGAGCGCTGTACAAAAACAAACACAGTTCGTTTTTAAAAAAATATAGCACGTGCGCCTTTTATTTTGTCTATTTATACTATGCTAGTGGCTTGTCATCTGCCGGCGAGCAAAACGGTGTAAAAAAGGCGATCAAAAAAATAAAAAGCTCTTCTATTTGAGTCTACTTGAAAGATAGCTTGAAAGCCATGTTGACTCGCCTCTTTCCGATCACCTTACATTATCCGAGCAGACGAACCACTGTCTTTTGTCATTTGCTGTATTAACTGTAAATACTATGCTATATACTAACTGTAGATATATATACACTGTCATTTGTTGTATAAACTGTATATACCATTCTAACTCACTGTTAGTACTTACTTCACTAAACACGTGACTAGTGTAAATAGAGCATGACATTTTCGGCTCTTTCGTAAGTTTTTAAAGTACTTTTGATAGGATTCTGTGAAACAAAGTCGCTTCGAATTGATTCGTAATTACTTTGAAAATAAAGTTTTCGAGAATGGCAATTCATTGTTTTCGCGCTTAAACTAAAAAGTTTTCGCGAACAAAATCTTCTTTGGGACAAAGATACTATTGTATCGTTATAAGGTCTTATATTTCTAAAACTGAACTGATTTGATGGTACTGGATGGTTCGCTTCGGCCGTCTACGAAACCAGTAATTCGTAACCGGTTACTATATAAATAATATGTTTCAAACAAGCCTGACTTACGATGCAATACTTTGTGATAAATAATGGTTACCACATAACAACAGATGGGCTAAGTGCTTGTTCCATCTTCGGTAGCACAAAAAACAAAAAAAAAACAGTTTTATGACATTCTTTGTTTCCCAAGTAAATAAATAAGTAATTTATCCTTACACATTTTCTTCAAAAGTAAAACTTGGATTTCCAGCACTTACTAACATTGACCAGCGTAGGATTATGTCCTGACTGGTTGGTATCAGCAACCATAAATGAAGCATGGTGTCAAAACAGACTAGAAACTGAAATTACTGAAGATCATCCAAACAGTTGTCCTACAACGAGAAGAGAACCCGCAAACTTTTGACTATTAATATGTAATATGGTCTGTGTCTATTTATTTGACTTTAACAATAATGAGGAATAAAAAGGAATAAAAAAATATTAATTTAATTATATACATTCTTTGGTATAATAAAAGAGCTTTAGTTATTGTATTAACCACTACCGACGCCACAGGATCCTATAAAATTTAAAACAAAACTATTTGATAAATATTGGTAAAATAGAGTTTTAAAATAGGTCTCGGCATGAATTTGGACAAGACCAAAGTCATGGTCAATGACCGAATCGTCATTAATGGACACCTTTGTTGTTGTTTTGTAGTTGGGTAGAAACAACTTCGAGAAGGAGGCCAAGAGGAGGATTCAGCTAGGTTGGGCAGCATTTGGAAAACTACGATGAGTATTCTCGTCACTCATACCACAATGTTCTAAAACAAAAGTTTTTAATCAGTGCGTCCTACCCGTCATGACATACGGGGCCGAAACGTGGACACTCACAGAACGGCTACCAGTTCAAAGTCGCTCAGCGAGCTGTGGATATAAAAGAATTAGCAAGCTGAAGTGGCAGTGGGCTGGCCATATATATAGGTTCTATATCTAGAACCGATAACCGTAGGGGTTAACGAGTTCTTCAGTGGAGACCGCGGCTCGGCAAACGTAGCCCTCCGGCCAGGTGGAGTGACGATCTACGAAAGGCTGTTGGTAGAAGCTTGATGCGTCGTGCTCATTACAGGGTGTAATTTCGCTCATTAGGAGAGGCTGATAAATAAATAAATAAATAATGCGGGACGTTATCACACAGCATCGTGTAGCCCCAAACTAAGCTGAGCTTGTATTATGGGAACCATATGATTGATATACTACACATTTTTTTTTTTTTGTAAATACATACATATTATACATAGAAAATACCCAGACCCGAGACAAATATCTACAGAACATGCAAACACTTTTCCCGCAGCGGGAATCGAACCCGCAACCTCCTGCGTCTCAGGCGGACCTTCGCCCACTGCGCCACAGAGGCCGTCAAATGTGATGTGATGATGATGACGAGAGTTTTAAGAAGTTGACACGTCACTGACAGACAAGAAATGGCCAGCAACCAGCAATGTTTACGCTTAGCGTAATTCGGGGCATACGTTTTCAATTGCAAGACGAGACGAGGGTAACCTACCCGGCCAGGTGGGGTCAAGCCCAACATAAATCGGACCGTACTAAACTTGTTTGGCCGTAAACTGCGGCCCGCGGCCCGCCGATATCTCGATTGCTTTTATCGAATATTGTATGTTCTCTGTTTATTTATTTTATTTTTGTGGCTAAGAAAGGGCTTTCTTTGTTTGAAGAAATATATATTTTAGTTATAATTTTTTTTGTTAAAGCTAGCTTTTTGTTAATACAATTTGTATTTTTTCTAGTCCGCTAATCTAAGTTATTATGAAACGTCCTTTAAAAATTGTATGTAAAGAATATAGTTCATAGCTCAGAGATTAAGCAAGCTGAAGTGGCAGTGGGCGGCCATATCGGCCGAAGAACCGATAACCGTTGGGGTAAACGAGTTCTTGAGTGGAGGCAAACGCCTTCCGGCCAAGTGAAGTGACGATTTGCGAAAGCCTGCTGGTACAAGCTGGATGCGTCGAATTCAGGACAAGGTGCCATGGCACTCATTAGGCGAGGCCTATGTCCAGCAGTGGACTGCTGTAGGTACATGAGGATGATGATAATGATGATAAATATATCAAAACAATAATTTAGTTTCATCTAAGTTAAATAAATTATACAAAAGTCGTCACACGTACATATTTTATTTTAGATTTTTAACGAAATTTAATGAAATAGTAATCAAAATGTAATATGTGTATAGAAATATGTTAACATTCAGATTTTGTGCTTAACAAAATTTCATGCTCCCTTCAATCCAACTGAAAATTTGAATTGGAATCAGTCAGTTTGAATAAAGCTACTTTTTATTCTAAAATAATGAATAACGAGGGCGAAGCGGCTGGCAAAGCTAGTTTAAATGTTTGTTAACACATTCAGAGTCGGCCGTAGCTAACAAGGGTTAGTCAGAACTATAGCGCCATCGTGAAATAAGCTAACTGCTGGTTTAAATCACAAGAAACTGAGGACCTTTGATCCTCATATTAAATAAATTCTGGTCGGAATTACTCCGTTCGGAATAAAGTGCCTAGTGCGAGTTTTTTACCAGCTCGATCGCGTTTGCGTTTACGTGAATTTATATGGAATCGAGATAGCGCCATCTACTGAAAAACGCGTGTCACTGACTCCTTTTCTTAAAAACTCGCACTTAGCACCTAGGTGGTCACAACAAAACATCAATACTGCAATCACCAAATGGTGATAATGACGAAACCTCAAATAGAGAGACAGAAAGGGTTATTTCTTGTAGTGTAAAAATAAAATTAATAAACATGTTGTATCTCACATACTATACTTCTGATCCTAAATAGGTAGAGTATGCACTATGAGTACCAGAGACTATAAATGTAAAGATATCGTAACACCCAGACAGAACAAAAATCAAAGTTTACCACACAAATTATTGTCCTGGGCAAAAATAGAACCCCTGCATCTGTAGCTCAGAAACTGCTACCGACTGAGCTATGAGACCAGTCAAACCTCTCAGTAAAACTTTAAAAGGCTGATGAAGAAGATATCTCTTGGTTAAGAGTCTTACTCCTTGCGCCAGCCAACAAACTTGTTTCCAATTCATCAAAGGACACGGTCCCAGTTGCGAAGTCCTGGAATACTTGGAGGATCCCTCAACTTGCCCTAACTCGCAATTTAGCAGCTATGCCAAAGGAACTTAGGAAGTTAGGACATTTCTTCAGTTTGTAGTTTTGACTTCCTAATAGATATCTTGGTACATAATACTGGAGGATAGTAGGAGGATAATATCACACAGCATCATGTAGCCCCAAACTAAGCAGAGCTTGTATTATGGGAACCACATAACTGATATACTAATATAATGTAATAAATGAAATATAATAATGTTTGTACATATTATACATAGAAAATACCCAGACCCGAGACTAACATCTTCAAATAATGCGAACATTTGTTCCGTGGCGGGAATCAAACCCGCCACCTTATGCATCTCAGGCAGACCTTCTTCTCTGTTTGGTCGTGTTACGAAATGGTGTAAATTAAATAAATTGACGACTCAAAGTGCGTACTGAATAAAGAAATTTTCACTTTCACTTTCGTTCACCCACAGCGCCACAAAGGCCATCAAAGGTATGCGAGGCAGCTCCCGCAAATTAATCCACACAGCATCAACACCAGCCTATATCAGTCTTCTGCTAGATATAGGCTTTACTTTTATAATTGTCAATGCTCTCTACAGCAGATTTAGTTGACTATCTAGTTAAAGACGTAGGATAGTTATGGCAAAAACAATAATGTTAGTAGGTACGATCTTATTTCTGTGCCTTATTTTGAAATTAACAAAACATTTTTTATATTATTTTTATTAAAAATATTTTTTAACAACGGTATAAAAATATTTAAAATTATAACCAAGTATACTATAATGTTCCTATTGTGAAATAAATGAGTACCTATGAGTATGAGTATTATAGATACGTAGCGTAGCGTAGCGTAGCGTAGCGTAGCGTAGCGTAGGACGCCCTTCGGCGAGGTGGAGTGACGATCTGCGAAAGGCTGCTGGTAGAAGCTGGATGCGTCGAGCTCAGGACAGGGCGCAATGGCGCTCATTAGGGGAGGCCTATGTTCAGCAATGGACTGCTATAGGCTAATGATGATGATGATGATTATAGATACGTCTTCAATCACGGTTACGACCACGACTATCAAATAAAATTGACTTGTACAACTTTGACTAGGTACTACTATCTAAATGCAGCAACTATTCCTTGCACAAGTTCAGTTTGAGCAAGTTGATTTGGACTTTGGACTCTCTTCCCTCGAAGTTAAAGTTTAACTTATCTGTTCATGTCTTAACTTGGCTTTCGGATAAAACTCAAATAAAAGCTTCCTGAGAACGAGGTGACAAAGTTACTCTTATTCGTGATATATGACCGTGTAGTTACTTTATGACTGTGTATGTTATTGTAGTGTACAAGAAAAGTTGAAAGATGGTGAACATCAGCGTGAAGCTAAAAAAGTTTGGTATCACAATATTCTGATAAAAATGATGTTAATTGTGTTATTTTAATACATTTGTATCTTTCTGCAGGAGTGAACGCCAACAGGAAATGGATCGTATTTTTTATAAATAAAAATAAATAATGCGGGACGTAATCACACAGCTTCATGTAGCGCAGGCTTGTATTATGAGAATCACATGATTGATATACTACACATATTTTTTTTGTTATTACATACCTATCTTACACAGAAAACACCCAGACCCGAGACAAATATCTACAGAACATGCAAACATTTGTCCCGCACCTGCAACCCCTGCGCCACAGAGTTCGAGAGATTTGTATACTAGCGGCCCGTCCTGGCTTTGCACTGGGTGGTTTTAAGTTTTTTATATATTTTTAGCTTATGTTACTCAAGGTGAATGTAGCTCTACAATGGTGCAAGACTTTTTGAAATCGGCACAGTAGTTTTTGAGCTTATTCATTACAAACAAACACACACACAAAAATACAAATTTTTCCTCTTTATAATATTAGTGTAGATGTAGATGTAGATTTAGATGTAAATGTAAATTAATTGTATACTGGAACCCCAGAGAGTACCAGTCGAATATCATTTTTTATGATACCGATTGATGGAACTAGCACATTGGCCCACCTGGTGTTAAGTGGTAAGAATTACCCATAACAAAGTATTGGTTCGTAGGTCACGGATGTTTGTAACGAGCCCTACGATGCAATACCCTGCGTGTATCAACTTGAGGCATGAAGGGGTTCAGCCACATGTACCTGTAATTTCACCGGCACCCGCAACCTTCAAACCGTAAATATCAACGCTGCTTCACGACAGAAATAGGCAGAATAGGCATCTCAGTTGCCAACAAAATTTAAAAATTTTGGTCGATTCGATTGACGTATTGATCAATGTAAAACATGATAGAAATAATAATTTCTATAATTTTTTATATCCTCCTGGTAATTTTGCAGGAGATGGCTGGTCTCCGCATCATCTATACTTAGTCAAACACCATCCTTGTCCTCATCGTATAGGTACACGTTATACTCTAAATATATAAAAACTGCAATGTGAACGACTGCTGAATGACTTACTTAATTAACTTTAACTTCTTCTTCTAGAAGAAGAAGACTGATTAACTGACACTACGGCGTAAACCGTAAGTCCTCGAGACTTGAAATTTTGATGTTATGTTCTTTGCATAGGGGGTGCACAGCTTAGAAATTAAAAGATTTCGTAAGGGTTGCAGATAATCCTAAGATGTTCTCGTAAGGGTTGCTTGATTTATTACCGAAGTTAATTAATTGCATATAGCTTGCTCGTCAATCTCACAAACAAACCCTTCAAAACAAAATTTCTTATCATCAAATATCTTTTGAAATTCGCGCAAAATTCAAATGTTTATCAACAAAGTCAAGCAGAAAAGTGAAGCGGGAAGCATAAAGATCACAGAACAAAATATTTGTAGTTCTCATCATAGAGATGACCATTGGGGCAATCAGGAATATATCAACTATTCATATCTTAAAAATTGATGAGCAGAACTGTCGGTAGAGCAAGAAACTGTGCTCTGCGATCCCGGACCCACATGAGGATTATGGACATAATATCCACTTTTTCCTAATGGAGGCCTATGTACAGCTTTATATAAATGTTTTAGTTTTTGTGGTTAGCTACTTAGTCTTTGATATTAAAAACTTGGCAATGTAAAAGTTAGGAATAGAGATTGGAACAAGAACTTCAAGCAGAGTTTCTTGCCAATTATTCTGTTTGGTCGCGTTACGAATTGGTGTAAATTAAAAAAATACGATTCAAAATGTACTTTACAGTGCTTATTGAATAAATACATTTTGATTTTATTGATTTTTCCTAGCGTACAGCCTGGACTGGCCGACTGGACCGAATGAATTGCACCGGCAACTCTGGGGTTATTTTTAATACTAATAAATTGTCACCTCTATCCAAGCACGGTGTAATGCCAGCTCTATGTCAAAGATCAAAGCAAGTTTCCGGCGCAACTTGTATAAGCTGATCAAATGTTAAAACTCTGCGCTTCTGCGCGAGAATTTTTAACTAAGCACTGAATCACGGGATACGCTTCGAATTAACTTTGCAGGGATTTAAAGTTTGCTCGTGGGATTTTGCCGCGTTTTTTGAGCATTTTTCTTGATAATGTCCTTCTTAAGATATGTCATTAGGTTATTTAAGTTAAGAGATAGATATATTTATTCAATAAAAGTTGATAACATAATTTGGTTAGCAGTGCCAATAGCAGAGCCTATGTTAGGTTTATCTAAGCACTAAGTTCTCACTTATTTTACATTTAACACAAGTAAACCTACATTACTATATCGGTTAGATAGTGTTTTATTACGGCAATTAACTTCTTTATAGTTAAAAAGTCATTTTAGATTACTAATTTGAATACACAAAGTAAAAAGCCATAGGAAGAAATGATAGATTCAATGCATCACTAGATAGAGAATCGTAGGCACATGTTAGAAATATTAAAAACTGGACATAATTAAAATTAAAGGTTACCAACTACCCTAATTTAGTATAGCTTGCCTTATACCTAGAATAAAATCAAATAAAAAATAGGAAAAGCGTCAGGAAGACTAAAGAGAGAGAGCGATGAGAAATCTTAAGGTAGGTGTGTAAATAAATAGCATCTTTGTTTAGTTATGCTAAAATCTGACTTTAATAATTAGGTCAAACCAATCATCCAAAATTGCCAATCACAATCTGAGGCCATTATTAACCTTCCTCAACGAGCCAATAAATGCATAATTAATGAAATTCAATGATCTAAAATAAGAAATCCATTGTTCAAGACAAATCCCTTGGAGACAACGTTTGAATTATTCAATTTATTCGATTAAGGTGCCTCGTATTAATTCCACGCGCTCGTGGAATTTGTAAGGTGGTTGGAAACATACGGGCAGTTATTGTGAGCGTGGAAAAAAATGACTTAGGTCTGGCCCTTGTTTAATAAACATTACAATTTGTAAAAATTTTAGATATTTGTTAAACTTTACGAAAAGTATATTTCAATAAAACTTAAATTGCTAATTAAAATCAAGACTACAGTTATGTTTAGTAAAATTTTACTTTTTAGTAATGTTCATAGAATTGTAGCTATAATAGTTCAATCATGTAAATTTTCTATTATTACAAATTTCTTGGGCATATACATTTTCCAACGTTAACTTGGAGACTTGTAGATGTCAGATGACATTATATTTGACAAAATATGTATGTTTTATTAAACAGGGGCCTGATGAGCTCGTCAAATACTTGTAACTAGACTTACATCCGAATACTGAAACGCTTGATCGTTTTAATTATTTAAAACACCCGCTATACTTTGGCATTTTATAAACCATGTTGATATTAAATATCTATAACTAACATCCTGAATAGTGGTGACATTTTAATATTAGAACGTCAATGTGCTCACCTCTTTTGATAGAGCCAATTTTTCAATAATCATTTTTAAATCTTTGCCAAATTAAGAAAGAAAAGTACATAAAACATGGTGGAATGTGTGCTACAGTAGCAAAATGGCAGCGCCTCAGCATAATATCTACTGTTTTAGCAGCAGACGCTGGTATTCTGCCCAAGCTATTATGTGTACTTATCATAAATTTAGTATATTACTAGTAGATGACCTGATCTCAAAAAAAAAAAACAACTTTTAGAATGAAAATTAATTGTTCGCACATGCGCATCTGTGATGAACTAGTGAAGTTTGCTTGATAATCAGCGGCCTAATCCGTGGCCACAGATAGTTTGACAAAATTTCAAAACCAAATGTGTATCATAGTCTTACCCTTTTCCACTCATGAATGATTCATGTTTAGCCATTATTGTTTTTATCTCAATCTTTTAAAAAAACCAAACTCTTTGATACCTATTCATATTTAAATTTAATATTACAATATTACATTACTTATTTCAGGTTTACAAATGCTAGGCGATACCCCACGTAATATTCACCCCTATTGCCTGCACAGTCTGCAAACGTAATGGAAGAGAATCGTTTACATATAATTACGCAAAGCATCATTGTAAGCGGTTAGCGAGTAGGCACGGTGTGGGGAGCTAATTTGGATTGATTGTCTGTCATGAATTCCATAAGCCTCTTCATCAGACGTGACAGACAAACAACCTAATAAATTATTGAAAATATAAGCAAAATTAAATTTTTCAGAGAATATCTGCCAAACGGACCTCGGAATTGACATAAACTTAGACATATATTATTAGAAACTGATCACACAACACAACAAAATAAAAATGTTACAAAAAATAGAGAAAAAAATAATATAGAACATGGTGGAATGTGTACTACAGCAGCAAAATGACTTAGCAATGATTTAGCAGCGGAAGCTGATATTCTGCCGAATCTATCATGTGTAGAACCATTAAACCCTTGAATTCGCCCTGGGGTGGTAGGGTTACAATCCCCCTTAAAGAGGGAGATGTAGCGGTTTTAACAAATTTTATTTAAAAAAGTCTTACCTAAATGACGATGCTGAAATAATATTTTATTAATAATTGTAATTAATATAGTCTCCAATGTAGTATTAGAAATACTACATAGGAGATAATCACATGATAAAAAAAAACATGAACTCTCAAATATAACTAGGTAATCTAATCAGCAGTTTAACCGACCTTTAGTTTGTCAGTACTCATGGGCATAACTGCCAGCAGAGTGGCACCCTTGATTTTGTGATGTTGTGGCTACATATTATCCAAGGCAGCAAAACTATTGTTTGATTCTCAATATTTTTGAGAAACCTCGCACCTAGCTCACATTAAGTAGGATCTCGTACCCACTCAGTGGAGCGTAGAAACTACCTCCATTTCTTGCAAAAATAGTTTTTCCCCGGAATATTCCCGAAGGTTGAGTCTTGCTGGCTCATTAAGCCTTCTTGTTCAGTAAACAAGTTCAAACTTGAGCGTTTTTCCAAGAGCGTTGTCTTGTTACAAAGATGTTAGAATAAGTACTACGAAAGATAATTTTGTGCCTTGTTATTTTTCTAGTTTTACCAAGTTTTCAAATACATGGTAGAATAATTTTAACTTAAGATTTTGACAAGAAAAAATAATAAATACCTTCAAGAGATATGCCAGAACCGTAGCAAGCCTTTCCCTTAAGGAAATTGGTATGAATATAAAGTTAAGATAAAGAAAGATAAAGATTAATTTGTTTGCTTTAACATAATGTAGGTTACAGTTATTGTAGGTCTTAATAATATTTTTTGTTTCAATGTATCCCTTTAAATTAGGCATGCAATTATTTAAACTTATATTATGTAAGTATTTAAAATTATATAATAATTATCTGAATTATATTATTGCGTAAATTTGTCATAAAATTAAATGGAAAAGTTAGATAATCAACTTAAAAGTCATTAATATTAGGTCCTTACATATGAAATTGGCGTTTTATATGTAGAATTTCGATAAAATTGATTTCTCAATACATACTTTTTGTATTTTTTCTGGAACTACAAATCCTAATCCCCTAAAATTTTTTAAGTATAATGGGACAACATTGTGAAAACTATGCGTAGCTTTATTTAAAAAAAGAAAACTATCAAAAAAAAAAACAACGAATTAATGCATTGAAAGCGACAACACATGAAATGAACTGTTTTTAAGTTAAATAGTATTTATTGAATTTTCAATCCATGCAATAAATTAACGTTCCGAATATAAATTATTTTTTTATATGTCTGTTGAATAAATAAAATATGTACAAAATAAAATAGAGTGAAAAAACACTAATTTCATAGGTAAGGACCTAATATTATAATAACACTCACTTAACTTTTCACTTGACTTTACTTTTGTATTTTTCATTTTTGTTTCACTCTTTGTGAAAGATGTTACAACGTCAACTGTATTCGCTTTTTGCATTTAATATTTTGCAAAAAGAACTTAAAGGATAACAAATGAGATTAAACTAAAAGCCAGTTGAAAAAGCTCGTAAGTCAGACATAACTAATTCTTTATTAGGTTCCAATCCAATCTCCTATAGCTCGCAGCTCGCAATAAACTTTTCTTAAATCTTATCCCAGATTTTTACGCAAATTACAAGCCTAATTAAATTTATTAGGCTGGGGTGAGGTATGGCCAGAGAAAACGCGGCCTGTTTGCTTATAAATATAAATATAGTGTTGGAATGGGTGTAAGTTCAGTAGCGAAACACTTTACCGACATTCCAAATAATATCGATCAAAAAAATATAATCCTAGGTATCTTTTGGTTTTGATTATGCATTGATTCGTAGTACGCACGCTGATTTTCTCCAGTTCGAAAACTTGGATAATAAAAGCCACCAATAAAAGCGGATTGAAGGCGAATTGACGCCTTAGAAATGTGGTGTTCGAGGCGTCTATTAAGAATCCCTAGAAAGAACCAACTTGTCTACAATGAGAGAGTTTAATCTGGAACGATTCAAACGTCTGTCTTCTATTTTACCTACACCAAATACTCCAATATTTTGGGCATATCGCGCTCAGAATCCCCAATAGCGTAACAGGCTAAATAGAAGGCAAAAGACCAAGAGGGAGAAACCCGAAACACTATGTCTGACGAGGTGTCGGAATAGCTGGAAACTCTAGTTAACGTCTCACTCCATCAAGCCCAAGACCGTGGCCGATGGAGGAAAATCATTAACAGTGTCCTTGCACGGAATTGCGATTCTCAACCATGGGGAACAATTAAGGAGGAGGATGTATTGATTGTTTTTTCAAGATCAAGGACAAAGGTACACAAACTCAGTTTATACGAACTTTATTCCAAAATACATTTGTTTATTTAGTTTACTTTTAAAATACACAATATTTTTAAGTAGGTTATAATTAAGTATCGTCTAGCCATTGGGTAAACATGAAAATTGTGTGAAACGCGTTCTCAAATAATTCTGGATCTGAGTATTTGACAATTTCCTATAGTTTGACTTTTATAGTGATCTTAATCATTTTGCATGTCTCTGACAATAATTATCAACACTTTCTTTCACATGATTCTATAATAAGTACTCGTACCTTCATGAAGTCGATTTATGTATTTAAAAAGTATTTGATTCATTGATTTATCTTAAATCGTAGCAAAAAAAAACAATTTTTCCCGCTAGCGGTTTAAACAAACCTCACAAATAATAAATAAGAAAAACACGACGTTGCCTCCTGTGTACCACTCGTTACAATTACACTTAACTTAAAAGAAACTACTTAATTCGTAGAAGGCAATACAGCAATTACCTAATTAGCCTAAAAGCGATGCCCTAAATAAATGGGAATTAAATACACGTAATTAGCTCAAGGGAGATGGCAAAAATGTCTACCATTATTTCGAAATCGTTTGTCTAAATGTGGATTTGATTCTCGCTCCAGAATAAATTTTTGGTATCATTTGCATAATATTTTCCAGTTCTTACTGTGTCTGATGAGTACAGATCATTGAGTCATTGAGTTCGAGTTGGTCATTGAGTCAATTTGTGAACCAATCATTGAACGAGTCGGTCAGCTTTCATCGGTCAATGAGCGACTCAGTTAGTGACTTATAGCCGATTCCTATAACCTATATACTGTATTAACGGATTTTATTTCTTTCTATTAACGGATAACGCTACGTTTTCCCTTGAAATACTGTCTAAAATTTGACAGTTTTTCCGGGGAAAACGAAGCGTTATCGGTTACGGTAATTTATACGAATCGGTTAGAGACTGTGTCAAATTGTAAAAAATACAAAAATATTACTGATCAAAAATTTACGATTGAAACAAACAAACCAAATCAAGTATTATTTGGTGTTAGTATATATTCAGGTCACGTGCGTTGCGTCGTATCATGAGGACATGACGGCGCGGCGGCGCGTCGCTGTAATATGCACGTGACAGCCCTACGCGACACTGCACCTGAGGTACAGTGAATTTACAAAAAATACATTTAATATCAATAAATCATCTTAATATAGTAAATTCCTATCTTATTTACCCGCACCGTAATGTTTCAAAACGAAAGTTTTCAATCAGTGCGTCCTATCTGTCATGACATACGGAGCCGAAACGTGGACACTCACAGTACGGCTAGTCCACTAGTTTAAAGTCGCTCAGAGAGCTATGGAACGAGCTATGCTCGGAGTTTCTCTGAAGGACAGAATCCATAACGAGTATATCCGACATAGAACTAAAGTTGTCGAAATAACTCAGAGAATTAGCAAGCTGAAGTGGCAGTGGGCTGGCTATATCTGCCGAAGAACCGATAACCGATGGGGTAAACGAGTTCTTGAGTGGAGACCGCGGCTCGGCAAACGTAGTGTAAGACGCCCTCCGGCCAGGTGGGGTGACGATCTGCTGTTGGCTGCTGATAGAAGCTGGATGCGTCGAGCTCAGGACAGGGCGCAATGGCGCTCATTGGGGGAGGCCTATCTCCAGCCGTGGACTGCTATAGGCTGATGATGATGATGATGATGATGAGTATATCAGTCATGTGATTCCCACCATACAAGATCTGCTTAGTTTGAGGCTAATGTTGTGTGATGGTGTCCAGGTTAAATTTTCACTGCAAGGCTTTTTTTCAAAATTTAGAAGCTGGACTTGTATATTTTTTCGCATTACGAATAACAAAACAAACAATATCACGAATTTCTCATTTTAAGAAAAGTTTAATTTGTTTCTTTCTCCTATCACAATTAACTTTCCTATTATGTTGAAATAAGGCTTCGAAATGTTAAGAAGCCAGTTAAAATAATAAGTCACATGTTTTTACAAGTTGCCAACTGAAATTCTAGGGAAACAATAAAGTTCGCTGTTCACGTGGCATTTCGGCTTAGAACAGAAGTCAGCTTTAACTTAATTACAATATCTAGGTATATTCAGCACCAAGCCATTATACAGCTGCAAATCATTTTATGTAAATATCTGTCTAAATAAGACTAAGTAATGTTATGTTTTGATGAAATAATTGACGTGACTAAGAGTGCTACTTATGTTCCCATGGTTTTTATAAATGTATTTTTACTTTAAACACCGATCTTTGGTGCTGAAAGAGGAATCATTAAATATTTTAAATGTGTCCATTTGCAACATGACAATCGTGACGACGAACAATAACGTGTTCTCATGCATATAAAATAGGTTTAAAGTATTGAAATATTTAAATTCAGAAAATGTATTTTAATATCTCGTTGTTTACTTAAAATGTATTAATATTAAATAATAGCACACAACTTTGGAGCTCAATCATTACTCGTGATATCTATAAAATAATTGATCACCGGATTGACAGATTTTCTGTTGTGTTCTTATTTGGAATATCCATCCAACCTATTTATTTGCCACTTAACTTGTCCGTAGCGCCAACTAATACATAGGTTTTTGGCTGAAAATCAGCGCTGAGCGTCCGTCGTTCAGCACATGCTGAGCCAACCCCTATTTCGGCGCAGTGTGGCTATATGGGGCTTAAATATTAGGTACTTTTATAAATCTACCTTGGCCACTACCTCTGCTCATAGGTACTAAGCTTTTTTTTTGTTATATACCTTTGTGATTTGTGTTTTATAATTTAACCTATGTAGTACATTGTACAGTGTCCCTGCCTTCTTGTGTCGAAATAAATGTTTTTTTCTTTCTTCTTCTTCTTTTTCCAACTGAAAATCGGAAAAAAGCAGGAAAATCTGAAAGTGCTTTTTTCTATTGGTTTTGTATATGAACACTAAAATTAGAACAATTTAACGTATCAGGTCAGCCTCAGATAATTTTTGATAATGATTTCAAAAAGTAACAATTGAACATTTGTTTGTAATATACATTACATCCCAAAGCCAAAAGCCGGCTTGAAACTTGCATCTGTCTCCTGAACTACCGTTTCGCAACATGCGAGGAAAAATTCCAAGAAAAATAATGCGAAAGTTACATATCTTAGGAAGAAGTTAATTTACTTTATATCGTTGTTCGCGAATTAAATGTGTTTTCGCGGATTTCCATTTTGATTCAGCTTATCTTGATTAAGGAATGGGACATAGGGATGAGAATGTAAATCCTACTATCCTTGCTAATCCTATGATGTTACTACTGATATTAATAAATCTGTGCGTCTTTATCTCTACATCTCATTAGTGGCTATGTGGATTTAAATTAAATTTTGGAGAATTATAGATGAATTAA
Organism: Horisme vitalbata; assembly: GCA_951804965.1. NCBI lineage: Eukaryota > Metazoa > Arthropoda > Insecta > Lepidoptera > Geometridae > Horisme > Horisme vitalbata. Next base: position 1,090,014 of record OX638096.1, read on the forward strand.
GGCTTTGTTACATAGGCTGCTTTTTGTCTTGGTGTAGGTGATAGCATCAATTTGAGCAGAGATAAGAATTTTTTTACCCCTGCTCAGTCACTTTTTTTTATGGTACTTGAAGATGGAACTAGCACATGGACCACCTGCCGACTGGGAGCGCGCCTTTCGGCTTCAGAAGAGCCACATAGAGAGCATACGTGCCATAGTCCGGGTACCACAAGATACGTCTGCGCGTCCGTTCTATAAAACACTGGGAATATTGACTGTGCCCGCTCTTGTCATATATAAAGTTGCAGTATATGTGCATAATAATTTAGATAAATACCCAAGGTACGGGGACAGCCATACGCACAATACAAGGCACGCAAACAGGCTGAAGGCAATACCGCGGCGGCTCACGAAAACGTCGAAACTGACCTACGTGATGGGGCCGTCTGTGTACAACCGCGTCCCGATTTCAATCACAAGCGCACCATCTACGCAATCCTTTAAAAACAAACTTCGTACGTGGCTCATTTCGGAGACTATTTACGACTATGACCAATTTATGGCCATTAAATGTGCCTAAGTATAATTGTGTGCTAACAATTCAAATCATAATAATGTTCAAATTTAAAAACGGGAGTTTTCACGTACCGTTACATCGGTGAAGGCACCGACGGCGTTTCGACTCGTTAAGAGAGTCTTCATCAGGGTGAGTGAACGCGACGCTCTCCCTCCGGTGCCTTCACCGATGTAACGGTACGTGAAAATTCCCGTTTTTCAATATGAATGAGTTAATTCACGTTAGTTTCATAATAATGTACCTAAATTTATTAAAATGACTTAATTATTATTTGTATCACTATGTATACAGCGTATTATATTTAATCAAATACTGAAGTATGTTTGACCTGTAACTGTATAGTTATTAATAAATAAACTATGAACTATGATGTTGAGTGGAAACTATTACCTATCACAAAGCATTGCTACATAGACAACACTTAGGGGATACGTGACTGTTATGTGGCATTGTTCTATTCCAGGTAGCCTCGTTGCGGATTCTATCCTTGAGAGATACGCCGATATTAATTATTAACCATTACTTTTAATAAAGTATTGCTTCGTAGGTCATGCATGTTTTTTTGAGCATTCCCTACAATGAAATACCCTGCTTCGATCAACCTAAGACATGAAGGTGTAAAACCTCATGTGCCTATAATTTCACCGTCACCTTTCAAACTGAAACACAGCAATGCTGCTTCACGGTAGAAATCGGCATGGTGGTAGTATTTCCCTGGATAAACCCTTTACAGATAACTTTAATACTTACAATAAGGTATCTTAAACTATAATAAGTAATACACGTTAACTAAATAGTAGTACATCTTGTATTATTATCGACTTAATTCTAACTTTATAAAGGTTAAAAAATCTATTGCATGAAGCAGTAAATCGAAACGGCTGTTACAATTCAAGTCACGAATGAGATCCTATAGGACTCTCCGTCAATGCCGTGCCGTGAACGGACGTGCTGATTTCATCTTTATTTTCATGAAAATTTTGAGTACTATCTTACTGATATTATAAATGTGAAATTTTCTGAATATTGATGTATGTATGTTACTCTTTTAGGACGCCCTCCGGCCAGGTGGAGTGGCGATTTACGAAAGGCTGCTGGTAGAAGCTGGATGCGTCGAGCTGAGGTCAGGGCGCAATGGCGCTCATTAGGGCAGGCCTAATGTTCAGCAGTTGATTGCTGATGATGATGAATATAAGAGTCATTAATATTTAAATCATATTAACAACGAAAAAAGAAACAGGGTCACTTAAACTTTTGCATCTAGATCATACACAAAGTTCATCATGGAATTTAAAATATTTTAATACACTGAACAGGAGTAGTTAAATATAGGATACTGTTTTTGTATATAACGATTTATTTATTTGTCTGCCTATCAGAAGAAGAGTTGTAGTATTATTTGGATCAGACTTGTCCAGCATACCATCCTTTCGGCCTAGTTGGCCAAGCGAAGACAGAAAAAGATTTTGAATTGAGAACTTCCTCCTTTTTTGAAGTCGAGTTTAAAGCTAGAAATAACGTGCTAATATTTTTTTGAGTCCGAGACTAAAATAAATGGGCTTTAATAATTATTATAATTATGAATGTATTCATTGAAGTAGATATTTACTGGATTAATACTCGTGGCGATGCTTACTTAGCTGTTATTAGCATTAGTATTAGCATCAACTTGGTTTAGTACATCATCTTTGTTAAGAAACACTCTTCTCCGTCACTACTTGGACGGAGGACCGTTTTGTGGCATTTAGATCTGAGCGCTTCCGTGCTTCCAAAGGCACGTTGAGATGTTCATCCCAGCTTTTTCAGTCACTAACCAATGTCACAGGCCTTCGGTCAGCATAAACTCTGACACCAGTATTCGCCATTAGCTTATGTATACAAAAAATAAGATGAAACAGATTATTTCACAAATCACATCACGCTTATATTATAAATACGGAATTTTGTGTATGTGTGTGAATATGTTTATGGTTGCGGATTGATTGAACGGATTTGACTGAATCTTGGAATATATATAGTTTATGACCTGGATTAACACATAGGCTATATCTTATTTTTTTCCGGGTATTACGCAAGCGAAGTCGCGGGTGGAAACTAGTGCCATAATACTTTTTTTTACAACATGCCATGTCACAGTATTGTATGGACAGGCCTATAAATCGGAAATAGGTCGATAAATCAATTGTAACTTGACAAGCGCTGCATCGATAACTTGAGAAACTTGCTATGACCTAAGTTTCGTCCTTACGACCTAACTTCAGTGACCTAGTTCGTTAAGTTTCACACTATCCCTATGTAAAACAAAGTTCGTATAACATTAGCAGCGTAACATTTATACATTAACTAGTAATTGCTGCGAAAGTTTAAATGTTTGTTGGTGACGATAAAAGCTGAATCGATTCAGATGATATTTGAACACAACGAGTCATTTAGATTGATAATAAGATTGTGATAATGCCTTCCGCATTTAAGATGTTTCTCACAGATACATAATAATAGAACTGTAATGGCAACTGGTAAAGCCAATTCATCATCATCATCATCAGCCCATGTAGCAGTCCACTGCTGGACTTAGGCTTCCCCCGAAGAGTGCTATTGGGCCTTGTCCTTAGCTCGACCACACCCAACTTCTACCAGTAGCCTTTCATAGATCGTTATTCCATCTAGTCGGAGGGCATTCTACACTACGTAAACACTATATACTAAGTATAAGTACATAATTATACAACCCTTAAGAACCTCATTTGGTCACTAGCTCATGCAAAACAGAAAGGAATGATGCTGACTGATTTGTTAACCGTAAAAGTCCTAGAATTAGATATTTGACATTTGGGGAGGAACTATGTTCTTTGCATAGAGGACCTAAGAGTGCTATAAAGATCACTGAAATCAAAAGGGTTGCAAAATACATTATGAAATCATCCCTGAAAGGTTGCAAGTAGAAATACTTCTTTCTAGGCAATAATTGTATGTTTATCTTTTTCGGGCCAAAATCGAACATCAAAATGTTATTTAAAAAAAAAAACTAAAGACAAAAGCATCAAGAAAATTCTAACATTGTGGAATTATATTAGACGGTAAATTTGATAACCGAAATACATTACAAGATATGTGTACTCTTATGGGTAAAAGAGTTCTTGAGTGGAGACGGCGGCTCGGCAAACGTAGTATAGAACGCCCTCCTGCCAGGTGGCGATCTGTGGAAGGCTACTGGTAGAAGCTAGATACGTCAAGCTCAGGACGCAATGGCGCTCATTAGAGGAGGCATATGTCCAACAGTGGACTGCTATAGGCTGATGATGATGACATGGTTAAGGTTGTATTAAGTATATTTCCTAATCACTTACCCCCATAAACATATATATTCCCTATATAAAATATATTACAAGTCAACCACGAAATATCCAGATTTGCTATCATATCATTAAATCCTGATAGCTTCGTAGATTCTCCCAGGCATGAGTAGCCTAACCCACATCACTGGAATCATTCTCAACCGTCCACCTACTCGTAGTAAACTTTATAATCCTTTGCATACATCACCACGTAATAACCATTCAACAAGCCCATAAGGGCGGGTCGGTCAAGATTAATCAAACTAAGTACATAGTTGACTCCATACGAAACGTTTAGTGCACCAATAAAACGGATAGGGGGCGCTCGCGGTAATCCCCTTAATTTAGAGACTTTCTAAGGATTAAGAGATTTTAGTTTGTAAGAGGAAGTTGGGTTTACATTTTTAGGGTTTGACCAAAAGATACATTTTGAACCAAAATTAATTCAATTGTAAAGAAAAGCTCGTTTTTAGGGTGACGATACCGAGCCAGTCAAACGAACCCTCATGGTGCCGCTTTGTCCGTCCGCCCGTCTGTCACACCTGATTATTTCAGGAACTAAATAAGTTATTGACTTGAAATTTGGTATATATTTAAAATGCACGAACTGAATAAGATTTCCAGTAAAAATAAAAATATAATTCCGTTTTCTTCCCCAAGGGGTCCAAAATTAAAGATGTCAAAGTTTCAAACTGAAACCAACAGGTCGAGTGGGTTATCATATCAAAAGGCCTAATGTAAACTGCTCGAAACAGTTTTTTATTAATTTATATCATGCACAGATTTTGATTAGAAAAAGTAGATATTTCCCTCACTCTAACTCACTTTCTCAATATATGATATCCAAGAGAATACAATACTGAATGTATGAATTATATATTTTTTTTTATTATTTATTTACCGGTCTTGTTAAACATCTTATTGAGTTATACAACTATGTCCCGATCACCGTTGGAAATATGACCACATAATTATCATACAAGACATTTACAGTATTTATTGAGATATTGTTATAACATATTTGTATTACTATCCACAAAAAAACTTAAAAAAATATATGCAAAGCTAATTTTTTTGCCAATTCTTCTCTGTTTGGTCGCGTTACGAATTTGTGTAAATTAATAAAAAATACTTTTAAAGTGTACTTTACAGTTCTTAAAATACATTTTGACTTTGACTTTGACACATAATAAAAAGTATTAGATTCTGAACTTGTATATCAAAACAACTTACTTGTATTGTTATCCACATCAGAATTAAGTGAAAACAACTTCGTGAAAACAAATTCAGATTTGTAGAAAATACCAAATTTTTATGTGATATAGGGCAATTGTATCAAAAACACAAACTTTGAAGATATTTATATCATTATATAAAACTTAATTTAGTTTCAAGAGTAGCGACAGCCACGTGGATTAGACAGAAAAATAGACTTTTTTTGCACAGATCAAGAATAAGCAACTTAATAGAAACGGGTAAAACTTAAGTTTAACTTAATATACTCAAGTACTTTTAGTGAAAACGGGTTTAACTTATACCCGTTTTCACTGCGTATAGGCGTATAGTGATAAAAATATCTTCAGATTTTGTCACTAAAGATACAAATTTAGATCCAAGCGATTTTGTCCACAATAAAAAAAATTAAATAAATAAATAAATAAATAATAAATAAATAAATAAATAATTGTCTTGACTTTCCTTCGCGTTACCACCAATTGTAAGGGTCTTGATTTTCCTTCGCTCTGCCACCAATTTTAAGGGTCTTGACTTTCCTTCGCTTTGCCAACAATTGGAAGGGAGACCGATTATAGGCATTACCATATTTAGGCTACGAAAAGCAAGTTGTTGGTTTCGGCTTAGAGGCTTTTGGGAGGTTGAGTAGCTCTCTATTAATTACTAATTTGAATTAAAAAAAATACAATTTTGGTTAAAAAACAATTTTTTTTAAAATTCATAATTCATTTATTAGCTTTAGGTATTGGTACAATAGTTCTTAATCATAATTAATCATCCTTGATACTTAGTCAATTAGAGACATGCAAATAATTAATAAAGCGCATTGACTTGTTGTTAGTAAACTTTAATGGCCTTACTTATGAACATCTTTCAAAAGATAAACGATGTTTAGGCTATTGCCATTTCTTACCATTGGATAATGACAAACAGTGACAGGGATAACTTTGAGCGATGGTTAACTTTGAGTAGCGTTCATATGTAAGGAGGTTTCTCTTTAAAAAGCGTCATGCAGAATTTAAATAAATGTTCAGAAAGTCAGACACAGATTAAAATTTTTGTTCAAGAATAAATAAATAAATAATGCGGGACGTAATCACACAGCATCATGTAGCCCCAAACTAAGTAGAGCTTGTATTATGGGAACCACATGATTGATATACTAGACATGTTTTTATTTTTTTTGTAAATACATACATAACATACATAGAAACACTCAGACCCGAGACAAATATCTACAGAACATGCAAAAATTTGTCCCGCAGTGGGAATCGAACCCGCAACCTTCTGCGTCTCAGGCGGACCTTCGCCCACTGCGCCAGAGAGGCCGTCAACAATATATGATATAAGAAGCCATATTATATCATATATTGTAAAACAGACATTTAAAAAACTCTGTTTGGTCGCGTTATGAATTGGTGTAAGTGTACAAAGTGTACTGTAATGTGCGTCCTGAATAAAGAAATTTTCACTTTCACTTTCATAGCCTAAGTTTTCGTTTTAACTAGGTAACTATTTTGTTGCACGCTAGTAAACAAGTTGTAGTCCTAACAAGGTATTATTATTATTCACTAGGGAATCTAAGCAAAGTCAGCCCCGATCTCACGAAGTCAAGTATTGCCATCAACCGTAGTGACGTACAAATGGTAATAGGGCATGTGGGTTGGAGATTGCATGGCACAGCTTCTGGCACCGCCGAAGTTGTTCTGCCCGTCAGTGGCCTAGGGATTTAGATGTGCCGGCGTAAGGCTGCGCTATGCCGCAATCAGACGGCCGCCACAGCCCCGTTTGTTAGATAACAGGGTATCTTGAGCAGATGTGGTTGGCTTGGGTTCCGAAAATGGAAATAGAAACTTTACACCCTTCTTTCTTAATAATCCACATTTTTTGAACTTTTCAGCCCTTGTTATTCTTAGTTATCCGCATTTTTGGAATCTTTAAAGCCCTGTTTTTCTTTATCCACATTTTTCGCCATAGAAAAGCTTCGGCGTAGCAATATGATTCAAATTATCAAAAAAATTCTAAAGTCAAATTCGACCGACACTGTCCTAATAAAAATCATTAGCCTCAAGGAAAGCTCAGTTATTTTCATATCAATAAGGAGCCGTCAGGACCTGAAGGTTATTGCGATAGCTCCACACGCCTCATTACTCTTACATTACCGGCTGGAACACGCAACATTATTCACTATTACCTGGGGTGTAAGGCCGAGTATTGCGTGCGCGAGCTGATGAATATTTATTATGATCAGGATGTTTTTACGGCGTGTTTTTATAATCTTGCTGTAGTATGTCTTATTTGTGATGATGCTGTGTTTTCGAAAGAATGTAAGCTTTAGGAATGTTCGCTAATAAGATCGTGTCTTTTTGCTAAAATTCTAGAGTCTAAGTTCTCAGAAAAATCCGAATTTTTTAGCCTTTAGCGTGTAACAAAGACGTGATTACAAAGACAAAAAAACACGTAATTTTGATTATTTGTTATTAAATATGTACTGTTATGAATAAATTGTCTCCATTAGAAATGGACCGAATAAGTTTTTTAAATTTTATACCGAACATTGGGCAACCATTTGTATTCGTTAAAATCACGTCTCATTACTATCTGATTGCGTTTTTTAAATCTTTTTCTATATATTTTTATAAATCGTATGTTTTTTTAACTAGCAATATAAGATCAATGTTATAACTTACACTAATAATTCCTTAACTCAACAATACTAACATTTACGTGTCGTGACAAACAAGCGTAACATTCATGTCCCCTAAAAAGTAATTTGTTTATCTAAATTTTAATAAACCATAAACCCGCACTTCCTTGCAACGGCCTGATAATCCGCTCAAATCACCTCTCATCCATCACGTCGATATACGCGTAAAGTTTACGACTCAAGGAACCCTGAATTTACGTACATCATTCCAGACCTGAGGGTAAATATACTATACAGAGCATACTTACGCTGCGTTTCGAAACGCGCCGCCCAGCGCACGCCACGCCCGTCAGAACCACTAGTATTATAAAGTGAAAAAAATTGTATTTATGTGCGTGTGTATGTTTGTAATGAATAAACTCAAAAGCTACCGTGCCGATTTCAAAAAATCTTTCACCATTGGAAAGCTACATTCACCCTAAGTAACATAGACTATAATTATTGCTAGAAAAAATTAAGGATCCTTACCAAAACTTATGTAACGTAACCCAAGGTGTAAAAATGGTGCCCTAACCCGTGCGAAGCCGGGACGGGCCGCTAGTTGTATATAATTTGAGTCTTATAGTCTTTTAATAGATCTCAAATTGCATTTATCGAAGTTTAACCGCACACGACTCGCGTTTGCCTCGCACCTGCCTCATGCCAACTCCGCGCTCACGAACGTAGTAGTCTAGTCACTAGTAGTACAAGAGTACAAGCGGGTGCGAGGCGTGCGCGATGCAAACGCTGATTTTGGGGCGAGCACAACGCGTGTGCGTGGTCGGCGCGGGTCGTCTGCACACGCTCTTAGAATACTTACACTTATGAAATTTACATGCAAGCGAAAGTTGGCAAGTTAATTTAATTTTAAAGTCAAAATAGGGGTGTAAAGGATTCCAACCCACATCTTCAGAACCCAAGCCAACCTCACCTGCACGTGGTGCACCCTGCTAACTAACAAATGGATCTCTGGCAGCCATCTAATTGCGGCATAGCACAACCTAACACCGACATAGCTAAATACCCTGGCCGTCGACGGGCAGCTGCGTCAGCGGTGCGAAAAGTTGTACCCAGCGTGGATTATGAGCATATGGATATGGGCCCTCTTTTAGGCTGATTTAGGTTGGAGTGGTGTGGTGTGTAGTCAAAATAGGAAAATTTATAACAGTTAAATAAAAAACTTCCCCTATTGATAAAGCCGCTCAAATTCCTTGTAAATTTATTTCTTTACTATCCTTGCTCTAATATTATTCCTCTTTGTAATATAGCATGTCTTTCTATCATTCTGTACATAAATTGTGTCGGTTAATGTCCTATGCCTTGCTGTATACGTATATCGCGGAGCCATGTCGATAATATGTTAAGACTGGGTATGATAGTTTAGGTGGGAGTTGAAATCTTGGATTGGAGCACAAAGTTTTGCAACTACGGAACATAATCAGCAAAATACTAGGTTGAAAACGAACTACTTTTATGCATAGACCGAGCATATTATAAGAGTTTTGTGTCTAGAGTCATTAATGCATTTGCTCCGAATTAATGACCAAACTATTTGATATTCGATTTCATAAGATTTCAAAACGTTCGGTAGCCCAGAGGCTCGAACATAAATTAAAAATAAATAAATCTGGATCAACGCTTCAAATAAATAATAAAGACATCCACTACGAAGAAAGAAAAACTAGTTATCGGTTCGGCTTTTGTATCTTATTCCGTAGAAATAAAATTGCGATTCCAAAGAAATCTTCTTTTGTGGTGTAAATAAATTCTTATTACTAGCTAAACGTGTTCTTTCTTCAAATCCGCTTGTACCCCCGCAGTGGGGTTTACCCCAAGTGCTCATCGCCTCGTGAATTTACCTGCGGTCGAGTGCCCCGTAAGCTGGGTTCAGCGACACTCAACTTTTATTTAAGAAAACTAGTATTCACAGATGTGAAACTTTTTTTATGAAACCAGAAGATGGAACTAGCTAATGGCCCGCCTCATGTTAAGTGGAATCCATTACTTATAAAAAAGTATTGTTTCGTAAGTTATGCATATTTGGGACGTACCCTACGATGCAACGCCCTGCGTCCATCAACTTGAGGCCTCGTGCACTTCTAATTTTACCGGCACCCACACTCTTCAAACCGAAACTCTTTATATATTATCTTGCATTAGTGCACCGCCATCCTTTAAAGCTCTGCTCTTCTTATCCTTACTATGGTTGCCTGGAAGAGATCGCTTTCAACGATAAGGCCGCCAATTGTATTACCTACAGGAGTATTAATATCTGTATATCTATCTATATATCTATCTATCTTAACACAGCAATACTGCTTCACTGTAGAAATAGACATGGTGGTAGTATTTCCACGTCCTTTACAAAGAACTCTACTACATTTATTTTAACCTACGAAAAAATCCCGCGAAATTTTACAGATATTGCTAATATCTAATATTATCCAAAGAAAATAAAGCAATTTATTAGTAAGCTAATATATGTAGCAAACTATATATTATATGAAGAATGTGATTCTTTCATCCGTATATCACGCCTCACATAACATAATCTAACCAATGCTTAGCTTATTGTATGCTTCACAGGTCTGAACTAGACTTATTACATTCTCTATTGTGTCTGAAATAGCACCAGATAAGAGGTTATCTTTCAGTCGTAATTGTAGCTGATGGTGTTACAATAAATAACATAAGCTACGCCGATGACATGGTACTGCTAAGCCCATCAATCAGTGCTCTCAGAAAGCTGCTAGCATATGTGAGAGGTATGCGGGGGCCCAAGGGCTTAGGTGCAACGCCAGCAAAAGTGAGCTGATGATTTTTAAAGCTGGCTCAAAGAGTTACGAGGAAGTTCCACCAGTCTTGCTAGCAGGTAGGGAACTCAAAAGAGCGAAGAAGTTCAAGTAGGTACCTGGGCCACTGGGTCTCTGAGACACTCTCGGATGATGTAGATGTGGAAAGGGAACGCAGGGCATTATTAGTCAGAGCTAATATGTTGGCCCGTAGATTTGCACGATGCAGTATGGCCGTTAAAATAAGTCTGTTTAGAGCGTACTGCCAGTCTTTTTATACGTGCAGTCTATGGGTCAAGTACACACAGCGATGCGGGAATGCCCTGCGCGTCCTGTAAAATAATGGGTTCAGGGTGCTGTTGGGGCTGCCGCGCTTCTGCAGCGCATCGGGTATGTTTACGGATGCACGCGTAGATGACTTCTACGCGATCATCCGCAAAAGGACAGCGTCTATGATGCGGTGCGTGCGGAGTAGTTCCAACAGCTACCTGCATGTTATAGCGGAGAGGATGGATGGGGATGGTGCCTTCATTAGGCACTGGACGAAAGTGCACACTGTGCAATCGTGATCCAGTGCTCCATTGAGGTATTATGGTTCATCGATACCTATCTCTTTTCATTGTGTTTTTAATTTGTCTTTAGTGTTTTTTGTTTTTTAATTGTGTAACCTTTTATTTTTTGTGTGTCTTGACTATGGCTGTAACATATGAACCATCTATGTGAAGCTGAAATAAAATCTTTGAATTTGAATTTGAATTTATAGCGAATTTAATTTATATATTTTTTTACACGTGTACAAGTTCAAGTAAAACTTATTTTTTTAACTATAATAAAAGTCTATTGCAGGACTTTTTGGGGGTTTTTGTTTATCTGAAAAGGTGTTACTCAATACACGCAAAAATGACACTGTTTTGTTTCATATCTATTCGCTTTACTGTAATAGTGTAATGGCTAAGCCCACGCTTTAGTTGTACTAATACAAACTGAAGATTATTGGGCCTTTGTCCCGATACGTATCGGCGAGAGCTGCAGATGGCGGTACAGTTTGTTTAGTAACACTCATTAAACTAAGGAGTATAAATGCCTATATTGTATTAGGAATCAGGTCCAAATTTAGCCCGGGCTAACCATACTCAGAGCCTTTTTTTACCAGCTTTGAGTACGGATTGTTTTCTGAAGTAGAAATCAGTGGATAGAGAACGAACTTATCCCATAACTTGATTATTTTAGAAATTTAATTATGGTAATATATCTACTTGTATGGGTTTCTAGCTAAATTATAATATTTTTATTTAATTACTGACTAATGAGTCAATCAGTCTGTGTCTATGTCCAGCAGTGGACTGATATAGGCTGGTGTGGTGGTGGTGTGGTGGAGTCAATCATTTCATTCATCATTTTTGTTTTATGTGGTACATAATGATCTTATAATTAATGAGGTCCGCAACATGAGTGGTCCAATTCCAATTGACGATAGTTGTCGTCTGGTGTAACAATAGACGACACAAAGATCAGATTCCTAACCACTAGACGATCACGGCCGTAGTAGCCCATGTTTGTATTCTGGTCACCACACCAAAAAATAAATAAACGATCAAATTATTCTCCGTATATATTACTAATGATCTATCGTTACAATACACAACACAATTTTTCATAAATTTGCTCCTAAAATCGATCCGGCAGACGATAAGTGTGGTCCTTATTTGAACATTCTCTAAAATTTATTTATAATATTTCCTTACTATAGTGTTTTTTTTTAACGAATCGGCTTAATAGCGATTGTTAACCTTGAATATCACTTTAAAGAGTCTTCGTATGAGCTAACTCTCTGGTGGCGGAGTTTTAAGGCCACCCAAAGGCCTTGACATGTTTTAACGATTAAATAGCCGGGAGCAAAATTTATAAAGCTGATAATGATACTGATGTGTCAAAACTACCGTAAAATACAATATTTCTCACTGGCAACCTCAAGCAATTCAATTTACATAACAAAAAGATGGTCATAGTTACGCGTCCATTATGTAGGCTCATGGTGTTATAAGGGTAGTTATTTTAATAAGGGGTTGTTTTATGGGGTGTAATATCGTGAAGTGTGGGTTTATGACGATTGTGGCAAATTTTAGGGGGTTGCGGGTAGTTGGGGGTTCACGTTTGTATTGATAGCTGTTATTGTTGTTTGTTGATAGCCACTAACTGGTTTTGAATGATAAGATTTCATGACTGGGGTATTTTGGGTGCGATTATATATAATTTTGTTACAACAAAAACAATCATTGAACAAATATCAATCGCAAAATCAAAATGCTTTGTTAACTGATTCAACTGACTGAAGATTCAGAGTGAAACTTTATAGTTCTAATTGAATAAAAACAATGATTTGATGTGATTAATTCGATAGTAATAGTATATATCAATGGATTAATCACACCAACACTCGTATTATAAAAGCGAAAGTTTGTGTGTATGTGAGTGTGAGCGTGTGTTATTATTATTGTTCCCGAAACACTTTCCCACGCGAGTGCAAAAGTGGGCGGAAGCTAGTTAGTATTATTTATTATAATTTTTTGCAGGTAATCGGTAGGTGGAGAGGCTCAAGACCGTTCTTTGTGGAATTTCTTGGAGGGGTCTATTTTCAGCAGTGGACTTCTATGATGTTGATGATAATGATGATATTAATTTTAAAAAGTTCTTAAAGATAAGACCTAATTATAATCGCCGTAAGGGTTGTTACCTTCCGATTTTTGTAGGCTACATTTCGGAGAGTACTTACTAACTGTATGAATTGATCCCACTATTTCCATTCCACTTCAGGTGTTGAACTGCCAAGAATTGGAACTCTCTGCCCTGATAACTATTATCTTTTTTAAAGGACTCTTTAAATTTAGAGTGACTAAGTGTCTTCTAGATCTTCTTGCTCCATCTTAGACCACAGGTTTACGTAACATCAGGTGAAAACTTGTTCTAACGTAGGTCCATAAAATGTATTAAAAAAAAGTTGGACAAAATCTTAAGCAAGTTCAAAAAACAATAAATAAATAAATAAATAATGCAGGACGTAATCACACAGCATCATGTAGCCCCAAACTAAGCAGAGCTTGTATTATGGGAACCACGTGATTGATATATTACACTTTTTTTTTTTGTAAATACATACATATCATACATAGAAACACCCAGACCCTATTTCAATATTTTTCATGGCATATTTATTAATTAATATTGAATACTTTTTTCTTTAAATTGATTTTTTTTGTTATTGGAAAAAACATTCACTGTCTTGACAGTTTCAGATTTAAAGAACCACTACACCATACCAGCCTATATCAGTCCACTGCTGGACATAGGCCTCCCCTAATAAAGGGGGATATGCCCATAATCCCCACACTGGGCATGCGGGTTGGGGATCGCAGGGCACAACTTCTCGGCACCACCGACGCTGCTGCCCGTCTGCGGCCAGGGGGATTTAGTTGTGCCAGTGTTAGGCTGCGCTATGCCGCAATCAGCCGGCCACCAGAGCCCCGTTTGTTAGTTAGCAGGATGCACCACGTACAGGTGAGTGGGTTGAGTTCCGAAGATGAGGTTTTGTACCCCTTACACTCATTAAGAACATTAAGTAAAGTATAAAATATCAATAGATAATCAATCTACATCTATTACTGACTGCACATTCTAGTCTTTACTTTTCAGTAATCAACGCAGTAACCAATATTACCTTCGACAATATTTCACTAGCTATTCAATTACACATCACATACATTACAGAAAATGATCTTCAGTAATAATTCAGCGTAGTCGAGGTCATGATCCGTAATTTGAGCCTTATGTCGTCGGGGGAAGGTTTATTGGCTTGTTATTGATTGACACTATCAACTAAATTGGCAGTGTTGGTATAGTATGGATACGTCAGGGAAGATTATGTCATCATCGTCATAGATTGAGTAGTTCTTCTCTGTGTTTAAGCTGGTTTAGGCCGACTGAGATGTTTAAAATTCTTAAACTCTGTGTGAATATAAGTATGAAGAACTATGACCGTATGTAAGTGTTAGTAAAGTTTGAAAGGGTAGGATATTACAGGCACGTGAGGCTTGTCACCTTCATGCCTCAAGGTGATGGACACAGGTTGTTGTAGGGCACGTATGAAACATACGTGACCTTGATTAAGATGCTAACCACATAACACCATATTAGCCATTTGCGTGTTCCATTTGTAGAGTTACGTCAAATGGGAAAAAGAAGCCATATATATGAAGCGCCATCAAAAGATACGGCCGTTTATGCCACATATTTTGAAATCCGAAAGCAAATCAAAACCTAGTTATTTCCCGTTGAACAATCATGAAAATTGTCAAGAAGCAATGTCATATAGCACAAGTAAAGAAACAAAAAACCGTAATTGTGTCTTAGATTTATTGATAAGAATTGACTGGAACTTCTTTCTGTTTGGCGCTCGGCGAAGCAATACACACACCAGCCTATATCAGTCCACTGCTGGACATAGGCCTCCCCTAATGTGGGATATGCCTATAATCCCCACGCTGGGCATGCGGGTTGGGGATCGCAGGGCACAGCTTCTCGCACCACCGACGTTGCCTCCCGTCGGTGGTCAGGGGATTTAGCCGTGCCGATGTAGGCTGTGCTATGCCGCAATAAGCCGCCAGAGCCCCGTTCGTTGTTTAGTAGGGTGCACCACGTGCAGGTGAGGCTGGCTTGGGTTCTGAAGATGGGGTTTGGAACCCCGTACACCCCAAACGACGAAGGCGAAACAATACGTGTGCGGGGTTCTGCGGAGTGCCAAAGGCGGACAGAGAGTCTATCGTTTCCTGATGATGCCTTTTGGGGAAGGCGAAACATTTTCGAATTTCTGTTGAGTTTTTTATGAATTTCTACTAATTATTTTATCTTTTTAATATCTCCCACAAGTTTGTCTGGAATCCTCGGGTCACGATTCCAATTCCTACTTCACTGTTTTTTTATTTACATAACAAAACTGTTGAGCACGACGATAAGAGATACTAAAGTAACAATAAGACATAACGACACCTAAGGGTTATTTGACACAATCCACAAATTAGTGAGTGGATCCTTATTGCGTTCGTCCAGGTGGAAACGGAGAAAGGATCCAAGGGCCGAGTGCCCATCGTCCCTGTAATTCTAAGTATTTTGGAAAGGATTATTATCAAAGGCATTTCACGCACTTTCTTAGGTTCAGTCGAGTTGAATCTCTGCATAACTGACTCGAAGATCTGTCGGATAGAATTTGACGCAATTCTTAAGCGCGTATTAGATTAGAGTAACTTACATAAACTCTCTAGTATGAAATATGAAATAAAACATAAATAGCTCTGAAGTGTATTTTTATTTTACATCCAATTTGGAAATGCAAGGCAAAAGCAATTAATTATTCAGTTTCTAAACTTCCATTATTTTATTTCAACAATATGAAAACTAAGCAATGAAGTATTTATTTTTCAAGTATAATTACGTACCCTTTGAGATACTTTCAGCTTGCTGGTTCAGAACAGAATAATGTGAGATCAGCCGACAGCCATTCCATCGGCCTACCTACCTCCCTGTCACTTATTTTAGTGCTGTGCCGGAAATTTGATAGTAATTTACAGTAACTACGATTACATTTTCGGGATAAAGTTATTCAAATCAGTACAAAACATAATGATAAATTATAACATTAATATCTAGGTAGATAATAAGTAATAGGTATACAAAGTTAAATTATTACAGACTTATGTCGTTCCACATTATTGTATTCTAGTAACTTACTTTTCAAATTATTTAATGTCTAGGAATATACAAGTCTATATAGAACTTCATTATAAATTATAATTTGGATTTAGAAACATAGTTAACCTTTAATTAAAACCTATTTAAATTGTACTGTAAATTGAAGTAACCGTAAAATTAATTGAGAAGGTGTAAACTAAAAATAAGATTTCTAAAACATACAATATAGAGACTCTATTATAATATATCTAACACGCGCGGTTGCTTTTTGAGGAAACGCATTGAGATCGACGCGGCCAATTTTAATACATAGGTATAAAGTTACGCAGCGGTAAACGGAATGTGTTAACCTGTTAAGCGCGCGCTTTAATGACAAGAAAAATAACAATACAATATGATTTGCAGTGACTTTGAGCGAGTTGATGGAATATGAACTCTGTAATTCCGACACCAAAGTTGGCCAATAGCTCATACAGATAAGAAAGGAATAGTTATTGATCTTACTACCAGTGTGAAACGCTTATGGCGTGGCTTATTTAGGTGTTCTTAGAAGATAATCTTGGCTAAGCAACACTTCGCCCGGTGACCGTGAGCTGAGCTGAGCTGAGCGCTTCCGTGTTTTGGAAAGCATTAAGGCTTTTTCATGATGCCATGTTAAATGCCTTCGGATAGCCGAAACTTGTGGTGCAGGGGGTTCCAACATCCATCTTCGGTGCTCAAGCCATCCTCACCTGCACGTACACCCTGCTAACTAACGAACGGGACCCTGTTGGCCGGCGGATTGCAGCATAGCGCAGCCTACATCGACACAGCTAAATCTCCTAGCCACCGATGGGCAGCAGCATCGGTGGTGCGAGGAGCTATGCCCTGCGGTTACCAACCCGCTTGCTCAGCGTATCTTTATTAGGTGAAGCCTATGTCCAGCAGTAGACTGATATAGGCTGGTGTGGTAGTGTGTGGTGGGCAGCCTAAGAACTCTTAAAATTGGTTTTAAGCGCCCTCTACCCAACCTAATTTGCGATGCCTGAAAAGGGTAAATAAGTCGTGTACTTTTAAAACTAGTCCTAAGACCTAATGTTACCTACACTTATTTGTGCAAATAAATATCTTGTATCTTGTATCCAATAACAGGGTAGCTGTAGTAGCTCATGAAGATGTTAGGAAGAAACTATCAATGTTGATGAAGAAGATCTTTAAAAGATACAGAAGAAAGAACGATCGATTTAAAAACCTCAAACACCTTGATACTAAAGCTCAATGAAAAATCAAAATTAACTCAGATATTATTTTCTATCCAGAAAATTTTTATGATTTTGCTTGCGAAAATCATAAAATAAAAAGAATAAACTGACCAAACATAACTTATAAGTAGGCAAAAAAGAGGTTTACCAAATGGGATCCCTACAAACCAAACAGATGTAAACTTTCGGTTAATCTGACACGGTCAGATGTTCCTACAACACCATCAAGAGTGTTGAAACTTTATACATATTAAAGAAAACGCATCATCGCAGTTGTTCCGATTCGCACGAAGCATTCAGTAGTATATAAACCTAATTCCCATCCCCAAAAGGTAGTATATTCAATGAACCACCCCAACTTTAAACCAAGATCAATATCTATGGATCTCTTCAATATTCATCAGACACCGTATAATAGATTAAGGACCAGCCACTGATAGTCGCTTAATATTCCATTATGAAGCCGGGATACAGGTGTAGTTGGAGAGCTGGTGCTGGTTTTGTAATCCCCTTACATATTGAACAGGATTTACTTCCACTTTCAGAATCCAAGCCAACCTCATCGGCCCTCCATGGTCTTACCACTTGTGTGGTTGTACGGACTGATCTTACCACTGGTATTACCAATTATGTGGTTGTATGAAACAGATCGCCATCAGAAGCACCTCGAGTTGCTCACGCCGGTTCCGTCTAAAGACCCACTACTCTCCCACTTTTGTGGCATGCAACTACATGATAACGAACTTCATTGCCAGGCTACTCTACTCCTAACACGGATAAATAGAAAGATAAATTGATAGAAAAGTCTTTATAGTAGAGTATAGTATTTACACCTTGGGTTACTTTACTTAAAATTTAGTCATTCTAATCTTTTCTAGCAATAAAGCCTATGTTACTCAAGGTGAATGTGGCTTTCTAATGGTGAAAGAATTTTTGAAATCGGCAGCGTAGTTTTTGAGTTTATTCATTACAAACATACACATATACACACATACACACACACACAAACACACACACACACACACACACAAATCCATATTAGTGTAGATTCATATTGAAAAATCATGTTAGTTTCATGAGTAAAACATATAGGTTGTCCTATAAATAAAAAAGAAAAACGGGAATCTTAAAAGTAATGAAAATACAATGGGTGCACATACCCTTTGTAATAACAATGTGATGTGATTTCAGCAATCTTCATTGTAAAGGCGTCAAGAATGGGACTTCCAGTACCTACTTACATCCTTTTTGTTTATTTTTAACTTTTGCAAGTTGTACAAATATCTCAGCAGTCTCCTAACCTACAGGTACTAGTAACAGTTGAGGGTAAAGGCAGTACATTAGAGGAACGATTGTATTAGTTTAGCCGGCGGGTATTAGCCAGATGCATAGATAGTTAGTGTTCAACTAATGATTCTCAGAACTATTACACTAATAGTTGAAGCGATAGTGCATACTATACTGATGTAGATAGATAGATAGATAGAAAACTCTTTATTGTACTCACACCAACATAGACAAATCTATATATATATATATATATAGAAATGAAACCCGTTTTCCTTGGTCACGGCATCACGCGTGAATGGCTGGACCGATTTCACTAATTCTTTTTTTGTTGTATTTGTTATTATTAGGAGAAGGTTCTTACGGAAAAAAATATTTAGAAAATTGCTACGCTAAGGCGGTACGAAGTTTGCCGGGTCAGCTAGTAGAACAATAAACAATAATGAAAGTACAATGGGCGGTCTTATCGCTTAGAGCGATCTCTTCCAGACAACCTTTGGATGGACTTGATTTAAAAGACTGTAGCAGACGATGGTGTAATATGAATAAACACATATAATTTTTAATCCATTGCGGACTGGGAAAAATGAATACGTTACTTAATAAAATTATACATAAACATAAATATCTACTTGTGAAATAATAGATACAAATAAATAATAAATACATACTAATAGGTACAATTCAATAACTAAAATAAACTAATAAATATAAGTCATAAAAATATAAATATATGAAAGTTTCATTTCAACCTAGTAGCTGATGTAGCTGTTTTAGCGATTATATTGCAAGCTAATAGGACCTCATCATCATCATAATCAACCTATAGCAGTCCACTGCTGGACATAGACCTTTCCAAATAATAGGACCTAGTGGATTGAAATTATATTAAGTAGAGCGAGTACTTAAATACTGAGAAATAGTTACTAGCTTCCGCACGCGGCCTCGCTTGCATGGTCACAGATCTAAAGTAGTCTATGGGGTTATTCACACACACTTTGCCTCTTCCAAGTTGCATCCAAATCAGTTACCGTTATGGGGTTGAGTGGGAACAAACATATTTACACACTCAAACTTTCGCATTTAATTTATAATGTTATTGTGATCACTATAGGTTTTTTATATTTAGTATGCGCCAGCTCTTGACCGGCTCGGCTTGCGTGGGCAAGGATGCGGTCGACGATGGGACGAGCTTTCCCAGAAGATGCCTATTAAATCTCTGTTTGAAGCCGTTAGGATCATAAGACAATGGAAAAACAGACGCTGGCAGCTGATTCCATATTTTAGCAGTGCGCATTATAAATGATGTTTGGAAGCGCTTAGTCCTGTTAAATGGAATATCAACTTGATGTGAAATTACTAAATAATATCTATTCTGGGTTGTATACAAAATATTTTTTGCTGGCGTTCACACAGCTGCCTTTGTTTATTTTTTCACAAGCGTGAACAAAAATAGAAGATTAAAATAAATAAATAAATTTAAGCGACATCTCACACAGGTCAACTGATCTCAAACTAGGCAGAGTCTTTACCATGGGTAAATGAGACTGATAAACATACATTACTTATAAAACACCCAGACACAGAACAAATCAAGTCCATTAATCAAAACATTTATGTTCATTACACAAATGTTTGTCCTGGGCGGGAATCGAACCCGCGACCTGCAGCTTAGAAGGCAGAGGTACTACCAACTTAGCTTTGAGGCCAGTCAATATTGACTGTAAGTAGATCCCTTGAATTATTGTAGAATTTCAATCTACATTATTTTGCAGAGGAATACATCGTCGAGAATAACTTCTATACAATCTACATGATCACATCCCAACAAATTGTGCGGCGAACTCAAACATCGAGTAACATTAATTCCAAAACTATTTACTTCGAAACTTGCAAGAATATTTTTCAAAAAGTTAAAAATTGCAAACAGAGCCGGCGAAGTTTTCCGTCCGAATGTTGTTCGCGAGTGTTCTTTAACTTTACAAGTTCGAACGCATTCGCAAGTTAGAAACCTGCTTTCTAATTTACAAATAAGACTTGTTCAGTGAATTGATATAAAATGAAAAGCACTTTATATTAATAGGGTATGGATCACTTTGAAATAGTGAATGAATCGAAATAAGTATTTCAAGATCGTAGATATTAGTTTAAAGTATTTTGCTCCAGCTTTGCCCCTTTACCCTTTATTTTGAGCATGTCTAAAATACCGTTTGTAATAAGCTTGTATAAAAAATTTAATCTTTCGATCCTAAAAACTTGAACTAAGAGATTGGACTAGTTTATTTTAATTTTTTAATAGAATCAACAGACCTGACTATGGCATCATTCATTATTCAAAGTATAAATAAATAAATAATGCTGGACATCATCACAAAACATCATGTAGCCCCAAACTAAGCAGAGAGTGTATGGTGGGAACCACATGATTGTTAAACTACTTATAAACATATGTTTTTGCAAATACATACATATCATACATAGAAAACACCTAGACCCCAGACCAATATCTGCAGAAATGCAAAGATTGGTCCCGCTGCGGGAATCGAACCCGCAACCTTCTGCGTCGTCTTCTCCCACTGCGCCACAGAGGTCGTTCATCCAATAAATTGTAGTGTAAAGGGACTGAAAAAGAAGAAACCAACATACTTTCTGAAGTATGGAAGCGATCTGACCTAAATCTGTGCCTAAATGCCACTATACGGTCACCCATCCAAGTAGTGACCGGGCTGAATGTAGCTTAACCAAGACGATCTAAGAAGCTAAGAACACCGAATTTCAATATTCTTCCCCTGATTGGTATAAGAGAGAGTTCTTTGAACCGCAATATTGTGTACCTTTGGATGAAGTATTTTATGTTTACCTTATGAAGTAAACTATGCTACGAGAACTTCTTTATTCTTCCTCGGATTGCTTTACAGACAGTTTTTTGAAACACAATATTACCTTTGGGTGAAGTACTTTATGTTCACGAAATTCACATGTATGTAACTTTTTAAAACTCCATTATTTTTCCACCGAGAAGCCTTTTCGCGAGGTACTCGTAACCTAAAATGATATTGATGATTGTTTATGAGTATCCTTGCATTAGATTTGGATACACAGAGTGAAACATACAACAAGATTGGTCTTGGTCTTGTTTTCAAACATGTTATTACAATCAATCACTTTTCAAGATTTATCAATGAGTTTATAACTATTTATAGCATAAAGACACTGTAGAGAAATTGTAGCATTTTTTGCATTGGATGGTAAGCTATCTGATTTTTACAAGATTAATCAAAATTCGTTCAGTATTTTTCACGCCAAATCATTACAAATATATAGACATAAAGTCTTTAGAATAAATAGAATTATTTAGAATAAAGTTTTTAAAATCGAATCCACAACCTCCTGCATCTAACATTATCTGAAGCTCATACAAACATGTGTACCGGTGCGGAAATGTGAAACGGTGCGATTTGGAGCTCATGCAAACATTGTAGTGCTCGTGGCGTTGTGGCGATCCTTACTTCGGTTTTCTAAGTAGACCTTGGTTAAGCAATACTCCGCTCGGTCACTACTTGGATGGGTGACCGTTTAGTGGTATTTAGATCTCAGCGCTTCCTTGCTTCGGAAGGCTCGTTAAGATGTTGGTTCTGGCTTTTTCAGTCGTTAATCCATGTCGGAGGCCTTCAGGTGGCCTAAAAACTCCTACACCAGGGTTGGCTACTAACTCATTCGAAGAAGGAAGGAAGACAAACATTTGCCCTGTGGCAGTAATCGAACCCGCAACCAAACTACATGGCAGGTCAACATTAAAGCAAAAATTTGATCGTTAGGCGTCTCTTTAGCTATGTAAATACGCAATAAATAGGTATAGGCACCTGTATTCGTGCGGCGTTAAGTCAAAAGAAAATGTGGCGAAATAGAAATTTGAACCTTATTTTCATTACATTAGAACACTTAAAAGGTGAATGACGGAGCGGCGCCGGCGTGTCTAGTAAGACTCGCGGTGTCTTTTGCGGCTTTTTACAAACGGTTTATTTTCGGAATTACTCACCTAATTTCTCTAATTTTTTTATTTATTTTTTAGTTGATGTTCAATATTCGTACGGGACGGACACTTGCGCAATTGCATTGCCTTTCGCTAAAGAGTTTTGTTGTTTTCTTTTAGTTTTCTTGGTAATGTAGTTTATTATTGTGTTTTATTTATTAATTTAAGTGTTACTATTAGTTTAAAGTTATTTTTAGAGTAGGTTTTTCGTTCATTTTTAGTGAGTGCGTTTTTTATTAATTTGAGTGTTAGTTTAAAGTTATTTTTTAGAGTACGTATAGGAACTTTGGTTTCCGTGGTAGTGTTTATCTATCCATTATGTTTAGTGCGAGGGAGTATGGACAAATGCTTATGTGCTATGGTGAAGTTCGCGGAAATGCGTCACGAGCCTTGTGCATCTACCGCGATAGGTACCCGAACCAGCACCACCCGTCTGATGCTAGAGTCATCACGGCTGCTTATCAGAGGGTTCTAAATGATGAGAGAGTTACGCCCCAAAGACGCGGAGGTGGCAGCTGGCAGAGACGTAGATCTTCGGGTAGAAGAGGAGGTCTTGGATATTGTTGAAAGAAACCCTCGGGTAGGAACGCGAACAGTAGCGAAATTGCTCAGGGGTCGTCAAACCATCGCACAAAACAGTGCACAAAATAATACGAAAAAATAATAAGAAGCCATACAAAATCCACAAAGTCCAGGCACTCCTTCCTCCAGACAAAGCTAGGCGACTTGACTATTGCCAATGGATTTTGGGCCAAGGTCACCCTACCACGTTTGCGAAAAACGTTTTATTGACAGATGAATCCACCTTCACGAGGAATGGCATGTGGAACCGAAGGAACTCCCACTTTTGGTCAGAAAGAAATCCTCGTGTCTCTCAAGAGACGGGCCATCAGGTACGGTGGTCTGTAAACGTTTGGGCAGGGATCCATCAGGGGAATGTTGTAGGGCCCGTGTTCTTGCCTTCAAGAATGAACGGAGTGGCATACCTGAATTTGATCAGAGGTCCAGTGACCTCTTATCTTGACGATATTCCCCTAGCCTAGAACAGAGACAAGTGGTTCCAACATGATGGAGCACCACCGCACATAATTAGGTCTGTGCGAGATCAGCTACACCAAGACTTTCCAAATCGATGGATTGGACGATTTGGACCTCGTGCATGGCCTCCTCGGTCACCTGACTTGACTCCATTGGATTTTTTTCTATGGGGTCATGTCAAGGAAAGAGTCTTTGATCGGGAGTGTGATACGGCTGAAGAAATGAAAAATCGAATCACATCGGTATTCTCAGACCTGAATGCGAGAAGTGCCGAGGATCCTACATTCCTGGATCGCGTTCATCGGTCAACAATCAGGCGAGCTCAGCTGTGCCATGAACGAGGAGGAGCTCAGTTTGAGCCATTTCTTGTTAGACCGAGGCTACAGCGGAATTAGGTAAGTACCTACCTACCTATCTACCTACCAATTATCAACTTACTACCTACCTATGTTAGAAGGCACTTGCGAACTCACCTACTTGAATGCGTACATTGCTGGCTACTGAAATAAATAAAAATCTTGAAACATTTTTTTCTCCGGCTGTAATTTTTTTTCCGGACAACGGTTATTTTTTTTGGTTTGATTTTTGGGTGCTGTACCACCACCTTTCGTTTTCGGTAGACGTCTTTTTACACCCTGTATGTACAGTTTTTATATAAAAAAATGTTTTTCATTTATGTCTTGGATGGTAGCGCTAAGGTTTATTTTAGGTGTTAACATTGTATGGTCTCTAACTGAGACTCACAGATCGGCCCTGTCGGAAATCGATCACACCACTATTGAAACAAAATACTAAAAAAACTTGTTTATGCTTAAAACTAAATCAAAACGGCTGCGCCACAGAGGCAAGGTTGGCGAAGACCCGAGAAGCAAAAGGTAGGTTTGAGTTCGTCTGCAAGACAATTTTTGTTTTGTTTTTTTTATGATATTTGAAGACGGAACAAGCACATGGCCCACCTGATGTTAAGTGATAACCATTACCTATCATAAAACATTGCATCGTCGACCACGTTTTTTTAGAACGAGCTCTACGATGCAATGCCTAACCAAATCAACTTGAGGCATAAAGGTTATAAGCCTCTTGTTCTGCAAATATGCGGTTCTGCGTGTTTTCTATGTGTATTAAGATTATTTACAAAAAAATGTTCTCACTTAATTAGCGTATCATGTGGCTCTTACAACTTAAGTTCTTCTTAGTTTGGGGTTAGATGATGCTGTGTTAAAATGTGCAGCATTTTTGAGAAACTATACCACTAGGCAGGTAAGGCTTACCCTATAAAGCGGGTTGAGGATTTAAGCCCTCATCATTCAGACCGAACTTCAAGTCATAGCATTATACAATATAGCCACTAGGCTAATAAAAGTTGCCCAAAAAAATCTCCAATTTATGTAGATATCCTTTTTTCCCTACCCTATTTATCCATGTAACCGATACATTCCAATTTCGCTCATTCTATTTTATTTATGCGAGGAGCTTCCCTAATTTACGTATTCCGACAACGTTACAACTGCGCCAGAAAACTTGAAGGTATACATTGTTTACCTACGTAGTTCTACATGTAGGTAGGATAGCTGGACCACTTTAAGAGCGCGTTCAGATGAGCCGCGCTGCCCGCTCCAGCAATCAGCGTATGCATCGCGCACGCCTCGATCTCGCTTGTAGTACTAGTGATTAGACTACTTCGTTTGTGGGCGCGGAGTTGGCATGAGGCGGGCGCGAAGCAGGCGTGAGGCGGGCGCGAGGCGTGTGCGGCTAGGTTAGTTGTCATAAGCATAAGACTCAAATAATGTGCAGCAGATTTCAGGGCGGGTGTTGGCGCGCGAGGCTTGCGTTTGGTGGGCGCAGCGTAAAAGTACGCAGCAGCAGAGAGTTTCGACGACACGTCGCGGCGTCATGTCGCTGCAGTCATAACCCGACTGCAGGTAGGAATACACCAGTCTGTTACTAGTGATCTACGGCACTGTTTGACATTCAGCCTGTAGCGGCAGACGACGTGTCGCTAGCCACGGAAAGTATTTCATAGAAATACAAATGAACCAGTAGTGTTGCAGCATCATGTCACCTGCTGCTGCTCTCTGCAGTTGGCTACATTACTTCTTGACTTCATGACTTCGTCTAGTGTATAAAACTTTAAGGGCTGAAAACACACTTGCTCTAAGGCACGAGCTGCTACTCCTCGTGCATGACGCGGAGCATCATGTGAGTTATCTCTCAACGATGAAGAAAAAGAGTGATGAAGCTGTTCTCAGTATGCTGTATTTAAGGTCAGGAAGGGATTCGTTTTACTTAACAAACGGCCGGAAAGGCGGATGGCCCTACGTGCTTTCTAGAACTCATTCGTTTCCGGATCTCGGATGGATTTGGATTACCGCACGAAAATTATAGAAATTTTTACAAACTTTTAGTTATTAGCAAATGATTTAACGAAGTGGGTCAAATCGCAAGGCTGGCAAATCAATTTATTGTGTCATCATCATCATCATCATCACTCTATATATAGCCTGTCCACTGCAGGACATAGGCCTCCCCTAATGAGCGCCATTCCGCCCTGTCCTGAGCTCGACGCATCCAGCTTCTACCAGCAGCCTTTCGCAAATCGTCACTCCACCTGGCTGGAGGGTGTCCTACACTACATGTGTTTCAATTTAATTGAAAGCTGTGGCCATTTTATCACCATATTTTGAAAAAAAAAAACATATATTATTATCATTATTTATTATTTATTTGTAAAAATGCTCACAAACTATTTGTAACAAGAGGAAGATATAAACACGCGGCAGCGTGTCAAAGCTGGCTAATATATTGAGACTCACGAGATACATATTTGCTTCAAATTTTATAAGCACACCTCAAACGGTTATTTAGATATTAACGTCCAAAAATCGTAATTTTTATCACAGACTGACCTATAGATAAAAATGATTTTCCACTTCCAGATATACCTACAGAGTTCAAATTTGGCATCCAGATACGTAAGGGTGAACAAAAAGGGAAAAATCAGAAACTAGAAAATGTTTATCATTTTCAGATATCGTCATTTTTAGACCAAAAATCGTCGTTTTTAGCACTGACCAACTGATAAATCATAATTCTAACCCAGTTCCAGATGACCTAGAAAGTTCAAATTTTGCATCCAGATAGGTAGTCGGGTAAAAAGGAAAAAATTAATTCGGATATGACAACTAACCAAGTCAGACCTTAGGCTTCAATATAATATCCTTGAATGCAGAAGAAATTATATTATAAGTTATTATAAAATAATGTAGTTGTGAATAAAATTCAGTACTGACTTTTGAACTTGTCACCCATTTAGATCTTACTTCTTTTGTTGTTGAGGACAACAACCAAGGCATAATATTGAACTTGGCTCTCATTGTACATTTATGTATTGATGGGATTCAACTCACACCATTCAGTTCGTCAGTCAAGCTTTTCTGCTAACCATTACGATTATCTAACATCGAGATATTATATATGCTATCTATAGGAAAATAACTGGATATTAAGGAATATTTCATCCCATTTCCCACCTATTACCACGTGATGGCGTCCCATTCTACACCCCGGCTCATATACATAAAGTTGACAAAAGAAACAAATTGTAGTCGTAAACATAAATTGTCGTTCATTCCGATGACGTACGAGTGTGTGTGTGTGTGTGTGTGTGTGTGTGTGTGTGTTTGTACCAGTCCCGTTCGCGAGTGGATTCTTCCGTAATGATGTTTTATGATTTTAACAAAAATATTTGGTGGTATTTATTCTGAAAATGGGAAATTGATTGTTTATTTCACTCAATAAAGGTGTTAAAGTAAATATTTTTGAGCCTTTTACCTTAAAAAATGATTACGAGCCTTTCAGCCCTTATGAAAAGTTATTACTTATTAAAACCAGGTAGTACGAAAGAGTTTGGATTTTTTTGAAGAGGTGGAACTTCTAGTTGGTTATTGGTTGTTTCGCATGTAGATTAGGGGAGTAAAGGGTTTTAAAGCCAAGCTTATCTGCACGTGGTGCACGCTGTTAACTAAGAAACGGGGCTTTAATACGGTCGGCTGATTGCGGCTTAGCGCAGCCTAATACTGACATAGCTACATTCCTATGGGAGGCCTATGTCCAGCTGTAGGCTGATATAGGCTGCTGGTGTGGTGGTGTGGTGGTATCAATGTATCATTTAGAATTGAAACTTTTGTATTTCCTCGGAACCAACCAAGTAAGTGCTTGCTGAAAATCAGGGCTGTACCTATATTATGCAGCATATAGCTGAGCAAGAACCGGTTTTCCAAGCTCACTCAAAATCTAGCAAGACAGCTGTTTGCAGATTGGACTGTTTCAGATGATGTAAAAATAGGAATGTAGGTACTTCACTATCTAAGTTAATTAAATTATCTAATAATTATTACCCTATCAAATCGTATGTATACCTGCACCTGCCTCTTGTGGATAAAAACTTTTAATTATAATAAAAAGTCTGCTTAATGCCTCTGAAACGTAGAAAGTTGTGGGTTCGATTCCCGCCGCGGGAATGTTTGTATTATTTGCAGATATTTGTCTCGGGTCTGGGTGTTATCTATGATATGTGTATATTTACAAAAAAAGTATAAATATAAGTGGTATATCAATCATGTGGTTCCCATAATACAAGCTCTGCTTAGTTTGGGGCTACATGATGTTGTGTGATAGTGTCCAGCATTATTTTGTTTATTTATACCAATTTTATGCCTAAACTAGTGATTCTTGGAAATAAATATTATCTATCTAATTTCATCAACATTTGGAAGGTCAAATATTTGAGTACCCTTTTTGTATTCGGTCGTAAGGTTACTAACCTCATGATGAGGAGTCTCGTTAGCGTCCGCTCTCACAGACTCCGCCGATGGACTAGCTCACAACAGTTCAACTCCAATTACTAAACACAACCCACAGCTCGGGCTGTACAGCTGGTCATTCTATATAAAAAAACTTATAAATTCCCTTAGTAACTAAAAATCACAGATTATAACTAATTAATATCTATACCTAAATCAATATTGAGATTTTGAATAAACAATTTAAAAAATTACACATTAACTGTATTGATTTTTAGTCATTAGTTTTCATACAATTGTTACGAGCATGTTATTTCTTGTACCTACACAGCTTCAACTTACATACATTTCTTCTTACAAAAAATACAGAATACTTTGGTTTTAATCATTTATTTTAACTAACTAGATAAGATAAGGTACTTTACTTATTTCAAACAACGTACATATTACATGAGAAATGCAGGTCACTTTATGGTAGCACTGCAGGTTGAAAGAGTGGTCCTGAGATCTGAACAAGGAAAATCCTATAATATAACACCTAAGCCAAATTTGGCTTCCGCACACAGTCAGTCGCGTGGTACCCGGATAAAAAGTGACCCCAGACCTCACATCTTACATTTCTTAAACAAACTTTCACCTTTATAGTATTAGTTGGATGTTCCACATGCGTTTTTGGCGTGAAATGATTCAGTCGTTCATGTAAGGCTGTGCACTAACCATCGTTTAATAGCTCTGCAATTACTCTCAACTGGTAATTAAGGTAGTAAATACATAGACGTGAAGGCTTCTGAGGTATTTGTAATAGTGAACGCCTGAAAAATCATCAATTTGTAGAAGTCTAACGCTGAGAATGAGTAAGTACTGCGGGATTGTTACTCATTTAGAAGCCTATATATATATATATTTTTTTAAATGTAAAATTTTGTAACACAGGTGGAATTTGAAGAAGTTAGGTCGCAGGTTCAAATTCCAACTGAGTCAAAATTTTTAAAATAATTATTTGGGAAAAACATCTACGTTAACGAGATCGCAGAGTGTCCATCGTCAGCCTATAGCAGTCCACTGCTGGACATAGGCCTCCCCTAATGAGCGCCATTGCACCCTGTCCTGAGCTCGACGCATCCAGCTTCTACCAGCAGCTTATCGCAGATCGTCACTCCACCTGGCCGGAGGTCATCCTACACTACATTTGCCTAGCCTCTGTCTCCACTCAATAACTCGTTGCCAACCCAACGTCATTTTAGCTTGCTATTTATCTGTGCTATGGTTCTGGCTATGCTAACAATTGTAGTTCTACGTTGGATAGTCTCGTTACGGATTCTATGCATCAGAGAAACTTCGAGCGACAGGGCTACCAATATAATTACAATTGTCAATTGTAATGCCCAATAAACACGTTTGGAGTAATACTATAAGACGATTCATGATGTTAATTAACAAGATATAACTTAATTACGTATTGATTGGACAACTTGTTACAATAATTTGGTGACATATCCACAAGTATATACCTGTCTTATACTTTGACGACCTCTGTGGTGCACTGGGTGAAGGTTCACATGAGACGCAGAAAGTGCGGGCTCAATTCCCGCTGAGAGTCAAAAAAATTATAGTCCTTAAGCTATAACATGGTTTTCACTGGTGAAACAAAACAAGCTATTTTCCGTTACACCTCATTTCCCCCACATTGTAATTACACCCCCCTATCACGCACCCCATGACATTGCGTGCGGATTAACGCCCCTGTCACTTTGACTCTACATTCTTTGAGAAATAACTTAAAAATGGTGTACTTAGGTTAGTCAGTAAAGGTATTCATTAATAATTATTATAGAATTATAGTCCTCCAATGAAACAAAGCTGACTGACAGATTGACTGTCAATCAACGTGCAGGTTATACGATAGATCCGCTAGGAAATTGACTTGAAATGGATCAGGGTGCCTAGTGCGAGTTTTTTTACCAGCTCGATCGCGTTTGCGTTTACTCAAATTTGTATGAAAATGAGTCAGTGCCACGCGTTTCTCACTAGGTGGCGCTACCTCGATTCCATATAAATTTGCGTAAACGCAAACGCGATCGAGCTGGTAAAAAACTCGCACTAGGCACCCAGGTATATTAAAAGCATAGTGTAAGGAGGTACTAAGAAGCATTTAATTACTCAGCTTTTATAGAAATGCATTGAAAACTAAAACTACGCACACGAAATTGAATTATAGTATCTGGGTTGTAAGGGATTTCAACCTCCTACTTCGGAACCCAAACGAACCTCACCTGCCTGTGAGGTGGTGCCTCACCTTGCTAACTAACAAACGAGGCGCTAGCGGCCGGCTTACTGCGACATACCAGCACACCTGCTGGCCACCGACATGCAGCAGCGTCGGCGGTGCGAGAAGCTGTGCCCTGCGATCCCCGACCCGCATGCCCAGCGTGAAGATTATGGGCATATCCTCCTTCTTATTAACGCAGGCCTATGTCCACAGATATAAAGGCTTCTGTTGTTGTTGTAGTTTTTAGATTTCCCTACCCAAAGGTGTAAAAGCGGGGCCGTAATACTAAGATTCCACTATCCGTCTATCTGTCCAGCTATTAGCGCATAAATGGTACTATTGGCTTACCTATACCTAAGATAATTAAGTTTCATGTAGCTGCGCATAGTACTTAATTGTTATGCTTGATTATCTAAGTTTATTTTTTGAGTCTCAATAAACATTTATTTATTATCTGTCTATCACCAAGGCTGTATCTCATGAACCGTAATAGATATTTCTGTTGCTGCTATAACAACAAATACTTAAACTAGAATAAAATAAATATTTAAGTCCCGTACAACGTTACGAAACCCTTCGTACGTGAGTCCAACTCGCAGTTTGCCGGTTTTTTCTAAATGCTTTACTCTTTATTATAAAGTTGATTGTTGGCCTCTTCCCTATATTAATATCTGTATACCTTGGCACAGTGAAAGACCAGGCATGGTGGCACGGTGTTCATATCTATTCCATGGCAGCTCATAAATCCTCGTGTGTAGAACCTGATTACACGACCTTGCGGTAGATTGATGATTTATTCGCGACTCAAATTGGCTACAACGTAACGTTTGCCCTTGAAAATAGTGTTTGTTTACCTTTAAGAATACAGGCTTTATTTTCTTTTTGTATTAAAAGCTGCTTATATTAATACACTATGGCAGGTATTTTACCCTCCGTCTACAATTGCGCTGTTCGGTGAAGATTCGCACAGAGTGAAAAAAACACACTACTGACACTACTATTGTCTTTTCAGTTAACAGACCGATGTATATCAAGTAATTATACATTCACCCTTTCTTCCTTCCTTCTTTATATGAACTAGTGGCCAGCTCCGATGTCGGAGTTTTTAGACTGCCGTAAGGCCTCAGACATAGCTTAACGATTAAAAATGTCAGGATCTTAACTTGCCTTTCGAAGCACGGAAGCGCTCAGATCTAAGTGCCACTAAAACGGTCACCCGTCTAAGTAGTGGGTGAAGTAGGTATTACTTAAATAAGATGATCTGCAAGTAACGCTGAAGCAAGCCACGCCAGGAGCCATTTATAAAAAAATAATGTAAAAGCGAAAGTTTGTGCTTTTGTGATTATATATTTGATCTTACTATTTTTGTAACTTACGATTTTGATGAAACTTCCAATAAACATATTTTGTCACTTGGATATTTATATAGGCTACTTTTTATCCCAGTACTACACGAGCGGAGCGGATGATAGCTAATAATGAAACAGTATTTTCGGTGTCTTTTTGCATAAACACGATAGTTTGGAAGTAAATAATCTGCTTAGCCAGTCAGAGCACGTCTCGTTGGCGATAAAAATGCAAGTCAGTGCAAATTATTGAAAGACGCTCGGAATTAGTGGATTCGACACACGTATCATGATAGTCTTGAAGCCATTGATTTTTCTTGCCCCTACTTATTTTCTTGAACGATATTTATCTTATTTAGAGGAGTCAAAAAGGTATAGCTCTCGGTTGCGAAGTTTCAGTCTAAACTAGTTATTAAAAACTAGCTTGCATCCGCAGCTTCGCCCGCGTGGTACCGGCTTTAAAATTAGCCAATGTGTTAACCCAAGTTACAAAATACGTACATTCCAAGTTCCATCTAAATCCGTTTAGCAGTTACGGAGTTCAATGGAAAGAAACATACTGACTCTCCCACCACTATATGCAACTTGCTTATCCACTGAATTATTTGAAAATTGAAAAATATAAGAGATTTATTAGAAATATGTTTAATATTTTATTTTAGAGTTTTAATATTTTAATTCAATTAAATATCAACAAAATGTAAAATATCTTGATTATTACTATGTGAAATGTCTAATTTTTTATTTATACAAATATATTTTTTTAATTTATAGCAATACTCTTTTAATTTTCGTGCTCTTTATGGTGTTTTTCTACAAAATAAACCGACGAAAAGTCTGCACATACACTCAGCCGCTGAGAAATTCAATCACTTGCCGTGAAAGCCTTCAGAGTCTTAAGAGGGTCTTCTAATGGGGAAATTACTCACTGGTTCTTAGTTTCGATGGGGGTAGTAATATCAGACGATTGCCATATTATAGCAAAATAGGTAGATGAAGCTACCTTTTTATTATATTTAGTATAGTATATTTAGCTATAGTACGTTCATAAATATTATTCGCGTTGTCAATAAAATCCTATTATTACAAATACTTCCTTACCTATAATAAAACATGATAATATGATTTATAATGCTGCTCATAATCACACAGCATCATGTCAAACAAAGCAGAGATTGTATTATGATAACCACATGACTGATATACTACGTATATACTTTTTTTTAAATACATACATTATTCATAGAAACATCCAGATCAACTACCGAGCATTAGGACTTTTAATCTAGTCTAGATGATCTGTACAGCTTTAAATGGTAATTTTTACTTATTTCATGTCGTTTTCATTTCCACGCTTGGGACATAGTTAGATAGAGTATACAGATGGAGTAAGCTTGCCCAGCACATGTAGCATGCTCTTAGCCTAGTCGGCTACCCACGGGAAAGACATTGTCAATACGTGTGGAGCTGACTAAGGTCTGATTTTTCAATCGTCAGATATAAAACAATATATTTTTAATAATATAAAAGTAGGACACGTCATTCCATACATTCTATTTTATTTATGATATTTGAAGATGGAACAAGCACATAGCCCACCTGATGTTCAGTAACCATTTCCTATCACAAAGCATTGCATTATAAATCTCGTTTTTTTGGAACGTACTCTACGATGCAACGCCCCGCGTCCATCAACTTGAGGCATGAAGAGGTTAAGCTTCTTGTGCCTGTAATGTCACCGGCACCCATATCCTTCAAACCGAAACACATCACAGCTGCTTTAAGGCAGAAATAGACATCGTGGCAGTAGATACTTCCCCGGACGAGCCCTCCACAAAGTACTACTACTAAAATAATAAATAAAGGAATTAATGGAGAAAATTGCCTCTTACTGTTTAGGTATTGTAATATTTCTAACAAATTATGCCCTTAATTGTTTAGGTAGGGATTGTAATATTTCTATAGAATATCAATCATTTCAAGGTTTACCCCAACAATCGGTCCAGTCTTAAAACTTGTACAAACCGATGCCCGAACAGTAAAACTGCTCTTAGTCCTGAGATCGCACAACTTCGATCATTGGACGTGCTCTGAGATAATCCTTTCGAACCACAAACGAATCAAACTAATTTCATTGAGCAAGCTCAAAATCTTGAGAAAACGTGACGTCAACTTTTTGAGAGAATGTGAAGTTAGTTTTCGTTTTAAAAGATTTTTAGGATGGTATGTTTATTTATCCGAAAATACGTGATGTTTTTCCAATTATAATTTAGCATATATGCATGCAAATATTTGATTAATATATAGGTTATATTTTTTAGTCTTACGTGGTTTTACAGTTACTGTAGGCTTATTCTTATTCTTCTTATGCTTATTTGGAATAAGAACTAAACAAGGTATGCACACTAGCGCAGACATTGTCCGCGGACTAGTTCAATCAAATCGTCTGCGGACGCATCCCAGGGGCCCGACCGCGCTATTTTCAAAAAACAACGGTGCGTTTCTAATGACGCTACGAGTCAGTAACGACTATGTTCCAAGTTTTCGAAATTTGGTACCGCGCTAATGTATAAACGCCAATGTAGCATCAACCAAAACCGAGTCGTAGCGTGAACGATCGTCGTTATGGATTTTATTTGAGTCTGTGTAAAAACAAGTGTCGATTGGTTTTTCTAGGCGAATGCAACTCTAGTTCTGACCTACGTAGTATTGTATCCTCATTGGTTTCCTACAGTTGACAATGGTTGACAATGTCATGGCATCGAATGTCTACAGAAAATTTGTTAATTTACATAATTTGGAATCCACCACCGATAAAATGATTACATTTACAAAGTGTTATTAATGCGTATTGCAATTCATAAGATAATAAATAACACATGGAACGAAACGGTGGCCAAAAAATGCACGACGAGCAAGAGTCAGCAGCTGAATCCTCCACTTGGCCTCCTTCTTGAAGTTGTTCCTACCCAACTGCAATATCTGCCCCCATTAACACAACGACAGGTCTCGGATCAATTCCGTCACTGACCATGACTTTTGTCTTGTCCAAATTCATGGCAAGACCTATCTTTCGCGGGTCTGATGCTAGGCCATCTAGCATTTGTTGCAGCTCCTATAACGACTCCGCCAGTAGGACTATATGTCATCAGCGAATCGCAAGTGTGTGATGTGCTCGCCATTTATGTTTATGCCCATACCTTTTCATTCCAGACTCTTAAACATATCCTCCAATGCGCTTATGAACAATTTCGGAGATATGACATCTCCCTGTCTCACTCCGCGGCGCAGTTGTATGGGTAGTTTGAAATACAAAAGACACGAGTAAAATATTTATGTTATATACGGTAAAAACTGAGTTAAACAAACAACATATTTAGCAAATATTACGCCTAATTTACCCACTGTTAATTAATAGCTGATATTTAACCAAACAACTATATTAAAATAAATGAATCTGTATGTTTGTATGTTAAATATAATAATTATGAATTAGAATTAATATTTTGCCCCAGAGAATGTTGGTGTTAATAGCTTTATGCGTAAATTATGCACAAAAATAATTAGATAGAAAATACATAAATTTTTAATCATATCGTTATTTAAAAGCCAAAATATCTTAAATTAATTTCTTACAGAAATCTACAATCTCCTTTTTTAAAATAATTAAACCTAGGCCTTTACATTAAAGTTCTATGACCAGCATATGCTATATATATACCTTTATTTCACCATAGTCGGGCTTAACCACAGGCAAGACAAGAACGTGTAGAGTTGGCTATGCGGCCGAAAAATCCTTTGATCCACGCCCGAGAGTTGAACCCAGGACCTTCAGATTTGTAGTCATTGAGCATCCGACTAGGCCTCCACCCCTCATTCACTTTTATAAATATAGGTAAGCAAAACCACGTGCAACAACTAACTCAACATAAATTGGAGTTTGGCGGTTACGCGACGCTCAAAACGATTGCTACCATTAAAAATGCCAAAATTAATTTATGAACCAGGAAAATCGTTTTAACTGGTAATAAAGTGGCCTGCCCGTGATGATGAAG
Source organism: Horisme vitalbata (assembly GCA_951804965.1). Lineage (NCBI taxonomy): Eukaryota > Metazoa > Arthropoda > Insecta > Lepidoptera > Geometridae > Horisme > Horisme vitalbata. Next base: position 1,126,429 of record OX638096.1, read on the forward strand.
GTACATCCCTAATTGAATTATGGCATTTGACGGAGATTAGGTCTTTTGACAATATTCTTAAAGTTGTGTTTTCTTTGTCTTGGTTTGGGATAGGCCTTTAGTTTACACTTTGCATAGACCCTTTCCATTTTTGGAAAAATTCTCTGTAATATTAGTAGCGGGTGGCAGCATAAAAGTTTTTCTCTGATGCACCCTTTTAGAAGACGAATTTAAAGAAAGAAATTCTTTCTTGATTCGCTTTTAAAAATGAATCACACAAAGTGAGAAATATACCTTTGTAAGGTATGTTTCTCACTTTGTGACTTTGTGATTTTTAGAAACTTACCTTTGTTTCTCACTTTGTCATTTCAAAACTTTCGGTTTAACCTGTGTGTTGATTTTCAAAGTCAATCAGCTATTTTATTAAATTACATATAGTAGGTATTGTTACCTAAGAAATATTTAAGAGAGGTTCTACGCGTAATTTTTATTTTAGTGATATATGCCGAAGTATCGAATTCTATTTTATTTTTGGCAAAAACATAATAACCTTATGTTATTGAGGCTTATGTCCAGCAGTGGACTGATATATGCCGATGATTATTATTATTATTATGTTAGTTATCACAAGTTCATAAACTAATATTTCAGGTTACTACCTTTAAACTACATCATACATTTAAGTAACAATAAAGTTTAAAAAAAAAACTTTAGCATTAAAATTTCAATTTACAAACAGCATATAACAAAGTCGTTCGCAGTCATAGTATTTTGCAATCGCACGAAGCGCTTTATAGTCTATTTCAATGAAATGAATCCTCTTTAGATTATTTACAGTTGTGCAAGATGGCGGCCGGTCGGTGCTAATTGAAACCGCGAACACCTCTCGCTCCGACGGATCGCGCCGTGACTTAAGCTATCGACTTAACGATAACTAAGTAACTTAAATTTTACTTGTAGCCAGTAATTTTACTTGTAGTCTTACAAATTGTTCAATGAGTACTAAGTAAATATTCGTCCACCTACGGCGGCGTGGCGATGAAACTTACGTCAAAAAGTATTCGTGATTGCATTTTAATTAAAATGTCTATCTATCTACACGCTTACAATACGATGGCGACGGGAATGTATCTATTCCAAATCCTTTGCGATACCAAATTTTGTTGTACGTTACGGTATCGTATGCCATGAAAAATGTATCTACGATACGAAAACTTCATCGCATTAAAATGACATAGGCAATTTTAGAAATACAAGGATTTTGCAAATAATTTATCAAATACAACTACATATACATACATACATATATATATATATATATATATATTATATATATATATTATATATATATATATATATATATATATACAGTCAGTCTTTATATGTATGGGTACAGTGAATTTCGCAATAAATACATTTTCTAATACTAGTTTAGATGTGTTCGATACATAGATAATAAATAAATAATAATTAATAAATCATTTATTCCAAATCAAGCACAAAAATTATAATATATACTTTAGGTAAGTATACCAATCAAAATTACAGAAGTTGTAAGGCTGGGTTCATAAGGACATTGGTCTACGGTACCTACACTAAGTCGAGACTTGTGTTGTAGATACCGTTTTCCTTCCATGGATGGAAAACATGTGTACAGCCGTGTATTTAAGTGATAATATACATATAAAATATATTAAATAGATTAAATTATGCCAGTTTATGAATAAAAGTACCTACATTTTGAAAGAAAGAACAAGGTTGCGATATGTTGAGTGTGAGGGTAAATGTAAGAATGGGTGAGTGTATGTAATATAATTCGTTTGAGGTATGTACCTTCTCTTTTAAAAGAAATTGCGAAGGTAACATATTTTAACTACTCTCTTAATAGCTATTTTCAATAACTGCTCCGTTTCCACGTAGCTCAGCTTGAGAAGGCATAGCTTAAGATACTTTTTACATTCAGCCTGATTAGCGTAGATAAGATTTTTTTAGCTGTGTTGGCTTTATTGTATAGAAGCGGTCCTAGAAAAGCTTGTTGGCGTTGAGCAAACACGGTGCTAACATTTGGTTTTGCAAGTATTCTATCTTTCCTTCTTCTAGCAGTAGATTGATTATCATTTATATCTACTTCTTTGTGTTGTGATATTATATTATAGATAAACATTTTACGAACAATTAGCACTTCACATTCACAATAAAGGTCAGCGGTTGGAAATCTGTAAGGTTTAAAGATCGATACTTTCAATACTGCTCGTTGGGAACGTTCTAATTGCAATAAATATGTAGAAGAAGCACCTCCCCAGGTAATGTTACAGTAAGACAGTATTGATCGACAAAGTGAATTATAAACTTCAAAAAGAAGCTTTCGTTCAGCAACATTCCTGAGATTTTTAAAGATATAATATCAATTTACGCACACGACCTGCCAATAGATTAATATGTTGTTTCCAATTTAGTTTCTCATCAATATTGACCCCTAAAAATTTTATAAGCATCAAAAAAGTCAATTAGAGCCAATTTTTTAAAGATTCAGATACCGGTATTTATCTGTTTAACATCATCACCAGCAGCCTATAGCAGTATACTTCTGGACTTAGGTCTTCCATAATGGGCGCCATTACGACCTGTTCCCAGCTCGACACATCCAGCTTATACCTTAGTCTGTGTTTATTATGTATGGCGAAAATAATCCGCTTACAAATTGGATTATCATTCATGGTAAAGTTTCTCTAATTGCATGCTAAATATTATGTATATAAAAGTAGAGTTCTTTATTAAGGGCTCGTCCGTGAGAGTACTCCACCACCATGCCTATTTCTGGCTCTAAGCAGCTTTGCTGTATTTCGTTTTGAATGATATGGGAGCCGGTGAAATTACAGGCACAAGAATCTTCATGCCTCAAGTTGATGGACGCAGGGCGTTGCATCGTAGAACACGTTTCTAAAAAATTGATCTACGATGAAAAGGTTTGTTATAGGGAATGGTTATCACTTAACATCAGGTGGGGACCATAAGCTTGTTCCATTTTCAGTAACAATAACTTAAAAGGGTTAGAAGCTCGTGGTGGAACACTCATATAAACAACTTAAAGAAAGCATGCGATATAAAAATAAAACTCGTGTGTTACATGGACCAATCGCCGTTAAGTTTTATAGCTAATTCCGCGCCCAATAATCGTTCACCTGCAACATTCCCAGAAGCACTTCCGGTAATTACCGTTGCAACTATTTATTGTGAGTTTCCGCTTCCGCTGCAACCAACTTACAGCCTTTTGTTTGGAAATACTGCGGGTTTATGGCCAGGTAAAGTGGCAGTTGCAAGTGTTGCAATTCTGTAAACCAATTTATTGAAGTACGTAGAACATAAACATAACAAAGATACTGGTAAACAAATATGTACTTATAGCAAAATAAACATTTATAGAATAAAATAATTTTACTTATTTATTTAGGTATTTGTTTTATTAAGGTTGACAACAGTAGTAACTCCTAGCTGACTCGCTCGCAACTTCGTTTGGGTGTTGAATTTTCTTTCACGTTAAATATTTCCCTAATTAAGGGTCTCTTGCTTCATGTATGACCTTTTACAAGCAAACACCACATACAAGAAAGAAATGAAATTTAGAAACAGCTTATTTGGAGGGTAAGTATGACTTAATATTCAAATAATGCATAAAAAAATCAATAAAAAACAAATTTAAAGAACCCAAGGACTAAGAAACAAATGATTTTTCTTAGAAAATCATGAATTTTGTTAATTATTATTGCCTGTGTTAACTGTTATTCACAATGATAATTTTATGAGATCAAAAATCATGTTTATCAACGTTTGGCTTAGATATTATATTTTAAAACAATGGTTTTGTTATAGTATTTAGTGTTGAACAAGAATATCTAAAGCTTTTACTTCCATGTCCAGTAGTGAAATAGAATAGTTTTGTACAAGTGAGTATTTTGATTTCTTTTCTAGTGAATTAGTACCGATTGGTTATCGTTTCTGTAAAACATTATTTGGAGAATCGGCACGATATTTCATTTCCAAATTAGATCAAAATCAGCCTTTGAAAGGCTCGTTGCAATCGCATAAAATATGCAACAGACGATGCCTGTTCAGGTCAGGCCAATCATGTTTTGGAATGGCTATATTGGCTCCGACACGGCCAATCATAGTCTGAATTGCTGCAATGCAATCGGGAAAGATATTTTGGTCCAGTGTCGGATAGTTAGTGGTTAAAGCTACGTGTTTTATTTTTACTGATATAAGTATATTTTACTGATATAAAAGAATGCTACACTGAAAATGTGAATATAAATAATGTTTGATTATTTATTATAATTTTTATATTATGTTTTGGTTTGCATGCCAAAATTTGTAGAAATAGGATGGTACGGAAGAATTATTATTTAAGAAACTTGTAACCTTATTTGAAGCAAATAAATAATTTGATTGATTGATTGATTGAAGTGGGATTGGTCGAGTCACTTGAGCCGTATGCAGCTTGATAGATGAGTATCGATCGTTACCCAATGGGTACCTGCAGATGGACGAAGGCAGGCCTCGTAAACTGGTTTGACGATTTCTATGCCTTTCTTACTGACTGGTGGGAGGCAGCAAGTGATCGTATGTCGTGGAAGGAGAAGGAGGAGACGTTTGCCCCGGCCGCAACTTCGTCCGTATAGAAGTTTTTTCAAAGTGAGCCCGAGGCAGATGGAATATCTGGAAATTTATAAATTCTTAGAGCACCTCTAGCACTCAATCACTCTCAGTCAACGAGCTTACTTACAGATTTTATTTGATTGAAATTTTACAGATTTGTTTTTTCCTCAACGTTTTGATATCGTGTTGAATGTTGATCACCTAGGCCGCGGGTTCGATCCCTAAAGGTTGAGAATGGCCACCACTTAACCTGTGATCAAAACAACCACTAACATCTTTAGAACTTTTTGAAGGCTTCTTAGACTTACTGTGGTAAGTTACGACGTGTGGTTTGCCACACACCTGCCTATACCTATCAATCTGCTGGATATAGGCTTGCCCTAATAAAGGAGGATATGCCCATAATACCCACGCTTCGCATGCGGGTTGGGGATCGTACGGTACAACTTCTAGCACCACCGACGCAGCTGCCCGTAGGCTGTCAGGGAATTTAGCTGTGCCGGTCTTGCAATCAGCCGGCCGCCAGAGCCCTGTTTGTTAGTTAGCTGGGTGGACCATGTGCAGGTGAGGTTGGCTTGGTTTCCGAAGCACACACCTTGGAACCCTGACACCCTATCTAAGATACGATGGGAATGTATCTTAGCTTATACTTTAATATGAATACAATTTTGTGACAATTTACCAGTATTCCGGCCGCAGTTTCACGCGCGGTATATTCCTTTTCGTCTCAATCTATGTATATAGTAAGCTTGAATCCGTTCAGCCATTATTGAGCTGAGTGAAAAAAACCGTACAAACATTAAACGCATTTATTATAATAGTCTAGTTCTATCAAATAAACAGAAGTATATATACTTAATAGGTAAGAATTTCAGATCTACTTAAATTTAAATTGATATCATTAATCGAGATATAATTTTCAAAATGGCTGTAGATGTTCAAAATCAGTCGTTATCTCGGCGACTGAACGCTCGGTGTTTTGTACTGGGGAGATAGAGCACGATATTATTTGCATTTATTTGCAGTTTGATATTTTACAAAGAGATTGACTACTTACTTTATAATATATTTACTAAGCTAAGAAAAAGTAGTTTTCTGCGGTAAAATCAGTAATAATTTAGGATTTTGATAAAAGTCAATTATTTTATTTCATGTGTCAGAGTCATCGGTGAAGTTTTTCGTTCGTCTGAATTTCAAGAACTACAACCAAGAATGTCAACGTACGTTGATTGTCAGTCAATCAGTCAGCTTCACAACATTATAAAATTATAATATATATAGCAAATTTTTATACATTAATAATATTAAATAATAATCCTACGTAGTGTAGGAAACCCTCCGACCAGGTGGAGTGACGATTTGCGTAAGGCTGCTGGTGGAAGCTGGATGCGTCGAGCTCAGAACAGAGCGCAATGGTGCTTATTAGTTGAGGCCTATCTCCAGCAGTGGACTGCTATAGGCTGATGATGATGGTGATGGTGATGATAATTGTAATATAAGAAATCAAAACCTGTCTTAGAATATGTGGGTTCCATGTTTAAAAAGCGATATAAAACGTATTAACAGATCTAATGAAAATGATCACCATTATCTATCTGAGCAATCTTCTTATTAGTTTCATAAGTAGATAATGAGGTCAACCTAGGAGGTGACGTCACCGGGTGTGCCGTCCACTTGATTAGTGTATCGATTGCTCTGGATGTGGGGTGGTCTATTTACGGACCTGAATGTGACCATTTGGCAGAACTTTCTAGACTAGACTTAATCGTCTCCAATAACTAAGTTAAACTAGGCTAAGGTTCAGATTGAATCGGGTAATTAATTTGAACTAGGAATTGGTAGATTTTTGGCTTTCAGATAATTGCAGTGTGAATCATTTGTTATTGGATAGTTTGGCCCCTTTTCCATTTTGGGTATAGTGTGCCCTGTACATTATATTTTTAAGATTATTATCCTAAAATCGTTGGTTCGAACTCTGACTGTTTTTCTGCAAAATATGCGTAATTTCTGACGCTACAACAAACGCTGAAGAAAATCTACCAAAATCCAAATCAGGACGTTGATTCTTTGTAGCTATATATTCTCAGCTTAGTCTAGGTTATCAAACACCAATCTTGAACCGTACACTGAGGGGATTCCCACCCATAAATAAGGGCGGGTATTATTGTATCTTACGTAATGCCGACAATAACCTTGATATTCGCGTTACACGGCATAAACTGTTAACAGCACTGAGTTATGAGCTGATGGTGGCTCTCAATGTACGCTTACATCTTGTAACCAACTGTCGGTGATGCGGTAAAGGGTTCCAACCTCCATCTTTGGAACCCAAGATAATCTCACCATCTCGTGGTACACTCTGCTCACCAGCAAATGGGGCTCTGAACGACTTTAGCATAGCGAAGCTTAACACCTGATATCGTACATTCTCTGATAGCCGACGGGCAGCAGCGTCGATGGCCCTAGAAGCTGTGCCCTGGGATCCCCGACCCGAATAGCCAGATAGGGGATGATGGGTATTCTTCTTCTTCGTTTCACTCTTGACCGAGTGGTCGTGGTCATCATGTAGTATTATTAGGGGCTGATGATGTGGCTCGCCTCACGATATCTCGTTCACTTTTGTCTATTGGTGGACTTTCAGGTACACGTATAGAGATTGTCGCCCACTCCAGATTTGATCTGATGAAGGGTATATCCCCCTTCATATTAGGCAGTAGTCCAGCAGTGGATTGAAATTAACTTATACTGTTGTTGTTGTTAAACAACCCAAAACAAAATAATACTTTCAATAATTTCGTTTTTAGCCTCGTTTTCGCATTAAAAATACATGGATACAATGAAGTATATATGTATGAGTATATCTGGAAGAGATCGTTTTTAGCGATAAAACCGAACCGGTCAAACGAACCCTTATGGTGCCGCTTTGTCCGTCCATCCGTCCGTCTGTCACAGCTGATTATTTCAGGAACTACATAAGCTACCGACTTAAAATTTGGTGATGTTTAAAATGCACTGACTAAATAAGATTGCCAGTAAAAAAATAAAAAAATAGTTTTATTTTGATTCCCCGAAAGGTCCAAAATAAGAAACGTCAAAATTTCAAACTGGTGCTTTTGGTGGTTTTATTTTTTGTAAATCAGTTTTTTATTTTTTTTATACGATGCTTGGTTTTCATTTTATGATCAAAATTGTTCGAAAAATGACCATAGCCCCCCCCCCCTAATCTCTGATGTTTGTAAAGTCAGATATCAGAAACTAATGCTAACTAATATAATTTAACTAAGTTAAAGAAGAATATCTATATTATGTTACATGAAAGTTATAGAGAAGTCCCAACCTTAAACAGTTTTTGAGAAATCTTCCAATTTTTTTTTTATATCATGCATAGTTTTTGATTTAGGATGAAAGTTTGCGAAGTGAGAAACCTGAAATTTATAAATATTATAGAATATATATATTTTACATGAAAATTATAGCAGTGTCCACCTAAAACCGTTTTAGAGAAATCTTCAAAAATGGGGGGGTTGCAATGGGGTATCAAATTAAAAGGCTTGATTTGAACAATATAAATCCGTTTGTAGTTTTTTTATATCATGCATATTTTTTTATTTAGGATAAAAAAAGCTGAAAAAATGATCATCAGCGCCCCCCTCTCTATATGTAACAGAAAAATTATAGCAAAGTCTCCAAATATCTCCAAATAATCCAAATATCAGCTGTTGTCAAGCTATAAAACAAGTTACACGGTCAAATATAAAAAAAATGATGTTATCTGAAAGGCCCTGCCCATTCTAAAGCCGGTTTTTTATTTTTCTATAGGACGTATACATTTTAATTACGAAGAAACCTTACTAATTAGTATCGCACGCCATTAACGTCACCCGCGGTGGGCGAGTCAACTCGCACTTAACCGGTCTTGTTTTAATTATAAATTATCCGGTAAACTGTACTTTTTATGGTGTACAGTAAATAATTTATCAATCTATCTACATACTTTATGTAGAAACATACATAATTACTCCACAATACGATTGAGTCATTTTTATTAGAAACTATGTACATTTCAACGCCCAAACCTGGGACAAATATTTGCAGATCATAAATCATTTGCCCAGCAGAGGGAATCAAGCATAGAGTCTTCTGCGTCTCAGCGCTTTTTCTACTGCGCTACAGTTGTCAACTATTAGTTGTCTTTCTGACACAGCCGAAACAGCATAATAAAATAGTGAAAACTCAACCTCCGTTTTGAACACGCAAACCCAAGAACCGAAATGCTGTTGTCACAAGTAAACTAAATACAAGACCAGCACTCCAATCTTGGAATCAAAGTGGAACTGTAGGTAGACTATTATGACGAAATGCTTAGCACTCACTCCCCTCACTAAACAGTTTAACCACTCGTCTACCCGGACTATACGTTCATTAATTATACTGCCACATGTGGGGCAACGCGACCTACTTGCTGCCAACCTACTCTATGAAACGTCTTGTCTTTCCAAACTACGATGCGTACGTTTTGAGACTAATTTGTATGGATAGGATTCGCGAATAATGATGTTAGTGAGTGTGGTATCTTTTAGGGTTCTAGTTAAACTGTCAATGTTAAAGAAACTTTTGTTGTCTGTCTATTAAGTTTAATTTATAACCCTAGTTTTATAAATTCGAAAGTTTGTGTGTGTTACTTACCTTATTGTTTGTTCCTAATGAAACTTGGTCTAATTGTGACTTTTATCCTGGAACCACACGAGTGAAGCTGTGTGCGGAAGCTACTATTGTATAATCCACTACTGAACGTAGGCCTCTACTAATCTGTCAGGGTACATCAATAGATTTTTGTAAAGAATAAAACAATTAGAAAAGTAAAAATTTAAGACAGACCTTATAGTTATTTTTGTTAAGTTTGTGTCAACTTTTTACTTTTCTAAATTTATTGGTAAATAACACATTTATATGTCAATGTTTAACCTAATATTAAAAAGGATAAACAGGTTTTTATTACACATTAAATAATGCAATTTACTCTGCGTAGACAATGTAGATTATATTGATAACTTGTTTCTTGCGTCTTGGCCTTAGTTCACAAAGAAGGAATTTCCTATATTTCTCATAATGATGTTTAAAATCATGGAGTTCCTTGGAGAAAACCTAAGCTTTTCTTTAATTTACCTCAAGGTTTACCGTGATGTTCATTTCTAGATTATCTTCATACCCCACCTCTGTAATAAAGCTTTTTATAAAATTTCTAATTATTTAAATGACATAAAAGCTTGGGATGAAACTGTCTCCAACTCCCTCAAAAGCAATGTAATAGTTAATAATAAACTTTGTAAAAAAAAGACTAAAAAATATAAGCCAAACAGAGTTTCTTGCCGATTCTTTTCTGTTTGGTCGCGTTACGAATTGGTGTCAATTGAAATAAAAAATTAAAAAAGTTTGTATAGGCTTAATAAACTTATTTTGATTTTGATTTTGATTTCATGTTACGTCGGGGTCAAACGTATAGGCCATTCCTCCAATTATCCAGCATACTGCGCGTGGCAGCTTGATTGTGCGTTCTGACATTGATCGACTCAATGGCAATCAAGATACAATAACAATGCTTAGCATATGAATGACAGACGATCTAAGGTACAAGACAGATTACTGTAATAACAATAGTTAATAAAGCTGGACATTCTGACACAATCTCATTATAGCACCAAAGTTAGCAGAACTTGTTGGAATATAACTGTTATACTAGTTATTTACATAGCTGAAATAGAAAACAATTTGATATAGATATATACATAGATAGATAAACTAGATAAACAAAATACAAATAAAGCAATTAAGTTTTTTAGCGCTCTGGTCTTATCTTGAAATCTTAGGATTATAACTTGAATCACGGAAATAACTATAGCTATGAAAATGGAAATAACTATAGCTATGAAACAGTCTCAGACTGCCTCAAAATCAATGTAATAAATATGAACAGTAATTGTATGTAACAAAGTATTTAAATAAAATAATTAATCCAAGTAGAGTTTCTTACGAATTCTTCTAATTCTAAAATAATCTCTTAATAAATAAATGATAATAATTTTGCCAATTCTGTTTGGTCGCGTTCAGAACTGTTGTATAGTAAAAAAGTTGACGGTTAAAAGTGTTCCTAAAGGTTCCTAAAAAATAAAGAATTTTTTAGGACTTAAGTTAGAAGGTACATCATGGTACCACAACACAATCAGCCCAGTAATAAATCATATTGGTTAGAATAAATATAGTAATCATGTTCTGTATGTAAGTGAAAAAGCAAAATAGAGGAAGCTGCATCACCACACCAACTATTGCTAGACTCTTAAATTGAATAATTAAAGTACAATTATTAATAAAAGTCTGATTATACTTGTCGTCGGTAATGGACACCTTCTTGAAGTTGTTTCAGAGTACACATACCTCGGGCAGATTTTGCAGTAAGGTAGAAACCACTTTTGAGGCCAAGAGGAGGAGTCACCCAAACCGCAATGTTTGAAAAAGAATGGTTACAATCAGTGCGTCCCACCTGCCATGACATACGGAGCCAATACGTGGATACTCATAGTACGGTAAGTCCACCAATTTAAAGTCGCTAAACGAGCTATGGATCGAGCTATGCTCAGAGGTTTCTGAAGGATAGAATCCGCAACGAGACTATCCGACATACAAGTAAAGTTGTTGACATAGCTCAGAGAATCAGCAAACTGAAGTGCTGTCAGCTTGCTGATTCTTTTGGGCTGGCCATATCTGCCGAAGAACCGATATCCGTTGGAGTAAACGAGTTCTTGAGTGGAGACCACGGCTTGGCAAACGTAGTGTAGGTAAAAGCTGGATTCGTAGAAATCAAAATCAAAATCATAATCAAAATATCAAACCTTACATAAAGATAAAAAAAAAAATTGATTAAAAAACCCTTTCCTTTAATTAGTGATCGAGTTCTTTTATGCGGCTACCCAAAATGACGAAAAGAGGCCCAAATACGAAATTAAACTTAATTTAAATATCATTTTCAGCTTATTAAAATATCGGAATTCCAAAATGATCCCATCGTAAATCAAAATGGTGCGTTATTAAAAATCCCGAGTAAGTATTAATATGTAAATGTGTATGGAAGGGAAATCATAAAAGCCGGACTTCCTATTTATTATTTCTCCAAACGAGCAAAATACTTTCCTTTCGGATAAGCATAGGCATACACCTTTTTTATGTTTCCGCATTAAGAAGTTCTCGTCCAAACATATTGTGTTTATCTCTAAGAACTAACAATTATATTCTCATTAAGACCAAAAATGCTGAAAAAAATATTCTTATTGTCCTAACTTAATAGTTTTAGCCACAATTTATTCAGTTCATTATTAGCTCTATCTAGAATAGATAATCTATGAATGTCAGATAACTGTGAAATGAAATCCTACGGTAAAATGCATTTGGCTAAAGTACCAACAAGACATCTTCAACAGGAGTTCAACACTACTTACATATTTATTTTATTGCCAAAACTCAGGCTGTCTTTGTATTTACAACTACATTAAGAGCCATCGCAAACTGGGCGACTTGTCGCCGCTTCTAGTCACCGCGACAAGACGCTGCGTTGTCATTTGCATCTGGCGTCTTGTCACGTCTACTATCGCTTGCGTCGGTGACTAGTCGTAAGAAGCGATCATTAGTAGTAGAGTTGAGACTGCCTCGCGACTATCATCGTGTGTGCGTAATTAGACGCGGCAAATAGTAGCGAGCGCGGGCGACTCCCCTAGCTTGTCGTTGCGATCCGCGACTCTGACACCAACTGCTTTTCTCACCTGATGTTAAGTGGTAACCATTACCTATCACAAAGCGTTATAGATCACGTGTTTTGCAACGTGTTCTACGATGCAACGACCTGCGTCCATCAACTTGAGGCACGAATATGATAAGCCTCTTGTGCCTCTTGTGTTTGTGTGTGTAAGACAGTGTGACAAATCAAAGAAAATTGTCAGCCACAGCCGGTCGTCACGTCTAGTCACCAAGCTGTCCCTGTCGCGTATCACCTAGTGTGCGCCTAGGCTTAGTCAATGTAAATGAATATGCATCCGGCTACAGTTTTGGCGGAACATCGTACAACACTACTCGCATACATCAATCCGAGTGATGGGGCATACAATGAGGTTTTGTTCAGCGGGATTCTTCTTTGTTTCCAGCGGAGGTTGAGCTAAAATGTTTGAATAGATTACAATATATTCCATCTGTCATGTTTAGAGGGTGCTACGCTCGGATGGGTGAAAGCGGGCACTATAAATTCTTCGCTTTTTGTCTGTGCCTTATCACGTTGTCAGGTTTAACACAAGCCTATGGGTAAGCCTAGGTCTTGATCAGAGGATCTAAGGAATAGCCCTTTTCTAAGCCCTAATTTGATGACTTTGACAGTTAATATTTTATAAAGGGAAATGTTCGTTAGTTGTGTTAATTACGAGGTATCGAGGTATCGAGAAGTATCGTACAATAATACAATCCTACTTCCTATCCTACTATATAATATTATAAATGCGAAAGTTTGTGAGTATGGGTATGTATGTATATTTGTTAGTCTCTCACTCTACCACTACTAAACAGATTTGGATGAAACTTGGAATATGTATAGTTTATGAATTGGATTAATATAGGCTACTTTTTATCGCGAGCGAAGCCATGGGCGATAGCTAGTATTTATATATTTCTATAATAAAATGTTTGCAAGTATGAATTGATTTCTGTTTCAATTTAACAACTGTATTACTTACAGTTATTCCTACCAGTAACTACTAAGTACGGCTTAAAAGCAAGTCCTAGTGGTGGGTCAAGATCTATAAATTTGACTATAAAATTTTATCTTCATCCGGAACCACAGCCACTTACCAAATCCGTTCAAAATAATGTTTTTTGCAAATCTTATTGCGCACTTCATCCAAGTACAAGCACTCCAAAAGATTCACTGCAGGATGAAGACGGGTAAACCGGGATTCGAGGGGATTATAAAACGAAGGAGAATCCCGATTTCCACCTACCCACTTAATTTTCCCGACCCCTGTTCTTTCGTGAGCGGTAATAACTGCACAACTCAGGTATCGAAAATAGCTTGACATTGAATCTGTTTTTTGAACTTCACACTAAAATAGACCCGTATTCATGAACCATGATCAGGGATCAATCTATCCCTGTAATTTGGGTTAAGATTTGTAGAGAAAACTGAAAAAATATATGTGCTTGAGTTACGATCACTTTTTAAAATACTAAGATTTAATAATCTTAGTAAGTTTTATCTCAGGATTTATTCGAATTCTTTGCGAGTTATCCAGAAATAACGTTGATCTTCTGTGACATTTTTATGTACTTGAGTTTAAAAATGATCAGAAATCCTGATCTTGATCTTATTGTCAAGTATTTAGACAAGACATTTTCTGTTAAATAATTTGATATAAAAATAGCTGAGACGGTTTTTTTAGTAGCTTGTTTGGATGTTTACTAGATTATCTGACATTTAAAACTTATCGATAAAGAAACGAATCCAAGTTAAAGTCAGAATAAGAAGGGGTTAAAAAATAATCTTACCTCTTTAACTGTTACGCTTACAAAATCATTAAGGATTATATGCAAAAATACATTTACAAGAGTTGTGATGCCATTTTTGCTCGCTACTGCGCTTTCACTGTTAACTAAGCTGTGCCCCGCTTAGTTCCTGCTACATTTTTAGGTAAACAACATCGTTCAAGTATTTTAACATCAATTAGAAGTTTGTTGGAATTTACGATGTGATCTTGGGTAAAGAGTTTATTTTTAACAAGGTATTTTCTGATTAATTGCTTTCCTTAAAGTGGCTAGTGATTGGTTTGGAGTTTTTATTGCATACTATTTATTGATTAATTATGCTTTATATAAAACAAGATTTCAAAAAATAAGATAAGATAGTGTTATTTATAAATTTTATAAGCAGGGTACAATGGTACATGGTAGCCAAGGATGAAAATATACTATGACTAGTCAAAGTGTTGCATAATAATTAATTATTCCTGCAACGATGCAAGTTGCTCTGACACATACTGTATTTAGAAAATGACTTGCTTTCGTAAAGTAAATAGCATACTATTAATACGTTTACGTGTTACGTGCAATTAATACGTTTGCGTGTTACGTTATTGACTTTCTATGAATTTCGACAGAGGAAATGTCGAAGTTTGCAAATTCATCACCCATCGTTAGTCGTCTTTTGACACACTCGCATGAAAAATAAATAATTTTAACACGATAAACATAAGATAAAATTTGCTACCAGATCATGCTGAGACATTATCATCATCATCATCCACAACTCGACTTTATCCATTGCTGGATATAGGCTTCCCGAAATTTGTGCCATCCACCACGGTCTTGTACTAGTCGCGTCCACGATCGCCCGACGACGTGTATGTCGTTGACCCATCTCACTACTGGTGTTGCGACGCTTCTTTTGCCTATCCTCGAGACATATTTATATACATCTTTATTATGACCATCAACATGCAGTAATGAGATCCGTCTCGACAGAATCGCTGGAACAATACTTGGGAAACAATTCTCAGGAATCACTTATTCATCCGCGAATGTCTCGAAGCGCGTATTCTAGTAGCTTACGGAAATATGCAAATGTTGAAAGCTCTATCTAAGAGTGAAAATGTATTGGTGAATGATAATATTAATGGATTTAAGGTGCAAAGTTGAAACATAAAATAAATTGTATCTATTTAGTTATTATCATCATCATTTTAACCATTATCGACACACTGCTGGCTTGCCTTTGATTATGCCACCTGCCTCGATCCTGCGCTATTCTGAACTAGGTGCCGCCCACGGTCTTTATAACCTCGTCAACCCATCTTTTTGGAGGACGGTCCCTATTCCTGTTACCAACTCTCGGCCACCACTCGGTCAGCGCTCTGGTGCACCTGTCGTCACTTCGTCTGGCCAAGTGTCCCGCCCAACTCTACTTTGAGCCCCAATATCCGCTCGCTGACATCCTGAACCTGCTACGATGACACTTATACACACACTCACACACATACACACACACACACACACACACACATGCATATACACATACACAGAGAGAGAAAGAGAGAGAGAGAGAGAAATGTAAAAATAATGCCTCCCGAGTGTAAGAGAGTCTGCTAGTAGATTGAGATCACGAGATGACACATAATGCAGATGCTTCACTAAGTTATATAAAGTTACTAGCTTCCACCCGCAGCTTCGCTCACGGAGGACCGGGATAAAAAGTAGCCTATGTGTTAATCCAGATCATCAACTGTGTATGTTCTAAGTTTCATCCAAATCCGTTCAGTAGTTTTTGCGTGAAAGAGTAACAAACAGTCATCCATTCATCCATACATACATACTCACAAACTTTCGCATTTATAATATATAGTATGGTAGTAGGATAGTAGGATAGTAGGATAATAGGATAGTAGGATATAAAAGGTTGCTGAAGTTTAGCGTTCATCATCATCATCATCATCATCAGCCTATAGCAGTCCACTGCTGGACATAGGCCTCCCCTAATGAGCGCCATTGCGCTCTGTTCTGAGCTCGACGCATCGAGCTTCTACCAGAAGCCTTCCGCAATTCGTCACTCTACCTGGACGGAGGGCGTCCTACACTACGTTTGCCTATCCGCGGTCTCCACTCTAGAACTCGTTTGCCCCAGCGGTTGTCGGTTCTTCGGCAGATATGGCCAGCCCACTGCCACTTCAGCTTACTTATTCTCTGAGCTATGTCGACAACTTTAGTTCTATGTCGGATAGTCTCCATAGTATATATGACATAGTATGACATATGACATAGTATGTCATGGATAGTTTAATAGTAGTAAGTTTAGCGTTGGCGATCAAAAATATCAGCAGACGTTTGCCTAGAAGTTCATACTATGAAGCCCTGTAGATTATTTTCCTTCTCATGTTGAACCTTAATGGCTGAACAAACACTCTTGACTCCTGAAAATAAAACGATGGTGGAAGCGATGGGAATTGTTTTAGTCGTGAAATGCTGAAGGCACATTTTTAACGATATTCTTTACTTTTTCTTCTTCTTCGTATGAGCTAGTGGCCAACTCCATTGTCGGAGTTTTCGGGCAACCTGAAGGCCTCCGGCATGGCTTAGCAACTGAAAAATCCGGAACCAACATCTTAACGAAGCGCTCAGATCTAAATGCCACTAAACGGTCACCCATCCAAGTAGTGGCTAGGTGGAGTGTTGCTTAACCAAGACGATCTGCTAAAAACACCGAAGTAAGTCACACCACGAGCGGTGGCAGAGATATTCTTACTGAAACTGAATTATTGAGTTTAAATTGATCCCAACCCGTATGCCCAGCGTGGCGGTAAAGGGCTATCACCCTTTTTTTAGTGGAGGCCTATGTCCAGCAGTGGACTCATAGAGGCTAATGTTGTTGTAGTTGTTGAGTTCAATTTGACGGCCTCTGTGGCGCAGTGGATGAAAGTCCGCCTGAGACGCAGAAGGTTGCGGGCTCGATTCCCGCTGCGGGACAAATGTTTGCATGCTCTGTAGACATTTGTCTCGGGTCTGGGTGTTTTCTATGTATGATATGTATGTATTTACAAAAACAAAAATATATAATGTGTAGTTTATCAATCATGTGGTTCCCATAATACAAGCTCTGCTTAGTTTGGGGCTACATGGTGCTGTGTGATTACGTCCCGCATTATTTATTTATTTATTTTTATTTATAATTTATTGTCTGTGTAACATGTTTCAAATCAATCCTACTAATAGCATCCTACTATTAGCATTACGCTGAGTTGTGGACCTTTTTGTAACTTCAGTACTGTTTTAAATATTAATGATACCACCTCTTTATTTAAAGCTAGCGGCTCGTCCTGGCTTCGCACGGGTTAGGGTACTTTTTTACACCTTGGGTTACGTTTCTTAAGTTTTAGTAAGGATCCCTAATATTTTCTAGCAATAAATATCATCATCATCATCCTCCTCTCCTTCTCGGCCTCTGTGGCACAGTGGGCGAAGGTCCGCCTGAGACGCAGAAGGTTGCGGGTTCGATTCCCGCTGCGGGACAAATGTTTGCATGTTCTGTAGATATTTGTCTCGGGTCTGGGTGTTTTCTATGTATGATATGTATGTATTTACAAAAAAAACAAAAAATATATGTTTAGTATATCAATCATGTAGCTTTCTAATGGTGAAAGAATTTTTAAAATCGGCACCGTAGTTTTTGAGTTTATTCATTACAAACATACACACACACACACACACACTAAAATACAATTTTTTCCTCTTTATATTATTAGTGTAGACTATTTTCTGTTGTTGCAAATAAGTACTTATTCTATTCTATTATATTTATCTTCCTATTATTATAATAATATCAAAAGTATAGATGTCCTTCCCGCTTCGTCTACTGTATGGATTAAGGTTCAATTTTGCACATAGGTATTTCCATACTAATACATATAGGCAATTTTTTGTCCGGTACCGCGTGAACAAAGCCGCGGGCGGAAGATAGATAGATGAACTCTTTATTGCAAAAAACACCAATTAAAAACCAAAAACTTACAAAAACAGAGAAATGAAATAGTATTACAATGTGGGTACAATGGACGTTCTTATCGCTTAAAGCGATTTCTACCAGACAACCAAGAATGAAAAGAATTTAATTAAAAGAATTAAGCGGTGGTGCTTAAAATACAAAAACTAATTACCTACCTATATTAGATATACTATTTATTAAAAAAACAATTAAATTATACCAATACTATTAAATATAATTTAGAAAACTTGGAAACTTGAACTGGAAGCTTGGTTCCCTAAAATTTACTAGTAATGAACTACTGTACTGACAGTGCCATGGACAGGATTTGAAATGGATTTAAGTCAGCTCATTGTAGCCGTGTTGGCCTGGATGGACCCTGATATCTCGACAGTAAATAGATTCTAAATTAAAAAATATTTACAAATATACGCGTGTAAAACAGTGACAGACATTATCAATATGGTGTAAAATATAAAAAAGACGTGTGGCACTCGGGGACTGCCGCGGTAAAGCTATTGCATAGCATTTTGTATCAACTTATGCAATTATATTTATTTATTTATTTTATTTACGCAGTATTTCTTTTTCTTTGATATTAATTCAAGTTACACTTTTTGAGCGTGGTGACCGATAAGAAAACAAATGTTTTTCTTTTATTAAATAAACGAGCTTCGTAGAGTCGTACAATACGTCTAGTTGCACGCACACAAACACCGTGTCGAAGACTGTCGAAAAGAAACGACGTTAGACAATGCACGGCCTTCAAGCCACACCTCCGTGCCCGTCGGAGTGGGGAGCGTGAGGTTTTTTTTCGTTACGGAATTTCTGGATTCGGTCCCCGCGCTCAAGGCCCTCGATAGAAGCTATGCAATAGCTTAAAATAAAATCGATATTTTTTTTTTACTATATTTTGTTTCCTCTTTTCAAGAAGACGTTAATAAACAAAAAAAAATAATGAAAAATCTTTAAACTGGCAGAGATTTGAAACCATGTCCTCCAGATCGGAAGCCGGGGTACCTCCTCTAGGCCAGCATGGCCTGTACAAACATTGTTCTGTGTGTAACACTTCCACTCAACAGGATCAAAAACCCATTACCTGTACAAAATTCGTGTCAATCCATGTCAAATGAGGCTGCTCTAAAAAACACCATTATGGTAATCGCACCCCACCTCTCAGAGTCTATTTTCACTCGTCAGCCATTGTAATAAGGCTCAAAGTTCTGAGCTGTTATCCCAATTTACATGTAAGCCGACTTTGGGATATATGAACGGGGTTCAAAGCATTGGACGGATATTAACTTTACCGGGATTTTGTTGGAATTTTTTAATTTACTTCGGCACGTGTCTTTTATGAATGTGTAACCTATATGAGTTAATGTGTGAGGTCTTATGTACTATTGAGCTATATTTTGGGAGTGTGAGAGTGTGTGCGTGGGTTCGGGTGAATTTATGAGTTTTTCGTATTTTCTTTTATAATTTTAATGAGATTGCGGATTAAGGTAAGGTTTCTCATTAGGAAATAATAGGTCGGACAACCAAATTTTCTAATGATTCGAGACCGCTCAATTCGTTTTACTATTACTGTAGCATACTATATTATAGAAAGAAAATTTTATTTGTACTTATTTGTACAGGGTGTAGTGACTGTAGAAAAGTTTCCGCACAATACCAGCACCTAGCTACTTCTTCGTGGCAAGGCATTAATGCTGAGTCGAAGCCTGTTTGCTGCTGTGGCTGTATATGTTCAATATTGGACTAATAATAAATGCCGCTTAGTGATGATAATGAAGCTGAGGAAGTAAGTAATTTCGTCAAACAGCATAATTCAGGCTATCACAAGTTATAATCGAAGGTAAGTTTACGAGTTCGCGTGCTCTTTATAAATGTAGAGCCATTAACACTAACGATGTAATTTTCTGTTAGCGAGCCTCTTTCCTGCGTGGTGCAAGTTATAGAAAATAGCTTTCTTCTTCTTCTGGCCAACTCTAGTGTCGGTGTGTTAAGCCGCGGAAGGCGTTAAAAATGACTTATAGTCTGAAAGAGCCGATACCAACATCTTATGTCTATGTGTCTTCCAATGCAGAGGCGCTCGGATCACTGTCTAAAAGGTTTTGAGTCGGTCTCAATAGATGGCCGAGTAGGGAATTGCTGACTAAGATGATCTATGTAAGATATGAGCTTACTAAGTAAGCCACACTACGACCGCTCTGCTACAAGAACTACCTAAAACGTTTTAGACGAAAAAATAATTTTGACTAGTGTTGGTATGGAACTCTTTGCACAAGTAGTCAACCTTATACGTGTGGCGAGTGTCTGTCAAAAAAATATGTCAAGTGTGTTAATTGAGAAAATATATCGTAACATACAAAATGTAATTTGTTTTTATTAATCTGGACCACTGGACCTTCAGGCATTCATATTATTTATATTATTCCATACTAAATATATAACAACTAGGAGTTGGTTTGGTAATGCAAATGCCGCATGAGTCGAACATTTTGGAAAAAAATCTGAATTTATAAGCACTTACCCCGTAATGCACTCAGATTACTAACAAATAAATAATGCTGGACACTATCACACAGCATCATGTAGCCCCAAACTAAGCAGATATTGTATTATGGGAACCACGTGACTGATATACTACATAAATATATCATTTTTTTGTAAATACATACATATTACACATAGAAAACACCCAGACCTGAGACAAATATCTGCAAATAATGCAAACATTTGTCGAATCGAACTCGCAACCTTCTGCGTCTCAGGCGAACCTTCGCCCGCTGCGCCACAGAGGCCGTAACAGATGGGACTGTGACGGCCGGCTAATTGCGGCATAGCACACACAGCCTAAAAACGGCACAGCAACATTCCCTGGCCGCCGACGAGCAGCATTGTCATCAGTGCGAAAAGCTGTGACCTGCGATCCCCAACTCGCCTCGCATAGGTTATTCTTACAAGGAGAGAAGCCTGTGTCCAGCAGTGGACTGATATAGGCTGGTGTTGTTACAACTTTCAAAAGGGCTTAAAAATCTTGACGATTTTCTATAGGATAAGTCTTGTTTAGTTTTTGACTTGGACCACGGCTAAAGTGAGTAAAATTAATGTGTTCACCCGGCTTCGCCCGGACGGAAGGATAAGTACGGATAACCCTAACAGTCAACTATTAAATAATTTATTTGCCCTTGTTTGGATTCATTATTATTTCTTGGTACAAATTTGAGTTTCGGCGAGCTTCTTCTCTTCTGTGTAAAGCTGCGTACATTGCGTAGTAGTTCCTGTGTCCATGGCGTTCCCGGAAACACGTAACCGACTGCGCGTACCAATGTACGCGCAGCCCATACGCAGTTTAAGGGTTCCAGCCTCCATCTTTGGAACCCAAGCCTACCTCATCTGCCCGTGGTGCACCATTCTGTATTACAAACGGGGCTCTGGTGGCTGACTGCAAAGGGCAGTATAATACCGGCACAGTTAAATCCCCTAACCGCCAACGGGTAACAGCTCGGTGGTTCGAGAAGCTGTGCCTTGCGATCCCCAACTCGTATGACCAGCGTGGGGATTAAGGGCGAATCCTCCTTCTTATAGGGGAGGCCTTCGTCAGTGGTCAGAATTGGCTGATGCTGTTGCTGTTATTGTTGTTGTTATATTTCTTTTTATTGTATATATTGTTAAAGTAAGTATCCAACCTGCAAAGTAAGTATCGAGTCCTGTCGTGGTTAATACGGACACCTTCTTGAAGTTGTTTCGGAGTATACATACCTCGGGCAGATATTGCAGTTGGGTAGAAACAACTTCGAGAAGGAGGCCAAGAGGAAGATTCAGCTGGGTTGGGCAGCATTTGGAAAACTACGTCGAGTTTTCTCGTCATCCATACCATAGCAATGTTTGAAAACAAAAGTTTTCAATCAGTGCGTCCTACCCGCAATGACATACGGAGCCGAAGCGTAGACACTCACAGTACGGCTAGTCCACCAGTTTAAAATCGCTCAGCGAGCTATAGAACGAGCTATGCTCGGGGTTTCTCTGAAGGATAAAATCCGTAACGAGTTTATCCGACATAGAACTAAAGTTGTCGATATAGCTCAGAGAATTAGCAAGCTGAAGTGGCAGTGGGCTGGCTATATCTGCCGAAGAACCGATAACCGTTGGGGTAAACGAGTTCTTGAGTGGAGACCGCGGCTCGGCAAACGTAGTGTAGGACGCCCTTCGGCCAGGTGGGGTGACGATCTGCGAAAGGCTGCTGGTAGAAGCTGGATGCGTCGAGCTCAGGACAGAGCGCAATGGCGCTCATTAGGGGAGGCCTATGTCCAGCAGTGGTCTGCTA
Organism: Horisme vitalbata; assembly: GCA_951804965.1. Classification (NCBI taxonomy): domain Eukaryota; kingdom Metazoa; phylum Arthropoda; class Insecta; order Lepidoptera; family Geometridae; genus Horisme; species Horisme vitalbata. The sequence goes on from OX638096.1 coordinate 1,148,952, forward strand.
TAGGCTGATGATGATGATGAAGTATCCAACTAAAAGTTTTTTCATCCCCCCATCTCGGAAGGAATATTTTTGCTCTTCGATATCTGAGTGCGAAAACCGTTTTTATCCGCAATTGAATTTAGAACATCGTATGCAATAAGTTTGTGAATTCAAAACATCATTAAACCTATTTACTTTTACCCCCGTTGTGCCGAATTTATCATAGATCCTTTTTTTAATTTGATAAAACCTCAGACTCAAAACCTTCTTACTTTATTTTTATTTTTAAATGTTAAACTAATGATATTCTTTTTTTTTTAAGATTTTTCACCTCGTGCTCTTTTGATTCCCTCGCTAACGCTCAGGGTTCTAATTTTTGAATGACTCGGTACGCTCGTGATTCAATATAAGAATCATTCGCTTGCTCGGTCATCAAAATTGAGCACGCGGTTAAAAAACAACTTTGCACTCTAGTATAATACATAACTATTAGGCTGCAAATAATTTTCTCAATGGTTGGTCAGCATATTGAAGAAGCTATTGGCGCTTGGATCTATGCTATTTGTTGGTCACCCAACACAAAATACGCGGTCGGTAGTCCACCATTTTGGATATATTTTTTACTATAATGTTTTTAAATTATTTTTGTATGTAGTAGATTAATAAATTTTAAATTTTATAGTAAATTTAGAAAAAATATATATATTAAAAAATTTAATTATATTTTTTATGAGCTTTAAAATGAATAGTGTCATAGAAAAAAATTATTTTATTATTATTTATATAAATAAATAGTTAAATAATTTATTCAAAATTTCTTAATTTGGTTACATAGAAATAATAAAAGGTTAAAAAGCCTATGCGTTAATTCAGGTTACAAACTATATACATTCCAAGTTTCACTCAAATCCGTTCAGCCGTTACGGATTTGAATGGCAACATACTCACACAAGTACACACAAAAATTCGCATTGATAATATATGCGTGATGTGATGCGATTTAAAGCTTTTAGCCTTAGAAAAAAATATTATGTCATTAAATATAACAAGCAGCATACTTAAAGGAAAACTGATGATGATATAAAGCAGTAAAAAAACAACCTACTTACATTAACATTACGTTTCGTAAATTATTAACTAAGAGCCATCCCAGACGGGCGATTTGCTCACGTGAGTTTGTCGCGCGATTGATGTGACGTGCGTTCATTTATTATCAAGCCTGATTGGATACGCATGTCAATCGCGTGACCAACTCGCGCTAGTATAACGCCTATCTGGGAAGGCTTTACGTTATCTGTGACTAAAGTAAGTAATGCTAGTGAAATGTATTTTAAGTTGTTATGTAAATTATATATTCTAACAAAATAATAAGTATTTTGGGGTACCGCACCTTAAAAAAAGGAACCCTTATAGGATCACTTTGTTGTCCGTCTGCCTGTCGGTCTGTCAAGACCCTTTTTTGACGCGTGGAGCTATTGAGTTGAAATTAATATCAAATACTCAGGTCTTTAATCTTGGAACTGTGATGAAATTACACTTTTATGTCAAAGAAATCAAAACCTATACTTACTTCTCGTTACTTGCCCGTGTACCAACCTCATAAACTAAAATCATAAAAAGTCTTATAGCATATGTAAAAGTTAAACCGGAATCCGTATATTTGTAGTTAGATTTTTTTTATACTACTAAGTTAGCAAACAGGCATAGAGTCCTTCTGATGGTAAGCGGTACCCGTAGCCTATGGACGCCTGTAACAAGAAGAGGTATAACATGCGCGTAGCTGACCCTTTAAATTTTTTTAAAACGCTGCATATTGTAGTCTCTGGCGAAAACCTCGACAGGATCATTCCACAGCTTGATTGTTCACATAAAATACATTTTTGTGATCACAAAAGATATATAATTTCATACTTACAAGTTTGTACAGAACCCACGGTGCACGAGTCCTCGCACTTTGCCGGTTTACATTTATTTATAACAAAAAGTAAGAAACCTTTCATTCTGATAAAATAAAATGTAAAACGAAGAAAGATCCATAAAAAAACTAAATTATTTATCGCTTGTCATAATAAATAAAACATCAAAGAATAATTTCAAATTTTATTTTATTAAAATTTGTAGGTTTGTATTTTATTATAAGTACATTAATGGAGTCTCCTTACAGACTTTATTGGTACCTAATTACACTAACATGTTTTACAAAATTTTAATAATAATTGGACTAAATAAAATTATGATAAAAGTAACAAAATTAAAGAGTTGGATTCGTTACTTGTGATTGGGAATGTTAACAGTCATTGATCAGTGCTTTGCCCAGTGTCCATACTTACCTATATCATGTATACATAATTTTTCGTAATACCTTTAAATAACCTAAAAAGAAAACGATTACGATACTATTTAATAATACGACTGCTTGGTATGTAATAAAAATGCATGAAAAGTACTCGAGTTGGTTCGAGAAAAGGTATCCTACGTCTTCGCCAGATTGACTTGGCGGGACCGTTTAGCACTTTGTCTAACTAAAAAACGCTTGCTAAAAGATGAAACGCTCACGTCAAACGATTGGTTGCCAGCGACATGGTTCTAAACTATATACATCTTATTGTATTTTGTTTTTGTTTTGTTTTATCAAGTAAACATGTCATGAAATAATAAAAAAAACATTTTTTTAGATTTGCATCTCCACCATTAATTTATTATTTTTCATTCCCAAATATTGATTTGGAAGAGTATAATTTTCATTGATTGATATTTTCATCATTCTTAATGTTTCACTATAAGTTATCGCTTTGAGTGTTGAATAACACAATAGTCGATATCAAGCACGAAGCCATCTTCGAACATTGCATGGAGCGTCATGACCGAGGCCCAGAGTCAACGGGTTAAAGGCTCTTTTATTTATATTAAGTTTACTATTGACCTGATGTAAGTAAATCAAGTCAATAATAAGGTTCTTATCCCACACGAACATAGACTTAAATAGTGTAAAGATGTATACACGTGTTACAACGCGCTGTAGAGATTGGTAGTCGCCACACATCTCCGTCTACCTCGACTTAGTTGGACACCGGCCTTTAATGGTACGGTAAAAGCACTGATCAAAATACACACGTAACATTGCTTAATTTAACACATTATAATGAGAAAGGCCAGATTTTTCAATCGTCAGTTACTACTAATAAAGTGCCTAGTGCGAGTTTTTTCCCAGCTCGATCGAGTTTTCGTTTACGGTAATTTCTAAGAAAGCGAGTCAGTGCCACGCGTCTCTCACTAGATGGCGTTAACTTGATCTCTTACAAATTTGCGTAAACGGAAACGTGATCGATCTGGTAAAAACTGCCACTAGTACATTTTTAGAATTTATTCAATGGATACGGTATTCACTGGTTTATTTGACGATTGAATAATTTGGGCTAAGAATATAAAACTAAGTGAAAAGGGGTCAGTCATGGTTTTCGATTGAAATATCAATGGAATCAACAACCTGTTATACCGTTCTCTAATATTTACATTATATACAAAACACTATTGGTCCATCTATGTTAGAAATTATTAATAACTTTGCATTTACTTGAACTAATAAAACAAAATATTTAACTACAAAAATTGTCAATGTAATTCAAAATTTTCAAAGTCAAGATAATTAAATGTTTTGAAATAATTTTGGAAAAATTAAACACATTTTTTAGAGTAAAACTTAAAAGTAAAAGAAAAAACATGGTAGATAAAAATAATGAATTAAAAGTAAATTTGTGTATTGTTTTCTTAGTTCAAGCGCAATTTTTCAACAAAAATAATAATCAATAAAATTTTAACTAAAAATCATTATTGCTTATTTTGATTATAAATACATAATTATGGCAATATCTTTGGTGTCATCAACTTTTATAATAAACTTATCACGTTTACAAATCCTTACCATAGTTTTTACTATGTAACATCAATTCAGAATCATTTTTGACGAAATAAAAATTTGCATATTTTTATTTTTTATTAGCAATTTTATAAATCGAATGTGCAAGTGAAGTTTTGTGATTTCCGAAAATGCTATCTGTTTAAATGATTACAAAACTTTTACAAATAAAAAAACATGGCAGCATGAGTACTATAGCTAAATAATAATTTACAAAAGTAGTTTCAAAAGTCGTATTAATTAAATAAAACCTATATATTCGAAACATTTTTTCTACGTCGTTTCCTAACGTTAAGTAGCTTATTTAGATTTCCCTATCATGAGATTATAATTGTATTTAGGATGGATATGCGGCTGAGCTGCTTCGTATTTACAACTAAAACAATTATTTACATCAATATACATAGAATCGTTATAACAAGAATGTTAACTTTCACTTACAAGATATGGTATTTTTTCTAATCAACTGTCATTTTTATTTAGTAGTCCTTAAACTTACTGTTTCCACTAGAATTTCACTTCACTATACCATCACTGACTATGGTCATTCATAACAGTTCTTAACTAATAACGCTTCGTTTTACACTGAAAAACAGACAAATTTTTGACGCCTCGTTAGCAATGTTTCATAGTTTTTCAAATCGAAGTGTCATCAGTTACGAAATTTATAGAAACTTTTAGTCATTACTCACACCTGCAATGTTCTTTCTTATGCACTGAGTCATTTATCTCACTAAATTCACTATCCTTTACTGAAATTATCTCGTATTCACTTATTCTAATTCACTGAGTTTCACTGCAGTCTATCAGATACAGTTTGACAACCTTCTCAAATATAATCACTATAAAGTCCAATACATCATTACGGTACACCAGTTTTGGAATAAACAATCTTTTATTCGAAGACGCATCACCTTACTAATTATTATTGTTATGAAATATCTATATAATCAAAAAGATTAATGAATCACTTTGAAATTCTTCGTTTAGTTCATCTTTCTTTATTTCAAAGTTTGTGAAATTGAATGTAATGGTTAGGAGATTGCTTATTCTTTTATGGTCTTTGCCCGAATGCTACTGTCATTGGCTTCAAATATAGTCCGTGACACACCTGAGAAGGTCCGGCTCGAGTCACACGATCTCGTCCTGGTGCGCTACGTCACTGCAACTGCCGGCCCGTTGCAGTCAGGCCCTCTGACGTCACACACGCAACTCCTCCATCGTCACGTTTGACTTGGCGTTCAGTTGCGTGTTCTTCTTCGTCAACGTACTTGTGTTGATCATTTGCATCTGATGCGCTGATAGCAGCGGCTGATTTTCTTGCAATTGACCACTCGCTAAAGTGTTGATGTTGGATTTGCCGATTTTCGGCGGTGGCGGCGCTCGTGGTAAAGTCGCCATGCCAGACACATTGTTGCTGGGTAGGTCAGCGAATTCTGGGGGAGGTAGCTGATGATGCGAGTGTGTGTGATGATGGCCTAGGATAGTAGCTGGATCGTTTTTCAGACTTGTTTGGTACGTCAGTGCTCCTTCTAGATCACCGCAGATATTGTTCGGCATTTGGCCGTTCTCAACTCTTTTCTTCAAGTGTGTGCCGTTGTTATGTCCATCTTGCCCGTTCATTCTTGTCTTGTCTCTCTGGTAGTAGACTCCGGCAAATATGAGGACATTAAGGATTAGTAGGGAACAACCGATAGCAATAGTGACACTCAGTGCTGTAGAGTAAGCTGCAAAGCCGTCTTCAGGCGCATTGGTAGTAGTCAATTCTGTTTTGTGTATATCAGCTGTTGTGCTTTGAGTTGCAGTATTGATGCCAACGATATTGAAATTCAGCGGAGAGGTTATATTCAAGACGCTTAGTACAGGTATTTTGGTTGCAACACCTATTTCAGTGAGCACCAAATCAGTGGTTTTTCTAAAAGGTGGACTATAGGTTTTCAAAGTTGGTTGGATGGAAGCATGTTCTTCGTTTTCTAGTTGATGGTGAGAGGGTGGTACGTCCTCGCCACCCGGACGGTGCAAGTCTGGGACTAGGTTTAGCCAGAATGATAACCTGTAAAGGAGGCAAGCGTTATCAGCCTGATAACTGTGGGAAAAGATGATCTCATTTATGGTCATATAGGTGAACCTTCTTTTCTTATTCATGTAGTGTATGACATGAGTAAGACAGTAAAGGTAGTTCAATAAAATCATTTTAAAAGAGACCTGAGGGCCTAGTGCCAGTTTTTTTTACCAGCTCGATCGCGTTTTCGTTTACGTTTTATACGGAAAGGAGTCAGTGCCACGCGTCTCTCACTAGATGGCGCTACCTCGATTCCATATAAAATATGTATAAACGGAAACGCAATCAAGCTGGTAAAAACTTCGAAATAGGCAATCTGTTATGGTAAAGAAAGTGACATACCGGTGAGCTCTATAGTGGTTCTTCAGCTTAGACTTGGTGTCTATATTCAAGTACTTCTTATGCACAGCTTCATAAGCCGTCCACTCGATGTTCTTCATCCGCACTCGCTCCTGCCTCCCGGCTCTGATCGGGTCACTCTCCTGAGCTTCGTTTGGATTTCTAAGAGAGGAAAATTTTATTTGTATAGAGTTAGAAATATAGCAAGTAGTAGGTAATGGTTTTCACTTGAATAAGATGGCTGTAGGAACCTAAATTGTTATACTTATTTTGATAATTTATGTAGCAATTTTAGGTAAAAAAAACACAAAACATAATTTTGCAACATAATAAATTTCTTACCAGCATTTTTTACAATATTTTATGAAAAATCGGCACAATTATGGAATTCTTAAATCCAATCGTTACGTTTTTGATAAAATGCACAATGCTTTTATTTGATAGATTTTCATCATCGTCACCATGTCCACTGCTGGACATAGGCCTTCCCTTATAAGTGCCATTGCGCCCTGTCCTCAGCTCGACGCATCCAGCTTCCACCAGCAGCCTTTTGCAGATCGGCACTCCACATGGCCAAACCGTTTTTTAGTTATTTAATATTTTTAATTCACCAATTATTTACTCCAGAATTAAATTTATTGATTAATTAAAACCTTCTAACAACGGAATAATAATCAAACCAACAACTTTGATTTACTTTATCATCAGAAATACCAGGGTACCATAATCTGCAAGGAGTAACCCCAACACTCTTACTTTATGACAGTTGTCCACTTACCCAGTCTTCGCGAAGTTGCCCCAGTACAGCATCACGGACTCAGAGAGTGCTATCTCGGCCTTTGTGTAGTTCCGAGGGAAGTGGGCTAGCCCACCCACCAGGGGCGCTCCGAAGATATAGGGCAGTTCCTCGCCATGGATGCAGCCTTGCCTCTGTTGGTGGAAATTATTTATATCTTCAATAGCCTTACAACCAAGGCTCGCGTGGCACTCGAATAAAAATTAACATTATTTTGAAGTAGGAATATTATGTTCAAAATTTCAGTAAATTTGTATTTTTAGCGTGAAGAAGGATCAAGTGGCCAAAAGCCAAAAAGTCAAAAGGCATTTATTCAGTTAGAACAACTAGAATCATTTTTAATTGACGTTTAGACAGGTTTTTGATAAATCTACATAAATCCTTATGTAATTCTACATATTATATGATCGCAAATGTTTGCAGATATTCGTCTCGGGTCTTGGTGTTTTCTATGTATGATATTGTATTTACAAAAAAAGTAATAAATCAATCATGTGGTTCCCATAACACAAGCTCTGCTTAGTTTGATGCTACATGATACTGTGTGATAGTCCAGCATTATTTATTTATTTATTTATTTTAATCTTTTAATTCATAACGTAGTAAAAAAAATTGGGAGTTTATTAAAAAAGGGTACAGAATTTCCCGCAAAGGAACCTTTAACTTTCTGTTACTGAAATTTAGAGATGCATATTTTATTAATGTTTCTAGTATCGAAACTATACACATTACTTTTTTATTTACAACCAACTCCAACCACTCTGCCACCCGAAGGCCTAGGACATGGACTTATGCCCGAAAAACGAGACCAACACCTTATCGTGCCTTCCAATGCGAGGCACATAATCGTTCAGATCTAAATGCACCTAAAAAATCACCCATCCAAGTAGTGACCAGGCGTAATGTTGCTTAACCAAGATGACCTACATAGAATACTGAAGTAACTATACTCGGATTGAATTCGTTTATCAAATTCTCGTATAATTACAATAGTACTAGAACACGGTAAGTTAGTATAATTATGTAATTACCGGTATTTTTCGGTAATTAGTACTTATGTTCAGTAATTAACTTTTACATTTCAAAATAGCCAATTATCCAGCAAATGTCATAACTAAACTGAAATTGAGTCAACATGTTCTATTATTTTACGTTACCTTTAAATAGATTCAAAATGTTTCAATCAAAATTTGTTACGTAACTGAAACTTTGATAAAATTAATTAAAACATTCAACCTTGCGAGCTAATTATTAATTTCGAATTTCATTTCGATATTTCAATTCGAGTATTGCAAATAGCTCTTTTGTCAACTTGCGTGTTTATTCAATTTTAATATTAACTTGTTAAAGAGATGTTCAAATAAAGTTCGAAATCAAATCGGTTTTGCCAATCCAATGCTGAACAAACATTGTAATTTTGCATTTAAATTCTGAGCTTCTGTATATTCTAGAACAAATATGCGGTAATACAAATATATAATATTCCACTAAAATAACATAACTGAATCATGCATATCTAAACAGTTTTGTAGGAACACATTTTCTACTACCAGATCGATACTATCTTCGATCTTCATCATTAGGGTTCCGTACCCAAAGGATAAAAACGGGACCTTATTACTAAGTTACCACTGTCCGACAGTCTGTCTGTCTATCTGTCACCGGGCTGTATCTAATGAACCGTGATAGCTAGACAGATGAAATTTTCACAGAAAAGCAGAATGAAATATTTTTTGAGTGGGGCTCCCATAAAACGGAGTCCGACTCGCACTTGGCCAGTTTTTCTAATAAAGTTCCTTTAGTCGATCGGCTCGGGTTTTTTCATATAGTTTAAGTATCGAAAGTGTAAAACTGCAAGCAAAAGAAAAAAGTAATAATAACAAAGCACAGTCATGGTTTTAAAAACAAAATTAAAAACCATTTCGCCACAACACTTTCCGTGATGAAAAATCACCTAACGACCCACTAAAACTAAAACTAAACAATAAACCTTTATATGTGTTTAACGGTGGATTTTAGTGGCGATATAGTCACGCGACAGATGTGCTACAAGAGTGATAAAGTAAAGATTCAATGTTTTGGTCTGTTCTTTTGTCATATTTCGCGATCTCACTTCTAAAACTAAAAGTAAAATTTATTGCATCAAATACATTTTGAAATAAGGTAGGTACATGCTTGTTTTTGTTTAAATATATCAAAATGTATTTCTACCTGTATAGCGTGCAATATTTAGGTAAGTACAAACATAATCAATAGTTTTTATTCGTTAGTTATTAAATAACTTAACTAGTAGACATCAAATTGAAACCAAAATTTTGCAAATAAAAATCAAAAATAAAAACAAAGATGACATTAACTAGCCGTCGTTATTTGCTATTGTCAAAAATATATTTGTCCGTAATACAATCGTTTATTTTTTAATAGCGTTTTCTTTCCAAAGTGCCCTTCAACTTTTTCTGAAACAATGAGCAAGACAAGTCGTTTCCAATGACACTGGAGGCGTAGTGACACGAGTAATAGAGCTCCCTGTGAAGGTAATCCGGGGAAGTACTAATAACATACATAATTCTGCTGTGAAGCAGAATTGCTTTCGTTTGGAAGAGTGTGGGTGCCAGTGCCATTTTATGCACATGTGTTTTATGTGTCACCTTCATGACTCGAGTTGATGGACGCATCCGGCACCTACTATGCAATACTTTGTGTTGCAATGCTTACTTCTCAATATTAGGTGGACCAAGTTGGTTTTATCTTCAAGTATTATAGATATAAACCGGCCAAGTGCGAGTCGGACTTGCGCATGAAGGGCTCCGTTAAATGGGAGCCCCCCTTAATTTATTTTATTTAGACATCGACTAAACACACAACACAACAAAAATAAAAACGTAACAAACAAAATAGATAACATAAAACATGGTGGGATGTGTGCTACAGCAGCAAAATGGCTTCGACTCAGCATTATATCTGCTGTTTTAGCAGCGGGAGCTGATATTCTACCGAATCCATCATGTGTAGAGCCATTAAACCCTGTGAGACTAATTAAGACTAGTTTAGGTAGGTATGTGCTTTCCTGAAATAGTAAATATTATTTAGGCAACTAATAATTATCGTTTATGTCATTATAGACAATAATAAAAGTCATAAGATAAGATCGTGTAAGTGATATGTGATGTTAAACAGGATAAAAAAAAGAAGAAAATAGTTATCGAAGTGTGAAATGTGAAATGATGAAGTATTTAAATTTATTTTATATTATAATTTAATTATTAATTTTTGAATTGAACATTCAACTAAAAGTTCTGTGAATATTTTAAGCGTCTACCTGTTGCCGATATTAATCTCAAGCAAAATTCGGCAAAAACTTAAACAAGTTTGTTGTATAACATAAATATTTAAAACCTTTTAATATTTATTCAAAATCAAAAAAATCAAAATTCATATTATTCAGTAGGAACTGTAAAGTACACTTTGAAACGTATTTTTTTTTAATTTATACCAATTTGTAACGCCACCAAACAGAGAAGAATTGGCAAGAAACTATGTTATGCTTATATTTTTTTAAAGCCCATGTTATTAAAATTTTTGTTCTTAAGTATTACATTGTTTTTGAGAGAGTTGGAGACAGTTTCATTCCAAGCTTTTTTGTCATCTAAATAATCAGATATTTTAAAATAAGCCTTATTACAGAGGTTACGTTTAACAATATTTTTGAATTTGTTTACAGATAAATTAATCATGCCATTTGGGATTTTGTTAAAGAAACGTACGTTTTGCCATTTAAAGCTTTTAAAAGCCATTTTGCCTTTTTAACTTTATGGAGCCTTACAGTAGGAACTGCAAGTTAATATTTATTTCTAGTATTAACATTAAGATAGTCGCTATTTTTTTTAACAAGTTAATATGTTTTCGGACATACATTAAATTTTCCTATATATATATTGGCACGGCACTGTCATAACATTTATTTCTTTAAACTTAGTTCTAAGTGATTCTAAGTATTTTATTTTGTTTTTGTTTTTATAACGGCAATAAAATACATCATTTGTGAAAATCTATACTATCTAGCTATTATAGTTCATAAGATACAGCCTGGTGATAGAAAAAACGGCAAAAAAATCACGTATGTTGAAGTAGAGCCCTTGTTTAATATTTATTTTATTTTGTTTTTAGCATTGTTTGTAAGGCGGTAACTGAAATACTTACATCATCTGTGAAAATTTCAACTATCTAGCTATCACGGATCATGAGACAGAGTCAGGTGACAGACAGACAGATGGACAGTGAAGTCTTAGTAATGGAGTTTCCGTTTTTACCCTTTGGGTACGGAACCCTAAAAAGATTTCAATCCCCGATACATCTGAACACGCTAATAAGTTTAGGCCGGAAAAGTGTAACGGTATTTTAGGTTTTTTTTTAAATGTAGCAGTTTCGTACAAGTTTTCAAAGCAATTTCATGTCTGTTTTCTATTATCCAAAATAGAAAGGATTTTAACGGTTATTAGTTCATTGAATCTTGCGTGAATTTGTGAAAATCTATTGCAATATACACATTCAACAAGAAACATTTAGTATAAATTCTGCTAACTTTGTTCTCTAAATCTTTCTCGGTACTAACCACTCTATCTTATTTGAATTCTGCTTCTGATCCATCTTGTAAATGGTGTAACGTCGCTGTCGGTATTACTTAATAACTAACTGCACATCATTTCGACCAAACGACATCGACCTCCATCAACCATCCATCGCTTCATTCCAGAGTATCTCAGTACACTGGTCCATATAAATTGTCCAATCAGTTTAGATCTACTTCCTCCTACGTTCGCTTTTCTGTAGAGTGCCTTCGTCGATTGGTTATAAACATGAAATTACTGATTAAACTTGAAATTGTGGTGCACAGTTAATGATTGGTTTGATTTGAGTTAATTAGGTAGTTCTGTCGTGACCAAACCCTGATTGGCACGTTGTCGGGTGGAATAATTTGATGTGATGTTGAACGTTGTGTTGTCAAGTGACAAAACAGTATGGCAATATAAGTATGGTCAACAATTAAAATAAAAATATGTTTGAAAATAATAACCATAATCTATGCAATATCTTGTATTGAATGTATGAAGATAAACCTTGATATAAAAATACAACGTATAATCAAAAATGTATCTCTGTGGCAAAAATGATTTCATAATTATTCGTATTGCCTTCCACTCGCGGTTTTACTCGCATAAAAAGTATTTCCCTCTTATGTATAAAGGAGCGCTTACATGGGCAATAACATTGCTCAATTATGCGCAATGATGGTTGAGTGTGTCGAGACAAAATATCAAGCAATTTACGGCAAAGGCAACAAACAATAATTTGGCAAAATGTTTTTCAACTACAATATTGAGCGATAAGGAGCAATTGAACTCCACTATTAGGAGCAATTGAACACACTATCACGTGGTGCATCCTGCTAAACAACGAACGGGGCTCTGGCGGCTGGCTGATTGCGGCATAGCACAGCCTACATCGGCACAGCTAAATCCTCCGGCCACCGACGGGCAGCAGCGTCGGTGGTGCGAGAAGCTGTGCCCTGCGATCCCAAACCCGCATGCCCAGCGTGGGGATTATGGGCATATCCCCCTTTATTAGGGGAGGCCTATGTCCAGCAGTGGACTTATATAGGCTGGTGTGGTGGTGGGTACTCCACTATTTACTCTAAATTGGTCCGTTCGAATTGCCGAGCAATTATTGCTCGAAAAATTGCCCATAATGTAATTTTATAACTATCGATAAAGTAAGCTTGTCCCTGTCATTTAAACGTAAATAAAAAGAGTTGATATGATATGTTAACGCCATTTTAGCTGTCTGAGGTTTATATAACTGTTATGAATGGGACGGTATAGCTATTCCAGATCTGAAACTAAAAACATACCTAGTTTCATCTAAATCCGTTCAACCGTTAAGGAGTTATATGTGAGCAAACATGCACACAAAAACATGGACATAACATTTCATATTTTAACATGTTAATGTGATTTTTGGTTTCGTACTTACCTGAGGATAGTCTCCGTACTTCGTCTGGTAGTCGAACACGTACAAGTAGGAGTTCCTTCTCAAAGCCGAGTGGGTGTCTGCTGTGAGCACCATCGGAGCCACCACCTGGGCATCGCTCAGAGCTTCCATGGTCTCGTCCCTACGAGAAAATAATAAGCTTCAATATCTCTGTATTCAATAAAGATCCTAGATAGATAGATCACACTTTATTGATCACCACATTACACAGATACCACAAAGCCTGAAGACAAAAGTCTTTGAATCAGTGCGTGTTGCCAGCGATGACTTATGGTACTGAAACTTGGTTTCTAACTATTGCCCTCATGCACAAGCTCAAAGTCGCACAGCCGGCTATGGAGAGAGCCATGCTTGGAGTCTCTCTGCGTGATTGAATTCGAAATGATGAGATCCGTAGGAGAACCAGGGTAACCGACATAGCTCTCAGAATCAGCAAGTTGAAGTGGCAATGGACAGGCCATTATAGCCCGTAGAACCGATAACTGTTGGGGAATAAAGGTTCTCGAAGGGCGATCGCGATCTGGAAGACGTAATGTAGGGAGACCCTCCACAGGATGAACCGACAACATCGTTTAGATTGCAGTTAATCGGTGGATAGAGAGGGCTCAAGACCGTTCTTCATAGAATTCCTTGGAGAACTATTTTCAGCAGTGGACTTCTATAGGTTGTTGTTGATGGTGAAGATGATAACCACATCACAAGGAAAAGTAAGAGTAACGTTAGTATAAGCATCATAAACGTGACACAATTGGCGGCCTTATCGATGAAAGCGATCACTTCCAGGCAACCATAGTTAAGATAGGAAGAGCAAAGCTTTAGAGCCATCCGGTGCACTTATGAAAGAGCATACATTATTATATTTAAATATAATGTTTATAAGACTTTTTGACAACTTTAAAACAAAATATAAACGGAATAGGACGCCCTCCGGCCAGGTGGGGTGACGATCTGTGAAAGGCTGCTGGTAGAAGCTGGATGCGTCGAGCTCAGGACAGGGCGCAATGGCGCTCATTAGGGGAGGCCTATGTCCAGCAGTGGACTGCTATAGGCTGATGGTGATGATGATGATGATGATGATAAAAGGAATATGGAAAGACTTTGCTATGCTATCATCAACCTGCATGCCCAGCGCGGGGGTTATAGACTGCTAACCAGCAGAGCAGTCGCAGTGAAGCAGTGGGCAGCAGCAGTGAAAGTCGATGGTGCGAGCAACAGTGAACTGCGAGTCCAAACCCACATGTCCAGCGTGGGGATTATAGGCTTCTCATCAGGGAGTACTATGTCCATACACCGAGCTTAACTTAAATTTTTTGATTGACATAGTTGACATTGACTGCGAACGAATTTAACCACTCGAATAGGAGTCAGACTCATCAAGGTTTAAACATACAAGTATAAGTCCAGCATTGTACTGTTAAATTGTTTATAAAATATAAGTTTATGTTATATTTTATATTTGAATAACTTCTGTAGTTGCTAGGTATATTGAAACTATCATCAGCATATTGCTGTCCACTGCTGGATGATATTATGTGGGCCAATAAATAATCAATAATAATTTATGTTCAATAAATGGGTTGATAATGCTTTAAGTTATCACACATCATCACGTAACCCCAAACTAAGCAGAGCCTTGTAATATGGGAATCACATGACTGATATACTGATACTTTTATATTTTTATTGTAAATACATAGAAAACACTCACTATGCCACAGAGGCATAGTGGGTCTAATGGTATTATGGAAAATTAAAAGTGATCGTCTTTTTACGATAACCCCTTTTACATAACGTCTTTTTACATTTACGAGATTTAGGGTAAAAAATAAACAGTCAACGTACGTATTATTTTGTTTAAAATCGGCGAAGAATGTGGCAAAGAACAAGAAACAACAAAGTTCCGGGTGCTTCGGTGAAGTTTAAAGACTTCCTTAGTGAGGCTTTAGTTGGTAATAAGCCTCCAATTACAGCGTTAAGTTATATATCGTGGGTTGTTTTTGTACTTTGAGAGATAAATAATTAAATAAATAATGCTGGATTAGTTCGTATGAAATCTTAAAGTTAGGGATCATCTTAATGTGCCTTCCAAAGCATGGAAAGCGGTCATCCATCCAAGTAGTGACCGGACAGAACGTTGCTTAAGTTGCTAAGAACACTGAAGTAAACCACGCCAAGCTTCAAGATAAGTGGGCTGTGTGTTGATTGTCAGTCAGTCGTTCGGTAAAAAGCTAATTAAAATAGGTGGTATTCGGTCTGTCTCAGTGAGACTGTCTTACTGACTAATTGATCAAGCCCAAAAGAGTTTGGAGTTTTGTACTAGACTAAATTTAAGCTAAAGCCTAAGAGACCTCGCAAACACGATGCCTTGCCGTCGCGCTTAGTCGCGAGCGTCTGTCATATCTTGCCATCGCGATTTTCGCCGTGTTTGCGGAGCTTTGAACAAAATGTATGAAAATAGTCCCCCGCAGCTTGTCGTAGCGTCTAATCACTGACGTTTGTCGTCCAATGTGCGCAGGCTGTATGACCGACATAGTGGCTTACTCTTATTACACTACGCTAAGTTTAAAACAGTCTTGAAAGTCAGTGGTGCAAGAAAGACTGAATACCGCGTAGTCTAAAAAGCCTATCAGTCGGTTAGTCAGTCTGTCACTCAGTCAGTTTCACTCATGGAATTATTAGAATTATAAGTACTTTGTACTTGAACTCCTTGGCTTCACTACAGTTTTATAAGACAAAATCATCAGCTTCATCATCCACAGCCCAACTTTTTCGACTGGATACAGGCCTCCCGAAGTTTGTACCATCCACCACGGTCTTGTGCTAGTCGCATCCACGATCGCCCAACACGTACTATGTCGTCGACCCATCTCGCTACTGGGGCCTGATTCTGACGATTCGATATATTTGATTCTATTAGATATATATCGCGGAAACTGTCAAAACTGTATGAAATTTGACAGTTCTTGCGATATATATCTAATAGAATCAAATATATCGAATCGTCAGAATCAGGCCCCTGGTCTTCTGACGCTTCTTTTGTCTACCCTCGGCCACCATTCCGTCAATGACCTGCTCTACCTATCATCACCATGCCTCGCAATGTGTCCCGCGCATCCCCACTTGAGTTCCATAAGTCGATTTCCAATGTCTTGGACTTTAGTCCGTTTTCGGATCTCGACGTTAGGGACTCAATAAGTTTGATGCCGAGCATAGCTCGCTCCATGGCTCTCTGTGCTACTCTCATTCTATACACAGCCTCATGGGTAAGCGTCCATGTCTCGGCACCATAAGTCATTGTCAACAGAACACATTGATTGAACAAGCGTGTCTTCAGACACTGTGGAACTTTTACCGATTTTAGAATATCATCCAATTTGCTAAAGGCAGCCCAACCAAGCTGTCTTTTCGAGACCTCATTCGGTTGATGCGCTTTGCCAAAGGAAAGAATATGTCCAAGATAAACATACTGATCCACTATCTCCAGCGTCTCATTTCCTACGGTGATCAAAGGAATTGTGGAAAATACCTGATGTTAATAGGATGTTGCACTGGCCGCTCCCAATCCGTGTACTCATTGATGATGGTCGCCAGGATCTCGGACAGGTGGTAGCTATAGGTGTTCCTGACGAAGGACTTGAGGATCTTGGACCGTCGGTCCGCCTCTATGCCGTATTGGACGTCGTCGCCGCTAAACGCGAAGTACGCTTCCGCTTTTGTCACGCCTAGCATGATGTCGTACCTATAGAAAGACAAAGTTAATAAGAGAAGGAAATAAAAACATTTGCCTCCTTCTGGCTCGTACAAACAGCATGTGTGATTTAAAATTGAGCACTGAAGTTTCCGTACCTGCACAAAAGATGTTACACTGAAAAAAAGAATTAACCAAACTTTTTTGTTATTTCCGAACTTTGTTTAGCCATTATCAAAGTTTATTTGAATGATCAACTTTGGCTTAACTAATACGCACCAAACTGGTTTTGTTAATTTCAGTTTGGTTTTCTGCAATCAAACTTTTTATTTAAATGTAACAATAAAAAATAAACAAACCGATTTGATTACCTGCAACCAAAACTTTGTGCGCAAGTAACAAAACTTTTTGACAACATTATGTCAAATTGTTAATGCTGTATGTTGCGAAAATGACTATTTACAGTTTGACTCATTTTAATGTCTAAATCTTACTCAACAAAATTAAGCTATTTTAAACATTCTTGGGTTTTACATAGTCAATGAGCATCTTTGCAAAACTTTAGTTCTACCTACTAGCTGTTACAATAAAGTGTAGGTACTAGTAAGCATTGTATCGTGTAACGAAACGCTTTTGTCTATGCGTAGCCGAGATGTTTTGTTTTTGCATTGTGTGTCCTTAGGCTGCTGATGGTGCCGGCCAGAGTTTCCAAATTTCGTACATAGTAAACACAACTCTTGACAAAATATATAAACGCTCAATTAATCTGATTTACACGTTATTTCAGTGGTTACAAACTATGTTCAAACAACATGTTAACATAAACATAGGTAGTTGAGCTAGAGGAAACAGAGGGATAAAGTCTCCACCAAATTATTGGCAATAATTTCATGATGATTGGTTATCCACAAGTAAAGCAGTAAGATGCAGCTAGTTTTTTATTTAATAGAATGTTAAGTAAAATAAATATTTATTCAGGAAAAATTTAAGATCTTGAGCATCTGCAATGACGGGAAGGCACTTGTATTGAGGTTCCAAGAAAATAGTTTATTGAACAGTCGAAAATGATGTAATATTATTATTGCTAATGAGCTGAAAGGTACCTAACCCTGACACTAAAATTAAGAGCTGTAAGGCTGTACCAAATTAGCATTATGACATACCAAAAGTATTCAAGAAAGAAAACTCATCAGTATATTTCATACCATAGATGAGCTTTAACCCAAGTCAAAAGACTTCTTCAAAAGGAAAATTACTCGACTGTTTTAGACAATGCAGATGAGAATTCATAAAATCTATAGTCCTTGCGCAAAGCTCTAAACGGAGTCCATCCACATCTTCAAGCAGTAGTGCAGGTTTGCCTCGCCAGAACAATGGCAGTGTGCAAGAAGCAATAGATCAATTCGAAGAATCAACAGGAAAGTTGAAGAAAAACTTCTATGGTTAAATAATTGTTGCGACCCATGGGTTACAGTTGAAACCTATTGGCAAATTCCAGCCAAAAAAGGCTGTCAAACCTAACATCCAACAGTATTACAGTCGAAGACTACCTCAGGAAATACAAGCCACAAAACCAGCCCAGTGATGTCTTTTTAGTAAGTAGATATTTTTTTATTGACAGTTATAACAAATCTACAATTGTTAGTGATAGTTATTTATAGGTTATACGTCGTAAAGTCGTGATAATGTTTTTTTTCTAACAGTTTATTTACTTTTTTTCAGATACTAAAGGACTTAAAAAACTTTACCCCGAGATAGACGACACATTGCACCTAACCTGGCCAATAATTATGCCAAAAATTATTGACGAGGCAAGGAAGCGGCAAGATGCTGGATTAAAGGATATTGTATTAAACATTAACGGTAAGTTGGTTCTGTCCTCAGTCCTCACTATTCCAAATTTTTTTATTTAACTTGTATTGTTCATTATGTCTATCTGTCTGTGATTCTGTTTCAAAATTGATGGCGGAAGGTGATCACAGGAACTTCCCAACTTAGGAGGAGGAATTAACTTTTTATATTATGTAGGTATATAAAATCTGATTTAATTTGAAAAGTATACTAAATTATTATTATTTTTTACAGATGACAAAGAGGTACATGACTTGGTCGCTTTCATAGCGCTACCATTTTTGATGACTGCATTTCATATTAAGAAAAATACAAATAACTCAAAAAAATTGTGGCATCTATCTAAGCACGATTACAATACAAGGTTTCATAAGTCATATAAAATCTGCTGCAGAAATTGAGGAAACTATCACTCGTTGTCGAAAAGCTAAGCTGCAGGAATTTGGGTTGACTTCGCAGCCATTTATAATTGTGGGAGGTCCCTCAAAGATATTTCTACTAGGTATATTATACTGAATAACGCGTGTTATGAGATGTCATCAATTGTGAAGGCAGTTGATGCTTACTTTAAGTCATTTTGTATTGAACGCAGAGTACTCTGCAGAAAGCACTCTTAAAATATGGCAATTCATACAACATACCATATTCAAACTTAAAACCACCACCAGACTGGTTCAGTGGCTTATATTTCCTGAGGTAGTCCTCTACTGTAATATCATTAGATGTAAGGTCTGACAGCCTTTTTTTGGCTGTAATTTGCTAGGATGTACTTCGTTTAAAGCTTTGTATACGGCTTATACTTTTCAAGATGCTTTGATATCATATGTTCCTAGTCATATAATTTTATAATAATTTCACCTCTAGTGGAAAAAGTTAAGTAAAAAAAGTTAAGTATGCAAATAATTGTATTTTAGTAGTAAGTTTAGATGTAAGTACTCAAAAAACGTAAAGTACATAAATTTTCAAGACTGTTTTTGTTAATAAGTTAGATACTTCTATATAACTTGAATATTAAAATGTTATTTGTTAAACACAACCATTCTTTATGATATAATGAAAAAAACAATTGTGATTTTTGAACTGTTTATATCGTTTTAACCATTTATTTTGATTCCGTGACAAATTAAATTGTTGAATGTTTTGTTTTTACAAGTTTTGCTAACATTGTGGTTCAAATTGTCAATATCTAGATTATTACCAATAATTAAAGGTTCCTTTATAAATATCCAATAAATATGTGTCATCATTAATATAAATCTGTTTGTTTTAATAGTAACCCACCAACATCTTTGTTTTAAAGTAGGTAGGTATTTAAGTATAGCAGTTGAGCTTTCTTAAGTTAAAAAATTGGACGCACACTACCCGGTGCCCCAGCAGTCGAAGGAATGTCTTCATACATTTGACAGCCAAATCGCGTTTCTTAAAATGCTAACAGCTCCAAATGTATGAAGAAATTCCTTAGGCTGCTGGGGCACCGGGTAGTGTGCGTCCAATTTTCATCAGTTTTTTTTGTTATAGTTAACAAAACAAATATTTTACTATAGCAAAACTATTTATTTATATCTAACAAAACTGTTAGGCACTATAAAGTAAACGAAAGTGGTTAAAAATAACAAATTAGCGTTGTTACAAATAACAAAAAGGATATTTGATTTTAGCTAAACTATTCGTTTATATCTAAAGAAACTATTAGGTACTTTATAGTAAAAGAAAGTAGTTAAAAATAACAAATTAATATTGTTACAAAACAACAAACTATATTTGCTACAAATAGCAAAATAAAATCTGGTTATAGAATAACTATAAATTTATATGTAACAAAGTTTTAATGCTGTACATAGTAAACACTGTAGTTGAAAATAACATATTTTTTTGTTAGTATCTGTCAAGGCGCTAAGGAAGGTCAACAAAAGAATTATGCTAAACCTAACTGAGTAGTTTTGTAAAAGGTAACTCGTGGTGAGTTTAGCTATGAACAAACGTTTTGAGAATACTGACCTAAAGAAATAAGCAATATTTAACCAAAATAGATTTGCAACGCTACACTAATCCTGTAGCTCAACTGACTTTTGTTATGTGTTGCACGTTGTTTGATTGTCATTATTTTTATGTAACTGGTAGACAAAGCTTTGGTTACATTTAGCGATACATTTTTTTCAGTGTAGTATCAGAACGCTAAGGCTACGTACAGATGGCTAAATTCTAACCCGAGGTTGCAAATCGCGCTTTAGATATATTGGTACTTGCTTACATACGTTCATATAAGCGTGTGTTGACGCGGCGCTAAGAGAAAAGTCTCTATATAGTATAGGAGCTAGCAACGTTTTCGAGAAAGAATTTTAGGTCAGCTGATTTTGTGATATGTCGTCCTTCTTGCACTTTCGGTTAGAGTCTGGGCTATCTGGCTGGCGGTAGCGGTTGCGTTCATTAGTGCGCATCCTACCTGTCCAGGTAAAAATCCTGGATTTTAAAAGCATTTTAGAAGGCGTAGTTTTTAATTTTTTGTTTTTAAATAAGTCTACCTGACATACTTTTTTTATTGCCAGACATTTTTGACAATGCTAAATATGTGCCATACGCGATTTTTTATTTATTTTTTATAAAAATTTCAAAGTATTTTATAATGTCTGTAATTTTAATATTATGTTATTTAAAGATAAGAAAAACTTAAAATAAATTTGCCAGACATTAATTCGATTGTTAAGTCTTGAATTAAAATTAAAAAGTCATGTAAAGTATTGCAGTATGATGCTAGTAGTCCGAGAGAGACAGCTGAAGGTGCGAGAGAGATAGACAACGACAGTGGCGCGTCGCGCAAAAAAAAAATGGTGGACCACTGACCGCGGGGCAAGGCTCAAACTTATTATTATTATGACACTTTATTTAACTGTAAACTCGTCTAATACATTTTTTACTATAAACCTAATATTATCTACTTTAAACATAAATAACATCAAAACAATATAGTAAAAAATGTATAAAAACGGGAGACCACCGACCGCGGGGCAAGGCTCAAACGGTCAGTGGCTAGGGCTGCAGAGAGAGGAACCTCCGCACAATGCGTGCCGAGTCCAGGAGAGCCGCCTTCTGTATCTGACCCTTGATCCAGCTGCCTAGCGAGAGCCTCTTAAGGTATTGGTCAAGGCTCTTCGCTATCAGACCGTTCACTGAAACTATCAAAAAAACTATCGGAACGATAATTGTTGAGTCGACATCCCACTGTAACGAAACAGGTCTCAGGAGAGTGTTCCGTCGTTCACAAATATAAGCAAACTTATTTAAATAAACTCAAAACTAAATACTTTTACATTAGATAAAAAGAATAAAAAAGAAAAGAGGAGAGTGACAGGAGAAGTCAGGGAAGGAAAAGAAAATTTACGGCAATTCATTGAGAGGATGTTTTTGAGGCTTTTCAGAGAATAAACCATGGAATGTTCAATTCAAAAACAAGGAACGATGAGAGCTGATGTTCTCCATGTAATTGGCGAGTGTACACAATGATAATGAGCGGAAAATCTGGCTATAGTTATATGTAATCGTGAGTACTAGAATGTGGAATTCTGCTCATCCTAAGGGATGGAAATGTAGGTGGGTTGAGCACAAATAGGTGCAGTAATGGACTGATGATAAAAGGCAGGTCCGGCGGGTTTAATTAATTTATTACAGAAAAGACTAGATCTGCGTTTCAAATTGAGACAGAGGGTCCACTAAGCGGGAGCCAGAAAGGAAGAGTGGCTTTTACAAGCTGCGGATGAGAGAGCAGCGGAGTCTCCATTAAACCAAGCACACAAAGTTACTATGTGAGATAAAATTATTATAATTGTTGAACTGCTACTGTTGGGTGAGTTGCCAATATTTACCTTTAATGTTTTATGGTACTATAAAACACTGAATCACAAGATTTGTGAAATAGATACAATTTACTACCTACTAGCAATGGATTATGGAACTACATAAAAGTAAACCTTATCTCATATTATGGAGATGAGTGTTAGTTTGTTTGTTTGTTATGTTTTCACACTATGAATGTTCAACCAATTATCATAGCATTTACATTGTCAGAGCAACGAAAGACATGAAGTACCTACTTTGATCCAGAGGAGGATTATTGTTCCTACGGGATAACAAAATACTTTTTGTACAGTGAGACAGCGAGCGAAAGCTAGTTATCTAAAATATAAATTCTATTTAAGATACCCCTTCTTAACCGTGATATGGTTGTCCAAAGTAATGATTCTTCGGGAGAATGAGCTGTTCAGTTCTATGATTCTTTATAAAACTGTCTAAGAAATGAGATTCTTTATATTCACATTAAATATTGTACCTAAGAGGTAACTGCTGATATATTTGATTAAGCTACTGAAGCTATTGAACCTAATATGACTAGCATGAGCAGTCTTTATCGTCATAATAAATCCTCACTAAGAAGAAAGAGGTATTTACAGCCAAAAATATGAGGCTTACTCTACAAAGACAAGCAAATGCAGTTCTTTTAGACAATCCTACGGGACTCTTGATGAAATATATCATTGAAACATTATATTATTTAGCAAAGCTAACATTTTAAGAATTGAATTTCTTGGATATTTTGTATTGTATCAGCAGACAAATAGCTGCTTCATTTTACCTGAAATAAAGGTTTTTATTAACCATTTAGTGATTTGATGCATTTTGCTGCAGATCACTCCTTACTTCTTTGCATAGCAAAAGACTAATCATAATATAAGCAATAGCCAGTAATGAGGCATGCTCCCAATTCCAAAATGAAACTATGGTGGGGGGCTGTCCAGTCTGGTGACGAGGCCCACAGATTGCGCGGGGCGGAGCGCATCCTTTGCCATTTAGATTCAGTATGAGAGAGATAAAATTATTCATGATCACATGCCGGTCAACAGAGTCAGAATGAAAGAGAATTATCGATCGGAGAAGAATAGGTTTCACTGGTTGTTGCGTAGGTAGAGCTCCAATCGTACGCCTGAAGTAGAGTCGGAATGAAAGAAATAATTCTACTCACAAGTCGATAAAAACTAAAGCTAGACTGTGGGAAGAATATAATAACTTCTTTGTCAATCTTTATTACAAACTAAAACACTATAGTAAGTACATCATTCATGTTCTTTAGGATATCTTATATTTTATTCTCCTAAAACCTAAGCTTATTTACATATTCTAAACAGCGTTATTCTCCTTTATCAAAACTAGGTATTAGAATGTACAAAGATTATGAATTTTAATAGGAAAGCTAGAATAAATATCGTTTCAAATGTCTTGAAAGATCCATTGAGTTACTACGTTCATTTCATAGAGTTCTAACTACTAAACTAGACGATTCACGTGGCCATAACAAATTATTATTCGTAGTACTTAGGTCTCTTATTAAGTTAGGCAGGCATAATTATTAGGATAGTATAGTATATATAGGGGGGGGGGGGGGGGGGGGTTTACACCACATAGCGGTAATCTCGTGTGCCAAGTCAAGGTACTTGCTAAGCTTGTCCTTCTCGGCCTTCACGAGATTAGCGTCGTGTGGGATGGTGATGTCAACAAGTATCGCCCGGCGTTCCGGCCGGTCTACCAGGACGATATCAGGTTTATTCGCAAGAATAGTCCTGTCTGTGATGATAGAGCGGTCCCAGTAGAGCGTAGCACGACCATTTTCGAGAACCGGTACCGGTGCGTACTTATAGTACGGAACCTCTGGACCGACAAGGTCGTATTGGAGAGCAAGCTGCTGATGGATGATCTTTGCTACTTGGTTGTATCTGTGCAAGTATTCAGTGTTAGCGAGGTGCGAACAACCCGAAAGTATATGTCTGAGGGATTCACCGGGACGATGACAAGCTCTGCAAATGTCAACGGTTCCATCCTTCATGATATACTTTCTGTAGTTGTTCGTCTTTATTACCTCATCCATTATCGCACAGACAAAACCTTCGGTTTCCCCAAAGAGGTCACCAAAACGTAGCCATTTCACGGATGCGAGTAGGTCTACATCAGGCCCTGTAAGGGCTTTGTAGAACCGTCCGTGCAGCTCCTTACTCTCCCATACGACCTTGCGGGCGAGGGCACTCAGCACCGTAGGTTTGTGCCAGTTCTCCTTAGCCAGTGAGAGCGGGGTAAGGTTCTTGTCAACTGCTACGACATCACGATGCATCTCACTGTCGGCATGGAGGAAGTATTCTCTGAGCTTGCACACCTCGCGGTTATGGAGGGTCTTGGCATTTAAAATTTATTATTATTAATATTATTATTATTTTGTTATTATATGCACAGTGAAAAGTAATTTACTTTCGTAATGGTTCTCTGTATCATTCTCGACTTATTCTGCAACTGTCTCTCTCGGACTACTAGCATTATACTGCAATACTTTTCATGACTTTTTAATTTTAATTCAAGACTTAACAATCGAATTAATGTCTGGCAAATTTATTTTAAGTTTTTCTTATCTTTAAATAACATAATATTAAAATTACAGACATTATAAAATACTTTGAAATTTTAATAAAAAATAAATAAAAAATCGCGTATGGCACATAGTTAGCATTGTCAAAAATGTCTGGCAATAAAAAAAGTATGTCAGGTAGACTTAATTAAAAACAAAAAATTAAAAATTACGCCTTCTAAAATGCTTTTAAAATCCAGGATTATTACCTGGCCAGGTAGGATGCGCACTAATGAACGCAACCGCTACCGCCAGCCAGATAGCCCAGACTCTAACTGAAAGTGCAAGAAGGACGACATATCACAAAATCAGCTGACCTAAAATTCTTACTTTTCAAACGTTGCTAGCTCCCGTACAATACGCAGGCAATCTGGCAATCGCGCGTTGATGCGTGATTTGATAACTATGAAACGTCGTTCGGTTAAATGCGTTCAAGTTCGCACAAATGCGATGACCGCCGTGCGAGCGTGAACGCATCACATTAAACGCGGGATTGACAGAGACATAAAAAAAGGAACATAATGTTCACTCCGCAAAAACGATTAAACAAATAGCTACTTTAGCTACGACGCAATAAAGTGTTATTCAGATCGCAGCTAACATTTTTTAATCACTTATACCTGGTACCTATGGCGCTCATTAGGGGAGGCCTATGTCCAGCAGTGGACTGCTTTAGGTTGATGATTATGATGATGATGATTCCTGGTATACCTTTCTATACTTAACTTTTATCTCTTCTGACGCGTACTAACCTACGGAGCGAGCCCCGCTGTCGAGGCCTGCCGATGTACTTAAAGGTTCGTACCTAAAGTGCAGAGTGAGGCTGATAACGCTTCGTTTTCCTTTGAGAAACTGTCAAAAATTAACAACGAGGCGTCGAAAATTTTACAGATTTTTTCAAACTCAAACGACACAAAGATACTCACGAGTCGATAAAACAAGTGTTTTTATTTTCTTCTTTCTTAATTTACATCGATCCGATTATCTAGTGAAGGTAAACCTTTACTAATCTTTTACGACTTCTTGAAACGAATGGGTTTATTTTCCCGGAACCGCCTCGGAACAATAATAATAACAAATATTACCTATAAAGGATAGCTATTTCATCTGTGTAAACATTTTCTGCCCAATTATTTTGGCGATAACATTACATATTATTAACATTAGATATTCCCAATTCTATTCTATTCTATTGGATCAAACAAATTATTCGACAATAATAAACAAGAATTGAAATTAAGTATGTAATTGTTGGCAACCAAACTCAAGAATATCAATCAGAAAAGCTCATGGTTGACTTCAGTCAATCAAGCCGCAAACGATTCACTTATAGAGTGAGGCCTGCCAAAAACTATTATGCCTGATTTAGCTCATTTCTGATAAATTCAATAGATTTTACGGAACATGGCGTAGCTTCTCTAGTGTATTGTGTACTATACAATATTGATATTAAAAACGATAATGTCGCATGACCTAGTTGAGACCACTCCCAAATTTTTTTATACATGCATCCCCAAACTGTGCAGAGCTTGTATTATGGGAACTTATATTTTTTTTGTAAATACTTACATATTATTTGACATATATTGGCGGCCTCTGTGGCGCAGTGAGCGAAGGTTCGCCTGAGACGCAAAAGGTTGCGGATTCAATTCCCACCGCGGGACAAATGTTTGCATGTTCTGCAGATATTTGTCTCAGGTCTGGGTATTTTCTGTGTATGATAAGTATGTATTTACAAAAAAAAAAACTGTATATGTGCAGTATATCAATCATATGGTTCCCATAATACAAGCTCTGCTTAGTTTGGGGCTACATGATGCTGTTTGATAACGTCCAGCATTATTTATTTATTTATTATACACCGAAAACACCCAGACCTGAGACAAATAATTGAAAATAATGCAAACATTTGTCTCGTGACGGGAATTGAAGACAGCAACCCTCTGCGTCTCAGTCAGACCTTCGCCCGCTGCACCACGAGGCCGTCAAATATATAATATTTCATCAAACCCGCAACCTTCTGCGTCTCAGACGGACCTTCGCCCACTGCGCCACAGAAGCCGTAATTGTGTATGGCTAATAGTAATTGTTATGGAATATACTAGTTTTGAGCCTACGTCTACACTAGCGTGGTACTGGGTTAAAAAGTAGAGGTAACAAGTAGATTCCATGTTGAATCAGTCAGTTTTGTTCAATTTCATTTCGATTTTGATGGCTTTCTATGATCTCTAGAGCTGATATTATATTCGCCCTTCTTTTACTCAAATCTTCACATTTTTGTTTTAGCTCTATCTTATTCTTCTTCTTTTTATTTATGGCGTCTGTGGTTTTGCCAATGTCGACGTCGACAAGATTTAAAATTAAAAAGGCGATGGAAGTTGAGTGTGATAAAAAAGGGGTTCCTGTTTCCAGAGGGAGACTCGCCCTTTAAGCTCCAACGTTGAGCTCTAATAAAATACCTACTGCCATAGACTGACATTGGCAAACTCGCTGATTACCAACCCTTGAAAACGCCAAAAAAGGAGAGGTTAAATATTAGAGATGTGTCGACTACGTCTTAGGCCAACTAGCCGATTAGCCGATTAGTCAGTTGTAAAGAGGCCGAATAATCGAACGATATAATCTATATATACCTATATAAAAGAAAATCGTGTTCGTGTTAGTTACACCATTTATATCTCAAGAACGGCTGGGCTAGGATAAGGATAGGGTAGGGTAGGGGTAGGGGGTAGGGGTAGGGTAGGGTAGAGTAGTTGTTGTTGTTGTTGTTTTATCATCATTGATTCCTTTCGATTTCGATATATTATTTGAATGTTTATTTAATTTCGATACTCTCTTTGAGATAGGACAACTTCTGTCGGGTCAGCTAGTAAAATATATATTCTGAAATACACTGCGACATTATGGCGCATCACAACTCAACATACCTATAACCTACACTGACAGATGAACGCTTAAAATACTCCAGCAGAACTCACTTGGTCAGCTGCGCGACAGCACTCTTGCGCATGAGCACCGCGTTGATGATGTTGATAGCGTTTTGCGCCGACCGGCCGACCGGCGCCCGCGGCGCGTTTCCTCCCCACTCGTACCCGTTCTCAGGGTTGATAAGGAGATCCCCTGTATCTGACAATAACAACATTCAATCTAGTGAACAATAATTTTTATACATATATACATAGGTATACTTTTATTACACAAAATAGCACGCTAATACAATTAAAATAACAATTATATGAAGTATACAAATACATCAGTTTTATTACGTGCAATATACTAATACTACAAATCCCATGGACTGCCTTCCGCACCAACGTGTCCATTCGTCGTCAGCTGAAGACCAAAACAAGACTGTACACCGTATGCCTACGCAAAGTTTTAGAGTTTTTGGTCACGTAGCCAGAAAAGGTGGGGATAACCAGGAACAGCTCATGGTTACCGGGAAAGTTAATGGCGAAAGATCGCGAGGACGCAGTCCACTTCGTTGGACACACTACACGATGCGCTTCACGCAGCAAAAGACCGACGTTGTTGGCGTGATATTGTAAAAAAGAAAATTCTACGAGGAAATCACGACCCTCAGTCATGAGGAGTGCGACGCGAGGAGAAGGGAGGAGTATATTGCTACCGCAAATATGCCCCAAGGCCTCGATTTAGCATTATGCCCCCTGCATTGTAATGTAGCTGTTTTTCGCTGTTTTTCTCCCAACTGATAGTCGTACCGTAGTCACATCAGTTTGCCACACCAGTGTGACTACGGATCAGTTGGGGTTTTCCTGCAGATACCATTGTGTTCATTCACAAAAAAACCTGTGCGAGCATAGGTACTCGAATAGTGTTATAAATGTAGGTACCTACGTGCTATGGAAAATAATATATTTAAAAAAATAAACAAAACTTTTTTAACAATCTTTCTGATAGATTCTTCCAAAACCTTTTTCTTTAACTTTTTTATAAACTGTAGGACAGTAATATAGCTGTCAAATAAACTAACATCAAGTCAAAATGGCAGTGTTTTTGTCCAGATTCCATGTAAACATACAAACTTGTGGATTACATTGAATAAAAAAATGGTTAAATCATATTTTTTTGTGTGAAACAATTGAAAAAATACAAAATAATTTAAAATCAAAATGTAAAACACCGTGAAGCTTTTATCCAATTTTCCCATAAGTATTATGACTCCAGACGAATTGGAGATTCCGGCGTGTGATTTGGAGTGTTTACAACAAAATC
Source organism: Horisme vitalbata (assembly GCA_951804965.1). Classification (NCBI taxonomy): domain Eukaryota; kingdom Metazoa; phylum Arthropoda; class Insecta; order Lepidoptera; family Geometridae; genus Horisme; species Horisme vitalbata. The sequence goes on from OX638096.1 coordinate 1,178,309, forward strand.
ATGGTACACAAACAAATACTTTGTCAATCGACAGACTCACAAAACCACCCAACAGGAGGTCAAGATTACCACTGCCAAGGGACATCAGGAAATCAAACAAAAGTTCCCTAACCGTTGAGTTTTATCAGATAATATCTCAAAGTGCTAAAGGCGTTACAATCATTAATGAAACCGCTACTGAAGAATCCAGCCAGTCTCATCCTGAACTGAAAATTTTGTAGACAGGTACCTCCTGTGCAAATAATACATCACATTGTAATTATGCAATAAAGATTTTTGATTGAACTAAAAAATTATGTTTCTTCTTTGTTGAATCTTTTTGATGATGCATTGTTGAATGTTCTGTAATTTCTTTAACCTTTTTTTATGGTTCTAATGTTAATATGGTTCTACGTTCTTTCGGTACCTATGGAAGCACATGACCCACCTGATGTTAAGTGGTAACCATTTCCGTCCATGTTTCCATGTTACATCTTAAAGCACTGAACATGCTTTGTGTTAACAAAACATTGCATTGTAGATCACGTTTTTTCGTAACATGAATCTTGAGGCATGAAGATGATAAGCTTCTTGTACCTCTAGTTTCACCAGCACCCAGACCCTTCAAATCGAAACAGCTGCTTCACGGCAGAAATAGACATGGTGGCAGTACTTCCCCGAACGAGCCCTCCACAAAGAACTCTACTACTACTGCTAACCTTCACTTTTACTTTCACATTCAACGTTACTTAAGTAAATTATATCTTTCCTTCAGAATAGGAAGAAAAGATGATACCTATGGTAAGTGCTTATCATGCATTATCTTAAAATGTGCCCCAGGAACCACAACATCCCACCTAGAGTGAAAAGGTGCCACCTGTGGTGGTGTAAGCTTATCTACTTTGTGTATGAAATGTACTAACGTACGTAACGTACGTGCTTGTAGAAGCTGGATGCATCGAGCTGAGGACAGGGCGCTATGGCGCTCATTAGGGGAGGCCCCTGTCCAGCAGTGGACTATAGGCTGATGATGATGATGATGTACGTTATGTGGGAATAAACTATATGACAGTTGTAAAAACATTAAGCAACTAGGAAAAAATCATTATCATAATTGGTAGGTAACTGTAGTTGAAAAGCTTTAAAGCCTAACATAACCTACCGTGCCAGCAACCCGTGGCGAAATATTTGTACGCTTCAGGGAGCCTGCTCTTTGTAAGTGATACGCCAGCATGCCAAAATGAGAACTCGTAAATTTGTACGGAACTCATTTTTAACCCTGTTATTTTACCTTTCAAGAGAGCGACTAAACAAAAATTTTGCGGACATTTTTCATGCAAAAATTCGCGGACCCCTGCCACCCTCATCAAAATTTAACTTTTACATTTACATCAACAAAACGTCCGTAAAACTTTAGCAAATGATAACCTTTAAAGCGTATAAACTGGATCAGTGGCGGAAAATCAAAAAACAACCATCTGAGAGACACGGGCTAACTGAAAATGTCGCCTGGACGAGATGAGAAAACTTTGCGACGATTTAATAAGGGCACGGCTCGCCTGCCGACGGAGTGGATGGATAGATGAAATTTCGTTTAAGGAACAGCTCCACAATGAGGAATTCTTGTATTGCACAAGGTGTCACATGATTGAAATAGGTCTCTTCGCCCATCTTGTAGCTTTTACTCTTAAAAATGTAAGTCATTTAGCGATTAAAAGTAAAAGTAACGTTTTTGTCACTGATAAATAATTTTCTTAAATGCAACTATTTTCTAACTTGATTTTGTCTATTTTTGCGCGAAATAAAATTGTAGATAAAATCCGTTTTTTTAGACAAAAATATCTGGCATTTTCTCAGAAGACAAGCTTGTTATTTTCGAAGTGTAGAAGTCAATGAACTACAAAACTCGAAGACCAGCGCAGACCTAACTTTGTAGCAAATCTAATAACGTAGGAGACACGACATCTTACAAAAATAGTTGGAACAATGTTACGACAAATGGAATTGGTTGGATCAAATTAATATTAAAGTGATAACACGCGACAGGCTTGTGTCGTTAGGCATTCTTGGAACGATCGTGGTTGTTACTTACAAGTTTTTATTTTGTTTTATTTCTAATAATATGAAAATGTTAATCATACAACATATCAAAAGTTGAATTAGGCTAAAAAATATGCATATAAGTTATTTTGATGGAATTATTTATACTTTGATAGCATTTTTGTAACATAAAGCATAGCCTTATTTTTAAATCAAGGTAAGTACATACTTTCGCAGGGACCCTAGAGTCTACGTGATGGACACGACGCTAACAAAAGATGCTTCAAAAAGATTTAACGCAAGCGGAGTTGCGCGCTGGTCAGCTAGTTTTTTTAGAACAATTCATTGCAAGAACAGTACAATCGTATCTATTTCGTGGCGTCAACCGAATCGGAGCCAACAATTTTGTACGACGCTTGTCGTAATAGTCAGTCTTATATCTTGAAATGTCAATTGTTTCGATTTTCCCTGATAGCTCTCGGGAAAGAAGCTGTTTTATGTCTGCAGCGACACCGGAGAAAGAAAACGAGATGGCGTTGTCTCGCTGTGGGTCTTTTTGTAATTTTGTTGACTGAAATATTTAATGAAGAGTCTTGAATTAGGTCAATGGGTTCAGTTTTGTTTTGATTAAACTATGAATTAAACTGCGTATCATGTTTAAATAACTATGGAATTAACTATCTTTAATCAGCTTAAAGGATACTAAAAGCAACTTTAGTAATATTTCTTTGGAATTAAAGATACCAGTACTGTACCAGTACCAGTAGCTATAATTTATTTTACTCTTGTACTAAGGTAATAATTATTAGTTATTCTCTGATTAGTTTTATAAATTAGTCCTAGTTGGGCTGGCTGACAGGTCAGGGCACAATGGCCCTTATTAGAGGAGGCCTATGTCCAGCAGTGTACTGCTATATGATGTTGATGATGATGACATAGGCTGAAAATTTTACTTTTTTTGGGTCAAAGTATGAATTAAAAATCATGGGATTTCCATAGAAACCATTTGCAACTAATCCTTAACTCCCAAGGAAATCAAGTAAATTCAAAATCAAACTGAAAACAATTTAATCACTCTTCAGCTCCGCAAAATGTCTGAGCTCAAAATGGCCGCGTAACCTCGTTACGAAGTGGGACGGGCGCAGTGTCCGCAATCGAGCGATTTTAGTTGGACCACAATTAGCGATTTTAATTACAAACTAGCTCTTGCTACTAGCTAGCTCTCGGTTTGAGCGCGTGGTACCTGGATAAAAAGTAGCTAGTTATTAGTAAAGGTTATTCCTTGTTTAAAAATACATGTGTGCACAATTTCAGCTAAATCTTTTTAGTCATTTTGGCGTGACGGAGGAGAAAACATTTCACATTTTACAAACCTTTGCCTTTATAATAATAGTAGGATATGATTTTGCATTTCAAAACAAACTCACTGTGACAATTGAATAATACTTAAGATTATTTACCCCCTTTAAATTTTTGTAATAAATAAATATCACACATCATCATGTAGCCCCAAATTAAGCAGAGCTTGTGTTATGGGAACCACATGATTGATATATTACATATATACATTTTTTTGTGAATACAGACATTTGATTCATCATCATCATCATCATCAGCCTATAGCAGTCCACTGCTGGACATAGGCCTCCCCTAATTAGCGCCATTGCGCCCTGTCCTGAGCTCGACGCATCCAGCTTCTACCAGCAGCCTTTCGCAGATCGTCACCCCACCTGGCCGGAGGGCGTCCTACACTACGTTTGCCGAGCCGCGGTCTCCACTCAAGATTTTGATTCATACTGTCTCTAAATAAACTAATCATATGTTTGATTAGTTGGGTGATCACGAATATTTCAACCTGACGTAAGCAAAAAAAATTTTCCTAATCACAAAGCGTTATTTTGAATGTACGGTGTGTCATTGGCGAAAATAATACGATACGAATACTTTTTTGCTAGTCTTTCTGATCGAGTCTCTGGAAACTTATGTGGCAATTAAGTGAAAAGTTGCCCGTCCAAAGCACCCTTGGACGAACACTGAACAAAGTTAGCGAAGTTGTAGATGATAACTCTACATCGACGAGTTTGATATTATTGCTGTGAAAGTTGCTGATATATTATTGTAGTTGAATCAAGTTTTGAAATGGCGGTGGATTTTTTGATGGTATTTTGGTGTATTGAGAACACTTGTTTTGAGGACTTTAAGCCTTTAATTTAATGCAATGTCGAGATTTTGCATACATTTTTAAGAGATTTTTTGAAGATCATCATTAAAATCTGTGCTTAAGTTTTATCTTGAAATAACATGTCTTGTAGTCGTTTGCATTGCACTTAGCAATTCCTTATCACTAAGTGTCGTCTTGGAAAACGTAGTGTAGGACGCCCTTCGGCCAGGTGGAGTGACGATCTACGAAATGCTGCTGGTAGATTGGACAGGGCGCAATGGCGCTCATTAGGGGAGGCCTATGCCCAGAAGTGGACTGCTATAGGCCGATGATGGTGATGAAGTGTCATATAGTTTGTCAAAAGTCACTTCCAATGCCGCAACATTTTACACTTTGCCAATGCAATGCCAACCTAAGATTAAGACCAGCGCAGCATTTGAGCTTGATCTTTGATGCTGCCATTGCTTAGAAAGGGCCCTTTTTTACCCTTTTGTAGTAGAATTATTAAGAATTATACTTATTTCTAATTTTAGGATAAATGTATACATTAGATACCTACTTTAGTTACTTGTATATCTTGGGTAAAATAAATAACTTTTCTTTCTTTCTTCTTTTTATGATACTTAAAGACAGGAGACTGTTGATAAAAATGGCAATAATTATAAAAAATATACCAAAACGTTAAAAAGAAAATGGTCTGGTTTCTTAACCAGTTCAAACAATGCGATCCCAGTTTTCGCATTAACATCTTCCTATCAAGTATTAGAAGTAAATGATCCAGACATATCACATAACAAGATATTCTCAATAATGTTTGTTTCTCTAGTAATTGGGAGGTTGTTATTGGTATCAGATCTGTTCTGGCAAGGGGCCAATACGGCTAGTGCTCCCTGGCCTGGATTTTGTCAGCCATTTTCTTTTGTTTTATTAAATTTTTATGGGGCATAAAGAGGTCGTCAAAGTTTTTCTTGAAAGGATTGTTAACATTGTTTTGTTTTATTATTCATACTTTCAGTTATCGAAAAAGTCGTTCGTTATGATGGCCTTATTAATTACCAACCACACATTTAATAAAATAAATAATGCTGGACATTATCACACAGCATCATGTAGCCCCAAACTAAGCAGAGTTTGTGGTATGGGAACCACGTGATTGATATACTACATTTTTTTTTTTTGTAAATACTTACAAATCATACATAGAAAAAGCTATTGTCTTTTAAAGCATGAACACATATTAAACGAAATATAAAAAAAACGCCGAGGGGAAGTCTCCATTGAGTGCCTGGTGATACAGGGGAGTACGAAGGCAAAAGAGCTCATGGCAGATCACCCATGCGGTGGACCGACCAAATAAAGGCTGCAGTTGTTGATGTTCCCTTAAACGAGTGCACCATAAAAGCCGCGGTGCCAGAGGAATGGCGTAGGATTGTGAGACCACCGTCCAGACATAACGACCACGACCGCTGTGTCAAGACTGTTATGACTAATAGAAGAAATAAAAAAATATATGCATTTGAAACAAAGATTTCTCATTTGTTTTGCCTGGAGCTTCTATGTAATTCTGTTACTACTTACTGACTATGAAACACTTTCTTAATAAGTTGTTATAGGAAGACTCACCAATAACTACGCCATCGACACTGGGTCCAAAGGCGTAAGAGAAGTCGGGTGCTTGCACAGGTGCAGACAGCAGCGCCTCTAGCGGCCGCTCCCGCAAACACCGTAGCAGTGCTGGTGGCGTCAGCTCTATAGGAAAAAATACGCATTTTAAGAATCTCAGTTTACATTTTTTGCTGATTTTGCAATTGTAACATTTTGAGTACTCAATTACAACCTTCGATGAAATTTCAAGTGCCTTGCTCGGCACGCAGTGTCATCTGCGAGACCCACAGTCAACGTATCAAGGAACTCGAAATAAACTTACAAAGATAATCCACATCAACACTTTATCGAATTTCAGTGCTGAATAAAGGTTTTTTTTATTAACATATGCTGTCCTACTGCTGGGCAAAGGTCTCTTCCATCTAGGAATATAGATTAACTTAAAATATTATGGAGGCATTATATTAAATTTAATTTAAATATTAACACGATGTAAAAATCAACCGCCTGGTTTTAATTAAAATTTCAAATGGTAGATTTTACGAGTTTCGAACACAAACGCGGACCCAAAAAACGAATTTCACCTAAAAAAAGTAGCCGTAGATTTACGATTGTCAAAGAAAAACCCAACGACCGGCCATCGAAATAAAACGCGTGGAAATTCCTTTGACGTCGAAACAACAGGGCCTGCCCTTAAATAACGCCAATAGAATGTGGCGTGTAGGTGCTTTCCGCATAATTTGGGTCGCTGGACTTGACACACACGGGGCATGTCACTTGCCAGCTATGTACCTATATCAGCAAAGGTTATGTGCCTACAGCCAGCTTAGCATGACTACCACAGAGCAAGATTTTGTCGACATCAATGTAATTTTTCGATGTAGTACATAACATTTTAAATGTTTTTTTCTAGAAATAACGAAAATATACGTTTGGGAAAAATAGAAAATGTTACGTGGATAGGTATCTCTGGGGGTATAAATGTGCATAGGCATGTAGATCAAATTAAATCAAGGGTCACCCGGGAAATTAATCATGGCGACAGTGAAAGTGTAGGGCGTTGGTTTCCAGCGGTATGGCCTATGGATGCCGGTAGCTCAGGTCAACCGGAAAACTCCGTCGAAACTTGGAGGTGGCGAAGCAGTTGGGTTATTTTTTTCTACTCAATTTATCCCGTACGATCTATGCGTTTAACATAGCGTCTAGATACCTAACTGTTACATTTGGAGTTGAACTCCGACCAAATTGAGAACCTACTCCTTTTTTTGAAGTCGGTTAAAAATAGCATATTAAGCGGGTATTAGCAGCAAAGGTTATTCTTACAATGACATAAAAAAAGACAGTAAGAAAAATAAATATTTTTATGTCTATGTAAATTATGTAAAGAATTAGCTCAGCATGACTACCTGCGCCGGATATTTCAAAATTTTAAAGTGTACTGGCGGTAGCTATTCCTTTCACCACACCGTCTTTTACTCACCAGACCGCCACAGATTTACTATTCGTCGTGTTAATTGACTAACCTTAGTTGTGACCGAAACATATCCAATGATACAATTTAATAAAGCCCAAGAAAACTAAGATATCACACCTGTTGCTAACGAACCAATTTGGAGCTAAAAATATGGAAAAGGGAATCTATCTAACATAACACTACATTACTCACCTGGTGAACAGTTAGCATGTGTGGCTACTATGGCCGCATACTTGTTAGGGTCTGCCACCAGCGACCAGGGGCTTAGTCCAGACCCTGACATCAAAACCGCTCGGTGGAACAGCAGGCCTAAAACAAAGGAAGACTAATTAGAAAAGCTCGCTTTCAACGAATAAATAGAAATGTCAAAATTAAGAGAGTATTTTTATCATGAGGTTGTAAAAATTTATCACACATCGTGAGAACTCTTTTCAGGGCTACCAGTAATAGGCTATATCTGACTGACTGAATGACAGACAATCAATAACATCACAAGCCTACAGTTTACTGCTGGACATAGGCCTCCTCAAGAGATATGTCTATAGTCCTCACGTCGAGCGGGCGCGCCCGTTGGCAGCCAGGAAAGTTAGCTGAACCGGAGTGAGGGCTGTAATCTCCACACGCGGGTTGGGCATCTGAGGACACAGCTTCTAGTACCGCTGATGCTGCTGTCCGTTGATGGTCAGGCTATGCCACGCTATACCGTAACCAGCTGGCTGACAGAGCCCCGTTTGTTCGTTACCAAGGTTTACTACGGGCAGGTGAGTTTGCCTTGAGTTTCAAAGGTGACGGTTAGGGAATTCTATGCCGTGCTATGCTGCAATCACCTGGCCGACAGAGCCCTGTTTGTTCGTTAGCAAGGTGTACTACTGGCAGGTGAGGTTGGCTTAAGTTCCAAAGGTGGCGGTTGGAACCCGTTACACTCACAATCACAATCAATGCACAGCTGAAACCTTAAGTCCTAGAGATTTGAAAGAAAGATATTATATTCCTGAGGTGCAATATGAAAGGTTTTCCTACTATAAACGGGTCCAAATTTTGCGCAGAAAAACTCGCGGGACACCTATATGTGATAGAGAAAATTAAGTACAGTATTTTCCTAACTCCCGGACTGCCTTATCGTCAGTGTCCAAGGGATTTACGACAATCAGCTGAAAAACCAAGTCGTCAAACGTGAATTCAGTTCGCATAAGCTTTATCTTTTCGAACAATTTCACGAACTCAAGAGATCTTTTCTTGGAACGCCACTTCGTCACAGATCATTTATCATCGTTTGTTACGGTAATCCATTTCTAGCGAGGTTCTGTGAAGAGACAACTTTACGTTGTGGTTACATTTAAGGCTAATGTTTAGGGTAGAAACGTAAGTAGAAACGGTGTTGCTAGCAACACAAGTTTCCTAAAAATATTTAAGGCGACCATACAGGTCTAACCTCCCTCTCGCTCGCACTATTCAACATTTCTGAAGGTATAAATCACTGAATGTAGATAAGCAAAATATCAAACCTTCACGGCCTAGAAAATAACAATACAAAGGTTCAGCAAGAATATAATTTTGATTCTATCACGTTTTCTTACCAAAAAACTTGCACCAATGTGATCAATTTTGGTGCAAATTTTTTGGTAGGAAAACGTGTTGGGTTCAACATGATATTCTTGCTGAATCTTTGTATTATAATTTCTAGGCCGTGAAGGTTTGCTATTTTGCATAACTACATTTAGTGATTTTATATTTTGAATATTGCAAGCGAGAGGGAGGTTTCATGTGTCTCGTTGCCTTAAGTAATTTGTCTTTGCGATATCTGTTTTTAGTAGTTCATGTGGTAGGATGGCTACGAAGTTACACACTGCTGCAATAACGCAGTTGTGTGCAAGGAATTGGGGCGCATTATCGCAATAACGCATGCGATATTATCGCCGATAATAACGCACCTACGTGGGGGAGGCTTAATACTTAGCGTAGAAACCAAAGAGTAAAATAGTAGACCATAAAAGTAGAAACTTAAGAAGTAACGGTGTTGCTAGCAATACAAGAACACAGGTTTCTATATATAGATTTAAGTAAGTTGTCTTTGCATAGGTATTTAATTTATAATTTGTAAAACTATCCTTCTTCTTTTGCACTGCGATTGATAGCAGATGTGTGTGTGGTGTGGTGTAAGGAGTTCTAACCCCTATCTTCGGAACCCAAGCCAACCTTACCTGCACTTGGTGCATCCTGCTAACTAACAAATGGCGGCCGGTTGACTGCAGCATAGCGCCACAGCTAAATCCTCTGGCCACCAACGGACAGCAGCGTCGGTGGTGCGAGAAGTTGTGCCCTGCGATCCCCAACCCGCATGTCCAGCGTAGGGATTACGGGCATATACTCCTTTATTAGGAGGCCTATATCCAGCAGTGGACTGATACAGGCTGGTGCGTTGTGGAGTGTGTAGAAAATACACGTTTTGACTGCCGTAAAGTGTTTAATTGACCATTGATCTAGTAATAAGCGCCATATAGTCCACTAGGTTCTGTAGGACCTCAACATACAGTTCTATGGGGATGAGAATGTTGATAAATATGACCTAAACATCACTGGCGCTGCAAGTTGCAAAAACTGTCGGGCCGAAGTCATGTGGCTTTCGGCCGGCCTAAAAGTTGGCCTGTTTATCATTTACCGTTAGGGCGTACGTTTATATAATTATAGGACCTGAAGATACAGTTCTATGGGGATGAGAATGTCGGTAAAAAAATGACCTAAACATCACTGGCGCTGCAAGTTGCAAAGATAGTCGGGCCGAAGTTATGTGGCCTTCGGGTGGCCTAAATGTTGGCCAATTTGTCATTTACCGTTAAGGCCTACGTTTATATAACTTGCACTTTGCGAAAACATAAATTTCTTTTAATGTTATGTTATGAATAAACGCCATATTTTGCAGGTATGTACTAAAGTTTTTAAGCATTTATTTGTATTCTGTACCAGTCTGGTCCTCGTTCTGTAACCTTTTTAAATGATTAATTTTCCAGAATTTTTGCTGGGTAAACATGCTGTTTTTTATAAGTTATTAAAATGGGATTTTCTGTTATCGCCTTTGAACGATAAAACCTGTCATTTACAGGCGAATTTAACGTCGAGATTTTACCGTTTCACCAACAGAATAGCCACGCGTTGGATAGGTACATAATGTGGGATTGTGGGATCAACGTCAGTTCTACATTGTCAACATTTTAAGCCGGAAATCCTCTGGAGTGCAGCTGGGCTGTTTACAGTGGACCATGGCGTAGCGCTTAGAATACGTAGCGTACTAGGTATTTGAGATTTAAAGCTTTGGGCCACTAACGTTGTGGTGTAGTGGGCGGAGAACCGCCTGAGACACAGAAGGTTGCGGGTTCTATTCCCACCGCCCAAAAACAAATGTTTATCTCGGGTCTGAGTATTTTCAATGTATATTCTTGAAACCAACCCTGATTTTGATCTGTTTGTGGATGGATGGAAGATGCTCCTGTCGGTGAGTATGTACTACTGTGAGTGAATGTAATTAATATGTAGTAATATGTAAGTATTTATAGTGACGAAAAATAGATATATTGTTTTTTTCGGTTGTTGGCATAATTGGAATCTAATATTTATCATATTTCATTGGCCTTTAATTTTGTTTTGATGAATTGTGTATGCATGACGATTTTATGTTTTTCCTTCTATAATAATTAATTCATAAATTTAAATTAATTTAATAATAATAATAATCATCATCAGCCTATAGCAGTCCAGTGCTGGACATAGGCCTCCCCTAATGAGCGTCATTGCGCCCTGTTCTGAGCTCGACGAATCCAGCTTCTACCAGCAGCCTTTCGCAGATCATCACCCCACCTGGCCGGAGGGCGTCCTACACTACGTTTGGCGAGCCGCGGTCTCCACTCAAGAACTCGTTTACCCCAACGGTTATCGGTTCTTCGGCAGATATGGCCAGCCCACTGCCAGTTCAGCTTGCTAATTCTCTGAGCTATGTCGTCAACTTGAGTTCTATGTTGGATAAACTCATTGCGGATTTTATCCTTCAGAGAAACCCCGAGTATAGCTCGTTCCATAGCTCGCTGAGCGACTTTAAAATGGTGGACTAGCCGTACTGTGAGAGTCCACGTTTCGGCTCCGTATGTCATGACGGGTAGGATGCACTGTGACAAAACTTTCGTTTTCAAACATTGCGATATAGGTGACGAGAAAACTCGACGTAGTTAATAATAATAAAAGTATATAGGAAATATAACAGTCTTATGGTTCTCATAATACAAGCTCTGCTTAGTTTGTGATTTGTAATATGCTATTTAATAGTTCATAACTAGCAAAAAAAAACTCAAATATTTGAATTCTTTGGCAAAAAATACTTCAAATACGTAGAGAAAATAAACCAATTTTACCTTTTTTACTTGTATCGATACTGCAATATAGTCAAGAAGTGACATTTAAAAATCGTCCTCCTTCACTCCAAAGCTGAAATTTTGTACGTTTTTGCACGTATATATTATTCACAGTCTAACTAGGAACAATATATACCTACACTATTTTATTCAGGTTCCACGCGAGTAAAGCAACGGGAGGTAGGTAGTACATATTACACATTTTTATACTACAAGTTTTTTTCCATATTACCGTAGCGTTGTTTCTGATGACATTTCATACACGGTCAACTGATTCCAAACTAGGCAGAGCCTGTACTATAAACACCCAGAAACAAAACACCCAGACACAGAACAAACATCCATGTTCACCACACAAATGTTTGTCCTGGGCGGGGATCGAAGCCGCGACCTGGAACTCAGAAGGCAGAGTTACTACCAACTTAGCAATGAGGCCAGTCATATGTTATGATGGAAAACCCCCCTATTTTGTACACAAAAATAAACTTATTTAAACAATGTCCAGAATGTGAGAATCTGAGAAAACAGACTTTAACATAAGCAAGCATGTACCAAATTCCTTTGCCGCATACTCAATAATACGAACATGGTAAATGTAAAATACAGTATTGTTTGTGAAAGCTTGCATTCGAACAATCTACAAATAGTTTCTGTAGATAAGAGGAAGCGAGACTTCAGCGTTATTACATTACACAATCGCTTTGGAGACTCTCGCTTACTATTTTCACTTTACTGTGTACTCTATTCTATGGCTTCAGGTCAGTGTTGACAGCCAATTATATCATCTATCTATTTAAATAAATAAAAATCAACGCCGCATGTATGAAAGATCATCACCTAAGAACAGCTCGACCCATATAGCTGTATTAACAACAAAGTTTGTATTGAAGAAATTTCGAGAGATATGAGCGACACTGGGCATGAACAGCTAGTGCTTATTAAAATTCAGACCAATAATTGCTTGTCCTAATGTTATCTGATATTATTTAAATCATATAAAATGTGTCTTAGTACTTTTACTATTTAAAAAATATAATCGAATGTTAGAATTCATTAGAATTTCTAGTTGGTGGCCCCTAATTGATTTATACACTGAGTTGAGTGGCTTGTTTAATTAAATCTCTAAATCTTATCAAACAGAATTCATAATGATAAATTAGTAGATTTTTAAATAAAATTATTACTAGTTAGTTGAGTTTTTATTACAGTAATATTTCCGCGATCGAAATACATCATAAAGATAACTGCTATCGTCAAACTGTAAAATTCAAGTGGCTGTGCGCGGAACTACTAGCCGTGTAGACGATGCTGGTTTCCCTTTACAGTATTTCCAATGGAACAGAATAGGACTGGCGAAGGAAGGCGTTACCGTAGGTACTTGTTTCTGAAGCTCGCTAATTTTACTCAAATTAATTCAACTTTACTTGAAATTTAACCAAAACTGCTCGGAAAGTTGCGCTTGTTATAATCATTAATTAAGTATTATTTTATGAAGAATGCCGACGCTTAGTATTTTGTTAGTGGAATTACTTTTAAAGGATTTTAACGCTATTATTTAAGGTGCTAGACTACGTTTCCCGAGATGCGGTTTCCGTTCAAGAACTCGTTTACACCTAATGGTTGTCGGTTCTTTGGCAAATATGGACAGCCCTCTACTACTTCTAGCAGTGTAAATTTTGAGCTATGTCAACATTTTAGTTCTATGGCGGAAACTAGACATAGTAGCGCAAGGCTGCTGGTAGAATCTTGATGCGTCGAGCTGAGGACAGGGCGCAATGGCGCTCATTAGGGGAGGCCTATGTGCAGCAGTAGACTGCTATAAGCTGATGGTAACGATGATAAAGTCTAGATTTTTATATCTTTTAATTTATGCTTGATGAGATGTAATCAATAGTGACTACAATTTTACACAACATCACAATTAAGTACAAATTTTATGGCTTATGTATTTTCAACCCAATTTATTGCTACCCATATAACCACATTGATTGATTGATAACACTTTATTGATCACCACATTAATACAAGGAAAGGTCTAAGCATCATGAAGGTAACACAATTGGCGGCCTTATCGCTGAAAGCGATCTCTTACAGGCAACCATAGTAAGGAAAGGAAGAGCAAAGTTTTAAAGGATGGCGGTGCACTTATGCAAGATAAAATACATAATTATTACATTTAAATACAATGTTGAGAATACTGACTATACACAAAATATTAATAAATTTTGCAATAAATTATTATCTGATACATAGTTTATAAAAGAAAAAGAAAAAAAGAGAGTGACCGGAAACTAAATACTAACTAAAAGAAAGTGATAAATAATGTTGGTAAAGTTTAAAAGTGATTTTTATATTCATTATGATGTATGTAGATCTTAAATACATTTTACAATTGGTAGATAGTTGTAAAACTCTTTATTATGTTATATTACATCATAGTCATAAATTCTGTAACAACAGAAGAGTAGAAAGTTTTAAAATTAAATTTCAAAAGTGCTGCAGAAGAACATTCCCACAAAAAACACAAAGAAGGGGAATTCTTAAAGCACTCCCACGTCTGCCAAGATACGTGAATAAAAACCGGGGCTCCAACAGTTTCTCAAAAATCTAGGTCGATGTCCGGGTGAAATAAGATGAATAGCACCCATTCAGTGGGATTGTACGACCCTAGCATAGTACTATTTAAACAGTATTCAAACTTCCAAAAGGAATATAAGTTACTGATGAATTTGTAGAAAACTAGCCTACCATCACCACCGGCCTAGATCAATCATTTGCTGGACATACGCCACTAGCACAAGCTATAGCACATAGCTAGCAATACACATATATTTTAAGTATTTGTACCCATACCATAGACAAAATAAATATTTAGATACAGAATCAAACCCACGCCTCTTTTGTCTCAACGTGCTCTATCCCTTCTCTACCTACGTTAAGTAATTATAGAATTTAAAAAGAAAATGGATACAAAGTTTTTATTTTAGTTTTTAGATGAGCCCCCATAGTTAAAAACGCTACTTAAATTTAACCATTGCTTAAAGTTAGCCCTGTCACTGTTTGTCAATAACTAACGGTGATAAATAGCATTGTTTATCTTGTTACAGATCGTTTTAAGTAAGGCAATAACTCTAAAACCGAGCTAAGACTTTCTGTCAAAAACTTCTCAACTTTTTTTATATCACGGCCGGAGATTAACGGTTGTTCCCATACATATCCCCCACAAGAGATCAAATTATCAAATTAGGTAAATTAATTCAGTTGTGCTTCTACATTATAATTTCAACTATGTCACCCACATACGGGTGGTGAATTGAACAATGAGCTACTACTTATTTTCAAAGACATTCTGTTTTTGAAGCCGAGAGAATGGAGGAGCTGGTTAAAGTATTTATGGCAGAAATGGCAGAAAATCTGATTCATTTTATTTAAAAGTATTTTAGGTTGCCTTGTAATAGGATAGATGAAAATAGATTGACGAAAAAAGTATATGAGGTGAGTGTGAATGGGACAGTTGGAAGGGGAAGACCTCAACGTACGTTTTGAGATCTAATCGGAGATGTGCTGGAAAATAGCCAGGTCAGGAGTACCCTGAACCGACGAGCATGTATGAATGGGATGAGAGTGACTGAAGCAAAAGAGGTATGCGAGGATCGTATTAAGTGGAGATCCGTGGTCTCTACCTACCCCTCTGGGAAAAAGTGTGACTAACTGTATGTATAATAGAATATTGGTACTGCAATTATGTGCGATATAACGTTTTTTTTTTTTAAATTCAGTATTATGAAAGAGAAGATCTTCAACAACATCACTGCTGGGCATAGACAGATAAATATATAGATCGACAGAAAATTCTTTCTTCCACAAGATAAAAAAAAACACAGGCGAACTTAATTCTAATTAGCATTTTCTCCAGGTAACCTTTGCATAGGCCTCCCTTCAAGATCTCTGACATGACGAAAAAGCTGAAAAGGGCAGGACCATCATCATAGATGAGATCCAAAGCTAGGAAGCAGTCGGATCTAATATCCGGTAGTCAGATCTAAAAATGCTTAGATTTTTGACAGTTTGCAATACAAATATTCAGAAATAGATTGGAACCTCTGAATGACAATCAGGGGATTGCTTAACTTTAATAATCTGCTGGGAACCTTAAAGCCACACTTCGAGTGCTTCATCATTACCGGAAGGAATATTTTTGTGATAACTTTGGCGGTGCAGTGGGATAATGCTTGCCTGAGACGCAAAAATCTGCGGGTTCAATTACTGCCGCGGGATAAAATGTCTGTATGCTCTGCAATTATTTCCGCGGGTGTTTTCTATGCCTGATATTTGAAAAAAAAAAAAACATAAGTACTACATATCATAATCATGTTGGACATAGGCCGACCCTAATGAACGCCAGCACCACATATGTATATCTGTACTACAATATCAATCATGTGGTTCCTAAACACAAGCTCTGCTTTACCTTCTTCTGCGTTTACTTTGGGTTTATGATGTTTGAAAATGTCTGACATTATTTTTATATTTATGTACCAGCTTCCACGCATGGACTCGCTCACGTGGTACCGGGATAAAAAGTAAGAGTAGAAGAGACAAAAATCATTTTATGTAAATTCAGGTAAACTTTGTATATTCCAAGTTTCATCCAAATCCATTCAGCCGTTTCGGAGTAGAGTGGGAACAAACATACTTTCGCATTTATAATGTCAGTGATTCAGTGATTTTGACGGCCTCTGTGGCGCAGTGGGCGAAGATCAGCCTGAGGCGCAGAAGGTTGCGGGTTCGACTCCCGCTGCGGGACAAATGTTCACCGTCAATCTTGCAGTGAACTTGATGCGACGTCTAGTTTGCAGTTCGTCCATATAAAACACACACGATCAAGTTTACTGGCAAGTTTGGTTGATGGGTGCCAGTCGAACACGTGAGTGCGTGCGTCGCTCACGATGCCAACTAACGTCATGCATACTTGAACGCTCCACACATCTTCATGTTTGCATGACGCTGCCAACTTGATCAAGTCGGCAGAACGAAATTCTACTTTTACTTCAAGTAGACTTGTCATGCACACCCATAGCCATACACCGTCAAGTTTACTGGACATTGCATCAAATCCGCTGCAAACTTGACGGTGAACTTGATCGTGGGTGGCTGGCATAAAAATAAAATAAATAAATAATATAAAGCATTTGTATGCACACAT
The DNA here is from genome assembly GCA_951804965.1 of Horisme vitalbata. Taxonomy (NCBI): domain Eukaryota; kingdom Metazoa; phylum Arthropoda; class Insecta; order Lepidoptera; family Geometridae; genus Horisme; species Horisme vitalbata. The sequence continues at coordinate 1,195,174 of OX638096.1, forward strand.
AGCTCGCTAAAAAGCCATTCTTAATTTCCCCAAACACTCTTCAGCACAATCAAAACGAGCAAAATACTAAAATAATCAGAAATAATAAAGCAAAAGATATAATGTTATTTCTACAAGCCACTCGCACGTGATCGGAATGAAACGAACAAACTAAATGAACGTTTGTCTCTCGGACTATTGAAAAATATTATTTCGTACTCAGTACTGCATCTTGGGTGTTCGTGACTGAACTTCATCATTATCTCATAACTCTTTTCTTGGATGTCCAACCGCGAGCGGAACGTAAAGTTTGCTTTTGCGATGATAAAATCCTACATAACATTACTACTATCCTAGATTCTAATCAAAATGCCGTCACTGATTTGGTGAAGCAGTTTTCTGTCAGAAGTTTCTAGCAATTGATTGTAAGACTTCCTATACTCGGTTCCTTGGTTCTATTTTCTATGCCTTGTTGTTAATTTTTTACAGTTTTTCAAGGGAAAACGAAGCGTCATCGATTACAGGACTCCATGGTCAACATTTTTCAATCTAAATGAAAATGGGTGCCAATATAGTTAAAGTTAACACAAACTTCAAAAGATTAAAGCTGTGCGCACATTGCATCGACTCAACGTCGACTCAACTCCAACTCAACTCAACTCACAATATGGCATTGAAATGTAAGCTTTATATCATGTTTTTTAAGACTGAACTTGTCAAAGGGGTCGTTGACGTCAATAGGTGAACAACGCGACGCGTTGTCAACCTCAATCTTACAAACTAACAAATGCACTTTTAAGAAACATAACATAAAGCTTACATTTCAATGCCATACTGTGAGTTGAGTTGAATTAGAGTTGAGTTGACGTTGAGTCGATGCAATGTGCGAAGACCTTATAGCATGGCAATTATAATGGTACTTCGTACTTGGGGAATGCGCGCTTTGAATAAAAATCTATGCCTGATTTTTCTTATTAAAAATGCCCAATTAAGGTTTTGTCTCGTTTCCTCTTCTTGTTATACTAAAGAGGAAACGAGACACAACTGATAACCGTTGGGGTAAACCGAGTTCTTGAGTGGAGACAGCGGCTCGGCAAAGTGTATGACGCCCTCCGGCCAGGTGGAGTGACGATCTGCGAAAGGCAGCTGGTAGAAGCCGGATGCGTCAAGCTCAGGACAGGGCGCAAAGGCGCTCATTAGTGGAGGCCTGTATCTAGCAGTTGACTGCCAGAGGCTGATGATGATGATGATGATGATGATAACCAGTCTGACAGGCGTGTCCGACTAAGAAGTTTCTTATCAAAATATATACTAATCCTAACTAATATTATAAACGTGAATGAGAGTTGTTTGTTTGTTACGCTTTCACGCCTTAGCTACCTACCTTAATGCCTGCCCATTTGAAATTCCACTTAAATATTGTCAAGGGTACAGGTAGCGACAAAGCATAACTATTAGCGAACGAAGTCACGGGAAAAACTAGTATTGTTATAAAAGAAACCACGCAAACTACTATAAAAAATATATACGTTAAATATATTATAATTCATATTCATTTTTGAATAACATATAGTATGTAACAACTTGTGTTTAATCTATACAAAGAAATTTTATTCTCCATCCTTTTTTTTATGCAAGCAGTGTTTACCTATAAGTGATTGTGCAATTGCCTTGCAACTATACTTTATGTATGCCTACTGTATTATGTATCTATATATTGTATCGTTGTAATAGTCATTGGTAAACCTAATAAATAAAATAAAATAACAAAATGGGGAATAAGTAATCACAGTCGTTCTGAAATGTTTCCAATAATTGGCAACACTGTGATTGGCACTCAGCTCCCCAATTAAAATGTTTAAAAAGATCGAGTAAAACCTTATTACACTCACGCTCGAGTCATTTCCATGTCCCATTGATGAAATGGAACAAAGATGGAAGCATAAACATGTATATCCAGAAAAAACTTGGTGTAACCATGTAATCGTAATAATCATTACATTACCGATCACACTTATATTAAGTACAAAACAAAACGAAAGTTTGTGTGTGTGTCCCCACTCAACTCACAGTTGAACGGATTTTAATAAAACTTGGAATATAAAAATATCCGGAGAAAATGAATAGGTATGTGTTAATCTAGGTCACAGACTATGTATCTGATGATTACCAATGAGCGAAGCCACGGGCGGAAGTTAGTAGAGAATAATTACAGTGGTACTGAAATAATTCCCATAATTGGCACCACTGTGGTACTCAGCGTCCCAATTAAAAATGTTAAAAATATCGAGACACTCCATCCCACTCAAAATCGAGTCATTTCCACGCATTATTGATGAAACAAAGGTGGAAGTTTAAAGGTAAATTTCCAAACACCCTTGTATGATGCGTATAATGTAATCTTCTTCTTCTCTTCTTCGTATGAGCTAGTGACCAACTCTGGTGTCGGAGTTTTTAGACCGCCCGAAGGCCTCCGACATGGCTTGACGACTTAAAATCCGGGACCAACATCATAACGTACCTTTCGAAGCACGGAAACGCGTAAATCTAAATAAATAATGCTGGACTATCACACAGCATCATGTAGCCCCAAACTAAGCAGAGTTTGTGTTATGGGAACCACATGATTGTTATATTACATATATACTTTTTTTTGTAAATTCATACATATCATACATAGAAAATACCCAGACTCAAGACAAATATTTGTCCAGCATTTTTTTTAAATTATTTTTACTTTCTTTGGATTGGAATTGGGGGTAGATTCCACTAGGGTTATTAAGACTTCACGGCGAAAACAAGCTTACCCTTTATTGTTAGGACCCACTACAAATATTAAAAATTATTATGTCTATCTACAGATCTATCATCATCATCATTATCATCATTATGTATTGTTAGGAATAGCTACATAAAGTAACAATTAGTATGTCTATCTAAAGATCTATGCTTGCATTTAATAGGTACTTTAGAATACCATTCGGGAAAACGATGCACAAAATTATCTTGTACCGTTTTGAACAAAGCGCTCGCCCTGGGATGTGTTTTAGATTAGATTTTGAAATGAGTATTATTATTTCAGGAGGAGTCGCAATGCCTTGGGGTTTTCTATCCTAGCTTTGTACAGAATTGGATTATTTTAAAATTTCTAACGCTGTTTTTATCATTGTTATGTTATTCATACAAAAGAATATATTGTCTTTGTGTATTTTGCGCAAGGCTATAATGCTTACTGAGCAAAAAGGCTGCTGGTAGATGCTGGTTGCGTCGAGCTCAGAACAGCGCTCAATAGAGGAGGCCTATGTCCAGCAGTGGACTGCTATAGGCTAGGCTATGCAATTCACTTTTGGTGGTCGAAGTAGAGGTAGTTTGACAACCAAGTTGGCGCAACGGGGAAGAGTCTGCTGAGATTCTAGACGATGACGTTCGATTCCCGTTGCGAGACAAATATATGCATGTTTTGCAAATATTGTTCCGAAACTGGCTGTTGGTCTAAAAGTTATAATAAAATTAAAAATAAAATATTCGTTTGTTCAGACTTCAGAGATCCAATTTTTACATAAATGTAGTATCACCAGATTAAAAATAACAATAAAATACCTAAAATAAATTAACAATAATAATAATCATCTTATAACTAATCTAATTTTACTCTGTTTTGTGAACTTTTTAAAATAAAAATAATTATAATAAAAAATGTCAATACTAATTAATTAATATAATAAAGGAGAAAGCCGTCTGATGTATGGCGCTCGGTACCATGACTAAAGTGAGTGCGTCAAAAATGTATTCAATAAGTATTTAATCGATTCTACTGTCAAAATAATTAAAAAAGAGGGTTATTGCCATAGTAACACTTTACATCAATGTTTATTGCCATAGCAACGTATCACAGGCGTGCAACGGAAACCAAATTAACAAAATATTTTTTTACTTGATTATTAATCGTGTCGGTGTGTAAAACTAAAGAAAATGTAAATGTCATTTATAAAATATAATAAATTTTATGGGATACGTTCGGTTTTGACGCAATTGGTACGGGTTCTCGGCATTCTCCTTTGTTGAGCAAATGGGTTGATTAGGGCAGACACCCAAAACTCCTGCATGGTACTATCCCACCTACCCGCAATTACTCCAAGTATCCCGTTATGTGGTATTCATGGTCACGAATGAAACAAGAGAGAAATCCAGTATGGAGGATTAACTCGAAAGGTACACGAAAATATTCGGACGTGTTAGCCGTGGCTATACGCGACTGAGGAATGTGCACGGTTGTTTGGCATCCAGGTGTCCAGATTTCAGTCAGGCATCTGAATGCTCAAGGACGGCGTAGGGTGACGTCAAGGATATGACTATCAGCCCCGACTGACAGTCTCGGCTTAGGCGCAGGTCACATATAAATGGCATCGGGCGAGGAAACTGCGCGGACATGGCGCGGAAATGGCTCGAACATGACGCAGAAGTGACGTGACACAGGCTTAAGTGTAGAGCAGTCTGCTGTCCGGCATCGATCATCCTCAGAAGACGAAGATGCTCTTGCTCTCGTCCAATTAATAAATTACTAAGCAGATGCATAAACGCATTTTTTACATCACTAATATACGTCTTTCATAAGCAAGCACACTACGAACTGGCGCTGATCAGGCTGCGGGCGCCGAAATGGTGCGTCATAACCACGTCCGAGCAACGACATACCGTGCACATATTTTACTTTATTTTCATGGATTTTGTATGAAATTTAAATGGAAAAGAAAACCGGCATCTCCGTGCTTGACGCAATTTATGTGTGGCCTGCACCTTACGGACGCGTCCTATAATTTGTTTCCAGCTGAAGGCTTCAATCAAACACTATTCAAAAATCTTCTCTAATCTCTTTCTCTATTTTTCGTTCGCAATCTCGTTCTCATCTGATGTCGGGATCTGAGTTTCCTATCTTGAAATAATCATGAAAAGCCACAGATTGAAACAAACAACAACCAATAGATGAATTTATCTCCTCTACAATAGATAAAATCCATTTTATACAAAGATATTATTTACTGTAAAAGCAAGAACTTTTATGAAACACGCGATTTCCCTCGGCTTTGTTTACATTTGCATTGACGCCACCCTATTATGTTTAAAGGACGAAAAGCTAATATTACTGAAAGTTAATGGGTCCGCCATTAAGCGGACAATTTCATTGCTTACAGCTATTGTAAGGCTGAAAATATAGAGTTTAAAAGAGCTTTTACATTTGCGGTTAAGTAGCGCGACAGAGTGGTGACACCATAACTCTGTCTACACTAAGTTTTTTTATGAATCTTTTCATATACTATTTGACGGCCTCTGTGTCGCAGTGGGCGAAGGGCCGCCTGAGGAGCAGAAGGTTACGGTTTCGATTCCCGTTGCGTGACAAATGTTTTCCTTATTTTTAGATATTTGTCTCAGGTCTGAGTGTTATGTATAATATGATGTATATATTAACAAAAAGAGGTATTTATGTAGTTAATATCAGGCATGTGATTCCCATCATACAAGCTTAGATTAGTTTGAGACTACATGATGAGGTGTGATTGTGTTTATTTATTGATTATTTATATTATGAGTTGATCTATTAAGTATACTATAGAGGTAAGTAAAGAGGTAAGTCCAAACATTTTATTTGGGAGGGTTTTTGTAATAAATATCGCAAGAACATAGCCGCTAAAGAAAATCATTCAAAGGTACTGGTAATAATGGATCTCTAATTTATTTTACACTAGCTGACCTGCCCGTAACTTCATTTGCGTTTATACTTGTATATACCTCGCGGCCGTCCCGAGAACACCCAAAGATTCATTACAATTTGATCAATGGTTTCGGAACGCATTAGAGGACAAACATAGCAACATTGATATTTCTTTATAAGTCATAGTTCATTTATTTACACCATAGGTACACAATGTTGCACTTGATTTCGCCAAAGTTAAGTTTATATAAATAATAAATAATAATAATAATTCATATTGGCAGAATCGAAACTTCCAAAGTGAGCAGAGGAAGGTGTACCGAAACTGGGAAAAACCTGACCAATGTGTGATGGACGGGCGTGTACCGGACGCTGATGCCATGAATAATTTCTGGCGCAGTATCTCGTCTGTGCGCATCCAGCACACGGAGGGAGATTGGGACCGCTCTATCATCACAGACAGGAAGGACTATTCTAGCGAATAAACCTGATATCGTGCTTATAGACCGGTAGCAACGCCGAAAGATACTTGTTGACATCACCATCCCACACGACGCTAATCTCGTGAAGGCCGAGAAGGACAAGCTTAGCAAGTACCTTGACTTAGCCCACGAGATTACCGCTATGTGGGATGTCAACTCAACAATTATCGTTCCGATAGACGTTTCAGTGAACGGTCTGATAGCGAAGAGCCTCGACCAATATCTTAAGAGGCTTTCGCTAGGCAGCTGGATCAAGGGTCAGATACAGAAGGCGGCTCTCCTGGACTCGGCACGAATTGTGCGGAGTTCCTCTCTCTGCAGCCCTAGCCACCGACGGTCCCCGTGGCCGCCCCCGCGGCCGGGGCAATCCACCATTTTAGATATATATTTTAACTATAATGTTTTTTTATATTATTTTTGTATAAATAGTAGATTAGTAATGTTTTAAATTTTATAGTAAAAAATGATTTTTTTATGAGTTTTAAAATGAATAAAGTGTCATAATAATAATAATATCTATAGATTTGCATTGTTTTAGTGGTATAAAATCAACTTCGCATTCATTATCATCATCATCCGCAGCCCGACTTCACCCACTGCTGGGCATAGGCTTCTCTTTGTATGTGCCAATCTCCACGATTCAAAAGTCGTCTCATCCAGTTAGTTCCAAATCCCATCTTATCATTGTCGCCTTTAAAATTAAACCGGTATAAAAAAAAAAACATATCCTATGATAAATAATAATACCGATCAAGTAGAATTTAATAAATTTGCAACCTGTTATTCAATAAAAACAAACAAATTTACACCATAATAGTACTAAAGCCAGAAATTTAAGCATTATAAAAGCCGAATGAATAATTTAATGTATCCTAAATAATACAATGCAAAACTAAAATTAGTTAGAAATTTACATTTGCAACTATAAATTCTAACTAAGTACCTGGTTAAGCTTTATTGTTCTACATTACTGGAAGCACAACTAAATAATTAATTTTGTTTACTCTATGTCATCATCATTACTTCACCTGAAAATATTCACTAGGCAATATTTATTTAACTTCCCACCTGCGGCTTCGCTCGCGTCGTAACCGATATGAGTGTATATATTTTTCTGGTCTAAGTTCAAAGTTCAAAGTCATTTATTTGCGAACATCAGTCATAAAATATGTTCATTGTTATAAAAGTAAAACATGTTAAAAAACATATAAAACATCAACATGTCTAAAACTACAGAAATCAGAAATCAGATTATTTATTTGCAAACATGGGTCACATAATAGGATGATAATTAGTGTGTTGTCCTAGACAATGTTCTGCCAGTAGTTTAGGCATGCAAATATTTATAATTTTTATATGGGTTTAGTAGTTTTGGTGTAAGAGAGGAACAAACATAAAAAATAATCTCTTTATTAATAGTAGAATAGTTAGCAGCCTAACCTAAAATCTATAAGATAGCTCTTGTCTTGCTAGCTGGAAATAGGATAGTTAACTTACTATACTATCCTACATAGCTATGTAGGAGTTTAGTTCTTATTACCCAATTGCGCTAGAAGGAGGGTATGTATGTATGTGACTATTTATGTCCATGTTTTTGCACGGCTCAAATCGCTGGACGGATTGTTACTTATGAAATGTCGTTGTATTCATACATGGGCTATGAATTATTTAGATTAAGCTTACAAAACAATGCGTCAGTTAGTCGAATTTTATATAGATAGATAGATAGATAGATATTACTTTATTTCACACCATACAAAGAGTTACAAAATAATGAAAAAGGCATTAAAAATTATGGCACAATGGGCGACCTTATCGCTTAAAGCGATCTCTTCCAGGCAACCTTTGTATGGAGAGATACTTTCATAACAAACACGAACGGCGGTGTGCCTAGTCCAAATTAAATAAAAAAACAATACAATAGACTACATCCAAATACATACTAATATTATATAAGATATTGTGATACTTGTTTTTCTCTTTTCAGTTCATTAATTTTTAGCAGTCGGGTTTTTGTTGTTTTAATAATAATTTAATTTCAAACCTTTTTTCTATTAAATTTTCATCATCTTCTGTCTTTAAAATAAAGTGAACAACTAACAATCTGTAAAGTGTCAATATCAGCAAATAGTGGTTCCCTTAACACGCCATTGAAGCTATAATGATGTAGATTAAATTTACTGTTTTTATGGGACACTAATACCTGTTAGATAGGGTACTGAAACTCTTAATGTTAGTACCTTTATTAAGACTAAGTTACTGATTGTTCATAATTACACAAGGCAGTGCAAAGTAAGCGAATGTGAGTACCAACACAAAACATCCCTGGTTTATTGGTACAATGATGTAATAACCTCATAACTGAATAAATTTATCAATCTATCTATCAGTTTTGAACATCAAAATGCTTTAATTAAAATATACTCTTAACATTCAACAATACGAACAGCTCAAAATAGAATATGAAAACTTTTATCTTTGGAAATTGTTGAACGATCAGGTATTCGTGTGAGGACGCGTTGAACGCGAAATTACTTTGAAAACTCTTTTATTATTCGTTCGTTAGAGTTGTGGCGAGATTGCTATATAAGTTGTATCAGCCGCTCGCAGCTCTGTTACCCAAATAAAAATTATTTTATAAATTTTTGACCGTGCAGTATTTCAGAAAAAAATCGCTTTGCAATTATTAAAGCAGTAAATCTTAGTAACACTCTTTATCGCTAAAACTAGTCATTTAACATTATTGCGTTTATGATGTGAATGCAAATAAACAATTAAAAAAAAATGTAAGTAAGTAATAGGTTATTTAGTAAATATAGTACATCACATCATTGAAAAATTACTTTATTTTTAAGTACTCACCAACTTATTAAATAATGTAAATGGATAAAGAAGAGCGAAGTCTAATACAAGCAAATATTTACGTAAAATGAGGCTTCAAACCCTTATAACAGTATAAATATTTTTCAGTAACTTATAACTATAGTAACTGACAAATATTTTTTTCATTTATAACTTACAATTCCGTGGTCTCTTCATCTTAAATAAAAGGTCAGCTACGCTAGATTTAACAACAAGAAAGTTATCAAAATCGTCTCTAATACTTTTAATTATTACCACCCAATGCGTGATATTTCCTGGCCCGGCCACAATCAATTTTGCTGTTTATTTGTGCGTCAATAATTGTGCCTAATTGTACCTCAATAGTTATCTAGATATGAGGGTCAAATTGTGACCCGGCTGGAAAGTATACTAAGTACACTCCCCTGCCCGCCCACATGGAAATAACAGTCAAAATCATATCTAATCAAATAAGCCTTACGTCTATTTCAATAGGCTAAAAACTAAATGAATAAAAAAGGCTTCCATATAAATAAAATAAATAAAACTAAAACCTGTCGACGGCAAGCATTTTATTATTTTTCTACCACTAAATTTCAAGTTGCCAATACAGTAAATCACTGGCATCGTCGTATAAAATGAGCTAAATTCAATTGCAGTAATATTGAACGCGGAGTTGACCTAAATTTTATCCAAAGTCAACACTCAAGGCTTCGCTTCCCGCTTCAGAACAAACGCCCCAAAGGAAAGAAAACATCTCGAATCGGGGACTATTCTCGAATAAGTCGCGCACGATTAAAGTCTAAGGGCTCGTATACACGAGCGGTAAATTTCCATCCGCAGAGGCAACTGTAGCCGCGACACCTGTCGGCGGCAGCCGTCAACGCGTCAGCGGCAGCCACCAACCTTATTTTCTTCTATTGTTCTTGTTGACTGCAAAGAGTCGACGACGGCTGCCGCAGAGCTCATATGTTGTTGTGTCAACGGCTGCCACCGAGACGGGTGCAGTTGCCTCTGCCGATGACATCGTGCCGCTCGTGTATATGAGCCCTACTCCAGAAAAAACAAAATGATTCATCAAAACAAAAGCCACATACGTACAAAGCTTAACTTTTTCTTTTTCTAATTTTATTCTTTATCGTGGGTATCAGGAACTCAGATAAACTATGGTATCACAATAATAAAGATGAAAGAAGAGAGCTACGTAGGTTTTCAGTACAGCTCTTAATCTCTCTGAAACTACTGTCTCGCACATTGCAAAAAGAGTTAAAACTCCAAAATAGTTATTTTAGATCAGATGCAAAATAAACATTATAAATAAATCGTATAAGATTCATTCGAGATAGAGACATCGAGAATAACCCCCTTGGCTTACGTCCAATACTAGTGGTACAATGAAATAAATTGGGGTAGAATGCCTCTGATAACTGCGCCATACCTTGGCAATATCACGATTTATATAGTTTTTGTTGCGCGACGCAATTAAAACGAAATAAAAATTTTGTTTGTCAAATATTTACTTTTCATCAGCCTATAGCAGTTCACTGCTGGACATAGGCCTCTCCTAATGAGCGCCATTGCATCCTGCACTCAGCTCGACGCATCCAGCCTCTATCAGCAGCCTTTTGCAAATCGTCACTCCACCGGGCTAGGTTTTCATAAAAATTCAGATTTATTTAGTGGAAAATCAAGGACGGATTTCTTTTAGACTTTTATTAAAAATTCTTAGCCTACCAATATTATAAATCTGAAAGTTGGTTTGGATTTGCGTGTCATAAAGACCGCGTTTGAGCAGGCGTGGAATGAACATCGTCACTCCATCTTCCTGGCTAGATGGAGTGACGATCTTCATTCCTGATCTGCGTAATGTTGCTGGCAGCTGGAAGACAGTGGATGAGAATGGCCGAGGATGGTGAACCTTGAGAGAGACCTAAGTCCAGCAGTGAACTGCTGTAGATTGATCATGATCATGTCAAAAGCACTGAACGGATTGAGTGGTTATACACAAACGTAGAATAACACTTATTAAAGTACTTTTTATATGATTATTAAGGTACTTTTTTTGGGGTGTTCCAACCACCTCTCCAGAACCCAAGTCAATCTCACCTGGACGTATTACACCCTGCTGTATAACAAACGGGGCTCTGGCAGCCGGGTGATTACGGCATTTCACAGCCAAGGCTGGCACAGCTAAATCTGCTGGTCGCAGCGTGGGTCAGTAGCATCTGCGTGGGAGAAACTGTGCCCTGCGTGAAGTATATAGGCATATCCCCCTTCTAATAGGGGAGGCCTTTGTCCAGTAGTGAACTGAATAGGCTGGTATGGTTTTTGTTGTTGTATGGTACTTTTTATACGATTACCGCGCTAAAGGAGTCGGTCAGAAGAAATCCAGTCTTATTGCATACGTAGGCTACATGATTTTATTACCTACAATTTCCTTCATACATTCTTTTACTATTTTCTGGAGTAGGTTTCGTGTATGATGGCTCCGCGATCCGGTTTACACCGGTTTGCATATTCATAGGAGAAGGTTTCGCATCCAGAAAAAGTGGTGTCATGATTTTATTGCTGCATTTCGTGTCGGAAAAGTCCGCAGTTTTCATAGACTGACGAGGAATTTGAAATAGAGTTTTTATTTTCGTAGACAAATTTTTCGGTCAAATTGTCGAAGAACTGTTAAATATTGTCGATTTTTTGAACATCCATTTTATGTAATTGAGTTGCCCTTTTTTGCTCATGAAATTTAATGATAGAGACGCGGAGAACTTCAATCACCCTGATGAAGACTCTCTCAATGAGTCAAAACGCCGTCGGTGAATTTACCGATGTAACGGTATGTAAAGTTGTTTATCTGGTCCAAAAATCAGAATTTCCAAGATGTTAAAATGTCGAGGATATAATATCCAGCTGTCAAAACGTCCAGTAAAAACAACAAATTGACAAACGTCCATCGATTATTGCTAAAAATATGCTTTTGTTTACGTTAAGTACCTAATTGTTGTATTAGGTACTATCTTATTTGACTTTACGTTAAGAATTTAAATGCTGTATTTATTTTTTAAAGATCAATGTAACTGTCATAATATTTGAGAGACATTAAAGAATTTAACTGAAACAAAACTCCAAATTTCCGAAAACAAACCGGAAATTTTCAAAATCTAACAAAGGATTTGTAATCTCCGCTCCCAAAGATTTCACTTTACGACGTCACTTTATGATCAAACGCCCATCAGATGGTACTGTAAAACTTTAAGTACCAACTTAAAGCTACACTTAGCATGTTAACTACCTGATGTGGAGCCGTTAAGTTGCGATAAGTTAATTATAAGTTGGGCTCGGTCCTGGGTACTTCAGCGTCGAATCAGTCTAGTTACTTTGGGATCGATAAATGTTGTCTGTTTGTCATGGAGCCAATTGCCATACATGCAGAAGTAGAAGTGCCTTAGCGGAATACTTGGATAGGTGCCCGTTTAGTAACATTGAGATCTGAGCGCTTCATTGCTTCAGAATGTGCGTCGCCATGCCAAGTTAGAGGCACTCATTAAAATACGCAGAAAACAAAAAAAAACCAGCAATGTATGTATGCAGCAAGCAGTCCACCCCTACAGACCGAACAAGCCCAAAATAAATATGTACAGAAGACAATGACAAAATGATTAAATTTTTTCACCTTATTTGTGATTTAATTTGTTTAAAAACATGAAATTTGAAAAATGGACTTTTGTTTTCGAATTTTATTTTATGATTACTGACAAGTAGCACTACCCGTGTATTCATTTAATGTCGCCATTACAGCGCCATCTTGTATAGGAAAGTTTGCCATAATCACTACGCTTAGCAGGCGGTCGGGTGACCGTTTGTCTTATCACGCGTGTGACAGACATTATTTCCATAAACTGGTTTTAGATCAAAGGATTATTGATTAACATTTAGGTTTGTGGGTGGGTAGTGGGCCGATTGGTGGGTAGTTTAAAGGTGAGTTAATTTAAATTGATTATGAAACCCATTGATCCAAATAACCTAACTCTAAGCTCAAAACAAAATCACTGAAGCACAAACATATTACTATCTAAATAATATTTACGTACAAACAACATGAAGATAACTATAGTTGATTTAGGATGTCGTAAAGTCTAGGACATACAGGGGATGGATATTTAACGAGTTGAGAAGTACGTTATTGGCTTAGGATGAAAATGTATGCGGTTTATTATGTTGATCTATTTTACTACTAAGTGTGAGTTCACATATGCTCGATATTATCGTCTTTAGGACCGACTACGGAGAAAAGTATGAACATTATATCGTGTACACACAGCATCATGTAGCCCCAAACTAAGCAGAGCTTGTATTATGGGAAAAACATGACTGTTACATACATATGTAGTTTTGTTTTTTAGTAAATACATACTTAATATACATGGAAAACACCCAGACTAGAAACAAATATTTACAGAACGTACAAAAATTTGTCCCGCGGCGGGAATCGAGACCGTAACCTTCTGCGTCTCAGGCGAGCCTTCATCCAATGCGCCACACAGGTCATCAATGTATGAAAATTAAATAGTTTGCCGTGGCGTTAGATCGTTGGTAGTGCAAACAAAACCCATTATAAAAATAATTTTGCTCTCTAGTGAGCTATCGAGACACTTGACGAGACGGGTGGTGACAGGTGGTGCGAAAAGTTAACAGAATGGTAGCCAAGGACTAGGAAGAGAAGTGTCCGGTCATTCAGCAGCATGTTGGGTTGACGACAAAGTCAGCGTCTTGGGCCGTCAGTAGATCAGGCTAGTGGCAGGACCGTGGAAGTAGCAGAAGGAAAGAGACTTCCCTGATGGACGATTTACTCGCGCGAGTTGCTCGCGCAATTGCCATGTGTATGCGATCAGAATTGCTGAATGTCACGTGGAATGTGAGGCACGATACGCATGTCAATCACGCGATCAACTCGCGCGAGCAAATCACCCATCTGCGAAGGCTCAAAGGTGGGCCTATACCCTGCAGTGATGATGATGATCTATCCCTGTATCGTTTATCGTCACGACAGACAGATGAACTGTCAAATATCGCGCTCTTATGATCTAAGGCATAAGTAGTAAAATAGCTTATTGATGAGGGCGCCGTAAAATCGGGATGTTACGAGAGTTTGTAGGTCAAACTTGTGAAATATTGATTTGAGTTTGATATAACTGAATATATTTTGTAAGTTACGATCTGGTTCGTGTTACTTTTATAACATGGTTCATGAAATAAGATTATCTTTCTCTCGTCCTTTTTGTACTTACTTTCGTGTAATGATCGCATTTAAAAAAATAATATTTTGTTCGTTAATAGCTAGCGATGTTTTGAAATAACAACATTGCATTTCAAATTCGGGTCGCTTGATAATCTAAATAAAAACTGCAATTGTCTGACTGATTGTCTGACTGACATCAACGTCTCTAGGCTTACAGAGACGATACTTATTGCTGCATTATGAAAGGTTTTCCTGATATTATGCAGCCATCAAAAAATTGCAGCTAAAAAACGACTCGCTGTTCCAAATAAGTGCAAGTACCTTCTGTAGCAATAAATGGGATACTAAGTGCATACATAGAAATAGCTTGAATGGAAAAAATATTAATGATACTTGAAATGTACCCGAATATCACTAATAATATCACCTGCCTTCAGGTAGCGTGGCTTACTTCGTTCTTCTTAACAGATTACCTTGGTTAAGCAACACTCCGCGCGGTCACTACTTGGATGGGTGACTGCTGACCAGAGTTGACCACTAACTCATACAAAGAAGGAAGGACTTACCTTCAGGCACTGCAAGTGAAGTGAGCAGGAAATGAACACAGGCTGCGCCAGTGCCATGGCCCATGAGGGTCACGTTCGTGGGATCCCCCCCGAAGACGGCCACGTTCTCCTTGATCCAGTGCAGCGCCGCGATCTGGTCCATGAGGCCGTAGTTCGCGGGGGAGCGGGGGTACTCGTCCGAGCGAGGGTTCAGAAAACCTGGGGGAGGACCAGAAATTAATTGGAGAATGAAAATTGAGGGGATCAGAAATGATTTATGGTTTATGTCGTATTAATTTTGCGCCCAGGGGGAAAAAGGAATTAAATTCATACATACCTTTACTACTATACTACTATATATACTATATGCATACCTTTTGCAAGCATTCTAACATTCTAGGTGACAAATTGCTAATTTTTATGAGCATACATATGCTATTCTAACTTTAGTTCTAGGGCATGCTGGTTCCCTCACGATGTTTTCCTTCACCGTTTCGAGTACGTGGTAATTCGCACATAATTTATTTTTGTCAAAATCCTAACATTTTAAAATATAATTAATTTTATCTCCAATGTAACTCACAATTTAAGAATCATATAGCAAAGCAATCGTCTACTCGGTTAGTTTTCGAATGGTTGACTAGCCATTCAGTGGCATTTAGAGTTATACTGAAGCTCCGCTACCAGAGTTGGCAAATATTTTTCAATATTTCGTCTGAGAATAACCGAGAAAGTTTCCATATTCTGCGTAGCTACAAGCTGTCCATTATCTGCTGATAGGCTCTTAACCGTACGATAAAGTCCATCATAACACTCAGTGCGCTTGTATTGGATACGCCAACACTAACCCGGTAGTTAAAATAACGCTAACGCCTAAGGCAGCTCTATCTGGACGTTTACTGACACGTTTGCGTTTTCTCTTTGTTAAGGACGAGTCTTCAATTTAACGACCGGCGACCTAGGAGATAGTTAGGTTGGTAAGTAGACAGTTGAGTTAGTTTAGTGGCTGTTTCGTGGTGCATCCTGCTAAATAACAAACGGGGCTCTGGCGGCCGGCTGATTGCGGCATAGTGCAGCTCAACACTGGCACAGCTGAATACCCTGACCGCCAACGGGCAGCAGCGTCGACGGTGCGAGAAGTTGTGCCCTGCGATCCCCAACCCGCATGCCCAGCGAGGGGATTTTGGGCATATCCCCTTCTTAGTAGGGGAGGCCTATGTCCAGCAAAATACTGTATAGGCTGGTTTTGTTGTGGTTTGTTGTTGACCAAGGCTTAAAACTTGAAGGGACTTGGCGAAAGCCTCATAGATCAATTGGTAATAGCCCTGCCTTAAGAGATTAAGGTCGTAGGTTTAATTCCGGCCAGGACAAACATTTGTGTGGTAAACATGAATGTTTGTTCTATGTTTGTGTGTTATAAGAGTATCAATGTATGTTTATCAGTTTCTGGTACGTACAGTACATAGTCCCCATAGGCTCTGCCTAGTTAAGGATCAGTTGACAATATTGTGTGAAATGTGTTTACTTATCTTCGACAACATGATATAGTAGAATGTAAAGAAACACTCGTGGCGTGGGTACATCGATTAATTTAGCAGAGTTATCTTATTTAAGCAACACTGCCTGGTCACTATTTGGTTGGGTGACCGTTTATTTTTAGATCCAAACGCTTCCGTCTTCGGAAGGCACGTTAAGATATTGGACTCGCTCAAGTAACAATCTAGAATGTACAACGTAGGTTTCTCATAAAAATATTTATGACGAACGGTCTGTTCCATCCACTGACTTCTCGCAATTTGAGGATGTCGATTTATATCCTATTTTTTGATGACCAAAAAAAAGGATGGGGTTCTATGTTTGACTGTACGTCGACTGTACGTCTGTATGCATGCAGGTATGACTGCATTTTTTCTCTAGGTGAAAGTCGGAGATTTTCAGCATATTACATCATTCATCATCAGAAACTGAAAGGCAAGCAACGTTAGCACTACAGTTTCTGTAGAAAAGGAAATTCAACACAGCCATTTCTGATAAGCTAACAAAAATATGAGACGCTAAAAGTTTACAACTGTTTCCGCAAGTCTCTACAAAACCAGAATCGGAACGCCACCTTTATGGTGATTTTACGATGCAAACACAATAAACAATGGACTTTAAGTTCTGCAGTAAAAGTTTCAGTTTTGGCTACTGTGTGCAAACGCTGGAACTATGCTATGCTCGCAGTAAAATTAAATAGAACGGTCGCGGCTGGTAGTTCTCCTTTTACTTTTGATGGTGCGGAATGTTTATTAAAATTTTACACAGTGTAAATAGGAAAGAGTTTGATATTTTTATTATCACTGTTGTTGTAAACATTGCGATGAAACTGTACGTATTGACCACGTCTTTCTTGTAGATAACTTTTGACGGCTTCTGTGGGCGAAGGCCCGCCTGAGACGCAGAAGGTTGCGGGTTCGATTCCCGACGCAGGACAAATGTATACATTATTTGCAGATATTTGTCTCAGGTCTGGGTGTTTTCTATGTATAATATCTAGATATTACCTACGTAAGTATTTACAAAAAAAAATATATTAAGTAGTATAACAGTGATATAGTTCCAATAATACAAGCTCTGCTTAGTTTGTAGCTACATGCATGCTGTGTGATAGTGTCCAGCATTATTTATTTATTTATTTATATCACTGTTGACTTAAAAACATAGCGAGAACTTAGCACGTATAGACCATGTCTTTCTTGTCGATAAGGCTGACTTTTTTGTGGATGGTATATTTTAGCAAGCTATTGAACAATGTTTCAGGCAAAAGAGGGTCCTGTAAAGTATCTGAAAATTACTAATTGAAACTATTTGTCCATCCTTGACGCCAAAACTACTAAACGGGTTGAGCTGAAATTTTGCACATCTGTAGTCGGCCAGGAACTAGCTTATATGATAAGGGCTAGGTTTTATAAGGCAAGTCGCGGGCAGAAGCAAGTCTAATTATAAATTTGATTGGACTTTTTTATACCTTGGGTTACGATACTTAAGTTTTAGTAAGGATCCCTAATCTTTTCTAGCAATAAAAATAACCAATGTTACTAAAGGTGAATGTAGCTTTCTAATGGTGAAAGAATTTTTAAAATCAGCACAGTAGTTTCTGAGTTTATTCATTACAAACATACATATACACAAAAATATGTTTTTTCTCTTTATAATATTATAGTGTAGCAGTAGCAGTAAACTTAAATTAACTAATGCTTGTGTGACACTTGAATTAAACAAAAAAGAAAAATTGCCAAACATAATTAAAAAAATGTTTAAAATAAATTTTATTAAGAGAGTATTTAGATGATTTACAATATTTATACAATAAGAACACCTTAATTATAAATAATAACCTTCAGATAGGAAGGAACAAAAAACAGGAAAACAATTGTATTTTATTTCCACCTTCCTTTGATGAGATTTTCCCGTTTTTTGCTCAACTTGAAACAGAATAATTAAAGCTGTTTAATTATCGGAAAACAAATCTTCCCTTTGTATAATATTTTTCATTTTCTCGTAAATACTTACATTTTTTATTTCTAAAAGTCTTTATGAAGTGAAGATAAATTTTGAACTTTTTATTTTTGATTTTGTTTCATTTTTGTTTTCTCTCGAAAAATATCCTACTCCTACTAATATTATAAATGCAAAAGTTTGTAAGTATGGCTCTATGGATGTATGGATGAATGTTTGTTACTCTTTCACGCAAAAACTACTGATCGGATTTATATGAGACTTTGAATATACATAGTTTGTGACCTGGATTAACACATAGGCTTCTTTTTTCCCCGGTACCACACGAGCGAAGCCGCGGGTGGAAGCTAATGTACAATATTTCAAATAGTCACACACATGTACTTTTTACACAAACGCGTATAAACTACGTAATTATAACCTACCTTATTTTTGAAAAACTTTCCCATTATTATCATAAAGGTAAAAGTTTGTGAAATGTAAAGATTTGTAATGTTTGTTCCTTCACATCAAAATCTCTTCTTCAACGGATTGAGCTGAATTTTGCATATAAACTTCTAGACCAGGAATAACTTAAGGAATACTATTTATTCAGGTAAGTACCACGCGATCGAAACCGCGGGTAAAAGCTTGCTTAGAACCATTTGACACAAGTACACTATTGTATGAAACATAAATATTAGGGCAATTAAAGCACAACGCCCACCAAAGCAAGCGTTTAAACCGGTGCTGGGCAACTTGCGGATAACGAAAATTTTGCAACTATGTGTCAGCCCTTTACAAAGGACGCCATAAGCATGAGCTCATCAAAACGTCTGATTTACTTGTCCGGCTAATTATTTCCAGCTAATTTATTATTGACAGAGAAACGGTTCCCATTTACCACGTGAAGATTTGATTTTTAGTAAATAATTTCATAGGCATACCCCCTATAAAGTTGTAATGTCAGAATACACAAACTTTACTGCACACCTTAATTTTAATAGAAACCAACTACTACTAATTAATTAAATAATTTATTATAATTACTAATTAAAAAATTAAAACCTTTGGGATTTCGCGAAAAATACGAAGTAATATTCTAGTTAGCTCTTGAAATTTTGAATCAGATTTTTATTGAATTAATGTAAAAGATTGAAAAATGTAAAAGTCACTATAGAATCTAGATTAACTTACAATTATGAAACCACAATCTCGTCCGGTTTTTACAAAATTACGCAGTTCAAATCCGGCTATGCTCTAAAACATGACTTTTCTGCCTTTCTCCGTGACTTTACAAAGGATGCCTCACGAAGAATGTCAACTGTGTTTTTATTGGAAGCGAGTTTATTGTGTAGTTACGGCAGTTTACGGAGCGAACGGCGCTTAGGGCGTGGGGGGAATAGAGAATTTGGGTAGGAATAGCGTGTTGTTCCGTGTTGTGACATAGTTCGAGGCACATGTACACACAGCTGTATTTTGATGGTTTTTTGATTTAACTGCGAATATTTTTACGGCAATATTTTGAAATTAGGGCTTTTATTGGAACCGCGTATGGGATTATGTATATGTACATAAACATTATTCATTATGATGTAGGTGTACAAAATTTGACTTAATTTCGTCTAAAAAGTATTGATTTCTAAATTTAAGACAAATTTAGGGATCTTTAATTACTTAAATTAACCATTTACTTGATCTTTATCTAAATGTCTGTTAACCTAAAAAGATTAACAAACAAGTATTTATTTAGATGAAACAAAAAACCCGACTGCATAGACTGGAAGTTTTTAGTACTAACGCCGTATTTTAAAACCGATCTCAACTCAGAGAGCAAGCTTGAGAGTTGTGAAAACAAAATCCCCACCACTACGTCGTAGTTGACTACGGCGTAGCTGGTGGGGATTATTGGAAAAAAAAACAATAATCCGGCTTGGTGGGGATTTCCGGAATAATTCATTATTTCTATGATTGTCTCATTTTGAAAATACGTCATCGTATCATTTATGATCGTTCCCAGTAAACAATATTTCCTTCCGATTCAATGCATGATTACCTCATGATATTATGTAATGTTAATGAAATGATAATTTTAATATCAATTTTATATTTTACATTACCAACAGTAAATAAATTATTAAGTTATATTATCAAACACGGGATTACTTTAAAATTAAATCGTCTGTTAGTTAAATAGTGCATTTTGTACACAAAATCAATTATAAGTAAATAAGCAAATTAGTTACATAATGATATTATTATTTATCTACGTAAGTGTGACAAAAAGTACCTTTTACTAATAAATAAAAAGAATTGTTAATACATAAATCCAGTGTGAGATGATAGCGGAATTATGTATTTTCTGAAGATTTTTCTAAAGATAATAGGTATTTTGACTACCTACCTACCTACTATCTATTGTGATGATGAATCCCATCTCCTTACCCACAAATGCGTTACCGCAGCAGTGTGTAACTTCGTAGCCGTCCCTATACATAATGTACTAAAAACAGATATTGCAATAACGCATGCGGTAAGATCGCCGATAATAACGCAGCTGTATGGGGGAGGCTTCAATCCGCAGGCTCCAAGGAGGTTAGTTCGAATTTCGAATTAGTAAATTATTGGTAATAAAGGTAGTGTAGGTACGCGTGTGTTTTATGGTATCGAGGTTGTTGGAACTCTACTCAAATCTTCGTAACAATTTTGAGGGAAATTGAAAAAATCACAGAATCTAGATGATTCACCTTGGAATTTTCTTGGTTTTGTTACCATAGGTACTAAATTCCGTATGTAGTATGTAGATATGTATGATTTACTTACCCACTAATGAAGCGTTGGAAAGCAACAACTAACAGCAGGATAGTACGAGGCATTCAAGCATGAATTTCGTCTGTATCGTAGATATCAGGACCTAAGAGTACTTATACCACCGTGTAATTTGTCGAAACTCGGACAAAGTGCAAACATTTGTCGCGCAGGGGGAATCATATCAGCACTTCTTCATTGTCAGCTAGGTTTTGGTCCATAGTAGCATTTTTTAACCTACAATTAGGAAAGTAGGTAGGTAGCAGGTGTACATTATCTATATGATTGAAACAACAACTACATATCGTTTATGTAAATCAAAATTGTTGATCCATTGTGGAGCAACAGCAGAATTATGAAGTATTTCTGAAAAATTTAGGAGGTTGTTCAACTTTCAAATTAGTAAATACTTTTTGGTGAATGATGACTAAAGAAACAAATTACATTTGAATTGTGAAGCTCTGAGATAAAAATTAAAATCAATCAGTAGGTATGTTATACCATTTCAGTTCAGCGTAAGTTAACTTCTTTCAGTCGCCATATTAGATTTTTGACACTTCATAGTAATCTACATGTCAATTAAATATGATTCAGTCAAATCCAATGACACCATTTTTTTTTGAAATCAAGGAGTTTTTTGAAAATGGCTTCATTTCCATTTTACATAATTAATTTTTTACCTTTACTGGAACCTTTTATATAATAGTTCACCATTACTCGATAGTCTAAAATCCCAAAGACTATTTTATGGGATATTATTTGAATAGATGTGTAAGTTTATGCCAAAGTCACGACTTATTACACCAGCGAAACCAATGTCCCGCTTAAAATGAACTAACAACTTGTCACCCCCAAATATTGACGTAACACTGTAACTTGGCTTATTTAGCGCCCAAACAAATACAATAAACAAACACAGCTTTATGCCAAGGACATTTGAAACTTTGCCAAATAAGAAAATAGGCTCAGTAGCTTGGGCTACTTTACATGCTTTGGAGCATAAAATAAATAAACCGCATAGACTTGATACTCCAAAACTATGGTTGTAAAATTCAGTAGACATTACTGATGGGTTTGTTACGTTATTTAGGTAAAATTAAAAGAATTCTTTTATTTTTTAATGTACACAGTAAAATAAATACAGAAAAGTTTACTTTAAAGCTTTGTTTGTACAAAGGCGAGCTTAACCCTGAATGAGTTTTTTTACAGAAAACCTTAATAATCATCCAAGATTATGATTTATGACCGTCGGTTGTGCGAGAAGCTGTGCCCTGCGATCCCCAACCCGCATGCCCAGCGTGGGGATTATGGGTATATCCCCCTTTATTAGGGGAGGCCTATGTCCAGCAGTGGACTGATATAGGCTGGTGTGGTGGTGGTGGATTATGATTTATTTTCTGTCGTGCCAATTAGCACGCCTAGTCAAGAAATGATCAAACAGCAACGAGACGAGACGAGACTAGGTCAAAATATTACGCCATAATTTGCTTGCGAAAATTGACATGTACCGAACATGTCAATTTTCGCAAGCAAATTATGGGCACGTGACAGGAATTGCAAGCCCATCACCGCTATTTATTTATTAATCTATCGAAATATCCTTGGTCAGGATTCGACCTACGGCCTCTGGATTGTACGTCAAAGTCTGGTTACATCATATTAATGGCAGTAATAAATAAATAAATAAAATATTCGTTTATTCAGACTTCAGAGATCCATTTCAGTAATACCTTTGCATTGAAACAAAAGTTTCAAGCCGTTATTTGAAAACTATGGTACAGTGAGAATCACCGGCCCAGCGTAAAGAGTTACGCTTCTATCCACAGAGCTCATTACTTAATGTATCATAAAACCAGACCAATTATGCAAATTCTAGATCTTGAAGTTAAGCCTAATAACTTAAATTATTTATTGACTTTCGAAGTTTGAAATAGCGTCAGTTCAAATTAATTATAATATTTTAATGGATTTACTTCATAACAAATTATGAATTCAGATAACTTTTACTTAGATTACCATTTTAATTGATAACTTGTCTTAAAATAGTAAGTATTTTGTAAGATTATCTAAAAACGGTCTATATTTTTGCTAAGCTATTTTATTTTGGTACCTAATACGTTTATGTAATGTATGTATATTTATACATTTAAATAGTATATTACTAAAAAAATAAAGTTTTGTGTCAGAAATAAAGTACACAAGTTGTAAGCATAGTGTACCAATTATAGTACAGAACGTGTGGGCTTATCAAGTACTATAAAAGACAGTTTATGTACTAAAAGGTACACGGATATAAGAATATAGGTAAATGAGCTTCTACTGTATGCAAATTCATTTAAAAATATCAAATGACTTTTATACAATGCGAACATTCGTATGCATTTTTGTACGACCAAGGTACTAAATACAATTTTCACAATACTTATAATGAACGGAAATTATTTTATCGAAGAGTAGTAAGAGCAAGTATTAAAAACGTGCATTAAGAAGCTTTTGGGATCATAAATTTCACAATAAGAAACTAAATATTAGTACCTTTAAGGCGATCCTATTCTAAAATAAAATGAACCAAAATTGTATTGAATTAATTAGTGAATTGTATTGATTGGGGTGTACAGGGTTCCAACCCCTATCTTCGGAACCCAAGCCAACCCCACCTGCACGTGGTGCACCCTGCTAAACAACGAACGGGGCTCTGGCGGCCGGCTGATTGTGGCATAGCACAGCCTACATCGGCATAGCTAAATCCCCTAGCCACTGACGGGCAGCAGCGTCGGTGGTGCGAGAAGCTGTACCCTGCGATCCCCAACCCGCATGCCCAGCGTGGGGATTATGGGTATATCCCCGTTTATTAGGGGAGGCCTATGTCCAGCAGTGGACTGATATAGGCTGATGTGGTGGTGTGGTGTATTGAAAAAAATATGTTTGCTAATTCATGTTTATAATTATTGCCATATAATAAACTTGAGTAACGTGGCTTCAATTTAAATATAAACCTACTTATTTTGTTTGTGGTTGTAATGTGCATGGCGGTAATACACACTGAAAATTTTAACTCTACCTATTACGGCTTATAAAAAACAGCCTACTAACAGGAGGTTACGGCACCTACGAAGCCTACGCTCTCCTCCCGGTCACCCTTCGGGTACGGAAACCTAAAAAGTAGTTATGTTGTTTGAGTTGCTTCAAGTCTTGCAGATTCAGATTTTTTTATTTGCGAAACTTGGGTATTTAACAATGGGTGGTGTTACTAAATAATGAAAAGCCATGATCGGCATAAAAGCATGCAAAATTAAACAAATTATTTAAAAAAAAATGATAACAAATCAACAGATCTTGCACGTCGCAGCATTGTGATTTGCATAGGTACATGGTAGCACAAAGATTTTCAATTTTACTACCTGTATGTTCATACCTGTACGTTCATACTTTGCCTTGCTAATGTAACCCGGGTGTACAATACTATAACAGGCTTAAATTATCGCAGTAATTACATTCTTGCGCTAGAACCCGCTCCACTTTCTGTGCCAAGATTAACATACTTATATGTCCATACTATATGTTTATGACTTTATGACTTTGAGATTATGTTAAGATTTTTGAAATTGTATGTACTTATGTTTATAAAAAGCCGAAATATAATACCTGTGATATAATTAAATTATTTATTTAAAGATGACTATGGGGGAGACCTTTGCCCAGCAGTTGGACGAGAAGGGTTAAAAAAAGAAGAGCCGTTTTCGCTGATGTGCCAATATTTTTGTGTAACTTTTAAGCACTGATCCTACACAATATTAAATTATTTAGTAACAGTTTGTTTGTGAATTGTGTCACTAAAGTACACCATTTATAATTAAAATTCAATATTATTTTCAAGAATGTCATGAAATAAATAAAAAAAAAATTACGTAGTATCAATAATCAAAGTCAAAGTCAAAGTCAAAGTATATTTATCGTCGAAACACATGTTGGTACAAAGGTGATATTTTTAAGCTAGGTATCAATGTGCCCTACCCTTTACGGGTGTACAATATTGTACACATAAAACATTTTAAATAAATTCAAAATTAAATACAACCAAAAATAAAAATAAATTAAAAATAATAATAATAATAATTGAAATAAAAATAAAAAAATATATAAAAATATAAAAATGTCAATGTCACAACTTGTATCTGAACAGATATTTTGGTTTTGAATATATTGGACGACCTCTGTGGCGCAGTGAGCAACGGCCCAGCAGAGACGCAGACGATTGTGGGTTCAATTTCCACTTCGTGACAAATGTTTTTACGATTATTTTGCAAATATTTGTCGCGGGTCTTTATAAGTATTTAAAAAAAAGTAGTATATCAGTCCTGTGGTTCCCAAAAATAATACACGCTCTGCTGTGAATAAATAATACTGGATATTAATTCAATTCGAATTTAGGGATTTTCTTATTAGTAAGCACTTGAGTTTTAAAACAGGATTTTGACTCAAACCC
The DNA here is from genome assembly GCA_951804965.1 of Horisme vitalbata. Classification (NCBI taxonomy): domain Eukaryota; kingdom Metazoa; phylum Arthropoda; class Insecta; order Lepidoptera; family Geometridae; genus Horisme; species Horisme vitalbata. The sequence continues at coordinate 1,220,738 of OX638096.1, forward strand.
AAGCCATTGTCTTACAAAAAACATTGCTAAAGCTAATCTTTATAACGACTAGCTTTACGCCAAAAGCTTACGTAAACGAGTAATTTTTTTACACTCCTTCCACCATTACAGAGTACCTCAGAGCATTAAGCACGGGACACCCCACATGTATGTAAGTACGCCTTATCTAAAGCCAAGGCTATAAAAGCGTCGTTCACACAAAATGCGGTACGAACGCAGGAATATCTCGAATAATACCAAAATAACGCGGAATTGGCGCACTAAGTAGAATATTATCCGTTTGAGACAATGATTAGAGAAAGAATAGAGGATTTGGAACGGTTATAAGTGTGTATTGTCTGGCTTATAAATGCTTGTATTATTTTAGAAGGAAGCGCGGTCTTGGTGTGAACTGATATATGTTGTAGAGGTGTGGGTTAGATTCCCAGATGTTGGTTCTATAATATTTTATATTATGTTATTTCCTAGTAGTAAAGTTCTTTGCGGAGGGCTCGACCAGGGGGTACTGCCACCATGTCTATTTCTGCCGTGAAGCAGAAATAGACAGTTTATTTTGGTTTGAAAAGTGTGGGTGCCGGTGAAATTACAGGCACAAGAGGCTTATCATCTTCATGCCTCAAGTTGAACGCAGGGCGTTGCATCGTAGAGCGTTCCGGAAAAACGTGATCTACGATGCAATGCTTTGTTATAGGTAATAAGTATGCTCACCGATATCTCCTTCAATTGTAAACCGATTTAAAAATTCTTTTTTTTGTTTTAAAGAATATACTTTACAGGTAGTGCCAAATAAATTTTATTCGTAAGGAGTTGGTATTTTTCCCGCAAAACTCAAAAAACCTTATCCTCACTTGTGTGTTATAAAATCTAATCTCACAGAAACAATAATCTGTTTAACTACCTATGTTTGATTCAACAATCAATCATAGGTACTTTATTAGATTTGTTATCTATCAACATAGATAGTTAAACGCATACAGACTGGGGCAAAATTTACCTTGTTGAGGGCCTTTTTTACCCTTTCGTTTTCATTTACAAGGTTCTTCTCTCAATGGGCTGATATAGCCTGATGATTATGAAAAAAGGAATAATATATGGGCTACTTTAACGCGTTTTACGCGAGCGAAGCCTCGGGCGGATGCTAATACATAATAGTTAGTACAACATCTGTGAAACATCGTAGATATGAGATCGATGTTTATGTTCCCGGGTCATGCGAAACCGCCATTACGAGGGATCATCAAAGCTAACTCGTAATCAATAAAGCAATCACTTTGTAACTCTGTGAATATTTTAATAGTAAATTGGGTGAGGAAATTGTTTGTCTTTCGTGGTATAATAGAAATTTAATCATAGTTAAATTCATAACTAAAGTCTGTGAATGTCGGTACATTCGTTTGAAAGTAATTCAGACATTTAATATTCGTTTGATGTACTCTCTCGTGTGGTATCAGGATAAAAAGAAGCATAGTGTATGATACTAACTCACCCGCCCGCATCTTTGTTTGCGTGTATACGCTTTCTGTATACGGTTACTTTCTGTATAAATGTTACCCGAACATGGTAATTTAATCTGTTTTTTTCCACGGAACTTTAAATATATACGGAATAAAAAGTATCAACCTTTACGTTACCTACCAACCCATACTGGTTCCCGTTCCCTCTCCCGTTCCTGTTGGGGACCCGTCATTAAGCCTACAGCCGGTTAGAGAAGTATAGGTACGATGTATTTTTATACCTCTAACTTAAGAAATGATTGGTTCCCTATGTAAATTTGCGTTTAGTACATATACACTGTGTGCCTACGCTGGAAATAAATGCGGGAATAAATGGAACGGTGGAAATAAATGCGGGAATACGGTGGAAATATATGCGTGGAAATTTGCGTTTAGTACATAGACACTGTGTGCCTACTGTAACGAAACAGGTCTCAGGAGAGTGTTCCGTCGTTCACAAATATAAGCAAAATTATCTAAATAAACTCCAAACTAAATACTTTTTGATTAGATAAAAATAATAAAGAAAAAAAAGGGAAGATGGAGAGTGACAGGAGAAGTCGAAAAAGAAAATTTTGGGCAATTCGATTGAGAGGATGGTTTTTAAGGCTTTTCAGAGAATAATCATAGAATGTTCAATTCAAAAACAAGGAACGATGAGAGCTGATGTTCTCCATGTCAATTGGCGAGTGTACACAATGATAATGAGCGGAAAATCTGGCTATAGTTATGTGTAATCGTGAGTACTAGAATTTGGTATTCTGCTCATCCTAAGGGATGGAAATGTAGGTGGGTTGAGCACAAATAGGTGCAGTAATGGACTGATGATAAAAGGCAGGTCCGGCGGGTTTAATTAATTTATTACAGCAAAGACTAGATCTGCGTTTCATAGTGAGACAGAGGGTCCACTAAGCGGGAGCCAGATGGAAAGAGTGGCTTATACAAGCTGTGGATGAGGGAGCAGCGGAGTCTCCATCAAACCAAGCACACAAAGTTACTATGTGAGATAAAATTATTATAATTGTTGAACTGCTACTGTTGGGTGAGTTGCCAATATTTACCTTTTACGTTGTATGATACTATATAACTCTGATCCACAATCTAGCAATGATTATGGAACTAAATAAAAGTAAACCTTATCTCATATTATGGAGATGAGTGTAAGTTTGTTTGTTTGTTATGTTTTCACACTATGAATATTCAACCAATTATCATAGCATTTACATTGTCCGAGAAACGAAAGACATGAAGTACCTACTTTGATCCAGAGAAGGATTATTGTTCCTACGGGATAACAAAACAACTTCCTACAGTGAAAAAATGGGTAAAAGCTAGTTAAATACAAATTCAATATAAGATACCCCTTCTTAACCGTGATACGGTTGTCCAAAGTAAAGATTCTTCGGGAAGAATGAGCTGTTCAGTTCTATGATTCTTTATAAAACTGTCTAAGAAATGAGATTCTTTATATTCACATTAAACTATATACCTGAGAGGTAACTGCTGATATATTTGATTAAGCTACTGAAGCTATTGAACCTACTATGACTAGCATGAGCAGTCTTTATCGTCACACTAAATCCTCACTAAGAAGAAAGAGGTATTTTACAGCCAAAAATATGAGGCTTACTCTACAAAGACAAGCAAATGCAGTTCTTTTAGACAATCCTACGGGACTCTTGATGAAATATATCATTGAAACACTTTCTAATATTTAGCAAAGCTAACAATTTAAGAATTGAACTTCTTGGATATTTTGTATTGTATCAGCAGACAAATAACTGCTTCATTTTACCTGAAATAAAGGTTTTTATTAACCATTTAGTGATTTGATGCATTTTGCTGCAGATCACTCCTTACTTCTTTGCATAGCAAAAGACTTACCATAATATAAACAATAGCCAGTAATGAGGCATGCTCCCAATTCCAAAATGAAACTATGGTGGGGGGCTGTCCAGTCTGGTGACGAGGCCTACAGAATGGCGCGGGGCGGAGCGCTTCCTTTGCCATTTAGATTCAGTATGAGAGAGATAAAACTATTCATGACCACATGCCGGTCAACAGAGTTAGAATGAAAGAGATTTATCTATCGGAGAAGAATAGGTTTCACTGGTTGTTGCGTAGGTAGAGCTCCAATCCTATGTCTGATGTAGAGTCGGAATGTATGAGATAATATTTGCACAAAATCTAAGTTGGTTGTAAAATCAGAAAGAAAGATAATAGACTATTTACGAATCTTTAGAATCAGTATGAAAGTGATTATACTACCCACAAGTCGATAAAAACTAAAGCTAGATTGTGGGAAGAATATAATAAACTCTTTGTCAATCTTTATTACAAACTAAAAATATTAAAGTAAGTACATCGTTCAAGTTCTTTAAGATATCTAATACTTTATTCCCTAAAACCTAAGCTTATTTACAAATACTAAATAGCGTTATTCTCCTCTTTCAAAACTAGGTGTTAGAATGTTCAAAGATTATGAATTTTAATAGGAAAGCTAGAATAAATATCGTTTCAAATGTCTTGAAAGATCCATTGAGTTACTACGTTCATTTCATAGGGTTCTAACTACTAAACTAGACGATTCACGTGGCCATAACAAATTAATTTTCTTAGCACATAGGTTCTTTATAAATATAGGCAGGTAAATAATTATTAGTTAGTATAGGAGGGGGGGGTTTTTACACTACGGTGGAAATAAATGAACTCTGAACTAACTTTGGACTTTAGAACTACATTACATATGTGTTTAATAATTTTGGTGTAAAGAATGAACAAATATTTCACATCTCACATAATTTTTACAAATTTTTGGTTTTATTATTATGCTATAAATTTTTCAAATTTTACATTACATTTATAAATTTTTCTCACACCGGGAACAGAACCAATGACTTTTAACAAGACCACTATGCCTTCAAGATTACAGTGCGGCATTTCAAAGTTAAATTACAGTCGAATTCGTATTAGTACATCCTTTATGTATTAGTACAGGCAAATTCACTTTCTACTCACCCAACAACCCGAGCCGGTAGTTGATGGTGACCACGACCAAGCCCGCATGGGACGCCAACACGGCGCCGTCGTACGGGTTGCCAGAACTCCACTCGTAGCTCTCTCCGTGCACGAACACGAGCACGGGGTACCGTGCGATCGCGTCTCTTACTCCTGCTGGATAAACGGAGGGAGTTAGAAAGTTTGTAATGTTACCAAAGGTTGAAGGAGGGAGGTTGTTTCTCTTTAGTTGATATTGAAAATTAATAGTGGGGGGAGGGGGTTCCAAACCACATCTTTGGAACCCAAGCCAACCTCACCAACACTTGGCGCACCCTGCCACCAGCCATTGAGGCATTGCGCATCCAAACACCGGCATAGCTAAATCCCCTGGCCGCCAATGGCCAGCAGCATCGGTGGTGCGAGAAGCTGGGCCCTGCGATCCCCACCCCGCATGCCCAGCGTGGGGATTATGGGCATATCCCCCTTTCTTAGGGTAGGCTTCCAGCAGTGGACTGATATAGGCTGATTTGGTTTGATTTTTAGGGGTATAAATAACTTTATAGAATGTCTCACACTGTGAACTGATCTCAGACTATACATATAGGTATGAAGGTATGTATACCAGAGTTTAAATGTATTTATCTAACGCTAGCCTAACTAAATAGGTCAATAACATAGATATTCAATTCAATTCAATTTATTTATTTACTTTAATTAACACGGATAATAAGCCAAATAAATTAATTAAAGATATACCTTTATATAAAACGTTGAGACACAAAACAAATATCCAGGACGAGAATGGAACCCGCGACTGCAGCTCAGAAAGGAGAATTACTACTAACTGAACTATAAAGACGAGTACAGACTAACGTGTACGTACGCCTTGCGCGCCCGAACCGTGCATACTACATGCACGAACAGAGCATTTCAAGTCGTGCGCGCCGCGATCTACCTCTCGATTGACCTCTGTAGCGCAGTGGGTGAAAGCCCGCCTGAGACGCAGAAGGTTGCGGGTTCGATTCCCGCTGCGGGACAAATGTTTGTATGTTCTGCAGATATTTGTCTCGGGTATGGGTGTTTTCTATGTTTCTAGATATGTAGGTATTTACAAAAAAAAGTATATTATGTAGTATATCAATCATGTGGTTCCCATAACACAAGCTCTGCTTAATTTGGGGCTACATGATGCTGTGTGGTACGTCCAGCATTAATTATTTATTTTATTTTATTAACTGTGGGGTGTCCCGTCAATGTATGGGACAATTTTTTTTTTCAAGTTACAACAACGTAATAGGTTTCGAAAGTTGCGTTAGTTCACGTAGATTGAAAACTAAAATAACTCTCCATCTTTAGGCTTCTACCGCTTCTTGAAGTTTTTTAAATTACAAGTTTTTAGTGACCAACATCGTGTATTTAAGATAAAACAAAATAAAGTATATAATGTGTTAAATAATTTTAAAGGATAAAGCAAAGCATAAACAATTAAAATAATCAAATTATATCTTAATGTTACTGATTTTGGTATTTTATCGCGAGACTGCATCCGGGCTCTAATGAATCGATCTCTCGATTTAGCGTCAGTTACGCTTTATGAGGCCTCTTTTACTTAATTTACACACCTCTCAACAGATTGTGTGCGGCAAGGAAAGTTTCAATTCGCAATTTTTTATCTACTGTAATTTTTTTAAAGTCCTCATTTTTAACGTGTCGAAGAACAGGCGGAAACTTTTCCTTTAGGACATTCTATTTACTTTGGATACAAACAAAACATTCACGAGTCATGTAAAGAATATCATTGGAAAAAGTTGAAAATTTGGGAAGTTGGAAGTGGAATTGAGGGTAACCCTTGCAAATACCATGCTGCTGGTATCGTTTCTAACCATATAGATTAAAGTACTTCACGAAAATATTATAAAATATTAATACTTTTTTCACCATTCAAAATTATAAAGAGTCAAAAATCAACGTAAAAATTTCACTTTTTGAAAATTTTAAAGGCCGGTAGAGGCCTAAAGCCTTATTATTATTATTTTTTTTGTATTTGTAATCTACGTACAATTTTGCAACTATCGAGTGGTTTTACGTTACGGAAATCCAAAAAAAGTTTCTACGAGACACCCTATTCCACACTTTTGAAATGCTCCTTTCATGTTACACTGCATGTTACGTTAGAGCAGTCTGTACCCGCCATTAAGCTTTTGATATGTCGAGTAGTTTTTTCCTTTATTTATAGAGCTTTATCACAAAAAGCAATTATTTCGCTTTATTAAATAAAGATAATAATTAGGCTAATCAAACGATTTTCTTTATTACAAGAAGGTATACAATAGAAAAGTAGGGGCGTTTGATTACCGCTGCGAGAAGTTACTTGAAACTTTACATAAAGACGATGAAATAAGCCCTTCGTAAAATAATTACAATATTACATGGAGGTTCGTAATATTCACATAAATTAAAAAAACTTTTACACAGGATACAAGAAAAACATCTCAATAAAACATAGAAGATAAAGTAACAAAACACCATTAACCAACTAATACGTTATTTACCAACATTCGAACAGATAGTGGGCAAGTGTATTGCCTATATATTATTTTTATTGCCGTCTGGGAACCAATATCATGGGGAGAGAATGTAGGAACTGAACAAAATGAGGTAATACTCACGAATCTAGATACAAACAACACATTTGACATACATACAATTTTACAAGGAGAATTTTGAAATTGTATGTTATCCCAAATATACAACGTAATTAATTTGAATTCCAAAAGGAAAATAAAGAAAGCTCTAAAATAAGGATTAAAAATCGTTAGAATGAAAATATGAGCCAAACAGAGTTTTTTGCCAATTCTGTACTACGAATACGAGTTGTTTAATTCGAAAATTTTCATTGTTTACTATTTGGAGCTCAATTTTAATGTACGTTTTTTGGAAACTACGCATCTGGTTTTAAATAGAAAATGATTGAACAACGTAGATTATGTTATCTTCTTGCAGATGGCGACGATCATCACTCAAAACAGTTAAATAACGTAAAAAAAAACAATTTTTTTTTTTAAGAACCTACGACGGTTAAAAGTAATTAAAAAGGATAATATAATTTAAAAACCCCCGACTTAAAAAATAAATGTCCCTGTAAAATTATTAAAGAAACCCAAAAATATCCGTCAGGTCATGAACTAGTTTTGCAGTTGCAGTTGCTGCAGTGCCTTTAGTTGGGCATCTTGGGCATCTTCAGAAGTTGATGTTGATACTTATACTTAAAATAGTGATGTCAGCCCCGACGGATGTTCTTGGGTTTTTTATTAAGGTTATTGATACATTTAATTTTTAAGTCAAGGGTTTTTAAATTATTTCATCCTTTTCAATTACTTTTAACCGTCATGGGTTTTTCAAAAAATTATAATTTAGCTTTTTTTTTAAACTTTTTAGTAGGCATATATTTATAAAATTTATAACTGCAGCGCTTTCTAGTGAGTTACTACCGTAACATCTATTTAAGATCCCTCACTATTCAACCACAAACTGCATCAAAACCAGACTAGTCGTTTTGGTTTTGCACAAACAAATATTTACTGCAGCGCCCCCTGGTGAGATGTTACCATAGCATTTATCGAAGAACATACATCAATCAAACTTGAACCCATAACTGAAAATTGCATCAAACTTGGACTGGTTATAGTTTTGGAGAAAAATGGCAACATTGATTTGCACAATCATTGTTTGCTGCAGCGCCCCCTGCTGAGGTGTCACCGTAACATCTATCTAAGAACCAACTACTCCACTAATCAAACCCAACCCTATAACTGAAAACTGCATTAAAATCGGACTAGTAGTTTTGGAGAAATATGGTAACAGGGGTGTAAGGGGTTCCAGCCCCCATCTCCGGAACCCAAGCCAACCTCACCTGCACGTGGTACACCCTGCTAACTAACAAACGGGGCTCTGGCGGCCGGCTGATTGCGGCATAGCGCAGCCTAACACCGGCACAGCTAAATCCCCTGGCCACCGACGGGCAGCAGCGTCGGCGGTGCGAGAAGCTGTACCCTGCGATCCCCAACCCGCATGCCCAGCTTGGGGATTATGGGCATATCCCCCTTCTTATAGGGGAGTCCTATGTCCAGCAGTGGACTGAATAGGCTGTTGTTGTTGTTGTTGTTGTTGTTGTATGGTAACATGGATTTGCACAAACAAACAACCTCTCACCCCAAACGCATATACCGTCTCCGTTCAGTCGTGGGTAAAAAGGTACTTTAAAACAGAGCTCGAAATAATAAACTATGAAAGTTTTCAAATTGTGTTACTGGTCTATTTGGCCACGTTACGAAGATCTTAAATTAAAAAAAAAACGATTCGAAGTGTATTTAATAGTTCTTCACTTCACTTCTTTATTAAATGGCTTCTGGGATAGTTATCCACAATTTCGCCAGTATCAAGTATAATAATTGTTCATAATAATATGAGGCAACGTAGTACGGTTTATAAGTTCAGTCGTCCAGTCTTCGGTCAGGTCCTGTTTTCTGCTATAGCCATGGCGAATATAACAAAAGACGATCGGCGCACAATTTTCTTCATCAGAGAATTCCCGTTCAATCTTCTTTTATTCCATTTCACTAATACTCGTGTCTTATAACTAACATTTATCGGTTATAATACCATGAATATTAAACGACATACATTAGAAAAACACTAGAAAATAAAATTTAATAAAATTGACAACCGTCGTTCAAGATGAAAAAAATGGTGTCTTTATAGTTCTTAATGAATTGAACAATTTTGACTTTGACTTTGACTTTGACTTTTGACAACTATCATAATTATTAAGTCAAGAATAAAGTTTAACTGCTATAGCAGAAAACAAAAGCTGACTGAAGACTGGACGACTGGACTTATAAACCGTACTACGTTGCCTTATATTAATATGAACAATTATTATGCGTGATACTGGCGAAATTGTGGAAAACTATCCCAGACTGAAGCCATTGAATAAATAAGTGAAGTGAAAGTTTAACAGAATCAATAGTTCTGAGTGCCTAGTGCGAATTATTTTACCAGCTCGATTGCGTTCACGTTTACGCAGATTTATATGGAATCGAGGTACCACCTAGTAAAAGACGCGAGGTACTGACTACTTTCCATATTTTGCGTAAACGCAAACGTAATCTAGTTGGTAAAAAAACTCGCACTAGGCAATTCGAAAATGAAAAATTGATATTTGAAATTCGATTTACGTGGAGAACAGGGTTGTTCTCTATATAAATCGAATTTCAATCGAATTCAGTTTCCAAATAGGTCATCAGAACATGAAAAACTCATTGTTGAAGTATAAAGAAATTAAATCTGCTAATGCAAACCCGAACCCCAAATTCGAAGAATGATCAAGGAAAATCCCATGTATAATTCAGCTAAAACCCGGGAAACGTACAAATTCTTTTCCCAACCAATAAAACTTCGTATCTGCATTCGAATCCATTGGAAACGGACGGCTGATAGGGGTCGAGATACCACGGGTACTCGATTCGATCTAGATTTGTAAAAAAACTTTTTGGTGAAGATTTCCCGGAAATTGTTCTCTGAATTCGAATTAGCAGTTTGAAGGAATATTTAAGAAAATAGAAGCTATAGCTTTATCTAAAGATGCCAATGTAATTTATAACATTTTAATAATTATTTTTTCGTTTTGTATCTTTGGTGACACTAACCCCCTTACTTATGAACGCTACTCAAAGTTATCCCTGTCACTGTTTGTCATTATCCAATGGTAAGAGATGGCAATAGCCTAAACATCGTTTATCTTTTGATAGATGTTCATAAGTAAGGCCATTAGTGATAGAATACTTGTACTTGTCTTAGTAGTTAATATAATATGATGCAGAACTGCAACCTTGACGTGTTTGAAACCAAAGAACTCGGAATGGCTTTTTCGGTTATCTATTATCTATCTTAAGAGAATGATTTAAAATATGTTCTTGAATTCTTTGGAATTTTGACCCAAAAATTTGCTAGCATTTACCTAAGGTAATAAACCCAGTTTTGTCAATACTGAGTGCCATGACGTGTTATAATTTGTCACAATGTGATTCCTTATATGTGGTTATTTTATTTTGGTTCAGTTAATCCTTAGGTTTGATGTGCCTATCGACCCACAATTTAGACCACAAAAGAAACCTTTCCCAAGAAAACTTCCCACATTCCCTTCCCTCATAACCAGACCACACGATACATCATCCCCGACAGTTGGCCAGAACGAAAATAGACTCACAGCCGATATACTATCGATCGACTTCAGATTGTAAGGCCTTATCTCACCCGTGATGGATCGGGAAGAAAGGGATAAATCAAGTTTTTGTTCGGAACGGGTGTGGTGCAAAGATAAGGAATTTGCATGGCTCTACCTGCCCTTTTGAGTTGTAACTTTGGACGTAAGTTGATCGAAAGTTAGAGTGGTTTTGGCAGTTTTATCGTGGTTTTTAGGAAGGCGTTTCTGGCTTGGTTGCTGGTAACTTCAAAACTTTTATGGCAATCAATTTCAACTGTGACTGTACCTATTTCGTGCTTGATTGACCTTTAGCTATTTAGTTAGCGACCCTATCACTCTAGAACCTAGTCAGTTTTATCAAAATGAAAGTTTCGGTCAAAATATACGCACGGACCTGACAAAGCCGAGATAAGTAAAAGGTTCATAATTAATTCCCCTCTCCACAGCACCCTGCATATCTCAGCATTGTCAGCGCTGAATTTATCAAGGGATCTCCATTATAAATTCAAACATTCATTTTCATAGGTATGTTTGCTTAAGTTCATTACTTAAACCAAACATACGGAGGGTCGTCCATAAACACTGTCCGGGCCGCTATCTTCTTGCAAATCGGCGGTAATGAGGGGCGCAAGCGAGACGGGTATAGTGCTGTCAGCTCCTGCTGCTCTTGTACCTCGTGTATGAGCTTTCTGAAGTTTACGAGGTTTCATTATGACGTATTTTTATTTTGAGCTGGTGAAGATAGAAGGGAACATGGCTCGTTGCATTTACCATAGCAGGTTTTTATGATACAATGATCCACACATTTGGCTATTAGATGAAACCATGTAAACCGATAAAGCCATCGCTTTTCTAAAAGATAAAACTAATCTAAAAAAATGCGGGAAAGGTTTTTACCAGAGCCTCAATTTAGATAAACTTTGAGAAAATACAATACATATTTAGGGGCTGTAGGCTAACTAATGGAGTTCAATGTTCAATCTCTATTACGTAGTATTGAAAATGATGTTGATTTTACATCTATCTGGTAATCCAATCTATTAAGATCGAAAAAAAAACCACAACAATTGTAAGAAATTTGGGTTACTGAAAAAGAAGTGCTTAGCTAATATCATTTATTTAGGTAACCCAAATGGTACAATTTCAAATTGGAATTTCACGTCCCTCCGTTCCGTATATCAGGGGTTCGATTACAACGCGGCACGCTGTGATTTATCGTATCGAATGAGTACATCGATTTGATTTACAACCAACTGTCAATTTAAGCCTTCCCGATCCTGATCGAGTAAGTTTTGATGATGGATTTTAATCAAGTGTAATGCGATGCAAAATATGGCAGGCGGTTTTGGGTTCGGGTTTGAACCGGTACTAATAATATCCGAACCGTTATGCTTTCACTCTAGAGCGAGTTCACATTTACTTTATTATCATGTGTTAGATCGATAGCGGGAACAAATTTATGAAAATGCTGACGTGACGACAGACCGTTACCAGTGTGAACAGAGAACTCATTTTTTATACATTTGCTCCGTCGTAAGGTATCCGTCAGTCCATTATGTGAACATGCTTGTAGAAAACTGTTTTTAATGGTAACTTTTAGATCTATAGTATCTCGCATTGTTATAGAAAGTTTTTTACTTTTAGATCTGAAGTACTCACATTGTTATAGAATAATCAATTTTTTCTTTCAACATGGCTACTTTTAGAAAAATTTTATCAAAGTTTTTGACTTTTAGATCAAAAGTACTCACATTGTTATAGAATGATCAGTTTTTGCTTTCGACATCGCTACTTTTAGAAAATATTTATGAACATTGCATACTGTACATACCGAGCTATGCTCGAAGTTTCTCTGAAGGATAGAATCCGCAACGAGACTATCCGAGTTATAACTAAGGTTATCGACGTAGCTCTTAAATAAAAAACACCAGAATAAGTAAGCTGAAGTGGCAGTGGGCTGGCCATGTCTGCCAAGAACCGATAACCGTTGGGGTTAATGAGATTTTGAATTGAGATGACGGCTCGGCAAACGTAGTGGACGCCCTCCAGCCAGGTGGAGAGACGATCTGCGAAAGGTTGCTGGTATAAGTTGGATACGTCGAGCTTAGGACAGGGCACAATGGCGCTCATTATGAGTAGTCTATATTGGTGGACAGCTATAGGCTAATGATAATGATCATGTACTGTATAAAAATAGTTTCTTACGGTATATTTAAATCATATTATGCCAGATGTTGAATCTGATATGTTGAAAATCACATATCAGATATTAAAATATACCTTGAATAAACAAACTATAAAATGCCTTCTAAAATTACAGAGATGTAAAATTCATGAAATTCAGTTATAAAGATGATAAAGTTCACGTACGTTCACATTCTGATTCAATAGCGCAATCTTATTTCCATTGTTATCTTGAGAAACATGTTTTTAAGAATTTTCCATCGCATTTAAGAAAATAGAGAATATTTTCACTAGGTTTTAGGCTATAGGTCTAGATCAGAGAGTAACAAAATGCTAGAGAACGTGGCTATTAAAAAAAATGCTGAACTTCATCACACAGCATCATGTAATCCCAAACGAAGCAAACCTTGTACTATAGGAACTTTTTTTGTAAACACACATTTATACATGTAAAACATCCAGACTCGAGTATATTATGTTGGTGTAGTTTTTCAAGCCTCAACTCAGGTTTTGGTAACCGATTTTTCAATTTAATATTAAGTATTGATCATACTTTACTAAATATTATGCCCACGACTTACTATATGTCTTTATTTTTCATCCAATTTCTATTAATTTTTTAAACCTGTTTTTAATTTTAATAATATACGAAGTTGATATGAATTATTTTATATTTAAATTGGAACAATAAGTACAACAAAAAAAAATGACCCTCCAGCACCACGTAAAAATTATCTTGTAGGCCTTACAGAAGATATAACAAGGATGTTATGTATGCTATAGTTTACCTTATACCGGTATGAACATGACTATGAACTGTAGCATAAGTAAAGTTCTGTAGGTAACAATTTTATTCTTAGGCCTAGACTATCTTTTTCATGTCTCGATCAAAATGGAGCGTCCCCCAGGGTAAAGTATTGGGACCCGAAATCTTAACAAAGAATTGTATAGAAATATTTATTTAACGGCTTTGCTATAACTCAAACAAGCACTTTAATCTAAACTACAACGTCTCCAGGGTACTTGCTGAAGTAGTTTTGCATATTCATAATAAATGTTTTCAGTTTTTTAGTCATGTGTACCTACTGTGGCTGATATATTGCATGATACTTGGCAGATCTGTCATGATAATCTACTGTGATGTATGTATGTCTATTGTGATTAAGTTAAAGGGTAAATTAGTGATTAGGGTAAAGGGTTCTAACCTCCATCTTTGGAACCCAAACTAACTTCACCTGCCCGTCGGCATCCTGCTGAATAACAAACGGGGCTCTGACGGCCGGCTGATTGCAGCATAACGCAGCCTACAGGTACAGCTAAATCCCTTGACCACCGACAAGCAGCAGCGTCGGTGGTGCGAGGAACTGTGACCTGCGATCCCCGATCCGAATGCCCAGTATGAGGATTATGGGCATATCAACCTGCTTATATTGCAGGCCTATGTCCAGCAGTGGACTAAATTGGCTGGTGTTGTTGATATTGTTTATATAGATATGTATATATTGTTTATTGACTTAATAACTAGATCGGCTTGCGCCAATTACTCTTATTATAAAAATTTGGTTGAGTTTACATTTTACCTATACATAGTCAAAATTCAATAAAAATAGTCAGTAATAACAAATGATGCGGCCAAAACAGACGTGGTTTTGGCTTTTTTATACGTAATTATAACTAAGGACATAATTATAATTTTTTAAAGTTTTTTTAAGGTAACTTTCTTCAATAATATTGTTTAATTATTGTGTATATACATTTATACCATGGTTAAATGTTTATTAGAATCTCGCTTTTAAAATTGTATTTCAATTCATCTATATTACATGACATACTTTAGTGTACACCACCACACCACACCACACCAGCCTATATTAGTCCACTGCTGGACATAGGCCTCCCTTAATAAAGTAGTACTTTAGTGTACAAACCTTGTAATTTTTTTTTATTTATTAAATGAATTAGTTACACAATTTATTTTATTAGATAGATAGAAAGATTAACTCACACATTTATTGCACAGAAAACCAATAAAAAAATACATATAACTAAGAAAATAGATAAAGATAAAAGATAAACGATAAAAGATATTTATTGTTCGTGGAAACTAGGTACAATTGATATCATAGTTAAAAATAAACTTATGTTAGTCTCACTTGTCCCGCCAGTAAAAGCGTACAAACATTTACCTACATGGAAGCAGAGAAAAAAGAAAAAAAATAATTAATGTAATTAAAAAATAAATAAAGTCATTGATTAAATTAAATAATGTTATTATTTAAATGTATCATTTACAAATTTAGACTTTTGTAGAATACCAAATATGAGTTAAATGTCGTTATGGGAGAAGCCGCTGGCTCTTGAAATATATTTCTAGAACTAGTAAAGCAAGCAAGCACAAACCGCGGCCCGCGGGCCGCATGCGGCCCTCTGTCAATGTACGTGCGGCCCAGTACCAGTCAGAATACTTAAATTGATAAGAAAATATTCTAACGTTAATCTTTTTGAAACTTAATTCAGTTGTTTTTATTTTCTGTGGCCCACCTTTAGCTCATAATATGCCCAAGTGGCCCCTGGTCCCAATATGTCTGTGCAACCCTGTAGTAAAGCTAGCTGCTTTATGTCAATAAATGATTTTGTATTTGTATTTACATATTTTGTAATATAGATTTCGTTATTGTAAATGTGAAGCTAAAATCGTTGTTTTCGCTTCGAAACTTACTTATTAGCTCAATAAACTATAAGTAACACAATTTCAACTCGATAATATAAGCTCAGACGGGCTTAAGCCCAATGAAGTTGAAACAACAAGCGTTTATCAGCCGATTTCAGAGCCGATGCAAAGTAATTTAGGGATTTCATAAATAAGTAAGTCTTTATTTCAGTAAAAGCTTTGAAAATATTGGTTTTTGCATTTTTATACTAATAAATTAAAAAAGGTTGACGAAAAAAGTATATGGGGCGAGAGTGAATGGGACAGTTGGCAGGGGAAGACATCGACGTACGTTCTGTGATCAAATCGAAGACGTGTTGGAAAAGGGCCAGGTGAGGTACCCTAAACCGCATAGGTTAAACAAGCATTATATGAAGAATGTGATGAGAGTGAATGAAGCAAAATAGGTATGCCAGGATCGTAGCAAGTGGAGATCCATGGTCTTTGCCTACCCCTTTGGAAAAAAGCGTGACTGTATGTATGTTTGCACATATTTATCGAACTCAGACTCCTTGATAACATTTATAAGAATCTATAGGTAGAAAAGCTGCGGTGTGAGAGGACTGGCGTTGGATTTTGAGGTAGGCTACCGTCCCGACATAACGACCACCGCCGCTCTGTCAAGAGTGTTAGGATAAAGAAGAAGAATGGATAGGGCTTTAGAACCTTATATGACTCATATGTACGTATAGGGTGGTGTAAAGGGTTCCAACATCCATCTTCAGTGCCCAAGCCAACCTCAATCGCACGTCGTGCACCCTGCTAAATAACGAATGAGGCTCTAGCGGCTAGCTGATTGCGGCATAGCGCAGCCTACATCGACACAGCTAAATCCCCTAGCCACTGACGGGCAGCAGCGTCGGTGGTGCGAGAAGCTGTGCCCTGCGATCCCCAACCCGCATGCCCAGCATTTCACAATTTTTTATTAGGGGAGACCTATGTCCAGCAGCTGGCAGCAGTGGACTGATAGAAGCTGGTGTGGTTTTGGTGGGATTTACATAAAGAGATATCATTTTAGGTAAATATTAACAGTCTCCAAAAATAATGGCTTAAATACAATAAGTCGGCTGTTCGGTTCGGAAAAATACAAGATCTTCTCTTTCCTATTTGCAAGCGATACACGTATTTTAACGTTCTTGTTACCCTCCTACCATAAATCAATGCTACACGTTAGATTATCCTACCGTCGCAAAAATCCTTATTCCAGAGATACTGACAAGCCACGTGACAAGCCACCTGACAGCCGGCGAAGTCGGATTTATAACCTTGTTGATTTATGCTCCAAGTCGATCAATCAACAGTGGTAGTGTATCAACATCAACCGCGAATGGGTAGGGTTCTATCTATTTTTGGCTCGTGGCAACAGGGCTTGTGTTACAGAGACTAATCACTGGTGTTTTTTTTATTACTAATTTATGGGGCAGTTACAATTGATATGATCTTTGTCATTTTCTGTTAAATTATTGATCAAGATGATTATAATCTTTGACATTTTCTGTTGGAATATTGATCAAGGTGATTTTGAAAAATATAAGCCAAGCAGAGTTTCTTGCCATTCTTCTCTGTTTGGTCACGTTACGAATTGGTGGTAAATAATAAAAAAATGACGATTCAAAGTGTAGTTTAAGTGCCTCATGAATAAAGATTTTAATTTATTTTAAACTTTTATTCTTTTTCATTTTGTTTTCTTAGTTATTCTTAGTAAATATTTAAGTTAAGCATCCTACGATGATCTAAGTGTTTACGTATTAAAATTATACCCTTTTAATTGGATGACCAATATAGGGTTGGGGTCATTATAGGGTTGGGTGGGTAACCAATAAGTTAATAAATTCAAAGAGAACTTGTCAATATGTCTCAGTTATTTATGCTTTTCACCAAATTTTTGGTTATCCATTATAGGGTATAGTAATAAATTTACATATTGATAAATTGTCTTTGAATTTTTGACAATACATTCCTCCGCATTCCACGTGATGCTATTGTTGCTTTCAAATTACCAAATTAAAGTAGAAAAGAAATTAGAACATGAATAATACGAGTATCATTGGAACTATTGATGTAACTAATATTGAACAGTTATGACTCCGTCCAAATCATTCGAGAGTTGGATTTACGTGCTGCATTCCCGTGGCTTATCCGATCTGAATTTACTGACCATCAATAGAGCAAGAGCTAGTGGACACAAAACGGATAATACTAAAATTACGTTCTTAATAACTGTTAATTTGCAATAAGTAGATTTCCTCTTATTTTTGCAGTGAATTGGTTTTTCTTATTTCGTCCATGCAGTATCCAAACAATTTAGTGTCTAAAACCGTGACATGGTGTAGGTAGGTCACTTAAATGTAATAACTCATGTAAAACACTACAAAAAATGACCAAATTTTCATCTCGAGAACTTTGAAAACTTAACAGATTCGTATAAAAATTAACGCTTTGAGTGCTCTATAACATAATCGGGGAAATGCACCTGGCCGAGTCCGAGGCCCGCAGTCACCTTGTTAAACATATTATATATATATATATATATATATATATATATATAATATAATATCAGTATATTATATAATATATTATATACTGATGCAACAGAAAGCCTAATTATATTTAGAAATCACACAGGTATAGTATCACACGGAAGGCGAGACCATAATTTGCCATGTAAATGTAAATGGACTTCCTTTCCCTGGACCCCATGTTGGTCCATTGTGCGTGTGGGAGATCTGGTTAAATACTTAGCCAGCCTAACTATACCCAGAAGCACAGAAGTTTCCTGGGGTCTTCGCTAGCTTCGCGGAGTGACCTCGTGGTTCCAAGAATTTATTCGCCTTGTGATGCAACTCCACGCATTCTAGAATTACGTAGGATATCGATTCTACTAAGGTCAAACACTGTCTGCAGAGTAGGCTGTCTATTGGTCCGATGTTGAGAGGTGATTGTTCAAAGGAGAGCCCGTGATCGTTGGTAGATATATATTACTAGCTTCCGCCCGCGGCTTCGCTCACGTGGTACCGGGATGAAAAGTACCTTATGTGTTAATCCAGGTCACAAACTTGCATAGTTTCCAAGTTTTGTTCCAAGTTTCATCTAAATCCGTTCAGTAGTTTTTGCGTTAAAGTGTACCGTACATCCATTCTCACAAACTTTCGCATTTATGACATTAGTACAATTAGTAGGATTTGCCATGGTCCGCTACAGCTCTCGGGCTATTAACTCGGATATTCAGAATGCTGACTGCAGTACCATTCTGCACAGATACCGGAAAGGGACCAGTGTTCATAACTTTTGCGGTATGCTAGTTTAGAATGAGTGAAATATCATGACATTAACTTTGATCAATGGATGGGAATACTCTCAAGATCGGTATGATTCCTGAATATAGCAGGAATTTACATAAAAACTGAGATTGTTTTTTAAGACTATCAAAAACAGCAATGAAACTGACTGACTGATAATCAATGTACAACCTAAACTGTAAGTCCTAATGACTTGAAATATGGAAGGTATGATCCTGGCATAGTTTGAGGGTGCATATAAATTTTATTTATTATATTAATTATAATAATTTTAATAAGCTTTTGTTTTGGAAAACATTGATCCATTAATTATTAGCTTAACTAAGATTATACAACATTTAAATTCAGCTCCCGAATCCAAATTTTTACGCAGACGAAGTTGAGGGGCGTTTATTGGTCAAGAATAAAATCAAAGTGAATTCAAGAAAACTTATTAATTCTAGTATTTTCCTTGCAGATAAAAATTAATGTAAATTCAAAGTGTTGTCATAGAACAGAAACAGCTGATGACAATGACATAAAAAGTCATACCACCACCACCACCACCACCACCACATCAGCCTATATCAGTCCACTGCTGGACATAGGCCTCCCCTAATAAAGGGGGATATGCCCATAATCCCCACGCTGGGCATGCGGGTTGGGGATCGCAGGGCACAGCTTCTCGCACCACCGACGCTGCTGCCCGTCAGTGGCAAGGGGATTTAGCTGTGCCGATGTAGGCTGTGCTATGCCGCAATCAGCCGGCCGCCAGAGCCCCGTTCGTTGTTTAGCAGGATGCACCACGTGCAGGTGGGATTGGTTTGTCTAAAAAAAAAGTCATACCTAAATAATTAATTTCAATTATATCTTACGAGAAAATATCGGGTTTGTAATCGGATAACAACGCTTTTATAAATCCCAGTTCTTCTCTTTCATGTTTTTCTCTTATACTCACGAAGCAAAGGGAAAATATTTTTATATGAATCTGAATGCCATATAATTTTCTTCACTATAACAAACGACTTGCTTTCAATTGGTTATACGAAATTAATATCAAAAGATAATAATAAGTATAATGGGGGAAAATCGTAGTAACTAGAGTATCCAAAAAAAGTGTTATCAAATTAATGTATTTTTTTACTATCCCCATTCAGACCACGGCGTAAAATGGGGATAAATTGTTACTTATTGCAAAATAACTACCATAACCTACTTACCATTTACCATTAGCGTTTAAAAAAGAGCGTTTTAAAATTATTAAAGGGGTCAGCAACGCGCATGCAATACCTCTCGATGTTACTCAGGCGTCCATAGGCTACGGAAACTGCTTACCATTACGTGGACCGTATATCTGTTTGCTAAAAATTGATAATGCCATTTTTATGGGCTCTACCACGTACTCTAAATGGTAAAGGAAAACATCGTGAAGAGACCCGCTGCTTAGTCACTTTAGTCTGTTCAGTAGCTTAGTATTGTCCATAATATTTGTGGGTAAGGCCGACTAGGCTGAAAAGAATGGTATTGGTGCGAGTAAGCCCTCTCCATCTAAGTATGCCCCAGGCACTACAGCCTGGTCAGTAAGTGGAAATTACCACTTGAAGCTGTATCCACACCACCACCAGCTTATAAAGAATTAGCTTCCACCCGCGGTACACGTGGTACCGGGATAAAAAGTAGCCTATGTGTTAATCCAGGCTACAAACTATGATATTCTAAGTTTCATCTAAATCCGTTCAATAGGTTTTGCGTGAAAGAGTAACAAAACATGCAGCAAACATTCATTCATTTATCCTTATTACATCCACAAACTTTCGCATTTATAAAATTGGTAGGAGTAGGATAGTAATGTTTACTTACAACAACAGTTTACAAGTAGATACATAAGTTCAATTAGTTAGTAAATAACATCGCTGTTGTAAAAAGACCCTCAGTATATTGTTAGTTTTAGACGAATACAACAAGAACTAGTCTTCCATTACAGCTCATGAACACCAAATCCATTAACGGACGAATGCTAGGCTGTCCATGCCCGAATTCGGCCGATCGAATCCAACGTATGTAAAAGTAAGAGAGCACGTACAATAATATACGATTCACACTTAACGGCGCGCTTCGGAGATCATCGGGGAGCATTTTATAACATGCTAAAGGAAATTAAAACATCCATAAAGCAGTTAAGTTCCTTATTTGCATACAATTTACGCAGCTTTGAGCTTTGTGAAACACTGACATAAATGGATCCGTAAGTAGATATTGCATAAAAATAGGAATTTAACTGCTTTGTGGATACTTCAATTTCCTCTAGCATGTTTTTAAAATGTGCTTCGATGCTCTCCGACGCGCGTCTGTAGGTGTGAATCGTACATAACACTCTACTGACATCGTCCGTTTCTCGAGTCATCTGCCATCGGCAAATAACGTCCGATCATAATTCTGCCGTCAACGTCCGATGACGGATTTGGTGTACGAGTACCGTTAGAGCCCTTTTGGTGACGTCACAAACGGACGTAGTATCACTATAGCAGTTCACTGCTGCTGGACATAGATCTCCTCAGACTCTGTATAAATCGTCTAAGCTCAATATTATTATAATATTATATAAGTATTAAAAACAGTGACGTTAAAAAAATATAAGCCATGCTGAGCTTATTGCCAATTCTTCTCTGTTTGGACGCGTTACGAATTGGTAGTAAATCAAAAAAACCAACGAATCAAAGTGCACTTTAAGTGCCGCATGATTATAGAGATTTTTACTTTTACTTTTTACTTTTACGGAGATAATTCCCTGTCTAGACTACAAACAAAGGATTTTCGTCACCAAAATGTCTACTATCGCAGACAAGCAAAATAAAAGACGCCTACTTTAGCCTACTTTAATCAAGGAGGTAAGACGTATGTGCGGATTTGCGGCGCCATAACGGTGCGTCATTCACGGTTATTAAAAAGCGGGAAGACTATTTTGGGAGGGCCCGAACCTTGCTTGGATTGGGCGGGGGTCAAGGAAGGAACTTTCAGTAAAGATTTTTCAAGGAGTTTTTATCTTACCGGGAGTGACAAAATTCACGTCTTTCCACCAAAGAAGTGTTTTGTCTCGTTTCCATATAAGTGCTACACTAAAGAGGAAACGAGACCCGACACTTCTGCTGTCTTTTATGGAATTACTTCTTTAGTACTATGAAAGCATTTCACTATACGTTAGTAATAGTACTATGGGATTTTCATCCATTTAACTGTCTTAAAATGTTGCTATTATTTTTATAGATGAAAATAACAAGGACTATGTCAGAATTGCTATAATTTTAAATCTGATAAATTATGTATAGTTTATGAAAAGTACAATTGATTTACCTAAAGTACTGCTAAGTACAAGTACTTGCATCTAATGTAGATATTATAATTAAGTTTGTGTACGAGAAAAACTCTAGGAGAAACTCTCATAGAGTTAAAAGTACTAATAAAGTTTCTATGAATACATAATACTAGGGAGAGCTGTGGCATATCAATAATTGTTTGTGAATGGCCTGTTTCGATCCTCAAATAGGTATAAAAATATGTACGCAGGACTACTAACTTTTACAGAAGTTCTGCGTACATTATTTAAAGTTACTAAATAAATAAAAAAACGCTCGTGGCGTATTTTACATAGGTTTTCTTATGTGATCATTTTGGTTAAGCAAAACTTCACCTGGTCACTATTTGGACGGGTGTCGTTTAGTGACATTTAGATCTAAATCTGGGTACGGATAGCGCGTACATTAGCACGTTTAGCTAGTTACGCGTGTCTTGGAACGCTATGCCTGTACTTGCATTTTGGGGATTTAGAACTTCCTTCCTTCGAAAGGCTCGATAAGTTTTTGGTTCCCTTTTTCAGTGGTTAAGTCATTGCGGAGGCCCTAGGACGGCCTAAAAACTTCGACATCAGAGTTTGTTGAAGAAGGAAGGAACAGAGACAATTAATCACTTTTATTTAAGACTTTAGTTTTTTTAAAATTATAAACACTAAAATAGTTGAAGCATCACATTCAAAACAACAACGCTCATACGAAAAAGGAAGGACTAGCTTAGACGCTGGAAAACAGGCCTTCATCATCATCATCAACAACCTATTGAAGACAACTGCTGAACAAAGGTCTCTCCAAGGATTTCCACGAAGAACGGTTTCGAGCCCTCTCCATCCACCGATTACCTGCAATCTCGTCGATGTCGTCGGTCCATCTGGCCTTATCGCAGACAAAAAAGATTTGAGGCTGATATCTCCTCACTTAAACCAGCCCACCCAAAGCCGTAGGTGAAAAAGTATTATGTATGCACAACGTGGTACCACGTTTGTGACAAAAGCCTTAGCGGGTGAACGTGGAAAAATGAGGATTTGTCGTAATATTCGAGGCGAGGGTAGCTAATGCGCGGTTTAATAAGACTTGCTAAGGTGGGTTTTAATGTTTAGAAGATGAAAAAGTTTTAAACTCTTATAGAAAACGGGTACAAGTACCATCGTGCGTGGATACACCTACAGTTTCGATCACTATTTAGGGTCATCATCAGAATGAGTGCGAACGAGTTTTTTTTAGTCACTAATCACTGATTAAAGTTCGTTTTTAATGAAAATTTCTATCATCACTAAAGGATTTGTGGTCATGTAACACAACTCTAGCTACCACAGGGTAAAGAGTTCGCAGGGTGGGTCAGAGAGGTTGGCTAAGGGCCGGTTTCTATATAATACCGTTACCGATTACGCCTCGTTTTCCCTTGAAAAACTGTCAAAAATTAACAACGAGGCGTCGAAAATTTGACAGTTTTTTAGGGCAGAACGAGGCGTAATCGGTAACGGTTTAATATAGAAACCGGCCATAAGGCCATGAAGATGGAGATCGGAACCCTCTACACAATATCATCTTCATCATTGACCTGATCATCTAAGTCCTAAGGTGTTACGAAGTTGAAATAAACGTACTCACAGGTGTAACACACACACACACACACAATATCGCATTTATGATATGAGTGTTATAATTAAGAGTGGAAGCCAATCTACACATTCAAATAAACAAAATAATGTACGAGTTTAAATGAATCCTAGCCTACCTACGTTCAGCAGTGAACTTCTATAGGTTAGTGATGACCCACCTATGGTAAGAACAAGGGACTTAATATACCTAGATATCAAAAAACCAGGTGAAATGTAACAGACAACCAATAATCTGCTCAATATTTGGAGTGAAAGTTCAAGGCGCAATTGAACTGTGTGGATCTAAAGGCCAACAGAGGTCAAGGACCAAAATGTTTCTTACCTGACTTTTGACTTCAATTGCTAATATTTTTCTGAGAGCAACAGTTTCAATAACGTGTCTTGATGATGATGGAGCGTTGGCCAAATTGCCGGCTGAGACGTAAAAGGTTGCAAGTTCGATCCCACAGACAAATGTTTGTATGGCCTGCATTAAATATGTTAAGAGTCTTGGTTGTACCGTTGTGTGGGGTGTAAGGGGTTCCAACCTCCATCTTCGGAACCCTAGCCAACCTCACCTACCCGTTCGTCTTGCTAACTAACAAACGGGGCTCTGGGTGCCGGCTGATTGCCGCATAGTGTAGCCTAACACAGTTAGATCCCTTAGCCGCCAACGGGCAGCAGCGGCGATGGTGCGAGAAGCTGTGCGCTGCGATCAATCCAATCAATCCGCATGCCCAGCCATGGGCCCATGGGATTATCAGCATATACCCCTTCTTTTAGGGAAGTCCAACAGTGGACTGAAATAGGCTGGTTGTGTGGTGGTGGCTGTGGTGTTTTTGTCGGTACCCAAAGTGTATTCATAGTTCTTGATACGAGAACGAGAACGAATCGAGAAAATCTATGTATGAGGCGTATTTGACTCAATTCAATTTCAAAAGTTCTTTATTATACCAGAAAAACTATTCTAAGTAGTACAGTCAGCATCAAAAGTAGATGATGAGTTTCAGAATTTCAATACAGCTGATAGAAATTTGCGTTCATTTATATCCTAGAGCGTACTTATGTAATTAAGTTGAGGTTACGTTAATCAAGCTAGAGCGCTTCTTTTAACTTATAATAATAATGAATAGATAATACGTGTTACGAAACTTATGAGGATATAATTGTACAGTATAGGTAATTTTAGTTAAAGTAAGCTTTGAGTAATTACAATTTTTAGCATATTTATGTTTGATTAATTTTTTTTTTATATATTTGACTGTTAAAGCGCTGCCTGTCGTAGATTGCTCGTTTTCAATATAAAAAAATATTAATTCTGAGCAAGCCACATCTCCAATTTTATATGTTAGGGAAAGCCTATGTCCAGCAGTGGACTGTTAAAGTTGGTGTGGTGTAGTGTGAAGTATTTAGTTATGTAACTACTTCAGCTGTAGCTGTTACCAGGGTATGAGGAGCCGGTAGAGTTACCTATAGTAATGCCATAGTCAACTGCCTGCGTAGGTACCAGCAACGCGATCTCATAAAGCGGACAATAATATGTACGGTCCGCATGCGCCACCCAGCTTACCTTTTTGTCAACTCTCTTAGTCATTTTTGCTGCAATTTTAACCTCTGCCAGCACCTTAACTTAAAGTTTAAACTTAGGTTATAAATAAAAGTTCAATAACTCTGCTCTTTGCCAAAGTTGGAACCAGCTAACAGATAATTATGTTTTCAACTTTACTCTCCGTGTTTCTACTATCTCATAATCTTGTACGAACTTTCTGAAATATTACCGTTGAGATATATTCACGTTAGATGTTGGATGTTACGAATTACATGGCAAAAACGAGCTTTTCAACCAAGTCTTCAATCCTTTCACCTCACAGATGGAACTGGAATACACTTCCAATTAGCGACATTCCAGGAAAAAACTCATTCACTTTTAATATAACTGCCCGTTGAATTTTCCGGGTTAAAGTAATTTTATGCTGAATCTTTTGAAAATTAGGGTGGAATGCCACTAGTAAAATGTCGTTGCACAGAGTGACTTTGATAAAAAAAGACAAATTTAAAAAAAATATTCTATGCGATGACAGCAACGGATATTAAGGTAAGGACAGATTCCATCCACATCCACATCAGCCTATATCAGTCCACTGCTGGAAATAGGCCTCCCCTAATAAAGGGGGATATACCCATAATCCCCACGCTGGGCATGCGGGTTGGGGATCGCAGGGCACAGCTTCTCGCACCGCCGACGCTGCTGCCCGTCAGTGGCCAGGAGATTTAGCTGTGCCGATGTAGGCTGTGCTATGCCGCAATCAGCCGGCCGCCAGAGCCCCGTTCGTTGTTTAGCAGGGTGCACCACGTGCAGGTGGGGTTGGCTTGGGTTCCGAAGATAGGGGTTGGAACCCTGTACACCCCCAAAGGACAGATTAATTTAATTAAAATAATGTTGTTCGGAATCGAGAATTTGAAAATTAGGGTGGAATACCAGTACTCAAATGTTTTAGTCCAGAGTGACTTTGATAAAAAAAGACAATTAAAAAAAAACATTGCGATGACGGCAATGGATATTAAGGACAATAAAAAAAAATGCTGTTCGGAATCTTTTGAAAACTAGAGAGGAAAGCCACTAGTCAAATGTCTTAGTCCAGAGTGACTTTGATAAAAAAGACAAATAAAAAAAAACAATTCGAAGAGAGCAATGTATAATCCCATTAGCTGTCGCTGTACCTGATTGGGTACATCTGATTGTCATTTTTTACTTAAGGGCAGATTACATTTTTTACTTAAGGACACATTGCACTACTAATAAAATAAGAATTGTTATTTGTAGTGAGCTCTTTAAGAAGTGGGCAGAACATCAGATATTCCTTGTAATTGTTCCATGTTCTAGTATTACAGCTTGGATGATTTAGACGGAAGGGTATTACTTAAGAAATCAGTGAAAAGAAATCAGTGCAGACACAAAGCGATCAAGTTTTGCACAAAGATATTTGACCAATGGCAAAAAGCAACCCACTAAGAAATTTGATCAATTCTTAGGTAAAAAGTTTATCCCTTTGCCTAAAAATTGTTCGGCCTTATGGCCAAGACTAATTTTTGATCAGTGGCGTACTACCCTAAAGCCCAGCAGCCTTTTAACAGAGATTATAAATCACGTTTTTGTCACGGATTTTTTGTCGGATGTTGCGAGAGCCACATCAAATGAAATTTTAAATGTAACTCGCGTTCGCTCTGAATGTTGGATGTTAAGTTTGGCGAACAGCTGCATGACCTTTGCAAATTGTGTTACGAGAGAGTAATGAGTTAAGTACTTTGCAATGTACCCGCAGGTCGTGCCTGGGTGCTTGGCTGTGTTTGGTTGGGTTCTCTAGCCAACTGTATTCTACGTCTAGGTTTGTTTAAAATTGAAAAAATGTGTAAGTAAACATTTTTAGAGAAAAAATAACGGTATCATATTCATATTCATATTCATTTATTTAATTCGTCCAACTAGGATCATTACAATTACATTACAATTAAAAATAAAATAAATTACAAATTATTAACGTTCAAATAAAAGACAAACACATATTAAAATTAAATTAAAAAACAAACCTTTTTAGAACAAAAAATAATACTTAAAATGTATTGCTGAGCAGCGGTGCAAATACTATTGTAATAAAATATTAATTACTTTTATCTAATTTGATACTATAAAAAAATAAACCTAGTAGAAAATGATTGATTTCTAGCTTCCGGCCGCGGCTTAACTCACGTGGTACCCAGATAAAAAGTAGCCTATGTGTTAATCCAAGTCATAAACTTTGTATATTCCAAATTTCATCCAAATCCGTTGAGTAGTTTTCACGTGAAAGAGTAACAAACATTCATCCATACATACTCACAAACTTTCGCATTTATAATAATAATATGAAGTTGTTATAAAGTGATATGATGTGATAATTGTATTAACAGCTTTAATAAGCTCTATTACTGTACCTACAATTTAATCAAATAATATGTCTTAAATAAAATAAAATATAATAAAAATAACAATTCCATAGATAAATAGATCGCATGTGTGAAAACCTAGTGATACACATTTATCTACTCAAAAGTTTAGTTACGTCATATTTACTATATTTTTTCAAATACATCTCATCAGCGTGTCACGTTCAATAAATTAAAAAAAACTACAGCTAGTACTAACCTTGAGCTGGCGCGTAGATATTTAAATACAGGCAGTCCTCCGACTGATTCGTCAGAAACGGGAGTATCCTCTTCAAATACTCCAGCCTCCCTCTCGATATCCTCTTGAGCACCGCCGTCTCATTCCTTATATCTGGAAGCACTTGGGGACACACCGGACTAAACTCCTCGGCGATCTTCACACCTGACCATTGCGCGCCGGACACCGGAGGCATAAACCGAAGGGAACCCACAGGCGGCGATGCATACGGCACACCGCGGAAAACCTCCACCGGCTCCAGAAATCTAGACTCTGGCGTCACGATAAACCCCCGTATATCTCCATACTTTGTCCTCACTACTCTAGAGCTTATGAACGGCGGTGGCGGTTTCTCTTCCATCGTTGAATCCCCGCGAACTAATCTCGTAGTCAGTACTGGAAGCGTGACGAAGTATAAAATACTTAGAAGTATCATTTTTGTTGTTGACAACGTCACTTTTCCGAGTACTGACTGAGCTCCAGTGCTATAAGTTTACCATTTTGGGTTCTGAAGTTGGAGATTGTTCACTGGTCAATCTGGAACAATGAGAATATTGGTAAAATATATATCTATATATCTGCCACTTGCAGTTTAAACGATCGATGATTAGAATGTCATTAGTGCTGTCATGGTTTTTGTGTATGTAAATATACGGGGTACTTTTAAGTAAGTAAACTAGCTTCTGCCCACGGCTTTATGGCCCTTTAATATAGCCGAAAAATTAATGATTTTTATTGAATGATAAATTATTCCCTTTGACTGGTCATAATTTGTATATTTTTTGAGTTCAATGAAGTTTTTAATAATAAAACATATTAATTCCTGGCTTAGAACTATAAATATCTAAATTGTGCAAAGTTTTAGCTTATTCCATTCAGTAGTTTTGGCTTGAAGGAGAAACAAACAACACATAATATCTTCACAAAACTTTCGCCCTTTATTTGTAGGATAAAGAATTTCCTCGATGCGTGGAATATTTGATCACCTAAATAAATATGTAATATCACCGACTACGCTGTACAACTCCCTAAAATGGATAAAAAAATAACAGATAAACATAAATCCTCAAAATATTATTTCTACAAATGTATTATTTTGGGGAAATACAGTTCCAAACTCTGTAGTCAACCCTACAACTATTGACTTAGAAACCGGAAGAGCCTGTAAGTTGTGTTTGTCTTTTTCACCCACGCCTTGAGATCAAAGGTCAGACTGTTTGTGTCATCATCAGCCTGTTGAAGTCTGTCACTAGACTAGCTGTTTTTAGGGTGACGTTACCGAACCGGTCAAACGAACCTTTATGGTGCCGCCTTGTCCGTCCGTCTTTCCGTCTGTCACAGCTGATTATTTCAGGAACTACATAAGCTACCGACTTGAAATTTGGTGTAGATTTAAAATGCACTGACTGAATAAGATTGCCATTAAAAAATTTAAAAAAATATTAACATTTTCATCCCCAAAATAAGAAACGTCAAAATTTCAAACTGGTGCCAATAGGTTGAGTGGCATATCATATGAAAGGAGTCAAGTAGCCCAGTTTAAACCAGTTTTTTTATTATTTAATAGAATGCTTGTTTTTCATTTTATGAAAAACATTTAGGTCGAGTTGGGTATCAAATAAAAAGGCTTGATTTGAACAATATAATTCCGCTTTAATTTTTTTTTGATATCATGCATAGTAAATGAATAATAATAAATTTAAATAAAAAAATAATAATAATAAGAAACCTGAAATTTATAAATATTATAGAAGTATATCTATATTTTATAGGAAAACTATAGCAAAGTCTCCAGCTTATCTGGTTTTGTAGAAACCTCAATAAATATAATGACAGCTGTGGTCAAGCTATAAAGCAAGTTACACCGTCAAATCATGTTATCTGAAAGGCCCATTGCCCATTCTAAAGCCGGTTTTTATTTTTCTATAGTATTGCACTAATAAGTATCGCACGCCATTGACGTCACCCGCGGTGAACGAGTCAACTCGCACTTAACCGATCTTGTTTTACATTGGCTAGGCTTTCGTTTGAACACCAACTCTCTTGTTAACTAACGTTGTGGTTTTAGATAGAGCACGAAGGTCCAGAAGACACATTTACTTTAGACTTAAACCCCTTCATTTCAGAACAAAGACTAAATATAGTCCATATGACATTCTATATACAAAATACTAAATTTAAATGAAGACTATCTTTAGTCTCCAATTTGGAATAAGAGAGAATTAGTCCCTTATTATAGTTATCAAGAATTTTTTTGTATTTATCCTAAGATTTTTTCGAATCTTTTAACTGTATTGATGTGAATTATATTTTGCTATCATGACGGAAAGAATGTAATGTGTAGGCTCTATAATTCTCTGCCAAAATCTAGCCAATTGGACCCCCTGCCTAAATTCAAGAAACAGCTAGTTCAAGTTCAAGTTCAAGTTCATTTATTGGTAACAAAATGTGGTTACATGTCAATGGGTAACTATGTAGTAGATACATGGGCATTTTACACTATATAATTAAATATAGGTAGCTAAGTACTGTAAGTAATTTACATTGTTTTAACGATGATAAAATAAATTAATTAAGGCTACAAGAACTACTACACTAGTACATATGTAAATCAATATTTTACCTACTATATTTTGAACTTTCTGCATGTATACAATGTCATAATATATCTATGAAACTATTTTCGATCCTTATCTTTGTTATCTGTTAATTTAATTTTTTTGCTTTATACTTCTTATCTTTTTATAATTTAATACCTAACTGATACATTTTTGGATTGTTACCAACTACACTTTTAAATTTAGTTTTATGTTACTAGATTGCTTATTAATTAATTGTTATAGTGTGTTTTCTAACCAACCTAGAACCTATAGAACTTACTTTGTTGTCTTGTTGCTTATAATGCGCATGCTGTGATACCCTTTAATTACGGGTGCACTGAGACTTTTATCCTTTTACATGTTATTGTGTGTGTGTGGTATTAACCTGTGTTGGGTGTCCTTATAACTAAAATAAAAAATAAAATAAAATAAAAATAAAGCCCCATATACTCGCCCTGTGCCGAAATAGGGGTTGGCTCAGCATGTGCTGAACGATGGACGCTCAGCGCTGTTTTTCAGCCAAAAACCTATGTATTAGTTGGCGCTACGTTGTTTTGATGAGTTGAATCATTTTTTCAGGTAACAGATTTTTTATTTGGATGGGTTTTGCTGTGCTTTATCACACCACCTTTCGTTTTCGGTAAACTTCTTTTTACACCAATTGTATGTAAATATTCTCAGTTAATAAGAACTATATGATATGTTTGTACATGTGATAGGTATCTCAAAAGAAACTACTGGTATTAATAGATCAAATATCTGCCAGCTACCTCCATTACAAACACAAGCAAAGTGAATATATCGCAGTATGCTAATGACTAAGCCGTCTCACTAAACTTCGTACGTCAAGTTCATTAAATTAGATCGTATAGTCCCTCCCTACACCTCGTCAGGTAAAACACGATGTCTCGACACGAATACTTGAAGGTTGTTAGGTTCTTTACTACTATTGATACGATTATTGATACTTTAGCAAGCACTGTAGGGAATTCACAAATGTTTCAAGCATTTGTTTGTATCGTAAGCGAATCTCAAAATTTTGGCCAGTGAGAAAACGAAGATCAAAAATTATGCTAGTCAATGGTTAACATTTTACGATACGCTGATAATACGAAAGGTTTAATTATTCGTGAATCACCATGTGTGCCCCTTATGTAGTAAATTGCCGATTTGATTTTGTAATGATTTGTGCAATTTTGCGTGTGTACTTAATGTAAAAAGACACCGTAGATAGTCTTCTTACATTAAGTCCACATCATCATTTATAAGTATACATCTTGGATCCTGATATAACATTTGATCATGAAGGGAAGAATTTAGCGTAAAACAAGTGTCATTCTTATTCTTATTAATTTCATTCATTCTAATTAATTTCATTGTATATTATTTTTCTGTCTTTTCCAAATAAAATCATCGCCTGATCATCACATTTAAATAAAGTCCTATAGAATAGTAACTTATATGTGTGAAGCTGGAAGATGGAAGCATAAAGATGTGAGAATTTATATAGGAAAACTAGATATGCTAATATTATTAAATAATGGTATATTGATAAAATTGATAATATACTGCTAGACAAAATGACAATCTTGGATCACCTTCTTCCTTTACATAAACCCTTCATTTTGAACTTGAGCAAGCTTTAAAACGCTAAGTCAGTTTAATCCCAATGGATTCTTATAAACTTTCTGCAACGAATGTTAAAATTTCATTCAAAGTTTTTTGAATAAATTCAGTGTTTTTTTTTCCGTTTTACGAAATTTAAAAATATAAGTAAAGAATAACAATACACAATTGTAGCTTACAGATGACGTTAATTGGTATATAATAAAACAAAATATCACACCTACAAATAAAATAATAATTTTCATTGGCCATTCCTCAATTTTTTGCAATATGAAGGCTTGCTTCTGACTAACCTTTGGTGTCCTTAATATAATTGCGTACATTTACTAAATATATTCGTCATGTGGATGTAAAAATTTCACTGATATTTTTAAAAAATAACATTATCATATAATTATTTGCGTACAGTAAATAAAGATATCCGTCATACGTACAAATTATAAGGATATTTTTAAAAATTAAAAAAAATTAGTTCCAAATCTTGTTAGTTAATTGTCTTGAATATATATTTTTTGATTAATTACTATCCCCAGACTTCTGACGTCTTCTAAAGACTGGGAAACTTTAGCGCAAAATCGAAGTGGATGGAAAAAATTGGGGTAGGCCTTTGCTCTACATTGGGATGGTTCAGGCTGACAGTAATAATAAATAATGCTGGACTATCACACAGCAACATGTAGCCCCAAGCTAAGCAGAGCTTGTGTTATGGGAACCACATGATTGTTATATTACATATATACATTTTTTTTGTAAATACATACATCATACATAGAATAGTAATAATAAATATTAACCATCCCGGGTGTGAGTCTTTAGTGACTTCTTTCAGCGACTAAAAATATTAATAGAACAATAAATTCTGATTTACCTATAATGTTTTTAGTAGTACCGATGGGTGTAAAAGCCCCCACACTCAAACGTCGAGTCTTGTTAGTTAGGTTTCAATCAAAACGGAAAGCTTTTAATTATATCCGCTTTGCCTGTGTCATGATAATATTGACAGAATATTTACTAAGTTGTCACGTAACCTTCTTATAGAACGGGAGCTATATGGAAAAGTTATATTATTATTATTACAAGTTTATATAAATCATCAGTATAGAATATAATATTTTTTATACCGCACAACACACAACAATGCACAGCAGAAACTTAAGATACATAATTAATACAATCATTATCTATGCATATGTACCTATGTAGTTAAGTTATAAAAAGATTTTTGTACAAATTTTATGAAAATAAATTATTCTTATTACGATCAAGACCGTCGCAAAATCAATGCACTAAAGATATGATGCTGGATACGACTCCTGAAGATCCCCAGATGTTCCGCACAAACAACACAATCTTATAAGAACTTCAAATACAGAATAAACTTTCATCGACTGAGCAACTACGAATCTTGAAGTTCTTTGGACACATATTCTGAAATGGACTCGATCGAGAGGCTTGTGGAGCAAGGCCAGATAGAAGGGAAAAAGGCCCGTGGCTATGAAAAAGGCTTCCCAGACCACCATAGTGCAGTGTTCTCGCAATGTAACTAACCGACACAAATCAATGCATCGCCAGAGCGGCAGCCCTCGGAAGGAAAACCGAAGACGACGACCCCAATGTGGATACCATCAGCACAGCCACGATCACTCTGCCAGACCTTCTTCTGACAAATCTTCACGGCAGAAGTTCACGCACATTGAATGCATACCTACTTGTTTTTTGTATGTTTTTGATGTTATCTTTTTTTTGCCTACTTGTTTATATCATTGTCATGTTATTTGTCAGAATAAAAGACTTTTCTTTCTTTTCTTTCTGCCAAGAGTAAGCGACTGAGAAGAGATAAATCATCATTATCCAGCCCATAGTATAGCTATTGTTATATAAATATTACAATAATATAAAAATAGCAGTAGACCATACATATTGCTGTCGTAAAGCAGGGTTGCGATGTTTCGGTTCTGGGTTCGGGTTTGGGTCGGTGCTGGTGAAATTACAGGCACAAAAGGCTTATCACCTTCATGGCAACGTAGAGCTCTCCAATGTAGGGTATGTTCCAAAAAATCGTGACCTATGATAAGGTACTCTATAGGTAACTAGCTGCCCTTCTGCCCGCAGCTTCACTCGTGTAGTACCCAGATAAAAAGTAGCATATGCGTTATTCCACATTTAGAAGTCCACTAGTCAACATTTTCTATTCTATTCTGTTCTTGTTCCATCCTCAGGATCATAAAAAACCTATAACGACAAATACTAACCTCAAAAGAAGTTACATTTTTCCTAAACTTCCCAATAACACAGAACCAATGAATCGACTCAACGAACCATTTCTGTTTAATATAAAAATACTGATATCTACCGTTTAAAAAGTTGTCCCGGTCCCGGGTAGGGACTGATTACCATAATTTGTTTTGGACGATAGTGAAGTTTTTGAGGAAGACTTATTTCCATAATCGATTTTAACCTGTAATGTTCCGTGGGAGATGCTTACCGGCCGAAATAAGGAGCTGTTTTATAATTCAACATTTTTTAAGATTTTTAATTTGACGACTGAAAAATTCTAATAAGTCCCTCATTTAAATTGTCCAAAAATATTGGACACGCATTTGTTCAAGTGCGTTGAAGTTTCGCGTGACGTCACGGCATAGTACACTAAGTTCAAAACTATAAAAATCCATTGGTGGCTAAGATTCAAACCCACGACCTCCGGATTAAATCAGGTTACATCCCACTAGACAACCACAGCTCTAAGTTGAAGTCTACTCTAAAATTGCGTTCTAAGCACTACGGAATCTGTATTGTAAGAAAAAAATTGCTACCACTTGATCATAAACAGCCTATAGCAGTCCACTACTGGACATAAGCCTCCCTAATGAGCGCCATTGCACGCTGTTCTAAGCTCGACGCATCCAGCTTCTACCAGCAGTCTTTCGCAGATCGTCACTCCACCTGGCCGCAGGACGTCCTATACTATATTCGCCGAGCAGCGGTTTCCACTCAACTCGTCCACCCCAACATCACCCCAAGGTTCTTCGGCAGATATGGCCAGCCCACCGCCACTTCATCCACTTGATATTATACATGTTATAAGTGGAGGCGCGTGTCAATTGCTTTAATGCCATCCAAAGGACCCGCATAGCGAAATTTATGACCAGGGTTGGTTTGTGTAAGAATGCTATTATTGCAAGTATGGCAGAGAGGATCTTTCAGTCAGGCGTACAACTAGCATTTTGAAAGTAGGGTGTGTGTATTTTATTTATCTTCATTTTTTTATTTTTGTGTATTTAATATGTGATTTCTTTTTATTAAAATATGGCTCTCATGTGTCTGAAATAAAGTTATATTAATATCATTTAAAACAATAAATTATTGAATACACGATACACCCCAACACATTATTTAAATTCCGTTCCAATCTTCATTGACGGATTCGACTCGGAAACCATTTCGGATCGAGGTATTGGAAGCTAAATGTTCTTGGGTGCACATCGAATGTATATAAAATGCTCTGAGAGCAAAACGTCCTCAATTTAAAATGACTGTTATTCTTCAGAGCACTAAGTCCTTATTACTGAATATTCGCAATGTAAAACGTCATATGAATTGTACGCAATTTGAAATGTACCTATGCCGAACATTTTTCCTCCTCATCCTAAATGTCGGAAACGTTTCTCAAAAATGTCCGTACTGGCCTATTGTGCTCCTTTATATCCGTGAATATTCAGTGTCCAAGAATTTCTTTTACTCTGAATATATTGGAAACTACCCGATGCTTTTACGAGGACACATTTACATGTTTACTCGTATCTCTATGGCCGAATCGAATTTATTGGCCCAATAACTCTGGGTCACTCTGAATAGAATGATGTGTAATGTACGTAGTTTTAGTTTGGAATTTGGGTCAAAGTGTTATTTGGACGTTTTGACACTGTTAGTGACACTGACAGTTTATTTGGTACTGAATATTTAGCAGTGTTTAGTATTGATACTGCTAACGATGTTATGGCTATTCCGCTTGAATACAGTGGACTTTTACATTGGCCGTCATTGGATATTTTTCAAGCTAACCTCAACTGCACGTAGTGCACCCTACTAAATCATGAACGAAGAACTGGCGCCCGGCTGATTGCGGCATAGCACAGCCTACATCAACACAGCAAAGTCCCCTGGCCAACGGGCAGCAGCCTCAGTGGTACGAAAAGCTGTGTCCTGCGATTCCCAACTTGCCTGCCCAGCGTGGGCATTGTGGGCATATCCCCCTTTCCGCAGTGAACTGAACAGACTGGTGTTGTTTTCCTAGCACAGGTCTTGCGACAAGAATGCTACCAACTAATCTCTTTCCTCTTTCAGACTTCTGCGCTGTAGGTCTCGAGCTCGGTCCTCGCCCAGGACAAATATTTTATCTGGTGAACAGAGATGTTTGTTCTGTATCTGTCTGGGTGTTTTATAAAGATGTATGTGTGGTTTTTTACGTATCTATCTATGGCCCACCTGATGCTAGGTAATCATCACCTATCACATAGCATTGCACGATTTTTTGGACTGTACGATGCAACGCCGTGCGTCCATCAACTGATGTGTGATGACATGTCTCAACATGAAGGTGATAAACCTCTTGTGCCTGTAATTTCACCGTAGATCATGTATGTTTATTAGTCTTTAGTACCCATAGTACAGGTTCTAGCTAGTTTGGAATCAGTCAACCGTGTGTGAGATGTCCCATAAATATTTATTTATTTTATTTATTATGTACTAAGTGCAAATCATAATGTTGAGGAAAAAAACAAGGTAAAAGATGTGATGACAGGCGGAAAACATCCGAAGACATCATGGCTGTGCAACATTAGGCAATTAGGGAATCAAGAAGGAGGAAGATGACTTGCCGCAATAACATCATCATCATCATAATTATCAGACGCTTTCGATTCCACCATGGGACAAGCAGGCGTTCTGCACGTCGACATCCTCTTATGCGCACAAAGCGGTTCTCTTCCACCTTTATCATGCGCACCGCCAAGGAGTGACACGCTCTACCCGAGTATGTGTTCTCCGATAATTTTGTCATGGGCGTCTTCAAGGCACAAATGAACAGGTTTCTTCTAGGCAAGCGTGCTCCATCGTAGACTGCATCTTCGCTTACCATCATGCGAATTGTAGTCAAACGTATGCCTATTAATAAAAAATAAAACATCGACCCGCTAGGCATAGGCCCTCTTTGGATTTTGTCATTTGCCTAGATCGTGCGAGCAGGGGTCGTGCATATTGGGGTTCAAGTGAAGTTGGGCAGGACACTTGGCCAGGTGGAGTGACTACATATGTCAGTAGACCTGAGGCTTCATTTACTAACTCAGCTGCGCACCGAAATGACAAGCACCGGTCTTGTTTTTACAATTTCGACAGGTTTTCGATTAACGTTCTTTGAATTTAGACAGATGAAATGTCAATGTTTGCAAATGGAGATCCGGTGCCGACCATTTGGTGCGCAACTGAGGAAGTAAGTCAGGCCTTAGATTTGCTCCAGTTAGAGAAAAACTCTGAAGGATATTGGTGTGAAACCATTAATTTATTTATGTATTTTTACATCTGGCGCACAAAACATAACACAATCAGTATACAAACAATAAAAATGCATAAAAACATGTTAAGAGCTAGATAATATTCCAAAGGATGTGTACACATTAAAATCAATAATTAATTTAAGCAGAAAATCGTACTAAGTAGTATTATATCACATATAAATTAATTTAAACAGTAGATCAGAGTTGGTCACTAGCTCATACGAATAAGAAGAAAAAGAAGTAGATGAAGTGAAATTAATTACTCTTTTGCTAAGAGCGGCTAAAACTTATCTTTTAAATCTATTTGTCATTGAGTCACTGTGATTAACTAACAAATCATTATATTGACGACACGTTATTACAGTGGGATTAAAGAAATATGTATTATTCGTTAGACGTTTAGGGCTATGAAATGAGTTTGAGTACGAAGGACCTAAAGGTTCCTAAAATATGAGTAGGTATTTGTTTGACTATTAATTCAGTTGTGTTTCAAGAAATCATGGGAACTTACTTCAGTGTATATATTTTGTCATAATCAACCATCATTCCACTGCTGGACATAGGTCTAGTTTTGGTAATACGTGAAAACAACGTTCATTTTTCCTTGTAAAATAAATAAGACCCCATTTTTCTAGCAGATAACAAAACGCATATTTTTCAAGATGCCATAACAAAAACATTTCTTGTAAATCTCGAAAAAGGCCCATAATTCATACAAAAACGTGATAGTGAAATAAGCAGAGCTTTGCAAAACAAAATACACATTAGAAAATTAGTATTCCGCAACATTGTACCGTGATACGTGCTCTATTTCCATAATGTGTGTTTTCTAAGTACCTGAGAACAGTGTTCCACAATTCAGAGGTACCTTTACTATCATTTTATCTTCATCTGTCAGCCCCTTTGTTTTCCTAGTCCTCTGACTTAATCAGAGCCTTTTTCTACTATTTTATAATATTTGACTCAGACAAATTATTCAGCGACCTGCTTATACTAAGGCTAACTATCTGCCTAACTAAACATGTTAAGGGGATCCGTGTCCCATCTGGAACCATTTTGTTTCTGGGAGGAGGGAATAATTGATCAGGGTATTTGATTTTATTTTTCTGATTGTACATACAACTTTATTTTCTAGTTTAAGCTACCTATGGTTTACAATATTCTTCCATTGGTGCCCAATGCATAAAAACGGGACCCTATTTTTTTAAATAGCTAAGTTTTTGACCATTGACACTCTCAGGAGTGTCACAGCTGATGATGAGGTCTAAAATGGAGCATGTTTGCCTAGAAGGAATCGAATATTACTAAGATTTCGTCAGACTGTCTGTCTATCTGCCACTAGACTGTATCTCATGAACCGTAATAGCTAGACAGTTGAAATTTTCACTGATGATGTTATTTCTTTTGCTTCTAAAACAACAAAAAACAGAATAATACATTTTTTAAAGTGGGTTTCCAATACAACGATACGGAATCATGAAGGATTCCGTATCGTTGTATTGTATCGCAGGTCCGACTCACACTTGGCCGGTTATACACAGTTTTTGTAACTGCTCACCTTACTTATACCTAAAAAACAGCTTCATCATCCTCATCATCATTCCACAGCAGTCCTCAGCTGGACATTGGTCTCCCCTAATGAGCGCCATTGCGGCCTGTCCTCAGCTCGACACAAAACAGCATAAGTAGAATTAGTTGATTACTGATGAGATGTATTGATTATTTAAAAAATATATGGAATAAAATAAAATAAATGAAGGAGGGCTCCCATACATGTATGGATAGTAAATAAATAAATACATTTTATTTCAGGCAACAAAGAAAAAAGTACAAGGTGTTAATTTACTTAATTTAATAATGGTTCGGAACCCTTTGTGCGTGAGTCCAACTTATACTTGGCCAGTTTTTTCCTCGTTGCAATATTGCTTTGATTACCAGTAGTGCCATTGGTGATTTTAATTCCCTTTTGCGATACTAAGTAAAATTGCAGTAGTTGTAAGTAAAAGTTTAGGGACATTGAAAGAGGATGTTCAGTATTCATTTCTCGTCCTAAATTTCTCAGTTGGCTTAAAAGTTACCAAGTCAAAGTATTAGGACAGAAAAATGTCTGTTGTAATGGCTAGCAGTCTTCAAAAATCAGACCCTTCGCACTTACTAACCTGATTAGGTTAAGTGTATAGTAGCTAGGTAGGTCAGCTCCATTATAAAATAACCATCACAGATAATAAATTTCTCGAAAAGTGGAATAAAGTGGCCACCTGAGCCTGTATAAATCATTTAAGATAGATGTATGCACTTAAAGAGTTAATATTTTATTTTCGCAGATAATTTCATGATTTTGAAGCATCCAAAAAAATAAAAGTGTGTATAATGAAACTCCGGAACTAAGTATGTACTAATAAAATTGCTTTCAAAATCAACACTATTTCTTTTTTTTTTTCAAAATCTGAACGAAGCTCTAGCCTGGTCCAGGGTGCAGGGTTTATCAAAAGTGAAATAAGCATGTACTACAGACAATACTTTATTTCGGAGGTAGACCAAATCACAATATTAAACAATATTCCTTATACAATAGCTAGAACGCTTCGTTAGTGCGATGCAGAATACGTCAATATTTAGCAACTCCATCTATTGTCTATTTGAGTTAAACTATTACCATACAATTCCTAACAAAATCGACAAATGAAACCCATTAAAGATTATGACCTTTCTGCAGTATACCACCGCCGTAGCATATTTGCTATATAGTATAGTTATATAGTAATATAGCATACAATAGTATAGCAGAGATCTAAGATAATGGTCTTGTAAACGAAGTTACGCGGAAGTTAACAAATCTCTAATTAAAAGACACCTGAGTTTCGTCACACTGGTTAATGGTTGCTATAAATAAATACTAATGAATAGCATGAATACGCTTGTGTGGAAAAGTGAGTTTACTTAATACGTTGAATTAATTAGTGAGTACATTCGCGAAGACAGGTTTCTGTGTGTTTTCCGTTTTATCTGCTTGAGTCAGTCGTGTTTGAACGTGGTAAATGAAATCTATTACAGAGAGATTTTATTGAGTAATGGCAAATATTTTTATAATTTATATACATACTCTTTTTTAAACAAAGAGCAAAGAGAAATATGAAATTATAACAAATTAGTTTTTATTTTCTGTATTTATCTGTATATATTACTTAAATTGCTAAAATTGCATTTTTCAATTTTTCCCATGGATTTGATTCGAAAAGCCCTTATTCGTCAATTTTTCTTTCATATAACATTTTTTTTTCCTAAATAATATACTATTCATGTTTTATTTTTTTCTTCTTCTCGTATATAACTAATCTGCTAAATTTGTATACCTTGTTTCAGTTTTGGCTTACTACAGTCGCTGCTGAATGTGAAAAATTGTGCCCAATGGTAAAGCTTGTAAATAAGAAAATAATTATTGTGATTGGTCTAATTTGTTATTTAATGTAATTAAGAAAATAATTCCTGAGATTGGCCTAATTTGTTAATAATAACTCGAAGACTTCTTTAATGACTAATTATCATATTAATTCGTATAAAATAAATAAAATTTGCTATTTATTCCTTTCACTACGTATGTTAAGAGAACCTTACTCATACATTACCTAGGCTTTGTAGGAATCTCTTTCATGTTAATAAAAACTACAATTTCTTTTGATAAACAGCCATCAAATTCTTGCGTGGGTGCTTCAGAATAACGTGAAAAATAACTGCTATTTTTCCGAAAAAACAACGTATAAGAGAGTTTTTAATAAAAATGGTAATACAGATCACGTTTCAAATAAAACAAATAGGGGGTACTAAATGG
Source organism: Horisme vitalbata (assembly GCA_951804965.1). NCBI lineage: Eukaryota > Metazoa > Arthropoda > Insecta > Lepidoptera > Geometridae > Horisme > Horisme vitalbata. The sequence continues at coordinate 1,262,424 of OX638096.1, forward strand.
GGGTAAATAAAGTACCCGATCGGACGAAATTTATTTATGGAGAGTGATGGTTTGAAAAAGCAATTTCGGAATTAGGACTTAGTTTTGTCAAATATTTCAATAGTAGCTTTATTTGGAGATTGGCCAGTGTGTAATAGGATAAAAGGTTTTTGCTGGAACTACTGAAATTAATTTCGTTTCGGTTTGTTATTGTATAGAGACAGGTGTGTTCTTAAATATACATAGACTTAGTATCCAATAAAAGTAAGAGAATAAAGGGGTGATTTTAACAAAGTAAAAAATAATAATAATAAAGTAGATGACTTTATGATTAACATAGCCAAAATTAACAGAAGAAAAATTCTTTTTTAAGTCTGACTTCATCATCGTCATCATCATTTCAGCCATTTTTGGATCACTGCTGGAAAAAATATTTTACATTGTATGGGTCCAGTCTTTCTATCTCTCTCTTGACAGGCCTCATAGCTTAGTTGGTTTGTTAATCTGCCTTCTGCGCTATAAGTCGCGGGTTTGATTCCCGTCCAAACAAGTTTTGATCATGGATGTTTGTCCTGTGACCTTTACCTGTGTTTCTGTGTTCTGTGTGTGTTGAATAAAGTTATATTCTATTCTGTGTCTGGGTATTTTATAAATAGGTATCTATGTATGTTTATAAGCCTCTAGTACTCATAATACTGGCTCTGCCCAATTTAGGATTAGTTGACGGTGTGTAAAAAGTCCTGTATTATTATTTTAAAGGTATTGACCGGCTCGACTTGCTTGGGCAAGGTTGACGATGGGGCCAGCTTTCCCAGAAGATGCCTATTAACTCTCTTTTGGAAGCCGTTAGGGTCGTAAAAGTCAATGGCAAATCAATGTGAGTACGTTTTTTAATCGAGGACTGGGAAGAGAAGTGTCGATCGTTCACTGGCACGATGCGCTGACGACATAGTCAGCGTCATGGGCCGCCAGGGGTTCTAGCGCAGTACCGTGGCAAGTGGTAGGAGCAAAGGGAGGACTATATTCAGCAGTGGGTGAAATTGGATGATGATGATGATGTTTGTCAATTTACTTTTTCATGCCGAACGGATACAGATGAAGTTTTGCACATAAAGTAGTTCTTGACCAGATACTGTTCATCCGGCTTCAGAACCTCGGTACGAGTTGCATAGTTCGAAAACTTTCATAGTTTACGTTCTCGAGTTCAATTTTAAAGTGAATTTTTTGATCATTATTCAATTGTTTTGAGTGATAAACATTGCAATCTGCAAGAAGATTAAATTACCAACGTTGGTTAGCCTTTTCATGTTCGATCAGTTTCAATGTAAAACCAGATGCGTGATTTCCAAAAAAAACGTACCTACATTAAAATTGAGCTCAAAAACGAAAACTAATGAGTTTCCGTTTTACTCAACTCGTACTAGGAGATGCCGCTAGCAGTAGCTGGTACTAAATACAACGATGTTATACTTTAGACTAAATACACAATGTTTTTAGTTGAGTTGTTGTTTTTTTCAAAAATCATTACCTAACGTGCTTTATATAGAAAACCTATCGAGCCTATACCGAGGCAATACTGATGGCAATGATTTTTCATTCGCTGACAAAACAACATGGTTTTGCACAGGAATGAGAGGTGATGATTAGAGAGCGGGGGGAGGCTTTTGCCCATAATAATAAATAATAACTTTATTTTTAAAAGCGTTACAAATGGAAATTTCTAAGATCAAAAATTATTACATGGGTGGGACTTGAACATAAGAACTTTTTCTAAATACGGGAAAGGGGAATTAAAGAGTAGACTGAATAAGTAGATAGCAAGTTTGCATAAGAACTCCGACACCAGAGTTGTGGTCAACTCTGGTGTCGGAGTTCTTATGCAAACTTACTAACAACTATGTGCAACTATGAGCTAGAGGTCTAGCTCATAGGAAGTAAGGGGGTGTATGGGGCCAACCTCCATCTTTGGAACTCAAGCCTCACCTGCAAACGGTACACCAGGGCTCTGACGGCTGGTTGACAGCGGCATAGCGCAGCCTAACACTGGCACAACTAAATCCCTTGGCCGATAGACTGCAGTGTTGGCAGTGCAAAGCTGTGCCCTGTGATCCCCAACACGTATGCCCAGCGTGGGGATTATGGGCATATCCCTCTTTTTATTAGGGGAGGCCTATGGCCAGCAGTGGACTGATATAGGTTGTTGTTGGGTTGTTATAGAATATGTAGCATAGTGGGCGAAAGTCCGCCTAACACACAGAATCATGTGGATTCGATTTCCGCCGCGAGACAAATGTTTGTATGATTTGCAAATATTTGTCTCGTTTGCACCACATACAAAGTATGTATTTAAAAAAAAATGTAATTAAGTACCTATAACAGTCATGTTGTTCCCATAACACAAGCTTGGGAGCTATGTGTAAAAATATCCAGCATTATTTTATTTTTTGGTTATTTTAGTTGGAAAATAGATTTTGTACACGTAAATAGTTAAAGAACCGGATACTGCAAAATCCATCCTCAAAGGGAACTATATCGCCCCTGTTTGGGCGCCATTGTGTCACGTCTTATCTCGAACTGCTAACCGGGCACATTGTACCCCTCTAAAGAACGGAATGAATACGGATCTTTTATACCCTATTTGGTGTAAAAGGGTTAGTATTCGTTAAGTATAGAACCGATTGATTGGTAAATGGTGATTCTATTTGGGTATATTTATCTGTGAGAGTGTGAGAAGTATCTTGTGTATCTGCTCATGCCACCGCAACTTGTCTGTTGGTATCAATTTTTTGCATTTATAATAATATGGTGTTGGATCCATCGACAAGCAACGCACAAATTTTCACACAGGTGTAGGCTTAAGGCCACGGTCATGAAGACAACGGCGGCGGCGCGGGGAGCGGCGCGCCAAAGCAAATCTATGCATTGAAACGCGCCGTTCCTTGCGCCGCCGCCGCCGCCGCCCCGCTCCCGCCGTCTTCGTGTCCGTAGCCTTACGCTCTTAGAAGTATTGTAGAACGAAGCAAGAGACTTGAGCATAGATTCAAAATCTTAAACCCGTTCCATCACAGTTTACCAATCGATCTACCCACGACAATCTATCTCGCAGTTATCATGGACCACCTACCACACACCTGCTCACGTGGTATGTTTTTTTACAAAAAATAGCTAAGCGTTTGACCGTTATTACACCTGAAATAGGTGAAGATATGGTTTAAGATGGAGTAAGACTAAGATTATACTGATCCGGGAAAACAGGCGCTGGAAGAAGTACTGGGATAACATGTAAGTTTTATGTTATTTATTGTTTAGGAAATTGTGGTTTAGCGTGAATGAGTACCTAATGAACATTTTAAAGTCCAATATTTAGTTTTTGTAATTTTAGTTACATGATATTTTCGTTTCGAAAAGTTCCAAAATGTTAAAATTGTAGTAATGGGGCAAACCGTTCAGTAACTTCTGCACTAATTGGAACGGAACTAATGTTTGGCTCCGAATTCTGGCAAACTGTGGTATATCTAATTAATCATTGAAATGGAAACTAATTACATTTTTGTTACATAGTTACCGAAAATTAATGTAGGAGACAATGTTAGTGCCTTCACAACCAAATGTTCAAAATGCATAAAAAATTAAATGAAGCTATTTGTTGTCAAGTGCATAACTTGGAACGGCTAAGGCGATTCGGCTTTTCTTTTTTAAAATATTTTAATCGCATTGAGTTTTTTGCATCGTTTTTGCCTACCACTTGAGAGGGCGCATCTGAGTGATTTTTGATTTTTGAGTATGTTTTAATGTTTGTAATAATTAAATCTTATTATTTAGATTATTACAAAATGATCTGAATAATAAGATTTGATTGGGAAATAAAAAATTAAAACTTCCCAAATAATTGGAATAACCTGGATGTACTTTTTTAAAGGACTTTTGTAGGAACTCAAGATTTGTATAGGACCAGGTTTGTCGGGTCATCATAATCATCAGCCTATAGCAGTCCACTGCTGGACACAGGCCTCCCCTAATGAGCGCCATTGCGCCCTGTCCTCAGCTCGGTCAGCTTGTTGGGTCAGTTTATTCCAAAATGTAAACCGAAGCGCCGTATAAAACTACTACTTTCCGACCGCGGGTTCGCTCACGTGATAAAAAGATGCCTAGATATAATTCTTAATCTAGAACTATATTTATGTTAAAAAAAAACAGCGCAACCCGTTCAGTAGATTTCCAGCAAACGTTTCATTTGACATTATCATAAGGTCAATTTTGCTTCAGCCATAGAGTTACGTACTCAAAATATTCCATGTATTCCAGACTTAAATAGACAAGCACTTACTAAGCACAGGAAGAGCTACATCCCCGCATAAAAAGACACGACATTGTAAACTCCATTCCTTTGTTGCATTAAAAAGTTCCTTCTATTCCCGCTATTTCCATTATAATATGCGGAGATCGTCATTTGTCATGCCTATAGCTAGGTAGGAACGTTACAGAGGAATGAATAGAAATGTCTGGTGGGAAATTGCGGGCTCATGCCTACTGTTCGACCCTGTCTCACTGCAAAATGCTCTATTTTCAAGTAAGCTTTATTTCAACGACTTTAGACTTGACTTGGCGCGGAGTCTGAATTAGTTTATCGACTGTGACGTTTTGACGGTTTCGAATGAAAATAGGCGGGGTTATGTGTTCAATTGGCCTGGTATCCTTCTAGAAGGAGCCAAGCTACTTTAACTAAAATACCTACTGGTCGAGTCTGTTTCACTAAAAAACTCTATTTTCAAGTAAGCTAACAAAATTTGTGAAATAATTGTGAAACTTTTGAACCTTTGAAGTACGAAATACAAATTTTGTAGTACAAAATAGTACAATTTTTTCTGAGTCTATTCATGATCTCAATTACTATAAATCTCTCGTGGTCGTGCCAGAAAGGTACTACCCAGCACGACCAAAGCCACTATGCTATATCTTCAAAACTATAAGGGTACAAAATAGTACATTTAATTACATGAATTTTTACCACAAAAAAAATTACTAAAAGCTTCTATGGTCGTGCTGGATAGTATTACACAAATAATTTAACGACTTGAGAATTGACTTGGCGCGTGTCAAATCAGAATTAGTTTATCGTGGTTTATCGAGTGCGACGTTTTGGCGGTTTCGAATTGAAATAGGTCCTCCTATTTCAATTCAGTATCGGACACCGATACGATATTGGAACATGTAAAATGTATGAAATATGTACCTATCTTTCGTATTGTCCGGCCCGTTATCAGATACCGGAGCCGACAATTTCATGCATTTTACTTGCCCCTATCGTTTCGGCGTCCTATACCAATATCGGATCGGATAATCTGGAAACTCTCTTAAGTGTTCAATTGTCCTGGTATCCTTCTAGAAGGATCCAAGCTTTTGAAATAAAGTTTTTGCGATGCAATTAGCAGTTATTTTAAAACATTCCTAAAGTTGCCAAATTGAACCCGTCAATTTTCATTTAATTGTATTTCTATAACGATGGTTTTTTAAAATCTCAAAAACAACTGCTGGTGATTTTTAGGAACGCTTCGACAAAATGGCGGATCACAATAAGACAACACAACACATCCCGACACTATTTAATTCTAGATCACTTGTCAATATTAGATTGATATGGAAAGGTCTCGAACTTTTTTAAGATAATTGTCATAGATTTATGTTAGATTTTTTACGAATTATGGATTCACGAAGAATGAATCTATAAAATCCATGAGTTAATAGAAACTCCTGACAAGTCAAATTCTTCTCAGATGCGGAAAGACAGCTTAAGGTTACATTAAGTCCCTAAAGTATAGTTGAACACTCGATATCCATTATCAACTCGGTACCGTATATACGACCAGAGCATGGAACATCACTATAATAGGATTATCGATTAAATCTACGTTTGCGAGCGAGAACGGGATAATATAGGAAATGCGTCTTAGAATATGAACGAATAAGTATTATGTAGGTAATACTGTTAATATCCACCCACAGCTTTAAAAATTGTGGTTTAGTGTGTTAGTGTGTGGCTTTCGGGCGGCCTAAAAACTCCGACACCAGAGTCACTAGCTCATACAAGGAAGAAGAATATGTTCGTTCCTACTCAACGTGATCCTACTCCGTTACAGCTGAACGGATTTATATAAAACTTGGAAGGTACCTACATAGTTTGTGATCAAGTCCACGCGAATCGAACCGGGGGCAGACGCTAGTCAAAAATACATTAAAGGTTCCTTTTATAAATTCAGTACCTATCAATGTTTTCGGTACTTTATCTCCAGGTATCGTCACGTACTGTAATGTACGAATCACACTTACCGGCGCGCGTCAAAGAGCATCGGAGAGCATTTTGTAAAATGCTAAAGGAAATTAAAACCTCCACAAAGCAGTTAAGTTCCTTATTTGCATGCAATTTACACAGCTTTGAGCTTTGTTAAACACTGACATAGCTAGATTCGATAAGATTTCGTAAGTAGATATTGCATGCAAATAAGGAACTTAACTGCTTTGTGGATTTTTTAATTTTCTCTAGCATGTTTCGAGGCTCTCTGAAGCGCGCTGGTAGGTGTGAATTTTACAACGTCATCAAGCATAATACACCTATCAATGTTTTTTGTATTTCCAGGTACCATTAGTTTGAATCACCCTGTATACGTCATCAAGCATAATAAATCAAAAAATCTTTTTTGAACAGAAATCTAAGCTATCAAAAGTTGGAAACGTTTTTATAAAGTACCTTCATTTACTTTGATTCTAATTAATAACTATGCAATTAACAGTATCCGAATAGCTTATTCCACAAAAATATCAAACAGTTCCACTAAAACAAGCATAAAAGTTAGGAATGGAAGCTGGCATTGTCTCGGCGGAAGCGCCGCCCAGCTCACTTTCAGGAAATTGCGGCCTGGGGCGGGTCAGTCTACACTGCACACGTCACATGCAGCAACATTGACAAGTGCAGCTGTAGTCTTTTTACCGTAGATTTTTTTGAGATTTAATCCGAGATTATTTTAAAATAGAGACGAATTATTTATTTAAAATCAAAATATTCTTTTAAAAATAATCACATACATAACCCCAAAGTAAGCAGAGCTTAGCTTAGTTATGTTATTACTACTCATGTTTATTTGTATATGCATACTCATATGTATATTTTTGAATACATACATATCAGATATGAAAATCACCTAGACCCGAAGCAATAGTTTGTTCTAAGTAATGTTTACCACATAATGAGCTTTGTACTAGTTCCAACTTCAGGTATTATAAGTCAATAAATAAATAAATAAAATAATGCAGGACGTTATCACACAGCATCATGTAGCCCCAAACTAAGCAGAGCTTGTGTTATGGGAACCACATGATTGATATACTACAAACATACTTTTTAAATACATACATATCGTATATAGAAAACACACAGACCCGAGACAAATATCGGCAGAACATGCAAACATTTGTCCCCCCTATTATATATATTTTTTTATTTATAATTATATAAAATAATTATATTATATTTTAAGTACTTAATTCATTTCGATTTGTGCTTACTACAATTCTAAAAGTAAAAAATGGAAGTAATTACTTCTGACTACTCTCTACATGGCCCTCCACTAACAACAATTTTACACATTTAGCTTGCATGGAAGCAACCGAAGTTTAGACAGACGGCTAACGGCGGCGAAGTCTTTTTTTGGTCTCCCAACTAAAATCACCAGTTAGCTCGAATAAATACAAAAACAAAATTATTTTTGGTAATAAAACTCCAATAAATTTACCGAAAAAAAAATTGTTTCCACAAAGTTTTTTGAAACTACTTTTACTTAATACTTAAACTTGATTACACTTATCTAAGTGAAATATTAGAATTGCAATGCAAAATAACCAAATAAATTTTCCTTTCTTCATTACCATTTCTCTGTAACGAACAAGGAAAAAAAGCAAATGTACTAGAAATAAATTAGCTTTTTTACGTTGCACATTATTTAATGTCACACTCATAAAAACATAACGCGATACCAGGTTTTAAAACTCAACTAAATGTAGCATAAGGGACCGTCATAATTTTGCTTAAGCCTTGTCTATAAATTGCACGAACTTTGCGATAAGCTTAGCGGACCAGACGTAGATTTACACAAAAGAAAAATCAAACTGATATTATTTCGAATCGCTGAATTTTCTGAAGAAAAATTTGTGATTATTATATAGATTTGCCTTGATTTGTTCCTGTTCAACTTATTAATTCTATGTTTGAAAGCTGAATGGATTGTAAGTGGCAATTTAATTAAAGGCCAACTAACTTTCAATCGTCAGTCAAACAAATAAAGAGCGTATCTACTACTTAAATTTAAAAATATATGTTATCAGACGTTTTATTGGTTCTGGTTGCTTAACCTGTATTGCACCAAACACAAGTCCGTTCGTGTATGGAATACTGTTCTCACCTCTGGGACGGTTCAGCAAAGTACCAGCTTGAGACCCTTGAGTTAATCGAAAAAAGAGCCAAAAGGCTCATAGGCAACGAGGATTTGGTTGACGCAAGACTCTAGAGCTTAGAGCATCGTCGCCAGGTTGCCAGTCTTTCTGTTTTTTATCGGTTGCATTTCGGAGAGTGTGCCGCGGAACTGCACAATTTAATTCCACCAGCTCCATTTCACTACCGGACAACCAAGCGCTCTGCATGGCGACATCGTTATATGGTAGATATACCTCACATGCGCACAAAGCGCTTCTCCTCCACTTTTATCATGCGCACCGCCAAGGAGTGGAATGCTCTACCCGAATGTGTGTTCCCAGATGACTATAATCTGGGTGTCTTCAAGTCTCGAGTGAACAAGTTTCTTCTAGGCAAGCGTGCTCCATCGTAGACTGCATCTTCGCTTACCATCAGGCGAAATGTAGTCAAACGTAACCCTATTTATTAAAAAAAAAAAACTATTTCGAAATGAACTCACAGGTGATCTAAACATTAAATTCTTTAATTCTTTATTGTACACAGCATCATAAATAGAAATAAATGTACGTAAATGCTATGCACAAAGGAAAGCTTAACCCTGAAAGAGTACTAAGCTGAACCGACTCTATTTCAAGCTAAACACATCTTTGTCATTTTAAAAGGCCGTCAGACCGCTCAGCTTGTCGCTCCGCTTATGTTCGCTTTTGTGTGGCCATCCAAAGATTGCGTGACAGTGGTTAAGTTAAAAGCGTGACGTAGAGTCGACTGGTTTAATTATGTCATTTGACGTATAAACTTTTCGACTACAGTTGTAAATAGGTCGTTTATTTACCTACAGATATTTTGTTCAGATATTCAATCGGAACATGAAATTGAACAATTTTTTTTCCTTTTTTAACGTTTTTTAACCCCCCGGAAATTTTGTCTCCTTTGGTTAGATAGCAGGATATCCATGACAAATGCAGACCATCTGCAGGTGAGGTTGGCTTGGGTTCCGAAGATACGGGGAGGAGAAGCTTGCTGATGCTGCTAAATCTGTGAAAGAGTCCTCAAGAGCACCCATGGTTTTGGCATAAGCCACTAGGACGTAACATCGTGGTGGTTTTGGCCGGTAGGAGTCCGGCATAATCATTCTGTTACCCTGTAATGGAAAGGTATCCATGAAGATTTCCCCACGTTAAAAAAAAAGGGTTCCGAAGATAGGGGTTGGAACCCGTTACACCCCTTCCAAATTCTACTTGATTAAGTACATTTTAGCAATTTTATAGCTCGTTGTTTTACATGTGTTATAAGAGTTTTGATCCGTTTAAACTTGGCTGAGCCACCTTTTCATTGACCTAAATAGTTTCCATAGATACTGATGGCTATGAAATAGAACATATAACAGATTTGGCTTGACGTTGAATCCGTGTAAATGCTGCATCAATATTTAATGTATCCGACCGAACGCTCTGCGCTGCAAAAAGCTAAATTTTTAATGAATCTTAGCTAATAATAAAAATGGGGCAGTTTGTTTATATTTGTTTGTTTGTACCACGCCACTGACCATTATGAAATTTTACATACATGTGGGGTACAAAAAAAGACAAAAGGTAAGATAAGATGAGATAAGGTTCTGAGGGAAAGAAAAATAACCTTAAATGGAAGCCAAGCAAAACTAGTAAATTTATAAAGAAAAATATTATGTAAAAGAAATAGAAAAGATAAAAGATATAGAAAAAATTATTTGAGTTACACAATAAATTCCCAAAAAACAATAAAGTACTTAAATCTAATACAAGAAATAGTGACACAAAAACGTCACCACTCAGCATATGCTGCAGAAGCATGGAAGCTACTGCAGCGCTGGTTTTCAGTGGCTCCACCCAAAATGTTTTTTTATTGATATAACTTTATAACACACCATACAAAAAACTATAACTTATTGAAAAAAGCGTTAATATATACAATGGGCAATTTTATCGTCTAAAGCGATCTCTTCAACATTTTAATCGTATATATAATTTCAGTTTGAGCTAAAGTTCAATAAATTGATAACTTATTACCAGTCATTGTCAAATATTACAAACGAAAACATAACATCTAGAACTAACTGGGCTAGAACTACGTATGTGCCAATTTTTAACTCAATTTGTTCTGATGTATTGACGTGAAGGCGTATATAATACATACATTTTCGTGTTTCACGTCTCTTAGATAAACTTTCGCATTTATACTAATAATAGGATGATATTAGACATTATTAATATGATCTTATTCTAAACCCATATGTTTATCGAAGGGAAATGCTATTATTCCACCATAAACCGGTATTTGTCGAGGCTGAATCAGGCTTGTATTTATTTTCAATCATGACCAAATAGAATCAGATTTGGGTTTAATAAAATTCAATATTTTTTTGTGGAAGCCAATTATTCGGCAATCCGGAGAACAAACGATTATTTGAGAGACCGGTGAAAATATAAGAAATAACAAATTGAAAATAAAACTCATCGAGTGTTGCCATTCGACTCGTTTTTCCAAGTAGTGCGTAAAATATTATCATCCTTTTACTCTAAAGGTGAGAATTTATAAAAAAAGTTATGTTATGCTTGCTAAAAACCAACGGATTGACCTGAAATTTGGCACGTATGTAGTGCTAATAATGACATACATGTTAAAAGCCAATACGAAAACCGACTTAAAAATTCGACTCAGGGCGAAAATAACAAATGAGGATGAAGTTTCTTGAGTTTTTCGAGAAAATCTTTCAGGAATAAAACTTATACAAAAACAAAAACAGAATTTTTAAAATCAGTCCACTATATAGGTAGATGGAGATATCGGTAAGCTTACATAATAAAAAAATATACAGCCGAATATAGAACCTTTTTTGAAGGCAGTACTAGTAACAAATAATCTCTCACTAGAGATCTGCCAGTGAGTGCTGGCATGTTTTAGCAGATTGGCTAAAATACCAGATTTTCTAGTCTAGCGACCTATTGGTAAACAGGTGCCTCTATCCACAAAAAATTCTACAGCTGATAAAAACAAGCAAGCTTTTACAAATCCTTTCCTCTGAATATGAAATTGGGAACGGTATTAAAGATTCATGGGGAAGTTGGGCGAAAGTACGGCGTTCATTATTAATGACATCCAAAAATCGAGACGAGACCGATGGGCTGTGGAGCTGATTTATTAAAGGGTGAAATTTAGGCTTCTCCACTCTCTTGTGAGATTGATGTAGCGTGACGCGAAACGGGAGCACGACTTTGTACCCTTGAATGAATGAACGAATGATGTGGACCTTTGAGTGAATGATGAATTTATTAAGGCTGTTCCCCTGGATTCTAATTCTTACCGTTTATTCTTAATATTTTTCCCTGCCAGGATTTTAGTATATAATTATAGAGATCCGTAGTATTCGCTTTCCTATCTAGATAAAAAACGTGATTTTATGTATGTACCTATAAGTATTTATAATTTTTAGGCCATTACTTATTTCAACCGGAAACGAAAGGTAACATTTCATGTAAAAAATAAAATGACGTAAACAGGCAATACTATAAAGTAATGAGTACTGAAAATGTTTTTTATTATGTGTATAAGTCAAAATAAAAATTAAAAATATTTATAATTACTTCGCGCGACTTAATCCGCTTAGAGATTATTCCCCACTGTACTCTTTCACAGGTAGAATTTTAGTAAAATTCTTTCATAGAACACCTCTTTAATGCAAGGAGCATACCAAACAAATTAAAAGTCCCTAGGACTAGTGGTAGGCTGTACATTGATTGACAGCTAGTCGGTCAGATTAATTGATTACATCATCATCATCAGCCTACAGCAGTCCACTGCTGGACATAGGCCTCCCCTAATGAGCGCCATTGCGCCCTGTCCTGAGCTCGACGCATCCAGCTTCTACCAGCAGCTTTTCGCAGATCGTCACTCCACCTGGCCGGAGGGCGTCTTACACTACGTTTGCCGAGCCGCGGTCTCCACTCAAGAACTCGTTTACCCCAATGGTTATCGGTTCTTCGGCAGATATGGCCAGCGCACTGCCTCTTCAGCTTGCTAATTCTCTGATCTATGTCGACAACTTTAGTTCTATGTCGGATAGTCTCATTCTATCTTTCAGAGAAACTCCAAGCATGGCTCGTTCCATAGCTCGCTGATTAGCTCATTGATTACAATTTTCTATTATTATATTCATACCGCGTTTCAATAACAACGTAATGTCCTTAAAAAATCTTGTACGCCCTTGATCCCTTATACGGCTCAAATGGGTAATACTACTCTCGTTCTCATTATAATTTTATCGACAAAATATTCTCCATTTATACAGCAGGTACATCCATCAAAAAGTCAGTGAAATTGATACTGAATGGGACGATTGATTAACGATGTATCGTTAATCGAGGACTGAGTTAAATAAGCGACAGCCATGTTGGATTTTCATTCAGGTTGGAGTCAAAAAATAACTTTATATTGTGTGCCTGATAAAGCCTCTTTACAGCTTCTAAATGAATGCACTGTTTTTATACGAAAATAACTAAAGTGAATTTTAAATAAATACAAATTATAAAAACGAAATTTTTCATTGACCGCAATTTCATTTTATTTTATAGTTAGTAGACAACGACAAGGAGCGGAGTGTAAGAAAGATCGTATGGTGAGCGCTGCGCAAATTTCACTCACCTTTATTTTTATGACCTTCGTGTTTGAACCTGTCGGTACTGCCACTGATACAATAAATTTATGTACTGCTCATACTAATAGACATCTTCTTAGTCAGGCACTCTTGTCACAGTGATCGTTGATATGATTGTCGAGTTTGACGGCTCTTATGGCGGCTCTGGCAACATTGATCCTATGAATAGCTTGACGGGATCATTTGGTCATAGCGTCTTGTGCGATAGACTTTATAAGGTCTGAACATCGCGTGGGAGAGCGGCGTCGTAATCTCTTGGCCTCCAGTTTGCGTTGCACTATTATTGAACAATATTTATGTATTGTAATCCAATCAAATGACGTTGCCAAGTGTGTCATATGTACAGCTCATGAATTGGCTGGAGCTGCTTATTTGCAAAGTCAAGTAATCATTTCTTGAATCACAGATCAGACTACAATGTTTAAGCTACTCACTAAATAGGAAGACAACGATGAAGCGTTAGTTTTTTATGTTACTTAAAGATGGACTAGCAAGATGCCCACCTGATGTTAATTGTTAACCATCAACTATAACAAAGTATTGTATCGTAGTGAATATGTAGCACTGTGTCTACTATCAATTTGAGGTATGAAGGTTTTAGGCTTCGTGTGCCAGTAATTTCCCCAGCACCTATACCCGGCTTTCAAACCAAAACATAGCAATGCTGTTCCACGCCAAAAATTGCATGATAGTTGTACTTCCTCGGACAATCCCTTTACTCCACTACTTTTAAAAGTTAAAGATCGAATGAAAGGCTAAGAGCATTTTGTGGTAATTTTTTAGCCTAGAAGCCCAATCTATAATCACTGGAGATGTTGATGATGATGATAATGCCTGTGTTGAACCACAGATCTTGAAACAGTCTTATGTTCCGTAGTGAACCTCTACAAGCTGTTGATGATGACCATTTAGGGCTCTCAGGCTTAGAAAACTTCGATAGAAATAGCCATTTTTCGCTTTACCTTCAAACACACATTGACCTAGTCACGGTAGGCTGTATAGGAGTTGTTTGCCAAATCCGAACTCGAGCCAAAAAATAACACATGCTGGGATTGCTGGGTATCTATTTACACAAACAGCAAACAGTAACTTGGCTCGATCGAGTCCGAGTCTCTAAATGGCTTACTATTTCGGTTTTGGTGAACTTTAGGCAGTACATTTAGATATTTACTTAAAAATATGTTGGTTAGAGAATTTTAGTAAGGCTATAAGGCAGAAACACTCCTTGTATAATTTAAGCATGTGATTGTTGGGTGCTATGTACACCTAAAAAAATTCAAAACCTAGAAGTTTTTACTGCTGCACCCCTTTAAGAACTAAATAATCACATCATAATACTCACACTTATAATGCGAAAGATTGTCTGTGTGTGTATGTTTGTTACCACTCAACTCCATAAAGGCTGAAAGGTTTTTGATGAATATTGAAATGTGCTTAAACTCTTTATTTTACTCACATAAACCCATAAGCTATTTTATATCCCAGTGCAACGCGAGCGAAGCCGCGGTCGGAAGTTAGTGTTGCAATTATTTGTATTCCTAATCACATTCTAAGAATAAACCTTCTGAATCCAAATCTTGCTGTATTTTTATTTCGTCTCAAAATTCATACGTCAAATTCTAACGTAATCGATTCCTAAACATAGAAACCACTTTCGTTGTATGGGCTTACATCAATCTCCATATACAATTTGGCAAAGATAATCCAAAAAGGAGATATAATTCCGTAATCTGAATGTCAAGCTATTTTACGCCCGTCCCGAGACCTTCGTTCACGGTTTTATCAATACAAGGTGATCCGGAATATGATATATTTTATAGATTATAATTATTATTATAGTAATAGGTACATAAATATTGTAGTATGTAGGTATTATTTTAAATTGTTTAGTTAAGATCTTGTAATTTTATATACATTTATAGATTAAATGATGAAAATAAGCACACTAGCTCCATCAACCTGGTGCCATAATTTCGTCGAAAGCGTTAAAAAAACTCATAGTGGGGATGTAAGCATAACGTGGCAATTTATCATTACGACCAGCCTAAAGCAGTCCACAGCTAAACATAGGCCTCCCCTAATGAGGCAATTACTTAGGTCTAATGTGGTTATATACCACCACTAATGGTTTTACGAGTTTTGGCTGTGCTATAACGGCAACGGCATCTATGTCAAGTGATTTTTCAGCCGTTTCCTAGCATAAAATCCCTTTAAATAAAAAAATATTCTATATTGTCCTGTAAAATTATTAGCAATCCGACCCGGCTTCCACCACCACACCACACCACACCAGCCTATATCAGTCCATTGCTGGACATAGGCCTTCCCTAATAAAGGGGGATATGCCCATAATCCCACCTGAGCATGCGGGTTAAGGATCGCAGGGCACAGCTTCTCGCACCACCTACGCTGCTGCCCGTCGTTGGCCAGGGGATTAAGCTGTGGTGCTTTGCCGCAATCAGCCGGCCGCCAGAGCCCCGTTCGTTGTTTAGCAGGGTGCACCACGTGCAAGTGGGGTTGGCTTGGGTTCTCAAGATAGGGGTTGGAACCCCGTATACCCCAACCCCTGGCTTCGCATGGGTGCAATTCTGATATAAACCATCCTCTTGAATCAGTATTTAAAAAACCGCATCAAAACTCATTTGGCATACACATTTATTTTTCCGTAGCAACTATAGTAGGTACACTATCTAGGTTATGTAATTTTTTTAAATAACTAACACCAAAGAATTTAACTACCTACTTACATCTTGGCCTTAAGAAATACAGTTGATATCCATTTTTTTCCACAACATCCTACGTTGTAGGTATACATAGATACCTAGCATAATGGGCAAGAAGGTGTAGAAACAATTCATTTTGGAATAGTATAAATATTCAGAAACACCTTGTCTGAATCGATATTCGAATTCGCTCCTCGTGTGATTTCGATGTCTCGTTTGCAATTTATCGCGTCACTTGACGAAGGAATATCGGGTTTTATATGAGCTAGGTATTTTTGGGTAGATCTAGATGGAAATCATTGAAATAGATGGTGATAAGCAAAAATATGTTTCCATTTCGAGTTGATATGTTTTGTGAATATTTATAGTATCGAAGCTTTTGGTTTTATTTGACAATTTAGTACTTATCAAAAATCATGCCAGAATGCCAGAAACTTGGAATATAGTACGAAGATTGTTACCTGCATTAACATATAGGCTACTTTTTTTAACAGCGAATCTTAGCAATAAAACAAAACTTAACAACAATAACAATAAAGTAAATATAACAAGGAATTCGTAACAAAAATCACCGAGCGCGTCAAGACGGCGTGAAAGCAAATCAAGTCTAATTTTTTTTCTGTCTACTGTACGCGCGTGAGTATAGATGGCACTAGTGTGCAAGCGAGAGAACATCATAAGCGCCGCCATTTAAGATTCGTTTTTTTATTGAACCGGGTTATATATGCCTATAATCCCCACGCTGGACATGCGGGTTGGGGATTGCAGGGTACAGCTACACAGTCGCTTTTCCGTCGGCGGTCAGGGTTTATAGCTGTGCTATACCGCAATCAACCTCCTGCCAGAGCCCCGTTCGTTAAACTGCAGGGTGCTCCTCGGGCAGGTGAGGTTGGCTTACATTCTGGAGCTGGAACACCTTCATTATAGCAGTCCACTGCTGGACATAGGCCTCCCCTAATGAGCACCATTGCGCCCTGTCTCGAGCTCGACGCATAAAGCTTCCACCAGCAGTCTTTCTCGGATCGTTACTCCACCTGGCCGTAGGGCGTCCTACACTACATTATCCGAGCCGCGGCCTCCTAGAACTCGATTATCCCAACGGTTATCGGTGGAATACCTTACACCCCGTTAATGGTGAGCCATTGTCAATATTATCAAGTGAAGCTTGCTTTGTCTGCCAGACGCTTGAATACCCGATGCAAATGTAACACTGTAATAATAATGCAACAGAGATTTTCTACCGTAATACTGTTATATTTTCAAATGATTAAACATCAAACAATCAAGCTGTAAATGAAATGAAACATGAGGTTACTATACCGTCATTGTGTTTCAAAAATAATTAAACAGCACATAAAACCAATATACACGCAAGGCCTAGTAATTAACATTACAGTGCGAAATGCACACCATTTGGGTCAGCCAGGCATTGTGCAAAGCTCTGCGGGCATTAGGGCTCTAGCACACGATGACGCAAGCGATGTGCCCCAAATCCACCGAGATTGTATAGTACAATCTCGGTGGATACAATCACAGTCTCCTAGTGAAAACTGTCAAAGATCGTCCGAGTGTCGCAGGCATATATCATATCAAAATGCGACATTTGCACAAATTTTGACGTTATGTCGCTTTAAAAGTATTCAATGTCTAATTTTTACAACGTTTGTGTCTCTAAAGTAAACTATTTCGAAGCCCTAATCACATCTGTTGTTGATTTTCGAACTTTAGTTATACGATTGATTTGAATTATTTCATTGAAGACAATAGACAAATAGTCAAACATTTATGTACTACTTGGCACACAATACAGTCAGGACAGGGCGCAATGGCGCTCGTTAGAGGGGGGGGGGGGGTCTATGTCCAGTAGTGGCCTGCTATAGGCTGATAATGATGATGACACAATACATACTACAACATAATTAAGGAAGTAAAGTAAATATTTAAATAGAAAGCAATCGAATAAATTTGGGTTACGACGTTGACTGCGAGCCTAGCAGCAGCAGCCCGGCTAGGGCAAATGAGCTTTCAGCACTCAATGCGTTAAAATGTCTGGATAAAGTCATACCTTACTTCTTGTATGCTTTAACACATCTGAACGAGACATAATAGGTTTTCCATTGTGTCTGGAATTACAGCTTTAGAGCGTTATAGTCGATGTCTCTACGTAGACAGCTATAACTATACGTTATTCGCGGCAAGTTATGTTTCAACGTGGTGTGAAAGCATTCTGATAGTATTGAGCTATAAAAATATGGAAATGGTTTTTTACGTCCTCACTATTTCAGGAATAGGGAAGACGACGGGTAAATTTTAATAAGTCATTTACATTATCAAAAATATAGGACACTTATTTTTTCTTTTGTCGATTAAACAAAAAATTATTTGATAAAATTAAAAATACGTATCTAATATTTTTTGTGGATCTTATCTTATGCAGTCATTATCCCTATTCATAAATCACGTTCATAGATAATGAAAAGTTAAACCATCTTAGGACCTTTTCTTCTGTAATAAGTTAGACTGATAAGGGTTACCTTAGTGTCACGATAGACTGATACGTTAGCTAAGTGTTGGTGACTCTAAAAATAGATATGTAACCGAACCCTTCGACTCTTGAACATGCTTTATGTTTCCATCAATACCAGTCAAATAAATGATTGCAATATAGGGATTGTACTATGTTGCAATAATTAATTTAACACGAATGCTATGCTAAAACTTGTAATACAATAAAGTGTAATGTAAACCGTAGATATTCGAGGCTTGAAATTTAGAAGTAATGTTCCTTGCATATATTATGGATGCATTTAAGAAAGGACTTTTGGAAATTCAACCCCTAATAGAGGTGCAACAGAGAAAAACCCACTCGGGCAAAGTCACGGGTCTCTCACTAACAATATTTTTCAAAATTTATCTGCTTTCAAGCCAATAGTGTGAATTTACGAGCTGCTCGTTTTGATAGTTTTACAGAAAAAGACACAGCAACCAATATTTCATGAGGTCATAAAGAATCGTCGTAAAACTGCATTAAAATCTGTTCTTCTGGAGTACTAAAAGTGCTTGCGTTTATTATGCGCATTTTATAGTTATGCAATTATGGTTGTGAAGTGTGCAAGTTTACTGGTAAGAATGTAGTTAAATGATATTGATATTCAGAGGAAAATGGAGCTAGAATCTTGGAAAAGCTTCAAGTAGTCAAGTATCAAAGATGTTCCTAACATTACTTAGAGGTTTCTAACATTAAAATCAATCTAGATTTTATTTCACTGAGGGATTTTTTTTAAAAACGATTTCTTAAATAGTCCATAAAATATCTTATTCATTAAATAACTGCAAAAAGTTTATGAAAAGTAGCGTTATATTTTAAATTATCTTACAGATAGTGGTAAATGACCTTATATAGAAATAGAATAGAAAAATATTTATTTCGACTCGGGTATACATCAGAAAATAAATCAATCAACGAGTACAATGCTTAGGTACAAAACATAGGAGTGCTCAAAAATATAAGAAATTTAAAATCCAGCTTCATTTAAACTGTAATCGAATTACATGATTGATTTTCAGTTCTATATACTTGATTTAATAAGCCAATAAAAATATTATGTACGAGTAATACGATTTGTAGTAAAACTTTCTTTAAAAAACTGATTTACATAATTTTAATAAATTGAATTGTATAATTACAACGAAAGTTTGAATTCGTAAGTATTATCCCATATGCGGGAAAGGAGAATGCCGAGAACCCATACCAATTGCGTCAAAATCGAACGTATCCTATAAAATTTATTATATTTTATAAATGACATTAACATTTTCTTTAGTTTTACACACCGACTCGATTAATAATCAAGTAAAAAAATATTTGGTTGATTTGGTTTCCGTTGCACGCCGCCATTAGACTACAACAACCAATGATATTTACGTTGCTATGGCAATAAACATTGATGTAAAGTGTTACTATGGCAATAACCCTCATTTTTAATTATTTTGACAGTAGAATCGACTAAAAACTTATTGGATATTTTTTTGACGCACTCACTTTAGTCTTGGTACCGAGCGCCATACATCAGACGGCATTCTCCTTTGCACGATAATTGTCCAAATGTTCTGAAATCTCACTTAAATATAAGCGATTCAAATTTCCATACAAAAACTTTAAACTTGGCCTTGTAATGTGCATGGCAACTCAAACTGTTAAGCGCAGTCACTATCATCATTACCATTATATCAAGAACAAAGTTCAACCAAATCAGCTGTGCTAGGGTTGCCTCACCAGGGTTTGAATAAAATTATGGGGTAACTTTGCTCTTCTTTTCTTCAAAGAAAAATAATATATTTATATAAGTCGTAAAACAAATCCTTCGGCATTAGATTTACGCCCTTTCATAATAACATACGAATTCAAACTCATCCTGTATAATGAAACAAAAATAACTATGTGATTATGTAATTAGCTTCATTTGGTACATGCCTATTTTTTGCAAGCTTTTATTCCACACTTGAGGTTTTCATTAAAGTTGCCTACGTTAAAATAATACGGAAGTTGATTCAAACATGATAGAAAGGTACGAAACTCGTATGTAGCACAAAATTCGCGCTGGCAGCTCACATCTGTCACCAGAACTAGCACAGTGCCCGTCCGTTGACCCAAATACAAGTAGGTAGTCATGAATCTTACCTTTTTTCCGATGTAGGTATTTCAATCAAATCAAAAATATCTAAATATATTAAACTGCAACGCTGCTCACTGGCTGGTAAAGTCTCTCAAGTAAAGTCTGATTCACTACGACAGCCTACACCGTAAGTCCTATATTAAAATTTTGAGGATATGTTACCTGCATAGTGTGGGGGTGCACTGCATTTCACAAAATTCAGCCCTTGAAGGTGCTCAAAAGTACATAACTTTCCTTTGCGCGCTTGTCCAAACACAGTTACAACAAAATTTATAACTAAAGGGTAAATTTCAATCTAGTAAATAGCTTATTCATTGAATAAATTCAAAACTTGAAAGTCGCGTTTTATTTTCAAATTACGAAACAGATAGTGAGAAAATATGATTGAAGAATCAGACTTAATTCTTTCGACGATACTGCAGCATACAAAAAACTATTTTTTACCAGGGCTAACAAAAAAAAAACAAGTCCTTGATTTCGGTTCATCGTGCTTACTTTTCTATACTTACTCAAGATTTTCTCTCAGAGGGATTATCCCTTAGTAATATTTCATTTCAGACTGGGATTTATTCTTAATATAGCTTCGGAAAGGGGTCCGTCAAGAAAATATCTCTGAGGAATTCGTTTTGGCTTTTCAGAACAGATTTTTGCACCTTTAGATAGTACAAGCAGAATGTAAAGAGTTTTTTTTTGTGTCGTATTAGGTAATGGTCAAATCTGCTGTCTGAGGTTTAAGGTCCCTATTTTTTCAATGGTTATGCCAGGGCGCAGGTTTTTGGGTGGCCTAAAAACTTTGACACCAGAGTTAGCCGAAGTTTTCTATCTGCTCACGAAGGCAAATAGAAAAGATTTCAATGGGTTCACTATTCGATTTATTGAATGCGTTTTTTCTATAGTTTGCCAAATCTTGCTAAATTATTGTCAAAGCACGAACAATGAATGTATTATTCAATCTTTTGTTTTTGTTTTGAATACAATCTCTTTTTGTATCTACCCATTCAAAAACAGAAATAATCAACAAAACGACAATTAAAACGAAACGTAATCCAAATAGCTCTTTAATTGCCAAAAGAATAGCAATCGTAACGACCCTGAAATAAAGGATAACGGGAATCGCTTAATCCAGGCTTCACGCAAATGTTTTAGAAAACCGTTTTCGGTACAAAATCGAAATTATTTTCTTTGAATGAGATTATCGGTTTTAGGGGAACATGTTTGTTATATGTGGTAATGGTTTCCCCCACGCATAGCAAATATGGCTATAGACACTTCGGTCAATGTTTTGTTAAGTAGACATAGACATAGACATAGATCTAGACACATCATTTATTTACCACTTAGCACACACAATACAGAATACATAATATGGTACTAATATTACAAGAAGGCGATAATGGATGTATGTGTGTGCTACAGCAGCAAAAGGGCCTCGACTCAGCATAATGCCTACTGTTGAGGCAGTAGGCGCTAAGTACTCGTTTTATTTTACTTCTTAGTCCAGGGCCTTATTCCCTATGACCAAACGCAAACGTAACGCACCTCGTTACAATATTTGCATGAAATCTGCGTGTAATCGTATTCTCTATGCCCATGTCAAACTTCTTAACGTGGCGCCATGGCATATTTTGAAAACGCGTTTGTGTTTGAAGCATGTTATGACGCCAGCTTTCATCCAAAAAAATTTGACTACCGTAGTTGTACCTAGTATACTTTTTGGGGTAGTAACCTTACTACCCCAAAAAGTATAATAGGTTAAGGTTAAGTATATAGGTTAAGGTTTACTACCTAGTAAACCTTTAAAAAAAAGTAGTAATAATGTTAAAGCGGGTATCAAACTCATAATGAAGAAATCCGTAAGAGAGCCAAATATAACCGACACAACTCTCATAATAAGGATTCTGTAGTGGTAATGGGCAGGCCATATAGCACGTAGACATAGCATTTTTGGTATAGCGACCGCGATCTGGAAGAAGTGAAGATCCCCACTAGATGGTCCGACTAAATCGTAAAGATTGCAGGTAATCGGTGGATAGAAAGGGCCGGAGACAGTTTCGTGGAGGCCTATGTTCAGCAGTTTACAAGTGGATAAGTGGTTGATGATGATGATTTGGTTAACACCCAACAATAAAGAAATAATTTCCATTAAATTGTATTTCTTTTATTGACTTATTTTCTTTTTCTACATCGGTTTGTTGACTTGTAAAATTTTAATATGATAGTTATGTAAAAAAATTGGCTCAAATCCAAGAACCCGTACCTAGGCGTTTAATTCGGCTATCGGCATCGTATACCAATGATTCCGCCATCATCATCATCATCATTAGCCGTTTCGACCCACTGATGGTTATAAGACTTCTTTTGATTTTGCCACTCGCCTCGATCTTGCACAAGTCTGAACTAGTACACGGTTTTTTTAATATCTTCGAACCATATCGGCTTTTGAATTTTAAATAAATACTTATCTTAATAATATCATTTGGAAATAAATCCCAGTAAGAAATTAAAGTGTGCAATAATTTAAATACAGTTTTACCCGAAGGTTGAAATTAAGTGAGCATTTAAATAAATTAACAGAGGTTGCTATTATGTTCTGTGCCCAGTTGGGAATAAAAGCCTTTACCGAGGTCAATGCCCATCGAATGCACTTGACCTGATGTAATGGGTTCAATGACATAATTAATTAATGCCAGACCGTATTTTGCTAGTCTCTAGATAAGCTATCTCTTATCTCTCATTAATAAGTTCAGAAAATAAATCATAAGGCAGTATTTTATCTTTACAACATTCTTTATTATTACTTCTGTTAAAGGACAAAAATAAAAATCAAAATTTATTTATTTAGTTGAAACCATTAAGAACACTAAATCGTCATTTTTTTTAGTTTCTTTTTAAGTCTTTATTGTACTCACACTAACATAACATACAGAACAAAACGGATGATAACATGAGTAATATTATCAAAATAGTGTAATGATATGTTTATAAATGGAGATTTTTTATTAAAAATTAAATAATAATAGATACATAGAAGTTTTGTATAGAAAATATAACTATTTTATTTCGTTTATAAAAAGAGATTAAACAGATTTAAATAATAATGGATAGAAGTTTTGTAGTACAAAATTAAACTATTTTTGTACTTTAACAAGTGGTTTAGTTTTATTAGGAATATCTTGATATTTGAAATCCTCTCAGCTTATGCCTATGAAAGGAAGTTTCTTACTTAATAAATCTAAGGGACAACTCATATTCGGTTAATAGAATCCAAACTAGGCAGACCCTTTACTACCTATGTACCACAGACTGATAAACACATTATATTCAAAAAACACAGAACAAACATCCAAGTTCGCCACATAAAGATGTATTTTATTTGCAGGAATCAAAACCGCGATCTGTCGTCCAAAAGGCAGAATACCCGACTACACTCCGAGTTATGAAGTCATCGAGTTAATCGAATAGAAAATTAAGTTAAATTTAACCCCGGCATAGATAATAGATAATCTGTATTGAATTAGCGCCTTCAAAGCTTTCCATAATATTTAGATAATAATGACTCATTGATAATTATATTAAGGAACAAAATTCCACGAAAGAGCTCATAGTAAAATTGTGAAATCTGCTTTGGCTATAATATTACTAGTTGTTGCCCCGCGACTTCGTCCACGTACAGGTGTTTGCCCACAGCACCCCTTCAGGGTCCTAATTTCAAGGCAACCTTTTTAGTGTCCCCCTTAACCACACTATACAAGGAACCAACCCCCCATATTTCAAGTCTTTAGGATATTTGTCTCTGCGTTGATTGTCAGTCAAGTTATTCGGCAGCTTCACTACAGTTTTATAAATTTACAAGGTTTAATGCATGACAATATCTGTTAAAACAATAGCAATTTGACAATTTTATTTACTTTCTTCTAGTATAAAAAGCCATGTGGCTACGCCGTTGGTTCAAACTGAATCCCAAAGATTATCAACTCGCAGCTTCGTAGCTTTGTACTCGGCTAAACTCATTTTCGTTTCGCTATAATTATCTTTGCCTAAAATAATCGCCAAAGAATTAGTAGCACTTTGTATCGCGATTATAGGATAAGCCTTTAGCTTTATAAATGGGGTATTTAGGTCCAAATGTGTTGAATAATTGCTAGGGTTGACTGGGAATGGTCCATTTGATGTGAGGAGGGTTGGATGGAATTGCTTGTCTAGCCAACCATCTAGAAAACTGTAAAAAATCAATGCAATATATTTTTTTATACAATTGTTCAAGTATCCTGTCAAAATATAATGGAACAATTTTAATGAGGCTTCGTTACAATCACAAAGAATAAAAATATGCAAAGGCTTCAAACAATTTTTATATTTATAATTAATGTTATTCCAGGTCTGGACGAAATAAGAAACCAAAAAGTAACCTTAATTTGAAGAAATTTGTCACATGTCAGGTAAATCCACTCTGTAGTTTTGTCATATAATTGATGATTAAACGAACTTACCAAGTGAAGTTCTATCATAATTATACGTAGCACTCCGTCGGAAAAGATAAGTATCCTGTAATAAAATATTATTCACACATTGTAGTACCGCATAGGTGCCACCGTTCATGCACTACAGTTGGAAGTTTAAAAATGAACGTAGAATTTAATATCCTGTCACTAGCAACATTCCCTAGTTCGCCATCTTGGTAGACCCGTCTGTCATTTAGTCTAGAGTTTTAGTTTTAATAACGTGATATTTCCATTAATCTTGGGTTATCCGGCTCTGCTGTGGGGATGGGTGGGTGATTGATACTTATCTTTTCGGACGGAGTGCTACGTATAATTATGATAGAACTTCACTTGGTAAGTTCGTTTAATCATCAATTATACTTCGCACTCCGTCCTCAAGATAAGTATCCTGTAATAAAATATTATTCACACATTGTAGACGTTGAGAGTTATTTTTGGAAATATCATAGTTACATATCGTTAAAAACTCAGTATGTCTTCTTTTCGCAGACGATTTAAAATTATTTTTGCGGATCAAAAATGAATCAGACTGCGAACGTCTGCAGTGTGACATTGATAGTGTCCTGAAATGGAGCCATTATAATAAATTATTTTTTAATATTGACAAATGTTGCACCATCACATACAGCAAATCAGTTAACCCTGTGATGCATGTCTATAAATTAGACTCTGACACTATGACTCGGGTTAAGTCTGTTAAAGATCTTGGTGTTCGCATGGATCCAGAGTTATCTTTTCGAAATCATATCGTAGAAATATGTAAAAAGTCTTTCCGTAATTTAGGTTTCATACTGAGGCAATGTAACAGCTTCCAAAACATTAACTCCATTAAAGCGTTGTATAATGCATTGGTGCGAAGTAGGCTTGAAAACAGCGCGGTAGTATGGAATCCATATGAAAAGAAATACAGCAGCATGGTTGAAAAAATTCAAAATAAGTTTGCAAGATTTTTATATCATAAATTGTATGGGGTCTATCCTTTTTTCCCTCAATTGTATCCTACTCTATTCGTTTTGGGTATGGTAGGCTATTACAAATTGGAAGTGAGAAGAGAAGTTATGATGGTAACATATATTTTCAAGCTTTTGAGAGGAATAGTGTATAACCCGCGGGTGTTAATGGCTGTCGGCTTATATGTGCCCGATAACTACTTACGTGCGCGGAGACACAAACTCCTTGTAGTGCCCAAAGCTAGGACTAATTTAATGAAAGAAGCACCGCTTACAAGAGCCCTTCGTACAATTAATAAATTATGCGAAGGAAATGATTTTGATCTGTTTGTTATTTCCTTGACGAAATTCACAGAAAGGGCCATCATATTATTAAGTAGGTCTTAAGTTTTTGGTACTGTAATTTTCAATATCGCTTTGGTCTAATACTGTTATGATATTGTAAATGTAATATCTTTAAATAAATAAATAAAATAAAAAAATAAATACCTAATAAGAAAAAATAAATGTATGTACATATTATAATCATTTATTTTATATTAAGAAAAAATTGGTAATGTTTTTCTCTCATAAATTATAATAAACTAAGTATAATTAGTAGGAAATCACATTTCTCATAATTCAAATCATGTAAAAAACAATTAGGAATGATCAGATCAAAAATGATTAAAATCTCTTAAAGAATCATTTACTATGGCTCTGGCCAAGGAGGTATGATCATCATCACCGTCAACTACTATCAATCTGTTATAAAATAGCTCGAATGATTTTGATGCTCCGCTCCAGCCAACGGTCTTTCTTATTATATCAATGTTGATGCCTAGTTGGTGAGTTTTAGAAGTAGCGGCATGGCGGGTGCTATGTGCCGTGAATATGTCAATATCAATACTTAGTCTTTAAGTCTTTATAGTCTTTTAGTGTTGCCCTAATCCATCGACTAACAGTTTGTGTAGTCACCATGTTGTGAGATTTTTTAAAAGAGATAAATAGATTATCTGTTTTGCGAAGAGAGGCGGTCTGGTTAATATATGACAGCAAAGTGGTGGCTGGACATATCCCTGGTCTATCAGTACAGAAAGGTATATAAAAAACGGGCTGATTTATACCTACTTTTGAGGTTTTAATTAAATCAGTTATTTTAATAATTAATTTTGAAGTTTTTGGTACTATAATACTATTTTTTGAAGGGTTTGTACCCGGTGCGCTGTTGAAAGCGCCAATAAAGTAATGGATTTCTGTGTTAATCTCTCTGGAGCGAGTGATTCGTTAGGAAACCAGGTGTTTAAGAAATCCAGTACCTTGGAAGTGTCCATGTTTTTTTTTTCTGTTTTTATTTAGGGACTTGGAGTCACAGTGTGGCTATTTCAGTCCCATAGGGATCTCTATATTAGTAGATATTCTAAATATCAATCGCCCTGAATGCCAACTTATAGAGCACAATAGTGGCAGCCGAGATTTGTGCCCACAATATGCCTTTAAAAAATCGCCTTTAAATTCGCCTTTAAAAAATCTTTTTATTCGGTCATCTGATGATATATGTGAACCGATTATAGGGAATAAGGCTCCTCTAAAGCTATTTAGTGTTCCATATTGGATAACTGAATGGAATATTTGGGTAAGGAAATATATGATCCTTGGAACAGAAGTTTCAAAAACATTGCAATCATTGTTGGTGCAAAAGATGTACCATCGTTTTAAAAAATACATTATATTGTTTAATGGAGCTATCACATATCGATGCCAGCATGAAATCAATGGACGATAATGGTACAATTCGTCTCAACAGCGCCGCCCGCACAAGACTCCAGCAGCCAGGGTAAGATTCCGATGAATCTGTCCTTTGCATGGCTGTGTGGGCCACATTGGGACGACCACGATGCCTTTGGCTTGGTCTGTCATAATTTTTCGAAGAGTCTATAAGATAAAGCATTAAAAAAAACACAGTAAAAGCTTCAATAGCAATCGCATCAGGGTCTTATTTCCATAAGACATACGTGACACATGTTTTCTTTATGCGGCTGGCAAAAAGGTCAATATCCGCGAGACCGAACATTGTTGTTATTCTTTGGAAAGCTGTAGCTTTTAATTCCCATTCGACATCGTGATGAGAACGTTGTGACTCCGCGTCAGCTACGTTGTTATCAGCTGATTTTATGTACGAGGTGACTATGAAGGATTTCCTTGTTCACACCACTGCCCAATATATTTTGTTACTTCAGTCAAATGAGGGAATTGTACACCGCCCATGCGGTTTATGTAACTAATGGCAGGAGAATTATTTATATGTATTAGTATTTGACAGTCTGAGCAATTTTTTGAGAATATAATATGGGCAATAAATGCAGCTAGAAGTTCTAGTTGGTTAATATGACATCTTTTCTTGGTGTTTGACCACGGTTCATTGGCTGTATCATTCCCGCAGGCTGCGCCCCACCCCGTAGTTGAGGCGTCAGAGTACAACTCCAGACTGAAGTTATTGTCAGTTTTGCAATTTTATGTTTTTTTTTTTTTATTTAATTTACTAATGATGTGATCTTTTTTGTCAGAAGGTAGTTGGATATTCATCTCGTGGCTATCAATTACGAAGCCAAGGTATTAACATACATAAGACGGTTTAAAAACGCTCTTGTTCGTGTTTATTACGAAGCCCAAGCTAGTTAGGAACTGTTTGGTAGTTTTTATATTTTCTAGGCAGCTTTCCCGCGAGTCAGCTATCAAACAAAGGTCATCAAGGTATGTACTAGAAATGTAGCCTGCAGACCTTAACATTTTACCACCGGTTTATGTTACGTTTATTTAGCTTCTTGAGATTGAGAGTGAAACGCATCTTGCCATTTGGTTTTTTTTCTTTAAAAAAAATTGGATATAAATTTGTTTTTTCATAGTTTACATACGGATATTGTTCCTATTTTAAGGAGGTCTGATATGGCTTCCTCGTACTGAATTAGTTCTGTGAGCGAGTAGCTAGGAGTTATAAGTAACAATAGTTGTTCTACAGGATCAGAGAAAATTATGTTATAGCCAGATATCTATAATAGGATTGGCTTATCCTTAATAATACGTAACCAATGGTTATAAAATAGGGATACACGTAACGCATAATTTACCTCTTCTATGATCGGCGATAGTTGTTTGACTTCTGCGGATGTGTTGACGTCTTGTATGATCTGCCGTGCTGTTCTGGTGAGTGCCCATCTGACGTGTCTTTTATGTTGCTACCGGCGGCTTCCGCAATGGACCCGCCGGGAGTTTCCAAGTTTAAATTGCCGATTTTAGATGACAATGGCTGCGGTTACGTATTGTTATTGTATGTGCTTACTTGCTGTTCTGAGCGTGTCCGACAGATTTTCACCAAACAGAAATTTGTCAATTTTAGAGTTAAGTATCTGGGTTTTTACATATTTTTTCAGTACTGTTGTACTAAACATTCTTCTTGTAACGGAGTCAGAATGATGGACGTCGCATAGTATTCTATTTGCGTCCATAAGTTTTTTAAGGAGCTCAGGATTCTTATCCTGGACACGTAGTAGCCGAGATGTGGCTGATGCTAAACAAGAAATCTCCGACCGTTTTTGTTTAGTTTCTATGGCTTTGACTTGGTTCGACAAAGACTCCGGTAAGGCAGCCTTTAATTCATTTAGTTTTATTGTAGGTGCGCCCAGCAGAAAACCCGTTCGACGGTAGTAGGTATCTTTGTTGAAGTTCTTTTATAGCTTCTTTAGTGAAGCCAGACGTGGCAATATGTTGTTATCTACTTGCCAGCCCTTTTATGTATATCTGGTCCGTATTTTTCTTTGCTGGTAGGATCATCGCCAAGAATTTCCAATATTTCTTTGTCAAGGGCCATATCTACGTTTTCTTGTACCTCACTTGAACGTGGGTCTAAATTTCTACCGTCTGAATCAGAAGGTATTTCTGAGTGCGACGAAGTCAGGGGATTGTTAGATGTTTCCGTTAGGCTTTATTCAATAGGCAGAACGTCGCTATAACTTGTAGGTTTTGCCATAAGTTTTTCCAACAAATTGTAGTCTGGAATGATTTATCACAGAATGAATACCTATTTATAGGTACGTAAGTAGGTAATATAATTACCTTTAAACTAGGTACTTAATTAGTATAAAGTATAGTTTATATCATATATCCAGGGCGCAATGGCGCTCATTAGGGGAGACCATGACCAGCAGTAGACTCATGTAGACTGATGATGATGATGATGGTAGATAAAATAAGTGTTAACAAACAACCAGTTTGAATTGTGCATTGGAAAAGCCCAAAAGCAGATCCGACGGCATGTGTATTACGGAAGCGTAGGCTTTGAAGCGCTACGATCATTGCTTAAAATATAGTGTGACAGTCCAAGGAGCTGCCCGAACACATTCTCAGTAAATGCGATGAGACTGTCCAATAGATCAGCTCGAAGTGCATTTTGTTTCAGCTAAATAAAGAGTGAATAGAAAAATAATAAGGGCACATATGATGCGATAATATAATGCGGTGAGACAGTCCGATGATCAGCTCGATTGCATTGTATCGTATCAGTAAATGCGATGAGACTGTCCATAGATCAGCTCGAAGTGCATTTTGTTTCAGCTCAATAAAGAGTGAATAGAAAAATAATAAGGGTATATATGATGCGATAATATAATGCGGTGAGACAGTCCGATGATCAGCTCGATTGCATTGTATCGTATCAGTAAATGCGATGACACTGTCCATAGATCAGCTCGAAGTGCATTTTGTTTCAACTCAATAAGGAGTGAATAGAAAAATAATAAGGGTACATATGATACGATAATATAATGCGGTGAGAGAGTCCGATGATCAGCTCGATTGCATTGTATCGTATCAAAGTATGAGTAGGTACGTACCGTTTTTTTAGCATTTCCCATTGATATATATTGTTACTGCATTTTCACAAGAACTCGACGAATCGTCATGTTTTCGAGCACGTTTCATTTTCTTTTTTAGCTTTGTTATTTATCACTTAGATAATCAATATCGTTTTTGTACTTAATGCTTGCGTTTAGGCATGATTTTAGCGCTAGAAGTTATTTTTTGGTGCGAATTTGCAAATTAAATCTTAGAACGGTTGAGCACTAAAACGCGAATGACAGACGGGTCTACCAAGATGGCGAACTAGGGAATGTTGCTAGTGACAGGATATTAAATTCTACTTTCATTTTTAAACTTCCAACTGTAGTGCATGAACGGTGGCACCTATGCGGTACTACAATGTGTGATTAATATTTTATTACAGGATACTTATCTTGAGGACGGAGTGCGAAGTATAATGCGAGGAAAAACATTTAACTTTATAATATTTTTAGAATCATACATAAAAACAAATGCCTGTCGAAGAATTCTAACCTGCATGTAGCATCATATCGTTATCACAAACCACTCACTGAAAAAATCTTTTCAATTTCATGGCCTAGACCCCTCCATATACATGTCATTTACGCAGTCGATATTGATAGCCCAGTTTTTGCCACCCTATACCTACACTTAGTACATCCAGTTTAAGAGCACTTAGCGTGATTGCGTTTGCTTGTTTCCTGTAATTTGTTTACTTAGGGCCTTACTAGCTTTCGCTAGCGGTTCTGTAAGCATTTTATAAGAACTTCTCTATAAAATTTTTGAAATGCTATTTTACGAATAGCTGACACCAATTTTGATAATCTTAAGCAGTGAAATAAGTGGCCAGCTGACGCTTGCGCGCGTGTTACTCGGATAAATGAAATAAATAAATAATTTTAAAATAAATAATGCTAGACACTAGTTTGCTAGTTTTAGCAATAGTAGTAGAGTTCTTTGTGGAGGGCTCGTCAGGGGAAGTCCTGCCACCATGCCCTGAAGCAGCCGTGCTTTGTTTCGGTTTTAAGGGTGTGGGTGCTGTTGAAATTACAGCCACAAGAGGCTCATCATCTTCATGCCTCAAGTTGATGGACGCTGGGTGTTGCATTGTAGAGCACGTTTAAAAAAAACGTGATCTACGATGCATTGCTTTGTGATAGGTAATGGTTACCACTTAACATCAGGTGGGCCCATGTTTTCCATCTTCAAGTACCATAAAGAAAAACACTATCACACAGCGTCAGTGGCCTCAAATTATTGTAAGAACTACAATATTACAAACTATATACATTTTTTATTCTCTTAAGAACAAATAACAGTTCACTTAAAATGAGACTTAATTTCTAGTTCATAAGTAAGTTTAGGCTAGTAGCTAATGAGCATGCAAATCATTATTAAAATAAGTAAGTGCTTCATATAATAATTTAAAAGATTAGATGTAGTACCTAATCAAACGCTCAAACTATAACTGCAAGTAGGTAGTTGCTATTATTTTACCCAAAAGTATCTATTACTACCGTCACTTGATTCGCGATCTTTTGTAGTGTTTGTGTGGTTTTGTATTCGCGCTGATTGTATGCCGTGTGCCAGTGCGTGTGTGCGTGTAGTGTAGCAACAAACCTAGGCAAGCGAGGTGCGAAGGTGTGTGACGAGAGACTTGTAGTGTGCATTTTATTTGTAAATACTTACATAATAATACATAGAAAACACCTAGACCTGAGACAAATATTTGCAGAACATACAAACCCTTGTCTGGCGGCGGGAATCGAACCCGTAACCTTCTGAGTCTCAGGCGAACCTTTGCCCACTACGCCACAGAAGTCATCTATCGGATAAAAGTAGCTTATTCTTATTTCTAGACTAGGATGACTAATGTAGACAAGTATTTATTTAAAAAAAAACCCACTGCATAGGCAGGAAATTTTCAATACTTATATATATATATTGTCTTACGTACTTGTCAGTTTAGTAGTAGTTTAGGTTCTGTCAAAATGGCTTCTTACAGTCGCCATATTGGACAAAACCTCAAAATCCGTCCAGCCGTTGAGGCTACAGCGACTGACAAAAAATATGACAATACATACACCCTAATAACACAACCTGACTGAAGAGGACTTCCAGTCGGATAAAATTCAAAGGGCGTGGGCAAAAAACTTTCTTTTTTATATAAGTTAGAATAAATAAGATAAGATGTAATAGAAATATTGTTTTTTATGTATATTATATATATTTACAAAAAAAAGTATATAAGTGTTATATTACTGGGTAGGCCACATAGCCCGTAGAATCGATAACCGTTTGGGGAATAAAGGTACTCGAATGTCGACCGTGATCTGAAAGATGAAGTGGAGGGAGAACCTCCACCAGATAGGCCAACTACATCATCAAGATTGCAGGTAATCGTTGGATGGAGAGGGCTCAAGAAAGTTCTTCGCGAAATTCCTTGCGGGTGACCTATATACAGCAGTGGAGTTCTATAGGTTCATCATCATCATCATCATCAGCCTATAGCAGTCCACTGCTGGACATAGGCCTCCCCTAATGAACGCCATTGCGCCCTGTCCTGAGCTCGACGCATCCAGCTTCTATAGGTTGTTGTTAATGATTTACAGTCATGTGGTGCCCATAATACAATTTTCGCTTAGTTTAGTGCTAGACGATGCTGTGTGATAGCACATATCTGTATCTAGTTTAAATTTATGTTTAAAAATTGTGTAGGTATTTACTTGTGGTGAACGGTTCTCGTCTTATGACGTCACCAATAGGTCAAGTCTGAAAACCAACGCTGCCACCTTACATCCCATGTTTGGTAGCAGCATATCGCTGAAACTTAGCATGTGAGGGGCAACAGTGAGGGGCTAAAATCATTGTAGTTATGTGTGTTGTGTGTTTTTATTGTGTATTTCCTACTGTTTTGTTAGCTTACATTACCATTATTTTGTTTGTGAACCTTCGTTTTGTGTGTCAAATTACATTATATCTTTCTTTCTTTCTTTTTTTATTTAACATGAATATTGAAACTTAATTTTGAATCCAGTTTTTTGTGAAATTCTTGAATAAAAGGTATACAAGTTTAGTGAAATGTCAAATGCAAAATTGCATTTCCTCTGATTTATATTATCACATTTTAAAGCAAAACTCGTGATAAAAATATACTTTATTCATACCACAAAAGGTCCAGAAAGCTGCTTTCATTTCCTGCAGATACATCAGAGTTAATAGATTCCCCCCTCACCCCCTCATTCCCTTTCGTCCCCTCAGTTCACAACCATGAAATTACTTGCCACTGAATTTATAGTTTTGGGGTTTTTTGCGAAATATTCCGAGTGTTAATATAAAAAATATATGAGAAGAAAGTTTGGTTGATGAACATGGTTAAGAAACTAGTTTACCCGGGAAACCTGTCCAAATTAATGATTTCATACAAAAATT
The DNA here is from genome assembly GCA_951804965.1 of Horisme vitalbata. NCBI lineage: Eukaryota > Metazoa > Arthropoda > Insecta > Lepidoptera > Geometridae > Horisme > Horisme vitalbata. The sequence continues at coordinate 1,296,694 of OX638096.1, forward strand.
CCAAAGAGCCCTTCGTTATAGGATTTCAGGCGTCACTTTCAGTTTTTTCCATTTTTTTTCCTTAAAACCTTATTCGGACTATTATGATCATTATTATATAACCAAAACGTAAATTTATAATCAACTGATGCGCGTACCAACGAACAAAATTTAGTTTTTCATTAGATTTAATAGTCGAAATTATAGAAATAGTGTGCTTGTACCGAATGTTTCTCTTGATGTTTGGTCTTGCCACCTACAAATGCCATCTATTTATATTCTCAATAAGTTTGCTTATGTACTAAACAATAACAAAAATTTAAAATAAAATAAAACGTCTGGTACATTTATGCCTACTGAGCTATTTCTACTGGTTGGGATAAGAGCACGTTTTTGTAGATTTATTTCTACCGGTAGAGGTTTTCTTCAAAATCTTTATTACAACAATTTTATTAGTTAAAATAATACTCTTTCATCAGGGCGTCATACCAATATCTGTGCTAATATGCAATTCAAAATACAATAAGTACAAAAATAAACCAAATCATATTTGCAAACTAAATCAGGGTGGGCGCTACGAGCTTATTAATTTGTGTTGAACGTGTTCGAACTTACTATTGTGCCGCTATTTGAAAATAAACTATATGAATAAGCGATAATATCAGTAAAATCTTCTACTAAACTCCTAACAAAACCCTTGAAAGAACATTCGCTCAAAAGTAAGAGCTAATCAGATCCACAACATGTAATGTGAAATCACCTTTTGTACGACAACAATACAATACCTGGCAAGTTATTGTGTACGAAATTATTTGCTTTATTTGTTGACCTTACAACGGTAAATACGAGTTATTTTATTAATATGAGAGGTTATTTTTATCTGGCAGAATAATTGGATTGAGATGAGTGTGTCCTTAAGGTACGATTTAAATGCTCTTGTCTGCTTTGTACATGCCTCATTAGTTTACATAAGAAGCACATGAGCTTTTCTCTAACTGGGTAGGTTTTCATTTAGGTGCTCATTAGGGTAGGCTGATTTCAAGCATTTACAGAAAAACAGCCTACTTTTTATTGTAAAATTAATTGAAATGAGATTGTTTTTTTTATACTCATAGATGGAACAAGAAAATGATCCACCTCATGTTTTAAGTGGTCACATGACTTACAACAAAGTATTTATTTTAAATATGTTTGTCATGCATCTTTGGAAAGTACCTTACGATGTAAAACTCCGATCAACTTGAGGCGTGAAGGTGATAAGCCTCATGTACCTGCGACGTCGCAAGTTCTTCTACTATTTACTACTAAACTTCCTACATTTCAGTGAAATGTTAACATGTGACATGTATGTTTTTTTCACGCTTAAACCACTGTATGGATTAGACTGTTTTGTTAATTACGTTGTAGATAAGGTTTTTTATGGTACTTGAAATTGGAACAAGTAGGTACATGGCCCACCTGATGTTAAGTGATAACCCTTACCTATCACAAAGCATTGCATCGAAGATCACGTTTAACATAAAGGTTGCCTACTTATTAAACGCGTAGTACGCGAGCGAAGCCGAGGGCAGAAAGCAAGTTACCTTAATGCCACAATCACCACCATAATTTCAGGGAACTAAAAACATACATAAACAAGTAATGCAGTTCAATCATGAGTGGGCTGATAGTTCAGTTGGTAGAAACTTTGCTTTCTGCACGCGGGTTCGAATCCCGCCAAGGACAAACATTTATGTGTTACACATAGATGTTGGTTCTGTGTCCCGGACGCAATCAAACTTTTTAAGTATATATGTATAACAGTCTCTGGTATCCATAGCCCAGGCCCCACCAAGTTTGAAATCAGTTATCTGAGTGAGTTTATTTATGTATTACTAGTTTTCACTCTTTGCTTCGCTCGTGTGTTACCAAGATAAAAAGAAAAAGTAGCCTATATGATAATCGAACTCACATACTATATATAGGACTGCTCCGTCTAATGTATGGTACTCGGTGCCAAGACTAAAGTGAGTGCGTCAATACAAACGTGAAAAAATCTACTTTTATTCGATTCTACTGCTTACAAAATTGAAAATTAGGGTAGTTGCCATAGAAACAGTATATATCAATGGTTATTGCCATAGTAACAGTAGATATCAATGCTTGTTGCAGTCTAATGGAGGCGTGCGGCGGAAACCAAATCAACCAAAGATTTTTTTACCCCATCCCATCGGTGTGTAAAACTATAAAAATGTCAATTTTATCTTTTAAATATTAATCAATTACCAAACGTATCCCGTTTGGTTTTGACGCAATTTGTACGGTATCTCGGCATTCTCCTTTATGTGTATTTATAGTATTCGTGTGATTATTTATAGCTAAATCCAACAAACGTCCCTGAGCACAACAATATTTCATCTGAAGTTGAACTCTGAACTACGAACATGGAAACTAATTAATTAATCCATGTCTAAGTGCCTCTTGAGACATTAGTTACAATAGAGCAATGATATAATTGCTCAGTGCTAGGCAGCAAATAATATCATAACCTTGTTCATAACACCCAAAAATCATAATCTCCGAACTCAAGTAGGCCGCTGCAAGCTCAACATGTGTAAATGAGGCTATACTGAGGAGTCAGCGACGCGCTGCGAATGTGGTACAGTTCTTCAGACTAAGTCGCTTTTGATGGTCTGTCCACTTTGCCCTACTAGGTGTGTCTAAAATTTGGGAGCCTATAAAAGCCACCAATGTGAATGAATCATCGACACGAAGAAGAAGGAGATCCCACCACCACCACACCACACCAGCCTATATCAGTCCACTGCTGGACATAGCTTCCCCTAATAAAGGGGGATATACCCATAATCCCCACGCTGGGCATGCGGGTTTGGCAATCGCACCATCGACGCTGCTGCCCGTCGGTGGCCAGGGGATTTAGATGTGCCGATGTAGGCTGTGCTATGCCACAATCAGCCGGCCGCCGCCAGAGCCCTGTTCGTTGTTTAGCAGGATGCACCACGTCCAGGTGAGGTTGGCTTGGGTTCCGAAGATGGGGGTCGGAACCCAGTACACCCGAACACAGAAGGAGATCCGAAAATCAATTACTTTCTTCCCTACCGCTCTTCTTCATTTCTCCTTCGTGCGACAAGAATTCAGTCCACTGCTGGACATAGGCCTCCCCTATAAGAAGGGGGATATGCCCATAATCCCCACGATGAGCATGCGCATTGAATTTTGCAGGGTACAGCTTCTCGCACAGTTGACGCTGCTGCCTATCGGCAGCCAGGGCATTTAGCTGTGCCAGTAATAGGCTGTGCTATGCTGCAAGCCAGCCGCCACAGTCACATTTGTTATTTAGCAAGATGCACGTGCAGGTGAGGTTGGCTTGGGTTCCAAAGATGGAGATTAAAACTCCTTACACCCCTTAATATGAGCTAGTGGCCAACTCCAAGTTTTTAGGCTGGACGCTTTCAGTCGTTTAGCGATGTTTAGGGACTCTTCCGAGTCAAAGATATCAGAAGCTATGAGCTAAGTACATGGTAGTTGCGTCGTAGGACCCGATTCGAATATAAGACTTCCTGATAAGAAAGTTTAACTTCCAAAATGCCTTAAAAATGACTAAAGCCCCATTGCACCATAGCTTTGGTATTAATAAAAGATGAAATAAAAGTATGGCCAGCCTGATGGTGAAGTGATTTATAGCAATCTTTTATAACAAGGTATTGCTTCGTTCAACACGCATGTTGAAATGCCTACGATGCAACTCCCTGTGTCCACCAATTTAAGGTGTGAAGGTGAAAAGCCTCTTGAACCTATTTTTCACACCCTTCAAAAAGAAACACAGCAATGCTACTTCACGGCAAAAATATGCATCGTGGTATTTATCAGAAACAAGAGTATATCACCTTGCCCAACCATATAACCGTGTTTGTTTCAAAGCGTGCGGTTGAAGTAAATGAACTGAATAATTTACGAATTAAAACGATGTACGAATACTACTAGTATCTACTTGACTGCGGTTTCGGTCGAGAGGCGATGAATTTAATTTTACATTACAAGTATAGGTTGATAACATTTAAATAGATTATCGCGTAATGCTCGCGGTTCTACAGTTAAATGTAAAATGTAGGTATGTTGTGTATAACAGCCTGCGCACATTGGACAACAAACGTCAGCGATTAGACACTACGACAAGCTGCGGAGGAGAATTTTCAGACAGCCTGCGCACATTGGACGAAAAACGTCAGCAATTAGACACTACGACAAGCTACGGGGGACAATTTTCATACATTTTGTTGAAAGCTCCGCACACACGGCGACAATCGCAAGATATGACAGACGCTCGCGACTAAGCGCGACGAAAAAGCGTCACGTTTGCGAGCTCTGTAATTGTAAGTAAACTATTTATACGTCAGATATCAATTAAAAATAAAGTTTCAATGTGGTATTGCCAGAAAACTTGCTTCCCAATGGTACCACACTCGTATATTTAAAGACAAGGAAACAAGCAATATGTTCTCTGATTACAGGGTTTGAGAAAACTATTCTTTGGTATCGTAAATAAATAAATAATTAATAATAGACATTTTCACACAAAGAAGACCTAATGTAAGCAGAGCTTGTTTTATTAACCACATGAATTATATACTACAACACACAAACATATATATATTTTTTAAATACATTACATATTTTACATAGAAAACACCAAAACAACTTACTTGTAAATAATACAGCCCCGCGGCAGGAATCGAACACGCAATTTTCTGTCTCAGGCAAGCCTTCGGCCACTGAGCCATACAGGTCATCATTATTATCATCAGCCTATAGCAGTCATCTTCTGGACATAGGCCTCTCCTTATGAGCGCCATGATTTCGTATTTTATTATATATCATCCATATGAGCTCAGGACCATAATATACGTCTGTATATTATGGTCCTGAGCTCGACGCATCCAGCTTCTACCAGCAGCTTTTTGCAAATCGTCACTCCACCTGGCCGGAGGGCATCCTACTCTACGTTCCCCGAGCCACGGTCTCCACTCAAGAACTCGTTTACTCCAACGGTTATCGGTATGTCGGCAGATATGTCATTTGTGAAAGTTGGCAGGTGACAAATAGTGATAGGGCTAATTTTGGACAATGTATAATTTAAGTAGCGTTTACAAGTATAACGGTAGGTTTATAATTGAACGGAGACTGTCGATAGCCAGTGGTCGAATGCGGGTTTAATCTGCCGCAAACAATACTATAAATTGAGTGTATATCGACACAGATGTTAGTGAAGCCACGGTATAATCCCACTGCTAAAATACATCTATTCTGTGGATTATTCGGAAAATGGGTTTCTGGATCTGCCTCCTATTTAATATTGTGATATTTAATATTGTGAGTAGCTTTAAGGACAGACCTCATCTGTATGGTGCCGGGCGTGGACATGGCACGGGCAGTTTTCTCTTCCATTCAAATTTCACACAAAATGCATGGAAATAAAGCACAATTTATGATTTAACGTGCCATGTCATAACCACGTCCGAGCATCGACATACCGTGTGTCCTAAATTGTACTTTATTTCCATTTCCCTTGTTTGAAATTTGAATGGCGCCCAACGCCATACAGATGTGACCTGGGCATAACTACTGTCTGTCATACTGTCACATGGAATGCTAACTGCTTGTAAAAAGTAGGCATTTGTACACCTAAACTATTTGTATTTTTACCCATTGTAAGTTTATGTATTTATATTTATATATATATATATATATATATATATATATATATATATATATATAAAAAGTATATGTATATGTATGTTAGTGTATGTATATATATATATATATATATATATATATATATATACATTTACATTATTTACATTATTTTATTTTATTTATGTACCGAATGTAATTTTAGACTTGCCTCTGATTAAATAAAAAAAAGGAAATAATTTACATAGCAATCATGTGGTTCCCATAATACAAGCTTTGCTTAGTTTGGGACTACACGATGCTGTGCGATAGTCCAGCATTATTTACTTATTTACAGGTCTAAAAGTCGTGATAATGTTTGTTAATGGTACAACACCCTGACAAATATTTGAATAAACGTACAGAAAGCGTCACGATCTGGTATACCCCTTTCAAGTATACATTCAAACTGCTGCCGTACAGGCTACCATATTCAAATGGCCAAAAATACACAATAATATTTATACACAGCTGAGAGATCAAACCAGCAATTCATTCACACCAGTAAAAGCAGTAGACGCTTTAACCAACTGAGCTGTCGCTAACTGAGCTGTAACATAAAATTTCATCAAAAAAAGTAAATTTATATTACTTTTTTTGTCTAGATATTAATGAATGCGTCAGCTATTAACTTTTTCATTTGTTTATCGCGGTAGTTTCCCCTACTTCAAATTATTCTGTGCAGCACTGAACTTTTGAGGGTAGTTGTTCACTAAATGATAATTCAGAACAATAGGTTACTTGTTTCGTTTTGGGTGTGTGTCATTGATTTTGTTTAATAATATAACCTGAATAAAAAAACGCTTTTTTTTCCCTATTTAAAAGGTACATTAACGAACATACAATGCCGTGACCCTTGACAAAGCACTTGAGACCTCACGAATCAATTATGCGGGCGCAATAACAGAGTTCAAGTAAGCTGCTGATAGTCCTCCAGTGACGCAATGAATGGTAATTGGAGATGAGGACTTCTACCCTATTAGTAGTGGGATAAAGTAACATTTACATTGTTTTTTCAGTAGCGAAGATTAACTAAATTTCATGTTATAATCATAGGAATTGAAAATTAACAGCAGAAGACCAACAGAGTTTCAAAAACCTAACCACTTTTGATCGCATTATGTTTGCACACGCGCATTGATACAGCGGATGCTCCAGCTAAGGCTATCAAAATGTAATAATCCAAAAAAATAGAAAGAATTTGATTTATTTTTAAAAACAAATTCTTTCACTTTTATTTCATGAATGATTCAGATTTTTGTACCTCTCTCAGCGCGCAAACAAAATGTAATTTTACAAAATGTGTTTTGACTCATCTCTACATGTACAAACAACGGGTGATGGAGCACAATGTTAATGGTGCCAAGCTCACCGACCGCATCCAAACACCATACTGCGCTCCCAGGCAAATCGCTGAGGTAACTAATAAGTCCTAACTTATTATAGGCACTTAATTAATGTTTGATTGACGTGTAAATATTCTATACCAAATAAATTATTATTGATTATTATTATAGTCCACCAAACTATAATGGAACTGAGCCAGATATATTTGATGTATGCCGAACAGTTGACAACCGAACTGGACGTTTTTTTAGTATCCTGGCAAGATTTTTTCTTAGATCGGGAAGTGTGGAAAGGCCTTTGCCCTGCAGTGGGATCAGGCTCATAAGATAAGATAAGATCCAGCCTCATTCGTCATAGTACAGAGCGTTTGAGCGCTTGCTTACATGTATTACGCGGTTAGTGATAGGTTTGGTTCGATCATTCGAAGATTATGTTGTACTTCCTAATGATTTCTGATTGCCTAGTATTTTAGATCACAAAACTAGATAACTACGATTGTAAATAATTGATTTAGTTCATTTATGTGTAACGGATCCAATTTTTAGATGATTCTTTTAGGTTTTATATAGATCGATAGATAAACATGAATGTAATAGATAAACTTTTAACATACTTTGATTACTAACTTCTTATAACGTATGTTTGTCTAGATACTATAGGTTTTTTTTTCTTAATTATAATTCACTTATTAAATGTTAGTCTTTTTTGCCTTTTTCTACCTTTTCCATACTCATTTTGAGTATTACATATCTATTACTTATAATTATGATTATACACCTTTAAGTAAAGGTGTAAGAGATTCCGACCCTCATCTTTGGAACCCAAGACAACCTTCACTTGCACGTGGTGCACCCTGCTAACTAACAAACGGGGCTCTGGTGGCTTTCTGATTGTGGCATAGCGCGATCTAAGATACACAGCTAAATCCACTGGCTGTCGACGGGCAGTAGCGTTGGCGGAGCGAGAAGTTGTGTCCTGCGATCCCCAACCTGCATGGCCAGCTTGGAAATTATGGACATATCCCCCTTTAATAGGTAAGGCCTACGTCCAGCAGTGGACTGATATAGGCTGATATAGTGTGCGGTATGGTGTATGAAGATTTTGCCATCTTCACACACTTGGCTGGTGGGTTGTTGAGCCCAGTATCGGCGTTGAGTACACAAGTAGATTTCAATATCAATACTGGTTATAAAGTTACTAAAAGAGAAAAGAAAAAATACAGAGAAAGACTCATAAAGACAGTTAATATTTTGCTATTCAAATCTAGTTCTACTTTGAATTCATTTTCAGTAATATAACACAAAAAGTTTCATCTTAGATGGATCAGCTCATAAACTGCAAATCTAGATTGAAAGGACGATTCTAGAAAAGATCTCAAAAAATTCTCGGCCTTTATGTTAAAAGTCTGAAAACCTGATTGTTACGACTTTGATAACAACTTTTCATGTAACAATGTAAAAGTGATATCGATCGTAGAGCTTGATGTTTGCCTAGAAAGTATTTTCAACTTTTACTTAAATCAAGTTGAATGTCACAGACAGACAGACAAAATGTATAACTATTATAAATCTGTCTTTTATGTCAACTTTAAGTTTGTAAGTCGTGTTTATGAACACTAAAAAGTTACAAGATGGCGTGCTGAGTTTACGGGACTTTTGAACTACAATTATGTGTTTAATAAAGTTTTGGCACATGTGTGTGGTAAAATGATGAATCAACATTCAGTTTGGGGTAATAAATAAAAATACATGAATAAATATTGTGTTATGGGAACCACATGATACAGTTAGCAGTCCACTGGACATAGGCCTCCCCTACTGAGCGCATTTGCACCTGTCATCAGTTTAATGCATTCAGCTTCTATCAGCCTCTCGCAAATCGTCACTTCACCTGGCCGGAGGGCGTCCTACACTACGTTTCCCGAGTCTTGGTCTCCACTCAAGAAATATTTTCCCCGACGGTTATCGGTTCTGCGGCAGATATGGTCTGCCTATTGTCACTTAAGCTAATTTTCTGTGCTATGTTAACAACTTTAGTTCTATATCAGATAGTATCGTTGAGAATTCTATACTTAATTTTTACTGCACTACAATTTTTACAGTTTTAATATAATGAAAACTACACATAACTAATAGGTTAACTGTATATTACTGGAATAAAGCTGACTAACTGAATTAAGCTGAAAACGTAAAGTTCTAGAGACTTGAAATTTGAAAGTATTATTTAAATAGTGTAAGGGTGCACTTAGAAAGTATTCCTTGAAATTCATCCCCCAAAGAGGCGGGTGATGCAGAAAAAGTCATGGGCCGGTCACTAGTATTATCCATAAAGAACGCCAAATTGAGAACTTCCTCCTTTTTTGAAGTCGGTAAAAACTGCCAGACCCAAAAGTATTATGTCACGTGGAGCAAAATAAAATGTCAGGTTACGCGACCTAAATACCCGTAACGTTTTGACGCTGAATATTAATGCTTTGATGAGTGACGATGCGTGTTACCCCATTCACAGTTCTAAATATACGCACATAAAATACATTTTACATTGGGTTACAGTAGACAGGTAGAGATATAATGAATTTCTAGGTATGCTACGGCGTGCCGGGTACAATTCGAGGAGCGAACCTGCGCGCCACTTCTTTTGTGTCGTAATTTTAAGGGAAGAGAATTGAAATAGCACACTTTTAGTATCGTAGCACATACGTAGCAGCAACGATAATGTGTAGCAAAATATCCGCACCAACAATAGAACGTAGTATAATTATTAATACGGAACACCGTAGCACCAATCAACGCTAGCTGTGTAGAACATACGTAGCACCAGAATTTTTTAAACTTTCACGAGTATCAAACATAATTATTATTGTTTAACGGTTTTATTATTGTTTATTGTTTAGCGGTTGAAACGTCGGGAAAATAAAAAAGGTAAAACGCGAGGAAGACCCGTTAAACAAAAATAATTATACGTAGCACCGTAGCACTAACCTACGCTAGCTGTAAAGAACATACGTCGTACCGTAGCACTAACCAACGCTAGCTGTGTAGCACATACGTAGCACCGTAGCACTAACCAACGCTAGCTGTCGAATATACTTATACAAGCACCAAGTGTAGCTCATGCGTAGCATCGTAGCAGTCGTAGCATCGCATGAGTCGTAGCGTAGCATCGTTTAGTACACAAACGTCAATTCTCTGGACCTTAGGCCCTTAAACAACGACAAACTAACACCGTGAAACGAATGTTGAATCAGTTTTCGTAAAATCATTATATTTTCATAAATATCCTGTCATTTTAACACGTTGACTGTCAACCTCGGACATGACGCTCTGTACCTAAATAATACTGTTCGCCTTTTAAAACACAACTTGAACAATTCCAAAAGTCAAAATAGGTAATACTTAGGCCAGTAAGAAACAAATTCATGTGAGATCGTGACAGAAGCATATAATTTTTGTCATTTTTAACGACAAATCTATGCTCAAGTCATGGAAATATATGCTCACGATTGGATTCCTATATACGTAGGATAAGCATAGCAGCTGTAGCATAGCAGTACCGTACAGCAACCGTAGCACCGTAGAACATTCGTAGCACATTAATTTCACTACGCCACGCGCCATCCAAAGTACACAATAGGGACACTTTTTCCCGAATAATAAAAGCCATAAAGTTAACTTATAAAGTGTTTTCGTAGCGAATCATGTAATTGGAGTAAAGTGTTGGAGAGAAAATGAAATTACCTTCTTTCATGCTTCTGAATTTGAAAATGCTGGTCTAAAAGCCTTCTTAGATGGGAATTACAACGTATCTGGGTGTTTTCTATGTATTATATGTATGTATTTACAAAACAAAAATTATATGTGTATTATATCAATCATGTGGTTCCCATAATACAAGCTCTGCTTAGTTTGGGGCTACATGATGCTGTGTGATTACGTCCCACATTATTTATTTATTTATTTATTTATCTAAGGCCTTATTTATATGCTAAAGTAGATAAGTATAATTCTAAGGAAATCAAATCAATTCAGACGTTAAATTGTAAACATCTGAGAAAGCCATGATAGCTTAGTGGGATTACCCCGACAACGTGGGTTTGAATCTTGGAATTGCACCAATTTAGCCCCAAACTAAGCAGAAAAAGCAGAGCTTGTATTATTATGTGGTTCCCCATGATTGATATACTACATATATATATATATATATATATATATATATATATATTTAAATACATACATATCATACATAGAGAACACCCAAACCAGAGACAAATATCTGTAGAACATGCAAACATTGTGTCCCGCAGCGGAGATCGAACCCGCAACCTTCTGCACCTCAGGTGGACCTTCGCCCACTGAGGCCGTCAATCTAGATGTAAAATGCCGAAGTTTTAAGTTTGAAAAGCTGGATTTCGAAAATAATGAATTTATTTCAGCATGTAATATCATATTAGACGGAGAAAGAGTGGAACAAGTGAAAGAGTTTGTGTATTTGGGAACTTTGTTCACAAGAGATGGAAAGCATGAGGAAGACATTGAAAGGAGAGTGAATGCTGGCAATCGAGTGAATGGGGCGTTGCACGATTGTATAAACAGTAGGAAAATGTCTCAAAAGGCACGTCTGGCTGTACATAGAGGAGTGTTGGTGCCGACATTGATGTATGGTAGTGAAAGCTGGGTATGGCAGAAGAAACACCAGAGTAGAATAAATGCTGTATAAATTAGAGCTCTGAGAAGTATGTGTGATGTGACTTTGAGAGAAAGAGTGTAGAATAGTGTGATAAGAAAACAATGTGGAGTGAATGAAGATATAGTGAAAAGGATTGAGAAAGGTATGCTGAGGTGGTTTGAGCATGTAAAAAGGATGGATGAAAGAAGATTGACGAAGTAAAAGTATAAGAGGTGAGTGTGAATGGGACAGTTAGAAGGGGAAGACCTTGACGTATATTCTGCGATTATATTGGAGAGGTGCTGGAAAAAGTCCAGGTCAGGAGTACCTTAAGCCGACGAGCATATATGAAGAATGTGATAAGAGCGAATGAAAAAGTTATTGGTGTAAGCAGCTCTAGTTATTAAGTCAATAAATAAATAATAAATAGATGAAACAAAAGAGGTATGCCAGGATCGAAGCAAGTGGAGATCCATAGACACTGATGTCTACCTCTCTGGAAAATAGGCGTGACTGTATTTATGTATGAAAACCGATTACTGATTATACTGATATATTACTGATTATACTGAATATACTGATTATTATTTTTAAATACTTGATTAAATCCAGCGCTCATTTATCTAATAATTTACTAAATAGCTTATCCATTGATTAAAAAAAGCCGATTTTGTTATTATTTTACGGTAAGTGAAGTGACGATATTCAATATAATATTAATCTATTTATTTATATATTAATATCTGTTGATTGGTATGTATTATTATTATGAATTCTATTCTGCCCATGCTGAGATAGGGTCACGTTTTACCCAATTTCCATAATTACCCTTACACCTACACCTATAGGTAGGCTACCATATATTGTTTACTACCTTAATTTTGTTCATATATGTACATTATTTTATATTTTACTTGTGTTAGAAAACTAAGTTTCTTACATTTATAACTATATGTACCACAGTGTATTCTTTACGGTAAAATAAATAACTTTTCTTTATTTTTTCTTTTCCATTTGATCTTCAGTAGATACCTACTGACCATCATCCAAAGATAAAAAAATCCGTTGTATGTTTTTATAAAATATAAAACCGATGATAATACTCTTACATATTTAAATAATTATAGGCTTTTATCTAAGACCCTTGATCCGCTATCCACAGAATCAAACCCTTCCAAGGAACCCAATCAAATCTTATTACAAAATCAGGACAAAGCCTGTACTAAAAGCCTTCTTTTCGAGCACAATGGTTTGTCAATATCGGCAGATAGCGCGCCCACTGGGACGTTATTTGTCGATAAGCAAATAACGGCTCGTTATAAGAAAAGGCTTTTTCGAGCAATAAATACTTTTAAGATATACGAGCTTTATTTACTTGGAATATTTACGTTTAATGTCTGTAATTATTTATAATGATAACTTACAACCTGCAAAGGTTTATTAATATAAATGCACTGATTTTGTTAAATCGTTGTCGTCATTATCATTGGCCTGTTTTTCTGTAGTAGTTAATTTAAACAATAGAATAAAATATAATAATTTTAAACAAGAAACGTTACATAATAATGGGGAAGGGTATATACTATCTGAAAGTCCATGTGGGATGCAAAGGATTTAAGTATGTATGTAACCTTTTAAATGGGTTTGCAATTACACTCATTAGGGGAGGCCTATTTCCAGCAATGGACTGCTAGAGGCTGATATTATAGATAGACGAACGATTCTTTATTGCACAATCTTAAACAAGCACACAGGCAAATGGTATCTTAAATAGCATTTTCTTCGAGATAACTTTTGTGTTGATAGTAGAAAATATAATATAACTCTAAAAATAAATGTCATTCATTTATTTTATATATAGTAAAATATAGTATAAAGGCATAGTAAAAATATTAAAACAATAATTAAGAACTTATAATAAAGACAAATATAAACTACGAAAAAAGACAAAAAAATCATTAACATACTAAATTAATTTTACTATAGATTACTTAAGGTATCTTAATATACCTTACCAGAGTTGGTCACTAGCTCATACGAAGAAGAAGAAGAATATACCTTTTTAAGCTCAATTTTTTCATTATCTATTTTGAAGAGAGATCAAATGATTATAGAGTTTAGATTTGAAGATGATGATGATGACGTACATTGACGTTTGGGAAACTGCTGGGATTAAATCTCAAAATTACTCAAAAAAAATATGAAACACTATTGTTAATAAGACAAAATTACAGCCTCGAGTCAAATACACTAAAAGATATTCCTAACTCAAAGTATTAAAAACACGAACACTAGGTGCAAAATTAATATTCCATGACACCGCCGCAAAACAAATTGTATTTTCGTAACTGGGTCAAGTTTTCCAACTTTAATTAATTGTTTTCACACCACTTACACCTAGTGAATATTTTATGACACATCTCGTTTATATTATACTAATACTAGCTGATCCGCTCGCAATTTTGTTTGCATGTATACTTTTATATATATGGGGAGTACGGGGTTTAACCCACATCGTCGGAACCCAAGCCAACCTCACCTGCACGTGATTCACCCTGCTAACTAACAAACGGGGCTCTGTCGGCCGGGTGATTGCGGCATAGCACAGCCTACATCGGCACAGCAAAATCCCCTGGCCACCGACGGGCAGCAGCGTCGGTGGTGCGAGAAGCTGTGCCCTGCGATCCCCAACCCGCATGCCCAGCGTGGGGATTATGAGCATATCCCCCTTTATTAGAGGAGGCCTATGTCCTGCAGTGGACTGATATAGGCTGGTGTGTGTGTGTGTGTGTGTGTGTGTGTATCAATATATATGCTTTCACGCAATAACAAACATTATAGTTATTATTTTGGGCTTTAATGGGTCTTTACATAATTGCTTCAGCAGAATTCTAGCTTCTGCTGCAAAACAACACATGTTATGTTGAGTAAAAGCCATTTTGCTGCTGAAACACATACTGCACCATGTTTAATGTATGGAAAACTTTTATTTATCCCAAAATCTTATAATTTGATTTGATGAGTTACTTCGGTAAAAGTGTTTCTGTTGGGAAATAGATTCGATTGTGACCAACTTGTTTATTTTGACAAAATATGTCATTATCTAGGCTGACTGTACATTTTTTGAACTTATTATCAAGGGACTAAGCTAGCAAAGACGCAGACTGAAGCCAGTAAGGCGTACCTTCTTAGGAGCTAGTGGCCAACACTAGTGTTGGAGTTTTTAGGCCGCTCGTTGGCCTTCAACTTGACTGGGCGATTTTATAAGCCAGAATCAAGATACAAGATATTTATTTGCATAAATATATGTGTAGGTAACATTATTTAGGTCTTAGGACTAGTTATTATAGGTACAGAACTTATTTACCCTTCACTTTTACCCCCGGGACTAATATCATAACGTGTCTTATAAACGCTGACAACTAAATATCACTAAACGGTCACCTATCCAAATACTGACCAAACGGAGTATTGCTTAGTCATTTGCCTTACGTAAGACCTAAGGCGGACTAATGTGTAAATGAGGGGTCAATGGAGAAAATTTGCTAAAATCACCCAGATAAGTCACGATATGAGCACTCCGACGACTGACAGTCAAGGCTGATTAAGCTATAAGTTCTCAAATTTAGATATAACATTTCTTGTCACCTATTTAAGGAACATTCAGATCTAACATTCAGACCAAAAGGAGTGAACTTTGAAATTATATCTTAACTTGATCTATATTACGGTATATTTTTCAATTTCAAAAGATCTTTATTAAAACAGAAATACTTATTCTAAGTAGTAAAATCCAGTGTAAATTAATAAGGTATAGCGTATATAGAATAGTTTATATATTTGGGTATATTGGGTACATCGAGGGATAAAAATGTGGAAAAGGTGGCAATTTGTATTGATGGCTATAATCCAACACAATTCCAAAGACTATTATTTATCTAGGTATAGGTAGAAAATACATTTTACAAGTACCTATACCTACTTAAAACCATGTCGTTTTTAGAAGGAATCAGAATGGAACGGATTTGCACTGGCACTTAATTGGCATATCATGAATTGCAAAATGTAGGCATGCATTATGCTTGCCTATGACTAGCCTATAATCTCAACTAATTTAAAAGCCAAAGTATACGAAACGTAAAGATGTATCAATGACAAAATTACTAAACAAATTGAGCAGATTTATGTAAAATCTAATTATTTACCAGGAATAAAACAAAGTTTATTTTCTATCCGGCTACAACGCAAAGGAAGCTGATTCTCCCTCAATATATGTAGGTACTAAGTATACATAGAAGAAATTCAAAAGTAAGTTTGTTTTTTTTTTTTAAAAATTGCAAAGGTGCTGTTTAATTATCTACATCCATTTGGTAACATGTTAATTTATACGTAGACCTTTTCCAACAATAAAGGTTTATGAAGACGAAAATCTACTAATCCCATATTTCTCATCCCACGCACAAAATGTGGGCGACCGGAAAGGTCAGAAATTTGGGCAGAATGGCTAAAAATGGGGTTCGTAAATTTCCAAGCGAATCTAAATCAGATGTGAAAGTTATAGGGCAAAACAGCTAACGGAATTTACGAAAATAAATCAACGAGTGCCTTAACATTTACTTTTACCTAATTTTCTATAAACACTCGTGACACAAAAAAATTACGCTAGCATCTTCTAAAATGCAAAAAAATGTGATAAAAACGTCCGCAAACTTACCATAAAAAAGTCCTAGTACAATCACCGTAAAAACTCTGACACACACACCGTATCCATCACCTCACTGCACAGCACTGTACACTCGCAATAAAAAGCGTTTTAGTATTATCACTTATTTACACGGATCGGGGCGGTAGATTTATTTATAATTTTAAATTTCGAATGTGATTGGGTGCGGTTTATCGCGGTGCGGCAAGCGTGCCGCTACACTGACGGCGTTTGGCCTCTGCGACTCTGCGCATGCCTGCCCGCGCACTCTCGGTGGAATGGCGCGGCCGAGTGATGCCGAATTGTGACGAATATCTCTAGCTGTACAAGTACGACGCGGCATCGGCACAGCCTCGTTAGCAAAGTCGCACGATAAATCGCCGTTAATTCTGTTATTGTGTAGGATTTATGTGTGTCGCCTTATTGTGAATGTAATTTCGTAATTTTAAATGTTACTGTAGGAAGGAAGTTTGAATGTCGTAATTTGTATAACATGTATGAAATTAACACTAGAGCGGTTGAACTTTGACTTTATAGTTTGAAATAGCAATTAAAAGTTACAAATTGCTTAAATTGAAATTAGAGAAACTAATAATGTGCCTA
Source organism: Horisme vitalbata (assembly GCA_951804965.1). Lineage (NCBI taxonomy): Eukaryota > Metazoa > Arthropoda > Insecta > Lepidoptera > Geometridae > Horisme > Horisme vitalbata. The sequence goes on from OX638096.1 coordinate 1,313,720, forward strand.
ATAAAGTAGGTAATTAGTAGGTAGCTATTTTCACAAAGTTGCAGTAGGGCAAGAAAGTATTTTTCTACTTGTGTAGAAAGTTTACGCAGCTAGGCAAGTATTATTTTCAAATTGTAATTTAGGTGGTTAGCTCTAAAACTATGTAAAATTTGTTATTAGCTAAATCCACTAGACCTAAAATACTATAATGCTCCAATAAATCATAGCTACGGATAACATTTATAAGTCTCCACTCAGAAAAATAAAATATCACTTTGCTGAAAATCTATCTCCTAACAGTAAATGAATGAGTGCACATATTCCCCGTGAAATATTCCTTTTATTTCAAGGAACTTTTCCTTATACCTTCAACGATGAAAGTCACCCTAAATCTGCTTACCACATTGAGCTTGACTCCGAAAGTCATTCGTCCATGTTCGGTAATCTTCGGATATCATCGGGAGGTCGTGAAGGGACGATTTTTTACGAGCATATAGTACATGCGTCCTCCACGCAACTTTGCAGATTTATAAAACTGCGTGCGTATTTCGTAAGGTTCAAATTTGCTTGCGAACGTGTAAGGTTGTGTGGGAAATGTGCGAGGAATCGCACTGTGATAGCTTTGCTGAATTTTTCCGGCTATCTTTCTAAGTAAGAGGATAAAAATGTGTGTTCTGTTTTGTAAGAAGAATGTGGTTTGATTTCTTTTGCCAATTTCATGGATGAAACAGCTCCAAAGCCAGTTCAAATACGTAATGAAGATCACAGAACTTTATTTTAACTAATGTACAAAAATACTCGTTGATTTAATTTTATTTATAAATAATAAATAAATAATGCTGGACTATCACACAGCATCATGTAGCCCCAAACTAAGCAAAGCTCGTATCATGGGAACCAAAGGATTAACATATTACTTTTTATGTAAATACATACATATCATACATAGAAAACACCCAGACCCGAGACAAATATCTTCAGAACATGCAAACATTTGTCCCGCAGCAGGAATCGAAATTATGAATAGACGTTAAAGACCACAAAAAAATAGGTTCATATCAGAGATGTTTATTGCAATAAAAACACACTTCAACTAAAACATACAAAGTTGAAGAATACTTTTGTGATTGTAAAATAAATTTCCATTTGAAAACGAATCAGAAGAAAAAAAAACTAAATAAAGTCAAGGATTCTTTTGGTCCGAATAAAATTAATTCTATTGTCTATGATAAGGAAACTCCTGATAATTTTATGATAATTGTATTATGAAAGTTTAATGTTAAGTAAGAAATTACTTTTTGGGCTATTTGATCTTTTCCGGGTGGATTATGCCCTTTTCAACTCATATTCTAAAATTACGTTCAATTAGAATTGATTTATTAAATTAAAAGATTTACTGTAGGTAATTTCTAGTATTCCTTAAAACACAAAAAAAACTATTTATCTTATTAGTTAGAGATAGATAACATATTAATAATAAGATTGAAACAGAATATTAAACTATATAGTGTATTAACTATGTGGTGTAAGGGGTACCAAACCCTATCTCCGCAACCCTAGCTAACCTCACCGGCACGTGATTCACTCTGTTGTATATATGTATATACTCTGTTATAATAAACGTGGTTCCGGCGGTCGGCTGATTGCGGCATAGCGCAGCGAAACACTGGCATAGCTAAATCCCCTGGCCGCTGACGGGTGCGAGAATCTGTGCCCTGCGATCCCCAACCCGTATGCCTAGCATGGAGATTATGTGCATAATCCCCCTTTTTTAGGGGAGGCCTATGTCCAGCAGTGGACTTAATAGGCTGGTGTTGGTGATATCGTGACAAATCTCTGAGGAAACTTGTCATTTTAACTGGCAATTATCTTAATTTGGGCTACTTGTGAATGGTGAAGACCCTACATCTAAAAAAAGCTGCAAGTATTTTTTAAATATTTATTCTAGGGTGATGATGACAATGAAGTGGACAGTGGGACGTCCCACGCAATGCTAAGGCAAGTACCACGTAACGCAGAGGCGTAAATCGTTAATTTCTAGACACTCGACCCAATTCCACGGGGCGCACGACAAAGAATAATTTAGTGGACAGACGGTATGTTTAGTTAGGGATTAGTGGCTTATGTAATAATGGAGTACAGGGAGTACAGTTTCCGTATTGCTAATGATAGTGTGCTATCCAATTATTTATTACTAGCTTCCGCCCGTGGTTGTGCTGGTGTGGACCCGGATAAAAAACTATTTATATTATTATAAACTGATTATTTAGATGACAAAAAAGCATGGGAAGAAACTGTCTGCAAATCCCTCAAAAACAATGTAATATTTAAGAATAGAGATGGTCACTAAAAATTAAAAAAAAATATAAGCCAAGCAGAGTTTCTTGCCAATTCCTCTCTGTTTCAAACTCAAACTCAAACTCAAACTCAACTCAAGTCTCTTTACGAATTGGTGTAAATTAGAAAAATACGATTCAAAGTGTTACAGTTCTTACTGGATAAATAATAATTTTGAGTTTATGTTATTTCTGCTCTAGAACTACACATTTGCAAAATTTCAGCATAATCCGCTCATTTGTCTTAGCGTAAAGGAGATACAAACATTTCAAAAACTTTAGTCTTACAATAGAACTTCAGTATCTTTCTTACATGGTAATTGGATCAAAAAATCACTTTTAGTCTTTCAATTACCAGGATTTCAGACATGACGAGAGGTATTGACAATTTTGATGTGTAAAATAGTAATTCAAAATATATACTTCGACTTGCTTCCACCCGCGGCTTCGCACATGTCATACCTGAATAAAAATTAACCCATGTTAATTCAGGCCACAATCTATATATTACAAGTTTATTTCAAATCCATTCAGTAGTTTTTGCTTGAAGGAGTAAATAACATCCATCCTGCCATCTATCCATCCTCACAAACTTACACATTTATAATATTTTTATAGGAAGGATAGGATTAGTAGGAAATAGGAGGATAAGATAAAATTATTTTTTGACCAAATACGCAAAAAAATTTTGAAGGCTTGATCCACTAAGGGATAATAGTACACAAGACACTACACTTTATCAATATAAGTGAATTAAATTATAGTATGATCTCAGAGCTCTTGGTAGGTATTTTAAGGCTTATTTAATTTATACTTAAAATTCCGATATTAGAGATAACCCTCTCATTTATTATGGCTAGTTGGTGCCCCGTGATATCCTCCACGTATAGGTGCTACCCAGCCCATAAACAAGCAAAATACAAGACAGATTTTCGGAAAATTCTTTCAACGCACCTTGACACTATGCGCGGAATATACCCACAAACATGTCGAGGAACAAGTGTATGAATGATTTAGACTATGCGTTGGTTGTCAGTCAGTACCCATGGAATCCCTTATCAAACCGTAACCGAAGCCGATTTGTTTTTCCTTGAAAAACTGTCAAAAACGAGGCGTCAAAAATTTTACAGTTTAACAAGTGAAAACGAAGCATCATTGGTAAAGATATATTAATTATGTCTGTAAATCAATTTAATTACAGTTTATAACCGACTTCAAAAAGGAGGAGGTTCTCAATTCGTCGGAACCTTTTTTTTCGACTTTTTTATGTATGTTCACCTATTTCTCCTTCAATTGTAAACCGATTTTCAAAATTCTTTTTTTATTTTAAAGAGTATACTTCACAGGTGGTCCCGTATAAACTTTATTCCTGAGGGTACTTGAATACTTGAGGGGGATTGGTACTTTTCCCGGAAAACTCAAAAAACCTCATCCTCACTTGTAATTATCGCCCTATGATCACCAATATCTCCGTCACAGATAACATAATACTCTCCGTCAATTGTGAACCGATGTTCAAAATTCTTTAGGGCAAAAATTAAGAAATGATTTATTTGAAGTCGGTTTATTTTTTTATAAAAAGTTTATATCTGTATTTATTTTTATAATGGTAGCACTGATCGTAGTTTAAGAATATGCAGGTAAATGCTGACCAAGTGTAATTTCATGATGGGTTTTCCGCATTATCCCTAGCTCATCACAAGAAGGAAGTCTGGCTTATTGCTCTATGGCGCGCAGTTTCATGCACCGCTTGGCTTATGATTTACTTTGCGAACAGGGGCTGTACACATTAGTTTGTTCCTTTATTTAGTGCCATAAAATGCTGTAGTTCCGGATAATTCTGCTCTTTGTGTAAGTTTGTTATTAGAGAGAATAAATTCGAGCGAGAGAGAATCTTTTTATGTTTGTAGCAGTTTTTATTCGATCGCGGTTTTTAATCTATATAGTGTATGTACACCATTTTTTAGCCTCTGTTGAATACAGACCTATGATTTCTAGGACAAATACCATTAAGTGATTTCTTGAAATTTGATGATGTCGTCGGTCAATCAAGTTTGCGTTCTTTTGGCAGAAATAAATGATATCAGTTGCATTATTTTAGTCTTTACCTACGCATAAGCAATTTATTTTGTTAATCTAAAAATAAGCAAGGTACCAACTACCTCACAATAAGAAATACGTAGACCTACTACTGATAAACGAAACCCATTTTGATTACAATCAACTTCTGGAACAACTTGTAGGTAATTTCTATCAATAAACTTCAAGAATCACTCACTTACAAAATTTCTTTGGCCCTTATGGCCCTTATAAAAACCGTCTTCAACGTCACAAAAATGTATCCCATCATAGAACTCTTCAAATACGAAATGCGTTCGTTCCAAGGGCACTCGAAGGGCTGAAAAGAGTCCCTTTGAACGATTAATTGTCTAATTCATTTTAAGGGCTCATTCTGGAAGCAAATTGCCTTAAATTATATTTACACGGCGAAGACGCTCATATTCATTAATTTATGGGATTTGTGTGTGAGAGATAATGCTGATGGTGGCAATGTAAATAGAAGGATTTATTATGTTTTGCTGGTTAACGAGCTATGCGGTGCCGCAGTCGTTCCAAGAATTTTACTGGATGAATTGTTTCTTAGGGGTCAATTTGAAGGCATTCTTTTATACTTTGCAGATGGATACAAGGATATGACAAATATAGTTTAGGAGGCTCTTCGGCCAGATGAAGTGAAGATTTTCGAAATGCTGCTGGTAGAAGCTGGATGCACAATCCATTAGAGGATGCCTATGTCCAGCCCAATGGATTCCTATAAGCTAATGATGATGATTATCATGACAAACTTTTAGCATAATTCTAGTGACCCAGGGATTGTTCTACGTCATATTATCTACTGATTCGAATATCATCGCAGTATACAGTATGTTATGCTATGCTGCAATAATATTTGAATCAATATTAGTAGTAGAGTTCTTTGTGGAGGGCTCGTCCGGGGAAGTACTGCCACCATGCCTGTTTCTGCCGTGAAGCAGCTGTGATTTGTTTCGGTTTGAAGGATACCGGTAAAATTACAGGCACAACAGGCTTATCATCTTCATGCCTCAAGTTGATGGACGCAGGGCATTGCATCCTAGAGCTCCTTCCAAAAATACGTGATCTACGATGCAATTCTTTGTGATAGGTAATAGGTTACAACTTAACATCAGTTGGGCCATATGCTTGTTCCCTCTTCAGGAACTATTTTAAAAAATAAATGGCGCGTCAAAGTCCCATCAGTGCAAAATAGCGCGGTCTGTCAAAGCAAAATGAAACACCTCAATTTTCACTTTTTTTCTCGATGTTTTTTAAAAAAACCAATGTTAAAACTAAAGCAGTATTCAAAGGTCGCTAGAACGAACTAGACTTCACAACACTTTATCTAGCTAGAGTGGCTGAACTGCTTGAAGAAACCACTCCGGATTAATTGTTTGAGTGCCCCCAAGACAGCTGTCTGCGCCAGGGTCCGCTTGTCTCGCACAATTACCTGTTTGTTTGAATTATAATTCAGATAGTATTTTTAATTATCTTTGTTGATTAATGCTGTTTTTTTTTGTCTTATTTTGTCTCAATATTTTTAAGTAAATGCTCGATAAAAGCCTTTTGGCAAGCTTTGGGGCAGAAATAGAAGTGGACAAAAGATGCAACCATGTTCCAGGCACTTCAGATCGTTCCGGACCACACCACCACACCAGCTTATATCAGTCCACTGCTGCCCATCGTTGGCCAGGAAATTTACCTGTGCCGATGTAGGCTGTACCAAAGAGGATGGATTTTTTTTCTTTTACTAAATCTATGGGCTGTACTATGCTGCAATCAACCGGCTGCCAGACCCCCGTTTGTTGTCTATCAGGGTGCACCAAGTGCAGGTGAGGTTGGCTTGGGTTCTGAAGATAGGGGTTGGAACCCCGTACACCCCTGTTGTTCCGGACAGTGGGTAAATATTACCATTTGAGGCTGTATATTATCTAGTCTAGAAACAAATGCCTAAGATCATGGAATCTTCAAACGTTTGCGTAGAATATTGACGGGAAAAAGAGGTGAAACTGGGCCTTTTTTGACTACTCTGTACAAAGCAGACAATTTATGAAATTGCATACTAATGTTTTTATAATGTGTTTTGTATAGTTATAGTCAAAAAACGTTTTATTTACTTTTTTATTTACGAAAAAGTGATGGTGTTTCTACCTATCTATATAAATTTCGTCACTTCCCTAAATTGTCATTTCGCAATGCCCTCGCCCTAAGTGGTACATTAGAGAGGGATGTTTGTCCGACTGTACAAAAGATTGAGTGCCGGAACATTTCAGATGATTAATACAAATTGTCATCTGAAAGGCTTTATTTAAAGTTGTTTTGTATTCGACGACGGAATGAATTTCAAATGGTTTTGCAAGTTATTGATCTTTCGCCAAGATGTTAGTCGTGATTAAGTTTTGCTATTTGAATGAGTTTTTTGATTCTTGTTACGAGTAGATCTAAACGCTCGTGGTGTGGCTTGTGTTCTTAGCTGAGCATCTTAGTTATGCAACACTCAACCTGGTTCACTGCTAGGATGGGTGACGTGATAGTGGAAAAAGCGTGATCTACGATGTAACGCTTTGTGATACGTGGTAGTTAGGTACAACTTAACGTCAGTAACGAATGGGCCATGAGTTTATACTATCTTTAAGTGGGCCCCATAAAAAAAAAAACTGAGTGCTTCCGTGCTTGGGAAAGCACGTTAAGATGTTGGTCCCGATTCTTCAGTCTTAGCCACTAAGCTCATATGATGAAGGAAGAAGCAAGGATGAATTATAGATAGACGAATTCGGTTAAAATATTATTACTTTATTTGATTAAGGCTGCTGTGGTTCTGTTACGTCTTGTTATTTGTAGAAACACTAAACAAAACTAAAAATCCTTAGATTTGATAATTAATATTTTTTAAATTTTAATTAAGAAAATTAATTTTGAAAAAAATAATTTAATTGACAACCCCTGTGGCGCAGTGGGCGAAGGTCCGCCTGGGACGCAGAAGGTTGCGGGTTCAATTCCCGCCGCGGGACAAATGTTTGCATGTTCTGCAGATATTTGTCTCGGGTCTGGGTGTTTTCTATGTATATATGTATGTATTTACAAAAAATGTACTTTTGTAATATACTTATCAATCATGTGGTTCCCATAACACAAGCTCTGCTTGGTTGCCGTGTGAGAGTCCAGTATTATTTTATTTATTTAAATATTTGCATGCTAGGAATAGTTAATGTGGCGATCTTATTTTAATTATTAAGAACCCTTAACCACATTATTCGCAAATAAATATAATTTTGCTTGATTTTGAATGAATCCTCCAGTTAACAGTTAATTTTTCAACAATATAAACAACTTTACAAATTAGGTACCTACTTAAATTTGACCCAGCAGTTGTTTTGAACGTCACTTTTTGGCCCATCCTGTAGAAATTATAATTAACATTAAATTAAAAATTATAATTAAATGTTAATAGTTTACTTTAAAAATAGATTCCTTGTGTTTGACCCTCTTTAGATCAAATTAGCTAGATACCTACGTACATATATGTGTCACAGCAGATCTATGCTTTGAAATTAGGCTTAGGAAACCAATCCTAGCACAATCCGTCCCTAAAATAGGAATGACATAGCTACTTGCTGCTAACTTCCAAAGGATACATACTTTGTGAATAGTGTAAATAGTTGAAAAGGCCTTAGTCCAATAAAACCTAGTTCCTTAAAAAACTCAGGTGCTATCAACATAAGCTCATCAATCTTACTTCACCCACTTTAAAACTGCCTCAAATTTATCGGGAACTTCTTAAAGCTTTTAACGCCGATTTTTATCGAAATTATGTCCTACTTAAAAGCAAGCAGATTATCGGTATCAGCTGCTGGTAGATTTGAATCGGGGTAAGTCAGAAAATGACTGGTTCTTATGTTAATTGGGGTGTATGTTACAGCACGCGATGGGGTGAAAGTTGAAACCCTGTATTTAATTTTTGGAGAACTATTTTACTGGTTACATGACGCTTATCTTGACGATACACTTGATTTGTATTTTTGGTATCAAGCACATAATTTCTTAGGCACTTATTTCTGATTCATAATCATCATTATCATCTCTCGCCCTTATCCCAGGTTATGTAAGGTCAGCATAACATTTAACATGCAGGCGTTCTGCACGTCGACATCGCTATATGGTAGACTTACCTCATATGCGCACAAAGGGGTTTCCTGTACCTTTATCATGCGCACCGCCAAGGAGTGAAACGCTTGATAACGAACAGGTGAATGGTAAATGAACAGGTTTCTTCTAGGCAAGCGTGCTCCATCGTAGATGTCTTTCGCGCAATCCATCCTTCTATTATTTTATCTTTTCTTTAGACTACCTCTGCGAGCACATTCTTCGGCATACATAATATCTAACATGTATATGTTTATCATATCATTTTGTTACATAATTATCACTTGACAGATTAAAAATTTAGTACAAATTAAATATAATTATTATAATGTCAATAGTATCGGGACCCACGTGTCGAAATTTATTTTTAATACTGAACTGTTTCTGTAACTTTCACTACAATTACAGGCTTTTTAGTGCATAATTCCTCTTATATTTTAAAAAAGATGTGCCAAATTTTCAATTGTCGCATAAACCTAATAAATATGTTATCTCCTTAACTAAAAAAATAAGACATCACGCGTTCTATTTTATAAATAACTAACAGTATTTACCGATAGCCTAAGCCTAAAGACAGCCCGCGACTCACAAATGTATCAAAAATATTTAAACTACATGCGTAAATTATGAACATATACATGCATAACATCATGTTATTTATGAAGTTCGTGTGGTTTTCCATAAAACATGCAAAAAACTCCATAAAATTTATTTTGTGCAGTTCAAAAGTTAGACAAAGTTTTCTCTACTCCGGCACAGGATTAGTGAGTAGATGGCACACAAGAGGGCTCGTTAGTAGCTAATGTTGGAGCACTAGTGCGCAGGCACGGCCGCGCCGGGCGTGCATCAAATTATTGAGGGTAGTATAAAATTTATGACGCCCTGTCTCGGCTGGGGTTAATTACCTGGGCGGTGGATATGTTAGGATAGTTTGGGTGGTACACAGAAGAGTAAACCAAACTACTTACTAATATCGGCGCGTCGCCTCGTCGGATCGGCACAACTGCCTTCGATCATATACTTTCATAAAATGTCGGCATCGATATAATTATAAAGTACTATATAGAGTCAGTCTTCAAGTGAAAACTGTCAAAAATAGTTTAAGCGTATTTGACATAAATAAACTTCAAAATACCAAATTTGCTCTAAATAAGACTTTAAGTTGCTTGAAAAATATTCAAAGTCTTAGTACAGACACTTTTTGAGTACTATAAACCAAACTACTTACTAATATCGAAGCGTTTCGGCCCAACTATGAGCATTCGATCATATTCTTACATAAAATTTTACCAATGAGTTTTTTGAGGTGCGTGAGTGGGCGTTGTGTAGTATTTATGTGTCATATTGTGTGCAAACAATGGCAGTGCCACGTTTACATTTGAAAAAAAGAACTACAAAATTGATTTGTATAATGTTTGGATGAGGGAAAGGAAAATAAAAATATTTGTGGGTTCTTTTGAGTATCATATTAGAATATGGCATCTTGGACACTCCGGAGTTACTAGCTGCTCTCAATTTTTGTGCACCTTCAAGGCTACCTCGGGCCTCGAGGTTCAATGTTTTTCAGCCTACTTCTTCCAAAAAAATCTCGGCCATAATGCACCGCTGAATAGGCTTGTTCGCCAATACAATACTGCAGCTAAAAACAAAGGAGTGGACATATTCACAGGGTCTATCAATAGATTTAAAAATAATTTTGTATCATAATTTTTTTTTAACTTAATTTATTGTTTTATATTTTATTGTTTGTTCAATTTTAGTTTTTAGTGAGTTTTTAATTAATATTCAAATTTTTAAATCCATAACTTATTGTAAATACTATTTTATTGTAAATATTGACATTAATGATTTTTTATTTTTTGTACATAATTTTAATAGATTTTTGTAAATTAATTATATATTTTTGATTTGATAAATAAGTGCATGCTGCTTCATATCTCTTTCGTAGATCTTAAATTATTATTTACTTACTCTATTTTTTACTCGCTCGATCCAAGTGTCGTTCTTTTATGCATGTTGTCTATCATCTTTAATTATAGTAGCACTAAATTAATGTCATATTACTTGTTAGTACTTAATTTTTATGGGTGTATATTATGTTGATGATTCTTAATAAATAAACAAACAAATATTCTATTTGAATACTATATAATTGTCTCATATTTTTTTAGTAAGGAAGCTTCTAATTATAATTGTAATTGCATCTTAATTGTTATAAAATTATTACAATCTTGATTTTTAAATAACCTGGTCACCAATTTATCATTTCTGTATTAGTATGTAAAGCCGGCATGCCCGAACTAATAATTCGACAGACATTTGCCAGGTTTGAGTTAAACTTTTTCTATGATAAGTAATGTCACGGAAGGAGTTTGCGGAACGAGAGAGAGGGATAACTTCGGACCTACCGATCCGCAAGTGGAGACCTGGGCGTAGGAGAAGGCTCTCTTCAACCTTCATAACTGGGGCATCGGCGGCTGAAACGGGGACGTTCGTCGCTGACAGTGATCCCCAAAGGTGGTGTGCGCGGTGCTTACGCGTGCTTGGTACATATCACAGACTCCTCGACCCTCTTCTCGACCGTCATGAAGGCCCGCAGTCAACGTGTTAACCATTACAGTTTTTGCTTAAAGCCTGCACACCGGTAATTGTGGTGAAGATACAAAGCTCCTTGCCGAAACTACATTGAACTTGTTATGTTCACAAGAATAGTCTGTCAGTGAACAAATATCCTGAACAAAACAAATTAACTAGCCCTCAAATATTTCATCCATCACGCTAATAGAAGGTATTTAACATGCCGCTGGCTCTAGCTGTCTTTAATAAGTGGCGGGCGGTGTCCTACGAGGTTTGAAGCTGTGCTATAAAATCACTTATAATAATAATAAAGTTATTTATTCAGAAAATTACAGTCCATTTTGTTAGTAAGCTCAATATGATAGGTTAGTACTTAATATATATTTTTTTCTTTTTTTATAGTTCATAGGCTTACGATTGACCGCCATCTTACCTGCTGGTAAGTGAAGATGCGGTCGACGATTTAGCACGCTAGTCTAGAATATACCTATTTACTCTTCGCTTGAAGACCCTTAGCGATCGGGAAACACTGACGCCGGAAGAGCATTCCATTCCTTAGCTGTTCTAAGGAGAGTTGTAAGTTGCAGCAAAGCGCTTCGTGCGGGCAGGAGGAATCTAACAGGGATTTAGTCCTCTGAATGTGCTTATACATCAGAGGAAAATCAAATTTATTTGAGATAGCATTTAGGATGCTGTTGCTACTCCCGTGAGTTCTGGAATCAAAGGTTTTTACTCGAGCATCAATAAGCATCCCCAAGGAACTACAGAATTGTGGCAGACGCAACAGCGACCTATATGAGTTACTAGCTGTGCCCCGCGGCTTCGCCCGCGTGGAAATTTATGTGCCAAAGCGTGTTTCATTATTTACATAAAGGTTTATTTTTGCCACGTTCTGCGCGGATTAAAAAGTACTAACATATTATTATTGCATTACCTAGCCGTACCAGTACCCGTTCCCATTCCCGTTCCCACTCTCAGTACTTTTTTCGATCCCGTTTCCGCTCCTGTTCACGTTGATCACCAATTCAACAGCCGGTTAAGTATGATGATTTTTAATAAACTTACCTAACTTGAGAAATGATTGGTTCCCCATACAAACTTTCATCCCCAATCATACCCTGTTCATGTTTTATTTTCGCTACAAAATGAAGCTTAAGTACTTTTTAGGGTCACGTCTGCAAAGTTCATTAAAATTGATTACCCTTAACCGCTTTAGGAGTTGAATTGTGAAAAATCCTGAAACAGGACATTTATTTCCAGAGGAGAGATTCTGCAAAATTTCAAGTCGATTGGTTAAGATTTTTTTGTTCCCCTTACAAACTTTGCCACCCACGTTTACCACTTTAGAGATTAATTTTTATGTGTTATTCTGGCACCTAGACTATCTACGTACCAAATTTCATCTAAATTGGTTTAGAGGTTACGTACGTGGTGACAAACATTCACAAATACTTTCGCATTTGTTATATTATTAGGATTAGGATTAGGATTGTACTGAACCCGCATTTAGTGGCATCTTTGACATCAACATTTTGAACATTGCTGATCTCTAGCTTGCAGTGAGCGAAGACCCACTCAAGACGCAGAAGGTTGCGGGTTTGATTCCCGCTACACGAATGATTTTTATAATTAATAATTATTTGTCTTGCGTCTGGGTGTTTATTATTTTATTTATGTTTTTAGTATATCTGAAAGGTGGTTCCCAAAATTCAAGTTCTACTTAGTTTGGGGCTTTAAGACGCTGTGTTGGTGTCCAGCATTATTTATTTATTTATTCAGTTAAGTCACACCTAGAAATATAGAAATAGAAATAGAAATAGCCTACACTCCCCTACACCCTGCTATGCAACTACACTATGGCTATACCCTTCAAGTTTATGTAGCTCCCATACAACATACGTGATTTTTTTGCCGGTTTTTGCTCGATAATAAAAACGGCAACAGGTAGACGCTTGAAATATTCACAGAAATTTTAGTTATTACGTTCACTTCAAAAATGAATGGTACGGAACACTTTGTCCGTGAGTCGGACTTTCACTTGGCTGGTTTTTAAATTCCTTGCCATCCGCCGATAAGCGCTGGCGTAAGCTGTGTGGTTGACTGTCTGTCAGTTAGAAGTGAGAGTTTTATATCTTTAGACAGTAGGACTAGGCCGCAATAAAGCCTCTCACGGCTAGAAGCGGCCATTTAGTGAGTTTTACGACAAATGAGAGATGGGCGGGGCTGCTGCAGATGGTTTATGAGGCTCGGTCACTGGACCCAGCTTTAATCAGGTTTTGGTGTATGAGGAAACAGCAGATTCGCCTTTAGGAAGGAGAAATAAACATTTTATACGCTTTCTGTGTCAAACCACAGTCATACTCGCACCAGAAATGTTTTTATACCAAAGCCTGTAACAGAAAACTTACATACTTGAAAGAAACATGTAAAACAAAATCACATTGATAAATGCAAAAGTTTTTATATAAGATGTGAAAAACTTCTGTGCTGTTTGTTTGTCCTTCCTTCTGCTAAGACTATTGAACGGATTGAGATGAAATTGAATAGACATATTCCGTTTTTAAGGCGACGTTACCGAGATGGTGAAGCGAACCCTTATGGTGCCACTTTGTCCGTCCGTCCGTCTGTCACACCTGATTATTTCAGGAATCAGGAATTTATTTATATCATGCACAGTTTTTGATTAATGATAAAAAACGTCAAAAAATGACCATTCCCCCCCTTAACTCGGAAGTTTGCGAAGTGATAAACCTGATTTTTGTATATGTTATAGAAAGATATATATATTTTACAAAAAAAATTTAGGGCAGTCTCTATTCTATAACAGGTTATTATTAGTTTTTAAACAACGAACAAAACTTACTAATAACAGGAATACAACGGAATTGAGAACCTCCTCCTTTTTTGAAGTCGGTTAAAAAACTACTAGATAATTCCTTCACTAACTGTTTCAAATTATGGTGGTCAGCCACGATGCAACTACCTTTAAAAAAAGCGAAGTATGAAGAGGGGAAGAAAAAGTCCTACCCCTCTTCATACATCGAGTGTGAGGGAGAGAAATGATATATTACCCTCACTAGAACTCACTACTATACTACTCATGATATCCTCGAGAATACAATACTGAATGTATGAATTGGACGTTATTGACGTCAGCCACGGTGGGCCAGTTAACTCGCACTTTACCGGTCCTGTTTAATATTTTTAGGACTAGCTTATCCCAGTACCACACGAGTAAAGCCGCTGACGGAAGATAAAACATTATTCTTTTCTTTCTTTATCGTAAGTCTTGACAGAGCGGTCTTGGTCGTTATGTCGGGACGGTGGCCTCCCAATCCCACGAAATTCCTCTCGCATCGTAGCTTTTCTGGCGCACTCGTTTAGGAGAATATCAACTGTAGCCTTTATATTGTCGGTCAATCTCATGGGCGATTTGCCGCGCGCTCTTTTGCCCTCGAACTCCCCTGTACCACCAGGCGTTCAACGGAGACTTCTCCTCGGCGTGACATGACACGTGTCCAAAGAATGTGGGTACGCGATACTTTACTATGGCTGAGAGATGCTGTTTGGTGCTGCGTTCTTGAAGAAAGATAGAACATAGATCATTAATATTCTATTTTTTTTATATAGATTTTAAGTGTAAATGAAACGTATAAGATTTTGATTAGAAATGTATACTAGCGTAAGCTAGAACTTTTATTCATCCACAAAGCCAACCAGCGATGCGTGAATCTGACACAGACATTCATTGAACTACATAAGTGGCGACTTGCGAATAAAAATTGAATCATTGAGTCCGAAACAATAATTCGTTATGTCGAGATCCACTCGGCAGTTATTAAAATGAAAAACGAATGTATGCCCATTTTTACTATTGTTTGTTATTCGACTATAATGTTGAGAGTTATTCAATTTTTTATTTGAATAACTATGATAATGCATTTTATCACATATCCCAGGTATTGGTTAAAAATTTGGTGGTTGCTCTTTTTAGTAACCACAAAGAGAGTTTACAAAAAAAACTTGAGAGGTGTCAAGGGACACCCGGATGGAACGAAGTTCCTTTAACTTTTATTTAACCCACTCAGGCACCTCAGGCACCTCCAGCACCTCAGGCACCTCAGGCACCTCAGGCACCTCAGGCACCTCAGGGCCCACACGAAGTAATTAAAACTTGAGAGGTGTCAAGGGACGCCGCACAGCTTATAAGAAAAAGTGTCGTTACAACTTTTGGTTTTAATATTTTCCGTCTAGCCCCCTTTCGCAACGCGCGATAAGGAACTTCGTTCCAAAAATCTTATAAAACCAGACGCGTCAGTTTTGCACTTTACTGATTGTTTTATCAATTAAAAGATGTATCACCTTTCTTTGAATTAAATACCTACATAAATAAATAATGCTGGACACTATCACACATCATCATGCAGTCACATCAGAGCTTGTATTATGGGAACCACATGACTGATAAACTACTTATATAATTTTTTTATGTAAATACATACATAGAAAACACCCAGTTAGTAGCTAACTCTAGTGCCAAGGGTCTCCGACATGGCTCAATGACCGTGCCTTGCAAAGCACGAAAACGGTCAGTTCTTTAAAGAAGAATCGAAAGAAAGAAGTTCTATTAAAAATATGTATTGACCATAATACAAGCTTGCTTATTTTGGGGCTTCATGATGTTGTGTAATGTCCAGTATTGTATTTGAAATGGCACTAAACGGTCACCCGCTCGAGTAGTGACCGGACGGATTGTTGCTTAACCACCTTACGGTCACAATCAAGCATTCAGAATAAAGTTTGCTCTCTTAACTGCTTCACTTGTAAAAGGCCCTAACTGAAAACCAGCGCGGCATCAGAGCTTTGTCTCTAATGCTGGCTTCGCTGAGTAAGGGTCCTGTTTTACCCAGTGTTCGAATTCATTACTTATATCTATACTCCAGCCATATTGGATGAAGAATGTTTGGAAACAAAAATTTCAACACTTTTTGCAATTATTCCATAAATACGTAATATTACAGATAACTAATGATATAAATGAAACTTTTACTATTTATGTAAGATATTAATGAAGTGCACATATTTATAAAACAAATTATACAAAAGTACTTTTGAGGTTAAGTATGGGTGGTTTGTTTATATTTATTCTTCATCGAATTTGACTGAAGTATAGGTACCTATTTTTGAGATTTATGTCATCCAAGTTTAACTATACCTAATCTATTATAGTTACCTATGTATTTACTGTAATTTGGGTAAAATAAATATATATTTCTTTCTTTCTTACTGGCCTACATTAAAAAGCTACCCAATGTAATGAAATTCAAACATATTCAATTAAAATTAGAGAAGCGTAAGTTAGTATTCCTCCATAACAAACAATAATAATAGGACTGCAATTTTACTAGAAAGCGTACCCAAAACCCCAAAACCTAATACCCCGGTCGAGGCGTAGCTTATTTCGGTTTAGTCCAGTAGACCATCCTCCAACCGGTCAATACCGTTTCTCTATTATTTATCTAAATATATAAAACTGGGGTACATAAATAATTTCTTGAGTGAAACGCGTCTCGGTAATGTAGTGTCGGATGCCCTCCGACCAGGTGGAGTGACGATTTGCGATAGGCTGCTGGTAAAAGCTGGATGCGTCGAGCTCAGGACAGGGCGCCATGGCGCTCATTATGAGAGGCCTATGTCCAGCAGTGAACTACTAATTACGTTGATGATGATGATCATGATGATATAAAATTGTAATTAAGCTGATCTTTTGATTATTTTTCAGCGCCAAATATAGCCTAAACTGTTAATACTGAAGACTTGAAATTTGGAGGGTAATTTTCATGCATGGTGTACAGGGTACATTAGAAAAGAACCGAAAATTCAGCCCTTCTTGAAAGTAGCGGGAAGAACCTCTACGTAAACGAAGTCGCGTGAAGCTCACTAGTCATAGTAACAACTAGCAAAAGGTCGTTACTCCAAAGAAGTCCTGTAGCCCCACAATATTTTCCAACCCCCCAAAGGCGATGGAATCTGAAAAGTTTTCCCGGGAACGAAAAAATAAGCCTAATTTATTCGCCATTATCGAACTTGCATTAACCACATTACGGTTCTCGATAAAGGCACACGTAAAAGCTAGTGATGGGGTACTTCTGTTTGTTTAGGGAACAGCTGTCATGAACCGAAAGTGTTTTAAAAAAGTTCGCTTAAATGAAGTCTTGTTTAAATAATCATCCTAAGAGTCATCATAGGTGAAATGTAACAAGTTGAAATGTTTTGGCAAAGCATAGTGAACCTATCGAAATGTGTTGGAAATACTAAATGAGAATGGAATTAGTAAGTATTGGACTGCTGCTGCTAGATTCAGATAGGTGCAGAAGCTACGTTTTTGTCAATATAACATAGATACACTTAATATTTAGGCACAATATTTATTGATATTGATAATACAAGAAAAATCGACATTTCATTTTACCATACATATAAATATCCAAATTTCTGTGCAAAAATAAGTTAACTTTTTCATAATTTCATCATCATCATCAGCAAATAGTCAAAATAGCAAGTAGTCCATTGCACCCTGTAAATTAAAAAAAAAATACGATTTAAAGTGTACTTCATGTTCTTTTTTACTACTTAGTATAAAACAAAGTGGCTTCCCGCCCTATGTATGCTTAGATCTTTAAAACTACGCAACGGAATTTGATGCGATTTTTTAATAGATTGAGTGATTGAAGAAGAAGGTTTATATCAGCATTGCACCAGTGCGAAGCCAGGGCAAGTCACTAGTATATTGAATAAACTTATTTTGATTGATTTATCTTCAGCTCTGCTCATCCAGCTTCATTTGCGTAATATAAAATTCCGAAATGTTTAATCGCAGTTGCGCGAAACTACATTGTATTTGACCCCCCCCCAACACTAGGAAACACAGAAGTCCAATAAAAAGAATCGGCGAAGTTGCGAGACCGCGGCGTTTCGTAATCCGTCATTGTCGCTACAAACGGTGTTGGGAAAAAGTTCTTAATGACCCCGAAGGAACTTTTTGTAGGTGACGTCACCCTAGACAAATCGAGACGACTGTTCAACTCTAGCTACGATTGCTGACTGTACTTCGTTTTGGTTTTTGTTTGAGGGAGGATTTTGTTCAGTCTTGTAGTACTCTTGAGTAAACCTTTTGTTTAGGAGTTTATTGTTCTGTACATTTCAACATAGCAGAATTATTACGGTGACCCGTGTAAATAGCAAGTCACGCTTTGTAAACGGTTTCTAATAAACTTATAGATTAATGTGTTAAAAAAGTGTTAATGCCCTCGCTTATGGGAATTTCTAAGATATAAAAATAATCATCATCATTATCAGATTACAGCAGTCTAGACATAAACATCCCCTAATGAGCGCCATTGCCCCCTATTCTCAGTTCGACGTATCCAACTTTTACCAAAGCCCTTCGCTCGGCTAATTTCTTAGTTTACGCAGTTGAAACAGTCAAATTAGATGGTTTCAACTGTGTAATTTAAGAATTAATTAAATAATTGATATTAATATCTCAAAGAGCCACGTCAGTACCTATTGCGGTATTAAGGTAATATACCGCATAATATACATATAATAACCTATACGGTACGGTAAGGTAGTGGAGGTACGACAAAGAAATATTATTATTATTCCTTAACAAATGAAGATACTATTTTTCGTCTAACCTACATTCCTACATTCTTTCGCTAATGGCCAACTCTGTCGGAGTTTTAAGGCCAACCGAAGGCCTCCAATGGACCGAACCACTGAAGGGGCCAGCATTGTAACATACCGTTTGTGCGCTCAGATTGAAATGCCAATAAACGGCCAGCCATCCAAGCAGTGATGGAGCAGAATTTTGCTTAACCAAGATAATCTAGAACGCAAAAGTTAGCGATCACGAGCGCTACGTAACTACATTGAGCTTAACAAACAGTAATAGTAAACAAACCAAGATCGTACCTTTTCCAATCTCCTTCTGTCTTGATCGATACAATCAAATTAAATTACCTAGGTCTTAACAATTCTACCACATCTGAAGCAATTCCAAGCGATTGCTTAAAAGTGTTCAGTAGCATCTACAAGACTATTCCATTTGGCACGGTTGCTGCGGAGTCTTTCTTCATTAGAGGCTGCCTAGCGTGAGTTAGCGCTGCTCATTATATAACTATCTCTAAATACAATAGAATAGAATATAATATAATTTTATTTATCTGCGGTCGGTAACGTAATGGGCTACAGATCATGACTACTGGTACTGGTTGGTAGCCATTTGCAGCAGTTGTTGAAGTTGAATTTTTTTGGGATCTATCGCGTAATTTTTTTCCGTCTACGGGTCCCACGATGGCCAGCTTCTCAACACCACCACGTCTCGCTATATATCCGAAGTAAGAGATTATACGACGATGACAAATTGTGGATAGCTTGTGAATGTAATGTGATATAACAATTGCATGCCTAACTAGGGCAGAATACTACTAATATTGATACAATAATTAAGTTTGACATCTATAAACAACATGTATTTCACGCAATAAATATACTTTGACTTTGACTTTGACTTTGACTTTGACTTGTCCTTGAAAGCGTGACGATTGATTATGTAGGTGCGTTTCGCTCACAATTCCCATGCTGGGCATGTGGGTTGGGGATTGCACAACACAGCTTCTTGCACCACCGGCACTGCTACCCTCTTAAATCAACACGTCGCTCCAACTGTGACTTTTAGAAAATTATGTAAATGATAAAATACCTATATATACCTATATACCTATATTTTTCGGAGTGTCTCCAGTCTTTCTTATGTGGCGCCTAACCGACTGCGCAAATCTTGAGAATTTACAATCTGGAAATACTATTATCGGTGAGAGCAATGTCTAGAGTTAATCTTACTGGTTGAGTTGATTTTTATTTGCTTTCATTTTAAGTGTTTTATTTTCTAATTTAAGTTTTCTAGCCTTTTTTTATAAAATAGTTCTAAAAATTACTTATTATTATTAAAATTATCAGCCTGAATCGTCCCACTTCAGGGCAAAGGCTTCGCTTATCGCCTTCCACTCCTTACGGTCTTGTCTTTTATAGCCCAGTCCTTGTTATAGGTGTCGAGGTCATCCCGCTATCTCCGTCTGGGTCGGCCGAGATACAGCTTCCCGTTGTTAGGGATCCATTCTGTTGCTGTTCTTGCCCAGAATTCTTCCGACATGTGACATACGTGGCCGGCCCAGTCCCACTTTAATCTTGCTGCTTTCTGAGTGTTATCAGCAATTTGAATTTGGGAGCGTAGAATGGTGTTGAGAATGCGATTAGCAAGTTTCACACTGATATTACTACGCTCCATTGCCCGTTGGTAAACCGCGAGTGCAGACCACTCTACTGAGCAATCAAAGAACAAGTCTGGGCGCTGTAGGTAAGGATGGGGAAAATGCACACGTCCATGAGTTTACGTTTTAGGGATAGAGGTAGTGTTCAATTCATAACTCTTCCAGGCGTTTTCGGTACGTCTTGTGATCTCTTTGTCTTGTCTCGTCTGGAACGTATGCAGGTACGCATGTAATACCTCTTGATGTTACAGGCGTCCATAGGCTACGGGTACCGCTTACCATCAGGAGGACCGTATGCCTGTTTGCTAACTTAGTAGTATATAAAAGAAACCATATTATTTGGCCAAGGTAAACGTATTCATGGACATATTCAAATCCCACACCCTCTACAGATATCCTATGGCTTGCGCTATTGGTCATCAGTTTCCTCTTCGACATGTTCATCCTAAGTCCCACCTCGGAGCTCGCTCTAATTTACAAATCCAAGATGGAGTTAGTGATTCTTGAATTAACAACTTATTTAGATAGATAGAAAATTCTTTATTTCACAAGATTTAATACAAGTACACAGGCGAATCTAATGCTAAATAGCATTTTCTTACAGATAACCTTTGTGTATTGTGGAGATGTAGATTGGTAGTGCTACAAATTAAATAAATGAAATTAAATGGTAGAAAATATTAATTATTAATAAATTATTTTTGAAGTATTGTTTCTTAGGCCAACATTCCTACATTAATGCTACGTTATTCCTTTATTATTCAACTCCTTCAGACAATGAGATCCTAATGTCTCTTCAGCACTAGACATCCAATATTTGAAATGTATGTTCCTTGCATAGTATAGAGATGCAATAAGGATTTACAGAAGAAAAAAAAAGTATATATGTAATATATCAATCATGTGGTTCCCATAACACAAGCTCTACTTTGTTTGGGGCTACATGATGCTGTGTGATATTTATATTCAGCCTCCGAAAGTGCGCAGCGGGAAAAACTTCTGCCCCACTAGTATAAAATAAAACTTTCTTCAGAATTTGCAATTTGACGTTGGGATTGCAATTCTCAACTAGAATAGTAATAAGAATTTCAACATAAACATTTCACGCGTTCTTTATTCCCCGGAGCGTTCTCGCAAAACTTGTTATTTATCTATTGCATTGAGATATAATACTTTTAGATGGGGTCAGCTAGGTCACTAACCAATGATTAAGATCGACAAATAGTGTAAGATAGTTAGATACCTACCTAAGATAAAAATACAAAGTATTTTATATTTATTTAGTATTTTATAACGTGGACTTGCAATCGCTCAGTAAGCGATAGAACGAATGGAGTTTCTCTGAAGGATAAAATCCGCAATGAGATTATCCGAGATAAAAATAAAGTTGTCGACATAACTCAGAGAATTGGCAAGCTGAAGTGGCAGTGGGCTGGCCATATCTGCTGAAGAACCGACAACGGAGCCGAGATATTTACGTAGTGTAAGACGCCCTCCGGTTAGATAGAGTGACGATCTGCGAAATTTTGCTGGTAGAGGCTGGATGCGTCGAGCTGGGTCAGTGAAAAAGTCTGTGATTCGTTCACGTTATCGTCATTACGTTATTATGAAATTTTATCGTGGGCTTTATTTCTAAATTACATTTTCAATGCCTTTAATAGTTGCTCGTAGTGAGATCTGTAGATTTTGTACTGTTTAAAGGAACGACAGAAACAGTGAGCATGCTGCTCCCGAAAACTTTCTATTATAACTGAAATTACAAACATTTACTACTAGCTTTTATTAGCCAGTTTGGCTTTGTGGAATTAGTTTTGCGATATTAGTGCCATAACTTGAGTTTTATCGCTATTGTCTTGTAGACATGGGTGGGGGGGTGTAGGGTAAATGAGTGGAATACCTTCAAACGTTGCCAGAGGACAAAGTTTCATAATGGGCCATGGAAAGTGAAAACAAAAGCTTTCACACATAACAATAATAAAGGAAATTGATTTTCAATTGGTTTCTGTATATTTTTATTGTCGTTTTGTGGTGTAAAGGGTTCCATCCTCCATCTGTAGACCCAACATCATCTAGTGGGGGTGCACTCTGTTGTTTAAAAAATAGGTATCTGGCAGCTGGATGATTGCAGCATAGTGCAGCCTTAATATTTACCTTATAATTTTACCTGGGGAATTAATCCCCTGACCGCTGACGGGCAGCAGCGGTCGGTGTGAAAAGCTGTGGCCTGTGTTTCACAATCCGTATGCCCAGCGTAGGGATTATGAGCATAACCCCTTCTTATGGGGAGACTTATGTCCAGTAGTGGACTGATTAAGCTGGTTTTGTTGTATGTAGTTCTAATGTATAACTATTCCGTCACTACCCAGATTTATCCTGACTACAAAAGAAGGCATCGCAGTGAATTAAAGAGATCTATATAATATGCATAGCAGTGAGATAAAATTGACCTTATAATTGCGTAAAACTACGTAACATAAGTGTAATTTTAGTACATCATCATAAGTTTTATAAAATTACATTAACTTATTTAGGTAAAACAGAATGAGTACAATTTGCATAGCTCATGTAATTTAGGACATTTTGCAAAGGATGAGTTTTCAGAACACTAGGTTGTATGTAGCTCATCCCAAACCCGCATGCCCAGCGGATTAATGGCATGTCTCTCTTATTTTTTTATAGAAGAGGCCCATGTCCAGCATTAGACTGAAGAGGCTGGTGGTGGTTGTGGTTGTGGGTGTTTCATAAAACTTCGACACTTGGTTTTGCTTCTCAAACACTATTCACTACAGTATTCAGCTGCCAGCGTCTATATTTCCATTGATTTCCAACCTAACGGCTTCAAAAACAGGGTTAATAGGCATCTTCTGGGAATCTCGCCCCATCGTCGATCTCAACATTTTCCACGCAAGCCTCAAAGTCAAGAGCTCGCCTAAAATAAATAAATAATAATAAAAACTACCGCGAAAGGAGAATGCCGTCTGATGTATGGCGCTCGGTACCAAGACTAAAGTGATTGCGTCAAAACGAAACCTAATTTTTTTGATAGATATTATACTGTTATTCATGGAATATCTAAATCTTTTTTAAGATAAACGTAAACAAATTGTTTTTATTTGATATTAGTTTTAGAGTTTGTTTTTAAAAAAATGCTTTCCCGAGACCTTGTGTGTTCAGTTTTGTCTACATAATAATAAGTATTACACTATAAACATTTAAATATGATACTATACATTTAAGAAAAGGTTTATATACCTCACACAGATAGGTAAAAAGGTGTTTTAACTTCTACTTCGTAGGTAGGACATGACATACATTACTACTGTGTTCTACTTTATATTATTTTCAAAGAATGATAGTGACGAGAAAGTAGATAGGCATTTACATCATTATAATAGGTATTAGTACTCACTGGTGAAGGTGAAATCCAAGCTAAGATCCAAGATCTTAACACATTCATCACAACCACGAAAAGGCCATGGATGCCTCTTCCAAACTATGCTGGTTTCGCTTCACCGGTTATTAGCAAATACTTGATGCAACGATTGTTTATCGTACATTATTGTAATGATGTCTAATAAAATATCTATTTACAGAATAAACACCGCTACACAATGCCACAGAACACTCTAGCGAGAGCATATTAAATACATAAAGATAGGAGATAGTTTAGTAGTACCACAAAAAGTTTCTGATCCAACCTCTTTGATTAAACAAAGTGAAAAAACCTCCAATGTTTTCAGTAAATTCTACTGTTTAAAATTAAAAGTGAGGGTGGTTGCAATGTCATGGCGCCGTGCCTCGGAAACCAAATAAACGAAACAAATTTTTAGGTGATTATTAATCGAGTCGGTGTGTAAGACTAAATAAAATGCTAATGTTATTTATAAAATAAAGGCAATTTTATGGGATACGTTTGGTTTTGACGCAATTGGTACGGGTTATCGGCATTCTCCTTTCTAAAATTAGGTTTTTCTATTCAAGACTAACTAAATTACAAAAGAATTTCAAGAGCCCGCCAAGTTAAGAAACAAAAAGC
This sequence comes from Horisme vitalbata, assembly GCA_951804965.1. Lineage (NCBI taxonomy): Eukaryota > Metazoa > Arthropoda > Insecta > Lepidoptera > Geometridae > Horisme > Horisme vitalbata. The sequence continues at coordinate 1,338,202 of OX638096.1, forward strand.
CTCAACATTTCCGTTAGCCTTTTAAAATGGTCCAAGCTCGAGTGACGGCTCAAATAAAGCAGAACCTCATAATGGCCTGTCAACTTCAATATACGATCGGCCGCTGATATTGAAAAAGTATTTTAAAGTTGGGCTCTTGTTACCCTTGTTACAGACTGTTACAGTATCATTGGAGTAGTGATATTGTTACAATGGCATTAGTGTTGATTTTGAAAAATAATTTTAAAGTTGGGCTCTTGTTACCCTTGTTACAGACTGTTGCAGTGTCATTGGAGTAGTGATATTGTTACAAGGGCATTAGTGTAAATTTTGTAAAAGTATTTTAAAGTTGCGCTCTTGTTATCCTTGTTACAGACTGTTACACTGTCATTGGAGTAGTGATATTGTAACAGTGACATTGGTGTAGATTATGTTGTATTCACGTTCCCCCTAGTCAATTAAAATAAACAGAGACGAGTCAACACGAGCAAGATCCCCGACGCAATGGTCTGACCAGCTTAGAGAAGGGAACGTCATTCTACAGTGTGGTGCAGAGGGCCACGAAACGGAGTTGCTGGAGACAGGCCATCCATGCATACAGATCATCGCATGGTGATCTTGAGGAATCAATTACTTACCAAAAAGAAGAAGAGTCAATTATTTTAAAATCAACGATTAAAGAGTCGGATTGACATGTTAATTTAGTAAATACAGAGACTATGTTTATTTGTAATTAGCTTCGGCCCGCGGCTTTGCTCTTATGGTATCAGGATAAAGAGTAGTCTATGTGTTAATCTAGGTCACAAACTGTGTATAATTCAAGTTTCATTCAAATCAAGTAGGTAAGTACTGGTGTAGGAGTAGAGTTAGGGGTAGGGTCCCCTACCCGTAGGAGTAGGTTAGAGTAGGGTAGAGGTAGAGTTAGGGGTAGGGTAGATAATTGTCACGTGTATCACACGCTTAAACCCAATCTATACTTGGCTTTTTTAACTAGCTGTAGAGAATACTAAACTCTTGTCTCTCATCCTTAGAATATCTTGATTTATGTAGCGTTAATCAAATTAATATTAATGACTCAAATTCATCAAAGACAATCTTGACTTTCTGAGGTCAATTTGCCAACTTAGTTAAGGTAACTTTGACTTTCAGTAATCAGTAGACCATCAGCCGGTCAACCTTCGGGGTGCGAATGAAAAACTTAAACTTAATATTTTAAGTTACGATGAAATTGAGGATCAAGTTATTTCAACTAATTGCAAGCGCAACTTAAGGGGTTAAGCAATTAAAATGCTTTTTTTATTGTAGCCAAAACTTTCATCACTTTAAAAAAAAGTAGTTCTTTACCTACTTAAGAAAGCGACCGCTATTTTTATCTATTAAAATGTTTTTTTTCTAGCTAGTGGCCAAATTGTAGGTAAGGAACATAGACCGCCTGCAATTAAAATAAAAACAGTTGTTTTTTTGTCAATTATCCTGTCACCTGCCTGTGGTGCACCCTGCTGAAAACCAAACGGGGCTCTGGCGGCTGGCTGATTGCAGCATTGCGCAGCCTAACACTGGGACAGCTAAATCCCCTGGCCGCCAATGAGCGTCGGTGGTGCGAGAAGCTGTGCCCTTGCAATCCCCAACCCGCATGCCCAGCGTAGGGATTATGGGCATAGTCCAGCGGTGGACCAAATAAGCTGGTGTTATTGTCACTGTTGCTCGGTCCGAAGTTGTTAGACTCAACAAGACTAAATTTAAAAAGCAGTTATTGAAAATCACCCTAAAAATTATAAGGAATACTTTGCTAAATCGTATAAATACTATTTCATACATTTTTTAATCAAACGTATTATGTAATTCTTATATCAAGATAAGCCCTTACAAGTAAAAAAAGTTATTAGATAGTTTTCTTCAAATATGCATAAAAAAAACATGAATAAAATCCAAGTTTTCCTTTCCATAACCAAGGATTCAAAACCAGAGTCAAGAAAACTTCTCGCACAATTTCGCCAGAAACTTGCCCCGCGTTCAGCTCGCTAAGCCAAACTTCAATAATACATCTACATTGAATAAATGATTACTGTATTGAATCAAAGCTTCGTACACTGGTCACGATTTGGAGAAGATTGGATTGAGAGTGAAGACTATGCGGATTTAGTACCTAGGACTCGAGTCTTGTAGCTTGAATAGACGACTTTAGGGCTTATATACACGAGAGGTATGATGTCGACGGCAGAGGCAACTGCGATAAGACACATCGGCGGCAGCCGTTGACACGTCGGTGGCAGCCATTGAAATGTCAATATAGAAGCTCTGCGGTAGCCAACGTCGACTCTTTGCAGTCAATTGTCAAAATTAAAAAGAACTGTCGTGGTCAGAAGCATAAGTTGTTTGCCGTGCCTTCGTCTCATACAGTGTCCCGATCGTCATCTCCCATGCCATCCCGCGCTTCCTCGCTGCGCTTACCGTTCTCCTTGATGACAGTCCTGAATGCGATTTGTGTGTGGATAGATGGACAAAAATTATATTGGAGTGTTTGAAATTCTGAGCGTGATGTATGACTGTAATTAATTATGACGCATTCATATGTAATTTTAAGTTCTATTTGTGACATGAATTAATTTATATTTGATTATTCATTTTGAAATTTGAATAATTATCTAATATTGATTTGTTTGGTTATTGTAATTATTTTTTTTTATATTAAATTAAATAAATACAAATTCTAATTTCTAAAATTGCGAACGCAGCATGCTAAAAGAATACCAACTGCAAGCGTTGCTATCGGTCAGCGGCTGCCACTGATGCCTTGAATGCTGCCGCCGACAGGTGACAACGGCTACGGTTGCCTCTGCCGTTCGCAGTTTGTCGCTCGTGTATATGAGCCCTTAGAGGTCGCTCGTTATCACTATGACTGCGGGATTCTTTTCCACTGTATACCTCAGATTGGACGAGCTAATGGTGGACTATGAATCGGTAACCCTATACATACCATATATTGATGTAGATAAAAGACAGTGTACAATGAAGTTGTAATTCATATATAACTTCGTATGAGCTTAAGGCCAAATCTGGTGTCGGACTTTTAATGCCTCGAAATGGCCTAAACGACTTAAAAATCCGATATTAACATCGCTCACATGCTCTCTCATTAACATCGTTCTCATTAAACGTTCACTTCACTTCTTTATTCAATGGCTTCTGGGATACTTCTCCACAATTTCGCCAGTATCAAGAATAAGCTCATAGCAATATGAGACAACGTAGTACGGTTTATAAGTCCAGTCGTCCAATCTTCAGTCAGGTCCAGTTTTCTGCTATATATAGCAATGGCAACTATAACAAAAACAATAGGCAAACAATTTTCTTCATCAGAAATTTTAGTCCAAGTTCGCATTTGTTCCATTTCACTTCGACTTTTTCTTATTACTAAGGTATATAGATATAAGGGCTAAGTGTCAAATTGTGACTAACTCAAAGTTGAATAACATCAACCGAAGTACACGAAGCCACGTCATGAGCGCTTCATAAATATAAAATCAATACGAATATTGAGATAATGCAAACTCACAAACTGTTCAGCATTTTCCATTAAGTACAAGGTGTACGCAACAAAGCTCCAGCTCGATCCTTCAATCGGCAGATCTGTTAATTTACGATCTAAACTTAACCCCTCGGTTATCAATCAAGCTCTACACGACGGTGTTGCGACACAGTATTGCAATTGCAGAAGGAAAAATTATCGAATCTGTATTTTGAATATCAATGATTGATTTAAATCAAATTGTTTGAGTGGCTTATTAATGTCAGAACTTTTATAACACAAATGAATTTTTAAATTTAAAAAGTAATTTTTAATCTCAGGTAATTTTGTTATGATTATTGCATGCTAGTATTATAGTGACTAAGAGCACCTTTATGCCATGTTTGACGCAATAAATATATTTAAATCTATAAATTTGAATCTTCGATAATCACACTCATCAAACGTACTGTAGGACGACGGGCCAGGTGGAGTGGCGATATGCGAAAGGCTGCTGGTAGAAGCTGGATGCGTCGAGTTCAGGACAGGGTGCAATGGCACTCATTAGGGGAAGTCTATGTCTAACAGTGGACTGCTATAGGCTGATGATGATGATGATAATGATAATAATATTATCACACTTGGTAATCCTATAAATATTAGAAATGTGAAAGTTTGACGCTCATTAGGGGAGGCCTACGTTTAACAGTGGACTGCTATAGGCTGATGATGATGATGATGATGAATATCATCACACTTAGTAATCCCACTGATATTATAAATGTAAAAGTTTGTTAGGATGGATGGATGCTTGTTACTCTTTCACGCAAAAACTGATCGGCCTTGAAAGAGACTATTAGACCCAGATAAAGGTATTACTTCCATAATATTATTGTATTACGTTATTATTATAATTATTAATATAATTCTGAGTTATACTGTTCCTGATATTAAACCTACATTATTTATACAACTTCATCATCATCATCAGCCTATAGCAGACCACTGCTGGACATTGGCCTTCCCTAAACAGCGCCATTACGCCCTGTTTTGAGCGGCTTCAACGAGCACCATTTCACAAACCCTCATCATCATCATCATCGTCATCATCAGCCTACGGCAGTCCACTGCTGGACATAGGCCTCCCCTAATAAGCGCCATTGCGCCCTGTCCTGAGCTCGACGCATCCAGCTTCTACCAGCAGCCTTTCGCAGATCGTCACCCCACCTGGCCGGAGGGCGTTCTACACTACGTTTGCCGAGCCGCGGTCTCCACTCAAGATTATCGGTTCTTCGGCAGATATGGCCAGCCCACTGCCACTTCAGCTAAATCAAATTCGCAAATCCTCACACCACCAATTTTTTAAATTTGTTTAGAGCTTTTTTTTGGACTACTTCATATCGCTGTTTTGCTTTCAGCGGGTGCCTCGTCTGGGTTTCTTCGTCTTCTAAGTACAGCAGCGTGAATGGCCAGCGATTCACTTGGTCGTCAGCAAGCATTCTGCCACGGCCCATGCGGGCAATCGATGGTCTTGACGCCGACTTAATCGAAAAATGTGAAACGTATCATGATTTTGCGTGTCATCCTTGCGCAGGGGCAATGCTAATATTCTCTGTATCGTTCGAATTTTAGTATATGTACGGCCGAAGCAAGCACAACCTATATACAGGTAGTTTAAGAAAGTAGACACAAGCATGTTTTGAATTACTCAGATAACATTCCACAACTCAAAGCCGTCACTTCTCTTGCCTGCACACAGTTATCCTACTGCATCAACTTTACACTGCTCCATAAATTAAGGAGACTGAGTATCGATCCCAATTGTGGGCTGACCTTAACAAAAGGTATTCAACCTTAGGGACAGTCCGTACATCAGACAAGCAATTGTAAATTTAATTTGTTCAAGAATTTGTACATAGAGCCCTTTTATGCTACTGGTAATGTATATTTACCCGACTGCGCCAGAAGGAGGGTAATGTTTTTTAATCATAAATAATGTTTTATCATGCGGTATCTGAACGGCTAGTAATCATGGCTTCAGCCAATCACCCCCTCTGTAACTAAAAGTACTTTGTCTAATTTTCCATGTTGTTTAAATAATAAATAAATAATGTAGGACACCATAACACAATATCATCTAGCCTAAGCAATATTTATACCACGGGAACCACATGACTGATATACTACTAACTACCTAGACTACATATAATCTACTTAAATACTTTTTGTAAATAAACACATAATATACATAGAAAATGGGTTCCAACCCCCGTCTTCGGAACCCAAGCCACCTTCACCTGCACGTGGTGCACCCTGCTAAACAACGAACGAGGCTCTGGCGGCCGGCTGATTTCGGCATAGCGCAACCTACATTGGCACAGCTAAATCCCCTGGCCACCGACGGGCAGCAGCGCCGGAGGTGCGAGTAGCTGTGTCCTGTGATCCGCAACCCGCATGCCCAGTGTGAGGATTATGGGCATATCCCTCTTTATTAGGGGAGGCCTATATCCATCAGTGGACGGCTGGTGTGTGTGTGTGTGTGTGTGTGTGTGTGTGTGTGTGTGTGTGTGTGTGCGTGCGCGCGCGCGCGTGTGTCCTTTCGTCCGCGGCACCACTAGATATAGTTTGCATAATAATAAATATTATTATTAGTATGTAATTTTTTTTATTTGCAATAAATCCATCAATTTATCTAATGGGCCATGTTATAATATTTCTAATTAGTCCGTCAAAAAATATTGGACACGTATTTGTTATTAATCAAATAAATACAATTTGACGGAGATAAAGAGAGTCAAAGTTCGGGAGTGAGGGCTCGTGACGTCACGGCTATGTGAAGTGTACTAAGCCGTGACGACACGCGGAACGCACTATATCTTTGTAATTTTTTGTTTTAAAAAAATACGTGTCCAATATTTTTTTATAATGTAAATGACGGACTAATTAGAATTTTTCAGCCATCCAGTAACCTATTTAAAACTGTTTTTGATAAGCAGATAAATTTATTTCTCAGAGATGAACTTGGAATCACTATACGCGGACAAGGTCGCGGACGGACCAAGGAAATATTATTTTTTTGTAAAAATACCTGATTAAAAAACAGAATACTTAAAGGAGAGAATAAAATTGTTTAATCTCTATGTTCGTTTCTGACTTAAGATAATTATGTTTTAAAAATATATTACTTTGATCATTTTCTCAACATACACAAATGTTGTATGAACTTGACCACATCGGCAAAATATATATTAAATATTGGTATTTACCAAGCCACAGCGTAAGTTATTTTTATAATTCAGCCAGACGAAAGGTCCAAGCATTTTTTATTAAGGTTGTTTCGCTGACCAAAAAGACCCAATCAAAATTCGTTCACGCTGTTTTTTATTGCGATACAATTTAAGCACAATTTATGTCCAAATTGCTTTATTTAAAGGCTAAAAAGAGCACAGTTTTTGAAATAAATGGTTGGAATAAAAGTGACAGTTTTAGATTAGTTTTTTTCTTTTCAAAATGACATCATTAATCTGTCAGTTTCACACTAATCTATGCAAAGATAGTGACGTACCTAATGGAGTTTTATCTGCTAGTTGAATTTTAATTTAAGCCTGTGTAGAGAGGCTAAAAGGGTACAATTATTCTAGACTAGGTGATTTATACAGTCAGTGTGCAACATAAATCGTCTAGTATAAAAGTAGGCACTTATGCTTGTATCTATTTAAAATTTTAGTCTAAATGAAAAATTAGAACTTGTAAGTTTTTCAAAAGTATTAATTTTTATTTATTTAGGTAAAATTTTAAATGTCAGTCCTGTTCAAAATATAATTTGAAAATAAAACGCGTAGTTTTATACACTTTGCTATTTGCTATGCTATTTTACTGGATTATCTTTGTGGTAAAAATATAACACCGAGTTATAAATAATTGCAATCAGTGTATAAAAACAACAATTTAACCAGGTAGTTAAACATAACTCAGTTTTCCCACAGTTTACTCTATATGCATCTAGAAATTACTTAAGTAAAATTGCTTAAACAAGAAAGCGAGCCGGGAAATGCAACACAAACAAACAATATTTAGCACCCCTGAATTCGAAACTTACGGATACGGTAAGATTGCACTGAGTTCTAAATTTAGGAGCCATGGTGCTTAAGCCCAGAAACATATTTTTATTTTTATTTTGTAATTTGTTTGTACGATAACATATTTTAGTAATTATGTTCTCATACTGCTTACAAAAATAAAATAAAAGTATGTTTCTGGGCTCTATGTATAATGTATTTATAAATATATATGTATATAAATAGTTTATCTATCATATGGTTCCAATAATACGTAAAATAAGCTCTGATTAGTTTTGAGCTAGATGATACTGTGTGATAGTGTCCAGAATTGTATAACAAATCAATGCATTTTCTTATTTTTCTTATTGTAGGGTTTTTTATTTGCCCCATTTTAATTCACTGCTAGGCAAAGTTTTTCCTAACAACTATGTTGAGAACTTAATCCATGTGGACATTTTTTTACTTTGAAGTTGTATTCAATTGTATATTTAGGTATTGAGATTTTGATAGGTTCGTATTTTCATAATTTTTCAGGTGCTGAAATAAAAATGGTGGTTGGTTTCCGATTTTCTATCCTCCACGGTTAAGCACAGTCATCATATTTTATAGCGACGTTACCTTATAAATTTTGGTATAACGCCAAATTTAGAAACTGTTTGAAATTTATAGTAAATGATGATAGTTTATGCCCACTAGACGATGAATTGTAAGGAAAATAAATTAAAAAATACCTAGTTAGCGGGGAGTAAGGGGTCAAACTCAATCTTCGGAACCAAAGCCTACCTCACATGCCCGTGATGCAAATTAATAAACGGGGCTCTGGTGGCTGGTTGATGTGGCATAGTGCACCCTTACACCAGCGCAGCTACATCCCCTGACCGCCAACAGGCAGCAGCGTCGGCGGTGCTAGAAGCTTGGCTTTGCGATCGATCCAACACGCATGTTCAGGGGGGGAGAGATTAGAGGCCTATGTCCAGCAGTGGACTGATATAGGCTGGTGTAGAAGATAGAAGATGTATTATCAAGATAATATATTAATATAAAACAAAAGATAAATTATAAAGATAGTTTTTTTTAGTTAACATTCAAAATCCATCCCAGACATTATCACAAAATGAACCAAGCTGCTGTGGTCCGAATGACTGAAATGAGTATGACGATGAGTCAAAATCGAATTATTAGATTAAAATAAGGCAACTTCATTTTTTAATTTTTGAGTTCAGAGTTTTTTCATATCCTTATCATCAGAACTAACAGGTGTTTTATCTTATCCAAAATTTTATAAATTCAAAGTTTTGTAAAAGCACACACACATAGCATCTTATAAGTAAAGTCCCGTACACAATGTGAGAAGGCTGTCGCGCCGCGGGCATCTCATTCTGTCTCCCGCCTGCATTCAGCCCATGTACTCACTTCACAAAGAAATCCTAAGGAAGCTATTTTGTTCGGGTTGTTTGGTTAGCAACGCTGTATTTTGGTTGCATTTTAAGATCCTTTTTAAATGGAATGGAATAGTGACGGCAAGACTGACTCAGAAATGACTGGTTTCCGTAACATTCCTTGCGTGGAAAATGGCTAAAAAGTAGCCTTTGTCTAGATCACAAACTTGTATATTCCAAGTTTCATCCAAATCTGTAGCGTGGCCTACTTCGGTGTTCTGAACAGATCATCTTCAACCAAGCAATACTGCAGTGGCATGTCTAGAATTTTGCTGTTCTGAGTAGATAATTTTGGTTAAAAAACACTTCACCCAGTTGCTACTTGGATGGGTGGCCGTTTTGATCCGAGCACTTCTGTTTTTTAGAAGGCACGCTAAGATGTTGGTCCCGGCTTATTCAGTCGTTAAGCCATGTCGGAAGCCTTTGGCCAGCATAAAATCTCCGATACCAGAGCTGTTGAGGATGACGGAGCTATGTAACAAACTTACGAACAAAAACTTGAGTTTTTATGTATAATATAAGTGTGATTAATCCTGAGGTTTGGCTTGGTTGGTGCTAAGATAAAAAGTACGGTTAATTTCAGTTTGTTCCGTTCAGAGTTTTAGCCTATGTAACACAATAGCGAACATACATCGTTCTTCACTTCGAAATATTTTCCATTACAATAATTGTTATATTAGAAATTATTATACTAGGGTGTCTCTGGCTTTCAATTCGGAGGTCGTGGGTCCGAATCTTAGTCGCGCAACAATATTTTTTTGTTTGGTATTTATGTGCGCTTTATCACGTGCTTTTATTAAAAATCGATGGACTTGGAACAGTCTCGCGGATTGCTAACTGCTTGCAAAAAGTAAGCTTATACCAAATATAGTGTTTGGACTTGCCTCTGACTACCCCCTTTTAGTTTTCTCTATAAATTTGCATACTAAGCAATACTTGAAGATATACTTAATGGGAAAAAGTCGTGTAGTAGTTTTGTTTGAATTAGACCATCTTCGTCACCATCATCATTTATTTAAGAGCTGTGCTCTTATCGGCGCAACTGATGCAGCTCATTCCATCTGCCTCTCTCCAAAGCAGCCTCCTTTACTTCCCTATACGACATGACATCTCATCATCATCATCAGCCTATAGCAGTCCACTGCTAAACATAGACCTCTCTTAATGAGTGCCATTGCGCCCAGTCCTGAGCTCTACGCATCCAGCTTCTACCAGCAGCCTTTCGCAAATCGTCACCCCCCCCCTGACCGGAGGGCGTCCTACGTTTGCCGAGCCGCGGCCTCCACTTAAAAACTCGTTTAACCAAATATTATCGGTTCTTCGGCAGATATGGCCAGTTCACTGCCACTTCAGCTTGCTAATTCTCTGAACTGTGTCAACAACTTTAGTTCTATGTCGATTAAACTCTTTACGGATTTTATCCTTTAGAGAAACTCCCAGCATAGCTAGTTGAAATGACATCTATTTTCTTAATGTGGATCATATAATTTATCCTTGGTCTAACCCACCCCTCTTTCCTTCTACTTGTCCCTCTATTTTGGTCCGTATAAAACTGTCATGTCGCTTATGGTTTCCAAACTAGGAACCATCTTCGTATGAAAGTAAAAATGCCCAGATGTAAATAGAAACGTAATGTTTAATATCATATTACAGAAAACAACTAAATTTCCATTTTGTTTAATCTCACCGAAAATCTACTTTAATTTGTCATCAAACAAATTACCTACACGTCAAACATAAAATTACATTTCTTTTCCTGCGGATGGTAGCTACCGTTTAACAGGGTTGGCCCGAGGGCGTTTCACTTTTAAAAATAAAAAAACCCGAAGGACTCCGTGATTTATGTAGCACACAAAAACGTGAGGTAGATTCATCATTTTCATACGATAAAAAACGTGTTATTTTTCCTCTTTGTTATTCGGAATGAGTGATGATGGTCGCTAGGAAAGTTTTCGTGTAGTTCATCGAGTGTTAATTTTTGTAGGGAAGGTTCATTGAGGATTATTATGACTTTAAGTAATATTAAAATGCGGAAATGTGTTAGGATGTTTGATGTGACATATTTGTTACTGCTTCACGCAAAAACGGCTGAACTAAATAAGAAGACTTGGGGTCGTTCACACCGAATCAAAAAAATATTATATACATTTATTTTGTAAGCTATGTAGGTATAACATTCAATTCTTTAGTTAAGATCTTGTAATTGTATAAACTGTTGGTCTTATTAATAAATATTCAATTCATGCATTTACATTGAACAAATTCAATATTTCCTAATAAGGCCACACTTATAATAAGTTTTAATATAGTTCATCTTTATAAGATTGATAGATAGTATTTATTTGGCACACATTAAGTTAAAAAAAACAGTAAAATCATACCGTAAACTGACAGCATAAACAAGTTAATGATAATAATAATACATTTTGTTTAATTTGTGATGAATAAAATATTTATATTTTACTAGCTTGTGATCGCGGCTTTGCTTGCGTGGTACTCGAATAAAATGTCCAGATATATATATCCCATAGTCAAGATCTGGCTTAAGCCGGGTACCGTACGAGCGCAGCCGCGGGCGAAAGGCTGGCAATAAAGATTAAAGAGACTTGAACTTGAATTTTCAACTTTTACCGAAGTCCTTGTAATTTATGTAGATTGGATAAAAATTCCATTAACCTCTGGAATTAGGCGTTCAAAATTCAGATTGTCATTTTAAATTGATATTGAGAAGCTTCTAGCCTTATATTTTCCTATTTTTCGAAATTGAATACTTTAACAGTTGACCTATTTTTAGGAATTGGCATTATTATTTTGCTTTATAATTTTTATAAACTTCTTAAAGGGAAACCGAAACTCAAAATTCTCCAAAGTGAATCAAATTGAGTTGAACTTATATACTGACTAGCTTCCGCCCGCGGCTTTGCTCAAGTGGATCAAAAGTTTTATAATTTTAGTTTGAATAAACTTTAACTTACTAAAATTTGAATCTAGATCATAAATACCATTCTCGAAAAAAAGTTATTCGAGGGTACTATTTTTTTTATTTGTTGCAATTTGTTTAAGTTGTAGTGATAAATATCAAATTCATAATTGTTTTTGAACTGACTTTTCCAATATTGTAAAGTAAACCAAGTACGTAAGTTGAGTCTGGTGACGATCTCCCTAGTGTCTACACAACAAACGTGTGATAAAATAGATTTTTATTAGAAAGTCTAAAAACCAACTATCTAGCTTCAAAAATTCGCAAACCTTAATTTATCCGAAGCACAGAAACCACTTTTAACTAAACTGTGTATAGCGCCATCTACCGGGGCGGAAACAAACGAGCGAGTGAGAAGCCCGACTTCCGGGCGGAATCGTACGCCGGATGGAATACAGTTTTTGTAATTTTCTCGTTACCCGCGTTTTTACCGGAATTTTACCTGTTGATTTTTGTAAGTTTTTTTCCGGTTGTTCCATTCACGCCTTACATGAATAAAATACTGAAATGGGATGGAAATTTGCTTTTCATTTTTATTCGGTTGAAAAGAGACGCTGAAAAGGCACGAAATATTGTGCTGAGTGTGTATGAATCTGCTTATAATAATGCAAGTATACCTGCTTTGGAAAGCATAATAGAATCGTGTACTTCCTGAGAATATACCCCACAAAAATTTGAGGTCAAGCTAAATCATCCTTCCTACTTCCTTCCTACTTAATATTATTAATGCGAAGGATTGTGACTCTTTCTCGCAAAAAATACTGATATACATAGTTTATAACCTTTTTTATCGCGGTACCACGCGAGCTAAGCCGCGGGCGGAAGCCAGTGCAGCCTGAAATTGCGCACATCAAACATAAATATACTAGATACCTAAATAGATAGAATACTCTTTGTAATAGGTACAAAGATTTAAAAATATAGAACGAACTAACAACAACACCTACGTATATAAGTCCACTGCTGGACACAAGCCTCCCCTGATAAGAAGCATATGCCCAAACACCCCATGCTCGGCATTCTCGTTGGGGATAGTAGTACACAGTTCCTTTAGGCTGCGATACGCCGCAATCAGCCAGCTGCCAGAGCCCCGTTGTGAAAATTCTAGACTAGAAGATATCATATAAACTTTGTACATTAATAACAAAATTCCAATATAAAGATTTACAGGGATAGACCTTAGACAAGGTTCATGTGAGATAACTATAACTTGTTACATACAATTTAACACCGTGTGAAAACAATAAAATGTATTGTATTGTATTCAGAATGAATGTTGCATCAACCAGTGTGCAGATTCAGCACACTGTACTTAGTTTCATGCACAATTGCACAAATAAACAAGAACTAAGTTATGAATACAATTAAGTTTTGCACAAACATGAATAAGCATTATACAAGTTCCATGATAAACGGCTGAATTTCATTGCATTTATTGTCTGAAATAATTAAATTAATTAGAATTAACATTAGTTCAACAATGTTTATTTTAAGAATCATCATCATCATCATACACAACCCGACTTTACACACTGCAGAGTATAGGCTTATTCACTAGCGGCCCACGACGCTGACTAATGACTTTAAATGACTACTTCTCAGTCCTCGTCCTTAGCCACCATTCTGTTAGCCTTTTACACCACTTGTCATCACCACGTCTCGCCAGGTGTCCTGCCCAACTCCATTTGAGCTCCATTACCCGTATTTTGACATCCTTGACCTTGGTTTGTCTTTGGATTTTGGTATTTTAAGAATCTATTATAAATAATTCTGGATACTATTGGTCTCAGCATCATGTAGCCCCAAACTAAGCAAAGCTTATACTATGGGAACTACATGACTAACATTGAGCCCTATATTTCACCGGGACATCAAGGTGGCGCAACCAGTTGCCGGCTAACAACAAAAAGTATGCAGCTAGAGAGTTACTCACCTGGTGTCCATTTTGTTGGTAGCTGGCGACTGGTTGTGCCGCCATGGTGTTCCTGTGAAATATAGCCCTTATACTTATTAACATTTTATTTTGTAAATACATAGAAAACACCCAGAGCAGATAAATATCTGAAAGTAATGCATTTAGTAAAACATTTTTGTGAATCGAACCCGCAACCTTCTCGTCTCAGGCGGACCTTCATCCACTGCGCCACAGAGACCGTCACTAATAAATTACACATAGGTACTATTTATCCGTATTCAAGACACTACAAACGTAGTGTAGGACGCCCTCCGGCCAGGTGGAGTGACGATCTGTGAAAGGCTGCTGGCAGAAGCTGGATGCGTCGAGCTCAGGACAGGGCGCAATGGCGCTCATTAGGGGAGGCCTATGTCCAGCAGTGGACTGCTATAGGCTGATGATGATGATGATTATGAAGACACTACAGCGGGGACTCTGTAGTTGAATGTAGTTGAAGTCGGGGAATCATCTTTTTTAAGATGCAAAGGCTAATATAACTAATTTACTTAGGTCACGTTAGTTATATGTGTTACATAAATCTAACGTGAAATAAACACATTTGTACCCAAACTAGAATGACCTGTGATATGGCGTACGCATGCCCTCCGCCGAACCAAGTTGGAAATTGTCGTACAATAATTAACTTACTTGTTCCTTAATTAGTACTAATACTTGAGTTCTTTGTGGGGGGCTCGTCCGGGCAAGTACTGCCACCATGTCTATTTCTGCCGTGTAGCAGCTGTGTTGTGTTTCGGTTTCAAGGGTGTGGGATCTTCATGCCTCAAGTTGATGGACGCAGGGCGTTGCATCGTAGAGCACGTTTCAAAAAAAGGTGACCTACGATACAATACTTTGTGATAGGTAATGGCTACAACTTATTATCAGGTGGGCCATATGCTTGTCCATCTTCAAGTACCATAAAAAAAATATTATAATGATTTTTTTTTGCTGCATGAGAGCATCACATACCTATATCCTCAGACCGCTATAGGCTGATGACGAAGAAGATTTAGCACATTTTTTTATTTTCTAAACATTTACCATATTTAACAATAGTGACGCTTCACACCTGTGAAGAACACAAACGGTTTTAGGTCGCTCCATAACAAAACGCCATTCTGTAAACAACTTCACAAATAAACGCCCTATCGCACTCCCTAAATAAACCGACAATGGAATAAAATATACCTAAGTTCCCACTACAAAAAGGACGTTACTAAAGAATAAGCATGGCCAGCTCCTAATGCGACTGTGAAAATATCTTCAGCATTTTTCGCCCTTTAATCTCGAACGGACATCCGAGAGGGATTATACGGCAAAGGTCCGGGTTAAGCCCTCGTTTCTTCACAAGCGACAAAGCAATTATTTAATGGGACAACGCTTTTGAACGTCGTCATATTGTATCAGAGTCTGTGTACAGTCATCTAGATAGATACTTGCTTTCATCCGCAGGTTTGCACGCGTTATATCCGGATTAAAAACATATTGTGTTATATACAATGTTTATTCCAAGTTTTATACAAATTCGTTCAGCCGTTACGGAATTGATAGGTATAAACATACTCACATATCTACAAACTTTCTCATTTACAATATTAGTGTGATGTGATTTCACTAAGGCCCGATTATTCAATCACTGTCAGTTGAAAATGGAACGCGACTTTTCAAACATTTTTCGAATTTAACCAGTATCACTCAAAGTTAAAGTCAAATACTTTAAGTCTTTGTTTGTTTTTTTGGCAGTATTTGCTAATTAAATAAAAAAATAGAATGGGAAAGTGAATGAAGCTAAAATTAATAATGATGTCAAGATTGTGGAGTGTGTGTGTATAGCACGTGGAGAGGCTCAACCTCAATATTGAAACAATAACTTATAGTAAAGTAGAATTAAGAATGATTAACAAATGAAGAATGATTCAGCATTTATTTTAATTAGAGGTCATCGAGCATAATTGAGTCATTGCGTTTACTAAAGTCGTTTGCTACAGAATAGAATCAAAGTCGAATCAAAGTCGCAGGTGTAAGACCCCACCTTACAAGGTCCGGACTCGAAAACCCTGCGTCGTAAAAGCTTTCCTAGTTTTGGCTTCGAGAAATTTAAATTGTGTTTCGTTTACTTTGACGACTCTACTGCTATTTTTATGTTGAGGAACAAATTGAGCGGCAAATTGTTTTGTTGATGGTTTGTTATTGGAAATTGACCTGAAATAGCGAGATTATAACTGAAACATAATCACTTTGAGCTTTCCATTCAATCGCTGAGATATTTGAATTTTAAACCTGTTTGGCTTTTATTTTTTACTAGCTTCCGCCCGCGGCGAAGCTTCTCTCGCATGCTAAACAAGGACAAAAATTAGCATATAAGGTATTCTACGTCTAGAATTTCACTATTGCAACACTTCAAATATCATTCTGTTTAGTAGTTTGCGCGGTGAGGGTCATTTCGCATTTTAAACCATAAAACATTAAAAAGCATTAGTGTGACACCATTTTCAATTGGTCATTAGATCTATAATCTTATATGAAGTTATGTCAGTTCGAAAACTACGTCGTTTTCTCGTCACGAATAACCGCAGTGTCAAAAAACTAAAAGTTTACAGCCAGTGCGTCCTACCCGTAATGACATACGGAGCCAAACGTGGACATTTAGCGAGCTATGGAACGTGCTATGCTTGGAGTTTCTCTGAAGGATAGCATCCGTAATGAGACTATCAGACATAGAGTCGACATAGATCAGAGAATTAGCTAGCTGAAATGTCAGTGGAGTGGCCATGTCTGCCGAAGAACCGACAACGCTGGCTAAATTAGTTATTGGGTGGAAACCGCGGCTTGGCAAACGTAGTGTAAGAAGTCCTTCAGTGCGGTGGAGGGACGATCTTCGAAAAGTTGCTGGTAGAAGCTGGATGCGTCGGTTGCTGTCTTAGGATAGGGCGCAATGGCACTCATTAGGGCCAATATCCAGTAGTGACTGCTATAGGCTGATGATGATTATGATAATGTTAGTTGAGATGATATCAATAAATTAGTAATTTTAATCTTCTGTTTTATAAAATGGATTCTTCATAACGTTTATTTTCATAATTCCACGAGATTTTCGTTATAAATTATGACACGTAATACAAAAAGAACACCAAAATAAGGTATAACATAAAATTTGAGTGCCATTCTGCTTTAAATTTAATCTTTACAGGATTACGGGGACTTGGCCGTGTCGTTATAATAAACTGCACTAATTAGAAGCTTGAATAGAACAAGGGTCATTCATATTTTTTGTACCTTATTCGAAAGCACCTTGCAGTATTTTATGGTTATAATTTACAATGGATATAGGTAGACGACCCTTGTGTGATTATGTCTGTTATCACGGCTGAACGGGGAACAGTTTGTTACCTAGATTAAAGCCAAAAGGCATTTTTTATCCAGATACCACGCGAGCGTACCCCGGGCGAAAGCTAGTGGGTAGATATGGATATCAACATACACAGCAACAGTAGTTTCTTTATATCATTAATACTTTGATTTCTCAAATTTCTGCGAATTGCTGTGTTCAGGTTGAAGAGTGTGGTGCTGGTGACATATGAAGCTCATTACATTAATGCCTTATTTTGATTGACGCACGGCGTTGCATCGTTGCATCGTAGACTGGCACAGCTAAATTCCCTGACTGCCGACGGGGAGCAGCGTCGGTGGTGCGAGGAGCTGTGCTCTGCGATCCCCAACCCGCATGCCCAGCGTGGGGATTATGGGCATATCCCCCTTCTTATTAGGGGAGGCCTATGTCCAGCAGTGGACTGATGTAGGCTTTTGTTGTTGTTGTTGTTGTGTTGCATCGTAGAGCACGTTCCTGATATACCTGACTTACGACTCACTACTTTGTTAGGTGATGGTTAGCACTTAATGTAAGGGGTTCCATTTATATCTTCGAAACCAAAGCCAACCTCACTCCGTAATGCCACCTGCTTACTAACAAACGGGACTCTGGCGGCTGGTTGAATGCGGCATAGCGCAGCCTAACTCCGGCACAGCTACATCCCTGGCCGACAACCAGTACGAACTCCAACCGACGTGCCAAGCGTGGGGATAATGGATATATTCATCTTCATTTTAAGGATTCCTATGTCCAGCAGTGGAATTATATAGACTAGTGTTGTTGTTGTAGGTGGGCTATTTGCTTGTTCAGCTTCAAGTAATATAAAAACCAAGTAATGTATAAAAATAGCTGTTGTCTCATAAACTTTAAAATCCTTACGTTGGACATTAAAACTAATTTGCGAGTTTAGACTTCGGATATTATAAAGAATAATATATACTGCAAGTTTTTGGTCCTCAGATTTATCTTGCAATTTTAAATGAAGGATTTAAATCATTTACCGCAGGAAAGAATTTCAATGTAAAGTTTTGAAATATGAAAGGGGATGAAATGCAGGTAGCTGTGATGTAATTAGCTTGTTTTTTGGAAGGAAAAAGCTGATGAATAATTAGTAAGTTTTTATTTTGTTGATCAACTGATACAAAGAAAAAGGAAAGAGGATTTTTTGTATTTTAAGACATCCCGACTTACATTGAACATGCTTGGAAGCTGAAACCTTTCCCCTGAAGGTGGCGCAAATGGCGCTTAGCCGTGCCTGCTCAGAAATTTCGGCGAGGCGAGGAGTTGACTAGGCAGCGCAGTTGGTTAGCGCGTTCCGGTATGGATGGGAAGCTCGCGGGTTCTAATCCCGCATAACTCGAAATTTTTGGGTTCTATAAAAAATAGGAAAAAGGAGTACGGGCATATAGCCAATCCAATTGAGGCTCCCCGCCACGACCGACTTTACGACTGATTTTTGTAGGACAGATAGGTAGGAGCACGTCATGGACAGAGCGTATACCAACCAGGTTGGATTTACGGAGTAAGTCAGGCCTTAAAAGCCAAATGGTTGGAATTGGATTGTACGTATTGATATAAGCATAACTTTTTTTCGTAAAGTTCATAGTTTTGGAGTTATTGCAGTTTCAAATATGTATGAAAATTTCGTTAGAAGTGAGGCCTTAAGTGCTTCGCTCTGTCCACAACGTGCTCCTCCCAATCTGTCCGATTTTCTGCCCTACAAAAAGTCGGTCTTGGGCGGGGAGCCTTAGTATCTAAACACACTATAGCCAAAATTACGAGACGTAAGTTCTGCATGATTACGCCTGCAATGCTATTTAAATTACAGATGACACATTATGCTGAAATTACGTTGCGTTATGGCGTACAGACGAACTTGTCAAAATCAGCTGCGGAACTTACGTCATAGTGTGTTTCGACGCTTACTAGGCTTCGGGCAAACTACCAAACTATGCAACCAACTACAGATACGGCGTGAGCTACATATCTCAAGATTGTTTGCCCAATAGTTATCGCCGTTGAAGATATCAGCTGCTCAATTAGCATAGTGTTTGTCTAAACTTCTCCCACGCTGTTTGCTCGCGAACTATCGTACGAGCAAACATTGCGTACTTACAAGTACTTAGCGCTAAGGGTTTGCCCACATACGTCTTGATTTGGTGTCTGGAAGGATTTTCTTCCAGGCACAAAGACTTATAAGTAAGCATTGTATGCTCTTACAATAGTAATAATAAAACAGACATCAC
The DNA here is from genome assembly GCA_951804965.1 of Horisme vitalbata. Classification (NCBI taxonomy): domain Eukaryota; kingdom Metazoa; phylum Arthropoda; class Insecta; order Lepidoptera; family Geometridae; genus Horisme; species Horisme vitalbata. The sequence continues at coordinate 1,357,739 of OX638096.1, forward strand.
GATCTTAATAATCCTACTACTTTGGAAATCAAACCAATTTTTCCTGCCCGTGGTGTACTATACACAAAGCATAGCCAAATCCCCTGCAAGCCGCCGGCAAGTAGGACCCTCAGCGGTGCGAGAAAGGTGTTGGGGCATCCAGTTGTATGAGTATGAATGGGCTGGTTATGGTGATTATAATAATGATCATAATGTTTTTTTAAATAATACTTGAATATGGACAAGAATTGAAAACAAAAATAAAACCGACTTCAAAAACAAAAACTCCAAAACTAAAAAGTAAAAAATAATTGCTTATTTTTTGTTCATAGAATTAAAAATCAACCTTTTTTTCTATCAATTTATCCCGTACGATCTATGCGTTTACCAAATAGGTAGATCTAGATACCTACCTGTTATTTTTGGAGTCGGAGTCAGGTTAGAAAATACGATATTATAGCAACTATACCCCTCCCACCACGGACATGCCCTCCGTGCGCCGCGCCGCCCGCGCAATAGTTACCTACCTTGACTGACACCGACTCCAAAAATAACAGGCACAATCCAGGTAACCTCCTCCTTTTTTTGAAGTCGATTAAAAAATCACAAGGACCACTTGAGTTTATACTATTGTCAGCAACATTATGTCCTGATCACTGAATAGTGTACCATAATTCGCGATATTTTTAATAGTTATGTGTTATTACTTATAATTAAAAGATGTTATTTGAAATATTAGTAGTTGTCTTGATTTGCGAGTACTATCTGTCATAGCGGGGCGACTCTGAGGACCAATCAGCGATATTTATGGAGAGGGCCACTTTGCGTAGTGGGGGTTTCTTGCAAGGTCGAGCCAGCCCCGCTCTGGCAGTCGTCACTCGCTTTTCTATATTATTATTATATTTATTATTACAAGAATTATATCAGTAAGTACTGCATTATTATTATCCCAAGTCCCAAGTAGTATTCAGGAAAGTCGTAGGATAGTTGGCTCAAATGAAAAGCGCCAACACTATTATATAATAAAGTATTGCATCTAAACCATGTGCGGAACATGTCCTAAGATCTAAAGTTTTGCGTCCAACATTTTGAGGCATGACTGTAATAAGCCTCACGTTTTTGTAGTTTCACCGGCATCCACATTCTTCGAACTGAAATACAACAATACTGCTTCACGCCACAAATAGGCAGGCTTGGTGGTAGTACTTCACCGGAACAGAACAACCTTACAAAGATATCTACGGCTCATATAAAATAATAAAATCCATGTGTTAAATCTTAACATTCATATTAACGGAGAGCATGTTAAATTTGTCAATGAGTCTAAAAATCTGGGTGTAACGCTGGATAGCCACCTACGGTTTGAAAATCATATCGCTGAAACTGTGCGCAGCTGCTTTTACAGATTAAGGATACTGTACAAGATCCGCCCTTACTTGTGTGAGGACATCCGTATAACCCTTTGCGAATCCCTGGTTTTGTCTCGCCTAAACTATGGGGATGTAGTGTACGGGCCATGTCTCTTGAGCCGGACTGAAAGGTTGATACAACGGGTTCAGAATGCCTGCGCGCGCTTCTGTTTTCATGTACCACCTCGTACACATATCACCCCATACTTAAACAATCACAATATGTTGAAAATGGAAGCACGTAGAAGGCTGCATCTAGCTACTCTCTTATTTGGTGTAACAAAATTTAAAACTCCCAATTACCTTTACTCCAAGCTCGCTTGGACAAGTGATAATTCGCGCTATCCTAGACGAGCGTGTACAAATGTCTTAGTGACACCGAGACACAAGTCAGTGACTTTTAGGGGCTCTTTTCGATTTGCTGCATCTCGGTGTTGGAATGACCTGCCCCCACCGATTCGTGCCCTAAAAACATTGAATACTTTTAGATCTGCACTTAAAGGAGAGCTCCTTTCAGTGCAAAAACAATTTTAGGTGGCATATTTCAACTTACCGAGTACATACCTGCATCGTTTTTGATTGACAAATTTTTATTTTATTTTTTGTGTTGCGGGTGCGTGCGTGGGTAAATCAACATCACAGTTATTTAGGGAACCAACATACACCTCCAGGCTCAGGGCATCATAACTATTTATTAGGCATATTTTATTTTATGTGTATTGTTTTTATAAGACTTCCATGTACACGGAACACTGAATTACGGGGGTTTTCAAGCACAAAACCTCACCAACCAAACAAATACACAACCATAGCGCAAAGTGCTGCACTTGCTAGCAGTGCTGCGTGGTGCTGCAGTTTTTTCTAAGGTCTATATGTATTTTATTACTCTTTGAGTGCAACGACCAACGAACGCAAACTTTCAAACAATCCGGCCGCGTGAGGCGCTTACATAGCGCGTCGCTCTTCGTTGTCGTTTCGTCATTGTCCGTTCAGTTCAGTCTCCTTGACTTGCTGGCTTGCTTATTGACTGATTGACGGGCAAAGAGAATGTAATACGTACAGCTACAACAATAGTACGATACGATCTGACGGGCTACGTTTCGTTCGTGCGCACCTTGTGCCGCAATAATAAGTATAGCCGACATACATTATCATGACCTATAATAATATAATAATAAACAATGAATGTACATATAACTTTTTCGTATTTCTTTTTTACTGTTTATAATGTACCTACCTATTTCATAAGAAGGCATTTGTTTATTTATTTATTCTAACATATGCAATGTACTTTTATTTTATGTAATACCTATTCTAGCTACCTTCCTCTCTAACAACCAAGTTGCTCCTACACCTATGTATGTGTGTATATATGTATGTATATGTGTATGTGTGTGTGTGTGTGTGTGTATATGTGTATATATGCATGTATGTGTATATATATGTATATGTATGTATATATATATGTATATATGTGTGTATGTATATGTGTTGTGTGTATATATATATATATATACCTTTCTTTCTTGCCCTAAAGAATGCGCGGCGATCGTGAGGTCGCCACCTCTGGTTTCCTCTGAAAACCAGCGCTGCTTCGCTCGCGGAGCAGCATTACGCTGAGAGGAGACCTAATTTGGCCCACGCTTGCACAAACAAAATCAGCTCCACAGTATATCAGGATTTTAGGGATGGGTAGGTATGCGGACGGGTTTGTTTACCTATCAGTGCATAGGCTACTATCCGCTTGTCTACCCAAACCACCTATTTGTGTTGTTCTCTGTGTTATATCTTGTTGTCTTGTCCCATTACCTACTTTGTTTGTGCTGTTATATATGTGTTAATATTTTGTCAATGTGTGCCAAATAAAGACTTTATCTATCTTATCTATCTATCTATCTATCATATACACGAGCGGCAAATTGCCAATGGCAGAGGCAACTGTAGAGATCAACGCGTGAGCGGCAGCCGCCGACCTAATTGCTAATAGCAACGTTTCAGTTGCGTGCCGCAGTTGGCTGCAAAGAGTCGACGATGGCTGCCGCAGAGCTTCTATGTTTACATGTCAACGGCTACCGCCGAGGTGTCAACGGCTGCTGCCGACGTGTCAATGGCTGCCACTGACGGGTGCAGTTGCCTCAGCCGTTGATATTGCCACTCGTGTATATGCACCATATATAATAAAATAAAATATTTACTTCAAAAACAGAAAAACCGTGGGCGGCACCTGGCCAGACTTGAACAGGATCGAGAGGAGTGGCATAATTGAAGGGAGCCTTTGCCCAGTAGTGGATCGAAAATGGCGGCAATGGTGATGATGATACTGACTGCAAAAAAGGCCTGCCGTTTCGAGAATAATCTGCGTTTGCCCTTAGTGCGGATTGCGGTAATGTTTGTAAGTTTAGTTGTATAAGCCACTTGGCTTTGTTTGACGATAACATTGTATTGTTTCAGTTGATTTACTAGCTGCTGCTAGCTACTTTGATTCTACTTTGATTTCGTGTTTGCTTTATCTGATGGCATTGGTTTTTCTATGATTTGAATTGCATTAGTTGTACTAATAATATGGTTATTCTGCTATTTCACAATCAAATCCTAATAAGTTTTAAGGTTTACAAGTTTGATAAATGATACACATTTATCTTGGGATAAGACTTTATTTTTGCTTTTGGATCCATTTTAGATACTTTCTAGACGTTATTGTGTGAGGTTACTTGGAGATCATTTTGTTCAAAAACTAACGAGGCTTGTGGCTCAATCTCAATTCTCAAGACGACTTGAGTGACGAGCCTTTTCGGAATGCCCAAGCCTCGTCATTTTTCGTTAGGTACTCTCAGACAATACCTCCCTCCAAAATCCAACCATCGATAAAACCATAATATGCATGATTAATACTTTTTACATCCGGTAATTATTATTTGCTTATAAAATAGATTATTGAATAATAATGATTGTTAAAATAAACTTATAATATTAAAGAAATCATGGCACAAGTATAAACTTTTTATAAAAAATTAAACCGACTTTAAATAAATCACTTATTACTTCTTGCCCTAAAGAATTTTGAAAATCGGTTCACAATTGATGGAGATAGGCCGCGGTCTCGAAGACAGCGGCAGCGGCGCGGGGAGCGGAGCGGCAACGCAAATCTATGCATTGAAAGGCGCCATTCCTAGCGCCGCCGTCGCCGCCGCCCCTGCGCCCGCTGACTTCGTGTCCGTAGCCATATTGGTGATCATAGGGCGAAAATTACAAGTGAGGATGAGGTTTTTTGAGTTTTTCGGGAAAAGTACCAATCCGTCAGGAATAAAATTTATATGGGACCACCTGTGAAGTACACTCTGGTTTACAATTGAAGGAGATATCGGTAAACATACATAGAAAAAGTCGAAAAATAGGTTCCGACGAATTGAGAACCTCCTCCTTTTTGAAGTTGGCTATAAATATAAGTAATGATTTTTTTTGTTAACTTGCATCGGCCCACTGCTGGGAAAAGGTCTCCCCCAAATACCGCCAACCATCTCTATCCTTCAAGATATCCCACCATCCTCTCTTGAAGGCTTCGAGCTCGTGCCGCCATCGCTTTGGTCGATTACGACCTCGTCTTCCATCGGGCTGCCAGGATGCCGGATTTAATGGCATTCACCCATCTGTCCGGAGGCATTCAGCTAACATGGTCCAGTCCCATTTCATCCGGACTGCTTTTCTGCCTACATCGGCAATGACAGTTATTGAACGCGGTATGCTATAGCATACTGCGGAATACCGTACTCAGTCAGTGCGTTTGAATCCGAGGATACCTACTACTAAGTCATTTATGATTCTTCTACTTAACTTCGTTACATTATTGTTTGTAGATTTTTTTATTACTTTTATTTAGTTTTTTTATAAGTATTGGGTACTTACATGTTTTTTTCTGCAATTTTTTCTCATAATTTATTAAATTAGGTACGGAGAAATGAACCTCCTTTTACATCTTTGTCAAACCTAATATGGGTTTTTAGATGTAGTTATACATTACATTACATTCAAACATTACTCAATGTTTATAATATAAATAAAAAACAAATTATATGACACAAAAACAGTAAGAGCCATAATGTACGCCTGATTCTAAAGCACAAAACGTTATTGTTATTATTTCAATTAGGTAGGTAAATAAGAAATAGGGGGAGACCTTTGCTCAACAATGGGACGATGCAGGTTGATTAAAAATAAGTACCTAAATAATAACATTTCATAACCCCGTGAACTTACGTAGAATTCCTTTTTTTTTGTTAAATTGCCAATACCTACTTACTTGCTTTATGGTTTGAGGCTATTCCTCTTGGTTTGAAAGCGCCCGCACTGTTCCAAACAGATGAGATGAAAGCCCTTATGTGAACTAATATAAAGGCGAAATTCCAACTTAAATTTTAGCGTAAATTATATCCATTCACATAAAGTGAAGCCTTTAGGAATGTCAACTCAAAGGAAGCTGCGCGCGACAACCTCTTTTAACAGTGGCCCGGGAATATAACCTAATTGTTAATTATACTGCAGTTGTGTTTGCTCGAGCAACTGACATGTATGTGTTTCGGAGAATGGAATTTGTATCAAAAAGCATTTTGGAAATTTCTTTAAATCAGAACTTCCTCGTTACTTAGCTTCTTACCGTCACAAAACCGTATGTCATGTCGTTTGCAGGAGGAGGCTTAAGCTCAGCAGTGGGTTTGGAAAAGAAAGAAAGAAAGTTGAAGCCGGATACTCACCCTCTGCACCACTGAGGTTGTCAGACTGAACACCAAGCTTAGTTCATTCATTCATTATCCTCATACTTTCCTTCTTCTTAAGAGCTAGAGACCAACTCCGGTGTCATGGTTTTGCCGCCCCAAGGTTTCTGACAAAGCTGGACGACTGAAAAAGCCAGGACCAACATCCTAACGTGCCTTCCGAAGCACGGAAGTACATCATGATGATCCTTATCATCAGCGTATTACAATCTTCTACTGGAAATAGGCATAAGACTTCTGGATAATCCAAATATAGGCCTGGCTTACGAAATCCGTAGCAAGCAAGTTGTAGCAAGGTAATAAACAAATAAAAAAAAATTACAAAATCTGCGGACACCTTTATTTCGCAACCGCAAGCAAATCGTCAGCTAGAGCGGTCACTCCGTAGCGACAGTATATGTTGACCTACATTTAATCGCGTTTACACAATGTCGAATCATAAGCGCTCGGATACCCTCCTCGTCAATGAGGTTCTGGCGTTCATTCAGAACAAGCTGGATGTCATAGATCAGGTCGGCTTTAATCAGATACTGACCACCACCTACTCGGAGGAGGACATCGTCAATGCGAAGAAGGTGCTTGCCGAGATCGCTGTGACATTGGTCACAGCGATCTCGGCACAAGCCGCCTCACAAGGGACAAGTCACGGCGAAATGCCAAAGAATGCCCAAGAATTTCGACAAGACTTTGTAACACGGTTGGCAGCGCATCCTGGTATTGATGGGGGTCGCGGTTTTAAACCGCACTTGACTTGAAATGTTAGGGATATTATTAAAATATTATGTATTAATTGAGTTTAACAAGTTGCATATTGTGCTATGCACCATCCTTCTCCATGTATTGAGATGGAAGAAAGAGCAAGAAATTAAACATTAATAAATGCACTGTCTACTCACGCTTTTACCATCTGTGGTGGTTCTTACCATAGAATGGTCAATTTACCAACAAATACCGGAGATTACCTGATTAATCCGGATTTAAGTTTTAACTTGTCCATCAGAGTTGGAGCAAACCTCTCAATAGACGCCCGTTTATTTTGACGATTATTCGGAAACCACCTTTACCTTACCTCCCCACCATCTTTATTTCTGAGTACATAAGGTCTTAAGTTGTTTGGCGGAGCTGGTGGATGTAAAGATTTGGAGGCAGGAACCCGATGGGATACAACAGGCTTGCGGTAGATCTATGCGGATTATATTGGTTAAGTTACCCGTATCTACGGCTCGGCCAATCAATGGCTTTTATGATGTGAAAAATTTTGGTTTTGAAGAAGGATTATTGAGTGCGTTTTATAAAAAGAATACATAACTAATTTTATGACATACTTTTGCTCGCATATCGGGATAAAAAGCTCATGAATTAATCCAGTCACGAACTATTTCATCCAAACTTTACCTAAGTTACTCCAAGTTTCATCCAAATTGCATCAGTTTTTACGGAATCATGTGGTTACAAACAATTAGCCCACAATTTTCCACATAAGAGTTTTTTGAAAGAAAACCGTGTCGAGTTTATTATACTGGAGAAATAAAAATATACAAGAGTTTGTATAGACCCAAAACCAAAACTAAATATCATGTCTCACATGTCTCATTTTTTAAGAAAATACACATAATAAGTATATTATTTTCATAAACGTGTCTATTTAGTATTGCAAATTTAGCTCAAGTTAACTAAATGACACCCGAAGACTAATAGACCGAAGGTCCGACAGATCTCGGACCTTCCGTCAAACGTCATCAAAAATATAGTCATCATCATCAGCATCACCATCATCATCAGCATGTAGTAGTCCCCTGTTTGCTGGATAAGCCTTCCCTAATAAGCATAATTGCGCCCTATCCTCAGCTTGACGCGTCCAGCTTCTAGCTGACAGCCTTTCGCAGATCGTCATTTCACCTGTCCAAAAAAATATAGTATATAAAAATAATCATCCAAAATGTTTCAAAAACATTAACAAACGAATGAAAAAGTTACATAATCCTTGAATGGAAAAATACTGAAAAGGATATAACACAAGTTTTCATATTAACTAGCATGTATACGTGTAAGAAACGACCAAAAAACCGCTATACTTCGTTACCTTTAAATTTCATAGTTTCATACACATTTACCACTATAAAGTCAGCCTTGGTTTCTCATTTTTTGGCTCCTATAACTAGAAGATAAGGTTTAAAGTTGATTGGATTGTGGTTCCCAAGGGGTCGTTGTATTATTGCCTGTACTCTGCGAGCCTTCTAAATTATTTAATGTGGCAAGTTTTTGCGGCTCGTCCCTAATTTAACTTGGGATGAGCTATCTGTACTTCAAATTATAATGAGATGATATGATGAGATTTTTGTATGTGACTCGAGATAGAGATGTTTGGAAATCTATCGGGGAGACTTTTGCCCAGTAGTGAGACGAAAAGAGTTAAATAAAAAAAAAATATCAGAGCGGTCCTGTTTATTTTGAAGTTCAAAATGACATCATATTATAAATTTATAGTGAGACCTTTGATCTCATAGAAAACCAAAATACATATTATTGGACACTTCAAGAAAAATAATGATATCAACAAGTTAAAAAATATTTTTTTATGCATATATTTTCTAGATTTTTAGAAAGCTCATAATTAAGCTAGGCTTTTTTTCAAAAAAAATTTTAAAATGTTTAGAAAGTCAAAATATTTTGATAATTTGTATTTTTTTTTCTTAAATGCTTTATGCTTTCTTGATTATAAGGAATTTCACCTTTTTTTCACCTAAGTAGAAGCAAACAAAAAATAAAATAACTAGCAATGTTGTCACTGAATTACGTATGTAAAAGTAATCAACCCTCGAAGCTACTTGTATAATTTAGGACAGACCCAGCGCACAAAGGACTTAAGTATGGTCCAATTTGATTAACTCATGTTAATATTAAACCTGCAATGGTGCTTTGTTTAACGGGGTTAGTAGCTAATTGACATAGACGCGACATTGCGGAAACTCATAAAAAATATTCAAAATATAAAATATTTAGTCCATCAATTTAGAAAAAAAATCATTAAAAACATTCATGTAAAATTTTCATGTCGAAATTCATAAATTTTGAGCGGAAAACAGAAAGATCAGTTTTCTGCTTTGCGAAGCAACACTTCTACGGAGTTCTGCGTAGTACCCAAGGTGGACAGCGAGTCGACCATCTCCTGAAGACGCCTTATGGGAAACGCGAAACATTGTCGAATTTCTGTTGCGTGTTTGTGAAACTCGTCAGAGAACGGAAGCGGACGTTTTACTAAATATTTTGCTTTTTGGATATCAGAGTTTAAATCTCTTTGCTAAATAGCTATCGTAAATCAGAAAACAAACCCTATAGCATACATGAAACATAATCAGAGGCCAACCATGATTAAATTGAAAGATCAATCCCTGAGTAGTACTAATTTCAGCGGAGATTTTATTGAAAGCTGTAAAAAATCGTGGCATCAGGATAACCTTTGAATTCATTCAAAATAAGTACCTTAATATCTGGTTTACACTGTGCTAGTAATTTAGGCAAGTAGCGGGTAATTTTATAGATAATTATGTCCAAACAGCAAAAAGTATGTCTAGTTAGCTACAACAGAAAATGTTTAAGTACCTACTGAATTAAAAGTAGTACTTACTGCTACTCGTTGCTTATTCACGGTGGGCGCAAACATCTGTCTTACTGTCTTAAGTGGTAACACACGTGAGTCAGCAGTCATATGGATAGTACTGTTAGTTACCATCATATTAAGGCGACGATACATGCAAACCTCCCTCTCGCTTGCACTATTCAACATTTTTGAAGACATAAAATCACTGATTGTAGCAAAATAGCAAACCTTCACGGTCTAGAAAATAACAATTCAAAGGATCAGCAATAATATCATTTTGATTCTATCAAGTTTTCTTACCAAAAAACTGGTACCAATGTGATCAATGTGTGCAAAGTAGTGCATAGTTGTGGTAGGAAAATGTGTTGGGTTCAACATGATATTCTTGCTGAACCTTTGTACTGTTATGTTCTGGGCCGTGAAGGTTTGTTAATTTGCATAACTACATTCAGTGATTTAATACCTTCTAAAATGTTGAATTGTGCGAGTGAGAGGGAGGTTTGACGTGTATGTCGCCATAAAGGCGATGTATATGATAGTAAGATGGTAACTAACAGTACTATCCATACCAGTGCTGACTCACGTGTGTTACCACTTAAGACAGTAAGACAGATGTGTGCGCATCAAGACCATGAAAATTGCGTACAAAATTGCGTTCTGAATTGTTGAAATCATAAAAAATTATATTGCTTACAAAGATAATCGACACATACATCCTTTAGAAACCTCAGTGTTTAAAAGTAAAAATAAGTACTGGCTAATGTAAACGCAGCATACCACAACCAGTACCTTTCACAAGAATCAATTTAATTCCAGCTTGTTCGTATGTGATTTAGAGGAATGAGAATAGATTTGACTTTTGACACTTGACACTCTTTATTCTCAGACAAGTGCTGAATTCAGAGGAAGAATCCCTTCCTACTATCCAACTTCAAGCTACTATTATATTATTTTTTTTGTGTTAGTGTGTGTGTGTGTGTTCTCATTCAACTCTGTAATGGCTGAACCGATTTACCAAGATAAATAATGCTGGACACTCTCACTATCACAGGGGTGCAAGGTGTTCCATCCCTCATATTTAGAATTTAAGCCAACCTCACCTGCACGTGTGTACCCTGCTAACGAAAAAACGGGGCTCTGGCAGCCGGCTGATTGCGGCATAGCGCAGCTTAACACTGGCCTAGCTAAATCTCATGGCCACCGACTGGCAGCAGCATCAGCGGTGCCATAAGTTGTGCCCTGCGATCTCTAACCCGCATGCCCAGCGTGGTGGTGGTGGTGGTAGAAACTATCACACAGCATCACTCCAAATTAATCAGCAGAGCTTGTATTATGGGAACGACATGTTTGATATACTTCATATATATTTTTTGTAAAAATATACATAGAAAACACCATTAACTGAGAAAAATATCAGCAAATAATGCAAACATTTTTTCCCACGGCGGGAATCAAACTCGCAACCTTCTGTGTCTCAGGCTCAATTATAAAATTATATATTTTAAGTTTGTATCAATGTATGTTTATTCAAATAATTGTACGGGAAGTTTTGAATATGTTCAATAAGAATTATCAAATTCGAAATGTTTTAAAGAAACTTTTAATGACATAGAAAATGATACACATCGTAATAATAAGAATAAATCTTCAGAAGTGTCTTAGTAATGATAAGAAGAAAGCAAAAAGTAAAAAAAAGTTAAAGAGGCTTAAAATTCCTTTGTGTCTCGTCATTCAGGCGATTTTTCGTGAGTAATTTTTCCAAGTCTTTTGAATTCAATGAATTCCCCAAAAGTTATCTCAACGCTTTGTTTAGGTTTATTAAATTCGTCTTGATTGTAAGATGTTTCTTTCGCTTTTTGTCTCTAAGTATTGACCTTTATTAGAGTAGTCTAATAATATTATGCTGGGATGTAATGGAATTTTGCACGTTTGCGAAAGTGAAAACCCTTTAGTTTTTATGATTTTACCAAACTACACTTTCTTTCATTGCCAATTCTTGTATTTTGTGTTCTTGTCTAGTGTCAGTTGACAAATTCCAGACATTTTTTAATCAACTTATGGAAGACTATAGGAGGCTGTTCTCAGTATAGTTGTATTTTTTATTATTTAATGTCACGATTTTTATTTTTCATTTGCTGTTAGATATTATTCCCGAGTTTTTCACTTAGAATTGATTCGAAATTAGCTTACCGCGGCGGCGCTCGCGTAGTATCTAGATAAGTTGACCTATATGTTATTCCAAGGCTATAACTAAATTTCAACTTAATCCGAACAGTAGTATTGTCGTGAAGGAGTGACAAATATTTTACTTTTCACTCGCATTTCACAAGCTTCCGCCTTTTCCATAAAATAATAGAACAAAATTGATAAAAAAACTATATTTTTTACTATAAGTAAATAATAAATAGTATTCTCACCATTTAAAATTATTTTTTTTCTGGTAATCTCAGATCGATTTATAAACTCCTTCCAAAAAACAGGTTTCGAATTTAGGACTTTTTAACAGTTTAGATTCAGAAAAAAAAAAATATTTTACTTCGACAAATATTGCCAATCTTAAAACATTTTTGGTGAATTTAGACAAGTAAAATTTCCTTACTCTAAAACTTCTATGGTCCTAGCAAAGCAATGATGTCATCCCTCACTAACATGGCTTCCACATCACAGCTGCAAACCAAAAACTGCTCAGCACTATATCATAAATGCAGACAGCGGAACGGGCAGCGAAGGTTTTATTTTACTTGGCACAAATTTATAGTTTCCCACTTCCGGTGCGCCAACGATGTTTATCGGTTGGTAGCATTGGTTAATAGATTGTTTTTATTGTTTGTTTGAATGTGATGCTTCAATTATTTTAGTGTTTATTTGTATTGTAGAATTTATGTGTGCGAGTATTTAAAATTAAATTAGTCATCCCAGTTCCTTTTTCGTATGAGTCAGTGGCCAACTCTGGTGTTGAAGTTTTGTTTGTTATGGTTTAAGATATTTATTTCTTAAAAACAGAATACAATTCACTTATCATGAGAAGTACTAGGAAATTTATAATTAATTCGTAGGAATTCATAATTATTTGTAAGGCGTGAGGCGTTGAAGCGTGTTTTATATCAGCGGTTAATGGGTTGGTAAGTATATTAGTAAACTTGTAAAAATATAGCTTATTTTAGAACATTATGTAGGTTCATGTTTAACTGGCTGCCCGTCCCGGCTTCGCACAAGTTAGGGCAATTTTTTTACACCTTGGGTTACGTTACTTAAGTTTTAGTAAGGATCCCTATTCATTTCTAGCAATAAATGTAGCCTATTTTACTTAAAGTGAATGTAGCTTACCAATGGTGAAAGAATTTTTGAAATCGGCAAAGTAGTTTTTTAGTTTATTCATTACAAACATACACACACATACAAAAATACAAACTTTTCCTCTTTTTAATATTAGTGTAGATGTAGAAGTGTAGATTTATATTAATATTAGTATAGGATATTTTTTGTACAGTAAAAGTTATTGCTTTGAATGAGGATAGTTTTATATTCATATTGTAAACGGAGTGGTAATGCAGTACAGTAAATTATTACGTGTCTATTCAGAGCACAACTTTGGGCACAGCCGTGTTAGAGTTAAAAGCCATATTTTTGGGTAGGTATGTACGTAAAATCGATCTTATTCAACTTCACATAGTACTAAATTGTATAAATCATAGTTCACGTTTTTTGTGCAATAAAAAAACCTTATCTTCTAAGTTTATTTCCCTCTTCAATTACAGGAAACATTCATGCTATTCTTAAACTGAATGAAAATTCTCAGAGCGCAAAGCGAGCAAGCGGATTTTCGCACCAATAACCCACTTTACACTAAAGGTACGTATATCAATAAATTCCAATACAAATCCAATACGTATCTCGGGTGATATACACCCATAGAATGGCGCAGGTAACGGACAGACGCACCGACGACATTGTTTTACGATTAGAGATGTGCTAGTTGTCTTTTGACAACATCCGGTCGAATGATGTATACTAAACGTTTATTCAAATGAGGATTTACTTTCAGTTTAGTTTTTAGTTATTTTTATCGATTATAGCGCCTCGATTTATGAAGTTGTGACAGTTGCCTGTATTTTCGCAGATATGAGAGGTACGTTGATGGGCGATATCTCAAAATATGCGTCTTGAATTCTCAAAATCGGTCGGTAACTTTTTGAGCACCGTTACGAGTAAATCCTGTCCTTAGCTCGTCCCATCCAGTTTTAGCAGCCTTTCGCAGATCGTCACTCCACTTAACCAGAGCCAGGTCACAAAACTACTGGATTCAGGCGAATTTTTGAATATAGGTTGTATGCAAAATCTGTTTAGTAGTTTTAGCGTGAAGAGGGAACCAATGTAAATCGTCACATTTCAGTTTCCGATTTCAAGTCTCACATTTTAATAGATAAAAATAATGCTGAAAAACACTATCACATTACATCAAGCCCAAACTAATCATAGCTATTAAGGGAACTACATGGCTAAGGTCCAGTTTCACCATACTCTGTTAGTTAATTAAATGCCCTGTTAATTGTTTTAACAGATTGTTAAGGTTAACGAGTGTTCCACAATGTGCTAATGATTGATTAGTTTTCTTAATCAGTTGTTAAACTTAACGGCTGCCCCACAGGTCCGTTAAATTGTTAACAGACGATTATTATTACAGTCAAAAATTCAAGATGGACATGGCGTATAATTTTATTTTCGAAAACGAAGATATTTTAGACAATTTAGATGATTTGGACAATTTAGTAAAACGTCCTAGAATATACAAAGAACGGCGAATGTTTTTCGAAGAATACGATGTCATTAATTTTTGCACGAGGTTTCGTTTATCGAAAGAATCTGTTTTGGATGTATTACAATTAATTGAAGACAAGCTTGAATACCCATCAGATCGATAAGTTCCTAATTTGCTTTACCTATGTAAGTAGGTACTTTGCAAAGGTGACATCATACGCTAACTTATTTTACTATTTTCACCAACATAATTATTTAACATAACCTCTATTTGTTTACAGGAATGAATCTATTTCACCTATAAATCAATTGTTTTTGACATTAAGATACTATGCAACTGGTTCGCAGCAAATAACTGTAGGAGAACTATTGTGGAACAAGCAAGTCTACATCTCACAGAATTATACTTATAGTAACCGCAGCAATAGCCTCCCTCAGCCGTGAATTTATCAAGTTCCGTGAGTCAGTGGACGAGTTAAGGAAAGCAAACCTAGAGATATTAGATTTGGTAGCAAGATGGCCAGGCAGTAATCAAGATCAGACTATATGGAATGCCTCATACAGAAATACCATATTTGAAAGCAACCGGTATGGAGAGGCAGTTCTTTTGGCTGATAGTGGATATATGAATCGACCATATATAATGATGCCATTAGAACACTCAAGGAAACCAGAGGAGGTATCCCGCTTGCATGTTAAATGCAGAGAGTCAACGATATTTCAATTTGGTCACATCACATAGCCCGTGACGTACCTATTAAACAACTAGCTGAAATAGTGCACAAGTTTGCGTCAAAGAAATAACAAAATAATTACATTTTGTATTGGTCGTTTTAGAAAGTGAGTGAATGATAAATGAATCACTCGGTTAGATGCTAGATTTAGTAACGGTCTGTTAGATTATCACAGTGGGACATGAAATGTTTTAACAGCGTTGTTAATTTTAAACATTAATTAGCTAATCGCTGATTAAAAAGAATTTGGTGAAACTGGGCCTTAATATACTACTTTAAATATACTTTTTTGTAAATATGAATAGAAAATACTCAGATCCGAAACCAATATTATTCTCGGGGCTGGAATTGAACCTCCAACCGCGTTTCAAGGTGGTCTTCACCCGCTGCATCAGAGAGGTCGTCAAATAAATGAGTAGAATTCTTCTTCTTATTTTTATGAGCTAGTGACCAACTGTTAACGTGACTTTCGATGCACGGCTCAGATCAAATTGCTACTAAACGGTCACCCATCCAAGTAGTGACCGCGCGGAGTGTCGCTTAACCAAGGTGATTTGCTATGAACACCGAAGTAAACCACGCCACGAGTGCTTCAATGAGTAGAATGTTGAAAACATTACAAAATATAGCTTAGCATATGTATTGCTATTCCCGCGATTTCTACCTTTCAGCATCCGGTCTATTTTCGTCCCCTATTCGGCAACTTTTCGAGCAAGAAGTGGTATCTCTAAAGCTAGACCATCTCTATTTACGGCCATCTAACCTACATAAAAGATAGGTGAAGGATTGGGCGCGGTTTATAGCAGGTATGTGAGACAGGGTTGGTGTTCACCATTTTATTATTTTCTCAAATTGGTTAATTTGTTTTACTGGTTAATCCAACCTTTTTCTTTAGTTAATCTTAGTATTACGAATCTGAATTTACTTATTTTTAGCTTACAATAGCAACACCAGATAATATATTTTAAAAATAAATCCAAACAAAAACATTTTCAACATTGGAAATATCAAATAGCGGCCGAATCTCACTAGATGTCTCGTGTACTGACGAGTCGGCCATTCTCAATTAACCTTCTTTGACGAATAATCTTGAAACCATTAATTAAAGCTTAAAAACTATATAGCTCATCATCATCATCATCCACAGCCCGACTTCACCCACTGCTGGGTGTAGGCCTCCCTATGTATGTGCAATCCCCACAGTTCATCCAATATCATAGTTACAAACATTACATTTTGTAATGTTTGTGATTTGTGATATAATTTTTAGCACAGTGCTTCAAGCTGTGACGAAGTTATAGGTGCCTGAAAAGTGCCCGAGTTGGTTCCCATAAAGGTATGTTACGGCCTTGCCCTCTCGTCTCGGCGGGGTCGCTTCCGTGACCCCAGATAATGTAAGACACTAGCACACAGTATCATCTAGACCAAACTAAGCAGAGTTTGTATTATGACATGACTGAGACTGCTTTTTTTAAATACATACATATTAAACATAGAATCGAATCCGCAACCTTATGCTTCTCAGGCGAACCTTCGTCCACTGCGGCACAGAGGTCGTCATATTATTAGTACACTGCTAAACATACGTCTATACGTAGGGGATATGCCCAATGCCCATATGGCTTATAATTCCCACCCTGGAAATGCTGGTTGGGGATCGTAAGGAGCAGCTTTTCGCACTGGCCAGACAATATAGATCTTCTGTTGTCAGGCCACTAAACCCCGTTTCTTAGTAGCAGGGTGCTAATGTTAGCTCAGCCTCAAAAGATGGAAACGTAACTTACGTATTTGGTTACTTGTTACGAATTCTGATTTAATTTGGTGTATAAAAACGAGGTATACAAGCGAGGCTCTGGCGGCCGGTTGATTGCGGCATAGCGCAGCCTAACATCGGCACAGATAAATTCCCTGACCGCCGTGGTGCAGCAGCTCTAGCGATGCGAGAAGCTATGCCCTGTATTCCCCAACCCGCATGCCCAGCGTGGGAATTATGGACATATCCCCTTCTCTTAGGGGAGGCCTACGTCCACCAGTGGACTGATAAAGGCTGGTATTGTTGTTGTATAAAAACGAGGATATCTTAAGTTTTGAGAAAGTTTAAAGTGATTATGAGTGAAGCCGTACGTATAAGCTAGTGCTTGGTGATTGTCAGAGCGTGTATAGAAATTTGTTGTTGCAGTAAGTTTGGGTTATTTTTAACCGACTTCAAAAAAAAGGAGGAGGTTCTCAATTCGGTTGTATTTTTTTTTTTTTATGTTTGTTAGCTCATAACTCTGTCATTTATGAACCGATTTGGAAAATTCTTTTTTCGTTGAAAAGGGTATACTTTCCAATTAGTCCCATTTAAATTTCAAGAAAAAATATTAACCCTAAGGGTGAGAAAATTGTGAATGAACCTTTTTTGGGCTCGAATTTTATAATTTTTTTTCAGTTTCTTACCTCATATCTCCGTCATTTATGAACCGATTTAGAAAATTATTTTATCGTAGTGTAGGGTATACTTTGCAAATGGTCCAATATAAATTTGAAGTAAAAATACCAACCTTAAGGGTGAGAAAACTGGGAATGAAAATTTTATGGGCTCACATCTTATTCGTTTTTTTATGTTTGTTGCCTCATAACTCCGTCATTTATGAACCGATTTAAAAAACTCTTAGTTTTTTGTATAGGACATACTTTTTGATTGTTCCTATAAAAATTTTAAGAAAAAATACCAACTCTAAAGGTTAAAAAACAGGTACTAAGATATTACGGGCTCGAATTTTATTCATGTTTTATGTTTGTTATCTCATAACTCCGTCTTATAAAAACCAAGGGGAGTAAGGGGTCCCAACCTCCATCTTCGGGACCCAAGCCAACCTCACCTGCCTGCGGTACACCCTGCTAACTAACGGACGGGGCTCTGGCGGCCGGCTGATTGCGGCATAGCGCAGCCTAAATCGGCATGGCTAAATCCTCTGGCCACTGACGGGCAGCAGCGTCAGCGGTGCGAGAAGCTGTGCCCTGCGATCCCCAACCCGCTTGCCCAGCGTGGGGATTATGGGCATTAACCCCCAAATGAAAAATACAAGAAGGCAATGGCCCCCAGTTCCCGGCCGCCCCGCTATTCCTGGCCATACAGGTAGCGGCCATTATTACTGCGGGGCAAGGGGTGCTAACAATCCCCGGGATACCGTCGGCTACCTGAAACAACTGACCCTGGCTACGTTCAACGGACGCACTCTGAAGCTCGATGAACATCTAGCGCAGTTGGAAGTGGAGCTGGAGAACATTAGGTGGCATGTTCTGGGGTTATGTGAAGTCCGTAGAGAGGGAGAGGACACCATTACCCTAGACTCGGGCCATCTAATGTACTTCCGCGAGGGTGACCAAACATCACAGGGTGGCGTAGGGTTTCTCGTCAATAAGGCCCTCTCTAACAACGTTCAGGAAATCTCCAGTGTGTCGACCAGGGTAGCGTACCTGATCCTTCGACTATCCAAGCGGTATAGTATGAAGATCATTCAGGCTTACGCACCGACCTCGGCACACTTGGATGATGAAGTGGAGGATATGTACGAGGACATATCCAAAGCCTTGCACAACACCACTAAGGCTCACTTCAACGTTGTTATGGGGGACTTTAACGGCAAAGTGGGAGTCCGGGTTGGCGACGAATCCAGAGTGGGCCCACATGGTCATGGAAGTAGGAATCACAGGGGGCAAATGCTCGTCAACTTCCTAGAGAAGGAGGGGCTATTCTTGATGAACTCGTTTTTCGAGAAGAAGCCCCACAGGAAGTGGACATGGCGTAGCCCCGACACTGTGACCAAAAACGAGATCGACTTCATCATGACGGATAAAAGGCACGTATTCAGAGACGTCTCCGTGATCAACAGGTTCAACACCGGATCTGATCACAGACTTGTTCGAGGCTCTCTGAATATCAATTTAAAGCTGGAAATAAACCGTCTGATGAAGTCCACGCTCCGACCCAATCTACTCCAGATCATGGCGGGCACCGAGAAGTTTCAGAAGCTTCTCGGTGACAGATTCGTTGCTGTGGAACCTACCGATGACGTTGATGAGGCCTTACAAAACGTGGTTGGAACGTTAAGGGACGAGGGCATCAAATTCTGCCAAATGCAGCCTAAAGGCAAGAAGTCCAAACTCACGGATGAGACTCTTCGGCTGATGACAAAAAGACGGGAAACCACTCAAACAATAGACAATAGACAAACATTTATTTACCACTTGGCACACAGTACATACAACAACAGAATTAAGAAAGTAGTTAAATAGTAAGTAAGCAGTCGTCCTGGCATGTAGTTGTGTGCCACAGCAGCAAAAAGGCCTCGACTCAGCATTAATGCCTTGCCACGGAGAAGTAGCTAGGCGCTGGTATTCTGCCGAAACCTTCCTACAGTCACTAGACCTTGTGAGACCAATTGTATAATAAATAATGACTAAGGAAAAATAATATAATTGTGTGTCAAATATATACCCATAGATTCACTCTGTAATAAACTACATAAACATTATTAATTGAAAATAGATAGATATCCACTATAATACATATAAATACTTAAATACATAGACCTACTTTTATACCTAAACTATAATTATTATGTGTATAGATGTGAGTGAATGTGTGTGCATGGGTTACCCTGATTCCCCCAGTATCATAAGAGTCTGGTTATCACAAGGTAACCCATTATATGAAGGAGCATAAATTACATAAGAAATGGTACAATAAATTAAACTGCTTATAATACAAATAAGGAAATTGAAATAATAAAAAATAACAAAATAATAAATGGGTAATAATAATATGTCCTAGCAGGAGAATGGTGCACTATAGCTACACACTCCAGGCAACCCTGTCTTCTGTTGTTCTAATAAATGTGACTTAAAACGTTTCTTAAAAGTGTACTTGGATGTTAACAGTCGAAGAGGTGGAGGAATGTTATTCCAACACTTGGTTGCCTGGTAGCGAAAACTGTCTCTAAATGCTACAGTTTTGTGTTTGCTATAATGCAACAAGTTCCTTGTCGGCCTCGAACTATATCTACTTTGAGTACTGTCCAGTTTGGAGAATAAATATTCTGGCGATCCAGATTTTACGATGCCGTGAACTAGAACTGCTAAATGTAAGCACCTCCGCGAATACATATTAAGAGTAGATGAATTATTTAGATAAGGTGTGATATGTGTTCGCGGAGGAATGTCATAGCAGAATCGACAGCAAGCATAGACACTCAGGCCACTTCGTCAGAGAGGTCAGACCTGAACAAGCAAATTGCGAAGATACGGCGCGACCTTCGGAGCTCCAATACACGCCTCATTGAAGAGGCAATAGAGCGAAACCGAGGGTCCAAAGTATTCACTCAGCAGCTTGGCAGGAGCCACCTGACGAAGTTAACGACACACGATGGCCGAACCGTCTTGTCAAAGCCGGAGGTATTATCTGAGATAGAGGACTTTTATGGCCGACTGTATGCGGCACATGCTCCTTGCCCCCAACGCAGCAGCCACGATTCTCGAGCTACCCTCACCCGCAACTATACCGACGACCTGTCAGAGATCAGCCAAGACGAGGTCGTACTGGCCCTGAGACAGCTTAAAAATGGAAAAGCCCCCGGTGAAGACGGTGTTACTTCGAAACTTCTGAAGGCAGGAGGAGCTCCTGTTGTGCAGGAGCTCTTCAACTCCGTCCTTCACTGTGGGAGAACTCCATAGGCGTGGAATGAGAGCTTGGTGGTTCTGTTTTTTAAGAAGGGAGATAGGGCGCTTCTTAAAAATTACAGACCCATCTCGCTCTTGAGTCACATCTATAAGCTGTTCTCTCGGGTTATTACAAACCGTCTCGCCAGAAGACTCGATGAGTTCCAGCCTCCGGAGCAGGCCGGGTTTCGCGGAGGATATGGCACCATAGACCACATTCACACAGTAAGGCAGATTATACAGAAGTCCGAAGAGTATAATCAGCCCCTGTGTCTGGCGTTTGTGGACTATGAGAAAGCCTTTGACTCTGTAGAAACCAGGCTGTCCTGGAATCCTTGCAGCGATGCCAAGTGGACTATCGTTATATCGAAGTGTTGAGATGTCTGTACGAAGCCGCCACTATGAGTGTCCGAGTACAGGACCAGCAGTCTAAACCCATCCAACTGCGCCGCGGAGTGAGACAGGGAGATGTCATATCTCCGAAACTGTTCACAAGCGCGTTGGAGGACATGTTTAAGACGCTGGACTGGAAAGGTATGGGCATAAACATAAACGGCGAGCACATCTCACACTTGCGATTCGCTGATGACATAGTCCTAATGGCGGAGTCGCTGGAGGAGCTGCAACAGATGCTGGACGGCCTAGCATCAGCCTCGCGAAAGATAGGTCTCGGCATGAATTTGGACAAGACCAAAGTTATGGTCAATGACCGAATTGATCCGAGTCCTGTCGTCGTCAATGGACACCTTCTTGAAGTTGTTTCGGAGTATACATACCTCGGGCAGATATTGCAGTTGGGTAGAAACAACTTCGAGAAGGAGGCCAAGAGGAGGATTCAGCTGGGTTGGGCAGCATTTGGAAAACTACGTCGAGTCTTCTCGTCACCCATACCGCAATGTTTGAAAACGAAAGTTTTCAATCAGTGCGTCCTACCCGTCATGACATACGGAGCCGAAACGTGGACACTCACAGTACGGCTGGTCCACCAGTTTAAAGTCGCTCAGCGAGCTATGGAACGAGCTATGCTCGGGGTTTCTCTGAAGGATAAAATCCGTAACGAGTTTATCCGACATAGAACTAAAGTTGTCGACATAGCTCAGAGAATTAGCAAGCTGAAGTGGCAGTGGGCTGGCCATATCTGCCGAAGAACCGATAACCGTTGGGGTAAACGAGTTCTTGAGTGGAGACCGCGGCTCGGCAAACGTAGTGTAGGACGCCCTCCGGCCAGGTGGAGTGACGATCTGCGAAAGGCTGCTGGTAGAAGCTGGATGCGTCGAGCTCAGGACAGGGCGCAATGGCGCTCATTAGGGGAGGCCTATGTCCAGCAGTGGACTGCTATAGGCTGATGATGATGATGATGATGTGTTTTTCGGGGATAAGACAATAGGGAATAAAATTTCTATGGGCTTGAATTTTATTTATAGTTTTAGTAATCGTCTTAAAGTCAGATTCACTAAAACTTCGGAAATAAACAATAATTTAAAATTAAAATAAACCGACTTCAAAAACATTTATTGAAAAAACTGTTAAACTAAAAAGTTAAAAATAATAGCTTATTTTTTGGTTCATCCACCTTTTTTCTATAAATTTATCCCTTACGATCTATGCGTTTACCACATAGGTAGATCTAGATATCTACCTGTTATTTTTGGAGTCGGTGTCAGCCAAGGCACACCAAGGTAGGTATCTATTGCGTGGGCGGCGCAGGAGGGCATGTCCGAGGTGGGAGAAGTGTAGTTGCTATAATGTCGTACTCCAAAGCTGACTCCGACTCCAAAAATAACAGGTATCTAGATCTACCTATGTGGTAAACGCATAGATCGTAAGGGATAAATTTATAGAAAAAAGGTGGATGAACCAAAAAATAAGCTATTATTTTTAACTTTTTAGTTTAACAGTTTTTTCAATAAATGTTTTTGAAGTCGGTTTTTTTTTATTTTAAATTATTGTTTATTGAATCTCATTTTGCACCTCGGTGAACGGCAATTTAAAACATTTAGTATTATTCAAACAACTTCAGCCACAACAGGTTAAGGATCCTACCAACTAGGTATCACGGAGATCTTCCGCACGCAGTGATAATGCACACTTCACCAGATTTAAACAACAAAATAACTGTAAAAATTCGGACTAGTAAGTAGTTGTGGAGAAAAATGGGAACATGGATTTGCACAAACATCCCCTCACCCCAAACGCATATACCATCTCCTTTCCGTCATGGGTAAAAATGAAGCGTGAAGACTTACTCATACTGGTTGGTGGCCACTGTAACCTGAAACACCATCTAGTAAAGACAGGAGCTACGGACAGCGGCACTTGTCATGTCTGCTTTTAAGACGAAGAAACATCTTACACTGCAATTCCATAAACGAAGCCAAAGTAAAATCCGGGTTACAAAAGCTGCTTGATCAAAACTTACAGACTCAGGCAGCATCGGGAATTCTAGAGCAATGTTGTCAAGTCTAGCCATCAACTCAGAAACCTTCTCCTTTACTTTAAGGAGTTGTGTTGGCTGGGGTCGGGTTAGCAGGGGCAATGCACAATACACCCCAATGCGGGACGTCAGTGCAAAACTTTCTTCCGCCACATCAAATAAGATTTTTTTAAGGTGCTGACTATGTTGTTCAATTAGGCATAAGAAATATTATTTGCTGTATCTTGACTTGCCAATGTTATGTGAATAACGAAATGGTTAAATAAATAAGTTTACTGAGTTTACTAAGAATTAGAAATGCACAATTAAGTTGAAACTCGCTGAGAATGTTGATGGGCTAGTTTGGTTATTTGATCTCTTTGCCATTAAAGGGTTTAATTATTTTTATTTGCTGATCTTTAAAATCTACTTCGTAATGTGATAACGCATGTGCTATTTGACTGATATTCCAATACATTGTAGCTAATTAAGGAACGAATGTCAAATAGTTTGTTGCTGACTATTCGCCTCCGATATTTTTTCACGGAAAGTACACTTCGCACTTTGCAGTGCTTTGCTTGCCAACTCATTCAGTCAGCAGCTTTTTCTTCGTCTTCTTCTGTGTATGAGCTAGTGGCTAACTCACGTGTAGGAGTTTTAAGGCAGCCCCAAGGCTCAGAGGCCTTAACCTCTGCTACGCCAGAGACCTCTGCTGTGAGTTGGTTTCAGGAATAGGGGACGTCCTGCTGCGAGATAAGCTGACAATATCAGAAAGACCGTGGACAGCACCCGGTTCAGGCCAGCGCAGGATCGAGGCGATATGCCACTTGCCTCAATCCTGAACAAATGAAGGCCTGTACCCAGCAGTGGGTTGATAACGGCAGTTATGATGTTGATGATGATGCTTTGATACCAGAAAATAAATCTATTATGTCTAGCGTAGATCTGTGTTCCGCCATATAAGTGGTTAAATACTGATAGCCTGAACCAACTTTGTAGCCTCTGCCATGGAAGGCCTTATGGGGAAGACGAAACATTGTCGAATTTCTGTTGAGTTTCTTGTGTATTTATGTGTGTATCGTTTCTCCAAGCTAATAACAGGTTAACGTGTTGTTTTTATTTGGTGGAAGAGTAAGTAGACGGTTGCATTTATTAATGATTGCATGTTTGCTTGTTCTTTCTCTGATTTGCATGTGAATCTGCGGGCGGGAGGGCGGTGCATGCGTATGCATTTTGTGGAACTTGTCAGAGAAAGTTAGCGGAATTTGTACTAAATATTTTGTCTTGTAGAATATCTTGTAATGGATTTCCGCAAAGTCACGCCCGAGTCAATTAATTATCTCTGCCATGGCTTAACGACTGAAGCCAGGAGCTCTTAATATGCCTTTTGAAGCACGGAAGTGCTCAGATCTATGGTACTAAACGGTCACCCATCCAAGTCTTTACCGGACGGTGTGTTCCTTCACTAAAATGATGTGCTAAGAACACCGAAGTAAGCTACTCCACGACCTTATTTTCAGAGTTCATACTATGTCAGCACCAAACTATTAATAGCCTTTTGTCCGTAGCCTTGCATGGTGCGTATTCGCACGCGCGCCGCAGTTACCTGATAGCTTAACCCAGTTCCTGTACTTGCCCAGTATTTATTTTGTTAATCTCTAGCGAGAGCTCCGAATGAAAACAAAATATTGTTTCAGGCTGACGTGGGCTTTATGAAAACAGCTGCGAAACTCGTATGCGAGATTTTATACACGAGATAGTTTTAAAGGTTATGCGAGTTTTCATTTTAGGTTAGTAAAAGTCGGTGAAATGCCAATAGATTTTAGCATCTACTAGTTTTGTTGGCGGCTTTTCCCGCGTCAACAATTATTTTAAAAGTTACTTTTCTAGATATTACTTTCGGGACAATTACTTTTTTTTTAGCAAAATGGATATCTCCTTAATTTTTTCTTTTTTTCTAGCATTGACAACGTGTAAGTGAAATTTGGTGCTGAATTGAGTAGTTAGGGCGTAAAAACGAAACAAAAAATATATAACTTTTTTGGAATTATAATTTGAAATACTAGTTAGGAAATTTGGATTATGTCTAAATCATAAATGATAAATGAATGACCCACTGACTCATATTTCTGACTTAGAGATTACTTTACCTTATCCAGGATGTTTTGTTTTTGAGCTTATGTGACTGACTGTACCAACTTAACTTAAAAGTAACAATTTAAACATTGCCAAAGCTTTACTAAAGCTTTTTCGCATTAATTCACGCGTAGTGTTTAAACGTCAGATTTGTGGGTAAAAGCGTTTTTTTAACGTGGTCATTTCGTTTTCCCTCGCGTGTCGCGTTAGAATATTTGTATGCATAATTTGAGATAGCATTTTAAATATGCAGAGTTATGGTTTAATGGAATTTTAGCTGGCTTTTTTGGTTTTTCAAAATTTTATAGCATAATTCATTGGCACGAATCTATCTTTCAGTGTGCTTTTTTACCCGTGATGAAATCACGTTTTGTTGTATGGTATAGTTATATAATACTGTTTTTTATAGTTCAGCGGAAACATCGAAAATACATCATCTGTAAAAATTTCAACTGTTCTAGCTATCACGGTTCATGAGATACAGCCTGGTGACAGACAGAGCGACAAATAGACTTACAGACAGAGTGATGGACAGCAAAGTCTTAGATTTACCCTCTGGGTACGGAACCCTAAAAATCAGTGAACAAAATCACGAATAATCAAACAAAAGCTCGAAAAATGCTCTTCCGATTTGAGCAATATTTTTTGTTTTGTCGCCTAGATTCAAGGGTGGTTTAAAAAAAAATTTGGAAAACCCCAAAAGGAAATTTAGAAAATACAAAGAAATAGCTTTATTTCTATAATTTTTAGAACTTTCAACTGGACTTTTGTTGGGTTAGATAATAGATATTATAAGTTTGACCCAAAAAAGAAACCGGGATTAGATTTACATCGAATATTTTAACTATTTAGCCGTTAAAATAATTTGACCATGACATAATTTATGTACAAAATCGAATACAATTTCCCCAATACTTGAACACTTAAAGCTAAGAAATTGAAACTGCACTGCTCAATTTATCTGATGGTTCAATACGCAGCCTTCACTCCCACCCTCCACTTACTGACCGCAAACGTATGGCACGGCTGATTGAACGCAATCCCGTGGAGCAGGTTCGATGACCGTAAAGGTTCAATCATCTTCCCATTGTGATTGGTAGTTACTTCTTGTTAAAAATAAATTATATTGTAGACGGTTTTTATTTATGTTAGAAATGAATGAATGAAACGCGAGAACTTTGGGAATAAAATTCACTGTATTAATATATCTCCAGATTTTAAAAATATCCTCTATTAACTTCATTATCAATATCATTTTTTTCGTTTACGAACCACTGCTGGGAAAATAAATTTATTTGATAATGCTGCTCGCCTCGATCCTGTAGTCAAAGCCTGGTGGCACCCACCATACCACAACAGACTTTATCAGTCCACTGCTGGACATAGGCCTCTACTAATAAAGAAGGACTTGCCCATAATCCCCACGCTGGACCTGCGGATTTTGGATTGCAAGGCATAGCTTCTTACACTGCGGATGCTGTTGCCCATCGACAGTCAGGAAATTTTGTTGTACCGCTATCAGCCGGCCGCCAGAGCCCCGTTCGTTTGATAGGGTGCACCAAGGACAGGTGAGGTTGGTTTGGATTCCGAAGATAGAGGTTGCAACCCCTTGTCACCCACGGTCTTTATAATATCGCTAATCATTATCATCATCATCATCAGCCCATAGCAGTCCTCTGCTGGACATAGGCCTCCCCGAATAAGCACCATTGCGCCCTGTCCTGAGCTCGACGCATCCAGCTTCTACCAGTAGCCTTTCGCAGATCGTCACTCGACCTGGCCGGAGGGTGTCCGCTACGTGATATCGCTAATATGTGATATAAAAATAGATATCTATAAATTATTATATATTATCAGGGCGCAATAGCCCTTTTTACCCTTAAACCTAGACCTTATATGTCCATTGTCCACTACAGCCGCGAAACACTATAAGCTGATGTGAATAAAAGTTTGAAAATCAGAATCACGAGCACTGAGACCGGCTAAAGGCTGAGCTGAGAACAGGGCGCAATGGCTCATTGGGAAGGTTATTGTACAGCAGTACTTTGTAGTACCTAGTAGTAGAGTTCTTTATGAAGGGCTCGTCCGGGGAAGTACTGCACTATACCTTTAGCTGCCGTGAAGCAGCTGTGCTGTGTTTCGGTTTGAAGAGTGTGGGTGCCGGTGAAATGACTGGCTCAAAAGGCTTATCAACTCCATGCCTCAAGTTGATGGACGCAGGGCGTTGCATCGTAGAACACGTTCCAAAAATGATCAACGATGCAATGCTTTGTGATAGGTAATGGGTTACCACTTAACATCAGGCTGCTGCGGCTGTTGTTGGTTGTTGTTGATGATAAAAGTCACACTAAAATATAAACGAAGATATTTACTTGATAGATACGGGGTGTACAGGGTTCCAACCCCCATTTTACATCGGGTACCTACATTCCTCCTACCTATTTTTTTTTTATTATTTGTAAAACTTGTAATATCTATTAGAGTTTTCCTTTTTCTTCTTCTAATTATTTCTATAAGTATTGTGTATGTTTGTATGTTTGATGCTGTGCATTCTTGTCTGCCTACTTATCTTTATCGTGTGAGTGTGTCATATAAATTATATTATATTCTATTCTATTTTATCTTCGTAACCCAAGCCAACCTCAACTGCACGTGGTACACCCTGCTAAACAACGAACGGGGCTCTGGCGGCCAGCTGATTGCGGCATAGCACAACCTACTTTGACACAGTTAAATCCCCTGGCCAGCGACGGGCAGCAGCATCGGCGGTGCAAGAGCATGAGCCCTGCGATCCTCAACAGTCATGCCCAGCGTGGGGATTATGGTTATATCCACCTTTATTAGGGGAGGCCTATGTCCAGCAGTGGACTGATAAAGGCTGGTGTGGTGTATAGTGGGAAGATATTTATGTTAGTATGGTTGTTCCCACTGAAATCTGTGAAGACTGAATGAATAACATATAGGCTACGTTCATTTTATACGCGGGCTGAAAGCTAGAATGATTTTAAATAAGATACTAAGCATAAGAAGGTTTTTAACTAAATTGCGCGAATACCCGTAAAAGTAGCGAGTGTAATCCAAAACTGATTTTATTACAACCATAAATCCTCGAACGAAACCAGTGGAAATTGTTTCAAAACTTTCAAATCCAATTCGCGTTCCAAAGCTTCAAGATAGAGTATTTCCTGAATAAAATTTGATGTTCAAAAGTGTAGTAGTGCATTTTAAATAGACTGCGGAAAGAACGTTTCCTATTCAACAGTCGATTTTATCCATATTTTTTCGAAAATGTTTCTAGATGTGTCTAGAAGTATAAGAAAATGAAGTCTACAAATTTTAAATCAAATAAATATAAGATACTATCAAGAATAAGCCCTAGTCCTATAGGAGTACATAAATACACCTAGGTATTTACGTAAATCTGAAGAGTATGTATTTCGAAACTACCCGAAATGGTTTTTGCTTTAGAAGGCACTTACTGCCTTATTGCATGTGTAAAAAAGTCACATCAACATCACCCTATAGCTGTCCACTGCTGGACAAAGGCCTCCCCTGATGAGCGCCATTGCGCCCTGTCCTCAGCTCAACGTACCCAGCTTCTACTACTAGCCTTTCCCAGATCATCACTCCCCCAGAGGACCACACTCAGCTGGAGGGCGTCCTACACATCTTATATGAAAAATCACTCTCTTTTTTTGAGCATTAGCGGTAAAAAGAAAAAGATTTTTTGTTCTTTTCCCTTTTTGTCTGCTTTAGCAATGCCCCCAAATTGTACAATCAACAATTTTTATTCTGATCAGGCTCTGCTACCATAAGTTATAGAATCCATAAAATAAGGCTCTGGGCCCTGATTCTCGTTATTCGATATATTTATCACATAAAGCTGGGTACGGATAGCGCGTTTCTGTATACGCGTAGTCGGGGTTCGCTGGGCACGCGTATATTGGATACGCGTATAGTTAATGTGGACAGCCGCGAACCTGAACGCAAGATCAATCGATCTATAGCGCTACGCGAGCCAAAACCGACAGACCACGGATCGTGCCGCGACCCAGGTCGCGCGGCACGCTTTCCCCAAAAGGTATGCGTAGATGCAAGTACAGACATGGCGTTCCAAGATACGCGTAACCCGACTACGCGTACCAATATACGCGCTATCCGTACCCAGCTTTAGATATACCTATCGCTAGAATTGTCAAAACTACAAATTTAGTATACCAGTAGACGACCTGAGGGAACTCAAATATTAAAAAACTTTTGGATTTATAATTTATTGTTCTCACATGCGCATCTGTGATGAACTAGTGAAATTTAGTTGATAGTCAGTTGCCTAATCAGCGGCCACAGATAGTTAGACAAAGTGCATGTCTAATTTTCAAATCCAAAAAGTCTTAAAGTCAAACAGTCTTTCTCTTTTCCCCTCATGAATGATTCATGCATGTCAATTATGTTTGTAACTCATCTTAAAAAAATCCAAACTCTTTGGTCAATTTCAAATCCAAACTGTATAGAAATTGACAGATCTCGCGATATAATATCTAACGTGACATTAATTATATTCCTGAGAATCAAGGCCCTGACCGTTTTACCACACTTTTCTGGTCTATACAAAATAGTGTTTGCAATATTGCACCACAAAGCTATGACAAAGCCAATCTATCTACGACAAGCGAGGCATATTGTCCAACCAGAATGGGATCTAAAGCCTTCTCAAGCGTACGGATAGGCTAAGATAACGGAAGTGAGCTTCAAGGCACGGAAATCACGAGATGATCCTTCGTTTGTATGGTTTTAAAAATTCAACGCTGTTGCTTGTCAAATTTAATACTTCAGTTTGTTTGATTATATTTGAGGATTTAAAAATTCAACGCTTCTGTACTTCAAACTTCAAACTTCAATTATTTTATTCAATGAGAACCTTTGAATCGTCATATTCTTAGGGTTTCGTACCCAAAAGGTAAAACGGGATCCTATAATAACGGCAACAGACGCTTGAAATAATCACAGAATATTCAATTGTATATTCACTTCAAAAATAAATAATTAAAGTAAGAGAGGCTTCTAAGCCTGTATGGATTATGGTACGGAATCCTTCGTGCGCGATTCCGACTCGCACTTAGCCGGTTTTTTAATTTACATCAATTCATAACGCGACCAAACAGGAATGACGCCTGGGTAAAAAAAACAATTAGTCTATGAGTTAAATTAACGAAAATATATCTGTGATTGGACACGTATTTTTATTTATCAAATCAATAGAAATTGACAAAGACAAAGAGCGTTAAAGTTTTGAAGTGGGGGGCTTGTGACGTCACTAGTATGTAAAAAGTGTACTTACCCGTGACGTCACGCGGAACTTCAAGACACAATATCTTTATCATTTTTAGTTTAATTGACAAAAGAAAATACGCGCCTCATATTTTTTGATAATGTAAATGACGTACTAAATATAATTTTTCAGGCTAGCCTGCCTATTTTAGTAAATAGTATAAAATTCATTTTTAAAAGTATCAATGAAGGGCACCGATAATAACACCACTATGCCTATTTCACAAGCAGGAATGCTGTGTTTCGGTTTGGGCGTAGGTGCCCGGTACCAATACAGGCACATTATATGGCTTATCGCCTTTATATCTTAAGTTGGCGAAGGCAGAGCGTTACATCGTAGTGTACGTTTGAAATATACGTGACCATTTAATACGTTGCTAAAGGTAATTGTAATCACTTACACACAACAGCCGAAAAAATATATGTAATGTATCTAAAGGTATATAACCTTGTAAATTAAAACGAGACTCTGGTGAACGGTTGTTTGCGGCGTAGCGTAGCTTAACACCAGCACAGCGGAATACCCTAGCCGCTGATGGGCAAGAACCTGCCCTGCGATTTCAGACTGCTTGCCAAGCGTGGAGCTTATGATCCTACTTTTGAGGGAGGCCTATATTAGTGCACCGCCATCCTCTAAAGTTTTGCTCTTCCTATCTACGGTTGCCTGGAAGAGATCGTTTTAAGCGATAAGGCCGTCAATAATGTTACCTTCTAGTTCATAATGCTTAGATTATGTTACTTTTACTTGTATGATTGTGGTGATCAATAAAGTGTTATCTATCTATCTATTTATGTGCTGTCGTTATTTTTTATTAATTCTGGTTCGTGCAGGTATTTAGTACTATTTGACGAAAATTTGGGAAAATATTTGGTGGAAAACCACACGATTGTTTATCACAAGACCCAAATCAATGAAATTGACAAGTACATCCGCTTCAAATGAACACGTACTTTATTTTTGTCGGAGCCTAAAACAGTTCGCCAAAATTCTATCGTCAGTTGTCATTGTTTCATACGTAACCTTCATAAAGGCTTTATTTACAAGCTAAAAACGATTGGAAGCGCTCCTTTACGCCATTTAGCAAAATAATATACTGCAAATAGTAAGGAACCCGATACGTTCCACATCTCATAAAACCGCATCGTTTCTGCTTCTTTACGATGTCGACAATCAAATTAAGCTCTATTCCGATAGCATTGGGTCCAATATCATATTTTTAATAAATCTGTTACCATTTCAATAAAATGGAATGATAAATTATAGATTTGAGAATGCTCGTCAACAGCCGAGATTACATAATGTGTATATATTATTATTTAAAATGATAACCAAAATTAATATTATAAACTTTCAATTGCTTTTTTTTTATTAAACTTAAATCAATTAGGTCTCAAATAAAAAAAAAATACTCAATTCAATTAATAACTTATAAAACTCTACAATTTATTTTTAAATGTACCACTTAGCTCCATTGTTCCATGACCATTAGGAAGAATTAAGTGTTTTTTTATAAATGCAATGAAATAGTTCTAATTATTTCGATTAAAAACCGTTATTATAACGTTTTCAGTCAGTATCGTTTTAATATCGTACCTCTGCATCAGCCCCTAGCGCTCTATTTGCAAGCTCAATGGCTGGTTCCTGTTATTACAAAACTCTGTTGCAATCAGTTTCAATCGTTTTAGCTGTTACAGAATACAATTAGAATCTTGAACGACGGTCTGTCAAAATTACCAAAAATACTGAATTTTATTTTTTTTATTTTATTTTTATTTCACTTTAATTAAAACGGTGACAAACTAATTACAGTAATTAAAGATACACATTAGAAAAGACATATTCCAAAGTTAGTCAACAAAAAATTATATCTATTAATATGTCCAATTACACAATATATATTTTTTTAAATCAAAATTATAAACAAAACAACAACCAAACAAAACAAACATCATCACGACTTTTTCTTCATTCGATATAATTAGATACTGCTCAGTAAAAAATCTATTGACGATCTAACGGCGTACCCTGGAGGCAAGTCCAATCATTTTGGTACAACCCTCTTTTGCAAGCTAACCTAGCACTTGTCAACAAATTTTTAGTTCTAGATGTTTTCCTTCAAGTCATCATCATCATAATCATCATCAGCCTATAGCAGTCCACTGCTGGACATAGGCGTTTCGTTTTTAAACATTGCGGTTTAAGTGTCGAGAAAACTCGACGTAGTTTACCAAATGAACCAAATGAATCCCAACTCAGCTGAATCCTCCTCTTGGCCTCCTTCTTGAAGTTGTTTCTACCTAACTGCAATATCTACACGAGGTATGTATACTCCGTAACAATTTCGAGAAGGTGTCCATTATGACAGGTCGAGACCTGATGTTCAAAGTCATCGTGAATAGCCATCCAGTTATTGACCATGACTTTGGTCTTATCCAAATTCATGCCGAGACCCATCCTTCGTGAAGCTGATGCCTCTGTAGCAGCTCCTTTAGCAACCACCAGCGTTTCGAGTACCAAATTAAAAAAAAAATCCTTTGGTGTATGCCTAGAATTAGAACCCGCGACCTCCAGATTGAAGTGGATCGTGCAAGTTGTGAAACAAACTCCCTTCTGCGGTTTTCCTATAGAGCTACAACATGGGGTCCTTCAAAAGGCAGTCATTTCAATATTTCAAGACACGGCAGTGCATCAGTTTCGCCTCTGGTGATGCAGGTTTTCATGGGTGGTGGTGATTTCCCATCAGATACCTTCCTGTTCGTCTGCCAGCTTTTGCGTAAAAATAATCTTACCACGGCTGGCATGCCAGTTTCCTCACTATGTTCTTTTCGATTTGAGAGATTGAGAGAGAGAGAAAGAGAGAAAACGAGAGATAGAAGGGGTAGAGAGATACATTATTTAAATATCCGAAATACATTAATAAAGTATTAACATAAATAAAATAATACGTCAAAATATACAAGTAAGGACATAATGCGGAGAATTCACTAGAAGGACATGCCCGCGGGCAAGGCTGCAGACATGCCCGCCAGACCTCGCTTCTGTGCAATGTTTGCTAGTGTAGGGCCGTCGCAGTCACTCTGGCAGACTTGCCCGTTGCTCGTCCGCGCGATCTCATTTTGTCTGCGCGGGCACGAGTCCGTACAGAGTACAGACCTGTCCGTACGTGAATGCTCATCGCGGACCGTCTGCCCTCAGACCCGAGAGGGGCCGCAACCAGTACAGACGTCTTTTGTGTGACGACGACGTGATTTATAGTATCGAACTGTAAAATAGGTATTAAAATAAATTTATATTCATGAAAAAAAAATATTCTGGGAAGAATTGTAATTTTAGTATAATTGTATAGGTCCTGGTCCTGGTTCATCAATTTCTAATTCTTGGAGCAAATTAACACACAGATTTCTTTTTTAAACCATTTTTTGCACCAATTTTTTTTAATTTTTTTATCAGAGTATAATTGCAGCACCAGCAATAAAAAAAAAATTTCGTCTCGTTAACATCATAGCACGTGTAGCCGGATGAGAGACAGACAACCAACTAATGAGTCTGTGTAGTGTATTGTGGCGACAGACATGCCCGAACAGACTTGCCCGCGGGCATGTCCGTCTAGTGAATTATCCGCTTTAGATTTCTAAGAAACAATTGAAAGAGAAGTCAAATGGAGAAATGGATGAATTGCAACCTTGTTGCAACAGAGTCATGTAATAAGGCTACTGATTGGCTCGGCATCCGTCGATACAATCCCGCTGTAATCAGTACACGTGCTCTATTGTTCACCTCATTTTTTTCAGGCATCAATGCGCATTTCCTTTTGTATTTTTGATATTCCGTTGTTTTGTTTCGGATACGCTCGATGTTAATTAAAACTGTGGTTGGGTGAAGTGCGAATATATTTTTTTTGTTTATTTTTAATGAACGGTGTTTTCTCTTTGAATATGATACAGATTAATTTTTGAATATATTTTGTCTGTTATGTTTTGTTTAGACTTTTGTATCAGGGTATATAGATTTTTATATTGAGGGGAATTTTTTAAGAAAACTATTATAAGATATTTAAATAAAATATTAAAACACAAATATTTTTCACAAATATTTTTTGTGTTTTAATAGTTTGTGTTTTAGTAGTTTTAATAAAATATTTAAAAAATAATGCTGAACACTAGCCCCAAACTAAGCAGAGCTGGTAGCAAGAGAACGTATCATATACTATTTTTATAATTATTATTGTAAATAGTTACTTAGCATACATAGAAAACACCTAGACCCGTACAAATATTTACACATTAATCAAACATTTGTCTCGCGTTGGGAATCGAACCCGCATCCTTCTGAGTCTCAGGTGGGCATTTGCCGACTTCACCAGAGAGGTAGTTTATGTATTGTAACTCTTAAAAAAATAACAAAGACAGCGTAGTTATTGTAATATAGTGTCTACGAGACTTGTGCTACGAGAAGCTACGCAGTACATGTAGCAGTACAAAGGCTACAAAAGTCTACGAATTGCTACAACTAGCTACGGGGTGCTACTTAGAAAACTTTTGAGGTAATAATTGCCGCCCCACTAGTTTTAAATGCATTTTAATTAGAAAGCGTTTCTAGTATTTTTAATTATTCGTTACGAACCTCATGATACTCGTATATTTGTACAACAAGTCAATACAACAAAGTGACCTCGTAGGTCAGCACGCATAACTTACCAGTCATGGCGGCGTGACAGTTGTTGCGGTGTAGCGTAGCTTAACACCAGCACAGCGGAATACCCTAGCCGCTGATGGGCAAGAACCATGTGCCCTGCGATTCCAGACTGCTTGCCAAGCGTGGAGCTTATGATCCTACTTTTGAGGGAGGCCTATATTAGTGCACCGCCATCCTCTAAAGTTTTGCTCTTCCTATCCGTAGTACGGTTGCCTGAAAGAGATCATTTTAAGCGATAAGGCCGCCAATAATGTTACCTTCTAGTTCATAATGCTTAGATTAAGTTACTTTTACTTTTATGATTGTGGTGATCAATAAGGTGTTATCTATCTATCTATTTATGTTCTGTCGTTATTTTTTACTATTCGACGAAAATTTGGTAAAATATTTGGTGGAAAACAACTAAATTGTTTAGCACAAGACCCAAATCAATGAAATCGAAAAGTACATCCTCTTCAAATTATCACGTACCTTATTTTTGTCGGAGCCTAAAACAGTTCACCAAAATTCTATCGTCAGTTGTCATTGTTTCATACGTAACCTTCATAAAAGCTATATTTACAAGCTAAAAACGATTGGAAGAGCTTCTTTACGCCATTTAGCAAAATAATATACTGCAAATAGTAAGGAACCCGATACGTTCCACATCTCATAAAACCGCATCGTTTCTGCTTCTTTACGATGTCGACAATCAAATTAAGCTCTATTCCGATAGCATTGGGTCCAATATCATATTTTTCTTCGATAGCTGTCGTCTGTTTGTAAGTTTCGATTTTATTTAGAGTTTCGAGAAAAGGATTTTTAACACGAGCGAAAACAAATACTTTTGAAGATTTTTGTGTCAATATATATAAATATATATTTTTTTTTGATTTGAGAATGCTCATGAACAGCCGAGATTACATAATGTGTATATATTATTATTTAAAATGATAACCAAAATTAAAACTTTCAATTACTTTTTTTTATTAAACTTAAATCAATTAGGTCTCACATAAAAAAAAAACGCAATTCAATTAATAACTTATAAAATTTTACAATTTATTTTTAAATGTACCACTTAGCTCCATTGTTCCATGACCATTAGGAAGAATTAAGTGTTTTTTATAAATGCAATGAAATCGTTCTGATTATTTCGATTAAAAACCGTTATTATAACGTTTTCAGTCAGTATCGTTTTAATATCGTACCTCTGCATCAGCCCCTAGCGCTCTATTTGCAACCTCAATGGCTGGCTCCTGTGGCCTTATTACAAAACTTTGTTGCAATCAGTTTCAATCGTTTTAGCTGTTACAGAATACAATTAGAATTTTCAACGACGGTCTGTCAAAATTAACAAAAATTACTGAAACAAAACCACAACCAAACAAAACAAACATCATCACGACTTTTTCTTCATTAAATTTAATTAGATACTGCTCAGTAAAAAAATCTATTGACGATTTAATGGGATAGCCTGGAGGCAAGCCCAATCATTTTTGTACAACCCCCTTTTGCAAGATAACCTAGCACTTGTCAATAAATTTTTAGTTCAAGATGTTTTCCTTCGAGTCATCATCTTCGAAATCATCATCAGCCTATAGAAGTCCACTGCTGGACATAGGTGTTTCGTTTAATCATTGTGGTTTAAGTTTCGAGAAAACTCGACGTAGTTTTTCAAATGATTCCCAACTCAGCTCAATCTTTCTCTTGGCATGCTTCTCGAAGTTGTTTCTACCTAAATGCAATATCTGCCCGAGGTATGCATACTCCGTAACAATTTCGAGAAGGTGTCCACTATGTCGAGACCTGATGTTCAAAGTCATGGTCAATAACTGGATGGTTATTGACTTTGGTCTTATCCAAATTCATGCCGAGACCCATCTTTCGTGAAGCTGATGCCTCTGTAGCAGCTCCTTTAGCAACCACCAGCGTTTCGAGTACCAAATTAAAAAAAAAATCCTTTGGTGTATGCCTAGAATTAGAACCCGCGACCTCCAGATTGAAGTGGATCGTGCAAGTTGTGAAACAAACTCCCTTCTGCGGTTTTCCTTTAGAGCTACAACATGGGGTCCTTTAAAAGGCGGGTATTTCGATATCTCAAGGCACGGAAGTGCATTAGTAACGCCTCTGGCGATGCAAGTTTTCATGGGTGGTGGTGATTTCCCATCAGATACCTTCCTGTTCGTCTGCCAGCTTTTGCGTAAAATAATCTTACCACGGCTGGCATGCCAGTTTCCTCACTATGCTCTTTTCGACTTGGGAGATTGAGAGAGAGAG
Source organism: Horisme vitalbata (assembly GCA_951804965.1). NCBI lineage: Eukaryota > Metazoa > Arthropoda > Insecta > Lepidoptera > Geometridae > Horisme > Horisme vitalbata. The sequence continues at coordinate 1,395,524 of OX638096.1, forward strand.
AGAGAGAGAGAGAGAGAGAGAGAAGGTCTACCCGTCTATCTCTCGCTCGAGATACATTATTTATATCCAAAATACATTAATAAAGTATTAACATAAATAAAATAATATATCAAAATATACAAGTAAGGACATAATGCGGCGAATTCACTTGACGGACATGCCCGCGGGCAAGTCTGCAGACATGCCCGCCAGACCTCGCTTCTATAGGTCTGTGCAATGTTTGCTAGTGTAGGGCCGTCGCAGTCACTCTGGCAGACTTGCCCGTTGCTCGTCCGCGCGATCTCATTTTGTCTGCGCGGGCACGAGTCCGTACAGAGTACAGACCTGTCCGTACGTGAATGCTCATCGCGGACCGTCTGCCCTCAGACCCGAGAGGGGCAGCAACCAATACAGACGTCTTTCAGTATCGAACTGTGAAATAGGTATCAAAATAAATTTATATTAATGCAAAAAAAAATATTCTGGGAAGAATTGTAATTTTAGTATAATTGTATAGGTTTCCTGGTTCATCAATTTCTAATTCTTGGAACAAATTAATACAGCTATACTGATTTCTTTTTTAAACCATTTTTTGCTCCATTTTTTTTTATTTTTTTTATCAGAGTATAATTGCGGCACCAGCAATAAAAAAAAATTTCGTCTCGTTAAAATCATAACACGTGTAGCCGGTTGAGAGACAGACAACAAACTGATGATTCTGTGTAGTGTATTGTGGCGACAGACATGCCCAAACAGACTTGCCCGCGAGCATGTTTGTCTAGTGAATTATCCGCTTTAGATTTCTAAGAAACAATTGAAAGAGAAGTCAAATGGAGAAATGGATGAATTGCAACCTTGTTGCAACAGAGTCATGTAATAAGGCTACTGATTGGCTCGGCATCCGTCGATACAATCCCGCTGTAATCAGTACACGTGCTCTATTGTTCACCTCATTTTTTTCAGGCATCAATGCGCATTTCCTTTTGTATTTTTGATATTCCGTTGTTTTGTTTCGGATACGCTCGATGTTAATTAAAACTGTGGTTGGGTGAAGTGCGAATATATTTTTTTGTTTATTTTTAATGAACGACGTTTTCTTTTTGAATATGATACTGATTAATTTTTGAATTCATTTTGTCTGTTTTTTTACATGTATTGTTTAGACTTTTTTATCGGGATATATAGATTTTTTATACTGAGGTGTTTTTTTTAAGAAAACTATTATAAGATATTTAAATAAAATATTAAAACACAAAAAATATTATAAATAATGCTGAACGCTAGCCCCAAACTAAGCAGAGCTGGTAGCAAGAGAACGTGTACATGATGTGTATTATATGTATGAGAATGTGTGTATTTTTATAATTATTTTTGTAAATAGTTACTTAGCATACATAGAAAACAGCTAGACCCGTACAAATATTTACACATTAATCAAACATTTGTCTCGCGTTGGGAATCGAACCCGCATCCTTCCGAGTCTCAGGTGGGCATTTGCTGACTTCACCAGAGAGGTAGTTTATGTATTGTAACTCTTAAAAAAATAACAAAGACAGCGTAGTTATCGTAATATAGTGTCTACGATTGCTCTACGAGACTTGTGCTACGAGAAGCTACGCAGTACATGTAGCAGTACGAAGGCTACACAAGTCTACGAATTGCTACAACTAGCTACGGGGTGCTACTTAGAAAACTTTTGAGGTAATAATTGCCGCGCCACTAGTTTTAAATGCATTTTAATTAGAAAGCGTTTCAAGTATTTTTAATTATTCGTTACGAAACTCATGATACTCGTATATTTGTACAACAAGTCAATACAACAAAGTGACCTCGTATTTCCAGCACGCATAACTTACCAGTCATGGCGGCGTGACAGACTTGATTTACGCGGCCCGGTGCCGCCGACTCCTAATTACTTCTATTGTATACTACAAGTAAGTAATACCTAAATTTATGTTATACTAGCTCCCGCCCGCAACTTTGCTTTGATAACAAGCATATGTGTTAATTCAAGTTACAAACTGTGTACATTCCAAGTTTCAGCCAATTCCACTCAGTAGTTTTTGTTTAAAAGAGTGACAAACATTCATCCAGACATCCATACTCACAAACTTTCGCATTTATAATATTACCAGCTTCCGCCCGCGGCTTCGCTCACGATGTACCGGGATAAAAAGTAGCTTATGTGTTAATCCAGGTCACAAACGTTGTCTATTCCAAGTTTCATCCAAATAGTATTTGCGTGAAAGAGTAACAAACATTAATCCATTCATTCATCCACAACAATATTCACAAATTTTCGCATTCATAATATTAGTAGGAGTAGGATAGGATAGGAAGTAGGGAGTAGGATATAGCAGATAGTAGATTATAGTAGATAGTAGAATAGTAGGATAGCATACAATACAAATTAAAATAATAGTGTTATTTTTTAGATTATGGGCCATTCTTATTCAGGAGGCCTATGTCCAGCAGTGGACTGATATGCACTGGTGTTGATCGTGAAATTAAACTAAGTGATAGCTAATTTCTGATTCTAGCTGATGTTGCTGGACTGAATTCAAGAAATTAAAATAAGTGTTATTACGATATATGAGATTTTATCATGGGAGTGTGCGCTTTCAACTAAAATATGTGCCTAAAATATATTGTCTTAAAGGCGCCTTGCTGCGCGGCCAAGCTACGATAGCCAAAATATTTGAACAGCCAATCAACGGCCAGTGGCGTAAGTGTGAAAAACATACCTTACTATAAACTTTGCGCTAACTATATTTTGATATGGAAATGAAGCAGCGCACCTAGCGTGAAGTTTATAAAACTCTAAAATCTCCATACAAAAAAATACAGTTAACGCAAAATTTGTAGTAAGGTATGTATTTCACAAGCCACAGTTGTCACCCTGTTGTCGAGTGACGGATGGACGTTTGAATAAGTTTCGGATTACAAAATACGTCTGGCTTCCACGACAAGTGCACTGAGACTGACGGCAGTAACAAATATTCACCTATACTCGCTTTGACTGCAAGCAGGCAAGGCTGCCGTGTATGCAATTTATTTGTAAGAACATAATGCGTTTCACAATTTCCGCTGCGCTCCGCATAGTGGTGCCACTGAAAACCAGCGCTGCAGTAGCTTCCATGCTTCTGCAGCATATGCTGCGACCTTTTTGTGTCACTATTTCTCGTTTTAGATTTAAGCACTTTATTGTATTTTCTTTCGTGAAATTATTGTGTGACTGAAATAAATTTTTCTTATCTTATCATAACTCAATCAGGCGCGTTCTAATGGCTACCGCATCCCGGCTGCGTTACAGGCTGCCTAGTGCGCGGAGAGGCAAAACGGTGTTGTGTCTCATTTCCTCTTTGAACAAACTCTTGGCACAAAAATATAACTGAATCGAGACCTTCCACTTTTTTGAAGTCGACCAAATTATGTAAAAATTCAATTCTACGTTTGGATTCAACTTTTTGAACTGAAAAATGTTGAATCTAAAAGTAGAATTCGATTTGTTATCTTCGCACTTCGCCTAAAACAAATGCAGTTGAATTCGTGCACTCACCTTGCTTCCAAGGATTTGCATGAGCTCCATCCTTTTCCAAAGAGAAATAGAATAGGTCTCACTCAAGCGATCCAAAAATGGAAATGTATCTGTACGTTTGAAAGGTAATCCTGGAATTAAGGGGCTGCATGCACGGATTGGTTTAAATACGCGCATCCGAGGGAGTTAGGCAGATGAAAAAAAATATATTTAAAAGCATAGCACGTGGCATTATCATAATGACGACCTCTGTGGCGCAGCGGGTGAAGGTCGGCCTGAGATGCAGAAGGTTGTTGGTTCGATTCCCGTCTCAGTTCTGGATGTTTTCTATGCATAATATAAAAAAATGTTTGAAGTAGTTCATCAGTCATGTGGTTCCCATAAAACCTGTCTGTAATGCAGTGGGTGAAGGCTGAGACGCTGAAGGTTGCAGGTTTACTTCCGTCGCCACACAAATGATATTATTTGTCTAGGGTCTGGCTGGTTTCAATTTATAATGTGTATGTATTTCGTTAAGATGTATTTGTGCCTGCTTTACGATAAAACTGCTGAATGGATTGAGCTCAAATTAAATACATATTTTAATTTTTGACCAGTAACATAATTCTGTTGCTATCAAAAGTTTGATACAAACAAGTAAAATGATACTATCAAGGTACAGCGATCACACATCTTGTTGCTATCATTTTTTGATGACTATCTTACACCAATATTACATCTTGTTGCAATCCTACCTTGTAAAAGTTGTAGCATTTAGGCTACATTATTTGGTTACTACACGAACGTAGCCAAACAGAAGCGTATTCGAAAAACCAAACATCATGGGAGTATGCGCTTTGAACTAAGATGTTGGCCTAGATCTAAATCTTAATCCCAAAAGTAACGTAATAAAGTCCATTCTCCAGTGCCACCTTACTCCAAGTGAAACGACGAAAATGCCGAATCGAAACCGTTACATATTCATTTTTGCGATAGGACGTTTGCAGAGCCGGGACTGTGCAAACATGGATTAGGCACAATTTTCATAAACAAATAGTGGTACCGCCGCAAACAGACGACCTTTTGGTTTTTTTCCGGGTAGTCTTGATACCGGATAGCTTTATCTACCTATTTATATGTGTTTACGAGAGCATATAAAAGTCTTATCATATCCTTTACATTTAAATTTTGAAAAATAATAAATAAATAAATAATGCAGGATGTTATCACACAGCATCATGCGACCCCAAACTAAGCAGAGCTTGTATTATAGGAACCACATGATTGATATATTAACTTAGTAATACTTATTTTTTTGTAAATACATAACATTATCATACATAGAAAACATACGAGACAAATATCTGCAGAACATGCAAACATTTATAAAAAAGTATGGCTTTGTAAATATTTTAATCCGTGGCCACGTAATTTTAGTCGTTTAAGTTTAAATTTAAGTTTATGATTTGGATAATTAGGATAATAATTAATTAATTAGGCAAATTTGTCTTCGTTGTTAAAAATATAAATCATGTAGGTACCTTCAAATAAAACAAACGCGTGCTGCATCTCAAAAATAATATTATAAGAAAATATTTGTTGTGCTTGAGTGCATCCAGCGCTATAGATTTTCCATAAGTGCTTTACAAAACAAAAACAAATTAAACGAACTGTAGTTCGTGTCTAGCTCAAAATAAAACAAATACCAATTTATAATTCAAAAAACCACACAATAGTTTCCACAATAAAACATATAAATCACCGACAAAACTATGAAAATAAATTGGTACGTCAATGAGCGTCAAGACGGGTTGCATAGAACGCGGCATGAGAAATCGCGTGCGGCCCGCAGTAACACCGGCCGATGTGCTGTGAATACTGCACACTGTGTAGATACGACACTCGATACAATTTAATAATTAATACAATAACACAATGCAATGTTGTGGTCTCCCTAACTGGCATCACGGCATGCTGGCCACGTCTTGCGGTAAGGTTATAACAAAAATTAGTAAAAGTTGTTTTTCATTTTTTTTATGTTACTTGAAGATGGAACAAGCCCATGGAACGCCTGATGTAAGTGGTAATCAGCTAACCAGTACCTATAACAAAACATTGCATCGTAGATTTCACGTTTCCTGCCCTGCGTCCATCAACTTGACGCATGAAGATTATAAGCCTCTTGTACCTGTTATTTCACCGGCACCCACACCCTTCATACCTAAACACAGTACAACTGCTTCACTACAAAAATAGGCATGATGGCAGTACTTCCCCGGACGAGCCCTTCACAAAGAACTCTACTACTACTTAGTTTGATATAGATTAACGAAGATACGTTACAGCAAAAACAAATCACGGAAAAAGTCCTAAGCTATACTTGTAGTTTTTAATATATAAGAAAATATTTTGTGATATAAAATCGGGCCAGTACGAAAATGTTCAAGTTCAATTTTACTGAAATAAACTCACAAAAAACTCGCCAAAATTTCCTTCATCCCTTCTGTTGAAACCTGCAACTCTTTGGCAAGCACTCGGCGCAACATGCAAAAACAGAAATAAAACTGCTTGAAATCTATCGCCCGGTCGCACGTATGCGGGTGAATATTATTTTTAACGGTACCCACCGTTTACTGGGGCTATAAAGTCGAACAATTATATGAATTTATATTTTCTGTTGCGATTCAGCTTATCAACTGTTTTGCACATGGAAAAAGTTATATAACATACTATGATAATATATTAAACTCTTTGGTTTTAGAGTATTAACCCCCCTGAATTACCAGTGTAATTAGTTCGGTTCAGTCCTTTAAGTGAGCCAAGTTTGTGAATTTGTAAAATTTTATAAGATCCCAAAAAATTCAACTCGTTTTCGGGTAGGTTGCGCCCGCCTTAAACTAATTCATTGAAGACGGCTTCTGCCTGCGGCTGCCATAAAACTGCAATATAAAGTAACCATTGAATATGATTTCTGGTCTAGTACTACTTTTGAATACACGTATGTTTATAACTCCAATCTGTTCAACACTTTTGGAATAAAACAGAAAAAGAGAAAACAGATTGGTGTTGAAAACTTGCATGTATATTGTTTATTTTCACAAAACGGCACATACGGGCGTTGTTATAGTATAGCTACAATTATTATGATCCAACCAAAAATGTTTATAAAATATTATCGGGTAGGTATTTTTATACCTTGCTTATTGAATACAAAAACAAGACTTTATTACCTAAGAATTTGTCAAAGAGTGGTGCGGTTATTTTCTTATACTGTAGCTGAGACCGTCAACTTACTTGCATTCCGTTTGACTACTATGAAGAGCATAGGAACTATAGCACTAGGGTGATCGAATGAAAATGCACATAATTGTATCGCTGCGGCACGTCCGCTCGCCTCAACCGCCGTGTGAAGAGTGACGAGCGGGCCCACTACACTTTATTATTTATCAGTACACTACACACTTCTTGGATGGGTGACCAGCACTTATATCTGATCTATTCCATGCTTCAGAAAGCACGATTATAAATCAGTCCTGGCTTATAACGTTGTTAAACCATTTCGGAGGCCTTTAGAGCCTTAAAACTCTGACACCAGAAACAGGCCCTAGCTCATACTATCATCATCATCATCAATCTATAGCAGTCCACTGCTGGACATAGGTATCCCCCTGGGTAGATAGAAGTAAACGATTTGCGTAATGTAGCTGGCAGAAAGTGGATGAAAAGAGCCAAGGATCGGGCTCAATGGCGTACCTTGGGAGCTCAGACTATAAGACCTTGAAATCCCTTTTCCAACTAAAATGTTTGTCCGTTTGAACTACTGTTTATTCAAGAGCTCATGTTATTTCCTTGCCAAATAAAACAATTACATTGTATCTCGCAATCTTTGCGTTCCGTATCTTGTCAACAATTTTATCTTTTTGTTTCATTTTGTTTACTGGTTATTGTTGTACTTTGTTTTTTTTTGGTTCCACGCTTAATTACACTTGTAGAAGGGTTCAAACAAATGGGATCGATTCCCGTAGCCAGCTTTTTTTTTCACTCAAATTTTCGAATCCCGTTCGAACCGTTGGATTTCCTTGTGTATGAAGAGAAGAATATAAGTGTCATACCTTTAATAATTTTGTATGATATTTGCAGTTCATGCAAATATATATAACATTTGGAATCTTGATCCAAGCAATGGTTTTCGTTGTCTATGGAGATTTATGTGCCATAGTACCTAAGATAATTTTGTTTGATATTTGCAGTTCATGCAAATATGTTATAACATTCCAAATTTTGGAATCCCGTTCCAACCGATGGATTTCCTTGTCTATGGAGAGAAGAATTTAAGTGTCATAGTACCTTAAATAATTTTGTATGATATTTGCAGTTCATGCAAATATGTTATAACACTCAACATATGGAATCTTTATCCAAGCAATGGTTTTCTTTATCTATGGACACATGAAAAAAAGTGTCATAATACTTATGAAAATGATATTTGATATTTGTAGTTCATACAAATATGGGAAAAGCGGGAATTAAAGCTCTCAGCTTTTCTCACGCCTTTTTCTCTTTAAAATTTCAACAGTTAATTTTTAGGGTTCCGTACCCAGATGTTAAAAACAGGACCATATTACTAAGACTCTACTGGCCATCTGTCTGTCTGTCTGTCTGTCACCAGGCTGTATTTCATGAACCGTGATAGATACAATTGAAATTTTCACAGAGGATGTATTTCTGTTGCCGCTATAAAAACAGAATAAATTATATATTTAAGTGGAGTTACAACGGTACGGAACTCTTCGTGCGCGAGGCCGACTGGCACTTGGCCGGTGTTTATTTCAATATTGTTTGGTATTCTTCTTCAAGTTGGGTGTAAAACCGGTATATTCTTGGCAAAACTATTTTATGGTGACATAAACAAATCAAATCTTTATGAGTAAATATAATCACTGCAGTATCCATGATTCTTCATTCACAAAATGGCAACTCAAACCCAAATTGGTTATTCTGTGACGTCATCAGTTTTATGCGCCATATAAATGGCTTTAAAAGGCTACAAAACAAAGATGGCCATGCTGGCAAAGTTCCAGTATCATTATAAAAGTTGCAACGCTAAGTACGAGTATGCTGGTAAAAAATCTGCTATTCTTTTTGCCACAACTCGCTCGTTTCAAAATGTGCGGCAGAAATCACTTTTCATGTAGGGAACAATTTCAAGTAAGCAATTTAAAAGGAGAAACCTCGGTAAGAACTGGGGTTCCATACCTCAAAAGGAAAAACACCTTAAAGACAACTTCGTTGATGTCTGTCTGCCACGACCATTTTCTTAGGAGCGCGTAAAGGTATCAAGTTGAAATGAAATAAGAATACCAAATAGGTAGGTACTCAAGACATTGTCATACCCCGTCATGACATACGGAGCCAAAGTACGGTTAGTCCACCAGTTTAAAGTTGCTCAGCGAGCTATGAAACGAGCTATGCTCAGAGGTTCTCTGAAGGATGGAATCCGCAACGAGTATATAGACATACATAGAACTAAAGTTATCGACATAACTCAGAGAATGGGTAACTTCTGGGTAAAAAAATAATGGTTCTTATTAGTCCGTCAGATATATCAACAAAAAATATGGGACACATATTTTTTTATTTATCAAATAATTGAAAATAAAGAGTGTCAAAGTTCGGGAGTGGGGGCTCGTGACGTCACGCCTAGGTAAAAAGTGTACTAAGCCGTGACGTCACGTGGAACTTCAACGCACTATATCTTTGTATTTTTTTGTTTAATTAACAAAATAAAAAATACGTGTCCAATAGTTTTTAATAATGTAAATGAAAACGGACTAATTAGAATTTTATTGAAAAATTGCAAAATATTGCAAAATTAAAAAAAGCAAGCTGAAGTGTCAGTGGCCTGGCCATATCTGCCGAAGAACCGATAACCTTTTGGGTATAAACGAGTTCTTGAGTGGAGACCTTGGCTCGGCAAACGTAGTGTAGGACGCTCACCGGCCAGGTAGAGTGACCACCTGTGAAAGGCTGCTGGCAGAAGCTGGATGCGTCGAGCTCAGGACAGGGCACAATGGCGCTCATTAGTCTCCACTCAAGAACTCGTAGGCCTCCGCCTATGTCCAGCAGTGGACTTCTATAGGCCACTGATGATGATGATGATAAAAGGAAACTTCCAATACATTTTAGTTGATTTTTGTAAAAAAAATACATGACTTAAGTAAATAAGAAGAATAATTTTCGTAAGCGGCTCCGTTTGCGTGGTACTGGGATAAAAAGCCTATGTGGTATGGAGCCTTCCAGGTCACAAAATTATGCTTAACTCAAGTTTCATACAAATCCAATCTGACTTCATGTAGTTGAGTGGGAACAAAAATACTCGCACATACACAAACTTTTGGAATTATAATAACAGTGTGATGGTATGTTCTTTTGACTCTATTGAAAAGGGCTTTTACTTCTTTTATTCATACTTTACCAACCTTTGTATGTGGTTCAATTTATGCATGGTTCATACCATAATGTTTGATATATGTAAGACATAGTATATTTTTACTCTGAGGGTTGGATTGATTGGTTCGGAAGGGTGCAGGAAATTATTCCGTAACTTTTTCGATTTTCATGACCAGATTGATTTACTGGGGCTGATTTCCATGTGTTTTGGATGGATATTGTACCTAAACTATACCTGTTGTTATATTGGCTACAGTGAATGGAAAGGTTTTTATCATTACTAGGTTAGGGCAGTCCACTGCTGAACTAGGAATTCCCTAACGATCAGTAATGCGTCAATACATCGTCCCCACCTTGCCATTTCTAGTTTCTACCAGCAGCTTTCTACAGTTCGCGTTCTTCTGGCCGGAAGGCGTCTAAGTTCTGACACGGCTGCTTAACATTCCTATTTTTAACCGACTTCATTTAAAATAAAAAAAAGTATTTTATTTTATTGCAAACCAAAACTGCACTTTAAAGTAAAAAAAATATGCTCATTTTTTTTGTTTTTACAACTAAAAATCAATCTTTTTTTCTACTCAATTTATACCCACTTTTGCGTGCCTTAGCTGATTCCGACTCCAAAAATATCAGGTAGGTACATAGATCTACCTACGTGGTAAACGCATAGGTCGTACTGGATGAATTCCGTAGAAAAAAAAAGGTTGATTGTTTGTTGTATGAACGAAATAATAAGCAATAATTTTTTACTTTTTAGTTTCATTTTTATTATTTTTCAATATGAACATTAGTTTATATGAAGAAAAGCTTTTGAGCCAACTCTGGTTTTTTAGTAGTTTCTGTCTTTTCGAAAGCCTCCGACGTGGCTTAATGGCTGAAAAAGGAAAGATCAACTTCTGAAAGTGCCTTCTGAAGCGTGGAAGCACTATGCCTATTGAGTATTGACTTGAGTGTGAAAAACTTACCTTACTTCAAAATTTTACAAACTACCCGCTAGAAGCGCTGCTCCATTTCCATACAAAAATATAGGATAACGCTTTATATTACGGTTGTTTTACACACTTATGCAGGCCTCAGATTGTATTTCTACTAAACGATCTCTTATCCAAGTATACAAAGCGAAGGATTGCTAAACAATGAGATTCAATTCCCAAGAGTTGTGAAATCTTTCTGGTGTCTGGTGCGTTATCTACATGGGATCAACAAAATACCAGCGATGAGTAGGTAGTAACGAACTATTGTGACTAAAACATACAAGAAGTCTTAACATTCATTCATACTCTGAACATTAACTCATACGGCTGATCTCCACTTTCTTATGTCATATATCATAATCTAGAAAGAGATGCAAACTTATCTCAATGCGACTTCAAATTAGTTCAAAAAGAAAATAGTACCAGGGCGCTCAAATAAAATGTTATGCAGTTTCATAGAAATTCCCTGATACAAAGTCGCAGCAATCGCATTGAGATAAAGTATGCCTCCCTTTCTAGCAACTGATATATGGACATAAGAATGTAGAGATCAGCCGTATGAGTTGACGTTCAGAGCATAGTGAATTTTAAGACTTGATCTAGTTCTCTTCTATATCTGTGGTAGGTAGGCTACCTGCCTGCTTAGCATTATGCTGAGTTGAAGCCTTTCAGACACTGAACTGACAGTGTATGTGCGTAGGATATTTCCTATTTAAGCGGATTTGTAGATAGGACCTTGAATTAATAATCACATGGATATTTACCTGTCTACCTTCATTCAATTATTATTATACTTTTGTTGTATGTGACTATCACTCAGATATCTTTAGGCTTCTGTTTTTACCTATTAATCCTAAGTACTTTATCAGCCTCTTTGTTTTGTTGCTTTATTTTGTCGTGTCTTTCCAAATAAAATATTTCTATACATTTAAATTTTGCACATTTTATTTATAAAGGTTAATTGAGAAAATCTTAGGAAACTAAAGTATGACCGTATTAATCTTACCGTTTTGCAAACTACGTGACAGGATCATGCTAGTGTACCGTGCGAGCCTATTGGGCGCCAATATTCACCACCAGCTCCCCAAGACCGCTGCCATGAGAAACTCAACCTTATTCCTTCAAGACACGGGTCACTGCATCAGCAGACCAGCTTGGCACAGTTCATTGACTCAATTTCTTGAGCAAACGAATTGTCTTGTGTATGTGATTTCTGTATCGGGTTCATGATGGAAAGCTCGTATGGGATTTGATTATGGTTTTTCGATGGAAATGTTTATGTGCAAATTGAATGTGATGGGGTTGGAATGGGTGGTTTATTTGGTGATGTGATGTAATTTATTTTTGTACTATCAACATCATCCACAGCCTGACTTCGTTCATCATCATCATCATCATCATCAGCCGATAGCAGTCCACTGCTGGACATAGGCCTCCCCTAATGAGTGCCATTGCACCCTGTCCTGAGCTCGACGCATCCAGCATATAATAGTAGTCATTCGAAAATCGGCACATATGGCCAGCCCACTGCCACTTCATGTACTTTCTGGATATATGTAAATTTGACACTTCTTGGGATGTATTGTCTAACACGATGATTAGTCTATTCTCGAGTATTAGACCAGACGTCTTTGTATTTGTTGTATTGTATAGATAAAAACTCTATTGTTATCAACATAAATATTAGAACAAAACGGTCAATAATAAGAAGAAAGTACAATGAGCTGTCTTATCGCACAGAGCGATCTCTTCTAGATAACCTTTGGATTGACTGCATTTAAAATTATTTGTACCCGATTTTTGGACGCTAACCAGATTACGCCTTTGTCCACTTTTTATACTAATACCTGGGCCTTGATTCTCAAGAATAGATATAATTATCACAGATTTAATACCTACATATCGCGAGAACTGTCAATTTTTCATACAGTTTTAGCAGTTTTCGCGATATATATCTAAAGTGACATTAGCGCTCTACGAACGTTAAGATTGGACCGCGCATCGGGACTGCGTTCCAAGCCGTAGTCCGATCTGTACGGTTTGGACTGCAGATCAAACTGTCGTGCTAATGGCGCGTAAAGATCGGACCACGTATCTGGGACTGCTCACTGACGTGATGCGCGGTTAAAAGTGTGAGATTTGCCTTCGCGTCGACATGCCAGATCGGACTGTCAGCCCCGCGCATCTACACGTACGTTTCGGAGTGCGGGTTGGAATGGCGCATGCGGTTTCCCGCGGTCCGAACTTTACGTGTGCAGGGCGCTATTAAGTATCTATTCCCAAGAATCGGGCCCTTGGGTTGTATTGTGAACGGGACAAGCCAATAGGCTGGTGTTTGTTGTTGTTTTTGGGTGTTACCTGCTGTATAGTATTTAATATATAATTTTTTCATTTATTTTCACTTTTTAATTATTTTTTACTTAATTACTGACTGCTTAATTTTATAATGATGTGTAGGTACGCATGTTTTCTGAATATTATTTAGTTCAATATCATTATTAGTTGTCTTTTTGATAATGTGTGCATGAATAAATAAAACAAAATAGATAGATAAATAATGAAGAAATCCGTACTATTTATTTCTATCAGTTAAACACACCTTAAGCGGAAATATGCATTATCACCGAAACCAGTGTCTTCAACAACCGGTAAAAACTTCATTAAAAACAACTAATTAACAGAAAGCAGTTCATTAACTTGGATCTTTCCGATCTGAATAAGTTGTGGGCATAGTTCTGGACTACCCTTCACTTCTTAATTAAACTTTAAATGAGTTTTAATAGAACCGCACTCGAGCTTAATTAAATTTCTCGCTGGAATTATTTTTCAACGGTAGTTTTGTCTCGATAATTTGTGTTTTAGAAAAAACTTTTGGTAAATTTTTAAATAGTTATTTATACAGCTTCAAAATCAAATTTAATAAATTCAATAGATGCCAGTTTCGGCACATGGCTCTGTTCACGTGGGAACGGGATGATAAAAACCTTTATTTTAATCCAGGCTACAAACCATCTAGATTTCAGTTTCACCCTAATCCGTTCAGCCGTTCGGTCCTGGAGTTGAGTGGGAAAAAACAGACTATGTCATTTATAATATTAGTGAGATATAAAGATTTACTTAAGGCAACAATAGCCTAACCTATGTATGGCATCCGTACAAAAGTATCTTTATGGCCTTCTCAATAGGAAAGGCGATGCAGGTTTTTTCGCAATTTTAAAAAACCGCAAGGCCCCACGCCCACGGCGACTTTTTGTACGTAAGTTAGTACGGCGCATTTCGTACATGAGCGACAGCATCGCGACATGCAAAGCGACGATGCAAACTTGCGACTGTGTCGGACGACATCGGGGAGAGAACGGAGGGAGAGTGGCGCGTGATTGGAGATTCTAAGGAGATTATAGCATAAAAACCATGACACTTTCCATAAATATAATTGAAGATCAAACGAACTAGTGAAGTTCGATCGATATAATATGAGTGGTTTAATTTGAAGATATAAATAAACAGGTAGTCCTTTGACCTACAAGGCAACATTCGCACGATTTTAAAGTAATACTTTAGCTGCTAAAAGCATAAATAGATTTTAAAAACTCGATTTTAAAACATCGTTATGTCCCCTCCCTACGGTAGGTAGCCGCTGCTTCTCATTCTTTTAGAGTATCTTTAACTACCTAGTGACTTGAGCTCAAGTCCTTCTCGTGTTTCTACAAAACTGGGTTTTGGGTGGGTTGGGTGATGTTTATATCTTCAAATTAAACCACTCATATTATATCGATCGAACTTCACTAGTTCGTTTGATCTTCAATAATATTTCGTGGTTTAATTTTCGATATAAATAAACAGGTAGATGTTCAGAGATTAGGTTTTGTAATTATTTTGTGTTTATTCATCAATATACACAACAAAAGAATCACGAGAAAATAAGAATCAGCTCTTATGATATGTATGTTTATAGTACAGAGAACGACTACCTCCTGCATCCTATGGATGCGACTACCTCATTAGAAACCTAATTTAGGTTGATTATGAGTCATTAACATTGTTAGGTAAGCACACAGATTTTGCGAAATTAGATGTCATTACAATTGGACGGTTATAATATTTTGCAAAAGTCTGGGAGGACTCTGACCAGCCGGCTGTTTTTCTAATAAGGTCGAGACTAAGTCCCGCCGCGCGCGCCGCCGACGTGGCGGCGTGCCGGGCACTATGTGCGCCGTACACCGCGACGTCGACGCCGCTCGCGCACAACGTTTGTTTGATCCACCTGCTTATAGACTGTGCTGTCGCGCTCCGGTGGGGACGCTTCACAGTGATTAAGAGGTGATCGATGCCCGAAGGCCTCAAGTCTTTGGTTAAAGACATGTAGTCAACAAGCGTTGTAGCGGGACAAATAGATACATTTTCGTGAAAATATGGCAAGAATAATACCGGCTGGTTTCTTCCTACCTTAGATGTTTTAATGATATCTTTAATTAAAATTTCTACCCCATTTGAATTAATTTTAATATTGCTCAATTTAATTAATGAGAATGTTTGCACCCTATGGGCAGTACATAAAGCAAGCAAGACGACAAGTTTTTTAGTGATTTTTTCCAGATTTAATTGATTATTCGGTGTCCATTCGGAGATATGTCCCAAAACTAACTGAGGATCCCAAGTACTAGTATATTTGGGTAAGGACGGTCTCAATTTAAACGCTCCTTTGAGAAGACGTTTGATACAGTCGTCTGCGGCCAGGTTGTTCCCAAGAAACAGCGATAAGGCTGAACGGTGACTGTTTAAAGTACCGTAGCTCGAGCCATTCTCAAATTGATCAGTCAGGAATGCTATAACGTGAGGGATGGTACCTTGGAATACATCGAGGTTGTTGACCTGACAATATTGCCACCATAATTTATAGCAAACGCCGTATTGTTGTAAGGTGTTATGGGACAGTGAAGCTATCATGAGATGTAGGGCGGCGGGTGGCGTGCCTCGGCGGGAGAACGCGAGCCGCAGAGCAGCGCTGCTCCCAGGGTAAGTGTCCGGTGGAGCGGGTGTTGTTGTCTGAAATGCGACAATACTAAATTTGGGCGAGGTTTCAGAATTACTATATCTCCAACTAATAAATCCATTAGTTGTGGGTACCAAGCTTGTGCTGGCCACATGGGAAAGACAAGGATACCAGTAGCTGAGTCTTGTGAAATTTTTTGTATGCAGTTTAGTATCAAAGAAAACGGCGGGAATGCGTAGAATAATTTGTCGTTCCAGCTTATTGTAAATGCGTCAATACTGACGGCATCTGGGTCGGGCTTCCAAGAAACATACTCGTGACACTTTGCGTTGGTGCGGGATGCGAATAAGTCAATCTTTGGTTGGCCTAACTTTCTTACAATATAACTAAACGCGGCGTCGGATAGTTCCCATTCAACATCAGTATTAATCTTGCGTGATTCTTCATCGGCTTCTATGTTGTCTTTCGTGTTTATATATGAAGCAAACAACCACAGTTTTCTCATCTCACACCATTGCCAAATGTCGCGGGTCAATGAGTTTAAGTGCGGAAATTGAATGCCGCCCATGCGGTTTATATAACTTATCGCCGTAGTGTTATCTACGCGGAGTAGGATTGAGCAATTTGATTTTTCCCGGGCAAAACATTTAAGGGCCAAAAATACAGCTAGTATTTCTAGATAGTTAATGTGAAAACTGAGTTCACTATTTTTCCAGGCACCATTTACTCGTGATCCGTTATGAAATGCGCCCCAGCCGGTACGTGATGCATCAGTATAAATTTCCATTGTGTAAGACTGATTTTTTATAGGACTCTTGGCTTCGTGAATATTTTCATGCCACCAAGTTAGGTCATCGAGAATAATTATTGGGAGTTTAACTTTAGTATCAAATGAACCATGCTGTTGTAAAAATAAATATTTTTGACGCTCTAATATTTTACTGTAAACCCATCCATAGCGTACTGCTGGGCACGCTGAGACCAAAACACCTATCAGCTGAGAGAACTCACGGATCGAAACTGTGGGAAGTTCTAAAAACTTATGAACCAAATTGGCGATTTTGTTACGTTTATCTAAAGGTAACGATAATGTCATTTCCGAAGTGTCATAAATAAATCCTAAGAATTTGCAGATCTTATTTGGTCGCAAATTACTTTTTTCGTAATTTATAACGAACCCTAAGCATTCAAATACGGCTATTGTTTCCTTTACATTGCGTAAGCATTCGTCATAAGTACTTCCCAAACAGAGTATGTCGTCCAAATAACAGACGGATTTGAACCCGCGACCTCGTAAGTAAGCCATAACCTCTCTGACGATTTTAGTAAAGCATCTAGGTGCTATTGAAATGCCATAGGGGAGCGCTGTAAATTCCCAAATAATTGTTTCGCTTGAGATTGGGCATATGTGTTGAAAGCGAAGGTATTTACGGAAATTGTTATCTATAGGAATAAGTAGGTATGCTTCTTTTAAATCGATAGATGCCATAAACCAGTCTGGTTGTACTAATCTACAGGCTGTCCTAAAATCCTCCATTTTAAAATGCATTTTGGGGATAAACCTATTTAAAGATTTCAGGTTTAGAATAAACCTTTTACCGCCATTCGGTTTTGAGGTTAAAAATGTACTAGAGATGAATTGATCAGTACAAGACTTAACCTTTACTATGGCACCGAGCTTATATAGGTTGTCAATAGCAGAGTTCATTTCTTGATGTTCACTAGGTGAACTCTTGTTTTGTGGTAAATAAGCTTGAAATGGTTTATGTATAAACGGGATGGTTACTCCATTCAAGACCCAACTCAGCACACTAGGGTTGTTCGTAATATTAAGCCAACAATTATAGTAATATTGTACCCGACCTGAATGTACCTCAGTTATTGTCGTGCTGGGGCACGCGATCGGCTGGAGCTGAGTTTGGACTGCGATGTCGCTGCTGGTGCGGCTGACGTTGGCCGACGCGACGACGTGGGATACCTCTTCAGACCTCCCCGCCCCCCCCCTGCTCGTCGGGTAACGAGGAGGGCCGGCCCAGTTTCCCTGGTACTGTTGTCGAGCTGGCGCCGCGTTTTGGGCTGATGTCACCATCGGCTTGGCTGATTGTACATTTTTTTTAATCTGCAATCCTTGTTTTTCAATGGTTTTGGACGCCTTAATTTTTTCCGGTAAAGTGGTACCGAAGAGTGTCTCGTCGCGCTCACTGTCCTGGATCACATTGAGGAAAGGTTTGGCTAAGCCTGGTGTGATCATTTTTATTCGAGCCTGAGTTTCCGAGTGGTGTAAATCGCAAAGAATGCGACAACCATCACTTAACGTTTTGATCGCTTCGATCTTGTCGTCGCTTGTTAGGAGTGACGTCATTGCTCTGCTTATTGCTGTAATACCTATACCCAGCTGTTGTTGGTTTGTTTCGACTTTTTTGTCACGTAGTCTTACCATTTCAACTACCGCCGCGGAGATCTCAATATTTAGCTTTGGAGCTTGAAGTAACGTGCAGTTGCTAGGTATCAGATATTGTTTAAGGGTTTTATCTTTAGCCTCTTTAGACATACCTTTCTTTAATAGTGGGTCCCATAGGTGGGCTAAATTGGTGTGTATGTCCTGACCCCATGTTGGTCCTTGATCGGTCGCCTCGCCAAGGGCTGATAAGACCTCTGGGTCCAAGGTTGGGAAGTTTGAGTCATCCTTGGTTTGGACTGGCTCAAGTGGGGGCGCCGGAGGTGCTGGTTGCGGTGGTGATACGTCATCATACTCCTGGATTGTCGCCGTTTCGGCTGGGCCAGGTTGTGGCTCCATTAGGTCCCGCGTGTCTGTTTCGACTCCTACGGGACCTAATATAAAGTTATTTAACGCATCCGTGGTAGGTAAATACGTTAAATGAAATACCTAATGGTTCAAATACGAATCCATTGGTAAATAAGTTAGCAAACAAACGCCTCGTTCAGTTTATGAATCTATGGCGGGTAGATATTTTAACCATAATTGCCGTGTTCGCATAAGAATCTATGGCAAAAGGTTAGATACAATACTTTCTCTTTGAACAGTATTTTTATGTAGGTAGGGATTAGATGTATTCATAAACTTAATTACCTGGTGTATAATTTTGTCCGTCATCGTAGTTAGATGAAGAGGTTGAATTATCTCGCCGTCGTTTGCGGCGGTACTTTTCTCTCAATTTATCCATCTTCTGCATATAGTGATCCATCTTTTCTTCAAATGATCGTTTAGGCATGATTCGATCGGAAACAACTGTAAATTAACGATCGAAGAGAGGGACGCGCGTGCGCTCGTTGCCTCGCACGGAAAAAGAATGAGAAGCAGCGGCTACCTACCGTAGGGAGGGGACATAACGATGTTTTAAAATCGAGTTTTTAAAATCTATTTATGCTTTTAGCAGCTAAAGTATTACTTTAAAATCGTGCGAATGTTGCCTTGTAGGTCAAAGGACTACCTGTTTATTTATATCGAAAATTAAACCACGAAATATAACTACCACTAAAAAGTCCAAGTAGTAGTCAAGCAGAGTGCATGTAAGATAACGGTCTCAGCTTTAATATTAGAAAGAAACCGCATCATTCTTTGACGAATTAGGTTAATATAAAGTCAAGCTCTTGTATTCAATAAGCAAGGTATAAAAATAATAATTTTAGTTAAAATTTTATTTGGTTTAAAATGATTACATTGGTGTTCATTTATGATCACATGAGTACCTTTGATCAGCTTCTTCCTCCAAATACCGTGTGTCCTAACTTTATATATAATAATGACACGATTATATATAATTAAGCACTTGTATAAGCAAGTAAAAAATATCTACAAACATAGAAAAGGTCAAATAAAAGTAGATTCTTGAAGCGTTACCCAAATCAGAGATCTTTGAATTAATGTGACTTGCTTTTATTTGGAGAGACAATTGAGTGTCTGTAAATAGTTACATGAGAATGACAGGGTACAATCAATCTTCTTCAACCGTACCCAGTAGGCTCGGGAACAAATGTAGCAAAAACAAGCTAAGGTTTATCCCTACTAATATTATAAAGGTGTAGTTATGTACGTTTGTTCCTGCTTTATAAGCCAAAACTGAAGCCCTCATGACGTGCTTAACTTCGGTTTTCTTAGCAGATCACCTTGGTTAAGCAACACTTCGCCCGGTCATTACTTGGATTAGTTTAGAGACATTACGATTTGAGCAATTCCGTGCTTGGGAAGGCACGTTAAGTTGTTGGTCCCAGCTTTTCAGTCGTTAAATCATGTCGGAGGCCTTCAGCCGGCCTAAAAACTCCACTAGCTCATACGAAGGAGGAGGAAGACGCCAAAACTATACTCAATACTCAATATATTTATTGCCATCACATGGTTATAACTTATAAGTCAACAGAGTTAACACAGTATAGTGTGGTGTGGACCCCTTTGGCCATAGCAATTAGTAGGAGGCAGACCGAAGCTTTCATTTATAATAATTTTTTAGGTGATTTTGTATGAATTATTGTATAATTTTAACTTAGGTGTTAAGCAAATATGTTATATGTAGATATTCAATTATATAATTTCGTTTTATCTGTCAAAACTTCATTTAATTCGTTTTAACATTTATCATTATGGAATAATTTTATCATATATATTAAAAAACGAATTGGCCTGTGCTGCTTTTATATGTTCAGGTAGTTTATTGAAGACTTACATAATATATATATATCGACATTTTATAAAATACCCTCGAGAGCAATGAATCCGGGTCACTCAAAGAATCCAAAAAATCTCGGAAAGTAAGAATGCTAGGTTAATGCAATAAATTGTATTTAATAGACAATTTAATACTCCTTAAATGAAAGTATTAAAACTTCTTAGTTATTGTAAAGTTATATCATAAAAAAATCAAATTTGAAAAGGGAACACTGTCGAAGATGGAACTACGAAATTACAGGATTTGTTTTTGCTTTTGTTTGTAATCTGTCATTTATGTTGGTACATAAACCAGGTTGATAGTGCTCAATATTCATTATTCAAGCTGAAATCATGTCGCTTACACTTGAAGAATGCACCAGAATACTTACATTGGTGGAAACCGGCCGGAGTCAGCGCGATACAGCCAGGACTATCGGTGTGTCGCTGTCAACAGTACAAAGAGTTCTCCGACGTTACGAAGAAACTGGTTCTAACCTACGCAGACCAGGAACGGGCAGAACTAGGTGTACCACAGCACGAGAAGACCGATACTTGGTGAACACCATGCTTCGAAATCGCTTTCTCACAGGAACTGAACTCACAAATCAGTTTCGACGCCTCGGAGGAAGTAACCCAAGTGCATGGACAGTAAGACGTCGGCTTGCTGAATCTAACTTAAAACCCCTTAGACCTGCAAACGGCCCTAAACTGGAGCGTGGCCATCGTATTTCAAGACTAAGATATGCCCAGAACCACGTAAATTGGAGTATTGAAGATTGGTCGAAAGTTATGTTCTCCGACGAATCAAAATTTATGCTCTACAAGCACGATGGAAGACACAGAGTGTATAGAAGACCAGGGGAAAGATTCAAGCAAGCATGCATCGAAGAAAAAGTAGCCTACGGTGGTGGGTCTGTACTTGTGTGGGCCGGAATTTCCTCTGAAAGTCGCACAGAGCTGGTGATCATAGAAAACGGCTCTTTAACTAGCGTAAGATATGTGGAAGAAATCCTCAACGAACACGTTGGTCCATTTATGGTCAATTTGGGTGAGGATGCTATATTTATGCATGACAATGCCCGACCTCATACAGGTAGGATTGTGAATGACTACCTTCAAGAGATGAACATTACTTGTATGGAGTGGCCAGCGCGCAGCCCGGATATCAACCCGATCGAGCATGCTTGGGACGAGCTAGGGAGATGCGTAAAACAACGAAACCCTCCCCCAATCACGCTTCCTGAGCTCAAAATTGCTCTCACAGAGGAATGGGAGAATATTCCCCAAAATCGTATAAGGAACTTTGTGTACAGCATGCCAAACCGCGTAAACGCAGTAATGGAAGCACGAGGAGGTAATACGAAGTATTGAAATTCAAGAAAATCGTCATAAAGTTCAAAAATTTCATGTTTCCTATTTTTGTTTTAAGGAGAGATCAGCAGTTTTTTTTCTTTATGTAATTTTGTGTAAATAAAATGTATGGTGACTCATATTTTTTTAACTTTCATTTAAGGAGTATTAAATTGTCTATTAAATACAATTTATTGCATTAACCTAGCATTCTTACTTTCCGAGATTTTTTGGATTCTTTGAGTGACCCGGATTCATTGCTCTCGAGTGTATATATAAAAATCTTATTTCATTTTATAAAATGTCTATAAACTGTGAGGCATTGTGATTATTGACATTTGATGTTCATTCCTGAAAATTTTGAGCTGAAATGCACTTATTTTTGTAGTTTTATATTAGTAATACCAAAAATAAAAACTAGCGTCCACCCGCGGCTTTGTACGCCCCAGATAAAAAGAAAATAACAAAATGGCCGTAATCCTGGTCCTAATTCCATTTTCAGAATCTTAAACAACCTCACCTGCCCGTAGTAGTGCATTCTGCATAACAAACGGGGCTCTGGCGGCCGAATGCGGCATAACACAGCATAACACCGGCACAGCTGAATTCCCTGACCGCCGATGCTACCGAGCAGTAGAATCGGCGGTGCGAGAAGCTGTGCTCTGCGATCCTCAAACCGGATGCCCAGCGTGGGAATCATGGGGATATCCCCGCTATTTGGCGATGCTTATGTCCAGTCAGCAGTAGACTAATATAGGCTGCTATATTAGTCTGGTGCTGGTGTGGCGTGTGTGGTGGTTTTGTTATAATTTTATGCGTTGAACTGCATATTTTGTGTGACAGTTTTTTATTCCTATAATGGTAATTCTCATTTTCACAGACCATGGAAGTCACTAAAAAATCGATATCAAAATTAATGTCAAAGTTTATGAATTTCTTAGTAGCTTTTGATACATAAGTTTTATCAATAAAAGTAGATATATTCTTTAATTCTTTAATTCTTTATTGTACACGAAAACATAATACAGGAATAATTTTACTTATATGCTATGTACAAAGGCGAGCTTAACCCTGAAAGAGTTTTCTTACAGCAAACCTTTGGGTATTGGGAGAAAATAAAAAGGGAAGGATAGATACATGTGTATATATTCATAAATTCCACATAATATTTGAACACATTTTTTACAAATTCACCTGGACAGTTAAAACTCAGGATTTTTTCTTTCTTTATGAAACCAGTACAGAAACGTGTCATATCCACGTAAGTGACATCCACCATCAAATGTCATCAAACCATCAAAATGGTTAAAATTTAAATATTAATAAAACTATGAATTAATTGTATCCTCTTTTGTTCTAGAATAATAGTATGTTATCTATATTTTATTAACGCAATGCATGTTAACATTATTTAGCTGCTATATGTTAGAAAATCCATAGACAAAGTGATTTTTTCAAAAATTGGAATATACAGTTAAGTAACATCCTGCATCGCGCACCGTATTACTACTTCAGTGGCGTAGTGGATAAAGGCCCATGAGGCGCAAAAGGTTACGGGTTCGATTTGAAGTCCTTGATATCCATTTAACGGGAAAATAATAACACTGTTAATATTTTCATCTACATAGAATCATTTTTTATAAATGTACCCGCAATCCATTAGTAATTAAATTGAGGAAGTAACTACATCTAAAGTTAAATACAAATTTGAAACTACTAAATTTAGATTAAATAACTAGTTTGTATTTTGATAATTCAACAAAAGCAGATAAAATTAGACTTTGAAGGTATCAACAGAAATAAAACCACAGCGATCTGATCCGATTCCATTGATGTCTATAATTGGTATTTCCTACTGAATTACCATCTTATTGCTTTGGAAATTCAGTAAATTGTTTTATTACTATAGGTGAGATGAGATAAAATACTTATATATTCATCCAAGTTACAAAGTTGTTATTTGTTGTAGTTTATGTTAAGTGGTAACCATTAATTAATAAAGTATTGCTTCGTAGGTCATGTATGTTTGGAACGTTGCCTACGATGCATGCAACACCCTGTTTCCATCAAATTAAATTTCAATAGTATTTAGTAACCATTTTTAACCATTAAAGGCCTTACTTATGAACATCTTTCAAAAGATAAACGATGCTTAGATTATTGCCATCTCTGACCATTCGATGATGACAAACAGTGACAGGGCTAACTTTGAGCATTGATTTAATTTAATTAGGGTTCATAAGTAAGGGGGTTAGTTATTTTTACTATATAAATCCTTAATACAATTTAATTATTTCTACGTATGCAAATCAGAGAATGAACAAATCATGAACTCATTAATATAGTTAAATTGATGATTTCAATGAAACTGTACAATTTGTGGTCGTCTTTACACCCAGAGTTAAATACCCAAACGGAAGACAAAGAGAGCCATGCAGTCGAGTACTTTTATCTAAAGAGAAGACCGATGGCATCATTTTTAAACGTTAAAAATGTACGGTAAACTACTCGCCCGACATTTTGAATTGGGTTAGTTGGAGCGCTAGAGTTTTTACCACATTTCAGAATTGTATTTTCCGAAAAAATATAAAAAAAACTAACTTTTGGCCGTGGTTTTGTTCGCGTTTAAAGTTGTTTTTAGTTATTTTTTTATCTCTCGAGTACATTTTTTTAACTGGGTGAAATTTACCGTGTATGCGAAGTTTCATGATGATTGAATATGTTAGTTAAGGCGTGAAAGCGTAACAAACAAACACAATCTCGTATTTATATTATTAAAAATTAGGATAAAGTTTCGTCTGTTGTATTTAGATACATACTATATAGTTATACTAGGTACAGCATAAAGCATAAGGACTGCATGGGAAGACTAGAAGTTCGACTTCCATCGCGTGACTAATATTTTTATGATCTGCAAATACTTATTTATTTTGGGTTTGGGGCTTTGATTCTTTTCAATGCATTACGTACGTAAAATAAATATCCTTATTATAGACATCTATATATTTATGGAAATATTAATTAGTACACAGATCTATTGGGGATACCATAAAGGGGGTTATCAGAGGCAAGTCCAACTAAACATTAACTTACTTATAAAAATCTGTCAAAAGATTACTTAAACTATTGCCATCTCTTGCTGTTGGATAATCACAGATTGTGACAAGCAATGGTTAAAGAAGATCGGTCAGTTTCATAAAACCTGTGACCTGAGACCTGACCATAAAATGTCGCGTCTAGAAATGACCTATGTCCTAATTGCTAGTTCTTATTGCAGCATATCATGTTCAATTAATCGTTTTTTTATTAAAGCCGGAGAAATTTGCTGGGTATTTATTTTATACTTTTAGGTTACGATAGATTAGGACACTGGCGCCATTAAACAAAAACCAACCAAATGCGTGCTTTGTTAGTGGCAGTTTTATTTTAGACGGTTGACATTGGGACGAGAGATGCACAATGTGGATGAGAGTGCGTACTGCGATCAATATTTATTATTAACTTACTAAGTATTTCGGCTTTAATAAATAAAGTTATTAGTTATAATTTCGATACTCCATTAACAAGAATATTTTTACTTCGTATTTTTATTCGCTTCGATTTATAGTCAGGTCTGAAATGACTGCCCTTCTTTGTGTAGCGTTTATAGGTATGATGGTATATTCGTTACATAACTGAAAGCTAATCTTTGAGATTATTGGTGCCAAAACAACTAAAAAAATACAATGATACTAAAAATAAACTCACTCATAATTTACTTTGTAATTTTTACAATTTTGAGTCTCATATCATTCAGTCAGGCAAAAGAATAAAAATAATTACAAAACACCCCAGTTTGACTACTATCTCTGAAACTTAAGCGTTAAATTATGCAAACGAAATAAACCGGCGAATATAAACTGTCTGGAAATTTTGAAATGATTGGCAAGTCGTGTTGGGCTGCGTTATATTGAGAATTCTAACGTTCAATTCACAAAAAGCTTCCTAGATTTAGGTGTTATCTACGTTGCTGTAGAGGCAGTATCACTTACGGTATTCGATAATACATCTCATGCTTTCGGATGTTTTGAATTTATGAATCAATTTGGAAAATTCATTAATGTTGGTCCCATTTAAATTTGAAGAAAAATACTACCTCTAAGAGCGTTTCTACATTATCCGATCCGATATCGGTATCGGAAGCCGATACAAAATAAAAGGAGAATGCCGAAAACCCGTACCAATTGCGTCAAAACCGAACGTATCCCATAAAATGTATGGGCAATAACCCTCATTTTTAATCAATTTGACATTAGAATCAACTAAAAACTTATTGGATATTTTTTTGACGCACTCACTTTAGTCTTGGTACCGAGCGCCATACATCAGACAGCATTCTCATTTATGAAATTGTCGATTCCGATATCCGATAACGGGCCGGACAATATAAAAGACAGGTACATATTTCATACATTTTACTTGCCCCGATATCGTATCGGCGTCCTCTACAGATATCGGATCGGATAATGTAAAAAAGGTCTAAGAATCAATTGATTGACCATAGTAGTAAGAAATAATTTAGAG
Organism: Horisme vitalbata; assembly: GCA_951804965.1. Lineage (NCBI taxonomy): Eukaryota > Metazoa > Arthropoda > Insecta > Lepidoptera > Geometridae > Horisme > Horisme vitalbata. Next base: position 1,422,016 of record OX638096.1, read on the forward strand.
AAATTGAGAAAAAGTGACTTGTTTTTTCTTATAATAAAACTCATAAATATACGTAAGTATACCAAAAGCGTGAGCAAAATAGATCTACTAAGATACAGATATGGCGATATTACTATAGTACCGTTTTCACCACATAACTGTAGAACCTTAATAAAATTCGTCAGTCACGCCGTATTCAACGGACCGGAGACAAACGGGGGGTTGTCACGCGACGGCTAGACTTTGACATTGACAGTAACAGTGACGACTTACTCCCACTCGATAGTGTCAACTGTCTGCTATCACGTACGGTCGGCCAAGAAATTGATTTACCATCCTAATGTCAAAAGGTTGAATTTCATATCACTAGTAATAGATAAATAAATAATGCAGGACTATCACACAGCCCCAAACTAAGCAGAGCTTGTATGATGGGAACCACATGATTGATATGCTACATATTTTTTTTCTTAATACATACATATCATACTTAGAAAACACCCAGACTCGAGACAAATATCTGCAAAACATGCAAACAATTGTCCCGCGGCGGGAATCGAACCCGCAACCTTCTGCGCCCCAGACGGACCTTCAACCACTACGCCACATTTTATTATTTTATTATTTGCATTTTATTATTTTATTTTTTTTATTAATACGCGGATGTACAATAGACAGCCTTATCGCTAAAAGCGATCTCTTCTCTTCTCGATCGGATGGACTGGATTGTATAGAACAAGATGGGAAGCGGTGTTACAAATTACATATGCACCTATGGGCTTATCATACAAATAGATAAATAGATATAACTTTATTGCACACCATACAAAGGAAAACCACATTAAAAAGGCATTACAAATTGCCAAATGGGCGACCTTATCGCTTAAAGAGATCTCTTCCAGGCAACCTTTGGATGGAGAGATACTTTCATAACAAACAGGAACGGCGGAACGGCTATGCCTAATCCAAATTAAATAAAAAAAAACAAATACAATAGACTACATCCAAATACACACTAATATTTACTTACTATAAAAAATAACTATAAAAATAACATATAATATTTATATAAGAATAAACTATGTAAATATTTGAGATATTGATAAAAATATACTTTTATATACAGCAAAGATACAATACTGATAATAATCTTACCTACTATACATAGACAAGGATACAAGGAAGTAAAACTAATGTCACTTATATATCAATCTGACAGTTAGTATTGCGTATTTATCATTTGTAATGACGTCAATGCTTTGATGTTTGATCTATGAAAGTTCTTTATAGTGTTAGATTAGACAGATAGTACCAAAGGATAAATAATAATGTCAATATCAGTTTTGTATTTTAAACCTGTTTTTCTTTATAAATATATCTTCTAACATTTATATTTTGTAGAAAATAATATTTAAAGTCTAATGAATTATAAAACTACAAAACGTGGTTGGAACGTTAAGGGACGAGGGCATCAAATTCTGCCAAATGCAGCCTAAAGGCAAGAAGACCAAACTCACGGATGAGACTCTTCGGCTGATGACAAAAAGACGGGAAACCACTCAGGCCACTTCGTCAGAGAGGTCAGACCTGAACAAGCGAATTGCGAAGATGATACGGCGCGACCTTCGGAGCTCCAATACACGCCTCATTGAAGAGGCAATAGAGCGAAACCGAGGGTCCAAAGTATTCACTCAGCAGCTTGGCAGGAGCCACCTGACGAAGTTAACGACACACGATGGCCGAACCGTCTTGTCAAAGCCGGAGGTATTATCTGAGATAGAGGACTTTTATGGCCGACTGTATACGGCACATGCTCCTTGCCCCCAACGTAGCAGCCACGATTCTCGAGCTACCCTCACCCGCGACTATACCGACGACCTGCCAGAGATCAGCCAAGACGAGATCGTACTGGCCCTGAGACAGCTTAAAAATGGAAAAGCCCCCCCTGAAGACGGTGTTACTTCGGAACTTCTGAAGGCAGGAGGAGCTCCTGTTGTGCAGGAGCTGCGGAACCTCTTCAACTCCGTCCTTCACTGTGGGAGAACTCCAAAGGCGTGGAATGAGAGCTTGGTGGTTCTGTTTTTTAAGAAGGGAGATAGGACGCTTCTTAAAAATTACAGACCCATCTCGCTTTTGAGTCACATCTATAAGCTGTTCTCGGGTTATTACAAATCGTCTCGCCAGAAGACTCGATGAGTTCGCGTATGGCACCATAGACCACATTCACACAGTGAGGCAGATTATACAGAAGTCCGAAGAGTATAATCAGCCCCTGTGTCTGGCGTTTGTGGACTATGAGAAAGCCTTTGACTCTGTAGAAACCTGGGCTGTCCTGGAATCCTTGCAGCGATGCCAAGTGGACTATCGTTATATCGAAGTGTTGAGGTGTCTGTACGAAGCCGCCACTATGAGTGTCCGAGTACAGGACCAGCAGTCTAAACCCATCCAACTGCGCCGCGGAGTGAGACAGGGAGATGTCATATCTCCGAAACTGTTCACAAGCGCGTTGGAGGATATGTTTAAGACGCTGGACTGGAAATGTATGGGCATAAACATAAACGGCGAGCACATCTCACACTTGCGATTCGCTGATGACATAGTCCTAATGGCGGAGTCGCTGGAGGAGCTGCAATAGATGCTGGACGGCCTAGCATCAGCCTCGCGAAAGATAGGTCTCGGCATGAATTTGGACAAGACCAAAGTTATGGTCAATGACCGAGTTGATCCGAGTCCTGTCGTCGTTAATGGACACCTTCTTGAAGTTGTTTCGGAGTATACATACCTCGGGCAGATATTGCAGTTGGGTAGAAACAACTTCGAGAAGGAGGCCAAGAGGAGGATTCAGCTGGGTTGGGCGGCATTTGGAAAACTACGTCGAGTTTTCTCGTCACCTATACCGCAATGTTTGAAAACGAAAGTTTTCAATCAGTGCGTCCTACCCGTCATGACATACGGAGCCGAAACGTGGACACTCACAGTACGGCTAGTCCACCAGTTTAAAGTCGCTCAGCGAGCTATGGAACGAGCTATGCTCGGGGTTTCTCTGAAGGATAAAATCCGTAACGAGTTTATCCGACATAGAACTAAAGTTGTCGACATAGCTCAGAGAATTAGCAAACTGAAGTGGCAGTGGGCTGGCCATATCTGCCGAAGAACCGATAACCGTTGGGGTAAACGAGTTCTTGAGTGGAGACCGCGGCTCGGCAAACGTAGTGTAGGACGCCCTCCGGCCAGGTGGGGTGACGATCTGCGAAAGGCTGCTGGTAGAAGCTGGATGCGTCGAGCTCAGGACAGGGCGCAATGGCGCTCATTAGGGGAGGTCCAGCAGTGGACTGCTATAGGCTGATGATGATGATGATGATGAATGATAAAAGATCTTAAAATGGCATGCACTTATTTACCCTTACATAATATACGTCATTATATTGCGTGACGTTATCATTATCCATCTCTTTCTTCGATTACAAGTACCTTACTGATATTTCTAGTAACTAAGAAACTGAATCAAAACTGATACACCTCTTTCTTGGGCGACTGTACATAGGTATGCTAACGGAAGTCTTTTTCAGTCAAAAATACATCCAGTGACAAGAGAAATTAACTCTCTATTCTATTCTATACAAAACAATTCTGTGTGCTATAGATACATTTTGAAAATGTTATAAGATACAATCATAACTATCTTTTTAATATTATAAATGCGAAAGTAAGTTTGTTTGATTGTTACCCTTTCACGCCTTACAACAACAATAACAACAGACTATATCAGTCCACTTCTGGAGAAGAAGGGGGCTATGCCCATAATCCCCACTCTGGGTAGGCGGGTCGCGGGGATCGCAGGGCAAAGCTTTTCGCACCACTGACGCTGCTGCTCGTCGGCAGTCAGGGAATTAGCTGTGCCAGTGGTAATCTGCGCTATGCCGCAATCAGCTGGCCGCCAGATCCCCGTTTGCTTGTAAGCAAGGTGCACCAAGGGCAGGTGAGGTTGGCTTGAGTTTCGAAGGTGGAGGTTGGAACTCCTTATACCTAACCACTCGTTAACCACTCACCAATTATCATGATAAAAAATATTTTTAAACGCGAGCGTACTCGCAAGCAAAAGCTAGTATTAATATAATTTTTCATTAATCAAGTCAAGTCTGAAACCTCCGGGCCGCCTAAAACTGCAACCAGAGTTAGCTTATACTAAAAGAAAACAGAACAATATTTTATTTTCCCTTTTCGTCGAGTTTTTTGTCGTAGAATATATTTTTATGTTTGCACGGCTTTGCAAACAATACGTCCCTAATGTGACTGCGAGTTTCGGTTACAGGAAAACTTACTGAAACTTTTCCTTGCATTCAGATTGTAGATATTGTATAGCTGAATGCTAGGATTATAACTGGGTGTGGTGCCAGTGAAATTACAGGCACATGAGGGTTAATACTTTCATGTCTCAAGTTGATGGACGCAGGGTATAGCATCGTAAGGCACGTTTCATGGTTCATACGTCGACATCCATGACGTATGAACCAATACTTTGCTATAGGTAATGGTTACCACTTTACACCAGGTGGGCCACCAGGTGGGCCACCAGGTGGGCTTTACACCAATGAATTGAATCAGGCTTGACTTTGCGGAAATCCATTACAAGATATTTAAAAGATAAAATATTTAGTACAAATTCCGCCAACTCTTAGTTCCATCAATATATATTATACATAAAACGCGAATAAAGCCGCAAAGGAAGCTAGTCTTGTATATTATGTATGACCTACGTAACAATTGAAGTCATATGATGATTGATTTAAAAGAATGGTTAGTTCCTGATCGTAGCCACGTAATGAAATTACTCATATATTTAGCGCAAAGAAAGTAAAAATATTCAGTAAATTTTATCGATAGCGCCATAAAATATTCAATCAGCCAATCAATAGAAATTGACATAAACAAAGAACGTCAAAGTTCAGGAAAAGCCCCCCTTTCCGTGACGTCACGTGTATGTAAAAAGTGTACTCACAAGTGACGTCACGCGGAAATTCAACGCACGATATCTTGTAATTTTTTGTTTAAATGTAGAGTTCTTTATAAATAACTAGATATTTAAATGACACAAAAAAAGGGGTCCAATATTTCTTGATAATATAAAAGATGGATTAATTCTCCACGTTTAGTTGAACTACGGTATTAATTACACTATGTTACAGATTTGATAAATAACAAAGACTTTTAATTGAATGTTTGGGAAGTAATCTCATCTTTGATGAGAAAGGAAACAGCCATTCGGAGACCTGTCACGTTTGCTTAACGAGAACCGGTCGAAGCATTTTGAACAAACACTTCAAAGTAGGTATTGATTTGACTCACGTACATAAGTAGCTTAGCAAACCGAGTGTCTAATTATCGTTGTCATATGCACATACAACTACAACAACACCAACCTGTATCAGTTAACTGTTGGACATAGGCCTCCCTTAATAAGAAGGGGGATATGCCCACAGTCCCCACGCTGGATACGTTTTGCAGGGCACAGCTCCTTGTCAGTGGCTGTGGGATGTAACTATGCCGGTTTAAAGCCGCGGTCACGAAGACAGCGGCGCGGCGCGGGGAGCGGCGCGCCAATGCAAATCTATGCAATAAACGCGCCATTCGTTGCACCGCGCCATTCGTTGCACCGCGCCATTCGTTGCACCGCGCCATTCGTTGCACCGCGCCGCCGCCGCCCCGCTCCCGTTGACTTCGTGATAGCGGCCTTAGGCTGCACTTTGCCGCAAAATCAGCCGGCTGCCAGAGCCCCGTTTGTTATAAGATAAAGGTTGCATCCGGCCCTTACTCTCCATAGCCACATATTAAAGCTGAAGTATTATATTCTGATAGCTCATTTTACAAATACCTAAATAAAATAATAATAATAAATTTGAGCTTTTAGTCACATTTTAAGTGTGCCTTAGTGTAGGAACAAGAGAGTGTAATTTAACACTAAAAAAACAAATTATAACGTGATTAATGGAGCCAAATTGCCCACTCTTTACATTTTACGCCCATTTAATTACATAATCGGTAAATTAGAATGATATCAACCGATTTAGGAGAACGTAATAGACTAGGCAACTTTCGCCCACATTAATTATGAGTTGCTTAGGTACATTTGATTGTATAAACATTTAGCGATAAGGCCGCCCATTGTACCATTTTTAAATGTCAAGGTTTTAAATGTTAAGGTTTTTTTATTTGTTTCACGCAATATAGTGTTCATTTATTAATTCATTCATTTGATTGCTCAGCTTCTTTTGTCGACTGTACTGTATCCGGGATGATTTTACAAGTAACCGTGACTCTGTTTTATCTAAGTTTTCCTGCATTGTAATTGAATTTTCGTTTGGATAAAGTTCTTTTTCTTTTACCCGCGTATTGTTGACAAGGCGTTTCGTCATGGTTGGCCGTCTTTGTTGGTGCAATGGCTTGTACACTCGAGGTTGCGGATTTGAATCCCACTGCGGTTCAAATATTTGTTAATGGTTATTTTGCCAGGTCTGGGTGTTATTGGTAAGCTCAATATTCATGCTAGAAATTCTCTTACAGCATCATCGAGTTCCAAACTATGCAGATCTAAATAATATGAGAACTGACAACTACATGACTGATAAACTATTTTTATACTTTTTTTATAACATTGTAAATAGTAATCCAATACACCCAGACCAGAGACAAATATTTCCAAATCATACAAACAAACAAAATCGTGAATGTAGCTGGAAATCTAGGAATGATTTTTATTTCCACTTTTTTGCAGCTTGCAAGGGACCGAAAGGAGTGAAAAACAAGACCAGTAAAGTGCGAGTTAACTCGTCCACCGCGGGTGACGTCAATTACATCTAATTCATACATTCAGTATTGTAATCTCGTAGATATCATGAGTAGTATAAATAGAGTTCTAGTGAGGAAATATATAGTTACTTTCACTCATACTCGATGTATGAAGAGGGGTAGGACTTTTTCTACCCCTCTTCATACTTCATTTTTTTATAGGTAGTTGCATCCACGTGGCTGACCACCATAATTTGAAACAGTTAGTGAAGGAATTATCTAGTAGTTTTATACCTGACTTCAAAAAAGGAGGAGGTTCACAATTCCGTTGTATTAGTAAGTTTTGTTCGAAGTAGTTTAAAAAAATTAATAAAAACTTGTAATATAAAAGGCAAATCAAGGCTTCTCAGAAAACACCCTATTAACCGTGTAACTCTCCTTATAGCTTGACTTCCTTTATACATTTATATTTTTTTATACAAAACCGTTTTAAATAGAGACTTCACTACAATTTCCTGTAAAATATAGATATCTTTCTGTAACATATACAAAAATCAGGTTTTTCACTTTGCAAACTTCGGAGATAAGGGGTGGTGGGCGGTCATTTTTTGGCTGTTTTTCATCATAAATCCAAACCGGTGCATGATAAATTTTTTTTTGTTAAAAGCTGTTCAAATTAAGCCTTTTCATATAAATAATAAATAATAATGCGGGACGTAGTCACACAGCATCATGTAGCCCCAAACTAAGCAGAGCTTGTATTATGGGAACCACATGATTGATGTACTACACGTATATTTTTTTTTGTAAATACATACGTATCATACATAGAAAACACCCAGGCCCGGGACAAATATCTACAGAACATGCAAACATTTGTCCCGCAGCGGGAATCGAACCCGCAACCTTCTGCGTCTCAGGCGGACCTTCGCCCACCGCGCCACAGAGGCCGTCAATATGATACCCCACTCAACCTAGCCAACCCCCCTTTTATTTTTCATCCCCCCCATTTTAGAAGACTTAACGACTAAAAAACTGTTTAAGTTAGAGACTTCGTTATAATTTTCTTGTAAAATATAGATATCTTTCTATAGCATATAAAAAATCAGGTTTCTCACTTTGCAAACTTAACAACCGAGTGAAGATGGGCATTCCAAGCTAAGGGTCGCCCCATCTTCCAAAGTATCAAAGTCATATTGTAACGAAACAGGTCTCAGGAGAGTGTTCCGTCGTTCACAAATATAAGCAAACTTATTTAAATAAACTCAAAACTAAATACTTTTTGATTAGATAAAAATAATATAAAGAAAAAAGAGGAGAGTGACAGAAGAAGTCAGGGAGGAAGAAAGAAAATTTACGGCAATTCATTGAGAGGATGTTTTTGAGGTTTTTCAGGGAATTATCAGCATGAAAAACATGGAATGTTCAATTCAAAAACAAGGAACGATGAGAGCTGATCTTCTCCATGTCAATTGGCGAGTGTACACAATGATAATGAGCGGAAAATCTGGCTATAGTTATGTGTAATCGTGAGTACTAGAATGTGGAATTCTGCTCATCCTAAGGGATGGAAATGTAGGTGGGTTGAGCACGGATAGATGCAGTAATGGACAGATGATAAAAGGCAGGTCCGGCGGGTTTAATTACTTTATTACGGAAAGACTAGATCTGCATTTCATACTGAGACAGAAGGTCCACTAGCGGGAGCCAGATAGAAAGAGTGTACAAGCTGTGGATGAGGGAGCAGCGGAGTCTCCATTAAACCAAGCACACAAAGTTACTATGTGAGATAAAATTATTATAATTGTTGAACTGCTACTGTTGGGTGAGTAGCCAATATTTACCTTTAATGCTTTATGGTACTATAAAACTCTGAATCACAAGAATTGTGAAATAGATACAATTTACTACCTACTAGCAATGGATTATGGAACTAAATAAAAGTAAACCTTATCTCATATTATGGAGATGAGTGTTAGTTTGTTTGTTTGTTATGTTTTCACACTATGAATGTTCAACCAATTATCATAGCATTTACATTGTCAGAGCAACGAAAGACATGAAGTACCTACTTTGATCCAGAGGAGGATTATTGTTCCTACGGGATAACAAAATACCTTTTGTACAGTGAGACAGCGAGCGAAAGCTAGTTATCTAAAATATAAATTCAATCTAAGAAAACCCCATCTTAACCGTGATACGGTTGTCCAAAGTAATGATTCTTCGGGAGAATGAGTTGTTCAGTTCTATGATTCTTTATAAAATTGTCTAAGAAATGAGATTCTTTATATTCACATTAAATATTGTACCTAAGAGGTAACTGCTGATATATTTGATTAAGCTACTGAAGCTATTGAACCTACTATGACTAGCATGAGCAGTCTTTATCGTCACAATAAATCCTCACTAAGAAGAAAGAGGTATTTACAGCCAAAAATATGAGGCTTACTCTACAAAGACAAGCAAATGCAGTTCTTTTAGACAATCCTACGGGACTCTTGATGAAATATATCATTGAAACATTATATTATTTAGCAAAGCTAACATTTTAAGAATTGAATTTCTTGGATATTTTGTATTGTATCAGCAGACAAATAGCTGCTTCATTTTACCTGAAATAAAGGTTTTTATTAACCATTTAGTGATTTGATGCATTTTGCTGCAGATCACTCCTTACTTCTTTGCATAGCAAAAGACTTACCATGATATAAACAATAGCCAGTAATGAGGCATGCTCCCAATTCCAAAATGGAACTATGGTGGGGGGCTGTCCAGTCTGGTGACGAGGCCCACAGATTGCGCGGGGCGGAGCGCATCCTTTGCCATTTAGATTCAGTATGAGAGAGATAAAACTATTCATGACCACATGCCGGTCAACAGAGTCAGAATGAAAGAGATCTATCTATCGGAGAAGAATAGGTTTCACTGGTTGTTGCGTAGGTAGAGCTCCAATCCTATGCCTGATGTAGAGTCGGAATGAAAGAAATAATTCTACTCACAAGTGGATAAAAACTAAAGCTAGACTGTGGGAAGAATATAATAAATTATTTGTCATTCTTTATTACAAACTAAAAATATTAAAGTAAGTACATCGTTCAAGTTCTTTAGGATATCTAATACTTTATTCCCTAAAACCTAAGCTTATTTACATATACTAAATAGCGTTATTCTCCTCTTTCAAAACTAGGTGTTAGAATGATCTAGGATTAGTAATCTATTAGGAAAGCTAGAATAAATATCGTTTCAAATGTCTTGAAAGATCCATTAAGTTACTACATTCATTTCATAGGGTTCTACCTACTAAACTAGACGATTCGCGTGGCCATAACAAATTAGTATACTTAGGACATAGGTTTTTTATTAAGTTAGGCAGGTTAGGCAGGTTTATAATTATTAGTATTAGTATAGGGGGGGGCTATTTACAATGCTTGCCGTGATCAGGATTTGAATTCTAGGCATATCGTCTTCTTACGATGAATACCATAATCAGGTTTTATAGTAAACTGTTTCAGGATCAGTGCATTCGGCGTCTGCGAGTGTTCAGGTTTGGTAGGCAGGATAGAATTGGTTGCAGTCATGAAGTTAGCACAAGAAAGTCTGTAAAGGTTTTGGAAATAAAAAGCAGGTATGATTACGATTATCTACTTTCTTTTCTACGTGTAGAGAAAACATAAAAGCGCTATGCTAATAGGAACGTCATTTCACGTATGAATCGACACGACTCCCGTGGCATAGTGGTTGAGAGCCATCGGACGGTTGTGGGTTCGATTCCTGATTCATGTGACAAATGATTGTATGTTTTTTCTAGGAATTTCTATGTATATCTAATGTATGTATTTCAGTCAGGTAGCACAGGAAAATAATAAAATATTTTTGTAGTAAAGTTTTGTAAGAAGTCCGTGGTTTCTGCCTACCCCTTCTAGGAAAATATAGGATTCTTTACATGCATGTACTAACACGAGTACTACATTACTTACTTATTGAGGAATAAGGTAGACTTTTAGATTTTCTTCAGATTAATTTTATTTGAGTTGCGGTTCTTATCGCACAATGCTGCTTAGTGAAGAAGGAGAGACTTTGAAACGATTATTCTAGCACAAAGTTAGTTTTCTTGGTAGACAGGTCAAATAACACATAACAGGTTTCTCTCGGCAAGCAGGAAGGGAGACACAAGGCCGGGACTTCCAGCAGTAGAGCTTTTCATACTGATGAGGTTAGAACAAGGATTGGTATTTCAGTTGCGAAATTCTTCGTCTATTGATGAGGTTTGGTTGTAGCTTTGTAGCATAATTTGAGACGCATAATCGTGAAGCGTTCTACATTTTCAATTAATTTTCATAAATTTGCAAAAATATACTGATTGAAGTTTATTGACAATAGTTGTCATCAGTTCTGTTCTTTGTGGAATGATACTAGGGATGTGCCGATGTGATCCGATTGTTTTCAAAGATCGGATCGAGGGCATACGATCCGAACGATTTTCGGATCGTATCGAATCCATGCGATCCGATCCGCGGATCGATACAACTCCATTAAAATCGGATTGTATTCCAAACATTGTGGTTTTCAGACCATGTAAGACACAAAGTTAGATCTATAACTTAAGTTTATATTGAGTACGTTTCAAATTTAAACTAGGTTTCGGAACTTTACATCGTAATTATGATTGGCGTTTGCTACAGTGTCATAAATGCCAACCTTAATTATTACAAAGTTATTTTTTTTTATCGTAATAAATAGTATTTTCTTAGGTCCATGTAATTTCTGTTGCGTTTTAATTGTGGTTAGCTATTATGTTTGAAATAAATGTAATGTATTTGTGTAAATGTAATATATTAAAATGTTTATTTTCAATACGATTTTTCGGATCGATCTTTTGAAGATCGGATCGAGGCGTTACGATCCATTGCGATCCACGAAATCGGGTCCAGCGTAAAAAAGTACATCCCTAAATGATACTTCCACAGTTCCGTTAGAGACACGACAGACTATCGTATGGTCGATACGACATCGTACATCATTACATCATTGTCATTTAGACAGAGAATATAAATGTCAGTTGTTCTCTTCTAAACCTGTGGTTAGACGGCAAAGACGACAGGGATAAAACTCCAAAGAGTAGAAAGTCTTAGAACGTCATGTCGAGGTTCGATTTGAAAGGTTGGTTATAATGAGGTTTGATTCCTAGACGTAGGTACACTAATGTAGATAGGTCGGTTGTTGGTGTACCACATAGATAGGCTGTAAAAATAGGCACTGCGAACAGAGTTGAAGGAAACACATGTGGCATAGTTTTTCAGTGAGATCTGCAGTCTAGCAACTTCAGCTAGGTTACATTTGGATGGGAGATCGTTGGTGAAATGAAAACTACACTAAATAACTTTACACACAATGACAGAAGGTACATTGGGCAGTCTTATCGCAGGGTGGTCTTATCGCAGGGCGGCCCTATCGCTGAAAGCAATTTCTTCCAACAACCTTTATTGTTACAGTAGATACATTTAGATGTTAGCCTGGGTATTTTCAGTTTATAGGAATCCTCACTTGGTCTAGATTTCAGCTGGTTTGACAACTTCAGCAGTCAGGTTATTGTCAGTTCTTAGGTACGGATAAGAAGGAGATCGCTGATTGTTCGTAGTGATGATTCTTGAGCAAAAGGAAGTCGTTTTCAGTTATTATTCCTAGATGTAGAATTCTAAAGGTGGACCTGCGGATTATTAGCACAGGGACGTATCCAGGACTTATCGGAATGTTGTTTAGTTATAAGGATGGAATATTTATGTCAATGAGTACTGGCATTTGCCTGCGGTTTCGCTCGATGTTGTCAGAGTTTTATTCCAAGATTGAACCTACACTACTGCGGAGTTCTATCACAATTTGTTCAGCACTTATTATTTTTATAGTGTTGGCGTGTTAGACTTTGTCGTTCATAACAAGCAGACTATCACGTAAAATATTTCTTGAATTTTAGTTTATTTGCCTAGAACTTTAACAAATTGATAGTTTTTCAGATTTGGTTTATGTTGGTGTCTTGTGTTATGAGATTGAGGAACTACAAGTGGGAACTCAACTATACGTTTCATAAGACTGTTGCGTATATATGCAGTGTTAATCAACTTTTTGCATTATTCTTACGTTTCAGAGTTTTGACAAATGTGTACATCTTGCATAAACTACATATCTAAATAATGAGGTAGGTAGACATAGACACAGGTTAAGTTTAGTAGGTTTTACTTTATTTTGGTGGAGGAACTTGAAACTTTTAGAAAATCACATAGGTACTTACATAAGTAGGTATCGTAAGTTAAAGGCTACTTAAACTTAGGAAACTACTTAAAGAATCATAATCATTAAATAAAATAACTAGTAATTATATTCAGATATTTTAACAGGTTGACTGCGGATTACAGGTCGGTTCAAACTAAACATTTGGTTTTAACACTCAAGGTGTTCATATTTTGACATAGGTATCTATATCGCGATTTCATAATGTCACGTTCCAGTAAAAAAATAAAATATAAATATATAAAAATTAAATATAACCTCTCCTTAATTTCGCATTATTTACAAATTAATTTTTAAAACTAACTTTAAAACTTATGTACTTTTGATGAATATTAAGAACCTTCATAACATAGGAAGATAAGAAGACAGACGTACTACTGATTCTCTGACTGAGGTTTTTTATAGGTCGTGTTGCTGTTGTTGAAACTTTGGGTTTCTTGATAAAACATCAGTAAGAAACCAATATGCAGTTTAGTTTGATACTTTGGTTTTTATTTTGAACAAATCATTCTGCGCTTTAGTTTAAGAAATGGGGTGTTGGTAGTAATAATTACATTAAACTACTAATTTAAGAAAAATGTTCATCTTGAACCAGTAGTGGATGAAGTTGGACTATTGAATTGGACTTGATGATGGACTTGATGAAGGGATTGATGATGATCTTAGCAATATTATATCTGTAGATACATACAGGAGCATTAGCAGTGATACAAACTGGATGATGAAGGACTTGATGATGATCTACGCTAAGCTTAGATTAACGCTAATTACTTATTATATCTGTTGGTGCATGTAGTACCTTTGCAGTGGGTCAAACTGAATTGATGGTGAAGGACTTGATGATGACTATAGCTAACATCATACCTACCTGTATTTTAGAGGAATCTAAGCAGTGAACAACATTAGACTGAAATGTTGTTGATGATGATGTTGATGGTGGTTATCACTATGTATACCTATGCATAACGGTCTTTAAGCAGTGGACTGTAATGTTGATGATGATGATAATTAGAATTAGTTATATTTATATCTAACGGTATTTAAGCAGTGGACTGTAATTGCTGTTGATGATGATGATGATGATGAATAACATACGGTTTACCTGTACATAACGCTATTAAAGCAGTGGACGACATTGGATTGAGATGTTAAAGTTGATGATAATTAACATTAGGAATTGTTCCGTTTGCACCGCGTTCCCGTTAGCCCGCGCTTCATAGGCCCGCGCTCCTTAGAACCGCGCTCACCATAGCACCGCGCTTCTTGTCCCCGCGGCTTCTTATCCTCGCGCCTCATATCAGTGGGCATCTTATCCGTGAGCCCTTTGAAGTCGGGGCTTGCTTTTCCTCGCGGAGTACATTCAGACTCAATAATTATAATGTTTTTATGTGAGGTAAGATGGACGGTAGACATTTTCAGATAAGTTTCTGACCATAAAGTACCAGGAGCTCATAACACGATAGGCTGTGGAAGTGATAATTTTACTAAGAAAAGCTTTTTATTCCAACCAGTAACCTCTTGGCCGGCTATGTTCTCCTGGTATTTCGTGTCGAGTACTCTACATCAAAGGAATCCGCAAAAAGTTCACCAAAATTTATGAGAACTACCAGGGCAATATAAGTCGTAAGGAGTAAACCGGTGAGCCCTTTGAAATTGGGGGCTTACTTTCTGAGGTAAGATGGTGGATGGTAGAAGTTTCTGAGCGTAAGGTACCAGGAGAATATAACTTTGTAAGCTATGCATATGATAATTTTACAACAGTATAAAGACCTACTTTCGTACAGTAGTCCGACGCCTTTGATCTCGCGGTAAATGCCTATAAGTGACACAAAAATGTAGGAAGGCAAGGGTTGTCATAAGTAGACAAACATTGAGTTTTCTTATTCCTTTTGTGTCGCAAATAAATAAATTCTTGTTTTGTTCTTGTTCTTCTCGTTCTTGCTCTCGTTCTTGTTCGTGCTTAGGATCCACTTAATCATCAAAAGGTACTAAGTTACCTACCTATCATTATATTAGGTAGGTACCAAAAAATATTCCAACGAATTGTGAACCTCCTCCTTTTTGAAGTCGGTTAATGAAGTCGGCTTAAAATGTAAAATCATAATAAAAGCAAAAGGTCTTTAAAGAAATGACATGTAGATGGCATCAGAACTACCAGGGCAGTATAAATCAGAAGGAGATATTTCCTCAAATATAGGGACTTGTCAAACAATACACAGCCATTTTCATGGAAATCACAAATTAAAAGAATAATTAGTAATTGATGCAAATCAAAGTCCTTGTCCAGACGCATTCGTTGAACGACTGTATGGATATTTATGCTGTGATTTTATTAAGAAAAGCTTTTTATTCCAACCAGTAGCCTGATCAACTATGTTCTCCTGGTATTTCATGTCTCTGTACTCTACATCAAGGGTATGCGCAAGAATACCGAAAATTATCTAAACTACCTGGGCAATACAAGTCGCAAGGAGTAACGGTGAGCGCTTTGAAAGTTGGGGCTTCCTTTTTGAGGATGGAGGTTGGTAAATTTCTGACCATAAAGCACCAGGAAATTATAACTTGATAGGCTATGAAAACGATAATTTTTCTACAGTTTAGGGCCTGCGCACATTGGCAGACAGGACGGCAGAAAATTAATTTATCAATTGTTAAAATAATTATCCAATCGAAAAAACTATACATTTTCACTGCTCGGTGATCGGCCTCGGAGCACGCTGAAGGATATCGCGGCGGGAGGCGCCGCTATGCACCGGTATGTGCCGGCATGAGGCTGGATGCCAGGCCACGCGGCGAACTGGGGCCGCTCGCCTCATCATCAAAAATTGATATTAGCACTAAACCCACAATCCACAATCATGAAACGAAACCCACAACACACTCTTTCAAAAGCAACTGTTCGATTGCGTAGTCTTTAGTGAATAAATCAATCAAATCCCGGCGAGCGGTGGCTACTCGGTGGATACCGCGGCATACCGCCGAATGCTCCGGCAAGCTGGCAGACGCTCGCGGAATCGCAATGCATTTTGCGTGACAGTGTGCGCTGGTGGATAGAATCTCCTGGTTAGCTATGTTCTCCTGGTATTTGATGTCGAGTACATATTCATCAAGGGAACGCGCAAAAAGACAGCGTGAAAACCGACGTAAAGAATAAATTAATCAGAACTACCAGGGCAGTATAAATTGTAAGGAGATATTTTATCATAGAGGCTTGTCAAACAATACACAACCATGTACAAAACCACACACACATGCATGCAGTTTATCAAACTTGGTATTGTCTAATTGATAGATGTCAAAGCAGAGAACTAGTGATTGTAGCATCATAACACTACGATTTTTTTATCGATATTATTGACATCACAACTAACTATATACATAACGATTTTTGGTTATAGATTAAAACAACTGATATCTTTTATTATTAAACCACGATTATACATAAATAGACTGTGTTTTATTACGATGTATCGTTTGATCTAAAACAGCAAATCTCAATGCTTTAACAAAAAAAGTACCATCGACAGGCGGCGGCGTGGGGCGTCGCGTCTGGGCGTCGGCGTCGGTCGTCTTCGGTCGCAGCTTTAACATAATTTTTAAAACATAAAAATAATACTTTTGTTATTAAATGATTTGACCATGAACGAGAATAAATTAATTAATAGGCGCCTAGCTAGTACTTTAATCTACCTACTGTGATCTGAAAAACCCGGGATCAACATCATAACGTGCCTTTGCCGAAGGACAGAAGCGCTTAGATTTAAGTGCCAAAATCATTCACCCATTCAAGTAGTACTAACCAGGCGGAATTATACTTAGCCAAGATGATCTGCTAAAAACATTAAACTAATCCACGCCATGAGCGCGTGATGATGAATTCTGATTTCAGACTACATAAACTGAGAAGTATATTCGATGATCGATTTTTGTTGTTAAATCGCATAACCAAGAATTCGATTGCTGCAATCACTACTTCCTTCAGTGTTGCCGGTGGGGACTTTTCGTCCGTTTCCGGACTTCATTTAATTTTGGCCGAATTTTTATCCCCTTAGGTTATTAGCTAGTAACGCATTTGGTAATATTTTTGTCAAAATTTTTAATGAATTTAGCATTATTTTCCAATTAATTCTGTCAGATCAATAAAAAATTGTAAATACAAACAATACAATGAACTTATGTTTGTCTCGGGTCTGGGTGTTTTCTATGTATGATATGTTTGTATTTACATAATGACATGTATATATTTAGTGTATCAATCATGTGGTTCCCATAATACAAGCTCTGCTTAGTTTGGGGCTACATGATGCTGTGTGATAATGTCCAGCATTATTTATTTATTTATTTTATCCATTTGTATGATATTTGTTTACCTACTAGGGCATCGCTAATATAGGAAAGTCATGCAATGTAATATTACGAAAAATAATCGGATTATAAAACGAACCTTTATGCTTTTGGTTTGGACTGTTGTTGTTATGACCGTTGGTAACATTGAGTTCTAAAAGTTATATTTGGACAGACTATAGCAACAATAAACAAATCGACGATGCATCAGCCTCTGACACCAGTCATAAGTTGTGATCTAAAGTACTAGGCAATCAGAAAGCAGCAAGAGGTAAAAATGACAACTGATTTCAGTTTCTAATGTACCTATGTAATGTCAGAGCAAAGAGGACAATACCATGATTAAAGAGGTACTATAGATAAATGGATTACATACTGCTTAAACCTATTGAACATCTTCGCGTACCATCAGACGATGTGTGGTCAAAAATGTCTATCACTGATCACATCACATCATCACAAATATTATTACAAATGCGAACATTTGTGTGTGTGAGAGAGAGAGAGAGAGAGAGTACGTTTGTTCCTACTCTGTCAAGTCTAAACGGATTTGGATGAATTGCTTGCATTTTGAAGTAGGGTGGTTTTTTTTTTTATAATAAATAGGCTTACGTTTTCTTATTTTTTAGATAAGTTTCTGAACATAAAGTACCAGGAGATTAACTCGATAAGCTATGAAAATGAAAAATTTTACTAGGAAAACCATTTTATTCCAACCAGTAGCCTCCAGAGGGGCTATTCACTAAGTCAGTTGTCCACCGAAATGATGAGCACCGAGGCTAGGTGTGCAACAAATGTACGTCAAATGATTGATTTGGTATTCGCTAACTACAGTTGCCAACTAGGATGACGTCATCGGTGTGCATCAATTGCGTTATAAACTGGGGCGTCTGGGTGACGTCACAGTGTACAACGAATGCCTGTTTGTTGTGACAGTTTCTATCGAAATTATATTTATTTGGTATTCCGTAACTAAAGTGGAGATCAAATGGGTAACCGACCTTCTTGGTAATAAGGTCCTGCGAGAGACACTGGTTTGTAACAGTGTTTGGTGGCTGAGGGTTATGGGCACTGTACCTCTCCGTGAGATAAAATAATATTATACCTAATTAACATAATTTGTTTTATTATCTCAACACAATTTGTTCTTATAAAGCTAGAAACAGTAATGTACCGCTTTACTAAAACCTACATTGTGTGACTGGTAATGAAATATGAATATTGAACATTTACCTACGGATCGGTGGGAAAATTAAATAATACTGCTACCTATTATATCAGTTGCCCAACTCAATGTTATGAACCGGGCTAGGCATAGATTTAGTAAAAAAAATCCAACCTCTTTGGGGCTAGGTGGCTAGAACGTTATCTGCAGTTGCACACTGTGATGACGTCATCGGTTTACATCGAATATTTCTATCGATATCTTATCATTTGGTATTCAGTATCCAAAGTGGAGATCAAATTGGTAGTCGATCTCCTTGGTGAAATGCATTGCGAAAGGAACTAGTTTCTAGCAGTGTTTGATGATTGGGAAGTGATCGGCACTATTATTCGACTAATTGTTGTGTGAGGTAGTCTATTAGAATTTGTTCTGTATTTACATTATTTGTATTTTGGTAGTACAATATTGAAATAAACTTTTTGTCTGATTTTTAATAAAATGTAGTGGCATTGATTCTTTTTGATTCCTTGTTTACATTATTGATCATAAAATCATTAGGATTTTTGATTTATTTGCCTAGCTATGTGACCTATCTCCAACTACTGATGAAACAACTGGCTGCCGTAGGTAGGCTTTCTTGAAGAGGGCTGTTGCGGTCGTGCCCAGCCCACGTAATCTTCAGTGTCTGCTTTTTAAGTTGGGGTTAACCTTATGTCATACACAAGGTTCACATTGAGATAATAAAGGGATAAAAATGTGTAAACTTGTAATTTTCAATAAACTTAATTTGTAAATGGAAAATACAAAGAGTCTAATCCAGTATCTATATTAATCTTGCTTCCTTTTATAAACTAAATCAAAGATAGATTCAGAACAATAGCTACACGAGCAATTTAGGTAGGTATTCTATCTAGTTAGCTATATTGTCGTACCTATTTTTGTTTTCGCACTGAAACCTAACTCCTTTAGCCTACCTACTTACTCAAAACGTGAAGGTGGGTAGCGTTTAATTTATCTATGGCGAAGGTACGCTAATAATTAAAGATAGTCTTTATTCCCATTCGGTTGGTGGTAAAATGGCTATATTTTAATCAGTCGTATAACGTCGATAGAATACTAGAGACGTTCAGTGGCTTGCTGAAAGCCACCTTTGATGCATCATCTCACAATCTCGTACGGAATACCGAATAAATTATTTTTTCAGTTACACACTCACTTCGGTTGCCCACCGAAGCTGTCAAATTTACGTTTGGCATTTCTTTGTTTACATTTTTATTCAAGTACAAGTTAAATTTCTCGTGGTTTGAGGTAAGGTTTGAGTAGATATAGAACCACCAAACCGCACCAATCACACCAGCCATTGGGAGTACAGTTCACTGGGAGATAATACCCATAATAATCCTACGCTGGCGCTGGGCATGCTGGTTGGGGATCGCAGGGCACACGTTCTCGTACCCGAAAGTGCTGCCCGTTGGCGGTCAGGGAATTTACCTGTGCCGGTTTGCGCTATGCCGCATACAGCCGGCCGCCAGAGCCTCATTAGTTTGTTATACAGCAGGGTGCAACACGGGCAGGTGAGCTTGGCTTGGATTCCAAAGATGGAGGTTGGAACCGCTTAAACCCTCATATGGTACAAGACTAAAGAACCACGTTCTATACTAGGTAGGCCTAGAAATTACCTACTCAAGACAACAAAGCAAACAAATCCGGCTTCTACAATACTTTTCTTAGCACATTTCATCAGGGAGTTCCAGTTGCATTCTTGCGGCTCCATCTTCAGACCCTCGTCATCAAGATTTCATAGCTTCATGTCAAATAATTTTGCATTGCCATCCGATTTCCAAATGCATGCAAAATAGCTCATTCAAAAACCTCGAAGTAGGTTAAATTTAATTACCAATAACCTTAAGGTTAACCTAACAGTATACTTTTATCTATGGGTAAAACTAAATAAAAGATAAAAAATTAAATATATTTAGGATATTACTTTATTTTCAGGTAAGTACAACCTTATTTAACCTAGGTACGCCTTTTCCTGCTTCACGTCCTCGCCAGCAGAAGAAGCGCAAGTGTCTCGCTAACCTCAGCCATCGCTTCCGGCGCCTTGCGTCGAGTTCCAACGCAACTTTGCAACAAGTTTGGAAAAATCGAAGGTCAATGTCCCTGACAGGAATGAGGTCGATAGGGAAGACTTTATCCTTGTGGAGAAGATACGTCGACACTTCGACAGAGATTCGGCCCGCAACAAGCGCAGTACCGCCGCGATACCAGCCGACTATCAAGATCTGCCTCTCCCGTTTTGATGAGACGACCGGGGTCGGTGTCAGAGGTCGGTCCCAATGTCACTTCAGAGGCTGGAGAGCAGTAGAAATATTGGTTTCAAGTCCTACTCTCCAGATTCTGGCAAAGCACATGGATGTAGGTACTCATGGATCCGAATTTCAGCCAGCTATAGAGAAGCGGCACCAAAGCAGAAGCTATGGCGAATAGCTATGGGCTTTTTTAATCATATTTATATGTGCCTGAAATAAACGATTATTCATTATCTTATTTATTTGTTTTAAAGTAAATGGAGCGCTCACATAGATGGGTTACCAAACAGACTTGGTTCTACAGCTTAGGCAGTAGGCAGGATATTTTAACAAGGCTTATTAGACCACGCGGTATTCAGTCTGTCTTAGTAAGACTGTCTTCGCACTTAGCGTAGTGTAATAAGAGTAAGCCACTAAGTCGGTCATAGTAAATCTAGTAAGTCAGTCTTACTAAGACAGACTGAATACCGCGTGGTGTAATAAGCCTTTTTCTGACGTAGAATCAGATTTGTTAACTAGTTTATTTCAGCTACTTCCACAGCATTGTCTTACAGCATTGAATTGTGGGAAAATGTTGTAGATATAAAGACCATATTATTTTGTGCAGAAGATGGCTGTTCGTTTATTGAGCAACTACTTTGCTAGGCTAACGAAATAATAATTGAAACACTTTGTCTTGAAAAAACAATGTTTTATTGCTCCTTACTTATTAAGCGTACACTCAGGTAGGTAATTCTGAGGACGGAAGGTAGTCCACCAATATTCAGGTAGCTAAGCGCGGTGCTCAGCTATAGCTATCAAAATAATCTCGATTGGTGTTCTAGTTATTAAATGTGAAACTTTGTTTGGTTGGATGTATGTAGTCGAGAGACTAGTTGCCCTCGTCTCGACGCATAGGGTCGTTTCTTGTCCCGCGGGTATTCTTTCCATTGCAGACGCGATACCCTCCAGCGCAGCGCAGCCATTTGACGCTCTTCAACCTTGAACCGACTCCACTCTAGATCGTAGGCCCAAAGCAACGGGGTAGCCCAACTCCCATTTTGAAGAACTATAAAAACAAAATACGTGTTAAATTGATAATAATATAATAATTATTAGTGGATGTAGAGATCCAAAGATCGGGCTCAGTCGCGCTTACTGGAAAAGGCCTAAGTCCAGCAGTGAGTTACCTAGGTATTTTAGTATTATGATATTCAATGAGGACCAGTGACCTAGCCAACTCTAAATTGCATTCCAATTTTGGTTTTTAATAAGGAAAATATGGAAGAGACATCCTCTTTGAGGCAAGGGATGAAAAGCCAGCTGAGACGCAAGAGGTAGAGGTTGCGGCGTTGCGGGATCGATTTCCTCTGCAAGACAATGTTTCCATTATCTGCCATTTTTTTTTGTTCCGGGTATGGGTGTTGTGGTGGGTGGACTCGTAGTTTCGAATACCCACGAGAAGGGAAGGATTTGATACACAGGGAATATGATTGTGTTGGGTCAAGCAATGCTATATTTCTATCTGCCTGTTGGGTGTTCCTTTATGTGTAATATATACCTACTTAGCTAGATGTGATAAGCAGTACCTAGTGTAAGCTTACTTACAGTAAGTATTATTAAGTCTTATTTTTTATAAATCACTTTTCACAATACAATCACTTTCCTTATAATGAAATCTCACAAAAAATGACATTCGTGCCTTCAAACGATTGTCAAAACTCAAAAATATTATCGATAAAACAATAGAGACGTCCGGTGATTTTCTGAAAGGCACCCATACATATCGACTGTAGTGAATACCGAATAAATTATTTTTTCAGTTGCCCACTCATTTCGGTTGCCAACCGAGAGTCGGTTGTACACTGAGCTGTCAATTTTACTAAATAGGGGGGCTGGTCAGCTATGTTAGCTACATAAGCTAGCATAAGACACAGAGATCTTACATTTTGAACCAGTAGGTAGGTATAATTATAGACTGGTCTGAATCCCATCATAATCATCATTCGCCCTTAGCAGTCTACTGCTAGACATAGGCCTCCCCTAATGAGCGCGATTGCGCCCTGTACTGACCTCGACGCATACAGCTTCTACCAGCAACCTTACGTAGATCGTCACTCCACCTGACCGGAGGGGCGCGAAATGCGGTCTGCGCTCGAGAACTCGTTTACCCCAACGGTCATCGGTTCTTCGGCAGATGGCAGCCTGCCACTTCAGCTTACTAAATTCTCTAATCTGCATATTTTAAAAGTAACCAGAAGTACCAGGATAGCATAAGTAACGTTACTAGTATAAATAACACAAAAAAGTTTCTATGCAACAAACTCTTTGGCATAAATTAGGGAAGAGTTTGGCTAAGCGTATTTGGCAAAAATAAACTTCAAAATACCAAATTTGCACTAATTTAGACCATATGTCGCTTGAAAAGTGTTTAAAGTCGGCGCAATTGACAGCGTGCGCCACGTTTTGGTGCGGACACTTTTCCGCATTTGAGGCTCTAGTAATTTTCTCGATGGCTGTGCATTATTTCAATAAATACAAGAAAGTATTTAATTCAGAAGTACCAGGGTAGCATAGAAACAAGAAGGTTTCACCTCATGAGTTCATTTAAAGTGCCGACAACTGAGGCTTCTTAGAGCAAAGAGAACATAAACAATATTAATTTCATGCTAATCCAGATGGAGCGATTTATGATATATTTATATTTATTAACGCGACGCACTGTTTTTTATTAAGAACTAGCTTCTGTCCGCTACTTCGATTGCTTAGTAAATAGATAAACAGCCTATGATACAATCTATGTATTTTCCAAGTTTCATCCAAATCCGTTTAGACGTTACAGAGTAGGAACAAACACGCTTCAAACACACTAATTCGCATTTATAATATTATTTGTAATGAGGTGATGTGATTGGCTTGCGTTTGACCACATCTCGTCTGATGGTAAGCGAAGATGTTCCTAATAACAGAAAAAAGTTTCTTTGCAAACTCTTTGGTTCAATTAGCTATATGGACTATGTAATGCAATACCTCTTTAATCGTGGTCTTGTCCTCTTGACGTTATTTTTTGCTCTGACATTATAAAATCGGAAACAGTTACCATTTTTACCTCCTGCTGTATTCTGATTGCCTAGTACTTTTAGATGATAACTACATAGATGATATGCATCAATATATTGTTACTATGCATGTGTGTGTGGTTGAATAGTAGCATCTACAGAAGCTTCACTCCGCAAAAACATTTAAATAAATTGCGACTTTAGCTGCGACGCAATAAAGTATTATTCAGCTCACACCGCGCTCAGTATCAATATTTATTTATTACCTACACCTTGCATCCCTTTCTATCGTGTAACTCTATAGTTACTGAAGCGATCTCTTTGTGACTTATGCTACCCTGGTACTTCAGGAAGAAAATGTTACTAGCCTGACCGGAATTCAGCGTCCGGCTAAGGTTTGGAAAACCGTGCAACCGGTCGGACTAGTAGGAATACCCGAGTAAAAATTCAACGTGTCCTAGTAGTCCGACTACGCAATCGGACTACGAGGAAATTTTTTTGGCATTTCTTTCCCAGTAGTCCGATAGTGGGACTACTGATCGGACTACCAGGCATAAACGCAGTCAATTTATAATTATAAGAATAAATTTCGTCTTAAGTAATTTATTTTTCTCATTTTTAAATTATGAATCTTACAAATGCTCTGAATATTTACTCATACGGCTGATCTCTACTTTCTTATGTCCATATATCATTTGCTAGAAAGGGATGCATACTTAATCTCAATGCGATTTCTGCGAGTGCGTACCAGGGCATTTGTATGAACCTGCATAAAAATTTGTTCGAGCACCCTGGTTCAATAAACTTTTTGAAGTCGCATTGTTATATGTATGCATCCCTTTCTAACTGATGATATTGGACATAAGAAAGTAGAGATCAGCCGTATTGAATTTTAAGACTCTATCTAGTTCTCTTCTAAATCTGTGGTGATTACTGTATTTTGATACATGAAAGGAGTTTTGCATCTCTTTTCATTTATCTCGATGTTTCATATATAATACCTATAGAGTTATATTCTCCTGGTACCTTACGCTCAGAAACTTCTACCATCCACCATCTTACCTCAGAAAGTAAGCCCCCAATTTCAAAGGGCTCACCGGTTTACTCCTTACGACTTATATTGCCCTGGTAGTTCTGATAAATTTTGGTGAACTTTTTGCGGATTCCTTTGATGTAGAGTACTCGACACGAAATACCAGGAGAACATAGGCGGCCAAGAGGTTACTGGTTGGAATAAAAAGCTTTTCTTAGTAAAATTATCACTTCCACAGCCTATCGTGTTATGAGCTCCTGGTACTTTATGGTCAGAAACTTATCTGAAAATGTCTACCGTCCATCTTACCTCACATAAAAACGTTATAATTATTGAGTCTGAATGTACTCCGCGAGGAAAAGCAAGCCCCGACTTCAAAGGGCTCACGGATAAGATGCCCACTGATATGAGGCGCGAGGATAAGAAGCCGCGGGGACAAGAAGCGCGGTGCTATGGTGAGCGCGGTTCTAAGGAGCGCGGGCCTATGAAGCGCGGGCTAACGGGAACGCGGTGCAAACGGAACAATTCAACATTAGGCATATCTGTATCTTACGATGTCTAAGCAGTGAAAGACGTTGGACTGATGATGATGATGATGGTTGACATTGGGTAAACTTGTATGCTACGATATCTATGCAGTGGAAGATGTTGGTCTGTTAATGATGATGATGCAGATGTTGGTCTTGATGATGATAACTGGTAACATACAGCAGTAAATCAGATATCATAGCGCAGTGGACGAAGTTCGGTTGATGGATATTGATGATGATGATGATATTGATGATGATTATGATATTTTAGGTAGACTGAGAGTTTACTTTAACAATCTTACTAGGTAAGAATATTGGAATCTATTAACATAGAATATTCTGCGGTACTATCTACCTATGAAGAACTTGGGCTTATCTATAATGTGTTAGTGAGGTAGTACTACTTTCAGGTCTCTAGACTTAAGAGTTTATTATAGCGTTAGATAGTCGGACAGAGAGTCAGTCAGTAAGTCAGTCAGTCAAATAGAACAGACAGGGTGTTACAAAAAGAGTTTTATATTAAAGAACCTAACTAAAATAAACTTATATCGTAAAATCAAAGAAATAATTTAACTCAATAAAATAAATATAATAAAATGCAGATACGTTTCGTAAAGGAAATAAAATATTTATACAATTTAGTAAAAAGTTTGAACAAAAAAAAAACTATTATGACATTGTACATTTTGAACTTAAATTAATAAAAAAGAAAACTTTATAAAAAAAAATAAGAAGGATAGTGAAGGTGTGAGTACGGTTGCTCTGCTGGGGGGTTGTTTCGCTACATCCAACGGGTTCTGTTTTGGCTGTTAGGACAACAGTACAATTTATTCGCAGTTTCTGGTTCCATTGAGTTGATTAGTTATTTAAGGTGGCGAGAAAAGCAACGAAAGTTAATGCTATGACAGAGTGTGTTTAGAGTAAAGGTTTATTGGAGGGCCAAAATGATTAATCGATAACATGACTAGAAACGGTTTGTTAACTTTAAATTCAGACATTAACAATACATACATGGACTTTTTATGCGGGAGAGATGTGTTAGGCTTAGGTCAGTGGACATTCATCAGTATATTCAATATATAACTGATCCATAAGAAGTCCAACTCTACAAAACGTCTTTCGAGGCAAGGACTAAGCACACTTACATGCTCTTTAAAGTAAACATGTTATTGGTTGAAGAGAAGCTTATGCTGTTGGTGGAAATTCGAGTTTAGGTCAAAGGGGGTGTAAGTGTTCGAAAGGCTGCAGAAACGAGGTCCAGTAGAATGCTCTTACATCTTATCGCTAGGATATGACTTGCCTCACAACCAAGTTTCCTTTTGTAGAATTTGGAATCCAACAAGAGATATTGTTTTTGATCATTATATTATTAAGAAGTAAATGCTCCTTCATTTGATGCTTGTCTCTTTAAAGTCAAAATACTTTTTGTCATATAGTGAGAACACACATTTTACATACAAACACTAAACTAACTCAATTGAGAAGTTAACAAATTAGAATTTGTACTTTTAATGAAATAACTTGAAATAAAATAAATTATAGACATTATATTTGTGAATTAATGGGGAATTTAAATTTTTCCTTCGGTTACAATTCTTTTCACCTGCGTAAAAATTGGGGGTTGATTGTAACGAAACAGGTCTCAGGAGAGTGTTCCGTCGTTCACAAATATAAGCAAACTTATTTAAATAAACTCAAAACTAAATACTTTTTGATTAGATAAAAATAATATAAAGAAAAAAGAGGAGAGTGACAGGAGAAGTCAGGGAGGAAGAAAGAAAATTTACGGCAATTCATTGAGAGGATGTTTTTGAGGTTTTTCAGGGAATAATCAGCATGAAAAACATGGAATGTTCAATTCAAAAACAAGGAACGATGAGAGCTGATCTTCTCCATGTCAATTGGCGAGTGTACACAATGATAATGAGCGGAAAATCTGGCTATAGTTATGTGTAATCGTGAGTACTAGAATGTGGAATTCTGCTCATCCTAAGGGATGGAAATGTAGGTGGGTTGAGCACGGATAGATGCAGTAATGGACAGATGATAAAAGGCAGGTCCGGCGGGTTTAATTACTTTATTACGGAAAGACTAGATCTGCATTTCATACTGAGACAGAAGGTCCACTAGCGGGAGCCAGATAGAAAGAGTGTACAAGCTGTGGATGAGGGAGCAGCGGAGTCTCCATTAAACCAAGCACACAAAGTTACTATGTGAGATAAAATTATTATAATTGTTGAACTGCTACTGTTGGGTGAGTAGCCAATATTTACCTTTAATGTTTTATGGTACTATAAAACTCTGAATCACAAGAATTGTGAAATAGATACAATTTACTACCTACTAGCAATGGATTATGGAACTAAATAAAAGTAAACCTTATCTCATATTATGGAGATGAGTGTTAGTTTGTTTGTTTGTTATGTTTTCACACTATGAATGTTCAACCAATTATCATAGCATTTACATTGTCAGAGCAACGAAAGACATGAAGTACCTACTTTGATCCAGAGGAGGATTATTGTTCCTACGGGATAACAAAATACCTTTTGTACAGTGAGACAGCGAGCGAAAGCTAGTTATCTAAAATATAAATTCAATCTAAGAAAACCCCATCTTAACCGTGATACGGTTGTCCAAAGTAATGATTCTTCGGGAGAATGAGTTGTTCAGTTCTATGATTCTTTATAAAATTGTCTAAGAAATGAGATTCTTTATATTCACATTAAATATTGTACCTAAGAGGTAACTGCTGATATATTTGATTAAGCTACTGAAGCTATTGAACCTACTATGACTAGCATGAGCAGTCTTTATCGTCACAATAAATCCTCACTAAGAAGAAAGAGGTATTTACAGCCAAAAATATGAGGCTTACTCTACAAAGACAAGCAAATGCAGTTCTTTTAGACAATCCTACGGGACTCTTGATGAAATATATCATTGAAACATTATATTATTTAGCAAAGCTAACATTTTAAGAATTGAATTTCTTGGATATTTTGTATTGTATCAGCAGACAAATAGCTGCTTCATTTTACCTGAAATAAAGGTTTTTATTAACCATTTAGTGATTTGATGCATTTTGCTGCAGATCACTCCTTACTTCTTTGCATAGCAAAAGACTTACCATGATATAAACAATAGCCAGTAATGAGGCATGCTCCCAATTCCAAAATGGAACTATGGTGGGGGGCTGTCCAGTCTGGTGACGAGGCCCACAGATTGCGCGGGGCGGAGCGCATCCTTTGCCATTTAGATTCAGTATGAGAGAGATAAAACTATTCATGACCACATGCCGGTCAACAGAGTCAGAATGAAAGAGATCTATCTATCGGAGAAGAATAGGTTTCACTGGTTGTTGCGTAGGTAGAGCTCCAATCCTATGCCTGATGTAGAGTCGGAATGAAAGAAATAATTCTACTCACAAGTGGATAAAAACTAAAGCTAGACTGTGGGAAGAATATAATAAATTATTTGTCATTCTTTATTACAAACTAAAAATATTAAAGTAAGTACATCGTTCAAGTTCTTTAGGATATCTAATACTTTATTCCCTAAAACCTAAGCTTATTTACATATACTAAATAGCGTTATTCTCCTCTTTCAAAACTAGGTGTTAGAATGATCTAGGATTAGTAATCTATTAGGAAAGCTAGAATAAATATCGTTTCAAATGTCTTGAAAGATCCATTAAGTTACTACATTCATTTCATAGGGTTCTACCTACTAAACTAGACGATTCGCGTGGCCATAACAAATTAGTATACTTAGGACATAGGTTTTTTATTAAGTTAGGCAGGTTAGGCAGGTTTATAATTATTAGTATTAGTATAGGGGGGGGGGGGGGGGGGTTTACAATACCATCGGGTCGTTTACCATCATCCCTCATTAGGCCATGTGGCTCTAATGTAGAAGCTACGCCAATACTGGTAAAAGCTCGACGAATGATATCATTGAAGGAGTTGTGTCGGGACACACGTCCTGCACTCGAAACACATGCCAGCGCGTGATGTCCAAGACTGTCGACAATGTCACCGCATTGGCAACGATGCGTTACTTGGCTGGGAGCTGGGATTGTCCAAAAGAGTACCTATATTTTTTGATGGAAGTGCATGTAACCAAAGTCCCGATTCCCACTCTGACACAGTAAGGAGACGAGCACGCATAGGTATTCTTACTAACCTTTTTGAAACGACTAGTAGCCCGGCGGAGCGTGTTCGTCTCCTTGTTGTGTCAGAGTGGGAATCGGGACTTTGGTTACATGCACTTCCATCTTTTTTTAAATATAATATACCCTATGTCTCCCGGGGATAGTATAGCTACTCAACGGTGAAATATATTATTAAATCAGTCCAGTAGCGGAGCCTATTCTATGCAAATAAACAAAAAAACAAATTATAAAATTTTTCCTCTTTATAATATTAGTGTAGATATTGATCGGAAAACAGAAGGTCAAAGCCAGAGTACAATCGTTACAACGGATCTTCGTCCTTCTGAAGCAAGGTTCGGCAAACGATTCGATCAATCCTAGGACAATCCGACCCTAAAAGGGAATTAGGAATTACGTGGCAACTTTAGAAGTACAAAGATGCGTGAGTAGTGTGTGCTTTCTAAGATATTTATATTTATAAAAGAAAGTCGTGTTAGTTACACTATTTATAACTCAAGAACTGAACCGATTTGGCTGAAAATTTGTAGGGAGGTAGCTTAGAACCAGGAGACGGACATAGGATACTTTTTATCCCGTTAATATTAAATGTAGGGGTAGGAGTAGGAGTAGGGGTAGGGTAGGGGTAACTCAGGGTAGGGTAGGGGTTAGGTACGGTAGGGATAGAGGTATTAGCTGTTGTCGTTATTGTTGTTTTAACCTCATTGTTAGCTTTTTACTCTATGATTTTATCTTTTTTGATTGTTTCCTTAACTTCGATACCCTCTTTGAGACAGGAAAACGCCTGTCGGGTCAGCAGTTATTTATAAAAAAAAATGCATACTATATAAAAATGAACAAATTAAGCAAAAAAAATGGTAAAGTTTTGATTTAATTTATTGGGTGCTTTTATTGCACAACCATGATGATAACCATTACACAATTTTTCGATAACAATGTCGGAAGTTTTTATGATTTTGACCTTCAGAGTAGATCCTACTACATACGCGTGGAGACCTAGAGTATAGAGTGCTCCAAGCTAAGACTAATTTAATGAAAGAATCACCGCTTACAAGCGTCCTTCGTACAAATTAATAAATTATGCCAAGAAAATGATTTTTATCTGTTTGTTATTTCCTTGACTAAATTCATAGAAAGGGCATTCATATTATTAGGTAGGAGGTCATATATTTTTATGTAATAGGTAGTATTGTAATTTTCAATATCGCTTTGGTCTGAGACTGATGCGGTATTGTAAATGTACCTATTATAAATTAAATAAATAAATCATTATTAAAAAAGAAACACACTATTATAAAAAAAACTAAAAATCTAGATTAAAAAAAACAAAAAAAGTGATATGATAAACAAAAGTGTCGCATTATCAGTTTGGTATTTGCTTTTGTGGGGCCAGAAATCTTTGTATAATCTGCATTATTTTTCTCAAGTCCGAATATTTTCAGGATTATGTATGTATTCACAAAAAAATATTAAGTAGTAAGTATACCCATGTGGTTGCCTTATTAACAGCTCTGCTTACTTTGGAGCCAGAAGATGCTGTGCAAAAATGATCAGAATTATTTATTCAGTACAGAATGCGACCGGATGTAAAATTCGGTCGCATTGTGTAACTATCCAAAAAAACAAATCTATCATATTCCAATTCACAATACATATCGCCATTCACAAAGACCTGACAAAAAACGATAAAACTGAAGGTAAAAGTAACTGGCAATATTATACCTATTGGGAAATACAGCAGAATTTGGCTGCTATGCGAATTGCGATAGTCGAGGCATTTATTATGCACGTGCCTAGTGGGGAATCTAGTGTAAGACGCCGGACTGTCCATAAGCGACGCGATATCAGAAGCGAGTGTCTAGGTTGACTGAAGTACGACGTGATAGTAGGAGCAAGATTCAAGGGTGCAATTTTACCCCGCTCCTGATTTATCACCGATTGATTTTTATCAACGGTAGCGTCGTATTTTATAGAACCTTATTTTTGGCTTATGATACGCAACTTTGTAATGACAGATTTCCTAGTTTTCTAAGCGCTGGCTAGAAAACATAATTATTTTAGAACCGGCGGAACGCAACTATATCAAGCTTTGCTGATGCTTCCAAAACTTAAAAAAGGTTTTCTTCTACAATCTCAGACTTAGCCAGCTTAGAAGATGGACAAAATTAATTTACTAGAGTTATGTTTTAAAACTAGAAAATTACCAATAATATATCAAATTGATGCAAACTCACTCACATAGAGACACTCACTCATGTCTTAGTGGCGTGAAATAGCATAAACTGAAGCGGTTTTATCCGCTCCAACTTATGAATACATTGAAGCCTCAACTAGAGATAGACAGACACCATGTAAAAGCAATTTTCTATCAGCGTAATATCATAGCTTACGCTGGATTATTAGGCAATTCTTCTTAGATAATACATTTTGCTCATGAATTATTGGTATCGTTACATTTTTTTCCACGGAGACAGAAATAATCAGCTTATTTTAGGACGTAATCGGTAAATACATGTATCTTTATTTTGTTGGGATATTTATAATCTTTTGAGATATATAGCTAAAAAACGTTGGGATTAACGTGTTTTGGAGTGGAGACCGCGACTCGGTAAACGTAGTGTAGGACGCCCTTCGACCAGATCGAGTGACGATTTGCCAGAGACTGCTGGACGCACCGACGATCTAAAGACAGGGTGCAATAACGCTCATTAGAGGAGAACTATATCCAGCATTGCTGAAGAATGCTATAGGCAGATGTAATGATAGAACCTTAAATCAACAAACTCGTTATAACACAATATAACTTTTGTTTTTGAAACTGCGCTCCATTTTCATTACAAATAAACACAATATCCTTTGATAGGGACTTGTATGCGAAACAAACAGACCGGCAGATTGGCAACGAACAGTCATTTATAAATACGTGACTATATTTGAATAAAATACTGTTCAGTTGAGGTTTTTCGCTGAATTATAAGGGGCGATGTGTTCAACATGTCACACGGAATTCTAATAAGATCACGAATATTGTTTAAAATTATTTAAGATTTTGAAAAACCGCTAATTTAGTAGTTCTTAAATTGAGTACCTAACTAAAGGTCACGCAGTCAAGTATTATTACCCCTATTTGGGGTGTTTGGTCAAGTATACGGCTTAAAGAGACAACTAAGATAAATAATTCAGCTCAATATTCTTTGCCTGGAGCTCTACGGCCCTAAGGCTTCTGCTTATTAAAAGGGCTCTATCTCGGTAGGTGGATCAGTTGTTGTCATGAGACCCTAATGGTCCATTTAATACCTATATCAGCTGCCCACTGAAATTATACACAACGGACCAAAATTTGCAAACTTTGACATTATATCTGTTAAAATTCAAACAACATCATTTCCACAGAGGCCAAAAATAAAAAGAAGAAGAAGAAGACGTTGCTGATCAATTCAGTGTACAACTGAAATACAAAGTTATCTTAATATCAAACATCTAAAAACAAAAACTGTCAAAAAGAACTAGCTAAAATGCCATTTAAACGATGTTTAGCGCTGTCACTTTTTTTATGTCTGTGCACATGGCCCTAAGTTGCCTTTTAAGTTATCCCTTTTTTACCTATTGCTTGGCAAGAAAGTAAAATAAAATAAAATCACACCTCTCATAGAACCTAAAACAAAATAAATTGAAGTTGTGTCATCAAATGAGTACAGGATGTACAAAAAAGAAATATTTTTCAATTTCATCGATTCCATCCGAAGCGTTCAACGCGAAACTTTGCTATCGGAATATAAATCTCCTAAACAAATGGTTTTTGCCATCGTGCTGAAAACGCGTTTTGTGTGTTGGAATGTCATCGGTGGTTACTTTCAAAGTAAAATTGGTTAAATGCCTACGGTATTTTGTAAAATGAGATGTTTGCAAACGAACGAAATGATTTCATTATCATCATTGGATAGGCCTCCCTTAATGAGCGTTATTGCGCAGCTTCTACCAGCACTTTCTACAGCAGCCTTTTACAAATCGTCACTCCACCGGGCCGGAGGGCATCTTACACTACGTTTGCTGATCCGCGGTCTCCACTCATGAACTCGTTTACCCCAACGGTTATGGCTTCTTCGACAGATATGGCCAGTCCACTGCCACTTCATCTTGCTAATTCTCTAAGCTATGTCGACAACTTTCGTTTTATATCGGATAGTCGTTGCAGATTCCATCCTTCAGAGAAACTCCGAGCATAGCTCGTTTCATAGCTCGCTGGGCAACTTTAAGCTGGTGGACCTGCTGTACTGTGAGTGTCCACGTTTTGGCTCCGTATGCCATGACGGGTAGGACGCACTGATTGAAAACTTTCGTTTTCAAATATTGCGGTATTGGTGACGAGAATACTCGACGTAGTTTTCCAAATGTTGCCCAACCCAGCTGAATCCTCTTAGACTCCTTCTCAAAGTTTTTTCTACCAAACTGCAAAATCTGCCCGAGGTATGTGTATTCCGGAACAACTTCGAGAAGGTTTCCTTTAACGACGACAGGGTTCGTATCAATTTGGTCATGGACCATAACTTTAATCTTATCCAAATTCAGGCCAAGACTCTGTGTACCACGCGAGCGAAGCCAGCTTTAGATTTGATAAAAAAATTGTTGGTGCCACTTGTCTTGTGAAACTGGTGTGAACCATTTATTACTATTCTTGTGTTGTGGCGTACCGCGTGTTGTTTTTGACAACTTGCTGATGAATTTTGTATCAAAATGTTTTAAGAGTCTAAAGGTAAAGTTAAAGTGATTATATCAATTTCACGCAACTACTTTTTCTTTATAATTTACTAAGGTATATATAACCTTTTTTTTACTTATTGTTAACCATAGCCGTGGCAACATCATGAGGTTTTTGATAAGCTTTTTAACAAATCACAATAAATGTGACTCCATACAAATTAAAGGTTAAGCGTATTAAATTTGTTTTTCCAGGCTAGCAAAGAGCAGATATTGATGCTGAAGCTGCTATTGATTTTAAATTAACCAGTGTAACCTGAAGAAGCTGCTAGAAAGGGGCGGAGCCAGCCGCGCCATCGCAAGCTGGCACCAGAGGCTTGGAGGAGCGTCGCCTGAGCGCGGCGCGACATTATTTTTTGGACGGTCGGAGCGAACGGACGTGCTAGGGAAATCTCTGAGACTTTGTGCTAAATTATTTGTGAAATTATTTAAAATCATTATAAGCTTCAATTTGTGTTCTTGCTTTGTTTTTTTTAATGGATTTTGATGTTGGTTGATAATATCAGAAGTGGGATAGTGCGCCGCTACTGCCTACCCGCTTTTGGTTATACCTGACCGATATTAAAAGTTATTGCTAAAGATAGACTTGATCGCAAATCAGGTTCTTAGTTTTTTCGTAGTCTTGCAAACTTTTTTTTTTTTAATTCTTGTGTAGTGTCGAGTAGCAATAATGGCGGACGAAGAATGTCCTACTCGAACACGTCGGCGCAAGCACGACTCGAGTAAAGAGGCATTAGATGCCATCCTTGCTAGATTAAATTCGTTTGAACAACGCTTCACCGATCCTCCGCCGCCGTCCAATCTTTCTTCTTCACAGCTCATATCGCAGCCTGACTTACCCGCGTTGACGAATAGCGTCGCGATCGACAATACTGGTGACGACGTTTCGATGGAAGGACACGTGCCCTTATCCGTCGCAAGGGAGAGCGATTCCACAGCAAATGGAGACGCAACCGGCAGAATCGTGGAGGCAATCACTTCGTTAGTAAAAGTAAGGTCTCGAAATTATTTTATCTCGAATTTTGACCCAAAAATTCACAATATCAATGTCTGGTGCGAGGAAGTTGATAAAGCTAAGGAAGTTAACGGGTGGGACGATAGTGAATGTCTTTCGCGGATAGGAAATTGCTTAAAAGGGGACGCGCATACGTGGCTACACGATTGGTCTAGCTCAGACCGTTCGTGGTCAAGTTTTAAACGCGATTTTATAGCTTTGTGCCCACGAGATATTGATATTGCGACCATCCTTTTCGAAGTGATGTCTACCGATTCTAAAGGTTACGTAACCTACGCGGAATATGCAAGGCGTTCCTTGTTGAAGTTGAACTTGGTCCGAGGTTTATCAGACGAACTGATTGTCGCAATCGTTCTTAGGGGTATTACAGACCCCCACATTAAAGCAGCCGCAACAAATGCTAAGTTGGAACCGAAAGACCTGGTACATTTTCTTTCAATGTACGTAAAACCTAAAAATGATCCTAGATCTGCCCGCGAACATTTCCGTGTACCGCGTACCGTTAGTCTACCTGCGACTAGGTCTGACAATAGTAGAAAATCGGGTAATGACCTTAAATGTTATTTTTGTGGGAAAATGGGGCACAAACGTAGGGACTGTCGCAGTGCTAAGAGGCAACGCTTATATGAGAGTTCCGGATCGAAATATTCTGAATCGCCGGCACCGTTACCTTCGGTCACATGCACGTTCTGCAAAAAGAACGGCCACACGGTTAACAGCTGTTTTGCTAAACAACGATCAGAATCTTCGAACCAGAACCCACATAACGTGAATTTTTGTAGCAGACTAGATGATAATGTCTTCAAACCAAATAACGACGTCACAAGCGCAGTTATTCAAAGCATACCGGTCGACACATTAGTAGATAGCGGATCATGTATATCGCTAATATCTAGTTTGATACTGAAACATTTCAAAACTACCCCCAAACCAACATATCGTGTATTACGTGGTATAGGTAGCCAACTTGTCGAAAGCACGTCATTCGTAACGCTAGTAATCGAACTTCCTCGTATATCAATTGAGGCCGACCTATATGTGGTTCCTCCCGAGTGCATAAGCACGCCAGTTATCATAGGTACCGACATATTAGATCGCGAGGGTATCACTTATATCCGACAAAACGGCGTGCAGATTTTGACGCACACAGCAGCACCCACTGCTGTTAAAAACATCCAGCTCGATGTTAGTAAAGTAAATACGCCGCTTGAAGGCGAAGAGAAGGAACAGCTTTTGTCGGTTATAGGTGATTTCTCGACCTCGTTCATAACGGGTACGACTACGTCAACCGTCACGACGGGCAGTATGAAAATTGCGCTGACTAGTGAGGAACCTGTATGCTATAGGCCCTATAGGTTAGCATACGATGAAAAACTGCGAGTCCGCAATATAGTGAACGACTTGTTGAGTAAAGGCATAATACGCGAATCCGAATCGCCTTATGCGAGCCCGGTCATTTTAGTTTAGAAAAAGGACGGCACAGATCGAATGTGCGTTGATTACAGAGCCCTAAATGCGCGTACTGTCAAAGATAAATTCCCTCTACCTGTAATCGACGATCATATCGACAGACTAGGTTCTAGCAAATTCTTTACGAGTTTAGACATGGCAACCGGTTTTCACCAAGTGCCAATGGAGGAAAACTCCATTGCTAAAACAGCTTTCGTGACAAGTGAGGCCCATTACGAGTATGTAAAAATGCCATATGGGCTATGTAACTCGCCAGTAGTTTACCAAAAGATCATTTCGAAGACCCTCAAACCTTTTATCGACTCAGGGAAAGTCCTGGTATATATAGATGACGTCCTCCTATTGTCAAATTCGATAGATGAAGGCTTGGCATTATTACGACAAGTCTTACAGACACTGACCGCGTCTGGTTTTTCTATTAACCTCAAAAAGTGCACCATTCTGAGTAGCGAGATAGAATATTTAGGAAGGGTTATTAGTAATGGTCAGGTTAGGCCGAGTACTGGGAAGGTTCAGGCTCTAGTAGACTCCCCGAAACCGCGTAACGTTAAGCAAGTAAGGCAGTTTCTTGGGCTTGCGGGTTACTTTAGACGTTATATTTCAAACTACGCACAGCGCACTGCTTGTATCGCACAGCTTACTAAGAAAAACGTCCCATTTATATGGGGAGCGGAACAAGACAAATCTCGAGACTACGTAGTCCATTGTCTTACAAATGCGCCGGTTCTAGCAATCTATGATCCCCAATTACCTACTGAAGTCCACACGGATGCGAGCGCTATAGGCTACGGCGCTGTCCTCATACAAATCCATAAAGGCGGATTGAGACGCGCTGTAGCATATTTTAGCAAGTCCACTCAAGGAGCGGAGCCAAAATACCACTCCTACGAGCTGGAAACGTTAGCCGTAGTAAAAGCACTTCAACATTTTAGAAAATACGGCAGGTTACGTCTGGTATCGAGTGTGTTCTCTACCACGGCAGGTTACGTCTGGTGTCGAGTGTGTTCTCTATCACGGCAGGTTACGTCTGGTATCGAGTGTGTTCTCTACCACGGCAGGCTTACGTCTGGTATCGAGTGTGTTCTCTACCACGGCAGGATTACGTCTGGTATCGAGTGTGTTCTCTACCATGGCAGGATTACGTCTGGTATCGAGTGTGTTCTCTACCATGGCAGGATTACGTCTGGTATCGAGTGTGTTCTCTACCACGGCAGGATTACGTCTGGTATCGAGTATGTTCTCTACCATGGCAGGATTACGTCTGGTATCGAGTGTGTTCTCTACCACGGCAGGATTACGTCTGGTATCGAGTGTGTTCTCTACCATGGCAGGGCAGTTAGCTCATCAGGAGCGCTGACGGGGCATACTAGTCACTGCTACATGTATTTCCTTTTCCTTTTCCTGGCCAGGATGTGTGTATGTATGGGGGCCCTCGCGAGATCGATATGTGTGAAAGTGTTAGGTTTTAATGTAACCCAAACGACAACTGATGCGATGTATGAATCATGTTGAAAAGTAGACCTTGAAGAAGTATGTATCCAAGTATGTTGTAGATTGATATGTGCGAACGTTTCAAATGGCTGATTGAGCGCAAAGCAAATAACGATTGTAGATGTATGTACATTGCTGGAAGTCGATATTGAAAGGAGTATGTTATCCCAACTAGATTTTGAGCGACACATTCTCATGCGTTCAAATTTCTGAATATTCCAGCTGACGATACCGATGAGACCACTCCTGAAGACGAGGCTGGCCCAAGCCGCGAGCATCCCCGGGTCGCGGACGAGGACGACCGCCCGTCAGGAGAGGCCGTGTAACCTGAAAAAGCTGCTAGAAAGGGGCGGAGCCAGCCGCGCCATCGCAAGCTGGCACCAGAGGCTTGGAGGAGCGTCGCCTGAGCGCGGCGCGACATTATTTTTTGGACGGTCGGAGCGAACGGACGTGCTAGGGAAATCTCTGAGACTTTGTGCTAAATTATTTGTGAAATTATTTAAAATCATTATAAGCTTCAATTTGTGTTCTTGCTTTGTTTTTTTTAATGGATTTTGATGTTGGTTGATAATACCAGATTATCAGCTATTTTTTTAATTTATAATACCACTTATTACTGCTTTAATTTATAATACCTAGTTATCATTGTCGACTACCCTGTATAAAACACCCTACTTAAAAAAAGTTTTCATAAAATCCTTATTCTGTTTTTTTAATATTAAACGTACTTTTAAAATAATTAAATCTACTTCCTAAAATGGCTGACGTGGCTTTCAAAGTAAATATTGTTAATGCATGTTAGACGGAGTCTGACTATAATGGATTAGCAATTTCTTTGTGCTGAAAAGGTTTTGTGAGAAATTAGTTTGTATACTGGTTCATTCCATTTTGTTAGTTTGTACAACTAAAAAAAAGGGATAATAAATTACGATATTTTATTACTATATTTAGACTAGAATTGTTTTGATTATTCTGTAAACTGACATTATTTAATTTTTTTATGACTTTTTTTAACTAGACTTATTCAAATTATGTTCAATTTATTAAATAGTAGGTAATTAATTTTGTGTAAATAATGTTGTTTAAAAATTGATAATTTTGCTAGGTTATATTATTATGGTAACAGATGACAAGCTCGAACAAAGGAGAATGCCGAGAGCCCGTACCAATTGCGTCAAAATCAAACGTGTCCCATAAAATTTATTATATTTTATATGACATTAACATTTTTTTTAATTTTACAAACGGACGGGATTTAATCAAGTAAAAAAATATTTTGTTGATTTGGTTTCCACCGCACGCCACCATTAGACTGCAACAACCAATGATACATACGTTACTACATGTACAAACTAATTAAAGCTACTTGTTGGTTAAACATGGCTCAACCAATCAATGCAATTGTATGCAATAAATAAATATGAATAAATAAATAAATAGCTTAGCCGATTGCAGATTTGAGTTTGAAAATTATGTTTCTCTTTGAGAATCATGAGTAACTTTTGTGTTATTTATGTAACAAAACAAAACAAAAAAACCTTTCTGCCCAAGAACTGGCAACCGTTAGGGTCAGTGCCTATCCCCATCACCACGTCAGGACATCGTCATCGTGGGACGATACGGCGTCGTGGTGCGGCTCGTTGACGTGACGTACTAATTTAAATATAAATAAGCATGTCATTTAAATTATAATTTCGCATAGGCAGGTGTTGTTAGATTATTGTTCTATTTTTTCTTAAATCCTTTGCTACGATAACATTTCTAGGTAAGGTCCTTAGTTTGTAATAAGCGTAGCTGTATGTAGCTGCACTTCGTGATGTCATCCAATCAAAGGTCCTATCTGAAAACCAGCGCTGCCCGCATTAGTGTGGTGTAGCTACAAAGCTGAGATGGGTCCTTTTTTTGGCCTGCACATCACGGTAGACATTAAGTTTTTTATTTTTTATTTTATATTTTGTTTAACTCATTTTATTTTTTATTTTTTTGTTTCTTCGTGTGTGTATGTCAAAAATAAAAGAGTATCTTATCTTATCTTATCTTATCATGTCATTGCCAACACGACACGGTGTTCCACGTCGACGACGTCTCGTGATGTAGTGATGGGGATAAGCACTAACCAAGTTTTTGAGTGGAGACACATGAAAATGTAGTGTAGGACGCTCTCCGGCCAGGTGGAGTGGCAATAAACGAAAGACTACTGGTAGAGAGATGCTTAGAAAACAAGGTGCAAAGGAGTTCATTAGAGGAGGCTATAACCAGCAGTGACCTGCTTTAGTCTGTTGTTGATGGTGATGATGACGATTAAAAACATTTAAACACACCAAGACGTGATGTATATAATCATTCCCAGAATTAAGTTTCTTTGAATTCCACAGTGCAGAGATAGCGGAGAGTTTATAGTACGTCTGCGCGGTTCGCCAGTGCATTAGTTAGATTGATGAGGGGAAGTGGATGGAGTGGCTTTACTGATAAACACCCGCTACTTTTCACTGTGGCGAATTATTTACGGAACGAAAGACTAGTTAAAGTTACGTCTTTTAAGGGGTAGTCTTTGTTTTTATTTTTAAAAAAGGTACAGTCAGCCTAGGAAATGACAGTTGTAAAACAGAGATATAGAAATTGTAAACAATTTTTTTAAAAGTTTTGTTTAAACCTTCCTATTCTATTTGGTAAGTTACTTTGGGAAAAGTTTTCCTGTTGGAAAATAGAGTGATTGAGACCAATTTGTTTATATTTTTGACAAATATAATTTTCTGGGCTGACATTTTTTCAAAATCCGAAAATGCCATTATTTTTTCCTTCAAAATTAACCTATAGTTTTCTAAAAACAAAACCTTCTCTAACTAAAAAACAAACAGTAGCTACCCTCAATGAGGAAAATTTTGCGCCACCTGCTTATGCGTTATGATAGGAAATGGTTACCACTTAACCACATCAGCCTGAGAAATGACATTTTTGATAAATTTTGTCCTTAACTTAGTCATGATGATAATTGTAGCTGGACTGCCATACAACCCAAATATAAGCTTAAATAATTAGGAGAATAAAAATTGTACCACGTATTTTGAACTGAACTTCACACAACTTGCTAACAACCATGGTTTAATTCACGCCCTTTTGGGATAACATACGAATAAAAACTCACCCTGTATTACATATATTTTTTTTAAAAACTAATTACAGTACTCGTTAAATTCTAAACTGGCACCATCACAAAAGGACCCGCATAAATCACTACACGTCATCACTTGGTGCTTTGTTCGATATAGCGACTTCATTTACCACTTTTACCACTTAAAACAGACCTATACCTTCCTACATGGTTCTACCCTGAATAGTTCATCTTAAACTGGCCAAGAATCATAATCTAACATGAAAATATTTAACACCAAACCCAAAATAACTAGAGCTCTACCACGCTACAAAATACAGGACCTCTTAAATCTTCATAAATTGGTCCGATTCACAATGTCCAGAGTAAAGAGATCTTTTGTACAGTGTTGGAAATGACTGATGAGGGATCTATGTAAAATGGTGGGATTTGATGTAAGGAATTGAGAATGACGCAGGTAGGCGCAGCCGCAAAATTGGCGATCATAACTATTTACGTATAATTAAAATAATTATGTTTTTTTTGTATTTTAAGTGTTAGCCCTCACTTCAGACACTTTTTGAGCAGGCTTGGAAGCTGCAATGTTTTCCCTGTAGGTGAAGCCAACGGAAGAGTTAACTCGGTAGCGCAGTTGGTTAGCGCGTCCCGGTATTGGTGGGATGGTCCCGGGTTCAAATCCAGCCTGAG
This sequence comes from Horisme vitalbata, assembly GCA_951804965.1. Taxonomy (NCBI): domain Eukaryota; kingdom Metazoa; phylum Arthropoda; class Insecta; order Lepidoptera; family Geometridae; genus Horisme; species Horisme vitalbata. The sequence continues at coordinate 1,464,192 of OX638096.1, forward strand.
TCAAAATTTTTAAGATACAACAAAAAAATAAGTTGATCATATTTGTAAAATTAAGTAAGGACAGTGACCTCGGGGTTGGCAAAGAATACGTTGGCGGCAAAATCTAGATTTAAAGTGGGAGACCACCAATGACAGGGACGGATAGAAAAAGTAAGGGGAGGCCTTTGACTAGATAAAATTGTAGTGTGTTTTCCAGAACCAGTGTATTCTACTAGAAATTACTTGAAATAAATATAATAAAATACTAAAATAATATATAAATAATATAAATGTAGTTTAGCCCTTAATATTATTATTAATACAAGCTCTGCTTAGTTTGGGGCTACATGATGCTGTGTGATAGTGTCCAGCATCATTATTATTATTATTCATTTATTTCAGATCATATTACATAATCCATAAAACATTATGTACACACAATCTTAACTTCACAATTAGTTGGTAACATTGAAAACATCATACAATGTATTGGGTACATATAAAATAAAAAAATACAAATATTTAAAAAGTTTATGTATTTCATATTTCTATAAGTCAAGGTTATTTTAATTTTATATCATTTCATAATGATCTAAATGTATTTTATAATTTCAATTATAAGGAACTGATTCTAGAAATCAAAGTTTTTTTATTAATATTATAAAGTAGTAATTTTACAATATTAAAATTAGGCGAGAGAGAAGATGTTTGGAACCTTATACGACAGCTAAAAGTAGAAAGGAAGAGAGGTAGGGAAGTCCAAGGGTAAATATAATGAGCCACATTAAACAGAAAGTAAATAACATGTCGTATAGGGAAGTAAAGGAGGGTGCTTTGAAAAGAGGCAGGTGGAAGGAGCTGCATCAGTTGCACCAGAGCACAGCTTTTAAATAAATGATGATGTTTATTATATTTATTGAAATATACAAGCAATAATATGCGATCAAATTAGAGACGTGCTGGAAAAATGCCAGGTCAAAAGTACCCTAAACCGAGGAGCATGTAAGAATGTAATGACAGTGAAAGAAGCAAAACAGGTATGCCAGGATCATAGTGAGTGGAGAACCGTAATAAGGAGGATATTTCTGTAATGCACACACAAGGATGTTGGAGATCGTAGGGTACAGAGTCTCGCACCGTGCTGACGTTGCTGCCCGCTGTTCTGCTGCGCGATGTCGCAATCAGCCGCCCGCCAGAGCCCCGTTCGTTAGTTAACAGGGTATACGGGCAGGTGAGATCGTTTTGGTTCCGAAGATAGAGGTTAGAACCCCTTGCACCCCAGACCACCAGGGGTGCAAGAAAGAAATTACTATAAAAATTAATAATATTATCAACCTACTTATATACAATACACACACAGGTACATAACTTCATGATTCTTAAAACATTTTATGATGTTTTCGTTGATAATTAATAATTCGGAAGCTGCCTATATTTTTTCCACCTTATTTAACATTTATATTTTTAAAGTGATGAATCATTATAATAATCCAAGTCAACACGCAAAAAACTTGTAAAACCCATTTCAGTGGGTTTTTTAAACATTTTCACAGTATACACAACCAATAACATTTGAACATTTTTATCTCCACCACCACCACCACCACATCAGCCTATATTAGTCCACTGCTGGACATAGGCCTCCCCTAATAAAGGGGGATATGCCCATAATTCCCACGCTGGGCATGCGGGTTGGGGATCGCAGAGCACAACTTCTCGCACCACTGACGATGGCACATCTATTTTTATCTCAAGAAGGATAAATTGGTCAATCTTTACAACACAAACAAAAAATCTAGATCATAAGACGTCATTTTTTTTGCTTGTTTTTAATTTTTGATAATCATGCACTGTTAATAATCATGCACTGGATAACAGTGCATGATTATCAAAAATTAAAAACAGTCATAAACTATTCAAATCTGTATACTGATAAAATCATTCATATGAGTATGTGATTCCGGAGTAAAATCGTGTATACGTTTGGATATCAAGCGGTCCAAATTATTAATAAACGGCCACTATAATTTTATTAAATCAGTGACTCTGTACAAACTCGAAAACTTTTTTTTTTTTGCTGGTGATCCTGACCCTTCTTACTTCTTGTTATGAACGTTTGTCTCTTTAATTTTGTTTTTGTATAGATTTTTACTATAATGGTACGTATTTTGTGTTTGTGATCTAGAGATTTAAATTAAATGTTTATTGTAACCTAGTGAAGTGTGTTTTTTGCGATGCAAATAATATACCAAATTTTTAAAACTCAAGTCTCACCCTGCAAGGTGTCATGTAGAATCCTTATTTATTAGTAAAGCACTTGATAGAAGCAGTGGTATTTGCTCTACATTGGGATACCTCTATCTCCAGGCTCTTTAAAAAATAAATTATTTGCTATGAGAATAAATAAATTAATTTAGTTTTTTAGCCTATAATTATAATTTCAACCTGCATGTTTTTTTTTAAATTCTGTGGAATCGTAGTTTTGCTTTACTTTTCATAATCATAATTATAATAATGTCATTTAGACAACATTTAAACTGTGATTGCAGTTGAGATTGATTTATAAGGGCCGGTGCTTTAAGTTGCATTTTTTACGTACTGAACCGGTTTAAATAGTTTTTGTTATATAAGTTATGTAAACATAGTTCTCTCCTTTATGAAAGTGATTTATTTTTTAAATTTATTTTTGATTTGTTCTTTAGTTATTGTAATTATCCGTTTTGTTCTTAATAATTAAGTTGGCGTGAGTACAATAAAGAGTTTTCTTTCTTCTATCAGCTCATAAAATAGCCAAATATATGAACTGCACAAAAATTATTACATTTACCAGGTCCCATGAAAAATGAATTCAGGGATTATTACACTTACTACGCTAAAGGAAACGGATTATGAATGTAAGAATGTAATGATTGAAATGAATTTATTTTGCTATATCGAAAGGACTCAAGGTGTATGTGTGTGACTATTTACCAAGAGTAACACAGGATAGGCAGGCATATTAGATACAATCAGACCCGGATGTCGAACTTTTGTCCCTCCCTCAATACAAAGAATGTCAAATAAAGTTATTGTTTCTTTCATCTTTGGAACCCCAGCCAGCCCCACCGGCCCGTGGTACACACTGCTATCAAAAACGTGGCTTTGGCTGCCGGTTGATAGCGCAGTGGAACATCCCCACAGCTGAATTCATTGACCACCGGCGGGCAGGGGTTCCAACTTCCGTCTTCCCCACCCAAGCCAACCTCACCTGCCCGTGGTGCACCCTGCCAGCAAACAAACGGGGCTCTGGCGATCGGCTGATTGCGGCATATTGCAGCTTAACACTGAGACAGCTAAATACCCTGGTTGCCGACGGGCAGCAGCGTCAGTGGTGCGAGAAGCTGTGCCTTACGATCCCCAACCAACATGCTCAATTTTGCTTTTGTTGATAAATAAAATGTCTATTGTGCCTATTTAGTGAGTTGATAGGCTTTCTCATTTTAGAAACTTCATCAAATTCCGTTACAAACATCCAGACAGACAAAATCTTCCGACCCAAATTTTTTTTTCGGTTTTAGCTTTTTATGCACTTACACTTACTGAAACTTGGAGGGTGTGTCCTTTGTATGACGTAGGCATTCTGTAAGAAAATATTTTCCGAAATTCTACCCTTAAGGGGGTGAAAAAATGGGGCAATGTTTGTATGGGACAACGTGATTCCCCGGTCCAATCTATTTCAAATTTTGCATAAACATCCTTTTATTTAATTGTTTGAAGATGTGTTTCGTATTTTATTGAAACTCATCGCGTAATGAGGTTAAAAGGGGGTAGAAAAATATTTTGGGGGAGATATGCATCGAATTTGTTAGGCATATTCTTAAGTGCTTTTGATTTAATTTAATTTCATTTTGACACATGTTTGTATACTCGATGAGACTCAATCCGATCTCTTTAAAATTGAAATGTCAATTAAAAGAGAATAATGGCGTTACTAATAAGAATCTGTTAAGCGCTAAACTATTTTCATCTCTTACCATTGGATAATGACAAACAGTGAAAGAAGTAAGTAAGTAAGTACACTAAGAAGTATTTGTATAAGAGACATGAACTCCTTAGATTTTAGGATAAAGTCCCATTTTTTCAGAGTTTTGTTGACATCGTAGTTCAGACTATTTTGTGTTTCAGATTACATTGGTATTTGTTGTAAGTTCGTATGTATGTTTGTTCGAGCATATTTCTCAAACCGTTGATCCAATCTACATTCAATTTAGTAGGTCAATAGTTTGTATTAGAAAGTTTTGCAATATCAGACAGGCGTTCATCAAGATATGCAGTCCTAAAAGGGCCTAAAACAATTAAACATAATGTAAATATATTGATTGGCAGCGGAAGTGGGAGTGGGAATGGGAACGCAAACCGGAACGCACCCGGACCTAACCTAGTAATGTAGGTAACGTAGGTTGGTACCTACTTTTTATTCCGTTCATAGTTAGGCGTTCATAGTTATTATAAAATAATCATGTTCGGGAAACATTTTACATTTATTTATTTATTTACACACGAACTTTAAAAAGTGTTTACATGCAAATGAAGTTGCGGTTGGGTTAGCTAGTTATACGTAAAAAATACACAGTCCTTTTTAGGGTGACGTTAACGAACCGGTGAAACGAACCCTTATGGTGCCGCTTTGTCCATCCGTCTGTCACAACTGATTATTTCAGGAACTATGGGAATCGAACCCGCAACCTTCTGCGTCTCAGGCGGACCTTCGCTCACTGCGCCACAGAGGCTGTCAAATATGGTATATAGGTATTGAGGTACATAATTTTATGATTATAAAACACTATGTTGTGTTCATTGTTAATGAATTATTCGGAAAACGAGCCTATAAAATTATTGGCACTATTTTCGAATTACAAATGAAGGTACCTTCTTGTATTTTTATCGTAACATTTGACATTTGTATTTTTAAAGTGATGAAACATTATATGATAATGATAATCGACGTCAACACGCAAAAAACTGGTAAAACCCATTTAGGGGGTATCGCCGGGGTCTTTTAAACATTTCCACAATAAACACAAGCATTAACTATTGAACATTCTTATCTTAAGAATGATTAGTTTGTGAATCTTGACAAAACAAACAAAAAACCTAAAACCTAAAACGACACACTTTCTATCTTCCGCCCGCGGCTTCGCTTGCATGGTACCCGGATATAAAGTTTTGGCGTGGAGGACATCTTCTTCTTCCTCTTATTGTTCATTGCCGAAGGTCGTGCCCATTCTGGAAGATTTCTATTAGGTACTGATGAGCTGCTTCCATGCTGTTCTGTCTTCAGCTTGCCTCAAGGCGGCAGTCAAAGGGAGCCCCGTCAGCGCCTTGACTTGGTGAGACCAACGGCTGGATGATCATCCGCGAGGTCTCTTTCAATCTATCTTTCCCACAAACTTTTTTTTTTCTTTTTTGGAGGTGGCCGGCCAAAGTACCTATGGACTCGTTGGTAACAAATAGCGGACATTCCGGCGGTGAAGGACATATAGGTGATAATAATGTTCTTTATGCCAAAAGTAGTCAAACAAATAGATTTTTATGTGTCCCAAAAAAGTGGGGGTGTGGTGTGGGTTTACACTTAAAATACCAAAAAAATGAGACGAATAGAGTTGAGTTTTTGCATTTTGCATTTGTTTTATTTGTTTGTTTGTTGTTTGGATATCTACAGATATGCAAATTTATTATTAGGTAGATAAAGGCAATCCAAATTATTATTTACATCTACACTAATATTATAAAGAGCAAAAAACTTGTATTTTCGTGTGTGTGTGTGTATGTTTGTAATGAATAAACTCAAAAACTACTGTGCCGATTTCAAAAATTCTTAAGCTACATTCACCTTGAGTAACATAGGCTACATTTATTGCTAGAAAAGATTAGGATCCTTAATAAAACTTAAGTAACATAACCCAAGGTGTAAAAAAGTGCCCTAACCCGTGCGAAGCCGGGACGGGCCGCTAGCTAAATTATATTTAGTCTCAAACTAACTTTGTCTGGTAAGGTCTGGTAAGGTAAGGTGTCTGATAAAATAAATTATTTGTAGTACAATAATATTAATAAAATAGATATAGCTAAAAAATATTAATAAGTAGTTATAATTAAGTATTTTCCTAGGATATTCTTGGAAGAAATGTCAATTTGTTAATAAATAAACGATAATTTTTGCGCAGCGATAGCACTCGGTCAAAGGTGCTACTCATACCCGCGTAATTTAGTATTTATCTAGTAAAGATGACTCTACGAATCATTATATAAATTGGTTTATAATGTAATTCTGCTCATTCTGTTTCTAATAATTGAAATTAATACATGTTAAAATGTTGTTTTTATCTTATTTTGTTCAAATAATACTACTTTGTGTTACGTGTGTTTTTTGCGATGCAAATTATATACCAGAATTTTGGAGCTCAGGTCGCGTCCGGGAAGGTATCATGTAAAACTCATAATTATTATTTAAGTACTTGATAGAGAGTGGCTTTTGCTCTGCAGTGTAATACAGTGTCGCCAGGCTCAATATAATAAAAAAAATGTGATGGGATAAAATATATTTAGGTTTTTTTTTATAGTTTTAAAGTGCAGGTTTCTTACAAATTCTGCGGGGTCGTAGTTTTTCTTTACTTTATTATAATTTAATAATGATTTTATCAATGTCATTTACGGCCGATTTCTATATTATACCGTTACCGATTACGCCTCGTTTTCCCTTGAAAAACTGTCAAAAATTAACAACGAGGCGTCGAAAATTGGACAGTTTTTCAGGGGAAAACGAGGCGTAATCGGTAACGGTATAATATAGGAACCGGCCATAAGACAATATAAGTTTGTGATCACAGTTGAGATTGGTTTATAAGGGCCGATGCTTTTCACGTGTTGGTCCAGTTTTTATAATTTTTTTATGAAGAAAGATATGTAAACATAGTTTATTCCTTTTTGAAAAGCCACATGCTGGACTGTCTTATCGCTTAGAGTTAACATAGCTCTAAGACAGTCCATTGCACTTTCATTATTGTAATTATCCGTATTGTTCTATATGTTTGAGTTAATTTGAGTACAATAAAGAGTTTATTAACTATTAGCTCATTAAATATTAAAAATATTTCACATAATCAACCTAACCAAAATTATTACATTTATCAGGCCCCATGAGATTTGAATTCAGAGATGATTACACTTACTACTTCAAAGGAAACGGATGGTTCAAGTTGCATAGAATGCCAACAAACTGGCAAACAGCCAGGCTTATTTGTCACTATGAAGGTAAGAATGTAATGATTGAAATGAACAGATTTTGCTACATCAAAAGAACTAGGCTCAAGGTGTATGTGGTGCCACTTGCCATACATAGTCAGACACATTTATTTGGCGTAGCTCCATAGCTTATACTTCTCTAGGTAAAAATAATAACACAGGAAAGGCATTTTTTATGGTATTTGAAGATGAAAAAAGCACATGATCCACCTGATGTTAAGTGGTAACTATTACCTATCACAAAGCATTGCATCGTAGATCACGTTTTTTCGGATCGTGCTCTACGATGCAAAGCCCTGCATCCATCAACTTGAGGCATGAAGATGTTAAGCCTCTTGTGCCTGTAATTTCACCGACACCCACAACCTTCAAACCGAAACACAGCAGAGCTGCTTCACGGCTGAAATAGACTATAGGTGGCAGAACTTACTTCCACGGACGACCCTACAAAGAACTCTACTACTAATAAAACTATATTAGACGTGTTTTTGTAAGAAATGTCTAAATTACTAATTGGAAGCCCTTATGAAATAAATAATGAATCATTTGAACATTTGACTAACCTTTAAAAAACAGAGCTTCTCCTTCCTCTTCTTCTTTTCTCCTAATTGCTCTTCACTACTGGAGGTTTACCATCAGCTCTGTAACAGTTTATGTCAAAGGTTTCAAAACATAGCTACGTTTAACACTTTGAGTGGTGCATAACACAACTGTGGAACTGTAGTAGCAGTCCGTGCTCGTCCTCGCAGTCATCATGTTAACTAATCCGAGTTCAACGGTTTATGTAAATTTCAGGCGCTGAGTTAGCATCGCCCCTAAATGCTGATATGCTGGATACCATATGGTATTTAATTAACAACTCTAAGCCGAGACTGAAGCTGTACTTTTCTGGAGTTCATTCGACTTTTGGAAACGGCGCCTACCAGTCCATAGACGGTTAGTTAAATTTTTGCATCAATCAGTCAAAGCAAATCATAATTAACTAGTTAGCTAACTTTTAGCAAGTTTTGCAATATTTTCCTAAGAAACGGTTATTTTTAGGAACACCTTTGGAAAAGCTGCATATACCGAAATGGGGGGTCAATGAACCCAACAACTTTGCAGGCCTTCAACAATGCTTAGTGTACGCTGAACCAGACGAGATTTGGGATTACGACTGCACTACAGAAGATCTGAATGCCCAATACCCTTACATATGCTACAGAAAGTACTCGGTACTTGATGAGCTAACTGAATGCGGAACAATTGACAAAGGTACCTTGAATAAAATAAAAAACTGATCTCACGTCACCATCATGACTTTGTTTTTATAAAAATTATATTTTAAAAAAATTATTTTATAAAAATATTGTCCCTTGGCGAGGACTTTCCATGAAGTCTATCAGTGGAAACTCTAATTTAGAATCAGAGTTCACTTTTTGTCAATGGTGGTTACTAAACTTGTTTGCGAGACAAAAATAAATTGGAGAAGACTTGAACAGCAATTTTTAAGTATCAACCTTATCACCATCCTTATCATCATGAGCCCATAGCAGTCCACTGCTGTAAATAGGTGTTTTGTTACATAGGCTTTCCCCTATGTTAATGATCACCAATGGCGCTCTGTCCTCAGCTCGCCGCATCTAGCTTCTACCAATAGCCTTTTGCAAATCGTCACTTCACCTACCCGGAGGGCGTCCTACTTTAGCTGAGTATCAACCTATTAAAGTAAAAAATGATAAACTCTTCTGTTGAGCTATGCTACGCTACGAGTGCAGCCGTGGCTTATACGTCATTTCTAGTATAATACTACATATGTGCAAATTAGCTCAATTTGTTTAGTAGTTTTGGCGTGAAGGAGGATAGAACCACTTGCATCTCGTATATCACATCACACATGTCACATATCGCATCATTTTTACAAACTTTTCCCTGTATGGTTTGCAGGATATAAACTGGATCTAAGCACGGGAAATTGCTACAAGCTTCACAAACAGGAAGTTACCTGGGAGATAGCGCATAAGATCTGTCTCGCAGAAGGCGGCCATCTTGCCATCATCAATAGCAATTATGAGGCAGACCTTTTAACAAATCTTACTGGCACAGGCTTACCCTATATTACAACTTCAATAGGCGTCCGTCTTTGGGGAGAAGATGGTATTTGGTGGACAATACACGGTAAGAAGAACATTGTCTAAGCAACATCTATATTGCTTTTTATTTTTTCTTGGTTCAAAGCTTATATTATAAAAGAGAAAAAGATGAAAAGAAAGATGAAGTCTTAAAATTCACTATGTTCTGAATGAACATCAACTCGTACGACTGATCTCTACTTTCTTATGTCCATATATCATTAGCTGGAAAGGGATGCATACTCTCTCGTGACTTTTAGCGCATTATAACGAAACTGCATAGAACCTTATTCGAGTGCCCTGGTACGATTTTCTTTTTGGACTCATTTGAAGTCGCATTGAGAGAAGTATGCATCCCTATCTAGCTGATGATATTGGACACGAGAAAGTAGAGATCAGCCGCATGAGTTGATGTTCAGAGCATGAATGAGTTTTAAGATTGCTTCTATGCTTTTGTCGTAGTTCTTTGGTTCAAAGTGATTTTAGGATTATAATGACTATAGTGGTTTTAACCATTGACTGTGACTTTTATTTTTTCCCACGGCTTTGCTCTCGTGGTGCCTTTAAAATGAGTAGCTTAACCAGCTAGACGAGGAATAACATCAAAGCTTTCACCTTAATTAACCAGCCGTGCACCAATGGATTTTTCGTTTCGAAAAATTTATGTGCGCATTACCACGAGCTCGATACGGTGAAGGAAAACATCGTGAGGAAACCGGCATGCCGTTGAACTAAAAAGTTCCAAAAGTATGTGCTAGGTTAGTGTTCTAATAAAAAGCGGCGATGGGCTTGCAACCTGTCACGTGAAATTCTAGTTGCTTGCAAAAAGTAGGCATGTATCGAACGTAATGTTTGGACTTGCCTCTGACTACCCCCATTAAGGTATCCTCAGTATATTTGCGTACTGAGCAATATCTGAAGATATTCATAATGGGGAAAACAGTCGTGAAGTCTTATATTTACTTTAGCTTTGATATAAATTGTTTGTTACTTTTTGGCCGGGAGAATGTACGGAATAACGCACGATAGGTAGGTAAAGTCATCGAACTAGGTCAGCTGTAAACTACCTACTCACACAAGTACATTTTGCTGCAAATGCATACATTTTGTTATTACTTTATCGTAATTAAATTCAGTGTCAAACTAGCACTCGTGGGTTTGATTCGTTCTATATCCTTCCCACTACTAAACATCTTAAAACTGTAAGACGCTACAATGTTTGTTTTTTGTTTGTAAAACTACAGTGCGTTTCAGTTCAATCAGTTCGGTAGTTTTCTGGCCTATGAGATCAACACATCCTTATCAAACTTTCGTCATTAAAATAAGTAGGAGAGTAGGATTATGTTAAAACCCAATGCTGAACATAGTTCGACCCTGGCTGCAAACAGTGGACCACGAAGATTCTATGACGAACCGTTTCAAATCCATATCTAGATACATCACCGCATCCTAATTTCACCCACTGCTGGGTATCCCTCAACTTTTGCTCTCCCGAGGGATCAGGCTATCCATCAAGATCTACAACGAGTTAATTAGTAAGAATATTTTCAGGTCAAACTTTAGAACAAGCTGGGTTCGAGAAGTGGGAAAGAAAACCGGCCTTCCGGAGCAAGGATTCTTGTGGAGGATTTAGAAATGGAATGCTTCTAAAAATTGGTTGCGACGAACCAGCTGCGTTTATATGTGAGAAGCCTGTGGACTCACTGACAAATTTATCTGCTGAATAATTTGAATTTTGAAGAATTTGAAGAAGTTCTGTCGAATTAAAAAAAATATACCATTATTTTAATAATTTTAAAACATATATTTTGTAAATTTTAACATGTAGAATTTTGTTTTTAGAAGGCCAAGATACAAGCTTTTAGTTTAGTTTGGTTCTTTATTGGTATCCTTGGGAATTCAAATAGTCACAGTAACCTTCTTTTTGTGATGTAGTTTTGCTATTTATCTTTTTGAAAATAAAATTATTTATCTATTCATTATGTTTTACTAGCTGCGCCCCGCGGCTTCGCCGAGGTAATTTAAATGTCAAAACGTGTTTCATTATTTACATAAAGGTTTATTTTTACCATATTTTGCGCGGAATAAAAAGTACCGACATATTATTATTGCATTACCTAGCCGTACCCGTTCCCGTTCCCGTTCCCGCTCCGTTTCGCGTTGGTCACCAATTCAACAGCCGGTTAAGTTTGATGAATTTTAATAAACCTACCTAACTTGAGAAATGATTGGTTACCCGTACAAACTTTCATTCCTTATCATACCCTGATAAAGTTTTCGGTTCAAAAAGTAGCAAATGTACTTTTAAGGGTCCCTTCTGCAAAGTTTATTAAAATTGATAACCTATAACTGGCTTAGAGGTTGAATTGCGAAAAATCCTGAAACGGTCATTTATTTTAAGAGGAGAGATTCTGTGCAAAGTTTTAGGTCGATTAGTAAACTTTTTTTTGTTCTCCATACAAATTTTTTGCCACCTCCCTTTACCACATTAGAGATCAATTTTTCAAAATTAGATTAGCTTATGTATAATTCTAGAACCTAAACTAACTACATACCAAATTTCATCTAAATATGTTATTATTGTGGTTACGGATATACGTGGTAATAAACAATTACACAGACTTTTGATCCCCAAACAAATTTTGCCACTCCCGTTGATCACTTAAGGGGTTGAATTGCGAAAAATCCTGAAACACGTATTCCTTTTTTTTTAGGGTAGAGTCTCTGTGCAACATTTCAAGTCGATTGGTTAAGATTGTTTTTGTTCCTCATACAAACTTTGCCAAACCCGTTTACCACTTTAGAGGTTAATTTTTAAAATTTGATTAGCATAATGGTTATTCTGGCACCGTTCGGTTTCGTGGTTATGGAGATACGTAGTAACAAATATTCACACAGTCTTTCGCATTTATGATATTACTAGCTGCGCCCCGGGGCTTCCCCCGCGTGCAAATGTATGTGTGTAGCGCGAACGCTTTATGTAAGTAGATACGCCTTACCCAATCCTACTTACTTCCCTATCTACGCCTACGGCTGGAACGGTCATGCTCTCTAGCGTGCTATCTATAATTAGTAATAGGTACTGGAGCCTGGCATAACAACAGTACAGCAGAGAGAGCCGGTCGAACCGACCAAACAGAGAGCGCGCCGCCGACGCCGTGCCGCGCTGCAGGCGATGGTGGCGCCGCGCGTCTCTGTGGCTCTCTTGCTGTACGGCTGGCCCAGGCCCATCATTATGTGTACGGTTTCACCATACATTTTGGTAATTTGCGCGCGCTGCGATTTACTTTGCATCGCACGCGCTGCATCTTTTACGGAAACAAATAATTTAGAGCATTTAACATTCAGTACGTGACCTACTCGCGCCAGAGACACTACCAAGGAAAGATTTGCCACCTTTACCTTGTAATTAACATAACTTTGAATACACTAACTTTACTTGTGAATCTGGTGTTTACGTGCTCAATCTAACTAGCTAAACCTCTATGAACTATCAGTGAAACGTTGGTGCCGTGTAAGGGAAACAACTATCAACCTACGTAGCATCTTCTCCATGTAAGGTCGGAGGGTGGAAACAAGCAGCCCTTAGCCCTTACATTTTGGTCCTTCGAGGAAACAAGGTATTTATGCTTTTTTGTATTTCTTGACGATAGCGAATCGGTTGAATTGGCCTCCCACCAGCGGGAATCACCAGTAAAATTGAGAAGGCGCACATATTGTCATATAAGTACGGGAAGCTGAATACCTATACCGACCAGAAGTCCACAGAAACTCTGTCGTCTTCTCGTCGTGAACCAGCACTGCTCTCCTCTGTCACCGTAAACTACGTGGCCGAGCTAGAAGCTAACTAACAACATAGATTGTTCTGTCACCGTCAGCTACGTGGCCAATCTAGAAACTACCTAACATTAACATCCATTGTTCCGTCACCATCAACTACGTGCCGAAGCGATCTAACTCTCTAATCTCTTTACTACATAAATAAGACTTTCGATAACATGGAAGTACTAAAATTACAAGAGGAGTGCTTCAACAACATCAAAAATCTTTGTTCTAACTATGCCAAAGATAGTAAATCTAGGAAGACGGAAGATTATCTTCGTATTCGACTCCAGTCCCTCGAAAATCAATGGCGGGACTTCGAGAGGCGTCATATGACTCTCCTTGAAGCTATTGAGGATAAGACTCATAGTTACTTTACGGAAGATGTTTTCACCAAAACTCAGAAACTCTATCAGAAAACGAAGAATGATATGGATGGCTTATTGAATCAACTACATGAATGCAAAACTGTAAAATTTGACTTAAGCGGTACCGTTGAAGAAACCACCGATGAACATTTGAAAACTTTATTAACACGACAAGAGTGTAACTTCAAGGCGCTTGATCGTGCGATGTCTAAAGTTAACTTAAACACTATGACAGAGAAATGGGAGTTGGATGATCATCTGTCTATTTTGAAGTCTAAGTGGGACGTGATCGACAAACTTCATTGGGAGTTGGAGGCCGTACTGAAAGGCTCTGACATCACCTACTACAATATATTTGTGTCGATAGAGGATAAGTACGATGAACTGAAGAGAAACATAAACTCTAAGATTTGGTCGACAGTGCATTATCAACAATCTGCACCAAGAATTGAGGTTCCCGAATTTTCCGGCAGTTACTCAAAGTGGATTTCTTTCAAAGATCTCTTTCTAGAAACCATCCATAACAACCCAATGATCAACAAGGCTCAGAAAATGCAACACCTTAAGACGAAATTGCGCGGAGAGGCTGAGCGATTGGTACAACATCTTCACATCAGTGCTGAAAACTATAGCTCTTGTTGGGACATACTGTCTCAACGCTACGATAACCATCGTCTTCAGTTCACCTCTTTTGTTAACATAATGCTCAATTCACCCGTTATCAGCCAACCTGATAGCCAAGCCTTGAAGAAGTTGCATGATGTCATCACTGAATGTATGAACGGATTAACGAACATTGGATTGAACACATCTACTTGGGACCCACTTATCGTCCATCTCATGTCGCAGAAACTTGACGCCACCACATACACAGACTACATGAAAGATCTACAAGATCATAGAGAGCTACCACATTTGGATCAGTTTCTTTTCTTTATAGAAAGCAAATTCATGGCTTACGAAGGCATGAAAACTGCTAAGAAAGAAGTACCAAAACTAACATCTGCTTCCCAAAAATCTACCAACCAACATTATTCCCACAAGAAAAATAACTATGAGTTTCAGAGAAAACATTCAAAAACATTACATACTGCTTTTATTACGTGCCCTCACTGTGAAAAAAGACATGTGCTGATGCATTGTCCTAGATTCATCGACATGGATACAACACAACGAAACAACCTTGTAACAAAATTGCATTTATGTAAAAATTGTTTATTTAGTCACGGCGACGCAGACTGCTCGTCAGCAAAAACTTGCAAAGAATGCAACAAGAGACACCACACTATGTTACATAATAATAAGGTAACTCCTTCGGCATCAACTTCATCTCAACAAAGCTCCAATCATCTCGCTAATAATGACTTGGAGATACTTCTTACAACGGTTCAACTTAAGATAAAATCTGCAAGTGGAACTTACGTCACACTTCGTGCTCTCCTAGATCAAGGTTCACAAGTGAACTTGATCACTGAACAAGCCGCTCAACTACTTCGATTGCCTAGAAAACGGATGAGCGCCACAATATCGGGAGTTGGAGCGCTTTCAGGAGACTGCAAAGGACGTCTGCAACTAAACTGCCAGTCGATACATTCCGACTATGCGTTTGAAACTCAAGCGCTCATTTTGAAAAAACTTACAAATAACTTACCTAACTCATCCTTTAATACGCCAAACTGGCCACACTTAGAAAACTTAAAGCTCGCTGACCCTGACTTCAACAAATCTCGCCCGGTCGATCTACTGCTTGGAGCTGATGTATACTCGAATGTTATCCTTGAGGGAGTCCTGAAAGGAAGTCAACATGCTCCTGTTGCACAACAAACGCACTTAGGATGGATTCTGTGTGGCAAAATGAAAACTTTCAATTGTCATGCCGTTCTAGTGGACCTCAACAGCATTAGCAAGTTCTGGGAACACGAGGATATCACTCAGGACAGCAAGGACGACATCTCCAAGGACGATCAGTGCGAAGAATACTATTCAAAAACAGTACAGCGAAGTTCAGATGGAAAATATATTGTGAAAATGCCTTTTGTTCCAAATTACGAAGAAAATATAGGCAATTCCCGATCTATTGCCGTCTCACAATTTTTACAGCTTGAAAAACGGCTCGAAAGAAACGCGAAACTCGCTCGTATGTACAGAGACTTTATAAAAGAGTACACAGAACTTAAGCATATGGCACCAGCGCCCTTAATCACAACTAAACCAGAATGCTATCTACCACATCACGGCGTTCTACGGGAGCATTCAACTACAACAAAACTTAGAGTGGTGTTCAACGCTTCTCAAAAAACATCAACCGGTCTTAGTCTCAATCACTTACAAGAGAAGGGCCCTAACATGCAGAAAAACATTCAAGCTCTTATTCTGAAATGGCGGTCCTACAGATACGCCTACACTGCAGACATAGAGAAAATGTACCGCTGTATCTGGATCACAGATGAACAACAGCAACTGCAAAAGATCATCTGGCGAAACGCGCCCTCAGAAAAACTGAAAGATTATGTCCTATGTACAGTGACATATGGCATGAAGAGTGCACCATGGCTCGCGATGAGAACATTGAAACAGCTTGCCATAGACGACGGTCACATGCACCCCGAAGCTGCTCAAACGCTACAAGAGGAGTTCTATGTTGATGATTTAATTAGCGGCCACAACACTATCTCCGAAGCTCAACAACTACAATCGTCGCTCATTAACTTACTTAAAGGCGCCGGTATGAACTTGCGGAAATGGTCGTCTAATAATAAGGCTTTACTAAAAAACTTGAGTAATGATCAAATATCAACAGAACAAATATTTGACTTTAAACATGAAGATACAAAAAAGACTCTTGGACTCGGTTGGAACACTACAAATGATACATTTACATTCTACTGGGACTTAGAAGAAAAACCGCGGCAACAACTAACTAAACGCCATCTTCTATCTGAGATCTCGAAGCTGTATGACCCGTTGGGGTGGTTGGCGCCAATAACTGTGGCTGCCAAACTGCTATTTCAGAGGGTCTGGACAAGTAAACTTGCTTGGGATGAAACTTTACCTACTGAGTTACAGCAAGAGTGGGTCAAACTGAAAACCGACCTTCGTCAAATCAAAACAATTAAACTAAACAGATGGCTGGGCTGGACGCACGGGCCTATTGACCTACTATGTTTTTGCGACGCAAGCGAAAAAGCATACTCGTGCGTAATCTACAGCCGTGTTACTAACGAAGGCGTACCTACAATAAATCTACTTGCAGCTAAGACTAGGGTTGCCCCGCTGGCGCAAAAGATTACGCTGCCTCGTATGGAACTCTGTGGTGCCCTTCTATTGTCACAACTAGCAGAAAAAGCGGTTTTAGCTTTTAAAGGACACACCGTAACTATACAGGCTTGGAGTGACTCCCAAGTTGTGATCGCCTGGCTGCAGGGAGATATTACAAGATGGGAAAGATACATTGCCAACAGGGTGAGTAAGATCAAACAGGTCATTCCGGCTGAAAACTGGCGCTACGTGAAATCGGAGCTCAACCCCGCTGACTGTGCATCACGAGGAATGTACGCAACAAAACTATTTAATTTCGACCTTTGGTGGAAAGGACCTGACTTTATACAGACTTTTGAAAACCAGAAAGTACCAATGTGTCTACATACAACTAACAAAGGACTCAAGCCAACGGTGACAGCCCTACGCAAAACTCACGAGACACATTTTATCGACGAACTTATAAACAAATGCAGTTCATTATCTCGCATAATACGTGTGACGGCATGGATACGACGCTTTAGTATAAGTGTACTCAATGGCTCGAAATTTGACACTAACTACCTAACTACCAGCGAATTGACTACTGCGAATGAACTTATATTAAAACATTTTCAACAAATAGACTTCGAACAAGAATACAAACAACTTTTTAAAAAACAAACGGTTTGTAATAAAAGTCCTTTATGCAAACTTAACCCTTATTTGGACGAAAGGGGCATCATTCGTGTTGGTGGTCGCCTTAAAAACTCCAGCTTGCCTTTCCAGATGAAAAATCCTATAATTTTGTCAAGAAATGGAAGACTGACGCAACTAGTCATAGAACAAGCACATGACAGGGTACTACATGGAGGCGCGCGACTGACGTTAGCCTACATAAGACAGCGGTACTGGATCGTTGGCGGCAACAGAGCAGTTAAAACAAGACTTCGTCAATGCATCCGCTGTCACCGTCATAAGCCAACCGAAACTTACCAACTCCTAGGCGACCTACCACAACAAAGAGCACAACCTTCCAGACCTTTTACGCATTCTGGCGTCGACTTCACAGGCCATGTGGAAGTCAAACTGAACAAAGGAAGAGGTGTGAAAACGTCCAAAGGCTACATTGCAATCTTCGTGTGTATGGCAACAAAAGCTGTGCACATTGAACTCGTATCGGACCTCACTACAGAAACATTCTTAGCGGCATTCCAACGAATGTGCGCGCGGCGCGGCACTCCAAAGCACGTCTACTCCGACTGCGGCACCAACTTCATCGGAGCTGCCAAGGTGTTACGCAAAGAGTTTGAAGAGTTCAGACAAGTCCTATCACCAGAATTCTTCACCGAAATCGGAAAACTCGAAGTTGAATGGCATTTTAATGCTCCTGCTTGGCCAAGCGCAGGCGGGCTCTGGGAAGCTGCAGTAAAGTCCTTAAAATACCATCTACGACGTGTTCTAGGCGAACAAAAACTCACCTACGAAGAGTTTACAACACTCCTCACGAAGATTGAAGCCTGCATGAACTCCCGGCCCTTATGTCCACTAACGGAAGACCCGGAGGAATTCTACAACTACCTAACACCTGGACACTTTCTTACCGGCAGCCCAATACTCACTCTACCTCTTTCGGACTATAGCGACATCAAAACTATCGACATTCGTAGACGATGGCAATTAACTGAGAACATGCTACAACAGTTTTGGAAAAGCTGGTCTAACGAATATCTAATTCAACTACAAAGTCGCAGTAAATGGAAAAAACCAATGAAAAACATTCAACAGGGTGACATCGTCTTGATAAAGGATGATAACATGCCTCCCGGAAAATGGGCGATGGGGCGGGTCATAGAACTTCATCCAGGTTCCGACGGCCGTGTACGAGTAACAACTGTTAAAACCCAATCAGGCATACTTAAACGTCCCGTCGTGAAACTTTCACCCCTCCCTATAGAAACGGAGAATCCACAACAACTGAGAGATGAAGAGGGCGAAACGTCGTCGACTGAACCAAAACAAAACGCGTCAAACTCTTACAAAACAAAAAAGACCGCCAGTAACACATTTATAACCCTATTGGTAACATTGTTTACATTAGTAACCGGAGTACATAGCGCCGGTAGTGGCACGCGACCAAGCGCTCATATTACAAGCTTTGAGTCCGACCGGCCAGTTTATTATGATGCGCTCGGCAAAATGCAAACAATACATGATGAGTGGACACTTCTTATGTACTATAACTTAACTAACTATTGGGATAGTATACAACGTGTAGAAAACTATCTTCAGAACTTAATTGACCTTTGTCACAAAACTGACCCGAGATATTGTGAAACGACACTTGGACAATTATCTCATGAAATGGAACTTCTGCGACACTACAACAGCATTTTACTAACTCCTCATCAACACATGAGCGGCCGCAAGAAGAGAGGGCTGATCAACGGCATCGGCTCCATCGCCAACAGCCTTTTCGGTGTTCTTGATCAAGACTTTGCCGACAAGTACCACCAAGACATCCAAAACATCCAAAATAACCAGAACTACATGCTTGGTCTAATAAAAAACCAAACATCTATTGTGGAACTGGAAAACAAGGTACTAAAGAAAACGGAAGAAAACATTCACAACCAGCTCAACATAGTTGAAAGGTTCATGAACGAAACTAACTCTAATCTAGCAAAGGTTGAGTCAACCATGGAGATCATTATGGCATCGAGCTATTTCAATTCTGCATCATTATCCACTTATCTACTACTCAAAAACTTGAGAGAAATGCAAGAACTACTGTTTGATACACTAACCAATGTCTACAAAGGACACATGGATGTACATTTACTGACGCCGGTGAACCTAGTGGAACAACTAAGTATCATAGCTGGAAGCCTTCCAAAGAGATTAGCACTGCCATTAGAAAACGTCAAGAAAGATATCTTAGATATTTACAAGATACTCTATGTGAAGGCTCGAGTTACATCTAGCTACTTTTTATTTGAAGTCCACATCCCACTAACAACCGATGAAGATTTCCTGTTATACAAAGTTACTCCAATACCCATGAGAAACCAGACAGAATTCGCCATCATACAACTTCAGTCTCAGTACATTGCGGTAAACTTTAAGAAGAACTCCTACATCTCACCAACTGAAAAGGAGATAAAGCAGTGTACTGTTATGAAACAAGATTATTTGGTATGTAATGAAAACATGCCAATTTACAGCTTCGAAAGCAAGAACGCTTCATGTGAGGCAAAACTTCTTAGTCATAGGTCAAACGCCCCCTGTGACATCAGAAAAACGTCATGCAGTGACGTATGGGTCGAGTTACATTCGCCTAACACCTGGCTGGCTATTTGTTGCGGAGCTTGCACTTTGCGCACAATATGCGAGAATGACGTTAGTTCTTTTGTCATGACTTCATCTGGCCTTGTAACTCTAAAGCAAGGATGCTTGTTGCAATCCAACGACTTCACAATCTACTCACGCAACGAGTACAACACAAACATGAAGATGGAGTCTAACATCAATATCCCACTGTTAAACTCAACGGTCAATAACATCGTTAACCTGACCTACCACAAGGTGCCATGGGATATTTTAGAACAAGCGGAGGGTACCCAGGACATTGACAGACGACTCCTGTATCAAAGGGAAAGAGAAATCCTCCCTCAAAAAATAACTACTCATGACATACATCAATATGCGATTTGCTACCTTCTACTTGTAATCGTAATCATCATCATCATCGTCTGGGTAGTCACGAAATACCAATCCAACAAACAGGCCAAGAGCAAACAAGAACGCTCGAGAGAGCCACGCATCGAAGTCATAGAGCTTCAACCATGCTCCAAGCAAGGTAGGGTCGAACCGACCGCGCACGACCAGGCAGCATCCCTGGCAATGGAGGCTCCACGGGCACGGCGAGAGCGCCAACCGTCGCCTACCAAGGGCGGAGACAACGTCGCGTTTAACTTCGATGAATAATCTTTCTTGGCTTTGTACTGGCTTATCTTCTCTTGGTAGTCATTTAACTTTAACTTTAAGTAACTTCTTTTGGGGTTGCCAACATGTACGGTTTCACCATACATTTTGGTAATTTGCGCGCGCTGCGATTTACTTTGCATCGCACGCGCTGCATCTTTTACGGAAACAAATAATTTAGAGCATTTAACATTCAGTACGTGACCTACTCGCGCCAGAGACACTACCAAGGAAAGATTTGCCACCTTTACCTTGTAATTAACATAACTTTGAATACACTAACTTTACTTGTGAATCTGGTGTTTACGTGCTCAATCTAACTAGCTAAACCTCTATGAACTATCAGTGAAACGTTGGTGCCGTGTAAGGGAAACAACTATCAACCTACGTAGCATCTTCTCCATGTAAGGTCGGAGGGTGGAAACAAGCAGCCCTTAGCCCTTACATTATGTCTGCTACGGGTTTGAGCTTGAGTGCATACGTGCGTTACGCTGCGATCCTCGCTCCCCGCGTCTCTGCTTACCTACTCAGAAGACATAGCTTTCTTTTGTGTACATTATCTCTGTTTGTTTTTTTATAATTGGCGAACAATAAACTTAATTGGGAAATATAAAACGTGTTTGCTGTTATATGTGTCAAAACGTGTTTCATTATTTACATAAAGGTTTATTTTACCACGTTTTGCGCAGAATAGAGAGTACCAACATATTATCACTGCATTAACTAGCCGTCCCCACTCTCATTCCCTTTTTTGTTCCCGTTCCCGTTCCTGTTCGCGTTGGTCACCAATTCAACAGCCGGTTAAGTATGATGAATTTTTTTAAACCTACCTAACTTGAGAAATGATGAGTTCCCCATACAAACTTGCATGACCTATCATACCCTCTTCAAGTTTTATTTTCGCTACTAAATGTAGCAAATGTACTTTTTAGGGTGATTCGGCGCTATTTATTTATTTTAATTGGAATCTCTGTGCAAAATTTCAAGTATCTTTTTATATTTATTTACTATCCACAAAAGTACAGTAACATTTATTTATAAAAAACACTATAAAACCTGTAAGAGGTTTGTCTAAGTGCGTCTATACACTCACTCAAGCTAAATTACACTAGAAACATTGCAAAATTATTATGTTATTTACTATGTCAATAGGTGAAGATTTTTATGTTCCCCATACAAACTTTGCCACCTCCGTTAACACCCTTAGTGGTTGATTTATGTAAAGCGCTGAAATATACGTTTATTATTTTTTATTATTGAGCCTCTGTGCAAAATTTTGACGTTAATAGGTGAAGATTTATTCGTCCCCCATACAAACTTTGCCACCCCCGTTAACCATCTTAGAGGTTGAATTGCGAAAAATCTTGAAACTGGTGTTCATTTATTTTAAGTAGAAAGTCTCTGTGCAAAATTTCAAGTCGATTGGTAAAGATTTCTTTGTTCGCTATACAAACTTGGCCACCCCCGTTTACCACCTCAGAGGTTAATTTTTCAAAATTTGTTTAGCCCATTTGCTATTCTGGAACCTAAACTATCGCTTCTGGAATCTACATACTTTTCATCAAAATTTGTCGAGTGGGTACGGAGATACTTTGTAACAAACATTCACACAGACTTGTTCGCCATGCAAACTTTGCCACCACTTTGATTTTTATTATTATTATGCATTTATTTGAGATCATCTATACTACATAAAGAACATATAACAACACACAGAACACAAACAATACAGAAAGTACATATATAAAGAGGTAGAATTGTAAGTTTGTATTTATGTTTGTCCGAGCATAACTCTCGAACCGGTGATCCAATCTGCATGAAATTTGGTGATTCGATAATTTGTATTTGAAATTTATGATAGGAAGCATTTGAGTTAAATCCCACCGGGGGCCAGTATGGGGTTCCAAATGGGGCCAAAAAAAATTAAACACTTATAAATATATTTAGTGGGGTATCATGACAAAGGGTTTTGATTGTACATTCAAAAATGGTTTTTATTTTATTTCGAGAATGTATAGTTTTTCAAATAGGTCAAAAATAGAAAAATTAAATAAACATTACAACATGACCTTCCATTTCTTAGAGTTTCGTAGACATCGTAGTTCAGTAAGTTGAAAACGTGGTCAACTAACTTTTGTATTAAATCGACGGCCCAGGTTAGCCTTATGCGGGCGACGAGGTTATTGGATCGCGGTATCAATGCCAGCTGACCCACCTGCAACTTTGTTTACCTTTATTTAATATTTTTGAATAAAACTTACATCATAGACTTCGCTATCCAAACTATCCTAATTAATGTTATAAATGCGAAAGTAAATCTATTGTATGTCTGCTTATTACGGTTTCATGCCTAGATTCAAGATTCAAGATTCAAACGTTTATTTGCTAGAATACATAAAATTAATTTCACAATTAGGTCTTATAGCTATGATAGTACATGTATTCAGCCTGCATGCAGGCATGCAAATATTAATAGAGTGTCGTTACAAATTTAATTATTTAAATATTCATTTAGGCTATAAAAACAATTAATAAGTAACCAATTATTTAACTTTTTCTTGAATATGGTTCCATCTAGCACTTTAAGTTCTTCAGGCAATTTATTATAAATGACTATAGACATGTTATAAACGTTTTTCCTATATATTTCCTTATGACATGGAGGTTGATAAAGTAAGTGTTTAAACTTAGCTCTTTGCTGTCGAGTAAGTCAGCCTTTGAGTCAGCCCGCTCGCTAGCCCGCTGAACCGGCTGAACCGCCGATTTTAATAAATTTTGGTAAAGAGATAGATGATAGGAAGGGTTATGGGAAGGGTAGTTTTGTATGGTGAACCAAGCATTTCTCAAGTTAGGGATATAAAATGTATCATACCTACTCATAGTTTTGGTATGATGTTAAGATTTTTTCTGCATTTTTGACATATTATTATCCGCAGCCCGACTTTACCCACTGCTGGGTTAAGGCGTAGCGTGGCCTAGCTATACTTATGTTAAGAATGATAGAAGGTTTCGTTGACGTTGTAGTTCAGATCAGATTGGATAAAATAGATCGCGCTATCATTTCGAGTATTAGTGATTAAGTATTTTTGCTTATTGTTTTTAGGCACTTATACGTAAACATACTAAGTTAGTCGGGGGTAGACATAAGCAAGTCTAATCGAACATTGTATTTGGCACACCTACCTACTCACTGTTATCAGTACCTAAGATCTACGTAAGAACGTAACCAATCATACCAAGTTCATTGGTGGTAGTCGGAGGAAATTCCAAATATTGTGTTTGGCACACATGCCTGCTCAGGTGCACAGTGCTCACAGTTAGAACTGAAAAAAACAAGATATACGTGATTATGGCACACGTACCTACATTATATGCCTGCTCACAATAAGTGTCTGTCTGTCAGTCTTTTACGTTTTCACGCCTAGAAACCTTAACAATGTGTGTTTTCAGCACTCATTGTTATACATTATACACTAGCGCGTTGACTGCGAGCTTCGCAGCAGCGTGTCGAGTACCAATTTGCGCCCTAGAGCAAGTGTGTTTTCAGTATTCAAAGTGTTACACGTTGACTGTGGGCCTCACAGCAGCGGATCGAATAGCTCGCACCCTAGAACTAGTGTGTTTTCAGCACTCAAAGTGTTATACACTAGACACTTGCACGTTGGCTATGGGCATCGCAGCAGCGGATCGAGTAGCAGCTCGCGCCCTAGAGCGAGAGTGTTAAAGTGTTACTAGAGTTAGATGGGAAGGACAGATAGGGGATCAAAGTTTGCATGGGGAACTATAATTTCTCAAGTAAGGGATAGAAAAACTCATGATACCTATACTTTTAACTGGCTGTGACTTGGCGAAAGGTCGCAAAAGTCACTCGGACGGAAAAGGGAATGAGAATGGGCTCGGAATAGGCAGCGGAAGCGAAAGCGAGAACGGGAACGGGCCCGGATATCTACCCGGACCTAACCTGGAAATGTAAGTAATGTGGGTTGGTACTTTTTATTCCGTACATATTTAGGTTACGTGTAAAATAACCATATTCAGGAAACATTTTACATGAAAACGGACTATACAAAAGTATACACGCAAACGAAGTTGCGGGCAGGTCTGCTAGTATTACATAATCCTTAAAACATGATATATCATACAACATTAACTTCACAATTAGTTGGTTGAAAACATCATACAATGTATTGGGTACATATAAAATAAAAAATATATAAATATTTGAAAATGTATGTATTTTATACTTCTATAATTCAAGGTTATTTTTATTTTATATAATTTCATAATGATCTCAATGTATTATAATGTTTCAATTATAAAGACCTGATTCCAGAAATCAAAGCTCTTTTATTTATATTAAAAAGTTGTAATTTTACAATATTACAATTACGCGAGAGAGAAGAGATTCTGGTTTAAAAATTTTCGCGTTATTCACAAACAATAACATTTGAACATTGATAACTCAAGAATGATTAATTGGTCAATCTTTAAAACACAAACAAAAAATCTAGATCATAAATCGTCATTTTCTTGCTTGCTCCTGTAGCTTCGCTTGCGTTCTATAAGGGTAGTAAAAAGTTTTGGCTTGAAGGACATTATAGAAGAAAACAAAGCTCTATAGCGCTTTCTGTTGGACCAAGCCTAAAGTCGTATTACCTGCTTTCACGTTAGGTGTTACATATTATAGGTAGCTCACATGAATCTTTTCTTAGGGTATAGCAATATGCTAGGCAGGTCGAAGCCAAATTTTTCTAAGATATTCTTGAATTAAATGTTTTGTTGTTGTTTTGTTTATAAAATGATAAATAATGGCATTTTAAGTAAAGTAGATAATATAGTTACCTAGCTAAGTATTTTTGTAAGATATTTAATCCTTGGAAGTAATGACAATTTTTTAATAACCAAGACTGGTAAAGTGCGAGTTGACTCGCCCACTGCGGGTGACGTCAATGGCGTGCGACACTAATTAGTAACTTTCTTCTTAATTAAAAAACTGTACGTTCTATACAAAAACAGAAAAAAGCATTAGAATACTCAAATAAAGGCCTTTCAGATAACCCCATATTTTATGACCGTATACTCGCTTATAGCTTGACCACAGCTGTCCTCACATTTATTTAGGTTTCTACAGAACAACATTAGCTAGAGACTGCTATAATTTTCTTGTATACTATAGGTTTCTCACTTCGCAAACATCGGACATACGGGGGTGTATTGTAATTTTTTTGACCTTTTTAATCCAGTGCATGATTATCAAAAAAATAAAAACTGTCTTATACTATTCAAATCTGTATACTGATCAAATCATTCTTAAGAGTATGTGACTCCGGAGTAAAATCGTGTAAACACTTAGTTAGCAGAAACAAAAATTTTGGTAAGTCTATATCACGCGGTCCAAATTATTAATAAACGGCCACTATAATTATATCAAATCAGTAACACACAAAAGAAGCACACTCAGAAATAAATTTAGGGGTTTTTTATTTTGTAGAAGTGTCTGGACAAACTTGAAAACTTAATTTCTTTTGCTGGTGATCTTGACCTTACTTCTTGTTATGAATTCTTATCCTTAATTTTGTTTTTGTATAGATTTTTACTTTATTGGTACGTATTTTGTGTCTGTGAAATAGAGATTTAAGTTAAATGTTTATTGTAACCTAGTGAAGTGTGTTTTTTGCGATGCAAATAATATACCAAATTTTCGGAACTAAAGTCTCCCCCTGCAAGGTGTCATGTAGAATCCTTATTTTACTAATGTAAAGCACTTGATAGAAGCAGTGGCATTTGCTCTGCAGTGAAAATAATTTATTTGCTATGATAATAAAAAAGTTAATTTAGTTTTTTTATAGTTTCAACCTGCATGTTTCTTTAAAATTCTGTGGGATCGTAGTTTTGCTTTACTTTTCATAATCATAATTATATAATAATGTCATTTAGACAACATTTAAACTGTGATTGCAGTTGAGATTGATTTATAAGGGCCAGTGCTTTAAGTTGCATTTTTTACGTACTGAACCGGTTTAAATAGTTTTTGTTATGTAAGTTATGTAAACATAGTTCTCTCCTTTTTGAAGGTGATTTATTTTTTTAATTTATTTTTGATTTGTTCTTTAGTTATTGTAATTATCCGTTTTGTTCTTAATAATTAAGTTGGTGTGAGTACAATAAAGAGTTTTCTTTCTTCTATCAGCTCATAAAATAGTCAAAAATATGAACTGCACAAAAATTATTACATTTATCAGGTCCCATGAAAAATGAATTCAGGGATTATTACACTTACTACGCTAAAGGAAACGGATGGTTCATGTTGCACCGAATTCCAACAACCTGACAAACAGCCAGGCTAATTAGTCATTATGAAGGTAAGAATGTAATGATTGAAATGAATACATTTTGCTATATCGAAAGTACTCAAGGTGTGTGTGTGTGACTATTTACCAAGAGTAACACAGGATAGGCAGGGCGTATTAGATACAAGCTGACCCGGATGTCGAACTTTTGTCCCTCCCTCAATACAAAGAATATCAAATAAAATTATTATTCCTCTTCTTCTTCATCTTTGGAACCCAAGCCAGCCCCGTCGTGCACACTGCTACCAAAAACGTGGATTTGGCTGCCGGTTGATTTTGCCGGTTGATAGCGCAGTGGAACATCCCCACAGCTGAATTCATTAACCACCAGCGGGCAGGGGTTCCAACTTCTGTCTTCCCAACCCAAGCCAACCTCACCTGCCCGTGGTGCACCCTGCCAGCAAACAAACGGGGCTCTGGCGATCGGCTGATTGTGGCATATTGCAGCTTAACACTGAGACAGCTAAATACCCTGGTTGCCGACGGGCAGCAGCGTCAGTGGTGCGAGAAGCTGTGCCCTACGATCCCCAACCAACATGCTCAATTTTGCTTTTGTTGATAAATAAAATGAGTTGATAGGCTTTCTCATTTTAGAACATTCATCAAAATCCGTTACAAACATCCAGACAGACAAAATCTTCTGACCCAAAAATTTTTTTCGGTTTTAGCTTTTTATGCACTTACACTTACTGAAACTTGGAGGGTGTGTCCTTTGTATGACGTAGGCATTCTGTAAGAAAATATTTTCCGAAATTCTACCTTTAAGGGGGTGAAAAAATGGGGCAATGTTTGTATGGGACAACGTGATTCCCCGGTCCAATCTATTTCAAATTTTGCATAAACATCCTTTTATTTAATTGTTTGAAGATTTGTTTCGTATTTTATTGAAACTCATCGCGTAACGAGGTTAAAAGGGGGTAGAAAAATATTTTGGGGGAGATATGCATCGAATTTGTTAGGCATATTCTTAAGTGCTTTTGATTTAATTTAATTTCATTTTGACACATGTTTGTATACTCGATGAGACTCAATCCGATCTCTTTAAAATTGAAATGTCAATTAAAAGAGAATAATGGCGTTACTAATAAGAATCTGTTAAGCGCTAAACGATGCTTAAACTATTTCCATCTCTTACCATTGGTTAATGACAAACAGTGAAAGGGCTAACTGTAAGCAATTGTTAAAATTAAGTAGCTTTATAAATGCGGTGGTTAGTATTTAAATAAAAAGCACTAAGAAGTATTTGTATAAGAGACATGAACTCCTTAGATTTTAGGATAAAGTCCCATTTTTTCAGAGTTTTGTTGACATCGTAGTTCAGACTATTTTGTGTTTCAGATCACATTGGTATTTGTTGTAAGTTCTTATGTATGTTTGTTCCAGCATATTTCTCAAACCGTTGATCCAATCTACATACAATTTGGTAGGTCAATAGTTTGTATTAGAAAGTTTTGCAATATCAGACAGGCGTTCATCAAGATATGCAGTCCTAAAAGGGCCTAAAACAATTAAACATAATGTAAATATATTGATTGGCAGCGGAAGTGGGAGTGGGAATGGGAACGCAAACCGGAACGCACCCGGACCTAACCTGGTAATGTAGGTAACGTAGGTTGGTACCTACTTTTTATTCCGTTCATAGTTAGGCGTTCATAGTTATTATAAAATAATCATGTTCGGGAACATTTATATATTTATTTACACACGAACTTTAAAAAGTGTTTACATGCAAATGAAGTTGCGGTTGGGTTAGCTAGTTATACGTAAAAAATACACAGTCCTTTTTAGGGTGACGTTAACGAACCGGTGAAACGAACCCTTATGGTGCCGCTTTGTCCATCCGTCTGTCACAACTGATTATTTCAGGAACTATGGGAATCGAACCCGCAACCTTCTGCGTCTCAGGCGGACCTTCGCTCACTGCGCCACAGAGGCTGTCAAATATGGTATATAGGTATTGAGGTACATAATTTTATGATTATAAAACACTATGTTGTGTTCATTGTTAATGAATTATTCGGAAAACGAGCCTATAAAATTATTGGCACTATTTTCGAATTACAAATGTAGGTACCTTCTTGTATTTTTATCGTAACATTTGACATTTGTATTTTTAAAGTGATGAATCATTATATGATAATGATAATCGACGTCAACACGCAAAAAACTGGTAAAACCCATTGAGGGGGGTATCGCCGGGGTCTTTTAAACATTTCTACAATAAACACAAGCATTAACTATTGAACATTCTTATCTTAAGAATGATTAGTTTGTGAATCTTGACAAAACAAACAAAAAACCTAAAACCTAAAACGACACACTTTCTATCTTCCGCCCGCGGCTTCGCTTGCATGGTACCCGGATATAAAGTTTTGGCGTGGAGGACATCTTCTTCTTCCTCTTATTGTTCATTGCCGAAGGTCGTGCCCATTCTGGAAGATTTCTATTAGGTACTGATGAGCTGCTTCCATGCTGTTCTGTCTTCGGCTTGCCTCAAGGCGGCAGTCAAAGGGAGCCCCGTCAGCGCCTTGACTTGGTGAGACCAACGGCTGGGTGATCATCCGCGAGGTCTCTTTCAATCTATCTTTCCCACAACAACCAGTTTGTCAAGATTGTCTGGCTGTCTACGGGCGAGGTGGCCGGCCAAAGTACCTATGGACTCGTTGGTAACAAATAGCGGACATTCCGGCGGTGAAGGACATATAGGTGATAATAATGTTCTTTATGCCAAAAGTAGTCAAACAAATAGATTTTTATGTGTCCCAAAAAAGAGTGTGGGTTTACACTTAAAATACCAAAAAAATGAGACGAATAGAGTTGAGTTTTTGCATTTTGCATTTGTTTTATTTGTTTGTTTGTTGTTTGGATAT
The DNA here is from genome assembly GCA_951804965.1 of Horisme vitalbata. Lineage (NCBI taxonomy): Eukaryota > Metazoa > Arthropoda > Insecta > Lepidoptera > Geometridae > Horisme > Horisme vitalbata. The sequence continues at coordinate 1,494,194 of OX638096.1, forward strand.
CTACAGATATGCAAATTTATTATTAGGTAGATAAAGGCAATCCAAATTATTATTTACATCTACACTAATATTATAAAGAGAAAAAACTTGTATTTTCGTGTGTGTGTGTGTATGTTTGTAATGAATAAACTCAAAAACTACTGTGCCGATTTCAAAAATTCTTAAGCTACATTCACCTTGAGTAACATAGGCTACATTTATTGCTAGAAAAGATTAGGATCCTTAATAAAACTTAAGTAACATAACCCAAGGTGTAAAAAAGTGCCCTAACCCGTGCGAAGCCGGGACGGGCCGCTAGCTAAATTATATTTAGTCTCAAACTAACTTTGTCTGGTAAGGTCTGGTAAGGTAAGGTGTCTGATAAAATAAATTATTTGTAGTACAATACTATTAATAAAGTAGATATAGCTAAAAAATATTAATAAGTAGTTATAATTAAGTATTTTCCTAGGATATTCTTGGAAGAAATGTCAATTTGTTAATAAATAAACGATAATTTTTGCGCAGCGATAGCACTCGGTCAAAGGTACCGCGTAATTTAGTATTTATCTAGTAAAGATGACTCTACGAATCATTATATAAATTGGTTTATAATGTAATTCTGCTCATTCTGTTTCTAATAATTGAAATTAATACATGTTAAAATGTTGTTTTTATCTTATTTTGTTCAAATAATACTACTTTGTGTTACGTGTGTTTTTTGCGATGCAAATTATATACCAGAATTTTGGAGCTCAGGTCGCGTCCGGGAAGGTATCATGTAAAACTCATAATTATTATTTAAGTACTTGATAGAGAGTGGCTTTTGCCCTGCAGTGTAATACAGTGTCTCCAGGCTCAATATAATAAAAAAAATGTGATGGGATAAAATATATTTAGGTTTTTTTTTTATAGTTTTAAAGTGCAGGTTTCTTACAAATTCTGCGGGGTCGTAGTTTTTCTTTACTTTATTATAATTTAATAATGATTTTATCAATGTCATTTACGGCCGATTTCTATATTATACCGTTACCGATTACGCCTCGTTTTCCCTTGAAAAACTGTCAAAAATTAACAACGAGGCGTCGAAAATTGGACAGTTTTTCAGGGGAAAACGAGGCGTAATCGGTAACGGTATAATATAGGAACCAGCCATAAGACAATATAAGTTTGTGATCACAGTTGAGATTGGTTTATAAGGGCCGATGCTTTTCACGTGTTGGTCCAGTTTTTATATTTTTTTTATGAAGAAAGATATGTAAACATAGTTTATTCCGTTTTGAAAAGCCACATGCTGGACTATCTTATCGCTTAGAGTTAACATAGCTCTAAGACAGTCCATTGCACTTTCATTATTGTAATTATCCGTATTGTTCTATATGTTTGAGTTAATTTGAGTACAATAAAGAGTTTATTAACTATTAGCTCATTAAATATTAAAAATATTTCACATAATCAACCTAACCAAAATTAATACATTTATCAGGTCCCATGAGATTTGAATTCAGAGATGATTACACTTACTACTTCAAAGGAAACGGATGGTTCAAGTTGCATAGAATGCCAACAAACTGGCAAACAGCCAGGCTTATTTGTCACTATGAAGGTAAGAATGTAATGATTGAAATGAACAGATTTTGCTACATCAAAAGAACTAGGCTCAAGGTGTATGTGGTGCCACTTGCCATAGTCAGACACATTTATTTGGCGTAGCTCCATAGCTTATACTTCTCTAGGTAAAAATAATAACACAGGAAAGGCATTTTTTATGGTATTTGAAGATGAAAAAAGCACATGATCCACCTGATGTTAAGTGGTAACTATTACCTATCACAAAGCATTGCATCGTAGATCACGTTTTTTCGGATCGTGCTCTACGATGCAATGCCCTGCATCCATCAACTTGAGGCATGAAGATGTTAAGCCTCTTGTGCCTGTAATTTCACCGACACCTACAACCTTCAAACCGAAACACAGCAGAGCTGCTTCACGGCTGAAATAGACTATAGGTGGCAGAACTTACTTCCACGGACGACCCTACAAAGAACTCTACTACTAATAAAACTATATTAGACGTGTTTTTGTAAGAAATGTCTAAATTACTAATTGGAAGCCCTTATGAAATAAATAATGAATCATTTGAACATTTGACTAACCTTTAAAAAACAGAGCTTCTCCTTCCTCTTCTTCTTTTCTCCTGATTGCCCTTCACTACTGGTGGTTTACCATCAGCTCTGTAACAGTTTATGCCAAAGGTTTCAAAACATAGCTACGTTTAACACTTTGAGTGGTGCAGAACACAACTGTGGAACTGTAGTAGCAGTCTGTGCTCGTCCTCGCAGTCATCATGTTAACTAATCCGAGTTCAACGGTTTATGTAAATTTCAGGTGCTGAGTTAGCATCACCACTAAATGCTGATATGCTGGATACCATATGGTATTTAATTAACAACTCTAAGCCGAGACTGAAGCTGTACTTTTCTGGAGTTCATTCGACTTTTGGAAACGGCGCCTACAAGTCCATAGACGGTTAGTTAAATTTTTGCATCAATCAGTCAAAGCAAATCATAAATAACTAGTTAGCTAACTTTTAGCAAGTTTTGCAATAATTTCCTAATATACGGTTACTTTTAGGAACACCTTTGGAAAAGCTGCATATACCGAAATGGGGGGTCAATGAACCCAACAACTATGCAGGCACTCAACAATGCTTAGTGTACGCTGAAACAGACGAGATTTGGGATTACGACTGCACTACAGAAGATCTGAATGCCCAATACCCTTACATATGCTACAGAAAGTACTCGGTACTTGATGAGCTAACTGAATGCGGAACAATTGACAAAGGTACCTTGAGTAAAATAAAAACTGATCTCACTTCACCATCATGACTTTGTTTTTATAGGTGCCCTTGGCGAGGACTTTCCATGAAGTCTATAAAACTATAATTTAGAATCAGAGTTCACTTTTTGTCAATGGTGGTTACTAAATTTTTTTGCGAGACAAAAATAAATTGGAGAAGATGCGAACAGCAGTTTTTAAGTATTAACCTTATCACCATCCTTATCATCATGAGCCCATAGCAGTCCACTGCTGTAAATAGGTGTTTTGTTACATAGGCTTTCCCCTATGTTAATGATCACCAATGGCGCTCTGTCCTCATCTCGCCGCATCTAGCTTCTACCAATAGCCTTTTGCAAATCGTCACTTCACCTACCCGGAGGGCGTCCTACTTTAGCTGAGTATCAACCTATTAAAGTAAAAAATGATAAACTCTTCTGTTGAGCTATGCTACGCTACGAGTGCAGCCGCGGCTTATACGTCATTTCTAGTCTAAGACTACATATGTGCAAATCAACCCAATTTGTTTAGTAGTTTTGGCGTGAAGTAGGATAGAACCACTTGCATCTCGTATATCACATCACACATGTCACATATCGCATCATTTTTACAAACTTTTGCCTGTATGGTTTGCAGGATATAAACTGGATCTAAGCACGGGAAATTGCTACAAGCTCCACAAACAGGAAGTTACCTGGGAGATAGCGCATAAGATCTGTCTCGCAGAAGGCGGCCATCTTGCCATCATCAACAGCAATAATGAGGCAGACCTTTTAACAAATCTTACTGGCACAGGCTTACCCTATATAACAACTTCAATAGGCGTCCGTCTTTGGGGAGAAGATGGTATTTGGTGGACAATACACGGTAAGAAGAACATAGTCTAAGCAACATCTACACTGTTTTTTATCTTTTCTCGGTTCAAAGCTTAGATTATAGAAGAGAAAAAGATTAAAAAAAAGATGAAGTCTTAAAATTGACTATGGTCTGAACATCAACTCATACGACTGCTCTCTACTTTCTTATGTCCATATATCATTAGCTGGAAAGGGATGCATACTCTCTCATGACTTATGGCGCATTATAACGAAACTGCATATGGTTTTTTGAGTTTTGAGTTTGAGTTTGAACTTTATTCGAGTGCCCTGGTACGATTTTCTTTTTGGACTCATTTGAAGTCGCATTGAGAGAAGTATGCATCCCTATTTAGCTGATGATATTGGACACGAGAAAGTAGAGATCTGCCGCATGAGTTGATGTTCAGAGCATGAATGAATTTTAAGATTGCTTCTATGCTTTTGTCGTAGTTCTTTGGTTCAACGTGATTCTAGGATTCTATTGACTATAGTGGTTTTAACCATTGACTGTGACTTTTATTTTTTCCCACGGCTTTGCTCTCGTGGTGCCTTTAAAATGAGTAGCTTAACCAGCTAGACGAGGAATAACATCAAAGCTTTCACCTTAATTAACCAGCCGTGCACCAATGGATTTTTCGTTTCGAAAAATTTATGTGCGCATTACCACGAGCTCGATACGGTGAAGGAAAACATCGTGAGGAAACCGGCATGCCGTTGAACTAAAAAGTTCCAAAAGTATGTGCTAGGTTAGTGTTCTAATAAAAAGCGGCGATGGGCTTGCAACCTGTCACGTGAAATTCTAGTTGCTTGCAAAAAGTAGGCATGTATCGAACGTAATGTTTGGACTTGCCTCTGACTACCCCCATTAAGGTATCCTCAGTATATTTGCGTACTGAGCAATATCTGAAGATATTCATAATGGGGAAAACAGTCGTGAAGTCTTATATTTACTTTAGCTTTGATATAAATTGTTTGTTACTTTTTGGCCGGGAGAATGTACGGAATAACGCACGATAGGTAGGTAAAGTCATCGAACTAGGTCAGCTGTAAACTACCTACTCACACAAGTACATTTTGCTGCAAATGCATACATTTTGTTATTACTTTATCGTAATTAAATTCAGTGTCAAACTAGCACTCGTGGGTTTGATTCGTTCTATATCCTTCCCACTACTAAACATCTTAAAACTGTAAGACGCTACAATGTTTGTTTTTTGTTTGTAAAACTACAGTGCGTTTCAGTTCAATCAGTTCGGTAGTTTTCTGGCCTATGAGATCAACACATCCTTATCAAACTTTCGTCATTAAAATAAGTAGGAGAGTAGGATTATCTTAAAACCCAATGCTGAACATAGTTCGACCCTGGCTGCAAACAGTGGACCACGAAGATTCTATGACAAACCGTTTCAAGTCCATATCTAGATACATCACCGCATCCTAATTTCATCCACTGCTGGGTATCCCTCAACTTTTGCTATCCCGAGGGATCAGGCTATCCATCAAGATCTACAACGAGTTAATTTGTAAGAATATTTTCAGGTCAAACTTTAGAACAAGCTGGGTTCGAGAAGTGGGAAAGAAAACCGGCCTTCCGGAGCAAGGATTCTTGTGGAGGATTTAGAAATGGAATGCTTCTAGACATTGGTTGCGACGAACCAGCTGCGTTTATATGTGAGAAGCCTGTGGACTCGCTGACAACTTTACCTGCTGAAAAATTTTAATTTTAAAGAATTTGAATAAGTTCTGTCGAATTTAAAAAACTGTATATGTATATTTTATAAAAATTATAAAATTATAATTTGTAAATTTTAAAATGTAGAATTTTGTTTTTAGAAGGCCAAAATACAAACTTTTAGTTAAGTTTGGTACTGTTCTGGTATCCTTAGGAATTCAATAAATATAGAATATTCATAGTAACCTTCTTTTAGTGTTGTAATTTTATCAAACCGCTATTTATCTCTTTGGAAATAAAATTATTTATCTATTAATTATGTTTTATTACCACGCAATATACAAATGGAACACGATCCTATGTGTTATAATAGTATTTTTACTAGCCACCCCGCGTTTTTGTAACCGTAATGGATGATTATCATTACACTGGGCCATACCCGGGGCGTGCTGTGGTCTTGACCTGAACGGATTTAAAAAGTTTTTAAGTAAAAAGCCTTTAGGTTTTTCCCGCTGTACTGTTTCAGGACTCTTAATTTCAGAAAGGCCTTGCTTGGTAAACTCCTACTTTATACTTTTCATGCACGTGACCATTTATATTTTTACTTTCACCTTTTTTTATGGTACTTGAAGATGGAGCAAGCACATGGCCCATCTGATGTTAAGTTGTAACCATTACCTATCACAAAGCATTGCATGCTCGATCACGTTTTTTTGGAACGTGCTTTACGATGCAACGCCCTGTATCCATCAACTTAAGGCATGAAGATGATAAGCATCTTGTGACTGTAAATTCACCGGCACCCACACCCTTCAAACCGAAACACAGCAATGCTGCTTCACGGCAGAAATAGGCATGGTGGCAGTTATTTCCCGGACGAGCTCTCCACATAGAACTTCTACTACTTCTACAAGTATTAACTTTTTATAAAAAAATAAGCCGACTTCAAATAAATCACTTCTCACTTCTTGCCCTAAAGAATTTTGAAAATCGGTTCATAATTGACGGAGATATTTGTGATCATAGGGCAAAAATTACAAGTGAGGACTCAAAATACCTCATTGTTTGAGTTTTTTAGGAAAAGTACTAATGCCTCAGGAATAAAATTTATATGGGACCACCTGCAAAGTATACTCTTTTAAACAAAAAAATATTTTGAAAATCGGTTTACAATTGAAGGAGATATCGGTGAACATACATAAAATATGCAGAAAAAAAAGGTTCCGACGAATTGAGAACCTCCTTCTTATAGAAGTCGGTTAAAAACAAAACATTGTTGTGATTCTGACAGTCTGAAAACGGGACTGTCCCGCTGAAAGCGGGATGTCGCGAACCATGTCGATCTCCTAAAAGCACTCTGAACGGTTGTAAGTAAATAAGCCAAATGTAATTATATTCCATCTGATTGATATAATACCTACTTATTATATCTTACCTGCGTATCATTACACAGGATTACATTAGGAAGTGAATAAAGGTATCTACATAACATAAGAAGTTGGGTTAAAAATAAAAAAGTGTAAAAAGTAAGTAAAAGTGTGAAAAGTAAACGTATTAGGAGAAAGATTGACCAGTGTTCAGATATTTACTTATCATGGATATTAAGCGGTGTTTATCTATATCTTACAGTACTCTCTATAATACATCAAGAAAGTGTTATGCTGTTTTTGCTTCAGGCTTATTAAAAATAAGGTTTGCCTGACACTCGTAAGTACTCAATAGATTACTTACCTACATGCCGGTACATGTAAAGTTTATTATTATGTATAGATGTTGTGTATACGTTCTTACAGATTCGCTATTCGCTCTATCTGGACTGACGTTAGGTGTCAAGCCTGAATTGAGAATCGCATATTTTGAAACATTTTTCGAACTAAGATTTTATAATATCCCAAACATAATATGAAAAAACATGAATAATATTTAAATTGAATAAATAGATTTATTTTATCAAAATATAAATATTATTGATGTTTTATTAATTTATTTATATAACTTATATTTTAGAGCTATCATTTAATTATTATTTTGTTTGCTATGTTTTGTAGTTGGGTATTGTAAGCAGTTAATATGTTGTTTTTTTTTTTTTTTTTTGTTATATTTTTATTTTTATAGTCTTCAATTCGTTATGTATGATTTAATTTACCTTTATTGTTTTAAAAATGTATTGTTTGTTAGTTTTTCTTTTGGATAAGTTTTATTATCATTGTTGTTTGTTCAATATGTAAGTTATAGTTTAAAAATGTTGTTGCATTATAAGAGCAACAGTAGAATAAGTTGTCCTATTAAAAAAAAAAATATCCCAAACATTTCGTCTCAGGCGGGATTTTGACCCGGTACCTCAAAGGCTCTAGCCTTCAACATTTCAACGCGTCACGGTATTTATGGGAAGGTCGCGGCTTCAAATCCAGCCTGAGTCGAAATTTTTGAGATATTATAAAAATCTTAGTTTTCCTTGAAGTGTGAGCTAGCACCTAAAGCCCATAAATTAGAACGTTTTCAATGGGTCATCTGACATTTGGAAATACGACCTAAGAATTTTAGCACTAGGCATATTCTCCTGCTTTTTACCAGCCATTCAAAATTGCGTCTGTCCGCTGTTATCAATGGTACCATATTTTAGTGCCATTCATGATTTATTGAACCCGTCTTATCTGATCGCGCGTTGAATTACAGAACTGTCCTCCGATGTAATGGTTCATGTAAAAAACCGGCCAAGTGCGAGTCGGAATTGTGCAGGGTTCCGTACCATTATCTATACATGTATGGGAGCACCACTTAATTTATTTAATTTTAATTGTTGCCGGTTATAGGGGAGCCCCCCTTAAATATTTACTTTATTACATTTTAACTATTTTCTGTTATAGCAGGCAAAAGAAATAAATCATCTGTGAAAATTTCAACTGTCTAGCTATCACGTTTCTTGAGATACAGCCTGGTGACAGACAGACAGACGGACAGCGAAGTCTTAGTAATAGGGTTTCCGTTTTCACCCTTTGGGTACCTACAGAACCCTAAAAACTAAATTATGTTTCTAGCGTCCGCCCACGGTTTCGCTTACTGCTTTAGTATTTGCTTTATACAGCGTCAAGTAGGAACTTATATTCTTTTGACGGCCTCGGCGAAGGTCCGCCTGATACGCAGAACGTTGCGGGTTCGATTCTCGCCGCGGGACAAAGTTAATATTTTTTTAAAAAATAAAAACAGCTTTCAAAATCACTATTACTAAGCCTAAAAAGTCAAAAATCAAAATTTATTTATTCAATAAGGACTGTAAAGTACACTTTGAATCGTATTTATTTATAATTACAACAAATCGCAACACGATAAAACAGAGAAGAATTGGCTTAGAACTCTGCTTGGCTTATATATTTTTAAAGTCTTTGTTACAATCTCTATGCAATAATATATAATATGCAATCTCTTACATTGTTTTTGAGGGAGTTGGAGAAGGTTTCATGCCAAGCTTCTTCGTGATTCCGTACAGGGATCTATTCATAGTTTTCCTCCATCTGCCGCGATCTTCGGATTGATGAAGCACGACATCAAACCAGCGCTTTGAGCTCCTCCCTCCCGCCTATTACAGTTATCCTTTTCATATTACCTACAAAATAACATTCATTTATTTTGCTTTAGTCTTTGCAAGCTATGTGAAAATCTGTTACTTTATCAACATTTAAACCCCAAACAAAATAGGTCCTAACAATAAAGAGGTTTAGCGGGTGTTTAGGCCAGCGGGCCAACAGCACTATTTATGGCCCAAATTACCTCTTTAATGGACGCAAACTGCCCTGGGCAAATTGAAAGATACACTATAACAGGGGTTTGGCCAGTTTCAGTTCGCAGCCGGAATACTAATTTCTATCGAAACTTATGGTTACTTAAGCTCTGATAAGGACAATTGTATGTTGAATTGTAGGTTACACGTACCATATTTCCTTTCTTCTTCTTCTTCTTGTTCTAACACTTGAAAGTAGAACAAGCGCAGTCAAACATGATGTTAAGTGGTAACCATTAGATATAAAAAGTATCGTATCGTAGGTTGAATCGCATGCTTGGATTTTGTCATATGATGAAACAGCCGGTGTCCATCAACTTGAGGCATAGTGGCAAGCCTCCACAACACATCACACTAGCTTATATCAGTCCACTGCTAGACATAGGCCTAATAAAGGGAGATATGCCCTTCATCCCCACGCTGAGCATGCGGGTTGGGGATCGCAGGGCACAGCTTCTCGTACCACCGACCCTGCTGCCCGTCAGTGGCCAGGGGATTTAGCTGTGCTGATGTAGGCTGTGCCATGCCGCAATCAGCCGGTCGCCAGGGCCCCGTTCGTTGTTTAGCAGGGTGCACTACATGCAGGTGAGGTTGGCTCAGGTTCCGAAGATAGCGGTTGGTACCCCGTACACCCCAATGTCGTAAGCCTTATACGCCTGTATACAGCAGCCACACCCTGCTACAATGCTGCTTCACGGCAGAAATACGTAATAAAATTTTGTATTGAAAAACGGGAATTTTCACGTACCGTTACATCGGTGAAAGCACCGACGGCGTTTCGACTCGTTAAGAGAGTCTTCATCAGGGTGAGTGAACGCGACGCTCTCCCTCCGCGTCCCGTCTTGCACTGCGTGCGGCAGCTCTTGCTGCTCGGCTCGACACGCCTGAGGCCGGGGGGTAGGGCGCTTGTGTCCGGTTTAAAGTCGGCGGCGCGGCGGGCAGCGTTGATCCGCTGTCTTCACTACTACTCTCGTCACCATCTCCTTTTGTAGCGGGCAGGCAGACCACGCTGACTGTATCACTACCAGTCTCTTCTACGGTGCCGTCTTGGGTAGCATTTAGACACGACTTCCAGGCAGGTGGTAAAGCCCATCCGCGGTCTCTGTTGAAATTTGGTACACGACCTATCTCGATCGCCTCACGGATCTTGCGGGGGACGAAAAACTTTTCTCTAGCCAAGACCCGGGCCTTGTCAAAGCGGATATAGTGTGTTGCCCCAGAGACCAACGAATGCTCCGCTAATGCAGAGTTGTTGATATCTACATTGTTCACAGCGCGGATATGTTCAGAGAGCCTGCTAGAAATATTCCGCTTGGTTTCGCCAACATAACATTTGCCGCAGTCGCAGGGAATTGCATAGACACCGGGGACACCCAGTGGGTCTCTATCCTTAGGAGATCGCAACATTTGTCTTAGTTGTGTCAGGGGTCGAAAAATCGTTTTAATGTTAAATTTTCGTTTTAGAAAATGACCGATTTTGTCGGTCAGCCCCTTAACAAATGGAAGATATGCTGTCGCTCTCTCTACCGATGTCTTGCGTGACCTCGTGGATGTATTAGCGATTCTAAAACTCTGTTTCCAACCGTAACCATTCCTTTCCAGCACATTTCTCACATGTTTCAGTTCAGTATCCACGTACTGTGGGTCGCACAACCTCAGGGCTCTATTAATAAGGGTCCGTGGTACAGAAGCCAAGTGTGCTGGATGATGATGAGAGTTAGCTCTTAGATATCTGTCCGTGTGTGTTGGCTTGCGGTATACTGAGTGCGATAGACGTCCAGAAAGCTCTCGCGTGACCAACACGTCTAGGAAAGGAAGAGTTCTATTGTGTTCACTCTCTACAGTGAATCGAATTTTTGGATGTTTATGATTTAGATGTGTGAGCAGTGAGGTGATTTGGTCTTTATGTATAATAGCAAATACGTCATCAACATACCGCCACCAATGTCTCGGCTTATAGGGAGCGTTCGCCAACACAGTACTTTCAAACCACTCCATGAAAATGTTTGCTACCACAGGAGCTATGGGAGAACCCATCGCCACCCCTTCCTCTTGCAAGTAGTAATCACCACGCCACATGAAATATCCGCCCGTAAGGATAAATTCGATCACGTTCATGTACTCAATAGGTATAGTCGTAGCTTGCAGTAATCCCCGAATAATATTGATTGTGTCCGCCATTGGTACATTGGTGAACAAAGAGGTTACATCGAAACTCACCATACGTTCTTCGTTTTGTAAGACTAATCCATCCAGTAGTTGGGTAAAGTGTGTAGAGTCCTTCACGTAGGTGGTAGATTTTCCTGTGAATGGATATAATAAGTCCGCCATAAAACGTGCCGTCTTGTACGTAGGTGAATCTATCTGACTTACTATGGGGCGGAGAGGCCAATTGGGCTTATGAATTTTAGGAAGGCCATAGATCTTCGGTGGAGTTGGGTTTAGAGGCCGCAGTCGTCCATACAGATCATCAGAGACCGATTGCAGTACTTCCTTTAGTTTAGAAGTTACCCTGGCCGTAGGATTGTAGGTGACCCGTTTGTAAGTTAGAGTATCCTCTAATAAGCCGAGACATTGGTGGCGGTATGTTGATGACGTATTTGCTATTATACATAAAGACCAAATCACCTCACTGCTCACACATCTAAATCATAAACATCCAAAAATTCGATTCACTGTAGAGAGTGAACACAATAGAACTCTTCCTTTCCTAGACGTGTTGGTCACGCGAGAGCTTTCTGGACGTCTATCGCACTCAGTATACCGAAAGCCAACACACACGGACAGATATCTAAGAGCTAACTCTCATCATCATCCAGCACACTTGGCTTCTGTACCACGGACCCTTATTAATAGAGCCCTGAGGTTGTGCGACCCACAGTACGTGGATACTGAACTGAAACATGTGAGAAATGTGCTGGAAAGGAATGGTTACGGTTGGAAACAGAGTTTTAGAATCGCTAATACATCCACGAGGTCACGCAAGACATCGGTAGAGAGAGCGACAGCATATCTTCCATTTGTTAAGGGGCTGACCGACAAAATCGGTCATTTTCTAAAACGAAAATTTAACATTAAAACGATTTTTCGACCCCTGACACAACTAAGACAAATGTTGCGATCTCCTAAGGATAGAGACCCACTGGGTGTCCCCGGTGTCTATGCAATTCCCTGCGACTGCGGCAAATGTTATGTTGGCGAAACCAAGCGGAATATTTCTAGCAGGCTCTCTGAACATATCCGCGCTGTGAACAATGTAGATATCAACAACTCTGCATTAGCGGAGCATTCGTTGGTCTCTGGGGCAACACACTATATCCGCTTTGACAAGGCCCGGGTCTTGGCTAGAGAAAAGTTTTTCGTCCCCCGCAAGATCCGTGAGGCGATCGAGATAGGTCGTGTACCAAATTTCAACAGAGACCGCGGATGGGCTTTACCACCTGCCTGGAAGTCGTGTCTAAATGCTACCCAAGACGGCACGATAGAAGAGACTGGTAGTGATACAGTCAGCGTGGTCTGCCTGCCCGCTACAAAAGGAGATGGTGACGAGAGTAGTAGTGAAGACAGCGGATCAACGCTGCCCGCCGCGCCGCCGACATTAAACCGGACACAAGCGCCCTACCCCCCGGCCTCAGGCGTGTCGAGCCGAGCAGCAAGAGCTGCCGCACGCAGTGCAAGACGGGACGCGGAGGGAGAGCGTCGCGTTCACTCACCCTGATGAAGACTCTCTTAACGAGTCGAAACCCCGTCGGTGCCTTCACCGATGTAACGGTACGTGAAAATTCCCGTTTTTCAATATGAATGAGTTAATTCACGTTAGTTTTATGAGTAATAAAATTTATTCTGAATAAATATTTAGAATAAATAATAATAAACGTTATATAAGGTAACATATGAAATTGGCGTTTTGTATGGAAATTGAAGACTAGAAAAATGATTTCTCTATCCATATTTATAACATACATATATTTTCTCCATACATATATTTTTGTATTTTCTTCTGGAAATACAAATCCTATTCCCCTAAAACTTTTATGTGTATAACTGGACAACAATGTGAAAAGTATGCGTAGCCTTATTTAAAAAAAAAAGGAAATGAAGAAAGAACACATATTCTTTTTGTTTATTATTATTCTAAATAAGAAACCAATATCTTATCTTGCCATTTCTAGCACGCAAACGGTAGAGATCTAAATGCCACTAGGTATTACTCATAGGTCTGCGACGGTAAAACTAAAATTTATGTGAAGGCACGTTGCAGCTTATATTTGGCTGGAATTCGCCTAATTTAGCCTGACTTATGGTATAGCTGGCTCGCACGAACGATACATACATTAAAATTATTAATCCTTTAGCTTTTAGTGAATTTTAGGTCCTATTTTGAACTTGTTTTTTTTATGAGCTGTATAAAAATGCAACTTGTAGTTATAATCATCAGCCTTGCAAACCAATGCTAGAAATAGCCTCCCATAAGCACTATTGCACCATGTTTTCAAATGGACGCACCCAGCTTTAACCAGATTGTTACTCCAGCTCTCCGGAGGATATCCTACACGTTTACAATACGTTTGCAGAGACTTCACTTCGTCTTCACTCAAGAACAAATTTTTCTAAAAATATTGTCGCAGATTACAACTTTATTATTTTTTATAATAATAACTTCTTGTGATAGAACTAAGACAGTGGTTGTCACATTATTTCAACCTCATCTCCAGCAAGATATTTTTTGCGAGCAGAAAGGACACCATTTTTTTCATCTTGAACGACGGTTGTAATTTTTATTAAATTTTATTTTCTAGTGTTTTTCTAATGTATGTAATTTATTAGTCATGGTATTATAACCGTTATACGTGAATTCTCTGATGAAGAAAATTGTGCGCCGATCGTTTTTTGTTACAATCGCCATGGCTAGAGCAGAAAACAGGACCTGACTGAAGACTGGACGACTGGACTTATAAACCGTACTACGTTGCCTCATATTATTATGAACATTATACTTGATACTGGCGAAACTGTGGAAACTATCCCAGGAGCCAATTAATAAAGAAGTGAAGTGAAGTGCGAGCAGAAACTATGGACTTCAGTATTTCTTTCAGTTTCTGCATTGAGATAAGTAACAGTATATATCAATGAGTTTCTGGAGTTCAAAAGTGTTTTTTTTTCTTCTATTCAATACAATCCTAGGATCACTTTTAAGTAAAAATACTTAATAATGGAAAATAATATAAATTAATTTTCATAAATAGGTAATTAATGGAAAATTATCATTCGCACAATACAACCATACCTTTATTTAGATATTCTTATAATCTACCTGCTTTTACCCACGGCTTTGCTTACGTGATGAAAATGTGAGTGAATTCAGGTCACAAATTATGTATATTCCAAGTTTTATCCAAATTCGTTCAGACGTTACGAAATTGAGTGGGACCGAACATACACACAAAATTTTTCACATTTATATTATAATCTGTAGCTTAAGATTGCTAACAATCCTCAGATTAAACTTAACTTAGCAAAGACTGGGATAGATTTGACGTAACGAGAGAACTTAGCGACATTAGAACATGCTCAGAGAACATGCTCAGATTGCAGTGTAATATTAGGTTGGCAAATAAATGTCAGCAACATTATGTCCTAATCACTGAATAGTGTACCATAAGCCCCGCTCTGGCAGTCGTCACTCGCTTTTCAAAGAAGAAGGTTGTCTTGTGTAAGGTGAAATTGTGTATCGGTGAAATCATTACAAGAATTATATCAGTAAGTACTGCATTATTATTATCCAAGTCCCAAGTAGTATTCAGGAAAATCGTAGGATAGTTGGCTCAAATGAAAAGCGCCAACATAAATGAATTTGCTTTTTCATTTAAAACGTACTTGGATGGGTGACTGTTCCCACCACACCACACCAGCCTATATCAGTCCACTGTTGGACATAGGCCTCCCCTAATAAAGTAGGATATGCCCATATTCCCCACGCTGGGCATACGGGTTGGGGATCGCAGGGCATAACTTCTCGCACCACCAACGCTGCTGCCCGTCGGCGGCCAGGGGATTTAGCTGTACCGGTGTTAGGCTGCGCTATGCCGTAATCAGCCGGGGGCCAGAGCCTCGTTTGTTAGTTAGCAGGGTGCACCACGAGCAGGTGAGGTTGGCTTGGGTTCCAAAGATGGGGGTTGGAAACCCTTACACCCCGGTGACCGTTTATTGATGTTAAAAAAAAAGATGAAATATTTTTTATTTGCGACACAAGATTTACACGACCATTCTTAGATCTCATTCTCATTCGGAAGGCGTTTTAAAATGTTGGTTCCCGCTTTCTCCTTAGTTATGTGAAAAGCCTCCCAGTGGCATAATAACTCTGAAACTAGTGTTATTTAGCTCATAGAACGAAGATGTGCGAATTCCATCAATAGGTATCATTCATATTGAAAAACGGGAATTTTCACGTACCGTTACATCGGTGAAGGCACCGACGGCGTTTCGACTCGTTAAGAGAGTCTTCATCAGGGTGAGTGAACGCGACGCTCTCCCTCCGCGTCCCGTCAATTAAATAATTCCGTAATTCGTATTAAATATGATTGAGTTAATTCACGTTAGTTTCATGAGTAAAATAGGTATCATAAAAAAGAATTAGTAGCTACTAACCAAAGATTCAAGATATTTATTTGCATATAAGTGTAAGTAACAGTAGGTCTTATGACTAGTTAGTAATTACAAGACTTATTTACCCTTTTCTGGTATTACAAATTTGGTGGGGTAGAGGGCGCTTAACATTCGGTAAAAAAATGTACAAAGATCCTACTCACTACATAGTACAAAATATATGCTTAGATCTTTAAAACTACGTAACGGATTTTGATGCAATTTTTTTTATAGATAGAGTAATTCAAGCGAAAGGTTTCACCTGTGCGAAGCATTATTGAAGAATTATTATAAATGCGAAAGTTTGTTACTATAGGTGTATGGATGTTTGTTACTTTTTCACACAAAAACTACTGAACGAATTTGGATGAAACTTGGGTGCGATGACTTGTGCAAGGTGGCTAGAAGGTGGATGCGGAGAGCCGAAAATCGGGCTCAGTGGCGCTTACTGGGAGAGGCCTATGTCCAGCAGTGGACTAATACAGCCTGAAAAAGAAGAAGAAGAAAAAAAGTTTTCTAGACACATGGCTATCTACCTGAATTCAGTCTAGTTCATGCTCATGCATTGATGATAAGGTGTAGAGTACTCATAGATTGTACTCTATACGAGCCAATCGAACCAAGAAACATTGGCATTGCACCTTACTATCCACATCACATGCGATAGGTAAGGATGTCTTCACACTGCAATTTTTGTGATCATAAATTATTTCGGTTAAAAAGTACTGAACCGAAGTTTTTTTAGAATAGAAAAGAATAATGTTTTGTAGCGAAACTTAACACGAGACACAATAATTTTAGATGCTTATAAAAAACTTAAAAAGTCATCAAGCTTAACTTGACCTGAATAATAAAAACTTAAAAATGCAAAATGCTGAAAATAGTGATAATAATGTTATCGCGCGTATGTGTATATGTATTTTTATACTACTAACTTATCAAACATACATACAGTCTCCATGATGGTAAGCGGTCCCGTAGCCTATATTTGAAAGCTTATAACACCATTAGGTATCAGCGCTTAACAATTTGTAAATAAATACAATTATTACATATTATAAAAAACCCAAAATTATGCAAATAGTCTCGCGGCAGCAATCGAACCAGCAACCTTTTTACGTCTCAGTTAGGCCTTGGCCCATTGCGTCTCGGAGACATATAGACATCGATCAATTTTATCTTTTGTACAACGCAAAATTGTTTATCCTCAGCCTATGTTTAACTCACAAACCACATACTATACACATTACATAAACATCATACTAATATTATAAATGCAAATGTTTTTGTGTGTGAGAGTATGTTTGTGGTCGCTTAACACTGTAATGGCTGAACGGATTTGGCTGAAACTTGATATACATATCGTTTGTGACCTTGATTAACACATAGGCTACTTTTTATAAGCCGAGGGTGGGAGCTAGTATACGATACATCATCATCATCACACATGTACGTAATATATCAACATATATTATGGATGGGAAACGAACCCGTGACCTGCAGTGTAAAAAACAGAGCTAATTTAAATGAAATAAAGGTCAACCGGGTTTATCCTAATTTTTTCAATGTTTTCGTAAATCCTTAGTCCTTACAAAACTCTTTCATTTACTAAAATGGAACTGGTCATTTATTGCCATAACCATTACATTCAGGAAATTGAAAACCATCAAAAGACCAGTTTTGTGGAACCGCCGGCGCTGGTTGAAAGGGACTACACTGGGACCAAGTAACAACTGGACATCATTTCTACACACAGTATACCCACTCGATAAGTAAAATTCACTTTATTAAAATTTATACTCGTATTAAAGTGTTGCACAATTCGAGGAAGCCTAGAAAGGTCGATTCTATTATACAGTTAATAATACAATTTAAAAAAAAACAAGTAATTGTTATAAAAAGTGATGCACTCGCATAAGAAGTTGGGTACTTTGTCAGCAATTCTTTAGCATTCGTCGGCGCCATTACATCACAGTGACCATACGAAAACTGCCGCTTTCAACCAAAATTATTTATTTGATTGATTTCATTTGAGTATATAAATAGAAATTAGGATTTTGGCTGAAAAACAGCGTTGGGTCTCTGTCGTTCAGCACCAGCTGAGCCAACTCCTATTTCTGCACAAGGTGGCTTTAGGGGGCTTAATACTTTTTTTACCTTAGCCACCACCTCTGTTCATACGCACTAAGTTGATTATGACTTTGTGATTTGTGTTTTTATTTTGTGTTGTAAACCTATGTACAGTGTCCCTGACCTCTTGTGTCGAAATAAATGTTTTTTGTTCTTTTCTATTCCATGATAATATAAGAATATCATACAATGCTAAATCATCATCATCACCAGCCTATTGCAGTCCACTACTGCACACAGGCCTTCTCTAATGAGCGCCATTGCGCCCTGTCCTCAGCTCAAGGAATCCAGCTTATATTATTTATTCCTTTCGCAATCCTAATAGGGCTGTAAAAACACTATCGACTGAAGTTAGTTGTCCAGTACTGAACCACTAGGGCAGAAGTTTCAAAGAGTGAAAGGTACACCGCAATTTCTCAAATAAATCACCATCGACCCCGGGTCAGATGGGTATTTCTGTAAGTTTGGTGCGACTAGGCCTTTATATCATTTCCACCTGACTTGTGATGAAATGTGATGAAACCGTCAGTGAGGGTTTTTCGTCCATTTTTCTGTAATATTGACCCTGATAATATGTAAGGTCTCAACTGGCTCCTTCGCAACAAGAGTAAACCTAACCTACCCGTGGTGCAGCCTGCTAACTAACAAACGGGGCTCTGGCGGCCAGCTGTTTACAGCGTAACACCGGAACAGTAAAATTCCCTGCCCACCGAAGAGAAGCAGCGTCGGCTGTTTATTTATTTATTATTACATCTGGTACACAAAACAGAATACAATCAGTAAACAAATAATAAAAATACATAAAACAGGTTATGAGCTAGATAGTATTCCAAAGCATGTGTACACATTAAAATCAATAATTAATTTAAGCAGAAAATCGTACTTAGTAGTATTATGTAACATATAAATCAATTTGAATACAAATACAAAATACAAAATACAAAATTCATTTATTCAGTAGGAACTGTATAGTACACTTTGAAACGTCATTTTTTTTTAAATTTACCACCAATTCGTAACGTGACCAAACAGAGAAGAATTGGCAAGAAACTCTGCTTGGCTTATATTTTTTTAACGTCATTGTACTTAATATCTATTACATTGTTTTTGATGGAGTTGGAGGCAGTTTCATCCCAAGCTTTTTTGTCATCTAAATAATCAGATATTTTATAATAAGCTTTATTACATAGATTACGTTTAACAACATTTTTGAATTTATTTACAGATAGATTAATCACATCATTTGGGATTTTGTTAAAAAATCGTACAGACATCCCTTTAAAAGATTGATTAACTTTATGGAGCCTTACAGTGGGAACAGCTAGTTTATCTTTATTTCTAGTTGACGGATTCTTTTGACTGCGTATGCTGCAGAACTGAGTCTGTTCGACAACCCATCTATGTGAGCGCCCCATTGAAGCTTATTATCTAAAGTTATGCCTAAAAATACAGTACTGTCCACAAGATTTAGATCTTCATCTTTTATTTTAATGTTAGGTTCTAAGATCTTCATCTTTTATTTTAACTTGTTTAACATTTGGTAATATAAATCTCATACATTTTGTTTTAGTCTCGTTCAGTAATAAATTATTTACATCGAACCAGTTAACAACTTTCGCTATTGCATTGTTCACGTCGTCAAAATTGGTCTGCCGTCGCTTTAATTTAAATAAAAGTGACGTGTCATCCGCAAACAATACAATTTCGTGGTTGTCTCTCACAAGTTGAGGTAGGTCGTTGATGTAAATTAAAAATAAAAATGGTCCAAGTATTGACCCTTGCGGAACACCCATCTTTACTACAGATCCCGGAGAACATTTTCCATTTACGTCTACTTTCTGTATTCTGTCAGATAGGTAAGAAGTGAGAAGGGCTAAAGCCATATTATTATTAATATTAGACAAAGTGCAATGACTCTTTTGCAAGAGCGGCTAAAACTTATCTTTTATATCTATCTAAATTGTTATTGAGTACATCGATTGAGTCACTGTGATTAAGTAACAAATCATTGTATTGACGACACATTCTTACTATGGGGTTAAAGAAAGATGTATTATTCGTAAAGACGTTAAGGGCGAAGGTATTCGAAAATGGAGAACGAGATCTGATATTAATTTTAAAATTATTGAGTTTGCTGTGTTCTGCGACTCCCAACGCACGTGCCCAGCGTGGGGATTTTGGGCATATCCCCTTTATAAGATGCCTATGTCCAGCAGTAGACTGATATAGGCTGGAGTCAATAATAAAGCTTTCTTTAAAAACTGAAACCGCACCCTTACTTTTCGTACTGCATCTAGTAAGTGCTGTTCCATTTCTCGTCGCCATCTTGAACTTGCGGCTAATTACAGCGAAACAAAGACTACTTGGACCTTAATTGAATAAATTATACAGTGCGCGAAAGTGCTCTAAATGTTAGTACTATTTACTTGCTATTCTATTTAATATACAACTAGTCCTCTACTAATGGGTATAAAATATTACTAGATATAGAAATAGAAATTATTTATTTACTAAAAACGATAACAGTTCACACATTATTGACCTCTGTGGCGCAGTGGGCGAAGGTCCACCTGAGACGCAGAAGGTTGCTGGTTCGATTCCCGCCGCAGGACAAATGTTTGCATGTTCTGCTGATATTTGTCTCGGGACTGGATGTTTTCTATGTATGATACGTATGCAATATATATAATGTGGTTCCCATAATACAAGCTCTGCTTAGTTTGGGGCTACATGGTACTGTGTGATTACCTCCAGCGTTCTTTATATTTATTTTATTTATTTATTACACAAATACACAAAGCAGGTGATGGATAATATATGAACAAGAAGAATTTATGGTGATACCCAAACTAAGCGCGGAGCTTGTGTCTTTGGCTTTGTAAGAGTACTTAACTAAAAGATTAAACACTTGTACAGAAGAGTGAAGAAATTGGAATATTTGTTAGTTCTTTAAACTAAGTAGGTACCTAAGTCAGCAAAGTATATAAAAGTATACAAAAAATACTATGTTATAGTAACAACATAACGAAACAGGGTTTTCCATTTATCAGAATATCAAGAGCACCGACTATTTTGACTATTACTAAACTACTGAACATTCATGAACACTAATGGCTGATTCCTATATTATACCATAACGATAAGGCTTCATTTTCCCTTGAAAAACTTTCAAATTTTTGACTGATAACTTTGTTTTCTCTTGAAAAAGCGTCAACGGCCATACCGTTATGGGCCTTAAAAGAAACCAATATCAACATAGTTGGTTATTTTTTATCCAACCTGAAACCTATAGTAGAGTAGACTTTGTTTGCGCAGATTAGTGCTGAGCTTAATTAGAATATTATTGAGCTTATTATAGTAATGGGCCTTAAAAGAAACCAGTATCAACATAGTTGGTTATTTTTTATCCAATCTGAAACCTATAGTAGAGTAGACTCTGTTTGCGCAGATTAGTGCTGAGCTTAATTAGAATATTATTGAGCTTATTATAGGAATGGGCCTTAAAATTCAACCAGTATCAACATAGTTGGTTATTTTTTATCCAACCTGAAACCTATAGTATAGTAGACTCTGTTTGCGCAGATTAGTGCTGAGCTTAATTAGAATATTATTGAGCTTATTATAGGAATGGGCCTTAAAAGAAACCAGTATCAACATAGTTGGTTATTTTTTATCCAACCTGAAACCTATAGTCATTTAAAAATTAAAATAGATTTGTCTGTCTTAATGTAGTATGTGATACTAACTAATTATAACTTAGTAATAATATAATATAATTTAAGATAATAATAATTTATATAATTTAAGATAGTATTATTATTATACTATATGTAACTTTATAGTTTATACCTAGGCTTAAACTATTCTGTTGAGAACCTAACTATTGTAGTGCCCCAACGGGGCTCATGTTGTGGACCAAATTTTATTTAAGAACACCTTGTACTGTACCACATGAAACAATAAAGAATATGATTATGATTATGATTATGATTATAGTAGAGTAGACTCTGTTTGCGCAGATTAGTGCTGAGCTTAATTAGTTGTTAATTCTTCTATTATATTAGGGTGTTTCTGTTTTGTTTGACAATAAATTGATTTTTATATGTATTCTTTAAGTACTTATACTTGTTCTGGCTGGCTTCTACCGACGGCTTCGCTTCGA
Source organism: Horisme vitalbata (assembly GCA_951804965.1). Lineage (NCBI taxonomy): Eukaryota > Metazoa > Arthropoda > Insecta > Lepidoptera > Geometridae > Horisme > Horisme vitalbata. The sequence goes on from OX638096.1 coordinate 1,516,258, forward strand.
TAAATATAAGTAGCCCATGTGTTAATCCAGGTCAAAACTTGAAATATACATAATATTTCAAGTTCCATCGAAATACGTTCAGTAGTTACGGAATTGAGTGGGTACTAACATATTAACACACATACAAAAACACACAAACTTTAACATTTATAATATTAAGTGTGAAAAAAAAATGTGTACGGAAGCTAATTACTGAACACTAGAAAGCAACTAAAAAGAACGAATGACCTCACCACATCTGCAAAGGCTTTACGGCATTAGTAGTAGTTTCTTTCATCAGGCTAAGCCTTATTCAAAGGGAAAGAAAGCACTGAATTCAAATCCGAACTGGGATTGAATTAATGTCGGACCTGCCGTACCTTACCGCTGTATCAAAAGGTGAGGTTTTTCCGTTTTATTTTTGATATTTGAAACTATTTAAAGTTTCACAGAACAGAGCATACTACAGTGATAATGAATATTTGAGTGAAAGAGAATTGTAATTTATGATATTTTGATATAACTAAGTGACATAATTTTTTGCCCCCCTTGTACTACTTCGTTCCTAAGCGCGGTGATGCGGGCGCGAGGCGGGCATGAGGCGGGCGTGAGGCGAGCGTGAGGCAGTTAGACTTGGATAAATACAATTTGAGATCTATTAATGTGTCATAACACTCAAATTAAATACAACGAATTTCAAAACGTGTGCTTGACGTCTTAACGCAGCTAGAAGATGGCTGTACTTTGACAATTTGTATTTTACCTAGAGGGTGTGTTCGTAACCTATATTTCTATAATAAATTATTTTGTATTGTATTGTATTGAAAAATAGAACTTTTATAGATTCACCAGCGTTCTTAGCAATGCAGTTGGTGTAATCTACTTTAAAGCAATAATAAAAGTAAGAAATTGTATTTTTATAAAATCACTGGATTAATTTTCATTAAATCTATTTAAATAGATATAAAATCCTTTGACTTGAATGACTGACGGATCAACGCACAACCTTAACCGCTGGTTGTAGAGGACTGAAACTTGGAGGGTGTGTTCTTTTTATGACGTAGGCATCCAATAAGAAAGGATTTTCCGAAATTCTACCCCTAAGAGGGTGAAAAACAGGGGCAAAGTTTGTATGGGACAACATGTTTCCTGGGTCCAATCTACTTTAAATTTTGCATGAACATTATTTATCAGAATTGATGGAAGGTTTGGTTCGTATTTTATTGAAACTCATCAGGGTTAAAAGCCTGTTAAGCGGGTAGAAAGTTATTTTAGGGGTGAATTGCATCGAAGTTGATATCAATACTATACTCCTTAGTGCTTTTGATTTAAATTATTTTATACATATTTGACACATCGAGATGAGAAAGTAGGTACTCTATAGAGTCACAGTCTTCAAGCGAAAACTGACATTTGAAAACATTGAAAAAATTTGTTAGAGTATCGTTGACATCGTAGTTCAGTGGTATTTGTTGTAAGTTCGTGTCGTATGTACCTATGTTTGTTCGAACATAACTCTCGACAGGTTGTATTTGAAATTTTTGCTGGGAAGTATATGAGTTATATCAGAAGGAGGGTCATCAAATTAAGGGAGTCCCAAAAGGGGCCAAAAAAATTTAACCATATGTAAATTACCTATATATTGAATGAGATGTCATAAGAATGGGTTTTTTTTTATTCATTCCAAATAAGTATTTATTTTAATTCTAGAATGTATAGATCAATAGATAAGTAATCGGTGGTAGTCAGAGGGAAGAACAAAAATTGTGTTTGGCACACATGCCTGCTTACTAAGTGCACAGTGCTCACAGTCAGAACACATAAAAAACAGTTCGCTCCCCAGAACAAGTGTGTTTTCAGCACTCATGCACTAGACGCTAGCATATTGACTGCGGGCATCGCAGCAGTGGGCCGAGTAGCGGCTCGCACCCTAGAGCAAGTGTGTTTTCAGCACTTAAAGTGTTAGGTGGGAAGGCCAGACAGGAGATGAAAGTATGCATGGAGGGGAACCAATTGTTTCTCAAGCTACGAGAAGGGATATACTAACTTATAATATAATATATATATATATACATATATACCTATACTTTTCAACTTGGCAATGGGTCGCATACGGAAAAGGGAGCAAAAACAGGCTCGGAAAAGGTAGCGGAAGTGGGAGTGGGAACGGGAACGGGAACGGGAACCCGCCCGGGTGACCTGTTGACCGGTAACTGACCCGGACCTAACTTGGTAATGTAGGAAGGTACTTTTTATTCCATACATAATTAGGGTTACACGCATCATAAAAAGAGTATACTTGCGCAAACGAAGTTGCGGGCGGGTCAGCTAGTTAGTGATAAAATAAACTCACCGAGTATTTTTAAGCAAAATAAACTGGTTAGAACAAGCTATGAAGTAAGCATCGCCACAAGCAATTTATTGAATTAGTAGGATTTTGACATTTAGCTTCAGCTGTATCTACCTTATACTTACCCTTAATGATAGAGGGCTGTTCGTGCACACGGTCATAAGTTTTCAAATGACGCAATATAAGAATAAAACAAAATAAGTACATAATTATATTGAAAAACCGACGGCATTTCGACTCGTTAAGAGAGTCTTCATCAGGGTGAGTGAACGCGACGCTCTCCCCTTGATGACGACCCTGATGAAGTCGAAACGCCGTCCGTGCCTTCATCGCATCGATGTAACGGTACATGAAAATTCCCATTTTTCAATATGATGGAGTTAATTCACGTTAATTTCAAGAGAAATACATAATTATACGTTATGATTATAATAACTACACTTTTTATTTGAGTGGCGAGTGTGTATTTAATGTGGGTTAGTATTTCTCTGTTATAGATAGTTATTTACATAAATGAATAAACATCACCATAATATTTGGCAGCAAAACCAAATTAGAAGTCGTTTAGTCGCCAAATGGTTCTGTAATCAGTGAGCGCTGGCAATGGACGTCATTTTATTACTAGGAATACTTAATACAAATTGGAAAATATTAGCAAATAATATCGCGGCCCGAGTTATAAAAGTTTAGTTCTCTTGATTCTAGAGGACTTTTGTATGTATTTAAGAAACGACTTTTATCGTTATCGTGAAGATGATAGAGTGATACGAATAAACTTAGATTACAAAAAAAATATGCATACAAGGCATGGTATATATTCCCCTTTTGAACTTAATATAAGAACTCAAAGTCACCCTGTATAATTAAATTCCGTATTTGAACCCTGAACTCTAGACTACTATTTTAGTTCGTCCCGATGTAAGAAAGATATCATTATTCATACTTACATGAAAACTTTCACATTTATCAGAATTTTAGAATTTAAGGTGTCAAAGAAATTCGTCTATCTCAAACTTTCTTAGATCTACGTCTGTCATTGTTAGGGTTGGCAAGCACGTAGTTTTATTTTATACTAAATTATCAAAATAAAATGATAAACTAATAGATAACAATCACAAAAACATAAAAATATGTTTTTAATGTGTCAAATTTTGAGAATATTTAAGAAATTTACGTTACATTATGAACTGAGAATTTAAGACTTCTTTAATAACACTTTTAAAATATATGCATATGGTGAAGTAAAAAGGTATCTTATGACTGAGGTAAGCCTTACTTTATTCTGCTTAGATTTTTTTATACTACTTGAAGATGGAAGAAGCACATGGCTCACCTGATGTTAAGTAGTAACCATTACATATCAAAAAGCATTGCATCGTAGATCACGTTTTTCCGGAACGTGCTCTTCGATACAACGCTCTGCATCCATCAACTTGAGGCATGAAGATGATATGCCTCTTGTGCCTGTAATTTTACTAGCACCCATACCCTTCAAACCGAAACAAAGCACAGCTACTTCATGGCAGAATTAGGCATGGGGACAGTACCTCCCCGGACGAGCCCTCCACAAAAAACTCTACTAAAACTAATTATTAATAGCAGTTTCTTTATCATTGTGGTAGCCCTAACCACAGCTGTGAGATTTGACGGGCTTTTATCGCATCTCGGGGCGTAAATAAATGATGCTTTACAAAATTTTGACAAGTTGAGCAATAAGAAAACCTATCTTGAAGATAAAAGTGTGAAACGAAGATTATATTTGTATTTACTCAATTTAGTGAAAAAAAGAGTTGCAATAAATAGTTTATAATGTGATTCAGATGCCTTGGGATACATTGACACGTTTTAGTTATACCAATGTTGTTTCCCAGGTATTTATCCGTTGCTTCTACGAGTAGTCTGCAATCTTTAGAAAAGTGTACCTCATTAAGCTATCTTTTATTTTGTAGTTAAAAGATTTTGTTCTCAAGAAACTACAGGTTTATTTTAAAGTCAATTGACTCTATTTCCCAACAGAAACACTTTTCCAAAAGTAACTTACGAAATCAGCACCAAACCTTAAAATAAAAATATTTAGAAAATTTTATTTTAGAATGCACTTTTTCACATTTAAGAAATTCTCGTCCAATTTGAGTGCGACCTCTAACATGCACTTGATCCCGGCAGGAGACAGTTGCACCATAAATCAAGTAACCACAAAGAGCTCCTTTGAAAAACTGTAAGAGCTTCCGGTTTAGCTCCCGATTGCAGACCCCTCGATGCTGTGACACAATTTTTTTTTTACAAAAAACTGCTAAGTGCCTGACGACTAACACACCTGAAATAGGTGAAGATGGTGGTATAAGCCACGCTTGCCCAGAAGGAACCGATTCACTCTGGATTTAAACACTCCCAGGTTGTACTGGGCCAGGAAAAGAGACGCCGGAAATAAGTTCCACTCCTTACTAGTACTAACTATAACTTTATAATATTGCCACTATTTCGTTTTTTAAAACGTAGTATCAGCTAAAAAGTAGCTTATATTCCTGGTTTAAAACTTTACACAATATGCAAATTTCAGCACAATTTGCAGTAGTTATGGCGTGAACGAAGGTAAAAAAAACACATTTTCACATCTCCTCCACATTTTTATCGTCAAAAAAGCGAAATATAGTAAACCCTTTAATAACTCTACATACTTGTGTATTACAGAAGGTATTATACAAGGTAAATTTAATTTAGAAAGCAGATCTACTCCCAAAAATAAATAAGTCTAGCAGGGTTGTTTTCCATTCTTCTCTGTTTGACGCGCTACGAATTGTTCCCTACAATGTTTCCTAAACACTATCACGTTGACTGCAGACATAATGCAATTAGAATAAGTGTGTACTTTGTGTGCGCTTAATGCGATATGATTCCTTTTGAATAAAAATATTGTCAGTTTGAGTTTGAGTTTGAACATGTCATGTTCTTTGGCTTATTGAATTCGGAGTTTTTCATACAAAGGACTTATAAAGTTGCCATAGTTTTACTGTAACACATTGTCATGCAAGGCAGCCCTAGCTTAGCTAATTTTGTCAAACCTTATCCATGAGAATAATAATATAATAATGATGATTATATGTCCACATTTCTGTTTGGGTTACCACACACAAGTTTAGTTTATAATAAACTTTTGATATCACGTATTTTAAAGGAGACTTTTAAAACTAGACAATCGTGGTTCAAATCACACTCATTTGGAATCACATACAATATCTAAGAAAAACTTATTTAGGAAAAAGTAATCGAATCGGCCTAAAAGGGTGATATCATGGCCGGCTCCACAAGGGAAACGTAATATGGGACGACCATGTGCTCTCTGGGCGTCTTCCCAAATATATATAAAATAAAATAATTATATTAATATTTAAAAAAGGTAGCTAGTCCGCATTGGCTTCAACTTGTTCAAGACAGAGAAAAATGGCTATCTTGGCTAGCTTTGGCGGAGGCCTTCACCTTCAAAAGGGTTCTTGCAGGAGAATATTAAGAATTAATAACGAAAAAAAACCGGTATATATATATATATATATATGGAAAAGAATAACAAAAAACTGTAGTTTTAGAAAATAATTGTAAAGTAAAATAGTGCATGAAGTTACTTTGTCATAAATATTTAATAGATTATGGGTATGCACTAAACTACTGATGTATTTTTTTATTTTTCTGTTAAAACTGTACCTATTTAGAAAGTATTAAAAGGTTTCGTATTTTCATTTTATTTAACCGAATCGAGTGGTCGCGTGTTGTTTGGCCGCATGTAGAATGAGGTTCTTTGTACCTGGTGACACCCCTGTCTCGGAAGTGGACATCGATCTTTGAATGCTAATGGCTGTGTTTGGGTTCAATGTGAACTGAACTTACCTTTTTCGTATTCATTCTAATTTAGAACTGGGTTCGGTGTGGATGGAATTTAAGGTTTTTCGTGTTCATTTTCATTACTTGTCGATTTTCGTCACTTTCCTTACCTAATGCGCCTAGATTGAATGGCCGTCAGCAGCAACACGTAAAGCTCATGTATTTTTTTTGTTTCTTTCTTTGGGGCTGTCCATTAATCACGTGATGTTTTTTTTTAGCATTTTTTAACCCCCCCTCCCCCTTGGTGATACGTGGTGAAGTTTAAGTCTAACCCCCCTCACCCACCCAAATCACGTGTATTTTTAGTATCTACAAAGAATCTTAAATATTTTAGAATATTATCTTTAAATACAGGTATAAACTAAAATGTAATTTTATTCTGAAATGAAGGACCAGGATTAAGAACTACGTTTACTGCCTCGCAACGGCGAGTCAAGGTCACACTACACGTCGTTTTTCGGTATAGAAATCGCGCGTTTGATGAAAAAATTAATACACGTGATATCTTAATACACCCCCCTCCCCCTTTGTGATATTTCCTGATTTTTTCCTAACCCCCTCCCCTCCCTTTCAAGCCTCACGTGATTTATGAACGGCCCCTTTGTGTCGGTACTTCATTTCTGAAGATCGTGATCACCATGCGATGTCTTGCAGGCGTGGACGGCCACTCCGATTTGTGGCCATCGGCACCATACTGTAAAATGACGTTCTCTTGTCTCTGAGCTGGTCAAACCATCGGGTTGAGGATCTTCCTCTAGAACGTTTCCCCTCTACATGGCGGACAATGACCAAGTTTTCTAAGTAAGTATAATTTTAATATCAGTATTATATGTTTATTATCTACGTTTTCATATGTATAAAATATCTCCTTAATGCAACCACACTAAGAGATAAATTATTTTCGCAGAAATGCCTAGTGGGTAGTAAAATATTCGTCACACAAACCTAACCCATAACAATAACAATTCACAAAATGGTCAATTTCCATAACATTCATAAAAATTGATAACCATTTCAACTCCGGAGCGTGATCTATCAAATTCAGAGAACGTTTCGCCCACAAAAGGGTCCGTGCAAACCGTCAACACATCAAAAGGACTAGCATCGGTATGTATACCGCAGCTCACAGTGAGAACAGCTGGTATACTCAAATGTTTTGGAGTGTAATGAGTTCAAACTGCCACCTTCGGAACTCAAACCAACCTCACTTGTCCGTGGTCTAGCTTGCTAACTAACAAACAGGGCTCTGGTGGCTGGATGATTGCGGCATATCGCAGCTTTACCTCGGCAGAGCTAAATTCCCTGACCGCCGAGAGGCAGCAGCGTCGGCGAATGGAGAAGCTGTGCATTGCGATTCCCAAACCGCCCAGCGTGGGGGCTATGGGCATGCCTCTTCTTATCGGGGAAGCCTTATTTCCAGCAGTGGATTGATATAGGTTGCTAGTGTTGGTTGTGGTTTTGCTAGTGAAACGGCTCAGCATAGTTGTAATTTTAACTTGGTAAACAAAGAACCTATATACGCGGGTGGCTCAAACTGACTTTTGTTGTTTAAAACCCTTGGAACAACTTATTGAGTTAATTGTTGTCATTATCTATCATCTTTTTAAATTTATTGTTTATCCGACATAGAACTTAAGTTGTCGACATAGGTCAGAAAATTAGCAAGCTGAAGTGGCAGCGGGCTGGCCATATTTGCCGAAGAACCGATAACCGTTGGGGTAAACGAGTTCTTGATTGGAGACCGCGGCTCGGCAAACGTAGTGTAGGACGCCCTCCGGTCAGGTGGGGTGACGATCTGCGAAAGGCTGCTGGTAGAAGCTGGATATGTCGAGCTCAAGACAGGGCGTAATGGCACTCATTAGGGGAGGCCTATGTCCAGCAGTGGACTGCCATAAGCTGATGATGATGATTATCTATCAAAGAATAGCTTGGATTTGCCAGATAAAGTCAAAGATGTCAATTTGCTTATACAACAACGCAAAGTGATAAGTTGTTTTCAATTTTGCAGTCATCTAGCTGTACAATAAAGGCTGTGACCTATAGGTATGTAAATACACTTATGAATAAAAAGTGTCTATTCGAAAGGTCCTTTCTGTCGGTAATCTATACGATGACGGACAAAGGGTAGAGGACACACTCGACCTTTGTCTTAGGGGGTTTGTAAGGGTCTCAGATGTTAACTTTGTAATTCATCGTTATCGCAAAGTTGTGTTACAAAACGTAATTGTTTCTATTTTTTAGCTACGCTAGTGAAACTCTGATTGCTTTCTAAGAAGTTGAAATTTTTAGTGTCTGTCAAAAGTCTTTCAATGCATCTTACCAATAAAACTGGGAAAGCTTAAGTTCTAAAAAAATTCCACGACGTTCAAGGCAATTCAATCGTGGCCTAAAAACTATGGCATCAAAGTATACCTAGTTCAATGAAGAATAAGATAGAGTACATAAGATTATTTAAAAAAAAATGATACTATGTCTAAACACTTTTTCTTCATAGCTATAAATAACATGCATTTAAATATTACAATCTAGTCATAACGGTAGGCTAATGAATAACTTGACATTAACCTAATCTTATAGAATAATTATTACTAAGAACGTGTCCATCAACACTTTGTTACTGTCTCTATTTACTTAAGGCGACACTTTGTTCTTGTGTTCGAAAGTACTATTGCACTAATTTTTACTGATATTTACGCTACACTAGCTGAAAAGGCTTAGTTCCCCCTACCTCCGTGAGCGCTTTGATTTTCTTGTCCCTTGTGGTGTGCCCTGCAGATCGACTAAATCTCTACTTCTCAAAACTCCATCTCATTCTTCTAGCCGCTTTGGTGAGTCTTTCTCCGTCAAGGCGGTGAGACTTTGGAACTCCCTTCCCCATACTGTCCATGACAGTCCTTCGCCTAACGTCTTTAAGTCAAAGTTGAAAGAGCACTATCTCTCCTTGCAAACTTAGTAGAACCATAATATACATTTATTTATGTAGGTATATGTATTTAATATTTTATAAATGTACTCGTATCATATGTATCGTACTATTTTTGTATATTTATTTATTATTACATTATTTATTGTCTATTAGGGATATATATATTTCTGTAATAGTTGTAAGTAGGTTTATTCTCAATTTCTCATTCTTATATAAATAATAATTCTTATATAACTTCTCTTTATACCCAAAGTTTTGCTGTAAGAAAACTCTCTCAGGGTTAAGCTCGCCTTTGTACATAGCTTCTAAGTGAACTTTTTCTGTATTTAATTTTCTGTGTACAATAAAGAATAAAGAATAAAGAAAGAAAGGCTTAGTTCTTTTGAGTCTTCTCACTTTGACCGTGTTTTCGAGGAACTGTATGGCCTCAACGTACACATGATGATGAAGTCTATGTTCGTGAGCTTCTGTGTATTTTCTTTTCAACTTTATCGACGAACTCACACGTTAGTAGTACTACAATAAGTCGCAGTTGGCTCCTAATGGAGTTTGAAAAAGGATTCCAATTAACATCTAGACCCATATTAAATTCCTTTTAGACCCAAAACTGATCGTTTTTCACAACTTCCACTTGTCCGCATAAATTCATAGGGCTTTGGTCAAACACTCGTCACATGAAACTAAATCCCTTTAAATAAAACCTTAGATAAATGGAATGGACAACCCAATTTGCTTGCTAGAGACAACTTGGTTGGCTGGAATTGGGTGGGCGCTATAAAAATAAGAAAGGTTAAGTGCGAGTTGACTCGCCCACCGCGGGTGACGTCAATGGCGTGGGATACTAATAGCAAAATAGAAACGGGCTTTAGAATGGGCAAATTAGGGCCTTTCAGATAACACCGTATTTGATCGTGCTATGTAACTTGACCACAGCGGTCCTTACATCTATTGAGGTTTCTACAAAACCATATTAGCTGGAGACTTCGCTATAATTTTCCCGTAAAATATAGATATACTTCTATAATATATATAAATTTCAGGTTTCTCACTTCGCAAACTTCGGAGTTAGAGGGGGGGGGAGGTCATTTTTTGGACTTTTGTCATCCTAAATCAATCCCGCCCTATTATTTTTCAACCCCCCATTTTGGAAAATTTCTCAAAATCTGTTTTAGGTGGGGATTTCACTATAATTTTAATGTAAAAAATAGATATATGATCCGGTTCTTCACTTTGCAAACTTCGGAGTTAAAGGGAGGGGGGGAGGTATGGTAATTTTTTGGACTTTTTCATCCTTAATCAAAAACTGTGCATGATATAAAAAAAAAAAGGTTTTATACTGTTCAAATCAAGCCTTTTCATTTGATACCACACTCGACCTAAAAACCCCCCTTTTATTTTTCAACCTCACCATTTTGGAAGATTTCTAAAAAACTGTTTTAGGTCGGGACTTCGCTATAATTTTCATGTAAAATATAAATATTCTTCTTCAACATATATTAGTTTCAGATTTCTCGCTTTGCAAACTTCGGAGATTAGAGGGGGGATTATGGTAATTTTTTGAACAGTTTTGATCATAAAATGAAAACCATGCATCGTATTAAAAAATAAAAAACTGCTTTAAACTGGCCTAATTGGCCCCATTTATGATTATGATATGCCACTCGACCTATTGGTACCAGTTTGAAATTTTGATATATCTTATTTTGTACCCTTTGGGGATGAAAATGTATTTTTTTTTACTGGCAGTCTTATTCAGTTAGTTCGTTTTAATTCTATACCAAATTTCAAGTCGGTAGCTTTTATAGTTCCTGAAATTATCAGCTGTGACAGACGGACGGACAGCGGACAAAGCGGCACCATAAGGGTTTGTATGACCGGTTCAATCACCTTAAAAATACTAGTAGCCAGCAATAGATGCATGATGTGACGATGCTTGATTGAGGATTCAAGTTTGAAGATGTTTATTTTTATAGATAACTATGTGTAGTGATTTTTTTTATTGCTATACAGAAGTACTTAAAACATTTAGTTACCTTTTTCAAGCATTTCAAAAAACAATAGTATATTGCTATTGGAAAGCGAGATGGTGACGGCCGCAGTGCAATCTTTTCGATAGAGTGGTTGCCACATTAGACGTAGACGTATTTGAAAGATGAGGTTTTTTTGTATGTACAATGTAATGTTATTGTCCCACGGTAGGAATCAAACTCGCAATATTTTGCATTCCAGACGAACCTTCGCCCTCTGCGACACTTGAGGCCCCCTCAAGTGTCGCAGAGGGCGTAAATTCATATAAAAATAAAAGTTGGTCTTTAGAGCAGGCCGTCTGTACAGTTCCTCATAGAAACGCTTCACAAGTAGCAATTACGAGTTCGTACACGTTTTGGCATGTACTGAGATAGAGGCACTTATTCATAGTGGGTATGTGAATGGATTGGGGAGGGTCTTAGAATAGGGCGTATTTCATTCATTATGTTTTTGTAATAGTTGAAATTTCCATTCAATCCCTTCACTCGACATAATGAAGTGATATGATATTTTAGAGGGTTAATTATTATTTTTATGAGCCCTTAATGTCAAACAGATGGGCAAAGGCCTCCTTCCACTCTCACCATTCATCCCTCTCCTGTGCTAAAATGGTACAGTTCGCACGGAATTTAGTGAGCTCGTCCCTCCATCTTGTTGGTGCTCTGCCGCGACGTCGTCGCCCTGTGTCAGGGCACCACTCCGTGGTCAGCTTGGCCCACTGGTCTCCCGACATGCGGCAAACGTGACCAGCTCAGTCCCTTAACCTTGGCGGCTTTCGTTCTTACATCAGCGCCCTGTTTTTAAGCGCAGCACAGAGTTGCGAAAACGGTTAATTCGCTTTACTCCTAAAAGGCTACACTCCATCGCACGTTGCGTCCAAGGCGTTAAATAATTATTCCAAAAGATATCATGCTGTAGTGGTTCGTATTTTGATTGTATTTTTTAAATATTTAACCGTGGCTTCACTCGGGGTACCGAATCTTCTTCTTCTTCGTAAATACATAAATATCATACATAGAAAACACCCAGACCCGACACAAATATTTACAAATATTTCTGTGGGGTTCTCGTTAGGGGGGAATCGAACCCGCTACCTTTACGTCAAGAGGACCTTCACCCACCACGCCACACAGACCGTCAGTGAATGGTAGAAGTGAATGGGAGTATAAACAGATAGAAGTGCGACTTAAAAAAGAAAATAGTTGCTCTGGAAATCTGGTGCTGGCGAAGATTACTTGAAGTATAATGGACCGAGTTTCGCACCAATGTCTCGATACTTCAGGAGATCGATATCAAGCAGGATCTATCAGCTATAGTACAAACTCGCATACTTAAGTTCTTCAGCCACGTTTAGAGGCGAGACACTGACTCCATCGAAACGCTTTGTAAGGCCGTGAGGAAGATTTCCCATTAGATGAAATTATCAGATCAAATTCTCGGGGGGTGACAATCTCCATACGTGTACCCGGATATCCACCAATAGACAAAACTGGCGAGATATCGTGAGGCGAGCTACATTAGCCCCTAATAATACTACATGATGACCACGACCGCTCTTTTATGAGTGAAGAAGAAAGAAGTTAAATAAAACTGAACTATATATATATAGTAATATTTCTCTCTCTCTCTCTCTCTATACGAGTACCTAGTTCAAGCAAGGCAAGCAGATATGCATTCACCATTCGATCACACGGCGCCGTTTTACGGCTAGTTGAGTTTGAATAATGATCAGTGGTTCTACCGCAAAAGTGATATACGTAACTATGCGAGCCTTTCCCGCTTCCAGTAAACTCCGTCCCATAGTGCTGCATAATAATAAAGATGTAAATATTTAATAAAACGTACGGACAGCGCGTACATTGGTACGCATAGTCGGTTACGCGTGTTCTGGAACGCCATGTTCATACGCTTGCAATTTGGGATACGCGCATTGCACGAGCTAGCTCGCATGCGAGCCTCCGTTAGTAGGTTTTTGGTCGCGAATCAAGCTGCGTACGGACAGCGCGTTCCTGTATCCATGGCGCTCTACGATACGCGTACCAATGTACTGCTGTCCGTACGCAGCTCAATAATACATTCTAGGCAAAAAAAATGTTCTTAGTGTTTTTATATTATTATTATTATTCCTTCATTTTTCCATCTTTTTTTTTACTTTTGACAATGCCCCTTTACAGCAGTTTAATTTTTGGACTATGATAGGTACCTAGAACGTAGGATCCCTAGTGAGGAAAAAAAACCAATGGATGTCAATATTGCTTTGTCTGTCTTACGGCCATGATAATAAGTACTTAAATTTTATGGTGTAAGTTCCGTGTTTTATGCCTAATTTTAAAAATTGACAAAACCAACCATATATGTTTGTATGGTGAAATAAATGAGTATGAGTGTATGAGCATTACCAAAATTATTCGTTTGTTTTCTATTATTCCTACATTATTCAGTTTCTGAGTAACCCCCCCGTTAGGAGGCCGCGTTAGGAATACGATAGTGACGAACGCTGGCTTTTGTACGTAACGAGTTATAGAACCTTTATATAGTAAGGGTACCATAACGGTTGAATTAGGATAGCCTTGTATGCTGTTTTTGTGAACCATATTTTGATAGAGGTTGCTTAGTGTAATGGCATTAATTGTGATATTCAATTAATTTGATATTACTTAGATAGATAGATAAATAACACTTTATTGATCACCAAATTCATACAGGAAAGAGTAAAAGTAACTTAGTGTAAGCATAATAAGGTACATAATTGGCGGCTTTATCGCTGAAAGCGATCAATAGATCTCTTCCAGGCAACCATAAATACTATACAATTTTAATTCTAATACATATACTAATAATAATATCAAAAATATACTAATACATACCAGGCATACTAACGAAGAAAAACAGTTAAGGTAAAATTAAATGCTATCTACTAACTATTATAAAATGATAAATAATGCTGAAAAACTTTCAGTTTATAGGTGTGGTGTGAGGTTGCTCTTCTGATACGAAGTGGTAAAGCATTCCACAAACGAACAGCTTGAGCTGTGAAAGATCCACTATAAAGAGGTTTTTTTGTGTTGGAGTTTTAAGTAAAAGGTTATCTGATCTGGTCTTGACTTAAATTAGTTGGGAGGTTAAACTACATCTTTAATTCATCGTACGGAGACATAAAAAATAATATTAAAGATAAAATGATAATATTAATATTAAAGATAAAATTAAAGATAAAATGTCCTACTGCATTTATGCTTTGGTTCCGTTATCCAACAATTACAGACCTCGCAAACACGACGCTTTGTCGTCGCGCTTAGTCGCGAGCGTCTGTCATATCTTGCTGTCGCGATTGTCGCCGTGTTTGCGGAGCTTTGAACAAAATGTATGAAAATTGTCCCCCGCAGCTTGTTGTAGCGTCTTATCGTTGACGTTTGTCGTCCAATGTGCGCAGGCTATAAGCTGCTTAAAAATGCTTGTAAAAAATAACAAAACATTCCTAGGATCTAACGAAGCCTATGTGTTAATCCAGTTCCAAACCAAGTTTTTCCAAGTTTCACCGACTATTTCCAAGTTTTCATAAATTCGTTCACCCGTTGTAGAGTTGAGTGTGAACTAACGTAAGCATTTATAATACTAGTGTGAATTATAATGTGATGTGATGAACGGCATAAAAATACAATAATTTCAAGCAAAGAAGATAAAAACTACCCGCTCGTTTTAGCAGGGGCATTACTGTGCCCTAGGGTTAGGCGTTGGTCACGGCTCAGCGACTATCTGCAATATTATAGGCACCGCTTTACCGATCACTAGCCCCAGTTACGAGTTTCAAAGAGAAACTTAGATAGAGATGTAGTAAAACTAAAATATCGATATCGATGATAGGAATATTGATTGCGAAAAAAATATTGGCTGGAAAGTATCGTTAAGAAAGGTTAAGAAGCTAATGGATGTTTTTTTTATATTTTATTTAATTGAATGTGATTTGATTTTTATTTTATTACCAAGCTATTTGTTTAGTTAGATTTGTGCATGCCACTCTCTCTCTATCTGTACAACAATATTAATATTTTGCATAACAATACAGGTACATGTAATATCATACGTGACGTAGAAACGGCTAGACTAGTTTTTTAGCTACTTCCACAGCATTATGTCGTACGGCATTTTGTTGTGGGGGAATGTAGCCGATATCACATCATATTTGTGTTGCAGAAGAGGACTGTTCGTGCAATTTATAATATGGGCCCAGAGAATCACTTAGAACTAAGTTTAAAGAAATAAATGTTATGACAGTGCCGCGCCAATATATATATGAAAACTTTATGTATGCCCGATAACATATTAACTTGATAAAAAAAATAGCAACAATCATAATGTTAACACTAGAAATAAACATAAGCTTACTGTTCATAATGTAAGGCTCCATAAAGTTAGTCAAGCATTTAAAGGGCAAACCGTACGTTTTTTTAACCAAATGATTTGATTAATTTAGCTGTAAATAAATTCAAAAATGTTGTTAAACGTAACCTCTGTAATAAGGCTTATTATAAAATATCGGACTCTATAGATGATAAAAAAAACTTGGGATGAAACTGTCTCCAACTTCCTCAAAAACAATGTAATAGTTATAAACAAAAATTGTAATAACATGGACTTGAAAAAAACATAAGCCTAACAGAGTTTCTTGCCAATTCTTCTCTGTTTGGTCCCGTTACGAATTGATGTAAATTAAAAAAAATATACGTTAGAAAGTCTACTTTACAGTTCCTACTGAATCAATGAATTTATATTTTTTGATTTTGATAGTAGTAAATTGTACAGTAGTAGTACAGTAGTAGTAGTAGTAGTAGTAAATTGTAAATTGTAGTAGTAGTGAATTGTACATTCCATCTTATTCTACTCGTGTTTTTTGACAAATAAATTATTTTGGCGCATAGCAGTGACTACCCTAAAAGTTCGACTCTCTGCAGCGCAGAGCAGAGCAGAACAGGCAAGGGTTGTGTGTTATTTAGCACTCAAAGGGTTAAGATACTTTTTCCATAGGTTTTTTTAAATTATCGATATTTCATAACAGTTAAGTAACACCCCTACCCCAATATTGCTCTATTCCAACGGAAATATTCCGACGTGCTCAAGGTTGTCAAGTGGCGCCTCTAAGGCTATTTCTGTGAGTGCAGTTCCTTATAACGGATACTTTGGCTTGCCGGATTTCCCGAGCTTTTATAAGAATAAAATAGAAGTTGTAGTAAATAATTTAGATGTTCTGTGAGTGATTTGGAATATTTTTTTCGAAGTGTTTTTAACTAGTTAGTTTGAGTGGTTTAGTTAGTTTAGTTGATGCTTAACAGTATTTATGAGGTAAGCCAAGGTCATACAATACTTATTGTAATTAATAAATATAAATAAATAAAGATACTTTGCTCTACATAGGAGCTTTAAAGCCAGTCAATTCAGTCAATTAAGGCCAGTCCATTTTCAGCTCAGGCAGGATTTGAGCCCGCGACTTTCCACCAAAATTTCGACAAAGCGAAGAGATGACTCGGCAACGCAGTTGGTTAGCGCGTTCCGGTATTTTTGGGAAGGTAATCATCATCAGCCTATAGCAGTGCGCTACAGTTACCTGGACATAAGCTTCCCCTAATGAGTGGCATTGCGCCCTGACCTGATCTCGACGCATCAAGCTTCTACCAGCAGCCTATCGCAGATCGTCACTCCACCTGGCTGGAAGGGAAAAGTCGCTAGTTCAAATACGGCCTGAGTTGAATTTTTTTGGTTGTATAAAAATCTTGTATTTTTCCTGACGTGTGGGCTAACACTTAAAATACAAAAAAATCATGCAAAACCTACTTCTATATGTTAGCCAATATATCGACAAGTAGAAATCACTCCGCTAGTACAGAATCATTATTTGATATTTTACAATACGAGTCGGTCTCTCGAGAAATAACCAGAGTGCGGTCTGATCAGATGCTTTGACGCCAGTGCATCACGTAGTACGTGTTCTCACTTTTATACCGTACTAGGAGATGAAATTTTACAATAAATAAATAAATAATGCGGGACGTAATCACACAGCATCATGTAGCCCCAAACTAAGCAGAGCTTGTTTTATGGGAACCTCATGATTGATATACTACACATATAATTTTTATTTGTAAATACATACTTATCATACATAGAAAAACACCCAGACCCGAGACAAATATCTACAGAACATGCAAACATTTGTCTCGCAGCGGGAATCTAACCCGCAACCTTCTGCGTCTCAGACGGACTTTCGCCCACTGCGCCGTCATAGAATAATAAACAATAGATTGTGTCGTCCTTTTTTAATTTTTTTTACAGTAAAATGACAATGTTGCGTTTTGATAGAGCAACAAAACGCAGTTGCCTTGTTTTTAGGGTGACGTTACCGAACCGGTCTAACGAACCCTTATGAAGCCGCTTTGTCCGTCCGTCCGTCCGTCTGTCACAGCTGACTATTTCAGAAACTACATAAGCTACAGACTTGAAATTTGGGGTATAGATTTAAAATGCACTGACTGAATAAGATTGCCAGTAAATATAGCAAAGTCTAAAATGGTTTTGTAGAAACCTCAATAAATGTAAGGACAACTGTGGTCAAGCTATAAAGCAAGTTAAATCAAGGTCAAATATGGTATTATCTGAAAGGCCCTAATTTGCCAATTGTAAAGCTGGTTTCTATTTTTCTATAGAACGTATACATTTAAATTACGAAGAAACCTTACTAATTAGTATCGCACGCCATTGACGTCACCTGCGGGCGAGTCACCTCGCACTTAACCGATCTTGTTTTTCTTTATGTTAAAAGCTCTTAAGCTCTTGACCTCAACCAAGTAGTCCGGCTTATTACACTCTGTAGGGCCTACAATATTTATAAATCCAGTAAAAAAAAACAAAATGTCACCCCGCTTCAGTGTTGACACTGTCAGCTGAAACTAACTTCATTCGGTTTACAGAACAAGTGTTGAAGTTTGTTTATTTTGTAGACAAGGGTTAATATTTTAATAGTATAAGGGTTAGACGGGACTCATCATCTTCGATGAGACAACATGTAGCATAATTCTAGTCGGACATCACATCACGGGTAAGTTTGTTTGACTATTCAATTATGCATACAATGTTATCTCGTCTCGATGATGATGGTAATAGTCTACAATGTAGATGTTTGAAGCTCTATCAAATCAATAAAGCTTGAAGCTTGCTTGAAGCTTGCTTGAGCAAGCTTGGTCGCAAGTATTTACGGTCTTTTTGAAGCCGTGTGAGTCGTAAGTCAATGAAAACAGACGCTTATTCGTCGAAAACATTGCGCTGAGACGCCAACGATGCGACGCAGGTGCAATGCTCGTGTAACATTATTTCTATATGATTACTATATTTATTTACTATATTTATTATATATCACGCATTAGGGCCATAACCTACCATCAGAAAATTTCTGTTAAAAAAACGTAGGACGCTCATCAAAAAGATTTCTCTTATGAAATGTTCTAGCACACACGTTCAGAAATTTTTGGATCCCAGCGTCCGATTTTTGTGAATAAAATCAAATGTCGGACAGACGTAATCAGAACCGTCTGCGGCCACCCTAAAAGCTTAAATAATTAAAAGCGTTTCAGCATTTAAACATTAGCGTTTTAAAGTAAAATTCCAGTTTTCATAACATCAAAAGTGCTTAGAAATCCTTCAAAACTCTTCCGTAAAGTTTTCTAAGTCCTTCAGCTTAATCTAGAATTAATTACGCGTTTGTGTTTAGTGCAAACGCAATTACAGAGGCGCGTGACGGGAATAAAGGGAAACTCTCGGACGCGACTTTGTTTGGCTATGAGAGTCAAATTATGAAACTTCTACGACACATCGTCACACCGTAGTGACAGACACGTTAGACATATAACGCAAGAACTGTAAAATTTACCATAGAATTTATATCGCATGAACTGACAGTTCACTTATATCTAATATGATATTTTAGGATTATTGATAGGAATCAGAGCCCAGGTTTATAAACTTAAGGAGTTTGTAGAGCTGAACACAAGCAAAAAAGAAGAAAATTAACTCACCGGATCCTTCAGTCAATTCATAATTTGCTTTAATAATGATTACGGAGTGGGGATTATTATAAAACGATTTTTATTTGGTATTGTGAATAACTTTTACTATTTTATGCCTTCGAATACTGAACGCTATTCATTTACTAAAATAAAAAACTGGACAACGACGAGCGAAAATTCTTCTTCTTATTTGTGTGAGTTAGAGCTTAAATCTAATTAAAAGGGTCCTCCTCCTTTTTATGGCCAACGTTATGTCTTGACGACTGAAAATCAGGGTTCAATATCTTAACATGCCTTCCGAAGCACGGAAGTGCTCAGATCTAAATAGCACTTAGTCACCCATCCAAGTAGTTCACACCCACCGGGTAGTGTTGTTTAACGAAGGTGATCTGCTGCTATGAAAACCAATATAAGTGAAGCCACGAACGCTTTATATCATAAAAGGATTAAATTTAAGCATTACTAAAAGTATTTAAAAAATATGGAATGCGACCATGTCGCGTTGCTTAATCGCGCCTTAAATGTTTCCACCATACCGTGAAATGGGATTTGGACTTCCGGTTTGGTTTTTAATTGAGCGGTTCCTTACTTTTCTTACAGTCACGTTTTAACCGACTGCGCGAAGCAAAGAATGGTTTTGTGTACAACATCCTATTTAGCTTCATTTAAATAACTGCCGCAATAAAATTATTGTTGTTTGTTATTGTTAAGTGTACACGTCGTGATCCATCTTTGCGTTTGGATACGGTCAGTGCTGTGAGTCGTAGTGTGAACGCAGACATTTCTGAGTCTGTTGATTAAGTTCAAGTAGTTGCGGCAACATCTAAAGGGTGCCTGGTGCGAGTTTTTCATCAGCTCGATCGCGTTTGTGTTTACGGAAATTTGTATGGAAAGGAGGCAGTACCACGCGTTTTTCACTAGATGGCGCTACCTCGATTCCATATAAATTTGCGTAAACGCAAACGTCATCGAGCTGGTAAAAAACTCGCACTAGGCACCCTTTAGACAATAATATCATGCCGCAATAAAGTTAAAATGATGGTTTATAATACTATATATATATATTCTAATATTTGACCTGGAGCGGGGATCGAACTTGCAACTTCTTGCATCACAATCGTTATTCAACCACACTACAAAGATGTAATATGAACAATCAAAACAGATCCAAAAATCAGATCCGTTTGAAAACCTTAAAAATGTTATTTATAAACCCAAACATACTGTAAAATTATTACTAAATTATGAAAATATATCAAATTGAACCTTATTGCGATACCCATATAACAGCACAACTGAACAGCCAATGAAGCTTAAAACAACGGGTTTTGTATAACGTATCTTATTATTTACGGACCATGAAACCCTTTTGCAAATTACACTGACGTATGGTTCATCAAAAAGCCGTTTCTCACCCCCTTTAGCCCTCCATTTATTAACCCTAAAATTATACTCTACATGTGTCTTTATGAGGAATAGGTTACTTCATTCGCGATATATTTTATAGATGCGGGCGCGGCTTTAGCAAATCTTCTATAACAAGTCAAGCTATTATTTTACTGATATAAGCCTTTTAACCGTAACATTTTTAAACTTCGTGGTATCAAGCCTATGAAGGCCAAGTTATGGAACTTGAGCCGACTTTTGACTATGGAATGAAATATATATTACATCTTGACCTATATTATATGAGCCAACGATTTCTATTCACACTGCAAGATATATGTTTCAAAGAACAATTCAAAACACGTGATCTGTTGACACTGCTGTACACGAACGTTCCAACCATTCAAACTTAGGGCCAGGCAGGGGGAGGCGCGGTGTCTGGGGACGTGAGATAAAATTTATAAAAATATCGCTATAAATTAAATTTATAGTTTGGGATGTAATATATAATATATTATAGCACAATGTAAACGGTCTTTCACAAAATGTAAGACGAGCGATAAAATATTATATCTCAAGATGTAATTATGTAATATTTATATCACATAGTCAAGAGCTGGCTTCATAGTTCAAATTAGTTAATTTTATGACTCAAACTAGCGCAGGATTATGGCGAGTGGCATTATCAAAGGCCTATGCCGAGCAGTGGGTAGAAACTGCTGATAATGAATAAATGAATAAATGATTTGTGTATTTAGTGGTCGAATCATTAACCTATACGAATAGGAACTTTGACTATTTTTTGGCAATTTACAGCATTTAATTTTAATTCTAATTTGAAGTGGAGGAAAAAATCTGCACTGACGTCCTGCATTGGGGTGTATTGTTCATTGCCTCCTGCTAACCTTACCCTAGCCAGCACAACTCCTTAAAGTAACGGAGAAGGACTCTGCGTTGCTGGCAGCATTACTCTGGAATTCCAGATTCTGCATGTATCTGTGAGTTTTGATCAAGCAACTCGTGCTTCGGAAGGTACGTTAAGATGGTCCCAGCTTTTACAGTCATGTTGGAGGCCTTCGGGTGGCCTAAAAACTCCGACATCAGAGTAGGTCACTAGCTCATACGAAGAAGAAGAAAAAGCTCGGATTTCGCTCTGGCTTCATTTGTGGCAATTAACAGCATAACATAAGCATAATAGCGAAAGCGGGATCACCACACCACACGCCTATATCCATCCACTGCTGGACATAGGCCTCCCTTAATAACATAAAATCACTGTCAGAATTACCAGCGCTGCATAGTGTTCCTTTTTATGTCAGCACTGTGCAGCAATTTGCTGAGACAGGGCCTTTTGACCCTTCGCTGCGCATGGTTAAGTGGGTGGGTACCTTTTTATTTTACTATGATTTTTAATTTTTTTTTCGTCCTATTGTTTAGGTACCTATAATTTTAGTACTATGGGTCAATAAATGTATTTTCTTTCTTTCTTCTTCTTTCTAATAACCGGAGATATACCCATAATGCCCATGGTGGGCCTGCGGGTGATCGCATGGCACAGCTTCTCGCACCACGGATGCTGCTGCCTATCGGCGGTCATCTGTGCTGATGTTAGGCTGCTCTATGCCGCAATCAGCCGGCCGCAAAAGCCCCGTTTGGTAATTAGCAGGGTGAACCACGTGCAGGTGAAGTTGGCTTGGGCCCCGAAGATGATGATGGAACCCCTTACCCCCCAAAAAGCGGGATCAAATGTATGAAAACGCAGTCATGTGTTCTGACAATTGATCGTTGATAGTGTGAATGAGTGAATTTTTCATACATTTGCGTTTCCATGAGCTTTTCTTGTGCCGTCTTTCGATCCGGCAGACGAAGTGTTCGTTCGTAAACTTGCCCCTAATGTGCGCTAGACCTCAAAGTTTACGAGCAGCTATTGTAAGAAAGTATCTTCAAGGCACCTATTTGTTTGGTTTAAGGCTCATTTACTTCCAACTAAACCTATTTTGGGTCAGGTCCTGGATTCCTAGAAGTGTTGTTGTCGAAAAGGGCCAATGATTGAAGAACTCTTTATCTTTTATTTATTTTTCAGAATACCTCTTTTCTTTGAAACGGTGACTGAATAAATAAGTTAAGGAAAGAGAGATGTTACTTCATTTAGATCATTCAATATTGAAATAGGTTTATTTACTAAAAATCTTGAATGTTGAAATGTATTTCAAATAGGTAGCTAATTATGTATAAATAATTAAACATTAATCTTCTTTGTAAAAAATAGTAGTGAACACGACTTTTTAGGCCACCCATAGATCTCCGACATTGGTTTACAACAGGAAAAGCTGGGACCATCTTAAAGTGCTTTTCGGAGAACGCAAACCGTTTTCTTCTACTTTTATTATGCGAATTGCTAAGAATTGGAACTTTCTGGCCTTTGTCTTTCTTCTTTGAGTGAATAGATGTCTTCTGGACCTTCGTGCTCCATCTTAGACCACAACGTTACATAACATCTGGTGAGTTCATGGTCAAACGAAGGTCCATCCAATGAAAAAAAAATTCCTCAGCAACTAAACGGTTTCCCATCCAATTGGTGACCAGGCGGAGTTTTGCGTATCTAAGATCATCTAATTCCTTCCTTGCTTCTACGTTTGAGCTAATGGCCAACTCTGATGTTGGAGTTTTTAGGCTGCCGAAGGCATTTGACATGGCTGGGCGACTGAAATTTCTAATAAGAACACCAAAGTTAACTACGCCACGCGTTACATTCATTAATAATCATCACAACAATTCTGCTTTAATTTTCAATTATGAATGTACCAGATTACGTAAACTGAACTAAAACCAGTTCCAAAAAACAAGGCCCAAATTACATTGTCCTGATTAATTAACTGGAATATGTAGAGGTCTGACCACCCGCTAATTTATGCCGGGCGCGAGCAACACGAATTATTTAGTAAGACATGGGTTTAGATGTGTGAGTGATTACTACAAGATTTTGGTAAATAAAAGTTGTATCTAGAGTTAATTTAGAAGCTTCAAGATTTCTCTGAGGTTTATTGTAGTCGCTCAATAGGATGTTCTTTTTTACTGCTCTAAAGTACAGGTTCGAATACAAATTGTGTTTTTTTCCCTCGTGTTGTGCAATACCTGGCTGAGACTAGCGCAGAATCAAGGCAAGTGGTATAATCAAAGGCCTCACTTTGATTATATGCCCAGCTAAATATGGTTGAAATGATGATGATGATCATGAACAATACAGGCTAGTCTTAGCGCGGGGTTCGCTTGATATTGTTTGTCATCAATCATTCAACATCTTTTATTCATCACTATTTGTATTCGTATTTTTGATTTGTATATTCATGACCAAGATCGGTAAGTACTTGTCAAAAATTTAATTTTACTTTTTTCCCCCTTATTTAACAAGTTCACTGCAAGACAATTAGGTTGTCTACTGCGGCATCCATGAAAAAAATAATATAGGAGTTTTAATTTTTCAATAAAAACTAGATAGTAAATTGATAACCCCAAACTTCGATTCTGTAATGTGGTTGGATCATTCATCATCAACTAGGAAGATGGTGAAATATGAAATTGTAATTTTTTTCACGCCAAAACTGAAATTTTGCACATACTTGGTCTTGCTTGTCGAACATCTTTCAAAAGATAAACGATGCCATCTCTTACCATTGGATATTGACAAACAGTGACGGGGCTAACTTTGAGCATTGGTTTACTTTGAGTAGCGTTCTCAAGTATGATGTAGTGCAGGCCCAGGATAAACATTTTTATTTCAGTACCACGTGGGCAAAGCCGCAGGCAGTGTACGAAAACTTCTAAAACAGTACCCAATCAATTTACTACCCAATTGTTCGTATTATAAATGTCATGTTTCATAATAAAGTCGATTACTTTTGCCTGACTTCTATAATTGGACTGATTTTATCGGCATATCGTGCTGGTTACTGATTAACTAATTATGCTGTGCCATATTTACTGAGGAAGAGAAATAATTCATGATTTTTTTACTTGAATGGGAGTGACCATGTGTGTGAGTGTTTCTGAAGTAGTGTAATGGTTTCAACCTCTATCATCAGAATCTAAGCCTACCTCACATGCCCGTGGTGCATCCTGCTAGAAAACGGGGTACAGCATCTAGTATTCGACTTTTATAGGTAACGATTTTTTAATTCAGAAAACTGAAGACGATACTGAACTGATAGCTCCATCCACCCAGGGGACATATTCTCCGGAACAGATATAAATGTCACGTTAGATATCTAACGAGGGAACCAACAGATTTCTATACAGTTTTCCGGAGAATATGGCCCTAGGAAATATTACAAGGTGATGTAATAACTGATGGAGTAGGAATTTTAGGAACAGTGGTAAAGGAAAAGGGCTGACTATAGGAATGTTGATTGCGATGGCAGACAACATTCTCAAAGTCTTGGTCCGTACATATAGTTGCTATATAGCTATGTAGCAAAAGAAATACAAATGTATTTTTTATGTAATCACCTACCTACACGTATTTAAACAATTGTAACTATAAATTATTAGTCAACAAGTACCTGCCTACTTTGAAAGGTAGTTATTGTATTTCCTATCTGTTCTATTGTCATAACTCGTTATTTCAGTTGTAAAGGGCCATAACTGAAAACCAGCCCGGCATCTCAGCGACTCCAAAACTAACAGGTAGGTATCTAGTGGTAAACGCATAGATCGTAAAGGATAAATTTATAGAAAAAAGGTGGATGAACCAAAAAATAAGCAATTATTTTAAACTTTTTAGTTTTACAGTTTTTTCAATAAATGTTTTTTAAGCTACAATTTTCAGTTCAAATGTCCCCATTGAGACTTCTTGTAACAATAAAATTTCAGTGGTTTCAGACAAGGTTCTAAGAACTTGCTCTGAAATCAAAACTGCGTCCCACTAAGTACCTTGTCTAAAGAAAATCTCTAAAGGAACGAGAGCATATTGAAATTTCAGAAACCATCTAAGAAAATCCAATTCCAAAGAATATAACCACATAACAATAACTTTGAAACGGCAGAAGCAGTTGCATACAAAATGGTAGTCGCCTCTCAAACAATGCTTCCTCGTTTATCTCATATTGCCCAATAAAAGTTCAGGTTACGAGGTTGGAAACTTTTATATTGCCAGCATATAAACTTGAGGGGAATCTGAACAGTCGAATGGTGTGGACATATTGCGGTAGTAGGATATATTTCGGAAATGAAGCCGCTTGCTTCATTTTTAGGGTTACGTACCCAAAGGTTAAAAACTGCACCCTATTCTGGGGGGGACTCCGGTACTCCACTGTCCGTTTTTTTCTCTGTCTGTCTATCGCAAAGCTGTATCTCATAAACCGTGAAAGTTACAGTTGAAATTCTCACAGATCATTTATGTTTGTTGCCGCTTTAACAACAAATAAAATCAGAATAAAACAGCTATTTAAGTGGGGTTTCCATACAACAAACGTGATTTTAATGCGTTTTTTGGTCGATAATACCGGCAACAGGTAGACGCTTAAAATATTCACAGAATACCTAGTTATTTGTTTCATTCAAAAATAAATAATTAAAATACAATAAATTAAGGGGGGCTCCCATACATGTACAGATGTAAGGAACCCTTCGAGCGCGAATCCGACTCGCTCTTGGCCGTTTTTTTTCTATTGAAGGTACACACAATAAGTTATAACCTACCCTTTTGCCACTCGTTTTCAACGAATCGGTCACGAGTCGACAAGTCCTTACGGCGTTGACGACAAATTGCCCACTCATTGACACCAAGTTGTCGATTAGTGACCAACGCGTTGATTGCCTTGTTGACAACTCGTTGATACCGGATCAATAGTTATAGATGGAAGGGTTTAGTATGGGCGTCAAGTCACGGGTGTAATGTGCGAAGATGACGAAGTTTTTTTTAGGTTATGGCCGAGTGCCATAATTTAAAAAAAATCTATTACCACGTAACCTTGTCGTTTCTTCATCATTTTCTATACAGCAAAACAGTGCACTTTGCATTCGCCGCAAATAGTTTGCGCAAATTATAATTTGGTAACTGTTTGTATGGTGTCATAGCCGCAAGCATTATGTTTTGACACAGCGCGCCCTTGGGAAATCTACCCTTTACCTACCCGAAAATTGAATTCTAAAACAACATGCATCACTTTAACCATAAAACAATTTTAGCATACTCTTTGTTTACTGACTGTAAAACTGACTGAAAGCGCTAAAAATAATTTATTATTATTAAAATGCGCTATTTTGTGTGTGGCTATGCTGGTGCTACATCCGGATAAAAAGTAGCCAATGTTATTACTGAAGAAAAACATAATATTTTTATTATGATATTATAGTGCACAATTCATTTATTAAATTGGCAGAAAGGAGTAACCAATATACCTACATTTCAAATAGAATCCTTGGCACAGAAAAATTAATAGCAAAAGCGTAACAACAAGATCTTTGTATAGATCTTGTTGTTATATATATAGTCCACTGCTGGACATAGTCCTAGCTACATAATAAGAAGGAAGATATGACATAATCCCCCGCAGGTTCGGGATCGCAGGGCACAGTATCTCGCACCACCGACGCTGCTGCCTGTACAAGAAATTTAACTGCGCTGGAGATAGGCTGCGCTATGCCGCAATCAGTTGGCCGCCAGAGTCCCGTTTGTTATTAGCAGGGTGCACTGTGACAGGTGAGGTAAGCTTAAGTTTCGAAGGCAGCGGTTGGACCCCTTACACTCAAACTTCCTTTAACTTCCTTCCTTTCTTTCCTTGCCGTACTGA
This sequence comes from Horisme vitalbata, assembly GCA_951804965.1. Taxonomy (NCBI): domain Eukaryota; kingdom Metazoa; phylum Arthropoda; class Insecta; order Lepidoptera; family Geometridae; genus Horisme; species Horisme vitalbata. Next base: position 1,543,648 of record OX638096.1, read on the forward strand.
CTTTAAGTACCTATCCTATTAACCAGTCGCTAACCATGACGGCTTCTGTGGCGCAGTGGGCGAAGGTCCGCCTGAGACGCAGAAGGTTGCGGGTTCGATTCCCGCCGCGGGACAAATTTTTGCATGTTCGCAGATTTTTGTCTCGGGTCTGGGTGTTTTCTATGTATGATAAGTATGTATTTACAAAAAAATATATCAATTATGTGGTTCCCATAATACAAGCTCTGCTTAGTTTGGGGCTACATGATGCTGTGTGATAGTGTCCAGCATTATTTATTTATTATGAGTTTGGAAACTGGTCCTCGCCCAATTCCGGACAGTTCCCAAATAAACGTGTATTCTAGATGATGTATGACAGTGTCAAGTGGGAACTTTTATTCACTGACCTGCGGGGTGATCGGCTAACTCTGTTGCAAAGAGAAATGACACCGATCCTATTTTTACAAACTTTGACATTTCTTCCGTCGACATTCAAAGAACGTCAATTGACAAACTGTCACAGTTTGTTAAAACAGGATCCATGTCAATCAGTTCTGTTTGCAACAGAGTTAGCCTATCACCCCGCTGGACGCCACTTGTAGTACCCAGAAGATAGAGAAAATTTTCTATTTAGATATGGTATACGTCATACTACGGTACTATACGGTAGGCCAGCGATGAATTAGTTAGATGAAATTAAGAAAGCTGCAGGCCCTCTTTGGACAAGACTTGCAGAACAGAGAGGAACGGAAAAATCTCGAGGAGGTTGCTTCATTAATACGTGCTGTACAATAAAAACGCTGTACATAACGAATCTAAATTCTAACCCTCTTCCCCGAATATTGTGTCGTCTTTAGAACGAATTGGTTAGTTCTCACGAGATAGATATATTTGACTTCAATAACGATAGATTTAAGCGGTGTGTCTGCAAGGCCTTGCTATTGCATTTTTCTAAACATAATATTTATTAAGATTTGCTGTTCCTAGTTTTATGGTAATATAACTTTTAACACTAAAACTTTGTTATACTTGCATATTTGATTACAAATGAAGGTTGAAAAATGTTTTCTCAAATTTTGTTAAAATTAAGTTGATTGTAATCTGTTTTGCGAGGTCAATAAATAAAATATAAAATTAATAAATTAAATTGTTTAACTATGTACCTACTATATAATATTACAGTAAAAAAGGCTTTATAATAATACGTCCTACTTATTACATTCTATCAGCCTAGTCGTCCTTACTTATCTCTAGATAAAAACATTTTTATGTAAAACTTTTAAATGATAAATGAATTTAAAAAATAAGTTACTCTAGGTAGTTTAAAAAGTTAGTTTTACATATAAATGTTTTTAGTTATTAATAGCAACCAAAAAATCAGTGAGGTTTAAAATATACTTTCTATTTGAAAAGTCTCAGAATACATAAATTTAAAAGATATTATTAAGGAGGCTAAGTTATTTAGACTAGGTTTTATGTATCTGGTAGATTCCAGTCCACTTTAACAAAGCTAGGTAAGTGCATTAAGATAAGATTTTAACTTGAACTTTATATTACTTTTTGTAATACGCACTATAGTGGGTAAATCATTTATCAGGCGAGGAACCATGTAAGAAACTAAGAAACTTAGTGTAGTGTTAGACATAATAAGCATGTGTTGGGTAATAATATGGTTGTATTAGGATTCTCTATTTTCAATAAAGATCCTTCAGAATAAAACTAATTCTAAGTCAATTAAAACTTGCGTAATTCTGGGCGGTCGTAAACACGAACAAAGGAATAGGACAATACGCTGATAATATGGAAACATTACTTTTATCGGAAGCCTATTCCTCCGATGTTGATTTTATCGTACTTTTGCAAAGTACACCCAACCACCAAAGCCCACTAAAATAACAACCCTACGCAACTTGAAACAGAGGTCATATATAATTATTTTAGGTAGGTTGTACGTTTCAGTTATTGTACGTTTAGTAGTTTTCTGCATAACAAAGTAGGGAATATCAATAGTAATAAAATAGGGAACAGGAAAAATTAGACACATGAGACTTTTAGGGATGTGATAAAAGTATAATAGCGTATTTATGTTACTGAGAAATGTTGTTCTTGGAAAATATCATAACTTACCTTTAAGAGAAGTAAAAATGATCAAAGCATTTTGTGTTTCTGGGATATACTGGAAATCAACGATATATATGCTTCTATAAATTCTGTTTGTTGGTTAGCGTATTACAAGGAGGACCAATTTAGCTATTATAATTAAAAAAAAATGATCAAAGTATTTTGTGTTTCTGGGACATATTGGAAATCAACGATATATATGCTTCTATAGATAACTAAATTCTGTTTGTTGGTTAGCGTATTACAGGGAGGACCAATTTAGCTATTATAATTTAAAATGTTTGTAATAATTCACATTATAGGAAATGTATAGGAAATTTCACACAAGGTCAGAAAAAAAAAATTATAAATGTATAATGTATAAATATTAAATAAAAAAATATAATGCAATTTAATTCCTGTAATACTTTAATGAAAAAGTATGTGAAGTTGGTTCTTTTAAATTTTTAGGGATTACCTTAGATACACACTTAAATTGGAAAGATCATGTTAATCTTGTATGTATGGCTTAGTAGGTTCGTCTTTGCCCTCAAAATAATACGTCAATACGTTAGGGTTTTTAAAATACAAAAAGATGCATCCGAGTCATAAATACAGCTTGGTTTCTGTAAAGTTGCAAACCACTTTTAAAAAAATGTTATGTTCTGCCACTTCCTTGTATATTTATCAGGGAAATGTGTATTTTTGAAAAAAAAAATATTTATCATATTACAAAAAACGCATTGAGGTTAACTCGACAGCAAAGTTTAAAAACTTACTATATCAACCTCCATGTCATAAGGAAATATATAGGAAAAACGTTTATAACATGTCTATAGCCATTTATAATAAATTTCTTGAAGAACTTAAAGTGTTAGATGGAACCATATTTAATAAAAAGTTAAGTAATTGGTTACTTATTAATTGTTTTTATAGCCTAAATGAATATTTAAATAATTAGATTTGTAACGACACTTTATTAATATTTGCATGCCTGCATGTAGGCTGAATACATGTACTATGATAGCTATTAGACCAATTTGTGAAAATAATTTTATGTATTCTAGCAAATAAACATTTAAATTTGAATTTGAATTTGGTTCCAAACTAGGCGGAGCCTGTACTATAAACTAATAAACATACATATATACTTTTAAAACACCCAGATACAGAGCAAATAGCCATGTTCATCATACACATGTTTGTCATGGGCGGAAATCGAATCCGCAACCTGAAGCTCAGAAAGCAAAGCTTCTTCACTAAATCTATCGACACGACAGACGAAAGCATTTTACAGCTACCAGACCGTCGGCCAATGGTATCATGCATACCATAGTACCATAATATTCATAATCATGCATAATCCAAAGGTTGTCTGGTAGAGATCGTTATAAATTACTAGAGATCGCTAGACTTATCTAGCGATCTCTAGTGATTTATAAGACCACCCATTGTATTTTTATTTTTTATAATGTTCAAATTGTCATGGGCGGAAATCGAATCCGCAACCTGAAGCTCAGAAAGCAAAGCTTCTTCACTAAATCTATCGACACGACAGACGAAAGCATTTTATAGCTACCAGACCGTCGGCCAATGGTATCATGCATACCATAGTACCATAATATTCATAATCATGCATAATCCAAAGGTTGTCTGGTAGAGATCGTTATAAATTACTAGAGATCGCTAGACTTATCTAGCGATCTCTAGTGATTTATAAGACCACCCATTGTATTTTTATTTTTTATAATGTTCAAATTGTGTATTCTTATGAATAGAAAAATTTGAACATTAGATTCATTCATTAGAAGATTATGATTATGATTATGATTACGATTATGATTATGATTATGATTATGATTATGATTATGATTATGATTATGATTACGATTATGATTATGATTATGATTATGATTATGATTATGATTATGATTATGATTATGATTATGATTATGATTATGATTATGATTATGATTATGATTATGATTATGATTATGATTATGATTATGATTATGATTATGATTATGATTATGGTTAAGATTATGATTATGATTATGATTATGATTATGATTATGATTATGATTATGATTATGATTATGATTATGATTATGATTATTATTATGATTATGATTATGATTATGATTATGATTATGATTATGATTATGATTATGATTACGATTACGATTATGATTATGATTATGATTATGATTATGATTATGATTATGATTATGATTATGATTATGATTATGATTATGATTATGATTATGATTATGATTATGATTATGATTATGATTATGATTATGATTATGATTATGATTATGATTATGATTATGATTATGATTATGATTATGATTATGATTATGATTATGATTATGATTATGATTATGATTATGATTATGATTATGATTATGATTATGATTACGATTAGGTATGATTATGATTATGATTATGATTATGATTATGATTGTTCTCTTTATTTCTCTTTAGACATATTACATGTGCTTAGATACGTCAGACAAATTTGTAGCAAAATAGAATACAAAATTATTCACTACTTAAATTTAAAACATTATTTATACGTATAAAGAATCAGCTTTATGCTTCTCTACGCTTAATACTTTTCTATTAAAATAGCGTGTCAGTAGAATAAAGAGTTTCCTTCTATCTCTTTTAAAGTTATCTTAACACACACTAAACAATTAGAGATCTATATGTCTGAAAAATGAAAAACTTACAAGATAATTTCGTTTCAAGAATTTCCACATTCTAATTGGCTTGAGCACTTTGTTCTTTAACAAGTAACATTTGTAATGTAACAATTCTGAAATTGTTTAAAATGTACAGTACCGTTGTTATTGTAAGTTAACTCGTGCCAGTCTGCATTGACAAAATAATAGTGCAACTTTAAGTTGGAGACGTGGAGTAAGGAACAGCACGCTACAGACCTTGTATAGACCTGATTTGGTACTACGTTCTCTTAGAGTCATCGCAAACTGGGCGACTTGTTGTTAGTCACTGCGACAAGACGCGGCGTTGTAGTTTGCATCTGGCATCTTGTCGCCGCGACTAGACGCGGAGATGTCGCTTGTGTGACTAGTCGTTACAACAGACTTCGCGCATGGAGCGAGCATTAGTAGTAGAGTAGAGACTGACGTTGCGCTGTCACGCGACTGTCATCGTATGTGCTTATAGTTTTTTAAATGACTAGTATTAATATAGCTGTGTATATCATAAAATTTAAAATGAGTTCCATGTTTTACAACTCACGTCTCAACACTGCATACACTCCCAGAATTTAGCTACACCTATGGCGTTTTCAGTGACCGCATAGAGATCATTTAGAGTGAAGCTGGTAGGTCACAACAGTCTGAGAATCGGTGCCACATTCGCAGCACGTCGTTGACTCTTAAATATAGCCCCATAACTTTATGTTAAAAAACTCAACCCGCTCAAAAATAAATCCACCAAAACGCTTCGTTAATATTTATTCAACGTAATTCATATAAGAACCATCTTAAGCTGGGTGACTTGTCGCCGCGACTTGTCACGGCGACAAGTCACAGCGTTGTCGTTTGCGTCTGTTGTCTCGTTGCCGCGACTAGATGCGGAGCTGTTGCTTGCGTGGGCCACTAGTCGTTACGACAGACGTCGAGCATGAAGCGATCATTAGAAGTACAGAATGACGCTGCGTTATCGCGTGACTGTTGTCGTTTGTGGTTGTGGGCGTGCACAGCGCGACTAGACGCGGTGACAAGTAGCAAGCGCGCGCGACTCCTCTAGCTTATCGTCGCGACTATGTGGCTCTTAACGCTAAGTGTGCGGAGCTTTGAACAAAATTTATGAAAATTGTCAGCCACAGCCTGACGTCGTGTCTAGTCGCCGAGTTGTCACTGTCTCGTGTTGCCTAGTGAGCTTGTAAATCTTGATGCTGGCGGCGGTGCGGAGAATAAATAAATAAATAATGCAGGACGTAATCACACAGCATTATGTAGTCCCAAACTAAGCAGAGCTTGTATTATGGGAACCACATGATTGATATACTACACATTTTTTTTTTGTAAAATACATACATATCATCGATAGAAAACACCCTAGAATAAAACACATAGAATGTCCCTACTTCATAGTTTCGATATATTACCTATCCACTCAAGCGCAAGTCTATACGACATTGTTAAACCGCATTCAAACAGCTCTCTGCTCTCTGCTCTCTGGTGCCGAGGTAACAGTACAACTATCTTGTAGGTAGTTATTTTCTCGCAAGTGTAGCTAGTTACACAATTCGCTTAGTTTATTTTGTGAAAATGAAAACTGCTTTAGAGCTCTTCCGAAAATGCTAGGTTATTTCTAACAGCTGTGAAATAAGTTAATTGAAAGACAAATAGAAATTAAAATAATAGAAAGTAAACAATGTTTATTTGCAATAACAGTTAACAAGTAGATAGGTACATAAGAGTTCAGTTATTTACATGTAAATAACATCGCTGTTGCAAAAAGACCTTAACTCAGTAAATTGCTAGTTGTAGACGACCTACAACAAGCGCTGGTCTTCCGTTCTGCATTGAGATCAGCTACCTTTTAATTTGTAATTAGAAGGTTTTATTCTAAAGAATCTATAGGTTTATTTTGAAGAAAAAACAACAACATTTTTGGATTTTTGAAAAAAATGTACGCAGCCTAGAAAAAGACTATTGTCAAAAAAAACAAGTTGGTCTAAATGGACTCTATTTCCCAACAGGAATAATTTTCCCAAAATTACTAAAAATTAATAAAATTAATAAAAATGTTTCAAAATTATATGCATAAAATTTTCCTTTTTTTATTAAAAAAACAAAACTATTTGTTTCTTGAAATTTCATGTAATTCCTGCCTGAGCCGCATTTAAAGTGGCAGGTTCAATTCTCACCGCGGGACAAATGTATGTTCTGGAAATATTTGTCTTGGGTCTAGGTGTTTTCCTGGTGTTTTCTATGCATTATATTTGCACAACAAAACGAATTACAGTATATAGACATGTGGCTCCCATACAAACAAGCTCTGCTTAGTTTGAGGCTACATGATGTCCAGCATTATTTGTTTATTCATTTTTTTATTTAATTATGAAGCGCTCGTGGCGTGGCTTACTTCATTATATTTTACACTCCACCCAGTCACTACTTGGATGGGTGACCGCTTAGTGGCATTTAGATTTGAGCGCTTCCCTGCCTCAGAAGGTACGTTGGTCCTGGCTTTTTCAGTCGTTACGCCATTGCCATACGCCATAAAAACTCCGACACCAAAGTTGACCACCAACTCATACTAAGGAGAAAGGAAGGACTCATTTAATGATGATGGTGACAATAATTCTCAAAGCCAAACAGATTTAAAGCCCAGAGTATTCAAAACTTAAAAGCAGTAAAGTATTGCAGGTACCCGGTTCTATTCCCCGCTATGAATCTATGATGAGGCTGCATCGCCGGCCGTGCTTATTGTGCCGTAAATTATTTTGTTACATTTTAATTTCGGCGAGAAATGTCTCATCAGACCCGTTTTCCGCTCGCGTAAGAATTTATAACTTCAGGCGAAAGTTACACCACGCCGAGCATTAAGTGGTTCGTGTCGAGCATCATGTTCGTTGCGAGCTTCTTGTTCATATCCAAGTTACAAATTCAGAAACTCTAAATTCGATGAAATAACAAATAAAAGCCACACCCAAATCGGTTCATACACATAGCGATTAAACATATAAGAGTGAGCAGAATATTTGCTAAGCGAAAAAGCTCCAATAAAGAAAAAAAGAGTGGCCCCATTGGTGCGTTGCGTTGCATCGTTTTGCGTTATAAATATATATTTTGTTACATGCTCCATTAATGCATTGCGTCGTCGCACACGATGTTTCAGCGCATCGACGGTCAAGAGACGAAACGGGAGGGAGGGTGATGCGCTGCGCTGTCGGAGCTCCAGTGCGGACGACGCACAGTGTTCCACTGCTAGAGGGGCATACTGCGTTGACGTCGCGCATCGACGCAACGCAGGTTTGGTATACAACAAGTTGATCCGTTGCGACGCCGCAACGCAACGCACCAATGGGGCATCACTCTTAAGCCCCTCTTTTTGCGTCGGGGGTTAAAAATTAAAAACTCTTCTTGAAAAGGATTTTCGTTGCGAGCATCTTGTTTCATTCAATCAATTTAATAAAAATCTATTTATTTTTTCACTTTGAATCATTGGAAAAGAAAGTGTTGTTGTTGTATTTGCTTCTGAAATTACACCGATTTGAACGCAACGTAACTTATGAAACGTTTTGTATGTTTGATCATTAACGTTTTACAACGTTAGGAAGTAAGTCGAACAAGCCATATTTAAGCATTGTTTAAATTTATTGTTTTTCAAATAATCTGTAAGTAATTTATAAAACGCCATTGATGTACTACGCTCGTTTTCCTTTAACAGTGTGAATGTACCTTCCGCTCTGTTGCATTAAATTCTTATAACAATTCCTAGGAAGGGTGAGGAATGGAGTACTTTAAAGGTAAGAGAAGTAGTGATGGTTTACTTGATCGAACTAAATAGAAGGGCCGTTTTTAGGGTTCCGTACCCAAGGGGTAAGAACGGGACCCTATTGCTAAGAATATTGCCTAGTGTAGGAATTATTAGCATTATGTCTTGCATAAAAAGCCTTGGCATAATTTTGTATTTTAAGATTAAGATTAGTTTTACTATCTGTATTAGTTTCTTAACCTTTTATGCAGTAATAAATATATTAAGTATTTATGTAAGACTCCACTGTCCGTTCGTTTGTCTGTCACAAGGCTCTATCTCATGAACCGTCATAGCTAGACAGTTGAAATCACAGATGATGTTTTTCTGATCCGCTTTAAAATTCAGAATAAAATAAATATTTAAGTGGGGCTCCCATACAACAGCACAGAACCCCTTGCGCGTAAGTCCAACTCGTACTTAGCCGGTTTTTTAGATAAACAAAAAAATAGAAGAATTCAATAAACCAATTATTGTACATACAAAAACCAAATTATAATGTTTTTTTTTATATTTTCAAACGGAATAAAAACTGCAAGCAAAATAAAACACAAATATGAATGTCAGGTGGTAGTTTTACATCCTGTATTGCATGCGATGCAAAATAGAAGTATTGTGCCCGCTGGGTTCAAGGGGGAATAGCTGTGAAAAATCAAATTTTCTGGGTTTACTTTGAATTTTGAGAACGAAAAGGTTACGGTTTTAAGGTTTTTATGTGTAGGTATAAAACTGAAGTGATGATGCTAAAGAAAATAAAAATATTGTTCTCAGAGTATTATTACCAGAAATAAAAAAAAAACCAAACGTTTACGTGTCAAACTGAAGTAATGATGATGAAATAAAAATATTGTTCTCTCTTTTTAAGAAAAGCCTTTGTAATTAAGAAAATAGATATGTATTTTTAATTGTGTAACAAAATCCGTCATAACGTTGGCTTTAGGAACTACTAATTTTTAAATTGTCAGATAATCAAGTATATAGTTTTTTTATTATTTTTTGTATTTTACGTGTAAGCCCACACTTTTATTTATTTTTATTATTGCCTAAATCTCGAAAAATACATAAAAGTGCGATTATCCAAAACATTTTAATGTTTTCATTTGAACTTTTATTTTACATGATGTTTTTGTTACAAGTAGATGAGTGCAAACATTTTGTTTTCCCGATATTTCGGTTCACCTAATTCATTTGGTAGAGGAAAAACTTTGACGTGTGTTCCATCAAACCAACTTAATTTATTAGTGGAGGCGGGTTTTTGTACCTAATTTACTAAATGACGTACAAAAATAAAAGGAAAATAGTATTGTAGTAGCGGCCGGCCCCGGCTTTGCACGGATGCAAATTATACATATAAATCATTCTCTTGAATCACTCTATCTATTAAAAAAAAATTACATCAAAATCCGTTGCGTAGTTTTAAAGATCTAAGCATACTTATGGAACAGACAGGCAAAAAATCAGCTTTAATAAAGAATAGTGGTTATAAGTTGTAGAGTTCTTTGTGAAGGGTTCGTCGGGGAAGTACTGCCACTATGCCTATTTCTGCATTGAAGCAGTATTGCTGTGTTTTGGTTTGAAAGTTGAGGGTGCTGGTGAAATTACAGGCACAAGAGGCTTATCATCTTCAAGTCATGCCTCAAGTTGATGGACGCAGAACGTTGCATCGTAGAGCACGTTCCAAAGACGCGATCTACGATGCAATGCTTTGTGATAGATAATGGTTATCACCCAAAATCAGGTAGGCCATGAGCTTATTTCATCATCAGGTATCATAAAAAAACTTTACTTTGAAAACATCCATCAATAAAATCAGAATTAATTATTACAATTCATGTTTGCCTGCTACAAACGTAGTTTGCCTAACATAAACCAATATTTGCAACTGGCCTGTAGATATCAATTATGCAGAATTTTCGCTGCAAAACTAAATTCATTGTTTCCATTACTGAATGTTATGAATTTAACCTGTACTGTAATAATTTTACTGTTTGTATGTCGGTTTGAAATGAATACTAGGATATGCCACATCGTTATTGCCATAAAAAAATTTTTGATGGTCAAGCCGGCTTTTGACTATAGGGATATAATTACATCTTGAGATATAATATTTTATCCCCGCACCTCCCCCTGCCTCGCCCTGAGTTTGAATAGTGAGGTTCGTGTGCAGAACTGTCAAATGATCACGTGTAATAAATAGCTCAAGTTGTAATATACATTACATCCCATGGTGAACAGCTGACTTCAAGGTTAACACGTAGACTGCGGCTGGTCCTGCGGCAGGCGCACCATTGTGTTTTCAGAACTTAAAATGTTAAGGTCTAGTGGTCCAATGTGTTAATAAGAATCCCCTTCTGACATAACTAAGCGTTTGATTTAAGAATGATGAAAGATTATAAGTATTTTTTTTATATTTCATTCTTTTGCAACTTAACATTAAGATAAATAACTGTATCAATTCAAAATTTATAACCCGCTTGTTCCCTAGTCCTCGGTGAAGATCTACCCGAGAGGGGTAAATTGAAAATCAGCGCTGTATGCACAACATGCAACAAAAGCTGAATTTACGCCCATTGCCTTACTCGAAGGTTCTATTGCGACCTACATTTAGTTTATGTTCAGTTTATGTTATATGCAATTGTTGTATTGAGGCAATAAACTTCATTTTATTTTATTATTTATTTATTTTTGATTTGGAATTTTTGATCTATTTTATGAATTGACCTCTGTGCAATGTAAGTTGTTCCAATCCAAATTAGTTTTATTTTTTATTTTATTAGTTTATTTATGTTAGTTATAGGTATGTGTAAGTGTGATTTTCTTTCTTTATTTAAGTTTCCTTGTTAATGTTGTTGTCACAAATAAATGCTTTTTCTTTCTTTCTTTCTTACTTTCCTAATCTCCGAAACCCAAGCCAACCTCACCTGCACTTGGTGCAACCTGCTAACTAACAGACGGGCCTCTGGCGGCTGGCTGTTTGCGGCATAGCGCAGCTTCACACTAGCACAGTGAAATTCCCTGGCAGCGGCCCGTTGTAACGGGCAGCAGCGCCAGCGGTGCGAGAAGCTGTGCCCTGTGATTCCCAACCCGCATGCACAGCGTAGAAATTATGGGCTTAACCCACTTCTTATAGGAGAGGCCTATGTCCAGCAGTGGACTGTATATGCTGGTATTGTAGTTGTTGTTGTTGATCTCTTTGGCACAGTTGGTGAAGGCCCCGAAACGCAAAAGGTTGCGGGTTCGATTCCCGCCGCGAGACAAATATTTGTAAGATAGATAGATAGAAAACTCTTTATTGTACACCAAAAATTACATAATTTAAATAAACTAACAAATCTATTAAACTAATCCGCGGTTATACAATAGACGGCCTTATCGCTAAAAGCAAGGCCAATCGCTATCTTCCAGGCAACCTTTGGATAGACTGGATTATATAGAACGAGAGGGGAAGCTCTATGATCTGCAAATAAAATAAAATAAAATAATGTGTATCTAATAACAAAAAAAATTTACATTTATATATCATTTTGGTTCCGATAATATAAGCTAAAGTTTGGGCAAGATGGTTATTGGAGGATTATTTCAATTAATAAATCATCATCATCATCAGCCTATAGCAGTCCACTGCTGGACATAGGCCTCCCCCAATGAGCGCCATTGCTCCCTGTCCTGAGCTCGATGCACCAGCTTCTACCAGTATTAATACATAGTACTTTTTAATTCAATTTAGTTTTTATTTAAAATTTTATCAGGTTTTATTTTTAATAGCAAAAGCCATAGGCTGTAACTAGTGAACACTAATTAGTTTATTTGGTTTAGTGGTTTAAGAAGCAAATCCTAATTAATTTGAACCACGCTATGGAAATAACGATTTGTTATGACGATATCTGGCTAAAGGCTGGGTTTAATTAGAAACTATAATTTTAGACTCTCACTTCATCAGCTCAGCACAGGGCGCCATTGCACTTATTAGGAGATGTCTATATCCATGAAAACTCAAACCCAAACTCAAAATTCATTTATTCAGTAGGAACTGTATAGTACACTTTGTAACGTCATTTTTTTTATGGTGATGACTTCGTAGTTTTTATTCAGTCAATGAGTTTTTCACATCGAAATTGTATTAGTATTAGCTTAAATATTAATATATTATTTAGCAATATTATCGTAATCATGTTTTAATTTTATTTTTATTATTAAGTTGGACATAATATATTATAATTTGTACGTCATATGGCTGAATATGAGACACTGTTCAAATAATGTACCTATCATCTGTATTTTACCATATTCACAGCAAATAAAAATCTTGAATCTTGAGTCTTGAATCTTCATAATTACGGTCTTCTTATCTTATCTTATAAGCCTGTCTGATCCCACTGAAAAAAAAGCCTCCCTTCCCTCTTTCCACACTTCCCGATCTTGTGGATCCGCTTGATAAAACCGAAAAAACGTTCAGTTGGTCACGCCACCTTCGTCTGGGACATTTCATGGGACACACATCACAGTAAGTACTGATAATGACTGCGAAGGTGATTTTTTTAGCTTAAAACAAAGCAGAGCTTTTAAAATAAAAGCAACAGTAAATAGGATTTTTTAACAAAATCCCAAACTACGTAATTAAAATAGCAATAAACAATTTCAAAAATGTGGTTATACGTTATCCCTGAAATAAAGCTTATTATAATATTTTTGATTACTTAGATGAGGATGAAACTGTCTCCAACTTCCTCAAAAACAATGCAATAGTTATAGAGAAGAGATAAAGAGTTTTTGTACCTAAGCATTGTAGATTTTTTTTTTCTGTTGTGTACTTGTGTCGAAATATAATAAAATACTTTAAAAAAATATAAGCCAAGCAGTGTTTCTAGCAAATTCTTCTTTGTTTGGTCGCGTTACGAATTGGAGTAAAAAAAAAATACGATTCAAAGTGTATATAAAAACAAAAGTTGGACTTTAAAATTTGATCAGGTGGATGCAAAAATCACGCCCTGACTTTTTCAATAAATTTATGGACTGCTTATGCTATATTAAACTCAAATCCAATCCTGGCAGTAAAATCTACCACCAAACTAAAATTTATAAATTTTTAATATGAAAAATGTATTCACATTAGCGGCAAGTCCGCAAACAAAGCGGGTTCGAACCGATAACCCTCACTTAACTTTATTTCCTCTGGGAAATGGCGGACTTGTCGACTGAACTTGGATTGCATTGTTACTACAGTATCTACAAATCAAAGTGGAATGATACAGGGATTATAGCTCAGTTAGCAGTTGCTTTTTGAGCAAGAGTCTGATAGACTGTTTGTTCTAAGTGGGAATCAATCCCACTTAGAACAAACAGTCTATCAGACTCTTGCTAGTTTATGGCTAGTTTGTGTGAAATGTAATTCAAGATTTTTATTTAACCCAAAAAAAATTCACTCAGGCGGGATTTGAACCCGCAATCTTCCCATTTTCGGGTTCAAATCCCGCTTGAGTCAAAATTTTTAGGATAAATAAAAAATCTTAGATTTTCCCTGAAGTGTGGGTCAACACATAAAATACAAAAAATCAGATGTAATTTATTTAATATTTATATTCTTAACATCGAGAACCGTATTCCTAACGTCGAGATTCGAAGTCGAACAAAGGTCAAAAACGTTGGGAACCGTTTAGCTGAACTAAAAAGGAGTTGGGCAGGACACCGGGCAAGGCGAGGTGAAGACATGCGGAGTAAGGCGATAACTGAATGGCGTCCAGAACAGGGAAGAACCGGGTATAGAAACGTCGGTCGTCCAGCAGCTAGATGGGCCGTCTGCACATATTGAAAACACATATCGTGGGCCGAAACTGGATGAGACGAGCTTTGAACCGTAGAGATTGGCATGTATAAAGGTAGCACCCAGCAGTGAAGTCGGACTGTGAATGATGACAATGATGATGATGACGATAATGGCATTTTATGTAGGTACTTATGTTAATTAAGCATGCGTCAAGCTCAAGGTAGGACCCCATGGTGCTCATTAGGGTAGGTCTATGTCCAGCAGTATAAATTAAATAAATTGCATTCACACTTACCGGCGCGCGTCGGAGCGCGTCGGAAAGCATTTTATAACAAGCTAAAGGAAATTGAAACATCCACAAAGCAGTTAAGGTTCTTATGCAATTAACGCAGTTTTGAGCTTTTTCAAACACTGACATAATAAGATCCGTAAGTAGATAAAGTGAGAATCGTACATTATTTGGTACAAAATAACTAAACATTAGGAAAGTGAAAATAGGTAAATAAGAAGGCTTGTGTGGTTACACTTACAATACTGACAGTGGGCTGCTATAGGCTGATTTTGATGATAAATTCAACTCAATCAATTAAGTGTTTTGGTGTGAAGGATTAAGAAACAAACATATCCAAACAATTTATAAAAAAAAATTGGATGTGGTGACTAAAAGTTACGTCACACAACATAAACATCAACAAGAGGTTATATCATTATATTGCTGGACAAAGGCCTCCCCTTTTTATATGCCCATAATCCCCTCGCTTGGCATGTGGGTTGGGGATCGCAGCTTCTAGCACCGGTGATGATGCTGCTCGTCAGTGGCCAGTGTTAGGCTGCGTGATGCCGCAACTAGCCGGCCGCTAGAGCCGGAGAGGTGCGGTTGGCTTGGGTTCGTAAGATGAATAAATAAAATCTATCATACAGCATCATGTAGGCCAAACTAAGCAGAGTTTGTATTATGAGAACCACATGACTGATAGTTCATAGTTCATTTATTAATTACTATACAGCCTACAGCTACAAGTACAATACAGTTACAGGTCAAACATACTTCAGTATTTAACTAAATATAATACGCGGTATAACTAGTGATACAAATAATAATTAAGTCATTTTAATAAATTTAGGTACATTGTGATGATTTGAAATTGTTAGCACATAATTATACTTAGGCACATTTAATGGCCATAAATTGGTCATAGTCGTAAATGGTCTCCGAAATGAGCCACGTAAGAAGTTTTTTTTATGAAGGATTGCGTGGATGGTGCGTTTGTGATGGAAATCGGGACACAGTTGTACACAGCCGGCCCCATCACGTGGATCAGCTTCGATGTCTTCGTGAGCCGCCGCTGCCTTCAGGCTGATAAATGACTTATATACTTTTTTAAATACATGCATATTACACATAGAAAACACTCTAGGTAAAAGATAGAGGTTACGTTCACATCAGCACACCTACACGTAAAACTAGGTACTAATCTAAATCAATTATCTTTTTGACTTACAAAGCTAAACAAAAACGTATTTAAAGTGAATCTAAGTAAGGCGTTTCGGAAAATACCGATAACCGCCTTCCGAAACATTAATTGGCAACAAGAACAGCAACCACACCCGTTCAATGTCTTGATGCCGAGCGATGGAGTAATTTTACGTTTACAGCAGTATAAATAATTCCATTTGCATATTTTTGCATGTTCGATCTATGTTTTAAGTTATCGGTTTTATTCTCTGACGCTTAGGTATTATAGCATTTTCTTTGATTGTGAGAAAAATATTGATTAGTATTTGTATGCTTCGTATGCTACATCCTACATCAACACAGCAGTTTTACCAGTAGTAGAGCTGTTTGTGAAGGGTTCATCCGGGGAAGTACAAAAAAAAATTGCATATAATTTTTTCACTACTAAAGTACATACAATATTAATATAAAGTATTAATCGAAAATAACACAGCATTGAATGCACGTTTTTAGACTTAAAAAAATAAGTAATGGGATCAAAAGAATTTGTTACTAAATCTAAGCATTGTGATAGAATCCGACGCGAGTCACTGTGACCCCACTGTACAGGCTCAAAAGCGACCTAGTGTGGGAAACATAGCTCACCTAGGTACATCTGCTCATCCTATTAATAAGTAACTAATAAATAAATCCATCTGTACCTGACCATTGCTTTTTTTAAATTGGATGGACCTTCGTTTGACCACGAACTCACCTGATGTTAAGTAACGTTGTGATCTAAGATGGAGCACAAAGGTCTAGAAGAAACCTATTCACTCTAGACTTAAAGGTTCCGGATTATAGTTATCAGGAAAGACAGAGGCCGGTAAAGAGTTCCTATTCTTGATTCTTGATTTTGTCCAAATAAACATTAATCATTATCATTTACACGTTGACTGTGGTCCTAGGGCATGATGACATAATGCTATGCGCCATGAGAAGTAACACGTTTTTTTAGAGCAAATGTGTTTTCAGCACTCAATGTTTTAAGCCTACCATACTATAATTCAGTTTGGACTATATGCATCCGGAATCCGTTCAAAATCCTAACTTCAATACGAGTATGAGATTGCTTGTACAATCTCAAACACGTTATCAGGGTTACAGAAAAGGCTTTCATTCAGAAAAAAAGTACTGTTTGCGAATTTTACGAAAAAACATAGCCACATTCACAAAAAAAGCAACAGCGCAATATAGTAAGTAATAGTTACTATGGTCAAAGTTATTCTTCATACTGTACTGAAACATATTTAACTATTTTCATATGATGCCTTAAGACGGAACTAGCACATGGACCACCTGATGTTAAGTGGTAACCATTACTTAAATTTTAAAAAATAGCGTTTTTTAGTTGTGCCCTGCGATCCCTAACCCGCATGCCCAGCGTGGGGATCATGGTAATATTCCCCTTCTTATAGAGAAGCAGTGTCCAGCAGTGGACTGAATAGGCTGGTATTGATGTTCGTTGTTGGCCTTTTTCAGAAATGAAATGATTTAAATCAAAATCAAAAGACTTATTCTTTCACGAAGCCGCCATTAGATTATTATAATTGTTTCTAGCTAAAAATTGGCATGCACTAACCTTCCTACCCAATAGGGATGGCGACTGAAAAATTCTAATTAGTCCGTCATTTACATTATCAAAAAATAATGGAAACGTATTTTTTCTTATGTCAATCAAACAAAAAAAACACAAAGATAAAGTGCGTTGAAGTTCCGCGTGAAGTCACGGCTTAGTACACTTTTTACATAACCGTGACGTCACGAGCCCCCACTCCCGAGTTTTTAATTATTTGATAAATAAAAAGTACCTGTCCAATATTTTTTGTTGATCTATCTGACGGACTAATTATAATATAATTTTTTCACCCAGTTGTCATACCTATTTTCCCTTTCAGAAAAAACAAAAAAGGCAAATAGCAAAGACGGTGCAATACCGTCAGCCCAAACCTTTTTGTAAATAAAATGAAGTTCTAGTTTTTCTCAAGAATGCAGCACAACTTGAACGGACTCCTTATCTACGCGACTTCACGAGATGCCTCACATTCAAACTTTTACAATATACACTTAGTGTAGTCCCAAACGAGAATGCAAAAGAAATGAATGGACTTGGCGCCTTCCGCTATATTCTCTGTCCAAGAAGACCAGCAACACCCAATACTGATGCACTGTAGAATCTTGAAGCATGTGTTAAGTAACGGTCATTGGTAATCTCACTCTACCTAATTTAATTTTGTAATTACTTTTTTCTAATTTTGTCATTTTTCTCATACTTAAATTTATCAAATGAGATGAAAGAGCTGCCACCTAACCAGTATAAAATAAAACTTAAGCTATGGCTTCTTGAACAATTTTTTTATTCTGTGTCTGACTTTCTGAACCTTAGGAGACTGTCATTATTATTAAATAATATTTCATTCAAATTCTGCATGACAATTTTAAATTATTTGTATGTCTCTAATATGACTAAGTATTATGGAACCTTATTAGACAACCTCTGTGGCGCAGTGGGCGAAGGTCCGCCTGAGATTCAGAAGGTTGCGGGTTCGATTCCCGCCGCGGGACAATGTCTGCAGATATTTGTCTCGAGTCTGGGTGTTTTCTATGTATGTATTTACAAAAAAAAAGTATATTACGTAATATATCAATCATGTGGTTCCCATAACACAAGCTCTGCTTAGCTTGGGGCTACATGATGCTGTGTGATAGTTCAGCATTATTTATTTATTATTTACTATTTATGATAAGAACTTTTGTACCAATATCTAAAGCAAATATGAATTATGAATTATAAAAGACCTTCATTCTTCATATAAGGTACTAATCAACTCTGGTGTTTCTCTCGTATCTCTTGAAGTTTTTGGGCCGCCAGAAGGCCCATGGCTCGGCTTTATGACTGAAAAGCCGAGACCAATTTCTACGTACCTTCCGAAGGACGTATCAAAATGCCACTAAACTGTCACCTATCCAAGTAGTGACCGGGCTGTGTGTTGCTTAACTTCGACAATCTGCTAAGTAAGTTACACTAAACACTTTTTAACGGACTCTAAATAAGAATAAGAAAAACTTTATTAAAAAATATGTAAATAGTTTAGGTAGATACACATCGTTATGCTAGTTAGGTACCTAAATATAAGTTTTAAATTATGATTGCTATGCTTGCTAAGGGGCGTCCATTATTTACGTGAGATGATTCTTAGATTTTTCGCTTCATTAAGTCCTTAAAATGATATTTCATTTGCACTTTTTATAATCGATACGAGAAGATACAAAGCAAGTTCCAAAACGACATTTTGATTATGAAATTCCACGGATTCCCCCAGGGCGCGAGACTGTTGATATTTTGTGCTATAAACGAGTTCATTTTCCCTTAAAATTCTGCCTTTTAAATACTCGGAAAACTCAAGGTAATACCGATATTTAAGGAACAAATCCCGGGAGAAATCAAACTTTCTGCTGAAATGGACCGCGGTGTCCCGGGATGCTTCATACATCCTTATTTACAACTTTCGAAATAACGCTTTTAGGCAACCCTTTTTATGTTACAAAATGGATTTGTCTGGAATATAACCCGGTCACTTATATGCGCGCAAACCTTCGTACGAATGTTAGTATGTAAAAACTTTGCTACATATTCGGATGTCGTCTTACACTTGTGGGTTCAGTAGTACGGGGTAAGATAAGCAATGTATCCCAGCGATAAGCTATTGGTACCATGAGAAACGTACAGCAAAAAGACAGATGTGATAAAGAGGCAAACAAGGCACAAGGAGAAACTGTATATTCCTTGTTGCCGACTGAGTATTGCAAAACCAAGTGTCTATTACCACGCCATTACAATTTTTTATGAATAACCGGATGACCTAAAAAGCCTACCTTTGAATATTTTTAATTTATGGTTGAGAAAATGGTTATTAGACAAATGTTTTTTATGAAATTAAGGAATAGTTGGATTAAACATTTTGACATGATATAGTTTGAGATGATATAGTAGATCATTCGTGATATAGTTTGGTAGAGAAAAAAAAATTTGAAAAATGGACTTTAGTTTTAGGATTAAAAAAAATGATAACTCACAGTAGCACTACCCGTGTGTTCATATAATGTCGCCATTACAGCGCCGCCCTGTATAGGATACTTTTTAATATTTTAAGACTTATTGTGTTCATTGTACCTACATTTTAAGCAAATAAATAAAAATGAGTAAATAATTAAACTAATACTTCATTATGCCCATGATACAGGAAAAATTAGGTGTAAAAATAAGTATTTTAAAAAAATCCTCTTACCGGTTCTTGTTCGGAGCAATATATCTACATTTTATTTCCCTATTCTGAGGGAAAATTTCGTGGTTATTTCATGCAATATCCGCTATGCTTTTAACAAAGGAACAATTTTCTTTATGAGACAGAACCTGATTTCCTTGCCGTTTCTTTGAACGCTACTTCACTTGAATTTTCATCTGATGCCACGTGACTTTGATGAGAATACCTTTCTTGTTATCGAATAACGCTTTATTTACTAGTCTTCCGCAGCTTTGTTCTCGTGCTACCGAGAAATCCATTGTATATTTCAGGACAAGACATCATTATCATCAACTACTTATAGAAATCCACTGCTGAACATAGGTCTCCCCTAAGGAATTCCACGAAGAACGGTCTTGAGCACTCTCCAACCACCGATTACCTGGAATCGTGGTAGTGGGCAGGCCATATCTGCCGAAGAACCGATAACCGTTGGGGTAACCGAGTTCTTGAGTGGAGACCGCGGCTCGGCAAACGTAATGTAGGATGCCCTCCGGCCAGGTGGGGTGACGATCTGCGAAAGGCTGCTGGTAGAAGCTTGCTAATTCTCTGAGCTATGTCGACAACTTTAGTTCTATGTCGGATAAACTCGTTACGGATTTTATCCTTCAGAGAAACCCCGAGCATAGCTCGTTCCATAGCTTGCTGAGCGACTTTAAACTGGTGGACCAGCCGTACTGTGAGTATCCACGTTTCGGCTCCGTATGTCTTGTCGGGTAGGACGCACTGATTGAAAACTTTTGTTTTCAAACATTGCGGTGACGAGAAAACTCGACGTAGTTTTCCCAACCAGCTGCCCAACCCAGCTGAATCCTCCTCTTGGCCTCCTTCTCGAAATTGCTTCTACCCAACTGCAATATCTGCCCGAGCTATGTATACTCCGAAACAACTTCAAGAAGGTGTCCATTAACGACGACAGGACTCGGATCAATTCGATCATTGACCATAACTTTGGTCTTGTCGAAATTCATGCCGAGACCTATCTTTCGCGAGGCTGATGCTAGGCCGTCCAGCATCTGTTGCAGCTCCTCCAGCGACTCCGCCATTAGGACTACATCGGCGAATCGCAAGTGTGAGATGTGCTCGCCGTTTATGTTTATGCCCATACCTTTCCAGTCCAGCGTCTTAAACATATCCTCCAACGCGATACCAATGTTTTAATCATACAATGCAGGCATTTACACTTTATTTTTATTTTTATTATGTATTTATACTAATAACTACCTATGTAACAAATAATTTGTATAAATATCATCAATATGAAATACTAGCAGCTCGTCCCGGCTTTGCATGGGTTTGGACACTTTTTTACACTTTGGGTTACATTACTTAAGTTCTAGTAAGGATCCCTAATCTTTTCTAGCAATAAATATAGCCTATGTTACTCAGGGTAGCTCCAATCGTGAAAGAATTTTTGAAAACGGCATAATAGTTTTTGAGTTTATTCATTACAAACATACACACATACACACAAAAATACAAATTCTTCTTCTTTATAATATTGCACTAATTCTCGTAACTTTACTTTAAGTAACACTAGCATTAGACCCTAACACATTGTATATTTATATTATTTTAGTAAAACTTAATTTACTTACTTTTCTTAAATCACATAATGATCGATTTTAGTAAGTAGTTACCTACTTCTGTTACTTATTCTAAACGTTGCGAATTTTTAGCATAGTAATCTGTGGATGATGTTGTGGGTCACATGTTTACCTTAGACTTAAGTTACCTTAATATTTACGTACAAATGTTATAACATATGACTGTTTATCTCCCCAAAGAAATAAAATAAAATAAAACAACTAAAATTACTTACCAATCTAGAAGGACTATGTGCAAAGTATTATGACACGAAAACAGGCGTCAGTGCCTATTATTTTTAATTAATGTTACGCTATTATTGCAGCAATCTAAACAGCTTGATACAAGTTCCAGCTATTAATCATTAGTTTACAACAGCTGCGAAGGTTGGCAGCCGATATTGGCCCAAAGCGGATGTGTGTGGAAAAATCTATGAACTTCCGGATGTGACGATCTTTCATAGTCTTTTCATGATCCTGTAGCGTTGCAAACTTTGAGAATAAAGGTAGTAGCCCATTTTCCCGCACAGCAGACAAAATCAACCGAATTCAGAACCTCCTCCTTCTATGAAGTCGGTTAGAAATGAGCATTTAAATATGGACTTAATCTTGTACAGTCAGCATCAAAAGTAGATGATGAGTTTCAGAAATTTAATACAGCTGACAGAAATTTGCGTCAGATTTAGATAGCACTAAAGTGTTCCATAAATAGGTGATTGAAAAATATGCCAACAATAAGCTGATGACACTAACCACCACATGTACCTGATGACTTTAAGGTTCAAAAGTATCTGATGTAAAATAGTTCTATAAATATACTAGCTGCACCCCGCGGCTTCGCCCACGTGAAAATGTATGTGTTAAAATGTGTTTCATTATTTACATAAAGGTTTATTTTTACCACGTTTTGCGCGGAATAAAAAGTACTAACATATTATTAATGCATTACCTAGCATACCCGTACACGTTCCGTTCTCGTTCCCACTCTTACTCCCTTTTTCGTTCCGGTTCCCACTCCTGTTCACGTTGATCACCAATTCAACTGCCGGTTAAGTATGATAAATTTTAATAAACTTACCTAACTTGAGAAATGATTGGTTCCCCATACAAACTTTCATCCCCAATCATACCCTGTTCAAGTTTTATTTTCTTAATGTACTTTTTAGGAATCAATTTTAATCAAAGTTCATTAATAAAAATTTATTACCTTTAACCGCCTTAGGGGTTGAAGTGCGGAAAATCCTAAAATAGGTCATTTATTTCTAGAGGAGAGATTCTGTGCATTATTTCAAGTCGATTGGTAATTTTTTTTTTTGTTCCCGATACAAACATTGCCACCCCGTTTACAACTTTAAACAAAAAAAAAAATCAAAATTAGATAAGCCTTTGTATTATTCACTAAGCTAAACTAACAAACATTCACACAAACTTTTGTTCCCCGTAAAAACTTTGCCACTCCCGTTAATCGTCTTAGGGATTTAATTTCGAAAAATTCTGAAACGCGTATTCATTTATTTTTAGTAGACAGTCTCTGTGCAAAATTTCAAGTTGATTGGTAAATATTTTTTTTGTTCCCCATACAGACTTTGCCACCCCCGTTCACCACCTTTGAGGTTTAAATTTCAAATTTCATAAAAATTGGTTTAGTGGTTACGGAGATACGTGGTAACAAACATTCACACAGACTTTTGCACCGCGTACAAACTTTGCCACTCCCGTCAAAAGTCTTAGGGGTTGAATAGCGAAAAATCCTGAAACACGTATTCATTCGTTTTCAATAGAAAGTCTGTGAAAAATTTTAAGTAGATTGGTAAAGATTTTTTTTGTTCCCCTATACAAACTTTGCCATCCCCGTTTACCACTTTTGAGGCTGTTTTTTCAAAATTTGATTATCCTAAGTGTTATTCTGGTAAAATAAAAATAAAAGTAAAAGTAAAAATAAAAATAAAAATAAAAATAAAAATAAAAATAAAAATAAAAATAAAAATAAAAATAAAAATAAAAATAAAAATAAAAATAAAAATAAAAATAAAAATAAAAATAAAAATAAAAATAAAAATAAAAATAAAAATAAAAATAAAAATAAAACTAAAAATAAAACTAAAAATAAAACTAAAAATAAAACTAAAAATAAAAATAAAAATAAAAATAAAAATAAAAATAAAAATAAAAATAAAAATAAAAATAAAAATAAAAATAAAAATAAAAATAAAAATAAAAATAAAAATAAAAATAAAAATAAAAATAAAAATAAAAATAAAAATAAAAATAAAAATAAAAATAAAAATAAAAATAAAAATAAAAATAAAAATAAAAATAAAAATAAAAATAAAAATAAAAATAAAAATAAAAATAAAAATAAAAATAAAAATAAAAATAAAAATAAAAATAAAAATAAAAATAAAAATAAAAATATTAAGAATTAACAATTACTATCTACTGAGCTAAAAGGTTAAAATAGATAATCAGTTATTTTTGCTATGATATATAGTCAGTTATTTTTGAACTTATAACTTTATTGCCAAAATATTGCAAAGTAACATAATTCATATATTTATAAAACTATTTTACATCAGATACTTTTGACCCATAAAGTCATCAGGTACATGTGGTGGTTGGTCTCATTAGCTTATTGTTGGCATATTTTTCAATCACCTATTTTTGGAACACTTTACTGCTATCTAATTCTGACGCAAATTTCTATCAGCTGTATTGAAATTCTGAAACTCATCATCTACTTTTGATGCTGACTGTACTATGTAGATACAAATTACAATGACAACATAAAACAGTGCATGATTACCGAGCTTCTCGCAAACTGGGCCACGTTGTCATGCTCTTCTTTATGATAACTGAAAATGGAGCAAGCGCATGGCCAAATATAAAGTGGTAACTTTAAACACTGTATTGCTTCGGAGGTCTTGCATGTTTAGATCATTGCCACACCATGCAAGGCCCGGCGTTCATCAACTTGAGGCATGAAGGTGTCAAGCTTCATGTGCCCATAATTTCACAGGCCAACCACAATCTCCAAACAGATAAAAAGCAATGCTTTACGAAAAGAACGCTACGGAATAGTACTGTCCCGGACGAGCCCTTCACAAAGAACTCTAGCAAGTTCAAAGCGTAATTTGCACGAATATGTGCGGGAAGGAGGCGTGCTAGATTACAAACGGCCTCTGTGTTGACTGTGCGTTGACAGCGAGCTTTCTCCTAGTCGTCTCCACGCGTGGACAGCGTGCGGTCAGTGCGATTTGAGACGTAGCGATGCGGGAGTGGTGTTTATGGGACTTCGTGCACTATCCGGCTGCAACGACCAGATTAACTAAATAAATAAACCATTTGAACGTCGCGCATTTGGCCGCAACGACCAACTGACCACACACCCCGGGCCGGCACGACTGGTCGTGGTCGTGTGTAGTGCGCGAGGTGCCTTAGTGAGCTACGACCTTAATATAAGAAAAAATGCTTGAAAGTTGAATAGTTTCTAAGTATAAGCAATTGTTGTATAATGATTTGATAATCAAAATATAATAGATAATTATTCATGTAGGTAGTACCCATTAAAGATTTTATGGGAAAATATTGTGATAAATGATACACATTTATCTTGGGATAAGACTTTATTTTTGCTTTTGGATCCATTTTAGATACTTTCTAGACATTATTGTACAGAGGTTACTTGGAGATCATTTTGTTCAAAAACTAACGAGGCTTGTGGCTCAATCTCAATTCTCAAGACGACTTGTCGCTACCGCTTCACTTTTCGGAATGCCCAAGCCTCGTCATTTTTCGTTAGGTACTCTCAGACAATACCTCCCTCCAAAAAATCCAACCATCGACAAAACCAAAAACTTGCTCTATGGTTTTCGTCGGTCACGTTCTGAGTTGCCATAATATGCATGATTAATACTTTTTACATCCGGTAATTATTATTTGCTTATAAAATAGATTATTGAATAATAATGATTGTTAAAATAAACTTATAATATTAAAGAAATCATGACAATATGTTTAAAATAATTCTTTGTATTATTGTTCTTGTGATAAATAACTGAATTAGCATATAATAATGTTGTGAAAAAATTATGAATGTTTTTGTTTTTTCGAGACCTCAATTATCGGATAAGTATTAGATACTTGACAAGGAAATTATAATTGGTATTTAATCTTAAATGGGTATACGCTAAAATATATTTGTACATTATTTATTTAGTTTAGTAGTATTATATTCTTATTTCAACCTATGTATGAAAACTACTCGAAAAACGTTTCTATGTCTAACCCCAGCCTGAACACCTGGGCACTATGACAAAGTTTCTTTATTTGCAGCGTAAACAAAGACGAGCAGTTTAGATAAATGACGAAATGTAGCGGTGTATCATATTTTGAACATGTTTAAACTGGGCGGTGTTATAAATCATCATCATCATCATCTGCCTATAGCAGTCCACTGCTGGACATAGGCCTCCCCTATAAATAAATCACACTAATAACACTTCACACTTCACATCACAATAATATTATAAATGCGAAAGTTTGTGTGCGTGAGTATTTATGTGGTCGCTTCACTGCATAACGGGTTACGGATTTGGATGATACTTTGAATATACATGGTTTAAGACCTGGATTAGCACAAAGGCTTCTTTTTATCCCGGTACCACGCGAGAGAAGCCGAGGGCGGAAGCTAGTAAATAAATAAATAAATTGTTTATTTTCAGATTGCATAGATCTATAATGATCAGTAAACATATAAATGCAGCTTGATGATCCTTCTTTACTAACATAATGTTAGTAAAGAAGGATCATCAAGGAATTTACTTCATAGGTAGGTACCGCAATGCTGTTTGTATAGCGGTCCTTTTTTTAAGATACTTGAAGATGGAACAAGCACATGGCCCACCTAATATTGAGTGGTAACCATTAAATATCACAAAGCATTTCAACATAGATCACGTTTTTTGGAACGTTCTCTACGATGCAACGCCCCGCGTCCATTAACTCAAGGCATGATGATGATAAGCCAATAATCAACTTGAGGCATTATGATATTGTGCCTGTAATTTCACCGGCACCTACACCCTTCAAACCGAAACACAGCTCAGCTGCTTCACGGTAGAAATAGGCATGGTGGCAGTACTTTTCCGGACGAGCCCTCCACAAAAAACTCTACTACTACTAAAACCTTCAAGTTGCTTCAAGAAGCTGCCTTTTCGCGCCTCCGCGAACATGCTGGATCCGTTACAGAACCGTTATATGTAGTTGGAAGACCATTTCTCTAGGCCATCCAGCTGCAGAACCCATTGTCTCTTCAGACACATTATTCAGAACAACAACGACAGCATATATGCACTGCTGCACATAGGCCTCTCTTAATAGGAAGGGGGAATGCCCATATTTTCCACTCTGGTGGAATGGGTATCTTAGACCATAGCATCTCACACTCCCCTCCTCTTGAACCTCGGTATCCAGCTGTGTCCATATTAGGCTGCGCTAAGCCACATGGACTAGGTATGGAGTATTGATGCCACGGTTGGGATGGCTCGGCTAAATACCAATTTGGAGCCTTGGACTCGATTGAACGAAGAGCTTTCAGACTAATTGGAGAGCAGGGTGCTTACCACCGAGCCAAATCGAGAACGGGATTAGGATTTGACTTCTGTCATTTGGTAGCATTGAAAGCCTGCCTCGTACTCATACAAAAAATTACAACTTGCGAAATTTGAATCGAGATTAGGATAGACTTGTCTATTTTTGACACTGTTGACGTCAATAAATTTGAAATTGATCGAGATTACTTTTGAGCTTTTACAGTTTTGTGAAAGTAACTTTTTAGCGATCGAGGATTTTAATCATGATGAAGTTTGAAAAAACTAGGTAAAAAAATTAGGAGGTTGTCTGAAGCAAAACCAAACATTATTTTGGTACATAACTATGTGTTTGTACGCTAAATTAATAAATAATCATCTAAGTAGGTAGGTAAATACAAATTATCTGTTATTAATATTCACTGGAATTGCTACCTATTACAAAAACTTATTTCGAGGTACAAATTTAGATAAACTAAAATATGCTGCTGTGCGTTTGCAAGACAAACAGCAATCTTACCCTCTTGACATTAAATCTGGCGGGACACCTTTCAATGTCGGACAATTATAATAACGTTGAGTTATCTATTTTTAAATAAAATATGAAATATTACGAAATATATCTAAACAAAGAAAATATAATTAATGGTAATAATTTTCGAGTATTGCTCACGTTATTTACAGGTCGAAAATTTACAATACACTAATAAAAAATATGTATTTGTGAGGATGTGGCTCCGCCATCTTGACTTTCGAATGACATAAATCCAATTCTAATCCCGTTCTCGATTTTGCTCGGTGGTAAGCACTCAGTACCTTTCGAAGACGAAGATCGAAAGCCTCGAACACCGCCGCAAGGTAGTTATGCCGCCAGTCAGTAGGTTAATCACAACATTGAACACATGAAACTGCAAGCATGCATTCTTAGTAGTGCAGCTGGCCGCTTATCGCCTCTCGGCCCACGCACGTTGCATCCGTGCTTCTAGATCCTAAGGTACTTTTATTCATTCGTAACGAGAATAAACTTCGTCTCGGACGTCTCAAATTAAAATTGTTTTTATTGTGAAAATTCGTAACAATAATTTTAAAGTTAGTTTTTAAAAACATCTTTAACGTTCCCGTATACTTTATTGGCGCAGCCGGGGCAGATTTTCCAAGTTTTTCGCGTGGTTTCAGCGAGTTTACGTGCTGGATACCAGCGGGACGGATTCTGTGCGAACCAAATAAATTTATAAAGTTCCTGGGAGGTGATCGAGCATGTTGGTGACTGGCTGGTGAGTAGAATTTTCACCATCCTTTCCTATCTTTCATGTTTTGTGTTTTGTTATATTTGGAATCGAACTTTTTCCATTATAACGTTTTCTGGTTTCCTATTGTAGGGACTTGTGAAAGTAAAGTAGGTAGAGTTAAGTAAACAGTGTTTATACAAATTTAGACATTCTTAAAATTTAGTATTATTTGTTTAAATCACAAAAATCTAAATTAATAAGATAAAAATAATTATAAATTAAAATATAATAGATAAGGGTAAAAATGTCGACGCTCAAAGCGATACCGAAAGAAATTATGTGTATAATACCGCATTTTAATGGCAGTAAACGTCATCTCAACTTATTTATACAGAAATGTGATTATGTGTATGATAAATTTAGTGGTGATCTCGAGCAGAATACTTATGTACTACATAACATAACAAGTAGGTTAACGGATGAAGCCGCCGCATTAGCAAGCGAGCGCAATGACATTACGTCTTATGAAAAACTTAAGACTGTGTTAATTCAACATTTTGGTGATCCTAGAAGTGAGGAATGTATAGCCATAGAACTGGAAACCTTAAAAATGAAACAAGGGGAAAGCTATTTAGAGTTTTGTAATAGGATACAATCCGTTCGATCTGTTTTGTTTTCTAAAGTGAACCAATTAATAAATATAGAAATGATTAAGAGTAAAACAGAGATCTACAACAATCTGGCCCTTAACGTGTTCTTATATAACCTGCCCGAAAACTTATTAAGACCTGTGCGAATGAAAAGTCCGTCTACACTTGAAAAGGCATTAGAGTTTGTGTTGGAAGACGTAAACTTTTATGAGCAATATAACCTTAGGAATAAAATGCTTAGGCAACCAGCAGCGACTTCATTAACACCAGCGAAACTGAATGTTAACCCTCCAACCCAAAACGCGTTCATACAACCCAACGGCTTTAGGTCCACGCCCCCTCGTTTTAACTTCGGGATTCCGGCAAACAGTCAGTATAGGCCGCCAGCATATTCCGGGAACCAATTTGGTGCTCAAGCTCCAACTGGTTATAGACCACATTCGATGCGGCCACAACAATTTGGCTATCGGCCTCCATTTATCCAGAATCAATTCGGTGCACAAGCTCCAACAGGTTATAGACCACAACAATTCGGCTATCGGCCTCCATTCGTCCAGAACCAAATCGGTTACAAGCCTCCCAATTTAAATCCAAAATTTAACACTGATGTTTCCATGAGGACCGCGCCTCCTCTAAAACAACAACAATCACAGGGCTTTCGGTTGAACGAGCTTGAATTAAATGACGATTATGGTTATGAGTACTTTGCCAATCAGGAAGGTTATTATAATGACAATGATTATGAGGATTACTATAATCCCCAAATGGAAATCATATCGGAAAATGAGCAGGAAAAATTGGAAGTTGAGGAAACTCCTAAAGTGACTGAAGTAGGAAATTTTCACATATGGGCCTCAACGGAGGACGGGAAATAATACATCTAAATTGCAACATAAAGTTAAAACTGCCGTATGTCTATTTGGCTGAAATTGATGGAAAATTTATGATAGACACGGGAAGTACGCGATCTTTTATCAGTCCGCGAAAAGCTCATCAATTTTTTCGTAGGTTTGTACACTATGAACCATTCACTGTTATAAGTACTCATGCATCAAGTAGTCACAATGAAGTTATTGAGATTCCATTGATGCCGTCCTTTAATTGCAGTGAATTTCATAAGTTTTACGTATACGATGTAGACCAACAATACGATGGGCTTATAGGAAATGACTTGTTAGTGCAGTTAGAAGCCGTCATTGACTTGAAACATCATAAGCTAAGGACAAAAACAGTGACCTTACCTATAGTAACACGGATAACTAATCACATTATAGAGTTAGCCCCGCGATCAGAACATCGCGTGAAAATACCCACAGACTTGTATTCAGGAGAAGCCATCTTGAATTTTCAACAATTTGCGGAGGGGATTAGAATGCCTACCGCTATAGTAAATTGTGAAAATGGATATGCTACCACCGTTATCCAAAACGCATTAGATAAACAAAGGACGTTAGTAATTACTGCTCCTTTTAAGGTAGATGAATTTCAGAGTGACAAAGTAAATGTAAACTGCTATAGTGACGTTGAAATGAAGGACATGGAAGTAGATGACATTTTAGAAGAAAATCTTACGAGACTAAGGCTTGATCACATGAATCAAGAAGAGCGTAATTGTATTTCTGAATTATGTAGAGAATATAAGGACATATTTTACAGTGATAAGCTTCCTTTAAGCTTCACAAACCTAGTAAAACATTTTATTCGAACCAAAAATGAAGACCCAATTTATGTAAAACCTTACAGACAACCTCCTGTCCAAACACAAGAAATTAAATCTCAGGTCGAAAAGCTTTTAAAAAACAACGTGATTCAGGAATCACACTCACCATGGAATGCTCCTGTTCATCTCGTTCCCAAGAAAATGGATGCTTCAGGTGAGCAGAAGTATCGAATGGTCATTGACTACAGGCGACTTAATGAAATTACAACGGATGACAAATACCCTTTACCTAATATAACAGATTTATTTGATAAATTAGGTAAAAGTAAGTATTTTACGACTCTGGACTTAGCGAGTGGATACCACCAGATCGAAATCAATGACAATGACAGACAAAAGACCGCTTTCAGCACAGAAGCAGGCCATTACGAGTTCTTACGGATGCCATTTGGGCTAAAAACAGCCCCAGCGACCTTCCAACGAGCCATGGACAACGTCCTTAGGGGGCTTCAAGGGTTGCACTGCCTAGTATACATGGACGATATAATTGTGTACAGTACGAGCATGCAGGAACATGTCAAGGACTTAAGATCTATATTTCACAGGTTAAGAGAAGCTAATTTGAAGGTACAGCTCGATAAATCAGAATTTCTAAGGAAAGAAGTATTGTATCTAGGTCATACTATCACGGACCAGGGTCTTAAACCCAATGATGATAAGATAAGGGCAGTTTTAAACTATCCTTTGCCCAAAACTGTGACAGAGATTAAGAGTTTTCTTGGTCTCATAGGCTATTACAGGCGATTTATTAAAGATTTCGCAAAAATAACGAAACCGCTAACTAATTGTCTTAAGAAACGGAATAAAATCGTAATAGATCAAAAATATATGGACGCTTTCCATCAGTGTAAAGAACTTCTTACACATGCGCCTCTACTTCAGTATCCAGATCCATCGAAACCTTACATTCTCACAACAGATGCATCAGCAGTGGCCCTAGGCGCCGTGCTGTCATAAGGTACTGTAGGGACCGACCTGCCAATTGCGTATGCTAGTAGGACTCTAAGTGAGACTGAAATGCGATATAGCACTATAGAGCGCGAGCTTTTAGCTGTTATGTGGGCCATCAAACATTTCAGGCCCTACCTGTATGGTAATAAATTTACTATTTACACAGACCATCGACCTCTTGCTTGGTTAGATTCTATCAAGGAACCAAACAGTAAATTGACACGTTGGCGATTACGTCTACTTGAATACGACTATCAAACTAAGTATAAAAACGGAAAGCAGAACACGAATGCTGACGCTTTATCGCGCATTAAAGTTAATGCTCTGGACGATGATTCATCAGATGAATCAATGGAAGTAAATTTAGACGAGAAAGAACAAAAACTTCAGAGTCATATTCAAGACATAACTAATAAAATAGTTGACCTGGCGAAGGATGATGATCCGCCAATGGAAACTATAGTATTATCAGACACGTCAGATACAGAAACAGTTCGTAATATTTCAGAATTAGAAAAAACATACCCACTTCCACCGCTATCTAGTAGTACGGAAGGTACGGTTCATTCAGCTGATGATTTAGAGTCTAAAGGAATGCCTATATTAAATGAAGCTATTGATACAAAGCCAAACCAAATATTAGTTTTTACTTGGTCTAGGAAAGAAATGAATGTTAAAAAATTACCTAGGGTACATCAAAAGGTTCTAGAAGTGTTTTTGCCTTTACACGACAAGGAATTAATAAAACAGTTTCTCAAGGAATATATAAAACCCAAAAAGAAGTATTTCGTGTATTTTGAGAACAAGCAACACAGTAAAGACTTTAACAGCGTTATAATGAAATTGTTTAAGCAAGGAACTGTAGATTTTTATGAATGCACTGAAAGGGCTATATTTGTAGAAGATGAAAATGAACAAAAAGCGATAGTATTAAAACATCACGAAGGGAAAACGTGTCATCGCGGCATAAAAGAAACCATACTTAGAATAAGAAGGAACTATTTTTGGCATAACATGCAGGATATAACATCGGTGGTCATAAATTCGTGTGATGCGTGTCAAAAGATGAAGTATGATAGAAAACCGATAAAACCAACAATAGAGTTAACTCAAACACAATCAGCACCGTTTCAGGAAATATTTATTGATATATTTTCCATTGAGAGTAGGTATTATTTGACCATTGTAGATGCGTTTAGTAAACTAGGACAGGCAATAGAAATAGAAAATAAATCGACACCAGAAGTAGTTCGTGCGTTGATTAAGTACTTTTCCATGTACGGTGTCCCTATCAAAGTCAGTAGCGATCCCGGATCTGAGTTTAATAATGAGCTAATGAAGGAGTTTATGGAGATGTACAAAATTCAACTACACATCTGTACTCCTAATAATCCAAATTCGACAAGTATCGTTGAACGATTCCATTCGACAATAATAGAAATTTACCGCTTAGCAAAATATGATCAAAAATGTACTGACGCTGCGTCAGTTATGACATACTCCATAATGGCTTATAGTAATACAATACATTCTACAACGGAGTTAACTCCATTTGAGATAGTATTTGGACACACAGATTCAAATAAATTGTTTGATGGTGAATTTGAAAAGGCATATACGCAGCAGTTGCTGAATGATCATGCCAAACGGACGAAACACCTCTATCGGTATCTTTCTGATAAGATGATAGAAAAGAAGGAAAAGATTAGAGAGAAAAGGTTAGGAGAAAATATAGAGTTAGAGCCAGGTGACATTGTTTATACAAAAGACATCAATACTAGAAAAAGCAAAGATAAACCAAGGTATAAAAGAGCAAATGTGATAAGTAAGGTGCAGCGAAATATAGCTTCAATGCAAGTAGGTAAAAGAGATACGAAGGTGGCAATTAAAAATGTTAAACGCCCTCCACAGGTGGTGCTTGGTCGTAGTGACTCTACTTCCTCAGAGCCAGGCCCTTCGTCTTCAAAAGATTGAAAACAATCCTGGTATTTTACCTGTTAAGGAAGGACAAGCGTATAAGGTAGAAGATAAGTGGATTATTATTAAGATTTTAGACTTAAGCGGTATTAGTAGTGATTTAGATTATCATATTATAAAGTTTAAGGAATTTGTTAAGCTAGTAGATAGTCATAAGCCTTTCATTGATGAGTTCTCAAGTATAAGGACTCAAGTTCAATACTTACGCAACATAACTGTAGTGAAATTTCAACAGTTGGTTCCGCTCCGTAGATATAAGAGAGGTTTACTGAATCCCCTTGGGTCATTAGTTAAGGCTGTTTCCGGAAATTTAGACAATGATGATGCTATTCGATATGACGCGCTTATTTCCAAAATTGGCACAAAGGAAATGGCTAATGAGAAAAGGTTAACTATTATCACTAAAATGTTGGATAATTTTGTGAATAGTACAGAAACTTTACATGAAAATACCGTAATATTAGATAAACGACTAAAAGTAATTGAAGAATTAATTGAATTCAAAAATTTCAAAGAAAATACCTGCCTCTATCTGACATATGTGTTAAGTATGTTTGATATGTTTATGAGTATGTTTAGAACCATCTACGTGACATTGAATGAAATAGAGACTGCTCTAGCATTTAGTAAGGTTTCTGTACTACATCAGTCAATTATAAATTCTACCGAACTGCTACAATTATTAAAATCTATCGAGAAAGTTAGTCATTTAGTCTATGAAGCAAATGAGAGTAATTTGTTGAAATTAGAAAGAATTATTAAGGTTAAAGCATATGTGAAGGAAAACCAGATAACGTTCTTATTGGAAGTTCCTCTAACAGATAAAAATACTTACAATTATTTTAAAATTTATTCACTCCCAATGTACAAGAGCTCTTTAAACAAAACAGTAGTAGTTTTTCCTGAATTTCCTTACCTATTGGTGAAAGATTCGAAGTACCTGCCGGTCTCTAAGCCATGCGAGAAAATTGCTGCAGATAACTATTTCTTATGCAACGACGAGAACGTGGCTTTGTTCCCAACCATGACCTGTGCAGAGCAGCTCCTCGAATTCCAGGCCGACCCTACCTCGTGTGTACCATATGCTGTTAACATAGAAGATATAAAGGTTCAGAGAATAAGCTTAGATAGTTGGATTGTTTTTACACGAAAACCGACTAAATTGGTAGAAACATGTTATCGAGATAGCACGAGAGAGTCACTCTCTGGTACTTATATCATAACAACAGCAGATGGATGTGAAATTTTCCTGGGCGAGTTTAAATTAGGTTATCGCAGATCTTTTGCAGAGAACCTACAGTATAAGGTAATAACTCCTATCATTACTTTACCTGAGTTAAAATCAACGGATATGTCATCATCGTCAATTATAAACATCAAGAACATCAATTTGGAGGAAATGAAGCATTTTTCACGAGTCTTAAAACTAAAAGAAAGTGCATTAAGTGAAGTGGAAAATAAGATCAGTGGCGTAAATATCAAAAGTGTTAGTTTAGGCACTCTTCTATTGTACTTAATTTTAGTTTTAGTAGTTTTAAGTTATTTAGCGTATCTATTTAATGTAACGCGAAATGATCGGATCAGAGCTTCTGCAAGACCCGATAATTTCGCACTTGAGGAGGGAGGAGTTATGCCGCCAGTCAGTAGGTTAATCACAACATTGAACACATGAAACTGCAAGCATGCATTCTTAGTAGTGCAGCTGGCCGCTTATCGCCTCTCGGCCCACGCACGTTGCATCCGTGCTTCTAGATCCTAAGGTACTTTTATTCATTCGTAACGAGAATAAACTTCGTCTCGGACGTCTCAAATTAAAATTGTTTTTATTGTGAAAATTCGTAACAATAATTTTAAAGTTAGTTTTTAAAAACATCTTTAACGTTCCCGTATACTTTATTAGGTGCTTTGCTTGCTTATCCCTCTTCTATAGGCTACATTTGCCCCATGTATACGATGCTCCCAGAATCTACATGAACTGATCCTTCCCTCTCCATTCTAATTTAGGACAAGCAGACGCACGGCTCAGTACCATCCTTATTTAGTCGATATACCACCTATTTGCACTAAGCGGTTTTTTTCTACTTTTATTATGCGAACTGCCAAGAATTGAAACTTTCTACCGGCCTCTGTCTTTCCTGATAACTATTATCGGCGACTTTTTAAGTTTATAGTGAATGGGTTTCTTGAAATTTGTGCTCCATCTAAGACCACAACGTTACTTAACATCAGGTGAGTTCGTGGTCAAACAAAGGTCCATCCAATGTAAAAAAAAAACATAAAAAACTGGCTCAAACGGACCAAAATTTTCCCAAAGTACTCAATATTTTATAGTAAAAACACACATATTTTCCCATTGGGCTCTCATCGGGCTAGTAGGTACGGAATGCTTTTTGCAATATTTTTATTCAGCTCCAATCACTTTTAACTTAACATGGTAATGAAATAAACATCGAGCTCCAAACCTTAGTACTACTATAAAAACACCTTTTTTAATTTCCCACACAAATAGAATTTAAATTAATTAAACTGCGATTTGTTTCAAAACCTCATCTTTTAGGGTTGGCACCAAATTATGGATAGCCGGTTTAAGGAGTTTTTATTCTTCCTTTTTAACTAAAAGTAGGCAAAAGAAGCGTCGGAAGACCAGTAGTAAGATGGGTCGACGACATAGTACGCGTCGGCCTTTCGTGGATGCGACAAGCACAAGACCGTGGTAAAAACACCACCACTTTTTTCACGCTAAATGGTCACCCAAAACAGTAGAAACTAGGCAAAGCTGAATCTGCTTAGAAAACCAAAGTAAGAGCCTTCCCAGATAGGTGATTTTTTCGCGTGAGTTGGTCGCGTGATTGACAGGCGTATCCAATGAGGCTTGCTGAAGGTCACGTGGAATGTGACATGTTTTCATATATTATCAAGCCTGATTGGAAAAGCATGTCAATCGCGCGACCAACCCACGCGAGCTAAACGCCCACCTCGGAAGGCTGTTAGCAATGCATCAGCGCTTAGCAACCCTAATGGTCCTGACATATTTGCTACCCAGCAACTTTTCTCCGTCTACCTAACACATACAAAGTCACGTTTGCAGCATTCAGTATAAAACTAATATGCGGCTATTTGCGGAACGAAATCAAACAATATTAACTTTAAAGTACAATGCTATAAAATAATGAAAATTGTTAGATTTTTTAGGTTAATTGATGTTTTACATGTTTCAAATATTTATTTCTCTTTCGATGTGGTGTTTGCCGTAATATACAAATGGTTGCATAAGATACTATTATATCTTTTATGAAAAAAAATTGTCGCACTTAAAGATCACTTGAGATTGACAAAGTTTGTATGAAAGAAAGTTTATGGAAATCCATCGAAAAGGTTAAAATTACGCTAGAACCGAAAGTGCGTGAGGTATTTAATTTTTTACTTAAGAATTTGGTCAGGTCAGCTATTTTCTCGTATTATTGCTGCCTTTATTTAACTACAGTTGGAAAACCTAAATAATGATGCTAAAGAAGAAGGCTGTGTACCGAACGAGAGTGGTACAGAGAACCATGGAGCGTACCATGTTCGGTATTCGACGCATAGACCGGGTCCCTAGTGCGGAATCCTGGAGACACGTACTAAAGTCCAAGACATTGGGAACCGCATCAGGTACTCAAATGGAGGTGGGCTGGACACATTGCGAGGCAAGGTAATGACCATTGGAGTAGGATCGTTAAAGTGGTGGCCTAGAGATGATTTTTGGAGTGTGGGACATTCGGCTGCAAGATGGACAGGACCGTGGTGGATGGCACAAGTTGAGGTAGTCCTATACCCAACAGTGGGTGAAATCAGGCTGTGGATCATGATGATGATTATAATGTCGAATGTTGTCCATCCTTCATGAAACAACAACGGTTTGAACCTACGATATACCAAAGAGTTTGGATTTTTTGGTAATAAACTAAATCTATGCTATGTACAGACAGCGTCAGAGTCTGGTAACCCCCCTAGTTAACGTTAGTAGGTTCAAACCGTCGCGGTGTCGGTCGTGGATCTCGAACTTTTTGCACAAATGTGTGTTTTATAAACCTTCTCCTCCTTGCTTAGGCATATTTAATTTCGTCCCTATATCTATGTGAGACGATGGAGTGGCGGTTATAACACTCGACATTAATCAACACGTTATAAGAGTACTGGGTACAAATCCCTCAACGCCTAAATGTATTTTTGTTTTTTTTATTTTCGTTACTAACACAATGGGTTACGTTTTAAGTGTAGTAGGTAAGTTACCTAATTATTTAAGGTAAAATAATAAAACAATTTTCAAAAGTTTTAACAAATTTATTAAAACACCATTTAACATAACGCAATATAGATAGTTATTACTTATTTTTAGAAATTTTCAATAATGTTTTAAATGACAGAATAATACTTAATTTACCCATATAAGATTAACGAGTGAACAAACATGTTAACTTTGGAACAGGTTATACTTGCCGTATAAAATCCAATAAACAATTTAGATCACTCGCAAATACTTACTCTGGTATTTTATCTATTATTGAAAACATTATATATCTGAATATTTATTAATACCGAATGGGATGGATGTCTTTCACTTAAAATAAATTGTCGAAGCCTTCTTTTCATTTGGGTAACCAAAGTCCACCCAAAACCACTACGACGCATCAGTTCTCAGGTTCTTAGGACCTCCTGTTGCAGGTGGACAACACTTCACTCGTGTCCCAATTAGGACAAATTGACCCCACATATGCTCACACATTCTCCACATATTTGAATCTGGACTTTTAGATGACCAATGCTGTGGTGATTATGCCCGTCTGAGAAGCGAGCCAATTGGTCAGAATTCGCGAACGATGAACCACGCAGTTATCATGAACTAAATACACTGTTTCTTCTAGACGCTTATCCACTGCTTGCACTGTTAACAGCATTATTTCTTGCAAAACTGGCCAATTATGCGTCCACTCACTTCAACAATTTCTCCTGGTCCCATTGATGACATCCATCACCAATAACCTGAAAATAAAAACACAATATTATAAACGTATGTCTGTGTTTATATAATATAAAAGGGAATAGGTTTACTAAGCACATTGTTTAAGATAGTCCTACTTATAATTTTCATACCACTTACCTAATGTTATTCTGCCATTTCCTCTTACATTTGATGGGTTGTAGCGTTCCGAAATGTTATTTTGCAAAACGCACTCTTTATCTCAATTTTTCGGCTGTTATATTATGCACAATTATTTTTCATAAACAAAATCAATGACACACACCCAAGACGAAACAAGTAATCTTTTGTTCTGAACTATCATTTAATACACAACTACCCTCAATAGTCCAGTGCTGCACAGAATAATTTTAAGTAGTTGCGCACTACCGTGATAAACAAATGAAAAAGTTACTAGCTGACGCATCCATTCATACCTAGACAAAATAATAAACGTATACTGTAACTTAAAATTTCGTCGTAATTGTCAACTGCTACGATAGCTCAGTTGGTTAGAGCGTCTCATTCATATACTGGTGTGAATAAATTGCTGGTTCGATTCCCCAGCCAAGTATAAATATTTTTGTATAAGATTTTGGCCATTTGAATATGGTAGCCTCCACGGTAGCAGTTTAAATTTATACTTGAAAGGGGTATACCAGATCGTGACGCTGTGTGTACGTGCAAAATGCCACGGGCCACGGCCCAATGCCACGGGCGGAAACTGGTCTGGAATCATTTCCATATGGCATAAAAGATGAACGCAACACTAGACAATAGATCGAAAACATCTCAATATAGACGACGTTAACAGTAAAGGTATGTTCACACTAGGCTCTCAGTTAGTCTTACTCAACAAATTTAAAATATTAAAAAACGTAGGGTAAGTTGCCTAATTCTCCTGCTAAGGGTGATAATAATGGAAAAACATCACTTATCGGGGTTATTATCTATGTCTTTGGAATGACTATAAAGATCAATTATATTGCCACATTTTGACTGGCTTGGTGCACGAATTTGATTTAAACTCACGACCTCCGGATCGGCAGTAAGTTACATCCAATAGCGCCTGCCACACGTAGAGTTCAGATTGCACATCTGAGATCTCATTTACAAACTCAGTTGAACAACGAAATGATAAGCATCTGTCCTGTTTATACAAACTTTGACAGTTTGTGAATTAAAGTTGAATTTAGACAGATGAAATGTCAAAGTTTGCAAATAAAGGTCCGGTTCCGACCATTTCGGTGTGCAACTGAGTTGGTAAATGAGGCCCCTGGAACGTGTTCCAAACTGAAAGACAGATCAACGCAGTTCCGACTTTGAATCAAACTATCTGGCTAATTACGCGTATATTGTGATTAAACAGATTAGACTGCAGTCTGGCGTATGGAACGGTTAGATCGAACTGTCAGCGGCCGCGAATTTACACGTTCGTTTCGGAGAGAGTGTTGGAATTCACGCATTCTGTTTCTCGCGTTCTGACTTGTACGTGTGGCAGGCGCTAATGGCTAACATAGACCCGGAAAGTGCACCGCTAATTGTAAGCCTTGTGCGTACACCCCCTTCTCAATGATCCTGTCATAAATCCCACAGATAAGCCAGTAAGTCATGGTTATTGATATCGATGGGGACGCGCTGATGAATCTCAATTCATCCGCATAGATTCAATTTCGTTTTATTGCTTTCAGAGAATAACTGAGGACCTTGTTATATTGCCAATCGGAATATTTTATATTTTACTAGTTTTTTAGCTGAGTCGCGGGCAAAAATATTTTTTTGGAATAATTTTCATTTCAGGCATTTTACAATAGTAAATTTCCGATGAATACATCAATGGCTTGTATCTCGTTGAGTAGGATTATAGCACCTTCACTAAGTGTGTGTGTCGAGGTGCTTTGTAACTTCAAAAAGCCACAAACCTTAATAAAAATAAAAATCACAGTAGTCATTAAATTGATTACTTAATAAGCCAAATAAACGAATGCAAACA
Organism: Horisme vitalbata; assembly: GCA_951804965.1. NCBI lineage: Eukaryota > Metazoa > Arthropoda > Insecta > Lepidoptera > Geometridae > Horisme > Horisme vitalbata. The sequence goes on from OX638096.1 coordinate 1,584,502, forward strand.
AATGCAATGTCGAAAATACATACCTACGTTAGGAGAGGCATATGTCCAGCAGTAGACTGATTTAACATGATGGTTTCATTTCATTTCATTTCATTTATTTATTGCAGTCATAATGTTAGATACAAAACATGGATGATTAGTATGAGTCCAATTTTGGGTACAACAATAAAAATAAAAAATAAAAATAAATTAATTGATTCAAAATTTCTTAAATTGGTAACATAAAAATATTAAAGGGTACAGCAATCTTAATTAAAGATAGGTATAATAAAAACAAGAGCCTGAACTAGGTAATCCTGTCTTTCAGCGAAGAGAGCTAGAAAATAGAACATAGGAAATAAAATATGTGATTAAAATAAAATAATATAAAACACAATAATATAAGCTACTGCATTTTATTACTAAGGTACGACTAAATAATGGTATGGAGTAGGAGTCATCTCGTTAAAAAGTAATATTTTAGGTAGGTATGTAAGTTTAATTATAAATCTAACTCAATTTGATTGTTAATTTCTGGATGTTTAAGTGAGTCAATGAAAAATCTTTTAAGCTATAATAACATTTATTTAGAAACGTTTCTATAAGATGTCGTTCAAAAGTTTTGTCATCTTTCTCGTCTTTTAGGTTTTTCAAAAGTTAATTATACATTTTTACAGCCATTGTATTTGGGCCAGAACTGTGTATCTTCAATTTTGAAGTAGGTAGTTCTATTTTATGTTTTTGTCTACTTGGGTAACGTCGTTACAAGTCGTAAGTTTTCTGGAAAAAATTAGGATATTTTCTTACGAATTTACTTATTTATCTGTGTAAATATTTACTTATTTTTACCTGTGAGTGTTAGAGGGTTAAAGGAAGGGTTGTTTGTTTTTGATGACAAAAGTGTGGTCTGCAACTATTTGGTTCTTTAATGTTTATAAAAATACAGACGCATTTTTTGCAGTATAAATAGATCTTGAATGTCTACACTATTCTCTCAGAGTACGATTCCATTTTTTAGCCAGGCATATGCGTAATAAGCTGATATCGCAGTTTTTAGGTCAGTAGCTTTTCTAAGCTCCCTCCCTGAAGGCGTATGTGAAGCTTGATAACTTGGACTTTAACTTTTCTATGTGACTTTTCCAGTTTACATTTGAGTCAATATTGATTATGATGACACTGGTGATATTTTATGTTCTGTGTCACCTATTTCACAAAATTAATGTTTTATTTCTTTGAATTCGTACATCTGGTTCACGAGCGTAAGTACGTTGATTTAGGTGGCAGATTGTTTCATGTTTTTTCCTGGTTCTTTCGTGCTTGCATATTTACTTTTTTGCTCAACGCTATGCCACGTGTCGGGGCCTAAAACCAACATCGTACATACCATAATTCATACTTTTTCTAAACGACACCGTTGTACCCGATCTCAATCCGACGTATGCAAGCAAATACGAAAAATCCAACAAGTATTTATATAAATATTTGACGCCTAAAACGTATGTCATTCATAAGTCAAGCAAAAACCTTCTTTATCACAAAAGCATACGGCTCGCAGTTTCTTGGCTTGATCATTACAAATATGTAGATGTTTCGTATAACGTTTTAAATCGTGGATCTTCGAATGTGGCAAACAAAAAGGTGAGAAAGCGATGTGGAAGCATTCCCTTTAGAGTTTTTGGCAAACATTGAAGGCGCGATTTTAAGTCTGTTTACATAGGACGCTTTCGGAGCCGCAATGTGGAGAAAACAGCAAATTTACCTAAATACTTCGATATCTTGAGAAAGTAATTTTACTTAAAAGCCGAATAGTATATTTTTCTAATTGAATGTCACAGAAATATTCAAATGTTGACAATTTATGCCTCGTTCTAAAGTTAAGAATACTGAAAAAACTATTTTATTTTTTGATAGAGAAGAGAAGATATAGAAGACATCGTCTAGAGAAGATATCGTCATGATTAATACATTATCTCAACAGGACGATATCTTCAAAGCAAGCTGCAAGACTAATAACGAAATCGTCAAATAAAGACCGAACTAAACAGATTCCTTCATTGAAATTTGGTCTAGATTAGATTAGATCACAGCAATTTGTAAGGTTATGTCAAATTCTGGATACAACCATAATCATATATTTAATACTCAAAGATACAATCACGGAAGATAGTAGTCAATATGGTGTCTTTAGATCAAGACGTATATAAGATAGGGGTCGAGGGTATTACAACCTACATCTTTGGAACCCAAGCCAACCTCACCTGCCCGTAGTGCACCCTGCTAACTAGCAATCTAGGCTCTAGCGGCCGGCTAATTGCGGCATAGCGCAGCCTAACACTGACAATTCTAAATTCCCTGGCTGCTAACGGGCTGCAGCGTCGATACGAGAAGCTGTGCCCTGCGATCCCCAAACCGCATGCCCAGCGTGGGGATTATGAACCCCCTTCTTTAAATCAAGAGGCATATGTCCAGCAGAGGATCGAATAGGCTAGTGTTGTTCTTGTCGTTGCTATTGCTATTTGTAAGATTGAAGACGATATTGTCATGCTTACTTGAGATGCTTTGAGATCTACCTCTGGTAGATGAAGCGTCTTAAAAACAAACAGATTCTTCACAAAGTCGCGCCTCGGCTCACAGTAAATGGATTTCCTGAAATATGAAACTTCTTTTGTTCGAGATTACAGACCGCACATAGTATCTTGGGAAACAGTGCACCACTTTATCCGATTCTAACCATTAAAAACAAGATACAAGACACAAGCATGGCAATACATGGAATTGATATCTACTGGTGGATCACAAATAAACAATAATATTTTGATAATATAAATAGAATTCACAGGTAGGTAATATATTCCTAGTTCTGTGAGATATAAATCAAGAGGTGGTTATTCGAGCAACATAATAGATATCTACGTTAGAACTGTGCGATTTTAGTTGAGCTTAAGTAAATAGTTTAGTTGTCTAATTGTGTCCTTACATGTCACTTAACATTTTGAAATTCGTGCCTACCTGCACGGAATTTGTTACTTTTACTAGTAACATCTCAACATTATAATAAGTACACCTATTTAGAATTATTTCCCAGTCAGGTCAGTTCATGTTTCATTTAAGTCATATTTCATTCTTTCCTACCAGGGTTTTATGAAGTAATTTTGCGCTACTTTCGAATATACTAAGCCAGCTGCCTCAGGGAGACTTTTTAATACAACAATGCATTTGCACTGAATTACAACGGCGACCTCGCCATAATTATCTGGAGAAATGTCTGTTTGCTGTGAGATTTTAATCTGCTTGTGGTGATATGAGATGACCATTTTTCCGGAACTGTGAGATTATATTAAAAAGCACCTGCAGAGATAGAAGGGAAGGTACTTACTTGACAACGTAATGTACGTGTAATAAGTAACAAAACTCAGTTTAACATGTCAGAAGTTTTCAGGACATAATACACTAACACCAAATCACAAACTTGTTCAAGTTGTTTGTTTACTTATGTATATTTTTTCACACAGCATCTTAAAGCCCTAAACAAAGAATCTCAAGGAAACACATTATATATTACTACATAGTTTTTTTATAAAAAGGCCGATAACCGTTGGGGTAAACGAGTTCTTGAGTGGAGACCGCGGCTCGGCAAACGTAGTGTAGGACGCCCTTCGGCCAGGTGGAGTGACGATCTGCGAAAAGCTGCTGGTAAAAGCTGGATGCGTCGAGCTCAGGACATGGTGCAATGGCGCTCATTACAGGAGGCCTATGTCCAGCAGTGGACTGGTATAGGCTGATGATGATGATGACGTACATATATCTGTCGGAGTAAGGGCTATCTTATGATGGATGATGGATGCATGGTTGCAACTCACAGCAGCTCCTACTCCGTAATGCAGACCTAGAATATGTGTGCGTATGGGGGGTAATGTCGGTTCAAATAATATCACGTCAAGGAATGAAGACAAGTTTAAGAAAATGGTTTGGTAGGTTAAGAAACAAGATAACTATAGCTACGGCACTACGTGACGGACAGTTTCGAGACGTCTTCACTCGTTGGCGACTGGGCAGAAAGTGTTCGTTTCGTCGCGCCCGCACCAGACCAGCGATGACGTCGCGTCTCTGTCAGAGCGCGCGACGGAGGGCGCTCTTGCGTTCCGTTAGAGCCGATAGAAAACACCAAGACGCAAAACAAAATGTAGATTCGACTGGATCCTTGTCTTCCACATTAGTAGGATTAGTCCCAGTCCCTTTTTAGGCTCATATAAAAAAACTTGCGAGCCACATTAACAACAACACTAGCCTATATCAGTCCACTGCCTCCCCTAGGGGATATACATGGGCAAATTCCCCTTATTATTCCTAAGCCCGGATGCCCAGCATGAGAATTATGGAATCCCCACGCTAGGCACATGGGATCCTGAATATATCATCCCATATGGGTTCGGGATCCCAGGGTACAGCTTCTCGCACCGTTGTAAAAGCTGTGCCGATAATAGGCTGCGTTATTATACCTCGTGGCTTCGAGGCACTCGTGGTGTGGCTTAGTTCAGTGTTCTTACCAGATCATCTTGGTTAAGCAACAATCCGCGCGGTCATTACTTGGATGGGTGACCGTTTAGTGGCATTTAGATCTGAGCGCTTCCATGCTTAGAAAAACAAGTTAAGATGTTGGTCCCGGCTCTTTCAGTCGAAAAGCCATGTCGGAGGCCTTCGGGCGTCCTAAAAATTCCGACACCAGAGTTGACTACTAGCTCATACGAAGAATAAGAATAATTATGCCGCAATCAGCCAGCCGCCAGAGCCCCATTTGTTTTACAGCAGGGTGCATCACCACGGGCAGGTGAGTTTGGCTTGGGTTCCGAAGATGAAGATTGAAACCCCCTTTTTCAGACTCTTATTAACAGAATTTGCGATTATTTATTAGTTAAATCTCTATCTTGAAGTGATTCCACACCCACGTAACCAATTTACTTTCAATCGTAGAATTGTGTACATTTTTAGGGCAACCCCATTCCTACTGATTGACGTTAGCAAATTGAACTGTTCGGTAATAGTTGTTTGCAGAACATTATTCGGAGACATAGCTTTATCATTCGGAGCTGTGTTACAAACGCGTTAAGGCTTATAATCGTTCGGAGTGTATCTGCTGACCTTGCTTATTTGTATTCCGTTACCCTGAGGTATTGCTCGTTTAGGATTCTGAATACCTTTCTTCCATATTTTATTTGTTCTCGCTGAAATGATAGGATTGTCTTTTTATACGGCTGATTTAAGCAGTTTTTTACGATTCTGAATTTTTTAAGCTTTAGATAGGCGTGGGTTTACTTCATACATGATTTATACTGTTTTTGGGAGTTCCTTCACGAACTTTGTGGATGGAATCCATCTTAAAACTACCTCCATGGTTTTTATTACGAATATGTTGTGCCACATAAATATAGCTAGCTTCCGCCCGCAGCTTCGCTCGCGTGGTACCAGGATAAAAAAGTAGTTTATGTATTAATCCAGGTCACAAACTATGTATATTTCAAGTTTCATCGAAATCCATTCAGTAGTTTTTTGTGAAAGAGTAACAAACATTGATCCATTCATCCATACATCCATTTTCACGAACTTTCACATTCATTATAGGATTTATTATAATTATAGGAATACATTGAAAATATATATTTTAGCTATGAGTAAAGCGCATTAATTCTGCCCTTTAGTTGATTTGCATATAACATGGGACAAAAAGCATTTAGTAACCACAATTCAAGTGTTGGCTATCTTGGGGTAATTGCATCCATAATTAACTCAATAACCCTCCCTTGCCCCACTTGAGGCAAAAGGGGTTCAGCCGCAGCGCTGTGGTCAGAATACTGGAGCATGTGTGGTTATTACCATTGTGGGATCATGGAGAAATTACATACAGGAGCGCCCTGGAGCTACTTTGTTTGCCCCTTATATTGTGAAAGAACTGGGCGTATATGAGGAAAATATGAGTACTGCACTGCACCAATATCATATGACATACACAACTTCATGGGCTGAGATATGAGATATGAGATCTGAGACGCTAGAAGTGCAGTAGAGTATTAGATTTCCGCTGCATTACAAATGTTTGTATCATCTGCAATTATTTTTCCAGGTCTGGGTATAGTAGTGCCATGTTTATTAAAGTTTGTGGTTTGTCTTTCTTGCCCGTCAAGCGAAGACCACCGAAATTATATTAAAACTCTGCTAAGTACGATTGCACGTACTTCAGATGTCAGCAACCATTTTTTATGGATTTAGTTTTCAAACTGTCTGAACTGATTTGAAAATCAGACTTATGTTATAAAAAAAATGCCTTTAACTTGCGCTCCAGTAATATAAAGATAGATAGAAAACTCTGTATTTTCTTCACTCCAGCTTAAACTAAAAGAACAAAACAAACAATAACAATAATAAAAGAACAATGGGTGGTCTTATAGCTTGAAGCAATTTCTTGCAGACTATCTTTGGATGAACTGGATTTAAAAAGACTGTAGCAGACGATGGCGAAACCTTTATCCATTGCGGATAAGCATGGATCATAATGATTACCTTAATTAATATATTTTCAAACATTTTGATATGCAATATCAAACATGAGTATAAATATAATAATGATTGGTGTCAATTAACTTCATTCTCATGCATTGTAAAAATAATGTTCATTAACAAGACACAGGATAAAAACTGCAATAACAGCAGAACGTGTCACACTCAACAAAAAGGAGACAGAATGTAATAAGCTAAATGTGCCGCAGAAGCACGTATACTTTCTTATGCTTGCTGACATTCGTTGGCAAATAAAAAGCAGTTTAAGGCCGGCCATACACGAACAGCTTGAAGCAGCTAGTATCGACTGCTTCAAGCTGCAACTGCATAGTGAACTTCAGATGTCTACGTATGAACACATATGTACCGCTCGAGCAGTTGCAACTTCTTCGGGCGGTTGGCAGCACGGTGAAATTTCATCGCGTGGTCAAGCAGTTGCCAGGCAAACACTGACTGCTCGAGCTGTCGACTGCTCTCGCACAGTTACCTTCACCCGCGGTCTTCATTCCACATCGCGCACGCCTCCTTCCTGCACGCTTCGTTTGTTTATTGTCAACAATTGAAATTGTTAACTGCTCAAGCAGTTAAGCTAATTGCTCGAGCAGTTATCAATGGCAGCTTCAAGCCGTTGACTCTGACTGCAAGAGCGGTCCGTGTATGTTGGTTGAGAACGGGGTAACTGTTCGAGCAGTCCGTGTGCGACGGCACTAAAAATTACTTGTTTTGTTTGTTAAACTGCTCGCCTACATCAGACTTTTTGTAGGACCGATAATCGGGCCGACTTTTCCTGCATAGTATTTTTTGTAGGATGCGTGCGTTGCACTATTGCAACCAGTACGTTTCAATTTTTTACCTACAAAAAATCTGTCATCGATTATTGGACTTGGGCGGGCAGCCTCTTCGGATAGAAGCGTGTTGATTACTTCAGTACTCAACAGTCTTCAGTACGAAAGTGGTGTTGATTACTTCAGTTTTCCTACCAAATTTTCTTGGTCAAGCAACACTCCATCCAATGCTTTTGACTGTTTCCGCTTCCGGAAAGTACGTTAAGATGTTGGTTCTAGCTGAGCAGTTGGAAACTCCGGCACCAGAGTTTATATTTACCTACCTCATAGACAATAAAAACAGAGGACAGTTCAGGCTTTACTCAATAGTCAAAAGAATAATAATCATTCTCAAAATTATTGAAAAGAAAACTTTGGAAAGACAGTTTTTTTGCAATATTCAGATTTCACATTTTTTCTGATTGTGTTTGTGCTCAATCATTCTCAAAATTTACTGAAAACTTTGAAATGACAGATTTTTTGGAGAATTTTGATTTTTCCTATTTATCTGATTATGTTTAAAACGAACTCAATAATTCTCAAAATTATTGAAAACTTTGGAGAGACAGTTTTTTTGAAGAATTTTGATTTTTCCTATTTGATCATGTGTTATCAAATTGCTTTTTCTAAAAAACTTTGGCACGATTCCTTTCAAAGCCAGTTTTTCTCAAACTCTTGAGCCTATTTACACCAAGTTTATAGGAACCGGAATTTCCGCGGTTCCAACTTCGAGGCAGATAGCGCCTCCAACACGAAGTATGCCAGATAACAACTTTAGATGCTAAATGTAAATCTATTAGTCTTATCGCCGTTTGCACAAAGAGTCCCCTATCACTAAGTATCACCTATCACTTAGTGTCATCTGTCATTATTAGTCATTAAGTGTCACCCACAGATATAGAAGAGAACTAGAAGAATTCTTAAAATTCACTATGTTCTGAACATAAACTCTTATGGCTGATCTTTACTTTCTAATGTCCATATATCATTTGCAAGAAAGTGATGCATACTTTATCTCAATGCGATTGCTGCGACTTCGTACCAGGGCATTTCAATGAAACTGCATAGAATTTTGTTCGAGCGCCCTGGTCCGATCAAGTTTTTGATCTCATTTGAAGTCGCATTGATATATGTATGCGTCCCTTTCTAACTGATGATATTGGACATAAGAAAGTAGAGATCAGCCGTATGAGTTTCAGAACATAGTGAATTTTAAGAATTCATCTAGTTCTCTTCTAAGTATGGTGTCACCTTTCGCTATAATGTCACACATGGTTGTTCCCGAAAATTGCCAAAAGACTTTTTTTCTTATAAATCTCCGCCTTCGGCTTCGCTTGCGTGGTACCTGGATAAAAAGTAGTCTGTGTGTTAATCCAGATCAAAAATTATATATCTATTCCAAGTTTCATCTAAATCCGTTCAGCCGTTATGAAGTTGCTCACTCACACAACTTTCGCATTATATTAGATCCTTGTTACCTATGAAATTTGCGTTTTTTCACTCTAATTTATTTTGCACATTTTTTTTAATTCGGCACTCATATAAAAAAGTAATTAATATTCTGAACGTAACATTGTTGAAACAATTGAAAATTAAATACACACTATTTTTTTGGGGAAGTTAGTTCATCATAAAAATTAAACCTAAAAACAGTTCATTTCATGAGGTGTCGCTTTCCATGCTTAAATTTGTTGTATTTTGTTATGTGCTAGTTTTCTTGTGCATATAAGGCTTTGCAAACGTTTAACAATGTTGTCTAATTATACACATAACAATTTTAGGTGAAAAGGATTTGTAGTTCCAGAAAAAATACAAAAATGTGTGTATAGAGAAATCAATTTTCTCGAAATTTGCCATACAAAACGCCAAATTCATGAGTAAGGACCTAATACTATTAGTGAGATAGGATGTGATATGTAATGTATGATGTGTGATTTACTACTACTTGTTGTGTGAGCTACAAAATAACAATAATAATATTAATTTAAAGAGAATTTTTCATGTCAATAACTTGTACCTCAACTCCGCAAAGTATCGTGTTACGAAGCCGTTGAATCATTTGAGCCGCTCCGAAGTTTCCAGAAATATCATAAACGTTGATAAAGTCTTCTTTATATAAACATTGAAGCCTCAAGTTTTCCTTGCATAATGATAATATGAATAAATTAATTACTTGTTCGTTTGCATAATTCTGCCAGGTTTATTTAGGACGGGTCACGTGGAATGGTATCTGCGCGGTACATTCGGGATGCGGTGGGAAATATCTTGCTGTACAACAATATGCATATTACATCATTCTATAGATACTAGACAATTATATAAGTGTGTTCTTTTAGGTTATATAGATTCTAGGTAAAGGTAGGTAAGGTCTTTGTTTATTTTCACCCTATGTTCACCTATATCTCCGGCAGTTGTGAACCGATTTAATTTTTGTTTGTTTGAAACATAATTCTGGTCCCATTCTAATTTTAATCCTAATTTGAGGTGGGAGGAGAAAGTTCTGCACTGACATCCCATATTGGGGTGTATTGTGCCTTTGTGCTACCCTTATCCCAGCCAGCCCAACTCCTTTAAGTAACGGAGAAGGACTCTGAGTTGATGGCAACATTGCTCTAGAATTCCCGATGCTGCTTGTGTCTGTAAGCATTGATCAAGCAGCTTTTGTAACCCTGTAAAGCTTGTTGTATTTGTTATTTTTATCAATAGCAAAAATGATTTGTTCACGCTTTGCCAAAGACGTTACTTTTCATACTGACTCCTTCGTAGTATATTTACACCTCCCCAAGTTTTATTTCTCAAAGATCTTGAAACGTACACAGAAACATACTGGAACTCGGAACTTGGCCTACAAGCATACTTCTGAAACTAAGAACTTTGCCTACGAGTTTGGGTCGTAAATAGGGCGAATAGCCACGTAAAATGTTCCTGTACGAATAAACAAGGAGGACTCAGTTCATTTGTCAGTGGTACTGAGGCGTCAGTGGGCGTTCAGTGTGAACTAGAAGCTGTAGCGACGGATAGAAACAAAAATGTTTGGTGACAGGTGAAGGGTCTCTAAGCTTTGAAACCCAACACAACCTCATCGGTTCGTGGTATTCTATATATTTGAATGGCCTGCAAATGGATTTTAGGAATTGTGGTTTATGGTGTACCTACTTACAGTACCTGATAATATATATAAAAGAGTGAATCCTTGTCCATACTAGGATTCACCCAACAGTATAATTAGTATTACGTTACATTGTATTAAACCGATTTTATAATAATACACTGCTGCCGCACGCAGTGCTAGACGAGAAGCGGAGAGAGAGCGTCGCGCTCACTCACCCTGATGAAGACTCTCTTAACGAGTCAAAACGCCGTCGGTGCCTCCACTGACGTAACGGTACTTAAAAATTCCCGTTTTTCAATATGAATCAGTTTTTTATATGATATTTGAAGATGGAATTAGCATATAGCCCACCTGATATTGTGTGATAACCATTACCACATTATTTACATACTTGAAGTAGTTTTAGCGTAAAGAGCCATTTCACATCCTCGCATCCTCACAAACTATCGCCTTTACGATGAAAAAGTAAGATTAAATACTGTATTCTCTTGTAACTTGTATCATCAAATAAATACATCGGTGTGGTTTCCATCGCGTATGTGTAAATTACAAACGTGAATGTAAAGGCATTTTGTTCAGAATTATTATCGTCGGGTTTCGGTTGCACAGTAATTGATGCCAGTATTTAGCGGTCTGGAACCTTCTATACAATGTTTTGGGAATTTTGAAATCTCTGTATATATTTTTGCGGTTCTTAATTTTTTAATGGTACCTATCATATATATATTTGTAATTTTATGAATTAATCAAAAATTTACTGTAACGTTTATTTGTTAAAACCACTTTAAAACCTGTGATAGGTTTTTCAAATTTTTTCGGTACTATGCGAGCGAAGCCGCAGGCGAAAGCTAGTCTGCAAATAATACAAACATGTCAACATTGTCTCACGGCGGGAATCGAACGAACTACCTTCTGCGTCTCAGCCGGACGCTTCGCCCACTGCGCCATAAAGACCATTACACTGTTGGTACGTACAAGTCATAAAAACTTTTATAACTTGAGTGAGTCTAGCAATTAGTAGTAAACTTTCAGACCGCGATGCTGACTCACAATAAATCTTAACCCTCCATTCTTTAGACATAATACCTCTTTTGAACTCTCAAGTACAAGCTAGATCTTGAGAGTAAGTTTGTAAGTTTGATTTGTATTTATTAAATGGTACTTATTTATGATACTTTGGTAACGAGTTCTTCAGTGGAGACCGCGGCTAGACAAACGTTGTGTAGGACGCCCTCCGGCCAGGTGGAGTTACGATTTGCAAAGAAGCTGCTGTATGCTGGTAGAAGCTAGATGGGTCAAGCTGAGGACAGGCCGCAATGGGAGGTCTATGTCCCGCAGTGGACGGCCGATGATGATGAAACGGTACTTTGGAATTGATTGCAGGTTTTATTTGAAGAATGCATTGAACTCAAATATCATTCGGTTTCGTAATATTAGAGGAAAGTAAATCAATAATACTGGACACTATCACGCAGCAAACTAGATAAACAAATAAATAATATTAATAATAACCAAATAAGTAATAATACTAAGCTTGTAGCCCCAAACTATGCAGAGTTTGTATTATGTGAATCACATTGCTGATATACTGCTAAAATACATACATTTTGTACAATGAACTCAGACCTAAGACAAATATTTGCGGATCATAGAATAATTTGTCTCGCAGCGGGAATCGATCGCAACGAATCAAATTCAATAGCTTAACGATAGGTTATTTTCTACTTTTTAAATGTTCGCTTTTTTGCGTTGGAGGATTTTTAAATTTTGAATTTATTTTTTATATAATTTTTTTCAATAGTTCAAGAGTATCCTGCAACAGATCATCGTTTTGCCACCATTGTATTCTTTGTAGAATCACTACACAATACACTCTTTAGCTCTTTTTGCGGGGATTAAACATTCACGAAACAAAACGCATAATAAACATGTTCAATGGGCGGTCTTATCGAGAATAATTTATAGATACTGAGTATCAAACCAAAGGTTTCGTGTCACTTCTATTGATAAAAGATTGCAAAGAGGTCGGTAGTTGGATTATGAGAATTTGGGATTCCTTTATATTCGATTAATCAAACCAGGTGAACTGATCATCGTGTTTCTACTATGCTGTCCTAAGCTTTAGTAGTTCGCCCTATCAGATTCCGAAATCGAACTAACTGAAAAAAAGTTCACGTAGTCCTAATGATACAACCATGCGGTTGCAACACGTGGCCAAATGCAATGAGTAAGTAAATCCAACTCCTCTGTTCGCGACGAACGTAGTGTGGAATAACCTCTGGCCAATTATTAGCAAGACAATCTGCACATGGCTGCTTGTAGAAGCAAGATTCATCGGTCTGCAGCTCACAATCACGATCATTAGGGGAGGCCTATGTCCAGCAGTGTGCAATGATTATAGACTGTGTTATACCTCAATCATCATTCTTGATATTTCCCTAATTTGTTTGCTCTTACAAAAGAGAGTCACGCAAAAAAATATTTTTTATTACTTATAGAATTTATTTTTCTTCATATGAGCTGGTGGAAAACTCTAGTGTCGGAGGCCACACGATGGCCTCTGACATGACACAACTGAAAAAAGAACTACATTTTAATGGACCTGTTGAAACACAGAAGCGCTCTATCTAAATGTCACTAAACAGTCACCCATTCAAGTAGTTACCGGGCGGAGTGATGCTTAACTAAAGTGATCTGCTGAGGTATTCTTAGCCATACCATAAAGACATCTATTTTTAGAAGGCAATAAACATCAAAAGTGGCTTTTAGATACATCTGTTATTTCATGACACATGCAACCACAAATCTACGTCAATATCGCAAGTGTCCATTTGCGCATACATTAATTATTCACAACGTGTGATGTACGAAAATCCACGCGGACACTCCGCAATGTTTATGTAACAGATTTAAATATTGCGATAGAATATTTTATAACTTTGATATCGAATAACCTATACATGAAAGTCGATATTAAACATTTTATAATACTTGAGCTTTATGATACCCAAGTATAACCCCCATTGGAAAGAGATATAGATTCTAACAAGAAATTTAGAGATAAACATATTATGTAATCACACTAATATTATAAATGCAACAATTTGTATTGTGTAAGTATGTTTTTCCCCACTCAATTCCGTAACGGGTTAGATGTAGATGGAGTTAGATGAAACTTGGAATAAAGATAGTTTTCAACCTGGATTAACACAAAGGCATACTCAGCTTGGTACCACGCAAGCGAAACTGCGGGCGGAAGCTTGTATATAATATGTTTTAATTAGTTAGTCCCGTGGCCTAAAAACTCCGATACTAAAGTAAACAACTACTTTAAAAAACATAAAAGAAAAAGAGTTTTAAAAATTAACATTGTCCAGCATTCTGCAGCAATAAATAAAAGTGAACTCCAATAAGCCGTACTGAGTCCAAGAATATACCAATCAACAGCAAGCAGCCGAGAATCTTAACCAATTGTTTCACAAAACGCTGAACAACCAACTGTTACTGAAGTCTCTGAATAATAAATAATAAGGATTGATTAAGGTGCCCTAGGACTAATAATGGTTTGTGAGCACAAGAGAAGACACATTTCAAATTTATATTTATCAAAAAACTACTACGCTACTTTCTGTGGTCAAAATTTCTGGAAATCCATTCTCAGGCATGTCATCATCATCATCATCATCAGCCTATAATAGTCGAATGCTGGATATATACCTCCCCTAATGAGAGCAATTGTCCCTGTCACCCTGTCCTCAGCTTGACGCATTCAGCTTCTACCAGCAGCCTTTTGCAAATCGTCACTCCACCTGGCTGGAGGGGGACCTACGCTATGTTTGCCGAGTCGCGATCTCCACTTAATATTTATAGTAGTATATTAGTGCATGTGTTGCATCCCTACCTGTGGCCCAACTCAATATAAGGAACATTCCCTTCAAATTGAAAATATGCCAAAAGTATGTACCAAATGTGATACTTTTGTATCTTGTGTCTGATCATCATCATCATCATCATCATCATCATCATCATTGAAGCCATTTTTGGCCCACTGATGAGCCTCCTTTTGATCATGGCTATCCTGCGCAAGTCTTAACCAGGTGCTGTCCTCGGTTTTTCCGATACCGTCGACCCATCTCGCCGGTGGACGTACCGTATTTCTATGACCATCTCTCGGTCAGTGCTTTGGTCCAACTGACGTAACTCCGTCTTGCCAAGCGTCCTGCCCACTAGAGCTCCAATATTTGCTTGTCGCTGATACCTATAGGATATTCGTAATGGGGGAAAAGTTATGATCTAGTCACAGAATGAAATCCTGATGATTTTGTCATTCTCACACTTGACTGAATAAAAAGTTCTCGTTAATGTAAATCTCTTAAAATAAATGTAATGGAAGATTTTTATAAATACCAAAAATTTCGATTCAGGCGGGATTCGAACCCGCGACCTTCCCATCAATACAAATGGGATATTCTAATCTATAATTAATCTTAGATTTTCCCTGAAGTGTGGGCTAACACCTAAAATACAAAAAAATCATTAAATGTAATGTAGTTTTTCACATAATATGGCACAAAATGCTTTACATGCAAAAAAAAAAAACAAGATATTGAAAAATGTTATGGAAAATAGGAAAATAAACTCAATAACCCCGGGGCACCCTGTATTTCATAAGTTCAACCCAGAGATATTCACTTACTCGTAAATAATTAATTACTTGAAGATTCAAACAATTCCGTTTTTCAGATATATACTCGTAGTTTGTATACAAGTTCAAAAATTAGTTAAACGCAAACATAGTTTTACATTTCTATCTGTAATGTAATGCTAAAAACCTCTGTTTCAAAATCGAATTTTAAAAAAATAGTGATATGCTGAAAAAAGGAGAAAAATAGAAATATTAGCAAAACTATAGGTAACCTACGTTTCGAATTAAAACTCGTTTTCTTTAAAAAACCTATCTTCTAGCACAGGGATCCATAATTCGTTTCGTCAGAGGTCCGGTTTTCAAAATAAAATTATCATCGCGGTCCGTTTCTACAAACAGACAAACTTTCGCATTTAAAATATTAGTGTCATGTGATTGTAGTAGCACTTAGCATTAACTTGAAATCCGTAGCTTTATCAATTCACAATTTTGTGAAAAGTCTTGTTTTCATAAAATTCATATAGAGATTAATTGATTTTTCATTGAAATAGCTTCAAACCACTAGAGATTCCTATAAGCTTGGAAGTAAATAGGTTGATCGGCATTCCGAGAGCTTCGCGCAGTCGTCCGTGATTCCACATTGCAATGCTACTGTTTTTATTCATTTAAACGCTTTTATTTAATTCTACAGTGATTATTCTCGTTTCCTCTTTAAGTTTTCTATTTTTATAATAAACCTTTAACAGCGTTTTAGCTTGGTTTTTTTACTGCCTTCAGTTATCAGATTAGTTTCGTTTGAAGACTTCAGAATAAATTATTTTCTCTCTCTTTTCAAAAGACGAGATCCTTGATCATATCTCTTTGACCAGAAATTTATGCCCACTCATCTACCGTCGTATTAACACGTTAACTGCCGGACTAGGAGTACGCACAGCTGCCGGAGTACAGATGTGTTTTCAGCACTCAAAATGTTATTTGAGTCAAAATACGGGAAAAATAAATGGCGATGACAATGTTACATACGTAGGTAAATTTACCAGGTACTGTTGACTATTGACGAGTTCTGTGGTGCAGTGGGCGAGGGTCCGCCTGGGACGCAGAAGGTTGCGGGTTCGATTCCCGCCGCGGGACAAATGTTTGCATGTTCTGCTGATATGTGTCTAAAGTCTGGGTGTTCTATATATGATATGATATGTATTTACAAAAAAAATTATATAGGTAATATATCAATCTTATGGTTCCTATAACACAAGCTCTGCTTAGTTTGAGGCTACATGATGTTGTGTGATAGTCCAACATTATTAATTTATTATTACCAACTTTGGTGTTATAATTAGTTTGTTAATCCAGTCCATCCAAAAGATACCTCAAAGAGATCGCTTTTAGCGTTAAGAGCGTGTATACACGTATTTATACCTATAATTTGTAATGTTATATAATTTTTAATGTTGCTATTTTGTGACAAATAAATTATGTCTATTTAGTGTTGCTTATTTTTATCTTACCGAACCCGTGCTATCCACCACCAGAGCCTTGCTGCCCACTTTCTTGCTGATTATTCGGTTTCTATTGAAGAAAATTATCAAATGAATCTGCTCAATGAAAATATGTACTTCGTGGCGTCTCTTACAGTCTTCATGGGCCTGTTTGCTATCAGCTTTCAAGGATTCTTTTATGAAGGTAGTGTAATTATCAATTTTTCTTTATCTACACTGCAACACTGTTCAGTGGTGAAACTGAGCGATTCCGTGCTTCGAAAAGTAAATTGGATCATAGCGCAACAGATTAGGACAGATGCTCAACCGGTATCAAGCACAAGTCCGTTCATGTAATAGAATACTGTTCTCACCTCTGGGACGGTTTTGGGAAGTACCAGCATGAAGCACTTGAATTAATAGAAAAAAAGAGCATCAATAGGATGGTCCCGGCTTTTGCAGTCGTAGCCAAAAAATTCTGACACCGAAGTTGACCACTAGCTTATCTGAAAAAGACTTCAAGATACTTCGCACCGTGGGAAAGTTACTACGATTCTTGGTAATCTTACGATAGCTACTTCGATTCTTGGTACGTAATAATTATTCGATAAGCTCGCAAACTTCAAGGCTGTCAATCCAGCGTTTATAATTACAGTAACGAACCTTGGAGATGACAAATTCATTTGCGAACAATAAACTTTGCTTTACTGTCAATAAATTTTGGGACGGTTCATAAAACATAGCATATATGGAAAGGCTGGATCAATCTATGAGTTCCTATACGATAAAAAGTTAATTCAAAACCCTAATAATTATGTAAGTGTCTGCAGATTTTTATTTGTTTTAAAGATTTAATACGTTTTAATTAAGACGTTTACTGAACTGTGAATTTAAAATTTTTAAAAAATAGTGACACTTGATTTTTTGAGGAATTTTCGGATAATATAACAATAAACATTAACACATGTGTTTTACATAATGCTTATTATATTTACTATTGGCGGTGCCTGATAAATAAATTAAGAACTGTTGTAATACCTTATTACTAGTTCCAATTAAAACTTCTTGTGTTCTATGTAAAGAAAACATTCTCTCATTATTGTTTTAAAATATGAAAATGATTGATGTCACTCAAAATAAAACTTTTCTCCAGAAAGGGTTCTTTTACTTAGTTTTCTACAACAAAACGTTATCAGCACGAAGAACTAGTGAAATATTAATAAACCAGAGAAGAATTTGTATTTTGTGTCACCAGAAATTGTTTTAGAGGTAATTTTTGAAAATGGCTTGCGGCGATCATGCCAGGAATCCAACATCACAGCTGTTGCCCTCACTCCGCCTCTCCAGCAGAGAAGAATACTCTACTTGGAAATTTAAAATGAGGAACTATTTGGTACATGAGGACTTGTGGTGTACAGTAAGTGGTTATCCTGTAGGAGATGCTACCACTGAAACGGTTAGATCTAGAAACGACAGTAGAGCACTAGCCAAAATATGCTTGACAGTAGATGGCTCTGCTATAACGCACGTTAGGAGTGCAAAGTCTGCCCTAGAAGCATGGAAGGCATTACATTGGTCTATGAAGATAAAGGTATGGGCAGAAGGTTAAATCTAGAGAGGAAATTATACAGGCTGTCACTAACAGATTTTCAAAATGTTGAAATGTATATAAACGCTGTTATGAGCACAGCACAAGATTTAGCTGATATCGGCAAGGTAATTGATGATGCTTCAATAGCTGCAATTTTATTAGGTGGTCTTACTTCGAGATATGAGCCCCTAATAATGGCATTAGAAAATAGCAATGTGGAAGTAAATACCGATTTAGTTAAAAGAAAGCTACTTAATGAGATGTCCAAAATAGACTACACAGAAAGTGATGCAGCTTTTAGATCGAATAATAATGATGTTCGAAAACCTAAAACGAAGAAACCGATTGTATGCTATGAATGTAATAAACCTGGACATAAGCGGCCTGATTGTCCTCTAAGGAATAAGGAAAAGAAAGGTGTTAAGTCAACAGAGGAGGCTACTTCATTTAGCGCTCTTGGTACGTCTTCGTGTGAGGATAAAAACAAGTGGTTTATTGACTCTGGCGCGTCAAAACACATGACACCGAGACAAGATTGGTTCAAGAACATTACACCATTAGAAGGTAGCACTGTAACAGTTGCCAATGGTGAGAAGATCGATTGTGGTGGTATTGGCGACATATCTATCAACACTTCGTGTGGTGTGGTAGACAAAATTAAGGATGTAGCATATGTACCTAAACTTAATAGTAATCTTATATCTGTCAAAAAGGTTGTAGACAAAGGTTTTGTAGTACTTTTTGATAAAAATGGATGTACTTTTTATAAAGGTAATGATTTTTCGTTCAAAGGTGAGGCGGTTCTTCATGGTTCGGCTGCTGGTGGACTGTACACACTCGATTGTACTACCAATCCCCTCCAAAATGTGGCGTACGATGTGCATTCTGACTCGTTAAGCAGGTATCAATTATGGCATAAACGGTTAGGTCACTTATGTCGTATAGGAATGGACCAATTGAAGAAAACTCACGTAGGTATCGATTATACTGAAGTAGATAAAGCGAGTTGTATTGCTTGTGTTGAAGGTAAACAGGCGAGGAAATCTTTCAAGACAATTGTGTATAAAAAGGCTACTTCAAAGTTGGAATTGATCCACTCTGACTTATGTGGACCAATGTCTGAGACATCGTTCCAAGGAAACAAGTACGTTTTACTGTTTGTCGATGATTTTTCGCGAATGATTTATCCTTATTTTGTTGCTTCTAAAGCACAAGTGAAGGAAAAGTTTTGTGAATTCCAAGCATTAGTGGAGAGGCAAACCGGCGCTAAAATCAAAACATTAAGAACTGATTGTGGAAAGGAGTATGTCAATAAGGAGCTTACTGATTACATGTCTAGGAACGGTTTAAAACATGAGACAACTGTAGGATATAGTCCTCAATCTAACGGTGTAGCAGAGAGAACTAACCGTTCAATTGTAGAGAAAGCGCGCTCTATGTTAGCTCAAAGTTCACTTTCTAAGGCTTATTGGGAAGATGCTTTTAAAGTCGCAGTGTACTTAAAGAATAGGTCACCGCATCGTGCTCTAGAAAGAAAAACACCATTTGAAAAATGGTACGGCCACAAGGGTAACTTGAGTCATTTGCGTGTGTTTGGGTGTAGAGCACTTATACAAGTTCCCGCTTGTAAAAGGAAGAAATTGGATCTTAAGACAAAGGAAGCCATATTTGTTGGATATTCAGATGATCCAAATGGGTATTATTTCAGGGATTCTTTAAATCCAAGGTGTATACAAAAGTCGAGAGATGTGACATTTTTTGAAGAACACTTTACCAATTTAAAGGGGAATGCTGTTGAGGCTGTGAAGCCTGAACCTATAATATTGTTCGATGAAGAACAGCAGAATGAAAATGTGGTTCTTCAAGAAAATCGTCCTGTATGCAGTGATGAGGATGATTATAATTCAGCAGAATCAGAGTGTTCTACAAGTCCTGAAAGGTTGGTCCCAGCTGTAAATGAGCAAGATAGTAGATATCCTACAAGGACTCGTAGGCAGCCAAATTTTTATACGGCTATGGTAGCTGATGAGATTAATGAACCAAATAATTATCTAGATGCAATGAACGGTGATGATGCTAATAAATGGCAGTTGGCAATGACTAATGAATATAATTCTTTAAATGAATTGAAGACTTGGAAGCTTGTTGACCGGCCTAATGGAAATAAGAAGGTAATTCCTTGAAAATGGGTCTATAAGATAAAGACGGATGCTCAAGGAAATATTGTAAAGTACAAAGCAAGATTAGTAGTCAAAGGTTTCAGACAAGTGCAAGGTGTAGACTATAATGAGACATTCGCCCCTGTGGTTCGTCATTCTTCACTTCGTACATTGTTTGCATTAGCTGCAGAAATGAACCTGAAGATGAGACACTTGGACGTTGACACAGCTTTCCTTAACGGAGATCTTGAAGAGGAAGTTTATATGGAACAACCTCAAGGTTTTGTAAAGAAAGGGCAAGAAGGTCAAGTATGTATGTTGCAAAAGTCACTGTATGGACTCAAGCAAGCATCACGAGCATGGAACCAAATTTTAGATAAAACATTGATGAAATTGGGTTTTTCGAAAACTCCTAGTGAACCATGTGTTTATAAAAAACTTTTTGGTGATGAGTTGGTCATTTTGGCAGTTTATGTTGATGACATAATTGTTTTTTACAATAATGACAAGACATTTGACACTGTAAAATGTGATTTGGAAAATATTTTCTCCGTGAAAGATTTGGGAGAATTAAAATATTATCTTGGATTGAATATCCACAAAAGCGATGATGTTGAAATAAAGGTATGTCAACGAACATTTATTTCAAGTTTGCTGAGGAAATTTGGAATGGAGATGTGTAAGCATGTTGATACACCGTCAGCTCAGAAGAAGTTGAGTGTTGGAAGTGGAGAAGAAGATTATCCATATCAGAGCCTAATTGGATCTTTAATGTTCTTGGCAGTGAACACTCGACCTGATATAGCTTTTGTGACGAGCTATCTCAGTCAATTTAATACGAAATTCGGCAAAGAACACTGGCTTGCAGCAAAGAGAGTGTTACAGTATTTGAGAGGTACTATTGATTATGCGCTTACTTACAGGAAGACTGGACAGTACCTTAAAGGTTATACGGATGCAGATTGGGCTAATTGCAGTATTGACCGGAAGTCGTATACTGGCTATTATTTTACGCTCGCGGGAAGTCCAGTATCATGGCAGTCTAGAAAGCAGCCAACAGTAGCACTGTCATCTACCGAAGCGGAGTACATGGCACTTACGGCTGCAGCTAAAGAGGCTTGTTATTTGAGGCAGTTTATTTTGGAACTTATTGGTAAGTCGGATATTGTTACTGTGTTCAACGATAGTCAGAGTGCACAGAGTTTAGTCCACAACCCTGTACACCACGACCGAACCAAGCATATAGATACAAGGTATCATTTTATACGGGAAAAGGTTTCTGACGGAATTATTGATTTGCAATACGTCAGATCCAATTTAAATTTCTCTGATGTGTTAACAAAGCCATTAGGACGTTTTGCACATAAAAATTGTATTGTCGGCTTAGGGTTAGCATGAGTTTTTTCCTAGTTTTTATAATGATATTTTCATATTATAGAGAGTTTCAATTGAGGGAGGATGTTGTAATACCTTATTACTAGTTCCAATTAAAACTTCTTGTGTTCTATGTAAAGAAAACATTCTCTCATTATTGTTTTAAAATATGAAAATGATTGATGTCACTCAAAATAAAACTTTTCTCCAGAAAGGGTTCTTTTACTTAGTTTTCTACAACAAAAACAATAAATAAACTTTATTTTTGTTACTTTTGCAGATCAAATAAATTATACTTCTTGGAACAATTAAATATCAGTTATGTATTTAACAAAAAACATGTTTTTTTTTTAATATGCTTCGGTTCATAACTAAACTGTCAATTATTCTGTGTCCGGACAAGTCAAAATCTGTAATTTTAACGAAAACTTTGTGTTAAATTGCAACATAATTATCGCTGCTGCCTCACACATCCAGCCGTCCCCAACAAGCTGGGTCAATAGTGATCTATCTGCTTACAGTGGGGCTGCGTTATAAAATTCAGAAGCCATCGAGCGAGGATAAATGGAAAAGTTGTGAAAATAATTACTCTTCTCAAATTTTAATTAACTGTTCATTACGTAAATTATAATGGGGACAACAAAAGTTTCGTTTTGTAATATTATCAGGTAGTTATATAACTTAGTCATGTTTTTTATTGTGAATTAAAATATGTTCCAGTTTAAAGAAAAGCAAAAATATGTTGCATCAAAAACACAAATTTTTCACAAGTATTATATCAGTTGTTTTGAAAAACTTAACAAACATGAGCTTTCGTTTTGCCTACAACAGTCTCCAAGTGAAAACTGACAAAAATAGTTCGAGTGTCTATAATAAATAAATAATTTACAATGGCACTTTTGCACCAATTTAGACGTTATATTGCTAAGTGGAGAGAATTGCATCACACATAGAGCTAAGCTCTTAAATTATAATAATCATAATTGCTTGAATATTGCACAATGTCGGCGCAATAGGCAGAGTGCGCCGAATTTTGAAAGTTGTTTTTTGTTTAATAAATTAAAAAACTTGCTTCTTACAATACATATTTATAATGTCACTCACTATCTCTGGTTACCAGAAAAAATATCCGAGAATACTCACCCTAACGAAATAGCTATGAAGAATTTTACTTTGAAAAATGTCGAAAAATATTCAAATTTTTTCCCCTAAATGATTCTCCCTTGCATAGTCCTTCCGTAAAGAATTTTTTGTCCCGTTTCAGGTACTTAATTATAAAAATTTCTTGTAATACAATGGTAATATTTTGTAAATCACACAAAAATATAATTAACAATTTGTTTTATCATTCCGCAATTTTGTTTGGTTTCATGTTATACATTTTTCCCCTAAGTTTGCGGATTAAAAAGATATCGCGAAAATAAAATTTGTACAAAATGTTTCTTTGAAGTCTTTTGTAATAAACAATTGTAGAATCTGGGGTTCCTTAGAGTAAATATTACTTTGATGTTGATTTGTGGAGCAGCGAGAAAAAAAATGTATTTTGGATTAAAAAATATATCCAAATTTCTAGGGAAAAGCCAGCTTTGACTTTTTTGTTATCAACAAATATTATCAAATCTACAATCTTATTCTGTGTTATATTTTACAAAGAACCTATCTACAGAAGTATTAAAAAGAGACAGCATTTTTTTTTTTTTTTAGGTCCTTCCCATTATATATTCTAGTTGGGCAATGATGAAGTAATGAGTTTTTGATCGTTGAAGTTGGAATCACATATTTTGAAGTCAATTCAGGCAAAATTTGAATTTTTTACTTAAAAAATATGTCACATTATACCACATCTCTCCCAACAGCATCCGCGACGCCTATAAAATTATCCAAAAATGACTTCCCGGTTTCGCCCATAAAAAAGTAATTAATTTGAATAAATACAGAAAAAAACACTTAATGGTTACGTTTGGAGTTCTGTCGTTTATCGAGGACCATGCTTAATGGGCCCTTAATATCAGAGGAGCAGTTAGCACCTCATTCTTAAGACCTTTATCATTTTCGCAGATTGTCATTTGAATATGGAACGTGGATGGACCAAGATATCCTGATCCTGAGGAAATTACTGGTATGCCTAAACTAGATACTTTTACCATAAATTAAATAAAAAATTTGTTCGAAAGATTTTTTTAACTCACGATAGAATTATCTTCATCGTGAGAAAAAAAAACGGTAAAGTAGGTACTCCGCCGGTGTTCTTAATGAAAACTTAATTAAATGATTAGTTGAAAACATATGTTAAATATTGTGATTAAAATCATAGTTTTTAATAACATATCATTTTTGAAATAGGTGCCAAGACCACTGGGTCTTCGTGGTCCTTGCCCACCCCCCTGGAAAATAGGAGTAACTTACTAAAGTACACTTACATATTTTTGTACATAAGTAGATATATATGTAGTTTCGTATCACATAGTTATCTAATACTGAGTTGACGGCTGATAGGAGTAATGGAGAAAGAAGATATGTGCCGATCCCACCTAGAGTGGGATAAGGACTGACTGATATGATAATGATGAGTTTTAATCAAGACCACCCACGGAGATCTATATTCAGCACTTCTACAACACTATGTTTATGATGATAGAATCTCGGAATCGAGACCATTATAACTAACAAAAAGAAACCACCAAATTTCCCGGTAATCCGTGCTAACAAGACGTTCTTATATCAAAGACGCCCACGACGCATCTGCTCTAATCTTGGTGCAAATATTTATTATCCCCCCTCTCTGGGAATACTCTCCCTATCCTAAGCTCTGTTTAGGCGCAGTGCACAATTATAACGGAGTTATCTGATCTAGTTGAGAAGGGGGTTGTTTAAAAGTATTACGGTTATTTCAAGGCAAAATATGCTTCACTAAAGTATATTTACTAAACTTATATTTAACTAGATCATTCGCGTGGTTAACTTTGCAGTAGAACAAAGATAAAAAATAAAGAAATAAGATAAAATAATATAATTTATTTGTAAAAACACGTGTAGAATAAAATGGAATGTGCAATTAAACATTTCACAATTTTACACTTTCAACATTGATGCGAGATGTGAGATGCGAGATGTGAGATGCGATAAGCGCAAAATCATGGTGGTGGATGGTAGGTTGGCCAATTCGGCAGGCCTATATTGGGTTAAAGGCATACTGTGAATGATGGTGATGATAATTATGTGAATATTACGCATATAATGTGGCGTAAGAGAGTCCTGCGTCCAGCAGTAGTATGATTGATGATGAAGATGATGAAATGAAGCCAATACATGTCAGTAAGAGTAGTAAACGTATTCGCGTTGATCCGTGGTCAACCTCTTCAGAACCTTATCCACAAAATCATGATCCAACGTGCAGTGAAGTATATGCTTCAGATTTTTGCAAGATGTTTTTCTTAATTATAAACCAAAAAATACTCTTGAATATTTTAAGCAACATTACAAATTGAGTTTTCAGTTAAACTCAAGAACTCAAATAGTAACAAAATTATTACTATTTGAGTTTTTGAGTGGAGCCCGCGGCTCGGCAACGCCCTCCGGCCAGGTGGAGAGACAATCTGCGAAAGGCTACTGTAGAAGCTGGATACGTCGAGCCCAGGACAAGGCGCAATGGTGCTCATTAGGAGAGGCCTATGTCCAGCAGCTAACTGATGCAGGCTGATGATGAAGATTTGAATAGATACTTCTAATGTTACATGGAGTATATACTATATTGAAACCACACTTTCGCTTTTGTGCCGAGGTACCTCTCGCAGGTCAACACGGAAAGACAATACTCTCGAGATAAAAGGATAATCCAGCTGAATTTTATCGGCCGTTGTGTACACGCCGCTGGCTCCACTTGTCCGTCTGTACTTTTTGCAATCGATATCTCTGGAACATAGCAGCTGTGCCGTCTCGAGGACTGGCCGTGCTGATAGCGATTATAGTTTTTTTTATGGTACCTGAAGATGTTACAAGTTTTATCACAAAGCATTGTATCGTAGGCATCCTGCGTCCATCAACATAAAGCATGAAGTTGGTAAGCTTCGTGTTGTAATTTCAGGGTGCCTAGTGCGAGTTCTTTACCAGCTCGATCGCGTTTGCGTTTACGCAAATTTATATGGAATCGAGGTAGCGCCATCTAGTGAGAAACTGTTGGCACTGACTCCTTTCCATACAAATTTGCGTAAACGCAAAAGCGATCGAGCTGGTAAAAAACTCGCACTAGGCACCCAGTTTTTCTACACCGGTACCTCGATTGTTTTGATTTTGAAAATGCTTAATATTTTTTTCGTGATTTATCGATGTATGACTTATGGTCACTTATTTACATTATATAAAATAAAGTCCTTGTGACTGATGGTTTAGGCGTACTATGAATGTCAGTCACGGACTAAAATAAAAATTTATTTATTCAATTGGAACTTTAAAGTACAACTTGAAACGTCATTCTTTTAATCTCCCCCAATTCGCAACGCGACCAAACAGAGAACAATTGGCAAGAAACTCTGCTTGGCTTATATTTTTTTAAACTCATTGTTACAATTTGTATTCTTTATTACAATGTTTTTGAGGGAGTTGGAGACAGTTTCATCCCAAGCTTTTTTGTCATCTAAACAATCAGAAATTTTATAATAAGCTTTATTACAGACATAACGCTTAACAACATTTTTGGATTTATTTACAGATGAATTAATCACGTCATTTGGGATTTTATTAAAGAAACGTACACTTTGCTTTTTAAATGATAGACTAACTTTATGGAGCCATATAGTAGGAACATCTAGTTTGTCTTTATTTCTAGTGTTAACATTATGATTGTCGCTATTTTTGAACATATTAATATGTTTTCGGACATACAAGTTTTCATATATATGTATATATATATATAAATATATATTGGCACGGAACTGTCATAACATTTATTTCTTTAAACTTAGTTCTAAGTTCCCTCTTCTGCAGCACAAATATGGTATTGTTTTTTTTTTATTTATTTTTAATTATTTATTAATTAGAACGGCCAATGACCACTTATACTAATTAAATCAAATTATTAAATTAAAAAACAAAAACAATGCATTAACTAAATTATATAAACCAATACCTAACTTACATAGAAAATCAACTATAACCTAAGTTAATTAAATGTCAGCCTCGCATAACCTCAAACAAGCCGCTCTAAAATTGATGATATCTGCAGCATTCCCCCACACCAAAATGCCGTACTTCATAATGCTGTGGAAATAGCTGAAATAAACTAGTCTAGCCGTTTATACGTCATTTGTTTGTTGACGGATTCTTTTGACTGCGTATGCTGCAGAACCGAGTCTGTGCGACAACCCATCTATGTGAGCGCCACATTGAAGCTTATTATCTAAGGTTATGCCTAGAAATACAGTAGTATCTAAATGATTTAAGTCAATCTTCATCTCTTATTTTATTGTTAGGTTTAACTTGCTTAGACTCAGTCAGTCAGTCATTTAACCAGTTAGATTTTATAGGGTTTTAATTAAAGCAGTGTTTTAATGAAAATGCACGCCATCTTGGCTACATAAATAAAAAAATATCTTTATTTAATCAACATTGACATGACATAATTTTTCATAAATATAATAGACATAGATAAATCATTTATTTGCTACTAAACACACAAAATACAGATTACTTTATAAGGTAGTGATGTTAAAAAAATGTGATAATAAATGTACGTGTGTGTGCTTCAGTAGCAAAAGGGCCTCGACAGCACTTACTATTAGAGTAGTAGGTGCTATTATTCTGTCCAGACCAAACTGCCACAAGACCTAGCAAGAAAAATATTTTTAGCAAGCATCAAATTAAAAGTTTCTTATATAGTGTCTTCCCAGCTATTATTATTCGTCAAATCGCTGCTCACCCGCACCACGACCCACCACCATGATGTGCGACAAACGAAGTGACTTTTTGTCCCTTTTGCCGCGACTCGTGATATTTTCAGAACGGCTGAAATTCTGCAGACCTTGCCATGTTACTCACGTCATGTGTATTTGATTAAATTATAACTAGCATAAACATCGGTGTCTAGTGAATTCTAAGAAGGTAAATAATGTTTGCATCCCCCAATCTCGGAAAGAGTATTTTTGCTCTTCGATACCTGAGTGCAAAAGCCGATTTTATCCGTTAGAGGATAAAGTAAATTGAATTTAGAACATCGTGCGCACTAAGTTTGTGTATTCAAAATATAATTAAACCTATTTACTTCTACCTCCATGGTGCGGAATTTATCATTCAACCTTTTTTAATTTGTTAAAAACTCAGACTCAGAATCTTTGTGACCGTAATTGTTTTTTTTTTGCATTTTGTCATTTCCTCGCTTGGCTGGGATAAAAATTTACGTGTTTCACGCGAGTGTAATTATTTTTCACCTCGTGCTCTTTTGATTCGCTCGCTAACGCTCAGGATTCTATATTTTTAAATTAAATTATATTTTAGAATCGTTTGTTCAGTCATCAAAATTGAACACGCGGATATAAAAAAACTTTGCAACTATTTTTGATCTAAAATCTTTGTCTGTAGAGCAAGAATACCTAAATATGATATTTAATGCGCAGGACATAAAAAAATCTTAAACTTAAAAATTATGCCTTCGGGCTCAGTTGACCTTTTTATGTGCTTTCAACATTTTCAGCCTACTTGAAAATAAATATAAACAAACACATTTATTTAAGTTATTCTGTTCCACTGCTGGGCAAAGGTCTCCCTCATCTCTTTCCACAATTTATTTTAAAAAAAAAACCATCATCATCATCATCATCAATCAGCCTTTATCAGTCCATTGCTGGACATTGGTCTCCCCTAATGAGCGCCATTAGCGAAGTAGCAAAAAAGAAGTAACTACCTTCCGATTATTATTAAAAATAGCAATTGGGCTCAGCTTTGTTCTCCAAATAAAGTCCACGCAGAGTTATGAGCCCTGAATAAGAAAAAAGAAGACGAAGCTACCCAATGAACTCCTTGAGCCACTAGCCCGCATTCAGTCGGTTAATCTCAATAAGACCTTACTAACAAAATTCAGATTCCCGCGCAACAAGCTCCTGACGCGGGGATTTGTAGCTCATTATGTAAGATTTTATCACCAGCACGTGCCAATGGGGGAAACGTAAAAAGATTGTGGTGAACCTAACGTTAACCTAGTGCTATATCAGTGGGTATATTTAAATTATGTCCTATTTTTAACAGTTCTATAAACCTCCGAAAGATAAATTGGCGTTAAAATATCATGTCACCTCTTTTTATGGGGCTTATATAGATACTTTTATAAATCTACCTCTGTTCATAGGTACTAAGTTTTTTATTTTTTATTTTATACCTTTGTGATTTGTGTTTTTTAATGTAACCTACGTAGTACATTGTACAGTGTCCCTGCTTTTGTCGAAATAAATGTTTTTTTCTTCTTTTTTTTGTTCTTTTTATTTACATTCAAATAAAAGGGAAAGGCTTACTTTATCGAGAGTTATAAAATGACATTTGATTATAAGTAAGTGCGATAAAAGGAGGCTCGATCACGAATACAAGCGAAAAAGAATGACGTGAAATCGTTGACGTAAAATGTTGGTCAACCTGTAATGGTAGATTCAAAGTAATGCTTTCTCATTGGCCAAAAGTTTCGTTATGATTGGTTTCCCTCTTTTATTTCTTTGAATGTTGTTTACTGTTTGTGTCAGTAACTAAACACTTTCGGTTAAAATTTATTATTTTTAGACTACTTGAATTTGAAATATAATCCAAAAAAGTTATGACAGAGTGGTGCGTGGCGCAAAATAAATAAAGTAAGACAAAAAACTATGCTCATTAAAAGGAGGTCTTAACCTATTTTTAGGTATTTCTGTTGCCGCTTTATTAACAAATACTAAAAACAGAATAAGACAAATATTAAAGTGCGGCTCTCATACAATGATATGAAACCCTTCGTGCGCGAGTTCAACTCGCAATTAGCCGTTTTTTTAAGGAACTTTAGTACATAGCAAAGTTTTAACCTTGAACTCCTACTGCCAATAAAACAGTCCTATCGACGAAGTACTCAAACCGTTTTGAGTACATTATATTTTTCTTAGGAAAAGTACTTAAAATCCCAATAATAATTTATATCGTTTTACTTTATTTGATATGTTTAGCATTATTTTTGATTATTGTTCTTGTTATAATTTAATATTTGTGTAAATGGTTTTGTAATCGTACTAGTTAATAATATAAATCTAAATCGAATCTAAAATTCAGTACAGCCACAGTTAGCGCTATGCAGCCCCTTTCAACAATGGTTTTGGACGTTTTTCTTTGTAAAATACGTTTTACGACTGCTTATCTGTGGAGTCTGTTGATAGGGGGAGAGAAGGGAATCTTCTCCGTGTCAGTCAGCAAAATATACAAGGAATTAATGGAGCGTAGATAAGGGTGCGGACTAACTGACTCTTTCAGCTAGAAGCATCGTATCTACTAGCTAGGTATGATTTACCTACTTAAAAACACTATTATGTGCAAAAAGTCATGCTTATTTCAAGAATGTTACAGGCAGGAGTTACTGACTGGAGTAATGGCACCACCATAGGCTGCAAGAATAATAATAGTTTTTTAATAGTAATAGTTTTTTTGTAATAAACAAACAGAACAATGTACTTACACAGAACAAAGTATTGTTACATTAGTACATTGTACAATGTTCTGTTTGTTTATTAGTTAGATTTTGTGATTTTTATAAATATTGACGAAACTTTGTGTTTTTAAGCTATTGCATAGCTTCTATCGAGGGCCTTGAGCGCGGGGACCGAATCCAGAAATTCCGTAACGAAAAAAAACCTCACGCTCCCCACTCCGACGGGCACGGAGGTGTGGCTTGAAGGCCGTGCATTGTCTAACGTCGTTTCTTTTCGGCAGTCTTCGACACGGTGTTTGTGTGCGTGCAACTAGACGTATTTTTATTTAATAAAAGAAAAAAAATATTTTCTTATCGGTCACCACGCTCAAAAAGTGTAACTTGAATTAATATCAAAGAAAAAGAAATACTGCATAAATAAAATAAATAAATAATTATAATTGCATAAGTTGATACAAAATGCTATGCAATAGCTTTACCGCGGCAGTCCCCGAGTGCCACACGTCTTTTTTTTTTAAGTTCCTGAAACTAATTAATTACGGCTTTACTCCACTCTAGCCATCATATTCTTAGCGCTAAAATAAAGCAAAAATGACGTTAAAATATCATCTCTTTTTATTAACATCTAAATGAAAGGGACAAGCTTACTTTATTGAGGCGTTATAAAATGAATAAGGGGGTTAGTAGGGAGGAGCTATTCAGTAAATCTGTATATTCTTCATCAGCCAAAATTCCACTTTAAACCGTATGTTCCTATCAATAGAACATTCAACATCTTTCTGAATATCAGGCAGGTTGAAGATAGCAGTATGGAAAAAGCTGCTTAAACCTCATTACCAAACTGCTGAACTAATTTTGATATAGCATTACCCTACTTTAGGAAAGCATAAAGCCTACTTTATCTAGGTGCCATGCTAGTGAAGTCGTGGACGGAAACTAGTTATTTATACGCGAATAGATGCAACATTAAGTTACGACGCTTTGGATTGTATATCAAAAGACTGAGTGCTCCATTTCATGCACTCGCGAAAACAAAAGAGAATTTATCTCGACGGAACACTGTCTATAAAGAAAGGAGAGTAAGGAAATTAGCAACGCTTATCTAGAGTTGAAATGTTGAGTGTTCGCCCTCCAGGCAGAAGTGATGATCTGCGACAGGCTGCTAGTAGAAGGTGGATGTGTCGATCTCTGGAAAGGGTGAATAGCGCTCATAGTGGGAGGCCTATGTCCAGAATGTCAGATGTGAAAATACTTTTGAAGGGCCAAAGAACACAAAGGGACGATATAGAAACGTTGTTTGCCGCACCCTCGTTAACCACATAATGCACATATTATGGTCATTGAGTATACTGTCAGCGACCGAATACGGTTACCCCCTAATCTGTAAGGAATTCGGTCGCTCGGTCCCTACTCAGTTTTTACACTCTAATGCAACAAATTGGGACATTAACATTTAATAAGATCTAGACAGACAGGGCTTTTAAATAAAGCAAGAGTCATCTGCCACATCGGTACCATAAGATTTTTATGACGAGTTTAGTTTGCGGTTCGCGCTTGCCGCAAAATGATCGCGACATTTACCATACTGTCAAAATCTCTAACAAAATATGGCTATTTTTAATGCAAGCTTACATAACGCAGCGATAACTATATTATGCACATAGTTCGATATCAAACTAGGTTCCACGCAAACTGCGCTGCCAGTTGAAAGCACTTTGTGCTTGCCTTATGACAAACTTATTTGAAATCAGTTTCATTCGTTATTGTTTGCAAACTGGATCATATTTATTTATTTTATTTATTTATTTTATTTATTTTTATGAACACATACAAATACATTTTTTTGTAATTGTTGTACCTAAAAACCTTGTTAGGTTTGACTAGGTACTCACATTCGTCGTTAATTGTAACTGTTGCTAGCATTGATATACACTGTTACGAATGGTTGCTAGGTAAAAACGTGTGCGTATTATTCACGCACACGCCTGCTTGCGCAGTCCATCTCACTCGCACAACGATTTACATGCAATGTTGACAGAAGATGCAACGAAAGCCATTATTATTTGCAAGTGGGTAGGAGTACGCGTGGGTAACTAGCACCACTACTAACTGGTAAACAAGTCAAGCAGATACAGGATGATGAAACAAACCAAGACTAATATTAATATTGTAATAATTTTTATAAGGTTAAGTTAAAATAAGTTATTATTATTATTATTATTATTTCAGTGAAAGGTATTTTAAAGCCGAACTTAAAAGTTATAGTTTATTATGGTAAAATTGTTTTAGTTTTATTTTATAATTTCTATTATTTATTTTATTTTGAATTGACTGTGGAATTGCGTTTAATAAAGTAGGAATTATGAAGTTGGTGGTACGTCTACCATAGAAATTCCTCATTTTAGGAATATATAATTTGCGCTGGGTAATTTTTCTAGTAACTATTTTATGCTCAACAAGCTCGAATGAATTAAGATTATGATATTGTTCAGTTAGTAGGGCGAGTTCAACTTTCTGATGCACTGGAATTATGTTGCAATATTTAAATTCGTTCCCATGTATGAGTTTTTTCACTTGTTTGGGGATAATTACTTTAAGTAAGCGTGCTTGGAGTGAAAGAATTTGATCCAGGTAAGTCTTGAAGGTTCTTCCGTAGCTACTTAGTCCATAGGCTATGATTGATTCAGCTAAGGCATTATAAATATTTAAAAGTATTCGCCATGGTACTTTTGGCTTAATCACATATAATTTGGCAAGAATTGCACGAAGTTTGTCACAGACGCTATTTATATGGATTTGCCAGTTAAACCTGTTGTCCACGATCAGCCCTAGATAGGTATGGTGCGAGACCTGTTCAATTTCTGGGCA
Organism: Horisme vitalbata; assembly: GCA_951804965.1. Classification (NCBI taxonomy): domain Eukaryota; kingdom Metazoa; phylum Arthropoda; class Insecta; order Lepidoptera; family Geometridae; genus Horisme; species Horisme vitalbata. Next base: position 1,617,728 of record OX638096.1, read on the forward strand.
TGAACAATTGCGACTGGCCCTATGTAAACATTCATGAGAGTGCGCATATATCGCAAAGGTATCAGCTGTTGGTAAGTGCGAGGAGTGAACATGGATGATTTTGGTTTTAATTGGGTTAAGAACGAGGCCAGCGTCATGAGCCCACTTCGCTACTTCTGTAAAGTCGTGCTGCATTAGTCGGGCCGCTATGCGTAAATCATTGTGATAAGCAATAAGGCACGTATCATCAGCGTATTGATAGACGGAACAGTCTCTTATTATGTTTTCCATATCGTTAACGTACGCTAGATAATGCAACGGGCCTAAGACTGAACCTTGAGCGGTACCTTCTGTAACCAACTGATGACTACTGAACTGATCGTCTATTTTAACCTGATATTTCCTTTGATTAAGATAATCTGTACACCAGCTGAGAAGAGGTCCTCTAATTCCGGAGTTGTTCAGCTTCTGTATAAGTGTATCATGCCTCAAGGTGTCAAACGCCTTACTGAAGTCGATAAATAAGAGTATAACATGGTTTTTATCATTGAGAAGATTATTGATTTCGTCAGTGAATTTTGAGAGTAAAATAGAGGTTGACTTATACGGCTGAAAACCGAATTGCGAATCAGAAATTATATTATACTTATTATAGAAGGTATGAATTTGGTTGCATATGAATTTTTCAGCGATTTTATCAATGACCGGAAGAATTGTAATAGGTCTATAATTAGAATATTCACTATTCTTACCTTTTTTAAAAATTGGTCTAACAACACCTGTTTTGAGTTCGGATGGATATTTTGAGTGTTTCACACTTTGATTTATAAGTCGAGTTATAGCCAGGACTATTTTAGAGCTTAGTTTTTTTACATCAATGCAACGAATTGCATCACAGCCAGGAGCTTTCTTAGGTTCCAAATTTTTGATGATAGCTGATATCTTATTAGTTGTTGCATTTTTAAAACGAATTGATTTATTTTCAGGAAACATATAGTCAGATTCAGATAAAAGGCGTTTGTCACACCGAGGCATGATATCATTTACACTGTTCTTAAATTCCAGAGCAAAATTTTCGGCAATTTTTTTTTTATCGGTTTCTTGTCTAAATGCCTTGATGATAGTATCGTCTAGGCTGTGGGTTGTACGTCCTGATAAATTATTTATAATTTGCCACATTTTCCTAGGGTTTTTTCTATTTTCACTTATTTTACGCATATAATAGTTATTCCTACATTTCTCTATTAATTTATTAGTTTTATTTCTTTGTTTATTATAGTCAATTTTAAGCTACCTATTAAATGGATCATTTTTCCATTTACAAAACATATCATCTTTTTTCTGGCACATATTATTTATTTTATTATTGATCCAAGGGTATTTATTTCTTTTACTTTTATTATTAATTATTTTAGAGTAAGTAGCAGATTCATAGCATTTACTAAAATTATCTTTGATAAAATTATATATTTTTAAGGGACACTCCATATATAATGGTTCTTCCCAGTTAATATTATTTAAAGACAGTTGTAGTTTATATTCGTCTAAAAGTTTTAGTTTAATTACATCATCCTGTATCGGCTTAAGACCTACACAAGATAAGACGATAAGTCTGTGGTCAGCCATTACGGTGCAGGTCGCTGCCGAGTATAGGTCTAATGACCGCGATTTCGCAAAAATGTGATCGATACAGCTGCGTGTCGTTGAATTATCCCTTACCTCTATTCTGGTGTATTCCGAAATCGCGGGCAATAGACCACACTCGGACATGCAGTTGACATAATATTCACGAATGGAACTGAGGCCTTTGAGGTCTATATTAATGTCACCTAGTAAGTACAAGTCGTGTTTTTTATATGGTGAGGATGAGAAAAAATCTCTAGCCCCTGTTATAAATGAATGTTTACTTAAGTCAGGAGGTCGGTATACAGCACATATATAAGCCTCGTACAAATGTGGTATAGATAATTTCCCAAAAATACTTTCACAGTGAGGGGGTGAGTTATCTATTACATGAAAATTTAATTTATCTTTAACGTAGACTATAATCCCCCCACCTCGTTTACTTTTTCTCAGTTTAAAGAACATATTATATCCAGTTAAGTTAAAAAGAGATGCAAGATTGGTTTTGATACCCACCTCTGTAAGTATTATGATATCTAACTCACCGTTTGAACTGCTAATAAGTTGCTTTACTAAACTAAAATTTTTCATCAGGGATCGAATATTTATATGAATGATAGTTAGGTTTCCTTGGTTTTTAGGTAATTTAGATGAAAAGTCATTAATATTAATACAGTTAGTAAATTCTGTCACTAACTCTGAAGACATAAGGTAAAAAAAAAAACTAAAAAATAATAATAATCAAAAATGAAAAAGACTTTAGAAAGGGATTCACTAAACGTTATCAGCTAAGGACGGATGTAAACGTAGATCACCTAGGAAGCAATCTGTGCGATGTCCTCCTCGCACCAAATGGCAATGGGTTTATCTCCGTCTCCTTTCCTTGCTAAAACTTTTCCTCCCTGGAACCACACGTACTTAAATCCAGGGCGAAGTTTTTGTTGTGCATTCCACAGAAGAGATATGACAGAGCTAAAGAAATTAATGTGATTGCATAAAAGATTGGTAATTGACTACTGAATACGATTTGTGAACCTCTTTTGTTCATTTACAGTAACTGTATTTGTGTAGCGTTTAATATTCATGGTAGATTCACTGATGTAGACGTAGTTAGTTAAGCGATTCTTCGCTCGCACACGGCCTACATAGGCCGCCGAATCAATTTAAATAATCATAATCATAATCTTTATTGTTTCATGTGGTACAATTATTTCGTAAAATTAATGAGGTAAATAATTATATATTATTTCATATTATTTTTAATCATAATCATAATCTTAATTTATCTTTAGACATATTACATGTGCTTAGATACGTCAGACAAATTTATAGCAAAGGAGTATACAAAATTATTCACTACTTAAAATTAAAACATATCAGCTTATTGCTTCGTTACATTGTATAAAATCTATTCCTCTGAATAGACGATTAAAATAATAAAATTTAAAAAAAATAATCGACTAACATTTATCATTATCACAAAATATATATTTATCAGCCAGGGCCTCGTCAATTTTATAATAGCTCTTGTTTAATAATATTTTTTTTACATAATTCAATACATCAGTGTCACTTTTATTTCTTATGTCAAGTGGAATACAATTATATAATTTTATAGATAAGGAAATAAAACTTTTTCCTGTCTTTGCTAGTCTAGTATAAGGTGTTACAATGTCTTTTTTACGTCTAGTGTTATATCTATGCAATTCCTGTTTTAAAAGTTTGTTATTGTCGATTCGTCGGAAGGTTCTTATGTGGGCTCTATGTCTATCGTCGCTTTGAACGACTAAACCATGCTCTCTGTTTTTCCGCTACAGTGTTCATAAAAGTCATAATTTTAGTTTGAGTTCTGAACAAAGGCTTGTTTTTACCTTCGCCACTTTGTTCGCCTGCTTTTTACCTGGAGAGCGAGTTTTCAAAGACACTCAAATGGCTTCTTTAACTCTTAAAAACCTAGTTTAACCTTAAATTCAATAATGAAATAAAAGAAAACAAGTTGTACAGAACCACGACCATTGAATTATCTCTTACTAGCTTCCACCCGCAGCTTTGCTCACATGCGACTAGAATATAAATACATACAACAAAAAAAAAACAAAACAAAACAAACTTCTTCACGACTTTTTCCCCATTATGGATATCTTCAGATATTACTCAGTACGTAAATCTATTGAGGATACCTTAACGGGGGTAGTCAGAGGTAAGTCCAAACATAACGTTTGATACATGCCCACTTTTTGCAAGCAGCTAGCATTCCACGTGACAGGTTGCAAGCCCATCGCCGCTTTTTTTTATTGGAACACTAACCTAGCTCATACCTTTCGAACTTTTTAGTTCGAGGGCATGCCGGTTTCCTCACGATGTTTTCCTTCACTGTTTCGAGCTCGTGGTAATGAGCACAAATTTTTCGAAACGAAAATCTATTGGTGCACGGCTGGGATTCACACCCATGACCTCCAGATCTTAAGTCGGGGTACATCCCACTAGGCCACCGCGGCGAAAAATAAAATAAAAATTAATCTTTGTGTTAATCCAGGTCACAAACTATATATATTTCAAGTTTCGTCCTAATCCGTTCAGTGGTTTTTGCGTGAAAGAGTAACAAACATTCATCCATTCATCCATACTCACAAACTTTCATAATTATAATATTAAAATAGGAAGTAGGATTCAAAAGGTTTTATCAAGTCAGGATAGGAATGTCTGCATGATATAACTATGTTCTTCTGTTGTTCAAAGTAGTAGTTTTGCGGTACCCCAATAGTCGCTGTTTCTGATACCCTGAAAAAATTTGTGTACAGAAAGACATATTTTTTAACATGGTCCTTCAACAACAAATTAATATATTTACCTACTCTGGCTTATGGGAGAAAAACACTGTTTCGTAGTGTATTAGGCGTAATAATAGCCTATTTAAAGGTTTATTTTCGAACATGTCCGAGCTTGTTACGAGGGCGTTGAGAAGTGACAGTTGACAGCTGTCAGTGCCGACATGATATTCCGTTTTGGAAAAGTATAAGAGAGAGTGAGTTTTTTAGCAATATGGAAACGTAGGAAAAGATCGCTAAAATTTTATATTATCTATCCATTATTATATTATGTAACTACCTCAATATGATGATGTAAATCTCAACATATAGTACTCCACAGAAAGTAGGTCTTTATACAGTGGTTTCGCTCAGATTGACCTCTGAGCATAGTTTAGGAATACAGGCGGCTTAGATCAAGGTCGGTTAGGCAACTGCGAATTCAGAATTTCGTCTGAAGCTTATTCGATGAATCATGTTCAATTTGTCTCGTCTAGACGTACAAAAAACATTTACATTCACAACAATTACTTTAAAAGTTATTTTTGGAACCGAAGAAATCATCTAATGAAGGTATATGTTTGGCAAATCATGGAATGATATTTTTATTTACCGTTGGATACCAATTTTATACTTGTAATCATGTCTTTTGAAAATGTAACCTATTTGCCTATAGCTAGAAATTACATGAATTAAGATTAATATTATATTTTAGGTTTTTGTTATTTCAAAGAAGAATATGAGACAAATAAAAGTCAAAAGTCTCATACAGCTTCATAACAGCTTCATTAAAAACATCATCGAGGGAAAGGTAGAAGGAAAGCGTGGAAGAGGAAGACCAGGAATAAGCTACATGAGCCAGATAAAAGAGAAGGTCGCCGTCATGTCGTTAGGGATGTGAAAGAGACAGCAATGGAAATACCTCCTCCTCCTCCTCCTCACGTCGCACTCCTTATGACTGAGGGTCGTGATTCCCCAGTAGAATCTTCTTTTTTTCAATATCACGCCAACTCTGTCGGTCTTTGTCTGCGTGGAGCGCATCGTGTAGTTTCGTATCCAGAGTTGAGCGGATTTGGTATGTCCAATGAAGTGGTTTGCGTCCTCGCGATCTTTTGCCATCAACCTTCCCGGTAATGATGAGTAGTTCCAGGTTATCTTCACCTTTTCTGGCTATGTGACCAAAAAATTCTAAAACTTTGCGTAGGCATACGGTGGGCAGTCTTGTTTTGATCTTCAGCTCACGAAGAATGGACACGTTGGTTCGGAAAGCAGTCCATGGGATGACCTGGGAAAGACCTAAATGGAGAGGATTGCATCATTACTCCGACAAGAGCTAGGTTCTGAAATTATAATATTTATTTAATAATAATAACATTAATTAATTGACTCACGTGTGACTTTGCGGAAATCCATTACAAGATATTCTAAAAGGCAAAATATTTAGTACAAATTCCGCTAACTTTCTCTGACATATTCCACAAAATACATACGCGTGCACCGCCCTCCCGCCCGCAGATTCACATGCAAATCTGAGAAAAAACAAGCAAACAAGCAATCATTAATAAATGCAACCGTCTACATACTCTTCCACAAAATAAAAACAACACGTTAACCTGTAATTAGCTTGGAGAAACGACACACACATAAATACACAAGAAAAAACTCAACAAAAATTCGACAATGTTTCGCCTTCCCCATATCGCTGTCCACCAACGTCGACGTCGCTAATAAACAACAACGACGCAGAACTCCGCAGACGTGTTGCTCCGCTGAGCGCTAAACAGAAAGTCACACAGTCAGACTTTCTTTTTGTAATATTTTGCCTTGTAGTATACGACTAAGATATATCTTATAATGTTACATTATTATCCAGTTTCTAAAACTTTTAACGATACAAACTTTCGTTTTATATATTCAAAACAAAGTCACGTACTTTCCATTCATTTAAAACTTGTATAAATGAAATAGTAGGAATGTTAAATCATACTCGTACGTTTATTTGAACCACAGCCGGATCTAGTTTAAGTGCATTGCACTTAAGCACTGCATAATAATATCTAAAGATGGAATTAATACGCCATAATCTAGCCAAGTCTAGCTATACGTCTTTAGTTTTCCTGGAAACAAGCTTAGGAAGGCCAAAAACGGCAACGTATGCCATAGATTTTAAACTTAAACAGAAGTACCAAAATCTATATTTATGAAACTGTAAATGTTCCTTGCATCTATCTTATCTAGACTTATCTATCATTGGGTGCGGCCTAGGAGGAGGCATTCTGCAGGCTATTGATAATTATAATGATGATGATGAGGTTCTTTATTGTTCTTTTCCCCCTCCATATGAACCGACGATATTGTCAAGATTGCGGATAATCGGTAGATGGAGAGGGTTCAGGACCATTCTTCGTGGAAATCCTTAGAGGAGAACTATATTCAGCATGTACTTCATTCGTTGTTGATGTTGATGATAATGAGGTTCTTAAATACTAAACAAAGAGCATCGATGTATATTTACGTACTTTTACAAACAGTCTTTCTAAGACGCTTTTACTAAAACTATGTGACTGTTTTTATAATTAGTTTAGTTGAACTTTTTTTTTCTATTTCAAAGTAAATACGACGTCAATATTTCTTCTACCTGCGTATAAAAACTTACTTAAACTAATTGGATCCATACGTTACCATACGTGGTGTGATTCACATTATCTAGGGCAGTTTATTTTCCCTTTTCACTTTTTATGTAGCCAATGTAGGTAATTTTAAAATCATCCAGTTAGTTATTCTGTACACTGCTCTATGCCAGTTTATTTATGTAGACATGAAGATCGCGGAGCTTGGTAGGAATAATTAAATCGGAACACTCGAAGTTATTTGAAGCCATGAAGTAGTTTTATATTGCTTTTAGTTTATAAACAACCCGCTTTTATTACTTGCACTATTTTATAGTATAGAACCTTCATTCAGTCTGCGGTATAGTTTTGCAGCACCGTATTTTATATCAATGAATTTTTATTTTCAATTTTAACTAGCTTTCCTTGCTTCTTACCTAGATAAAAACCTATATGTTATCCAGGCCCAGGACCTGGTTTTTGCTAACTACCCAGGTGCTCACTTCTTATTCAGTCAAATTACTCAATTAATTATTATGACGACCTCTGTGGCGCAGTGGGCGAAAGTCCGCCTGTGACGCAGAAGGTTGCGGGTTCGATTCCCGCTGCGGGACAAATGTTTGCATGTTCTGCAGATATTTGTCTCGGGTCTGGGTGTTTTCTATGTATGATATGTATATATTTACAAAAAAAAAATGTATCTATGTAGTATATCGATCATGTGGTTCCCATAATACAAGCTCTGCTTAGTTTGGGGCTACATGATGCTGTGTGATAATGTCCCGGATTATTTATTATTTATTTTATTTATTATTACTTACCTAAATAACTTTAAACTAAAACATACACACACACAAATCACAACCTATGAGGGTTGTGATTTGTGTGTGTGTATGTTTTAGTTGCTATTTAAATAAACACAAATGCTATTTAAATAGAACATTAATTAGGAAATTGATATATGAATATTTAAAATCTTTATAAGAATATCATTGCTGCTTTGTTTATTACCTACATATATTTTAACTTCATAGTTTTTGTAAATGGAAACTTACTAACTTATCTAACTCATTTACTAACGGCCGGTTTCTATATTATACCGTTACCGATTACGCCTCGTTTTTCCTTGAAATACTGTCAAAAATTAACAACGAGGCGTCGAAAATTTGACAGTTTTTCAAGGGAAAACGAGGCGTAATCGGTAACGATATATGGCCGGTTCCTATATTATACCGTTACCGATTACGCCTCGTTTTCCCCTGAAAAACTGTCAAATTTTCGACGCCTTGTTGTTAATTTTTGACAGTTTTTCAAGGGAAAACGAGGCGTAATCGGTAACGGTATAATATAGAAACCGGCCCATAATATAGGAACCGGCCGTTAATGCAATTACGTGCTGTTTACAAAATGTGGATTCAAATTAAATCTAATAATTTAACTCTGTAAAACTGGGGTACCTTTGGTTATATAAATAAATAAATTAAATTTCAGCTCAATGCATCCTGAATTTTGGCACGGAGAAGAGACAAACATTTCACATTTTTAGGAACTTTCACCTTTGTACTAGTAGGTCGTAGAACTCGACTCGACTCTACCTGCGAGATTTCTACCATAGTTAAAATAAATATTTTAAGTATAAATGTCTAACAAACCCAAACTAAGCCATTGTACATATGTATTATTTGTTAAAAGTTTGTTATTTCAAGCCCAAAAAAGAACGCTAGTTATAAAGAAACCTTGCTGGTTTCAGCTTGAATTTGAAAACTTTAAATAAAGCCTAAATAATAAGTAGCTTAGGACGAGAGTTCTGTAAAACTTTGAAGCCTACTGAAACGAGGTGCTACTACTTTGTTATTGAATATGCATGGAATTTTAGATCTTATTGTTTAAGAACAGAGATTTTAAATTGTGCTACTGGATTAGAAATAATTTGTTGAATCACTTACGTATATTAACATTGAGTAAATTGTATGGGAGCTTTTACTTTTTTGACCAATTTAATTGCTTAATAATTACTTGAGAAGGGCTCTTGGCGTGGTGATTCAGTGTTCTTAATAGATCAACTTGGTTAAAAAAACACTCGATCCCCAAACCGTGTGCCCGCTGTAGCGTAGGGATTATGGGCATATCTCCCTTCTTATAAGGGGAGGCCTATTGTCTAGCAGTAGCTGGTGTGGTTGTTCTTGTTGAAACACTACGCCCAATCACTACTTGGATCATCATCATCGGCCTATAGCAGTCCACTGCTGGACATAGGCCTCCTCTAATGAGCGCTATTGCGCCCTGTCCTGAGATAGACGTATCCAGCTTCTACCAGCAGCCTTTTGCAAGTCATCACTCTACCTGGTACGGCCAGGTGGGGTGACAACTTGCGTCCTGCTTAGGCGTCCTGCACTTGGTTAGGATAGCCTTCTCTTGGATAGGTGACCATTTAGTGGCATTTAGAGCTGAGCTCCTGCGAGTTTCATGAGGCACGTTAAGATGTTGTTAATCGTTATGCCACGGCGGACTACTTTGGATGGCCTAAAAACTACGACACAGCAGACTTGGCCACTAGGTCATACGAAGAAAGTAAGAATTACATCAAAATGAAGTAAACCAAAACCTAGATTCTATATAGAGAAAAATATAGTTCGGTATAATAAAAAAATAATTTATGTTAGATTTTTTTCATGATACTTGATTATGGAACAAGCACATAGCCCACTTGATGTTAAGTGGTAACCATTACCTATCACAAAACATTGCATCGTAGATCACATTTTTTTGGAATGTGCTCTACGGTGCAACTCCCTGCGTCCATCAACTTGAGGCATAAATAAGCCTCTTGTGCGTGTAATTTCACCTGAGATAAACGCCAACTTATTTTCTACCAGGAAAGGTTAACTGACAGCAGATGCTTTAGCATTAAGTCCTCCTTTTGTACAATTATTTTTGTCTTTGCGCATCAACGGATTTAATACGACAAAAGCTATAAACAGCATATACTGTACTATTGAATTGTGAATCAAAGCGATGATAACACAATAGCTTGTCACAAAACTAATCTAATTCTTGAATGTTTCAAAGCGCTCTCCAGCTGAGTATAGCTAAAGGACAAAACGCACTAAACCACGCCACGTTTGTCCAACCATTAAAACTATTAGGCGGCTCTTCAACCATAAACCTTTTAAAAGCTTTTGTTTCCGACTTCCTCGTGCCGGATGTTTACGTGGGGCACGTGTGTAGACAGAAATATAGTGTAGATACTGCATTATTCTGTGTTTGTGGTTATAACGAGAGCGGCGCACGAGATAATTTTAAAAAGATCATGTTGAAAATATTATGTCAACCAAAAACTTATGGGAAATGTGACTTATGAAAAGTGATGCAATTCTCTCCATTTAGCTCTTTCCATTGCAGTTTCTATCACTTCTTTATACGACACTAGCGGCTCGTCCCGGCTTCGCACGGGTGAATATAACTTTTTTTTTATATTTTTACCTAATATAGCCTATGTTACTCAGGGTTTATATTTATTTTCAGGGTTCATAGCTTTCCAATGGTGAAAGAATTTTAGAAATCGGCACAGTAGTTTTTGAGTTTATTTATTACAAACATAAACACACAAAAAAATACAATTTTTCCTCTTTATAATATTAGTGTGGATGACGGTGATCTTTTTTTTTTTATCTAGCTCATGTAGCCTCTTCCATGTTTTTCTTTTAACTTTCTTGCCTGGAAAAAAAGAAAAAAATATTTTAATCATCTAAATAAGTCACAAAGTTAACTTAATGTAGCTTTTAAACAAAAATTTACTACTATCTGCAAATAAAACTTTTATTATTTTCGTGTAACTTTTTATTTAAAGAACAATTATTGTAGAAAAATCAAATCATAAATCCTTTTATATTATTATCACCGAAGTATTTTTTTAAAGAAAAAACAACATCTGAAGTAACTTTTATGTAGAAACGAAAGAACAGCTTCCTGATCAGCTAACTCAGTTGCACACCGAATTGCACCGTTACTGTTTTTACAAACTTTGCCATTTCATCTGTGGAAATTCAAAGAACGTCAATTGACAAACTGTCAAAGTTTGTGAAAACAGGATCGGTGCTTATCTTATCATTTCGGTGTGCAACCGCTGTTAGCTGGTCAGGAAGCAGGTTTCTCTGAGTAGAAATAGTGTTAGATTTTCACGAGTTGGTGAAATGTATTCTACAAGTAGTATATAAAGTGTTAATCCTATCGTAGACTGGATTATTCAATACAATGAAAACCACTCAAGCATTCGCATTGCAATACCAATCGTCACCTTTGACGATTCATGCGATTCGCTTGAGTTCGATCCTATGCAGTAACAGTTTCAATATAGGACGTTCAAGGAAATCTATTCGAGTGGAATGGGACTTAGATCCGTAGCTACTATATTGAGCTTGGTTGGTTGGGATCTTATGTAAAAGATTATTTTCCGTCTGATGCCCAGATATAAAGTAGCAACGGTGATTATATTGTGTTTATTTTTTACTCCCTCAAACAACACACTTGATCACTCTTTGCAATAGATTCTTAGATCTCTTTTAATAGTGATTTGATAAATATTCCAACAATGCTTTATTTGCTTTTGTCTCTGACTACATTTTATAAAGTTATGTTTTGAGGTTTAGATAATAATTAAGTAACGAAACGGATGAATTCTGCAGTTTTCCCTCAGCGCTACGACATGAGGTCATTCAAAAGGTGGGTATTCCATTTCCTCGAGGGCCAGCAGCGCATAATCAGTATAGCTTCTAGTGATGCAGGTGTCCATGGGCGGTAGTGACTACTTTCCATCAGGTGGTCCATCTGTTTGACTGCTAGCTTCTCAGTTTATTTCATTGAATAAATTCGAATTATATTTATGCATAAAATTATGCGTAATTTTGATATTAGTTTAGCAGTAATCGGCGACAATGTACATCGGTGCATAAGGTTCGTCAAAGTACATATAGTTAATCTTACGGTTTTCAAAACTTTTGTTATAAATATAGTCTTTAAAAATTTGTTTTACAGCAGTCTTCAGCCAGGTGGAGCAATGGTTGGCAGAAGGTGGAAGCGGAGAGCAGAAGGGCTAAGTGGCGCTTACTGGTAGAGGCTTATGTCCAGCTTGATACAGGCTGAAGATGAGATGATGAGGAGTTCCCAAAGAAATGTAAAAATTATAATCTTTTGTATATTATCAGGTACCTAAGTGGTTTGCTTTTGCAGGCCTTCACGTTGGCCTCATAGAAGTTTATCTCCTTTCATCAAGTGATCTGAACAAGTCCAAAGAAAGGGGATAGTAAGTAACTATCCCAAGAATCTTATCCCCTCTGCTTCACATACCGTAGTATTTTGGTACTAGCACAGGAAATTTCAAGAAGCTGGTTCATTTTTTACGGAATTAACACATTTTTTTCATAAATTTCTTGAAAACTTTATTTTCAAATTAAAGCTAGCAATAGCTGATTTGTGAAAATCTCAGATTTTTCTATTGGAATGTCTTTTAATCCGATCTTAATGTGAAATTAACTAAAAGCAGCGATTGATTATAACTTTTCAATTAAAATAAAATGCTTCTTTAGTTAAAAAAAATATGATTTCAAGTACAAGTTTTACCAACAACATAGTATATTTATTTCACACAATTAACAGTTAATTGTGTGAAATAAATATAAATAAAATAAAATTAATATAATAAAATAAATATAAATATAAATCTATATATATAAAAGAGAATTATACTCACTCACTCACTGACACACTCATCACGAAATCTCAGAAACTACAGTGTCTACAGATCTGAAATTTGGCACAAGTATTCTTTGTAGGGTGTAAGCGCTCACTAAGAAACGATTTTGGGAAATTCAACCCCTAAGAAGATGAAAAGGGGTAAAAATGTTTGTATGAAAAATGGTATTCTTTGGACTTAGAAACTTGAAACCTGGGACAGGTATTATTCCATATAATCAATGAAGATTGGTGTTATTGAAAATTTGAAATAGTCCTCGAGGGGGTTGCAATGGGGTGGTAAAGTTTGTATGGGAAAATCTTAACGCGTGGTGTGATTTTCTTGAAACTTCGTCAGAACACTTTGAATATTAAATAATAAAAGAACACATACCAGGTTTTTGAAAAAAATACCTTAATGGAGGGTAATCTATACTTATAAAATCCTTTGTCCTGAATGACTGACTGATCAACGTACAGCCTAAACCGCTGATCGGAGAGACCTGAAACTTGGAAGACGTGTTCTTTGTATGACGTAGGCATCCGATATGAAAGGATTTTCCGAGACTTTACCCCTAAAGTGGTGAAAAACGTGGGCAAAGTTTGTATGGAACAACGTGATTCCTTGGTCCAATCTACTTCGAATTTTGCAAAGACATTCTTTAACAAAATTGATGAAAGACGTGTTTCGTATATTATTGAAATTTATCCCCTAACGGGGTTAAAAAGGGGTAGAAAGTTATTTTAGGGGTGATATGCATCAAAGTTGATATCAATACTCCTTATTGACACATGGTATGCCATTTTATTTTGACACTGTCATGTTTGAAAACTCATTCCAAATTTATTCAAAAAACGTTGTTCTCACATAAAGGCTCCTACACACAGATGCGTGGGTATAGGTACGTTATTATCAGCGATGATATCAGACAATATTTCAGAATATATCGCAAATATTGAAAATGTTTAAGTTTTTTTGATCGAGTGCCCCGATTCATGAAATTCTGACATTTGCCTGTAGTTTCGCAGATATGAGAGGCGTTGTTGTACATTTGTTATAAAGTTAATTCGTCACATTTTTGAAACTCCATACATTGAAAGTATTGAAAGTCGTCACATGCATTAAAAAAATGTGTAGGTGAATAAAGTGATCGGTCATAATTATGTCAATATTTGCATCTGCCGGAGGGCTTCAAAGTGCAATTTGAATTTCCAAAATGTCCAAAAAAAATTGTCAAAATTCAACAACAAAAGCTGGATCGAGAATTTCCCAATTACTTTTTTTGAGCTTCAAGAAATGGAAAAAATAATATCTCGAGATTGAATTAAGCTACAGCTTGAGCCATCTTAGGAGGTAGACGCACCAAAACTGTAGGCAGTAGAAGGTCCTTTACGCGCAAACTCTCTCCACTCTGCGCTCCGTTCACTTTTTTGTTAGTACAATAAAGTCAAATTTTATCGGGTGCTTTATTTCTAAATTACATTTTCAAAGCCTTTGATAGTTGCGTGTAGTGTGCGATCTGTAGAATTTTAGTACATTATGTATTAGGACGGCTAAAAGTTACATACTACTGCGATAACCCAGTTATGTGTAAGGAATTGGAACACATTATCGCAATAGGTAGCGCATGCGATATTATCGCCGATAATAACACACCTGTGTGGGGGAGCCTTAAAGCTTGGTGCAATGCAATACTCTTCAAAATTGAAATGTCAAATAAAACATGAAATTTAAATCGGATCAGAATTCGAAATTTCAATTTCATTAATTTGTTCTTAGATATTTGAATACCACAGGGATAGCAAGTTTTTTTTGACATAAAGACTTGAGATTTTTTTACAGAGGCTATAACGAAAACAAATAAACGCCTAAAGCGCTGAACCATGGGAGGGACTTTGGAGAAGGACTTCCTGCTTTTTGTAGCGTAAATGAAACTTAAAGAGGGTTATTTATGTGATGAAAATTTGCATGGGTAACCAAACATATCAAGAGTTAGGCATATAAAAATTCATCATACCTATACCGGCTGCTAACATGGTGACGGCCGCCAACGGAAACAGGAACGAAAAAAGGAGTGAGAGCGGAAACGGGAACAGGTACCTACATATTACTACATTACGGGGTAGGTAATATAGTAATATGTAGGTACTTTTTATTCTATTCATATTTAGGGTTCCGTGTCAAATCGCCAGGCTTAGGAAACTTTCACATGAAAGGACATACGTAAAAAAAGAGTATAAACGCAAACGAAGTTGCGAGCGGGTCAGCTAGTATACTATAACTCTAAAGTTACATACTTATTTATTTAAAGATCGCTTCCAAGCGATACGACCGCCCATTGTACCTTATATTTATTTTAAGTTATGTCTGTTGTTTCTTAAATGGTAATAAGGTGTACAATAAAGAATTTTCATTCATTCATTCATTTATTTATTCGAATCCTTGTTTTTTTCCATCTTCTTTCGAGAGAGGCAGATGGAAGGAGCTGCATCAGTTGCGCCGACAAGAGCACAGCTCATAAATAAATTATTATGATTGAAAAGTTATGAAATGTCCAACTATCTACTATTCAGCTGTGGTATTTGTACCGCGGCGACAACTTTGGAAGCAATCCAGTAGCATACACACGGTTTCGTCGCGAACACGTTATCGACCGACGTAATTTATCGTTGGGAATCGGTTATTTTTAACTGCGCTGAATTTGAACTTTCAACTAAAACTGTTTTTTTTTATAAATGTGATTATTTTAATCATGGTAAAAACTTTGATGATGATAATAATGACAATGATGTGATTTAGTGTGATTATGACGAAGAAAACAGTGATAAAAATGTGAAAGATTTCAGCAATTTGCGAAGGAAAAGACCTAATAAAAACAAAGAATAGCTAAACCCAGATGTGACTCACTAAGTACAATCCAATAAAACCAAAGTGCAAACAAACAGTAAAACAGTAACTATTTTGAGATCAGCCTAGCATAAAACAAGAAGTATACAACATAAACAAGATGGCTAAACAGCACGCGACTTATTTAAATCAGAATATGTTTATTTATGTTGTCATCTCGCTCGCTTTGCCGATGGTGGGCGAAGGGGCGGCGAAGGTGTACGATGATTCGCGAAGTTACCCTAACGATGATGGTGGGAGAAGATTGACAAGGGAGTACCACCTGAGGCAGGGGGCTTTGCGAGGATTGATTGTGAAGCCAAGTCGGCAGTATGATCTTCAGAATGTGGAGATGTTTATAGGGATTCCTTATGCTGCAGCTCCAACGGGAAGTTTGAGGTTTATGCCTCCAGGTTAGTTTTACAAAACTGCTGCTTTTTAAACTCATTAACATCAGCCCATTAGCAGTCTACTACTGGAAATCAGTTTCCCCTTATGAGTGCCCTTGCATCCTGTTCTAGCTAGACACATTTAGCTTCTTCAAGCGGCCTATAGCAGATTGTCACTCCTCACTCCTCCACTCCACTCCACTCATTGTGGCGTACTTTTGTTACCATCTAACAGTTATATTACCTACTTATTACGATAGTACCATAATATTACCCCGATAGTATCACTATAGCTCCACAATAGTACCATTATAGTACTACGGTAGTATCACAATAGTTCCACGATTTCCACAAGAGTACCACGATAGTACCACGACAGTACCAAGACAGTGCCACGACAGTGCCACGACAGTGCCACGATAGTGCCACGAAAGTACCACGATAGTACCACGATAGTACCACGATAGTACCACGATAGTACCACGATAGTACCACGATAGTACCACGATAGTACCACGATAGTACCACGATAGTACCACGATAGTACCACGATAGTACCACGATAGTACCACGAAAGTACCACGATAGTACCACGATAGTACCACGATAGTACCACGATAGTACCACGATAGTACCACGATAGTACCACGATAGTACCACGATAGTACCACGATAGTACCACGATAGTACCACGATAGTACCACGATAGTACCACGATAGTACCACGATAGTTCCACGATAGTGCCACGATAGTGTTACGATAGTGCCACTATAGTGCCACGATAGTGCCACGATAGTGCCAAGATAGTGCCACGACAGTGCCACGACAGTGCCACGACAGTGCCACGACAGTGCCACGACAGTGCCACGACAGTGCCACGACAGTGCAATGACAGTAACACGTCAGTACCACGATAGTACCACGATAGTACCACGATAGTACCACGATAGTACCACGATAGTACCACGGTAGTACCACGATAGTACCACGATAGTACCACGATAGTACCACGATAGTACCACGATAGTACCACGATAGGACCACGATAGGACCACCATAGTACCACGATGGTACCGCCATAGTACCACGGTAGTACCACCATACCTGTTGGTGCATAGCCAGTATTCAAACGCAAGCTTTCCAGAATTACTCTCTGCTCAGCATATAATCAATTTATATTTCAGATCAAAATGAAATAAAATTGAAAATTGGACTAACTTACCTAAGTGAAGTCCAATTGTAATTTTATGAGTGTTGATCTGAAATATAAACACCCTTCCAACCCAGTATCAGCTGTAAGCCGATCTCAAGCATAATGGGTTAGTGCTTGTGGGCAGGTAGACCATCCAGGTTCAGCTCTAAATCAGTGACATTTGGGGTGTTGCCATATGCGGAACACAATATTATCATAGTAATCTTTTTTGTTTTAAAGATACTCTGAATAAAACCGCTATGCCATTGAGTAGCGATAGGAATACTACCATTTATTATTATTATTATAGCTATCATATTTATGAATCTTAACTTATCCGAAAGATTTTGGCCATACATCTTAATAAAGCTTGAGATAATTATAATTTTGTAAACAAACTATCACTATGATTTATGATGTTGGTAAAATAAAATATTGCTTCGCAAGATCATTAATAATAAATACACAGCTGTTCTTACCACGAGCCGATCAAGATTTATGATAAAAACTAATACCTAAAAAAAACTGTTTCAATTTATTTTTAGACATCATTATAAAAATAGCACTTACTCTAATGGTGGTAAAAATGAATTATCTTTCCATATACTTCAATAACCAATACAATGGCGGAAGATTCATGATCTTTTTCTTCGTATGAGCTAGTGACCAACTCTGGTGTCGGAGTTTTTAGGCCGCCCGAAGGCCTCCGACATGGCTTAACGACTGAAAAGCCGGAACCAACATCTTAACGTGCCTTCCAAAGCACGGAAGCGCTCAAATCTAAATGTCACTAAACGGTCACCCATCCAAGTAATGACCGGGCGGAGTGTTGCTTAACCAAGGTGATCTGCTAAGAGCAGCGAAGTTGCGAACGCCACGAGCGCTTAATTTTCAGATTCATGATAAAAACTAATATTTTTTTTTAAACTATTTCAATAATATTTCTAGACATAATTTCAGTAAAATGTGGTACTATTCAAATGATTCTAAAAGCGAATTATCTTTCCTTAATCTGCGATCATTATAATAAAATGAGTGGTATAATCAAAGGGAGGCTGAAAATGGCTGAAATGATGATGAATGATGATACTGCGATCACCTAATATGGTGGTGACCTAGCAGACTTCTTCACTTTTGATTATGACGTTATGAAATTGATAAAGTGTCTCAAAACCACGCTTTTTATAACAACAGCGCCAGCCTTAAACAGCCCACTGCAGGACATTTGCCCTATCTTAATAATATGGATAAAAGGGGGATATGTCCATAAACCTTAAGCTGAACGTGCGAGTTATGGATCGCTGGATACATCTTCTCGAAACACCGACGCTGCTGCCCGTCGGTGCCCAGGGAATGTAGAATATAGCTGTGCTCGTGTTAGGCTGCGCTATACCGCAATCAACCGGTCGCCAGAGCCCCGTTTGTTAGCACGGTGCACCACGGGCAGTTAAGTTTGGCTTGAGTTCAAAGATAGCGGTTAAACCCTTTGCACCCTTTTTTATTGAACAACTTCATCAAACCATAAGATAATCTTAGAGACTTTGGGGTGTAAGGGGTTCCAAACCCCATCTTCGGGACCCAAGCCCACCCCACTTGCACGTGGTGCACCCTGCTTACTAACAAACGGAGCTTTGGCAGCCGGCTGATTGCGGCATAACGCAGCCTGATACAGCTAAATCCCCTGGCCGCCGACGGGAAGAGACCAGCGGTGTGAGAAATTGTGCCCTGTGATCCCCAACCCACAAGCTCAGCGTGGGTGTTATGGGCATATCTCCCTTTATGAAGGTGCCTTTCCACCAGAGAAGTGTTATGCAGCTTTGCTGCGAGAATGTAAAAGCTAAGCTACGAATCTTTGTGACCGTTTCCACTGATGCTAAGCTATGTAGTGGTGCGAGTAATATGTGCTTTGAAGATGTGCAGCCCGTGCTACACCACTCGAGACAATCCATAGCATGCCTCCATATTAGGCATCCATAGCACACATCCATAGCACACATCCATAGCACACATCCATAGCATGCATCCAAAACACGCATCCTTTCATATAAAAAACACATATTAGTTGAATCCGTTTCCACCAGTGCTAAGCTATGTGCACCAATGAATATGATTGGTGGATATCAAACGCATTTATAGCAACGTAGAATAGCACATCTCTGGTGGAAAACCAGCCTTAGAAGAGGCCTATGTCCAGCAGTGATATAGGTTGGTGTGGTGTGGTAGGGACTAACACCATAATATTCATTGTTTCAGTAAGTGCTCCACCCTGGCCAGGGGTCAAAATGGCGACCCGCTTCGCACCAGTCTGCCCACAAACCTTTCCTTCCATAAAGAAGGGGAATCCGCCTTCTATGGGACGGCAGAATTACCTGAGAAAGATCAAGCCGTTTTTGGAAAACGAATCTGAAGATTGCTTGTATTTGAACATTTATGTGCCGTATAGAGGTAAGTGTTTTAATGGTACAAATACCATAGAAAACATATCACACAATAGCATGTATTGGGTATAACACATCGTAAAAGATGAAGACAACAACGTTAGCTTTATGTCGAGGTACGGCATTTACGAAGGTGTCTTGTGCGACAACTACAACGTCATAAGTTGTCAACGTGTTCTTTGTGAGGCTGGAGGAAGAGCAGCGAGTTGGTGATGAAGGTCGTTCTTGAGGCAGTGTAACCAATTTGAGAATTAGACGGACCGCTATTTTATTTATTCTGAAAATAGGCTGTATCGGCAAAAAAATTGACACCTAAAGTCCTATCCGTGGATGACATAAGATGCTGAGGGAAGGGAGATAGGCAGCAGAATCCACTTGTTTACTAAATAGCAGCATAGTACTAATCAATGATGCTAGCCGTAAAGCTGACATCATGACTTCATTTCTGGTCAGCTACATCTGGTATTGGTCATTAAATAGTCATGATTTCAAACATATGCCTATCAAATCTATAATTACTCATATATTATCGTTTTCCCGACCATCCTCTAGCCAGAAACATGTATATAGAACTATATAGGACTCCGTGCAAAATAACAGCTTTTTCACATACATAATAACATCATATATTAAAATACACACCGATCAATTTTTATTTATTCAAGCTTATATGAAAAATGATTGGTAATTCAAAAAAACTTCATTACCAAAAAGCACGTTCCGCAACTTAAGTAGAGTCATTAAAGATCGCCATTTTTACCTTAACCTCGGAGTTTTTGTGTTCTTACTCTCGATACCTGATCATACCCTTAGATTTTGCACGAAACCCTCTTTGATCTTACAAAGTATACTGATATCGATCTGTTCAAAAAATGTTTTGTACATATAAACAAGACTTACATTTGTGGTGGCGACTGACTGGGAGCATTGGATATCTTGTTTTTATAAAAACATCTATCACTACATAGCATAAAACAAAGTCGTCTTCCACTGTCTGTCTGTCCCTATGTATTCTTATATCTTTAAAACTACGCAACGGATTTTGATGGAGTGTTTCAAATAGATATAGTGATTCAAGAAAATGGTTTATGTGTACAATACATGCTTATTAAAGTAGAGAAACACTGATTATTTTAGAGGTTTATATTGTGATGTCGTACATAAACATATTTTTTGCGCTTACTTTGCAAACCCTACGAGATAGATAAAAAAAATTATCTACAATAGTGTACCCCTTAAAAAGGTCCACAATTGTATGTCTATCTCTTAGGGATAACTCACCAACATTGCACCCGTGCGCAGCCAGGGCGGGTCGCTAGTTATTCAGGAAAAAGTTTTTTTCCTTTTTTTGTTTAGATTATTTATATATAAATATTTTGGTAAGTACTTGGATATGCAGTTTTTCTTTACATCTAAAATTATAGTATCGATCGTTTGACTGAAATTTTCTTTATTATTTTAGAAACTTTTTTTTATATAAGAGACCTCTGTAGCGAAGAACTTTCCGATAGTTGGACAGAAGTTTTTATTGAATACTTCCTCATCATCACTACCTAACAAATCTCGGCACGGATAAATCTGAAATTTTTCGGGTTGTTTAGAAAACAATAATGAGCAATTCCAAGGTGTGAAATCATAAGTTTCATTTCATAATTAAACTTAGGATATTCTTAATATGAATTGCTTGACTTGTCTCATTATTATTTTTATTTATTATAAAGGATAGACGGAGTTCGGACTCTTTATCACCTTCACTGTAGGCCTCGCAGACGACGCTCTGCCCACGTGCCCTAGCAAGTGTGTTTTCGGTACTCAAAGCGTTATACATTATTATGAATAATAATAATACTAATCCATGACGCCGTTTTCAGCTTCAGTGACTGGCTTTTACTTTTTGTTATATGTGCAAGTATGATGTGCAATTTAACATAGAAAACAGCACACGTTAAAATATTATTTACAAAATTAAGCTTAAGTAATGTTTGAAGGGCAAGGCATTTACGTACATTATTATCTTTTGTTCATCACAAATCATGTAAAAAGACAAACTAGCCGAGTGCTAACCGTTTCACCAAACCGCACTACAATTGATCAAACAGCCAGCGTTGAATGACCGAAATCGGTTGAAAGCGAAGAATCATCAACACTGGACTGAAAATGATCAAAGCTTGCTTTCCATTGCGGATTGCTGTTGACTGAAGCTAGTGTTGAGCTGTGATTGATTATTGACTTCCCTAGTCACACAAATAGCGATGCAATTCTGACTGAGTAAACATGTAGAATAGAAGACAAAGGCCAGCGCACAGTGGGTGAGGCAGTAATGGCGTGGCTTCTGGGTGCTTCAGATTATCTTGGTTAAGCAACACTCCGCTTCTCAGTGCTTGGATGGGTGACCTTTTAGCGTCATCCGTGCTTCAGAAGGCACGTTAAGATCTTGGTCCTGACTTTTTCAGTCGTTAAGCCAAGTTGGAGGCCTTCAGGTGGTCTAAAATATCGACCACAGATTTAACCATTTGCTAATACGAAGAAGGAAGGAAGGAAGCGGGAAACGTGACTGGAGAGGCATGGAGGCATCCCGCTGTATACCACGGGGTGTACTCCCGCTTGTATATTGTGATTGCCTTTGCTTCGCGATCGTAAGTTAGCAGACTTCGGTGCATACCGTGACATGCCTTCGCATTCCGACGCATGCCGTCGCGTCCTTCTGCGCTCTTCCATACCACAGAGAGAAATTTTACTGATGCTCAGTTATCAATCACTGATTTAGGAATATTTATTAGATACGTACGTATTTACGTTAGTGAATTAGAAATACATGACCTGCCGTCCGCCAATTGACGCTTGCCCTAAAGCATAAGATTCATTTAGTTCGGAAGCGACGACGCAAATTTTTGAATAATTTCATAAAATATTTTAAAAAAATTGACAGTTTTTCACAGGCAAACAAAGCCTCATTCATCGGTTAGTACCATCTAACACTATTCATAATTCACGGTTCATGTGATTGACTGTAATTTTTACTTCTAGTTGGGGCTATTTTTTACATACTTACTTTACTTTAATATAATTCCTTAGCTTGATCTTGGTAAGTTTTCGCCTTAGAAAGATGGTCTGGTGAAGATAAAAGTATCTTCAAACAAATTCATTAATTCCGAGGTTGGTGTTTCTCTAGCTTCTTTCAACAATGGCTTTTGTTGGCTTTGAACATGTTTTTATAGATGTGCAAAGAATGTAGTTCCTGAGAAATTATAGTAATAAACAAATGGGTATTTTTTATCCAGTTTCTTTGAATTATTCTTGTGATTATACTGAAGTGAAGTATAGAGCGAGGTAAAATATGAAAAAAAAAAGATTAAGATTATCTTTCTCTTCCCTTAGTTTTTTTTATTGATTGTTGTGTAGTATTAAAAACATATTTCTTTTATTTATTTATCCAAGCATGCTCTCATTAACATCATTAACTTCAAGTTTGACTCAAGTTTGCACTCAATGGAATAACAAAACTGAAAATTAAAAAAGCATATTTAAATAGGAAATATGTATTTGAGAAGCATTCTAATAATGCCAAAATTCTTTTCAAACCTCTTTGTACGGTAAATAATAACATTAACCGTAAATTCTCCTAGATAGAGACATTAATATGTTTATGTATTATCTTGAACTATTTTCTAACACTGTTCCTCGTTCGAGTTTAAATGTCGCTCAACTCGCACAATTTTAGAGTTACGTTAATAGCTAATTTATGAAAATTATGCAAGATCGGTAGCAAAGCGAAGTACTTACGGAATCATAAAAATTGCAACAGTAAACTTCATAATATAATAATTTAAAATGAAAATGAGTATGCGAAGTAAATTATAACGATTCAACTGGCCTCATACATAAATTGGTGTTATATGTAACCTTCTGCACGATCGCGGATTCGATTCCCGCCCAGGACAAACGTTTGTGTGGTTAACATAGCTGATGTTACTTCTATGTATGGTTTAAATTTGAATTTGAAAAAAAATAAATTTGACTAAATTATGGCTTTTTAGTTTCTTATTGTTAGAGTTTAGATAGTCAAACCTGCTATAAAACTTTTGTTTAATACACATAAATACGGTCACGCCTTTTTCCCAGAGGGGTAGGCAGAGAGCACGGATCTCCACTTGCTACGACCCTGGCATACCTCTTTTGCTTCATTCACTCTCATCACATTCTTCATACTTCATGTCGGCCTTTGTGGCGCAGTGGGCGAAGGTCTGCCAGAGACGCAGAAGGTTGCGGGTTCGATTCCCGCTGCAGGACAGATGTTCGCATGTTCTGTAGATATTTGTCTCGGGTCTGGGTGTTTTCTATGTATGATATGTATGTATGTACAAAAAAAAGTATATGTGTAGTATATCAATCATGTGGTTCCCATAATACAAGCTCTGCTTAGTTTGGAGCTACATGATGCTGTGTGATTACGTCCCGCATTATTTATTTATTTATACATACTCGTCGGTTTAGGGATCTGGACTTTTTCGAGTACATCTCCAATTTGATCGCAAAACGTACGACGAGGTCTTCTCCTTCCAACTGTTTCATTCACACTCGCCTTATATACTTTTTTCGTCAATCTTCTGTCATCCATCCTTTCTACATGCCCAAACCACCTCAGTTTACCTTTCTCAATCAATGTCATCTTCATTCATTCCACATTGCTGTCTTGACACTCTATTCCGCACTTTATCTCTCAAAATTGCACCTATTTTTGACACCGTTTTTAGACGACACGTTGCATTTACGTTCAGAGTGTTTTACAAGAAAAATGGAAAAAAGCATGTATTTGGATTAAAATGATAATTTTTATTGCGAAAATGGTTACAAATAATAAGGTTGGATCTCATACTGAGGTTATGTTATACACGTGTTGTATTGTACTGGCGCCTGTAGGTTGCCCTGAGTGAATGAGGCCACTACGTTGGCATACATCTACTACGAAATAAATTGGCAGTTGTCTGAAGATTTTTTGGATTCTCGCATAAATTCAGGACTTAGAGAAGAAATAGAAATTAAAAGTGCCGTTTGAAATCGTTTGTCTAGACGAGATTGATGGATTAACTGAAAACCGTTAGAATTTAGAATCAGGCAACTCTAGCTTCAGCGTACGGCTTCACATCACCAAAACTCAAAACTCACATCTACCAATTGAAGTGGCAATGGAATCGACACCTTAAGCGATGCTCTGAATAGATGGAGCTATAGATAAATAAATCTTTATTTCGTTCCTATCCATAGTTTGGTTCTTTCAAAGTAACGTATAAAAAACCGGCCAAGTGCGAGTCGGACTCACTACACTACGGGATCCGTACAGTTGTATGGGAGCTACTTTTAAATATTTATTTTATTATGTTTTTTGTATTTGTTGTTATAGTAGCAACAGAAATACATCGTCTGTGAAAATTTCAACTGTCTAGCTATCACGGTTCATGAGATACAATCTGGTGACAGAAAGGACGGAGGGACAGTGTAGTCTTAGTAATAGGGCCCCGTTTTTACCCTTACGGTACGGAACTCTAAAAAGAGAGACTACTCATAACAATAAATAGAAAAAAAACGAAGTGGGAATTAAATCCGCAACATCTTGAGTCTCCGCCTGCTTTTTTCCAATGCGCCAACGATGTCATTGAGTTGTATGCAGTATTTCAGACAAACTTTATTTTGCAACCGATATTTTAATCACCACTATACTCCCAATAGTAAATACCTTTGCGTTTTAAAACAACCAATTAGCGACTATTTCTGATTTCATTTGCTTCATTCAAGCTATAAAACAACTTCTGACAGCATAGAAACCAATTTTTGTACGCTTTAATAGACAGGACTGGTAATACCAACTCATGTTTTTTTACTTTGTCATGAATAAATATAATGTACCTAGTTTCCACAAAAAAGATTCGTAATATATTAATCAAATAAATATATCTTTATCTTAGTATAGTAGACATCGTCATTTCTATATTAAGCTTATTTAATACATAAGAATTACCTTGACAGTCGTTTCATAATTAGGAAACAAAACCATCTCATTATTATTTTTATTATTTTTGTTCTTACGATAGTTGATAAGTAACATCAATTAAAACATTCTCTGCGGGCATTTATTAGACATTTATATTATCAGCACTCAAAGTGTTCATAAAACTAATAATGGATTTTGATCTCATCATTATCAACCTATCGCAGTGTGCTGCTGGATGTATGTCTCTTCCAATGTTCGCCACTGAGCCCGATCGGCTCTTTTCATTCTCTGTCTGCCAGCTACATTCCGCAGGATTGTCACTCCATCTAGCCAGTGGCCGTCCTACACTACGCTTGCCTAAACGGGGTCACCAACCCAATACCCGTTTGGTCCAACGGTTGTCGGTTCTTCGGCATATATGGCTGGTACACTGCTATTTCAGCCTACTAAACCTCTGAGCTATGTCGGTCACTTTTGTTCTCTGTCGGATAACTTTATTTCGAATTCTTTCCTTATGAGAAACTCCAAGCAAAGCTCTTTCCATAGCACACTGAGTGATTTTCAATTTATGGACCAGTCCCACCGTGAGGGTTTTAATATATCGTGAATCAATTGACCAATCATAACTTTAGAAAGTAAAAACAAAAGCATTTGAAAGTGAAATCAAAATTATATTTGTTGCTGTTGATGGCATTAAAGATAACGGGCGTGATCCTCAGCAATAGATATATGTCGCGGAAACTGTCAAAACTGTATGGAAATTTAAAAGTTCGTGATATCTATCTTATGTCATAATTATTATCTATTGCTAAGAATCAGGCTCCAGATATTTTACGTTCGTATAAGCACCTGTCAAAGGTCACATAATACAACGTCGGCACTGAAACGCAAAAAGATTAAAACCCGTTGACCTGATTCCCACAGAGCAAATAAACGTCAATCAATCGCTACCAGAGCTCCAGTAGACTGGAAAAACTTAAATGGAACGATGGGATATCTACTTCAGGCTTAGTTTCATATGTAGCTACGTATGGAAGTACCGAGTAGGAATATTACAGGGCATTGGCATGGCTAAGTGCATGCTGAGACGCAGAATATGTACGAAAATGTAGGTACATACTATACGAGTTGGGGCAAAATTTTACCTCATTGGAGGCATCCAACTTTTTAAAGTCATAAATATTCCGTTGAAGCCAATGGTTGTATTCACAAACATGGTAGTTTCAAAAGTTATGAAGTAACAAACAACCACGCATTTTCGTATTTTTGAATTTTTTTGAAAATAATGTCAAAAATCTGAAAATGCGGTTTTTTCTTCGAAGTGAACGTATAGCTTCCTAAGAACAAAACACAAACTAACTACAAAATAAAAGGTAGCTGCCCTCAATGAGGTTTAATTTTGCCCCACCCTGTATACTAAAGGTACCAAGAAGGTACTTTTAATTAGTAAATTGTTTTTGTTCACAAGCTAAAATTGTAATGAATTTTTTTTACCAAATTACTCCGCACTATTTCAAAGGTAAAGTTTGTAATATTTTTAGTTAGGTCATCTTGGTCATCATCATCATCAGCCTGTAGTAGTTCACTGCTGGATATAGGCTATAGGGATATAGCTGCTGGATATAGGGGAGGCTTGTCTATCCTGACCTCAGAAGCATCAAGCTTCTACCAGTGGCCTTTCGCAGATCGTCACTTAACCTGGCCAAAGGGCGTCCCACACTTCGTTTGACGAGCCGCAATTACCTTGGACACTCACTCACAGTACGGCTAGTCCACAAGTTTAAAGTCACTCAGCGAGCTATGAGCTACGAGCTAATATGTTCCGAGGTTCTTTGAAGGATAGATATAGAACTAAAGTTGTCGACATAGCTCATTAGCTAGCTGAATTGGCAGTGTGCTGGCCTTATCTGTCGAAGAACCGATAACCGTTGGGGTAAACGAGTTCTTGAGTGGAGACCGCGGCTCAGCAAATGTAGTTTGGACACCCTCCGGCCAGGTTGAGTGACGCTCTGCGAAAGGCAGCTGGTAGAAGCCGGATGCGTCGAGCTCAGGACAGGGCGCAATTGCGCTCATTAGGGGAGGCCTATGTCCAGCAGTAGTCAGATATATGATGATGATGATGATGGTGATGAATTTTATTATTTACTTGATTTGTATAAAGATACATTTAATAAACTGCAACCCATTGCTAGAGATACTATAACAAAATAAACTAATAATAGCAAACGGCATTCCCAAACTAAATAAAATGTAGTCCACACTCGCGTTCAATCTATTTATAAATAGGGTTTGGACACGACGGAAGTGGTAGATAGATCGTTTTAGGTTATGACAACACTTTTAGTTTAAGAATAGGATAATTAGAGGAAAAGTTAGTGGGGTTAGGAAGTTGGGAAACGAATCATTCTAGGCAGAAATTATTTTTTTATAAAAATAATAGTTACCCGCCCACAACTTCGTTTGCGCGTACTTGCTGACTGGATTTTAACGCAAGCCATAAACAAGTATCTGACAAGTGTTATCTGACCCCAATTTTGATACCCTGGGTATATTACAATATATCGTAGGAACCTCAATCTTTAAATATAAAAGAAAGTCGTGCTAGTTACACTATCTATAACTCAAGAACGGCTGAACCGATTTGGCTGAAATTTTGTGGAGAAGTAGCTTAGAACCAGGAGAACTTAGAACCTTTTTATCCCTTTATTATTTATTTTTTTAATATTATAATCTTTAGGGGTAGGGTAGGGGTAGTGGTAGGGGTAGGGTAGGGTAGGGTAGGGGTAGGGGTAGGGATAGGGGTAGGGTAGGGTAGAGTAAAGTAAAGGTAGTGGTAGGTTAGTTGTTGTTGTTTTATCCTCATTCATTGCTTTTTCAACTTCAATATCTTCTTTGAGACAGGACAACGTCTGTCGGGTCGGCTAGTTTAAAATAACATAGTCTATTATTAGTATACTAATAATAATCATCATCATCATCATCATCAGCCTATAGTAGTCCACTGCTGGACATATGGCTCCCCTAATGAGCGCGAGTGCGCCCTGTCCTGAGCTCACTATAGCTCCTGAGAATACGAATGCAATATACTGTTTTTTTAATCGGTTTAGTAGTTTCTGATTTTATCCGTTAGACCTTTTGTCCATACGAGAACCTTTATTCCACAATGGTTATCGGTTCTACGGACTAGAATAGGGCCTGCCCATTGTAACTTCAACTTGCTAATTCTGAGAGCTATGTCGGTTACCTTGGTTCTCAAAGTAGAATCAGTAAGCTCATCTTAATTCAACGAACCATTGTCATTTAAAATTGCCACCGGCCCTGTAAACAAACTCCATAAACAAAGAAAGAAAATTATTCAAAAGAGCAAAGATTACGATCCTAATAGGCAAAGAAAAACCTGCATTTCTACTACAAAACACAATGAACTCAACTGCTTAGAAAATAAAGTTAAATGTTCATTTGTCTAGTTTCTAGAGTTCTTTTAAAATGAATAGTCGAAGCGAAAATTTCACGTAATTTTCGGCAAACAAAGCATTGCCTGAACAATGGGGTAAACAATAGGCCAGACGGAGCTGCAAGGGTTCCGTACGGTTTTTATTGTCAAAAACATAAATTAACCCTAGTTTGAAGGAGTTGGATGAAATGTTAGCCTTTAATGGATTGATCCGTTTAAAGATACATCCTCTGAACATTCATAGGTATCCCTAAATAAAAGTTTGTTTTTATTGAAAAAAAAAACACAAGTCAGTTTGCAAGCTACTCTTTGCTCGTTCGTGGCTCGTGGAAATAAATTTTGATTTATAAGAGTGGGATATACTAAATTTAGAATAAAGACGTTTTCAAACTACGCTATAATATAATAGCTTATAGGCTCTCATATCACAACAATATCGAGCACCATACATTGTTATGGACACATTCACACTGTACTGTACTATTATATATTATTGACTGACTATCGCTATAAAATTGGTGCGATGCGCTGAGATCATGCTGTGCTATATCAAGCGCTGCCTTCTTCCTGCGTCTCACCCCCGGCCGTCCCGTCAACTGAACTTGCAATTTTTACAAATGCTTGTGTTATTATCGCGTAATGTGAACGCTATGCTATAAAGTATAGCATTAGGTCCTTATTTGCTATACTATATTACACAATAGTATAGCGTAGTCTGAAAGTGACTTAAGACTTTGCTCTAAGCAGCGTCACTCAAAAACTCAGATATCCTTTTACTTTGTATGAGCTATAGCGACCAACTCTGATGACGGAAATTTTTGTACAATTTTAAAATTCTAACATTAGGGCACCAGCATCCAAACAAGTAGAGAAGTTTGGGAAATGAATTCAAAACAAACACGACCTGATTATGAAACCAAATTGTTTAAACGGGTTGCTGGCTCATCAAAGGAACTCTAAACGATTTGTTTGAATATAGTTCATGCAAATAGATCAACAGTTAACTAATTAGATCTGTTGTACATATTAGCAGAGGCGGTTGTGGTGGAGCTTGCCTTTGTTTTAGGTAGATTGAATGGAATTTTTGTTCGCGATGATTCGTTTGGGTATGTGATGGAGGAAAAAAAACCATGTGACTAAAAGAGTGATGAGTATGAATTTGACTGGATGTACGAGAAGAGGGAGGCGAAAGAAGAGATGAATTGTGTGAAAGAGGATATGAGAGTGAAAAAAGTGAATATAGAGTTGACGGCTGATAGGAGAGAGTGAATGGAGAATGTGCCGAACTCATCTAGAGTGGGATAAAGGCAGTAAAATGATATTGAAGAAAATCTTCGTGCGGTCAACAGCTAGTTTTTGCTTTAAAAGGTTGGTTGTCGCATAAGGCCGTACCTTCAAACCTCAAGTCAATAGACTCAGAGCTTTACATCGTAGCTAAGAGATTTACCAAGCTGAAGTGGCAATGGGCTAGCTACATCTGCCGAAGAACCGATAGCCGTTGGGTTAAACGAGTTCTTGAGTGGAGATCGCGACTCGGTAAACGTAGTGTAGGACGCCCTATGTAGTGGAGTGACGATTTGCAAAAGGTTGCTGATAGAAGCTGAATGCGTCGAGCTCAGGACAGGGCGCAATGGCGCTCATTAGGGGAGGCCTATGTCCAGCTGTGCTTTATAGGCCGATGATGATGATGATCGTAGATCTCGTTCACAACAGACCTACGATGCAATACGTACTTCATTATAGGTGATGGTTACTAACATATAAGCCATTTGCTTGCACCATCTTCAAACGGTATTTTATATCATGTTGATCTCAAATATTAATCCTTTACCCCAAAACGTTAATTTTGTGTCTGTCCTAGGTTAGGCCTATACGCTAGCAATAAAGCTAGGTATATATCCCTAACTTTCAACCAGGTATAAACATATAGGCTACTTTTTTAAATTTTAGCTAATATAATATAAAAGGAAAACATTATTCTTCCATATAGCTTTGCCATAGTCGGGTAAGAGGGGCCCATTCTTTGTTGAAGCCACGAGAAACTTGACTCATCGCTTTGGAATTCACATCTCGACGCGACTGAAAATTCCGCGGATTTCCGCCGGGCTTAGTCACATAGTGCTGTTTTAAGAACTTCATTGTATTTTTTTGTTTCCTTTCCGTGGTCTTAATCCAAGTTACGAATTATTTTTTTACTTTTTTCTGATAACTTCTTCGCTTGCATATGACCTGGGTCTTGGAGTCTTCAAACCCAGAGAACTGGTGAACCGGTTCCTTCTAGACAAGCGTGTTCCATTTTAGACCACATTTTCACATGTAGTGGCTTAGGTGTGATAGTGGTCAAACGCTTCACTATTTTTTGAAAAAAAAAATATTAAAAATAAACTACTTGTTTAATATTTTTAATTAAATTAACTTTATCCACGCGATTTGACGTAAAAGGGTTACAATAGGTATCTATCTACCAAATATTATTGGATAATTTCACCTATCTCTATATCTATATTATTTAAAATGCGACTGTATAGTAGATAGAAAGTTTGTATGTGAAGACAACCTCTGTGGCACAGTGAGCGAAGGCCCGCCTGAGACGCAGAAGGTTGCGGGTTCGATTCCCGCTGCGGGACAAATGTTTGCATGTTCTGCAGATATTTTTCTCGGGTCTGGGTGTTTTATATGTATGATATGTAAGTATTTACAAAAAAAAGTATACTAAGTAGTATATCAATCATGTGGTTCCCATAATACAAGATTTGCTTAGTTTGGGGCTACATGATGCTATTTATTTATTTTCACTTCTCTTGCTCAAAAAGTGTATCATAATAGTGTAGCTTAGCGGGCCTAAAACTCGAGTTTAATACCTAGGGCTAAAAAGTATTTTTTCTTTTTAATTTTTGTCTAAAATCATCAGCCCGTACAAAGCATTCGTTCTCTTATATAAAAACTCGACTTCTTGGTGCTCCGTCAATCTTTTTTTTTGAAAATAGAACCGTCTTGGTGATGTTTTATGAAGGTTGATTCTTCCCTTCACGGTAGAATGCGAACTGTTTCGTTGAGGGTTATTGAAGGTATAGAGATTTAAAAAAAAAGATGGTATTGGCGCTAAATCTCTAGAATTTTCTTCATTCCAAATCACAAACTTTTACGTTTAACTTCCTGACTTTAACTTTCAAATTGTGAACGTGAAAAATGTCATCAAGTGATAGTGAAGATGCTAATATGCAAATGGAAGAAAAGGGCAAAGAAATAATTATGAATCTGTTGCCGACAAAATCACGTGAAATATATTTAAAGAGTTACGAAAATTTTATGAAATGGAGAGATGAGAAACGTGTGGATTCTTTTACAGAAGGGGTTTTTCTCACTTATTTTGATGAATTATCGAAAAAATTCAAATCGTCGACTCTTTGGAGCACATATTCAATGTTAAGAATGACCTTAAAAACGAGACACGATGTCGATATTAAAAAATATGTAAATTTAACGGCTTTACTGAAGAAATTGTCCACTGGATACAAGGCAAAAAAATCTAAAGTCTTGACGACACAAGAAATCGAAACATTTTTAAATAACGCTCCAAATAAACAATACTTGGCAACAAAGGTAACCTACTTATGTACTCTACTCAAACTAAATAAATAGATACCTACCTACATACCTAAATTATGTACCTAGGTTATTACGATTATTAACACACTTATTTTTTTGTTCAACAGGTTGCTTTAATTTATGGAATCAGCGGTGCATGCAGAGGAATAGAGCTTGCCAATATAACGCTAGAAGACGTAGAAACGGATACAAACCTACAAGCTGTGAGTCTGCCGAACACGAAAACAAACAAAGAGCGTAAATTTGTCATCAGTGGAGAATACCTTAATATAGTTAAAGCCTATCAGGAGTTACGTCCCACTAATGTTTCAACGAGAAGATTTTTTCTAAATTATCAAAATGGTAAATGCACAAGGCAAGTCATAGGCAAAAATAAATTTGGTAACATGCCTAAAGATATTGCCACTTATCTAAATTTACCAAATCCGGAACTCTACACGGGCCATTGTTTCCGCAGAACATCCGCGACTCTGTTGGCGGACTCTGGTGCTAATATAACGACATTAAAACGCCACGGTGGATGGAGGTCCGATCAAGTGGCTGAAGGTTATATAGAGGACTCTATACAAAACAAGTATCACGTCACGCAGCGGATTATGGAAGGAATCAATATTCTACCAAACATTACAGAACCCCAAGCATCTACATCGCGGGATTGGATGAATATGTCAACTCAGCTGAAGCCGCACTCAGATCTTAATAATGCAGGAAACTCAAGCATGATTCGAGTCTCTCCAACTTTTACTCCACAACAATCAACTCAAAATATTATCACATCCCAATCACAGAGAACCGAAATAAAATTGCCCGGGAAAAACATATCACTAAACATTCAAAATTGCTCTAACTGCACATTTAATTTTTAATAAAATTTCTGAAAATTGACTAATTTGGAATTGTTTTATTTTCTCGCAATCGAAGTGAAAAGTAGAGTGTTTTACTCGGGCCAAAACCACCCATTATAACTCGGTCTTGTCATCCTCCCTCGCTAAGCTCGGGAGTATAACAACCTCGTATATAATGGGATGGTTTAGTCCCTTGTAAAACAATCTACTATTTATTTATGTGTATAGATATACCTATGTTTGTTTCTCTATTGGTTTATTCTATTTATGTAAGCGTACCTAGCGGTTATTTACTCATACTAATATAACAGTTAAAATACCTTAGAACCTCCGTATTCTCTTTTGCGAACTAAATGGTTCAAAGATTTTAACATAAAACTTTATTTCGTGTGTACCTACAATAAGTTTATTGACCTCATAATCTTTCATCTCTCATCTTACATCTAACTTTTTAGTTCTTCTCTTAGTTTGTAGAAGCTTTAGTAATTTAAATCTACTTGAATCTGTCTCTGTCTAAATTTTTCTAAACCTAGCCTAAATTGTTAACGAAAAATTAACTAAACCTACCTATCTTGTAATGGATTTCCGCAAAGTCACGCATGATTCAATTAATTAAACCTACCAACATAGGTATTTAGAAATTGTGCGTTTTCTGTGCCGAATAAAGGTTTATCTTTTCCTTTTTTATCTTAACTTAGGACTTTCATCCGTATTCTCCGAATGAAACAATCTGAAGATATTATTCATCGCTTAACAAAAAACTAAGTTTAAGATTTGACATCGATTTCGAAGTACTGATATCTAAAACTTTTCTCCGTTCATTATTCATGTAAACTGGGTTTTGGACAGTTTCCAGTTTTCACGGGTTTTCTAGGTCGAGTGCTTGCCCTTTGATAATAAACTGGAACTGTAAATGTATTTTTATCGACGCTTCAAACAAATTAGTTTGAGATTACGATGTAAATACATTGTTAGAAAATACTTTGTCATTTTTATAAAAACATTTTTATCATCTAGCATTCTGTAAATCAGTTAACGTTTCTTTCTAAATTGAGATTTTTAAAATGGGATAATTTAGTAAAGACAGCGAATTAATTGCAGTAATTATTTTAATTTTTGAGCGCGCCATCTGTGAAATAGGACTGAAACTACTACCTAAAGTAATTTTCAGATGCAAATTTCAACCTGCCCTAATTTTTGGCGACGACTGAATCAAGACAACTTGACTACTACTGAGTTCTCAGCCATATCAATAGATGTCGCTACTAGTATTAATTTATAAGTTTCGTTGAATTTAATTTCTGATTGATTGAGAAACAAATAAAATTGGAATTAGTGTTTTACTTTCAGAAAATTATTTGTTCAAAACAAAAAATTGCTATAAAAAATTAAAACATTTTAACTTTGATTGGAATTAATTGTTTTTTTTTCTTTCAGAACAAAAGTCAAAAAAGTTTCCTGTGTTGGTGTTCGTTCATGGCGATTCTTTTGAATGGAGTTCTGGGAACTCCTATGATGGCAGGATCCTGGCATCGTACGGGAACATCATGGTCATCACCATTAACTTCAGATTAGGAATATTAGGTAAGTGCCCCGATTTTGACGATGTAGGGTACAAACACATACCCTCCACTTCTTCCAGCGTTCTTTTTACGTGACGCGTACTATACCTAAACGTTTGTTTATATATTAATTTTTAGTCTGAATTTTGTGAATGTTCATATTCACGAAATTCAGCCTAAAAACGAATACATTAAATGCGTTATATGCGTTGGAGCTTTTAAGCCATGGTATTGCTACGTCCTTCTTGCAGGCAAACAAAAAAACGTCTTGACGCTTGAATATTTTGGGGAACCTGTATATTTAGACTCACTAGACACCAGACAACAGGTGTCCAGTGTGTAGCGCAATTTACATCTGGAAAAGCACTAAATGTACAGGTTCTCCAAATTTGCGTATCCAATCGGGGGCCTCCAACCGGGATAATCAGGATGATTGATTCTGACGATTCGATATATTGGATATATCGAATCGTCCTATATCCTATATATATATATATACATATATATACCTGTATATAGGTATATATATATATATATATACATATATCGAATCGTTAGAATCAGGACTATTGATTCTGACGATTTCATATATTAGATTCTATACAGGGTTATTGGTTAAGTCGACCTAGATCCTGGAGGGGGTTGTAGCTTCCATAAATCCTGACTGATTTGACTATGGAACATATAACGATAGAGGACTTTTAAGTTTTTTTAAAAAACCTACCGATATTTTATTTTCGATAACTTACTGAACGCAATTCTGATACGACCTCACTCACGACCTGACTTTTTTTGGGTATCTTAAGTAAATATGTTGTATTCTACCTAATCCGCTTGAAGAAACAACCAGTAGAATAGTTTCACTCGATTAATAAAGTTATGGTCAAAATTGAAAGTGTTTTCTATGATATGTATGTATTTACAAAAAAAAAGTAAATATGTAATATATCAGTCATGTGGTTCCCATAATACAAGCTCAGCTTAGTTTGGGGCTACATGATGTTGTGTGATAGTGTCCAGCATTATTTATTTATTTATTTATTTACCATTTCATACGAAAATTTCAGTTTTTAATTATCATTCTTAGTACCTACTACAATACAATTTTTCACAGACATTTCTCAGATATTCTTGTAATTTATTTATTGCCGAAATGTACATTAATATATAGGTTTTCATTTTGTATACTTAGCTCATTTTGTGCAGGTTTCATGAAACCAAGTCTAACAGAACACGATTACGGTAACAACGGTCTTCTAGACCAGTTGGCAGCTCTACAGTGGATTAAGGACAACATCGAGGATCTGAACGGAGACCCCAATTCCGTGACACTGATGGGGCACGGCACTGGCGCTGCCTGTATCAACTTTCTCATGCTGTCTCCTATTTCAAACGGTAAGAACACTATGTTCCACAAGTTTTAGCAAGACAAAGTATCGAAATTGAAGGCTCTACAACCTAGTAGAAGACAGAGCTTTCATAAGGCCATTGGGCACAACAAGTGGCCAATATGCTCATGTTTCATAATGATGAGATGAGGACAGCTGCAACGCAAGTTTTCAGCATCGTATGTGATGAACAGATGGCTTGTAAAATTCAAGCTGATATAGCCAACTGGTAACATAGCTTACGCATCGTGCTATTGACTTAAAACTTAGATAGGTGACTGCAATCTCATGACATTCCACTGTGGTGCTTACTAGAAGCGCGATTGGTGTTCAATTCCAGCTGTTAATTGTATCACGTCGGAAGACTTCCTCATCATCATCATCATCATTAGCCTATACCTAGCAGTCCACTGCTGGACATAGGCCTTCCCAGCGCACTGCGCCCTGTTCTCTGCTCAAGACTTCCTAATGGCCTTAAAATGAATGCCACTACGTAATAAAATGAGCTTTGACTATGAATACTCAGAGTCTACTTTGCCATGCTTACGGCTACTCTGGTGAGCCCCTTCCTCTTGGTCGGATGGAGTACATACATCAATCTGAAGACGAGTTGCAATGGCGCTTATCAGGGAAGACGTTTCTCCAGAAGTGGACTACTAAAGGCTCATGATGATGATGATGATGCTCACGTATCAGGATGTGATTGATTATCGTGACTTCTATTATGTCTATCCAGGTCTATTCCATCGAGCCATCCTCATGTCAGGCTCAGCTCTCTCTGACTGGGCACTGACAAAAGACCCTACTCAGTACACCTTGCAAGTAGCTCAGAGCCTCGGATGCAACCCTAATGCCAGGAATATGATGAGCTGCCTTCAGAGAAAACCGTAAGTAAAAATGTTAGAAAAACATGGTTGATTGAAATAAACAAATTGAAATAATGCTAGACATTATTATCACACAGCATAACCTAGCAATAACTGTAATAAAGTTAAGTGAAGGTACTTATTTAAAACAATACAAAATGTTAGAATTTCAATCAAAAAAAATCTTCGCTAAAGGTGTTCAAAGAAACCCATTTACCCCGAAAACAACCTTAAGGCAATAACCAAATAAAAGAGGGCAAATTCCTGAAGACTCGGTTATTAACCTAAAACAAAAGATCCGATGTTTTCCTTTGTAACATGGAGTTTCATCGTTATAAAGTTGGGCCGTTCTATCACTTCATAATTGGTGAAATTTGCCCGTGTTTGAATTCTTGACGGGAATTTTACGGGGTTTATGGAGCAAGCAGCTTTGGACAGGTTTGATGTCTTCTGAGGAACTTAATCAAAGGGAGTTCTATCCACGGAAATGTTGTAGATAACATTCCATTGTACTTGGATAACATTTCTTAACGTACTATTGAGTACGGGAGCTATAAAAAGAAAAGGGTTATTTGTACTTATTTTTAATTTATATTTTACCCCGGTAACACGTGAGTATAATCCCGGGTGAAATCTAGTGTATCACCCCCTAGAAGCAAGATGGTCAGACAATATTGCATGCATCGTGGGCCGAAACTGGATGAAATGAGCTTTGAAATGCGGAGATTGGCACACATTAAGGGAGGCCTATACCCAGCAGTGGCTGAAGTCAGACTGCTGGTGATGATGATGATGATGAAATTTTGTTGTGTCGTCTATAGGGCCGTATCCCCAGTACTCAGACATACGAAAATGTTCATATTTATCGTTTCCGAGCTAAAAGGGTAATTTTTTCGGCTATTACCAGACTGTTTTGAGTGAAAAACAACCTGCAAGAACAATACTTTACCTATATTGTCGTGAGTTAATATTGGAATACAATTCAGTAATAACCATTTATCATACAAATTGAGCTCAAAAACCAAACCCATTGAACATTTTCGTACTGTGCAACTCGTACCAGGGATACTAGTGGACGATAGTATTGTTCCTATGTGAAGTACAAATACGTCCGCTAGACTTGAATGAGCTGGTTTCTCAAAAATGTATCATATTTACAGGCTATCAGAGATCAAAAAGGTGCAGATTTTGGCCCGGAAGTTCGAGACTCCTCTTGGCCCTACCGTCGCTGGCTCATTCATTCCCAGCGAGCCTGCCAAGACTATGGAGGCGTTTCCAAATCTGTTGAGCAAGTATGATACATTTGCTTTTTACACCACACCAGCCTATATCAGTCATAGATAGACATAGACCTCCCCTAATAAAGGGGGATAGGCCCATCGTCCCCACGCTGGGCAAGCGGGTTGGGGATCGCAGGGCACAACGCTGCTGCCCGTAGGCAGTAAGGCGTTGTGCCGGTGTTAGGCTGCGCTATGACGCAATCAGCCGTCCGCCAGAGCCCAGTTTGTTAGTTAGCAGGGTACACCACGCGCAGGTGCGGGTGGCTTGGGTTCCGAAGATGAGGTTGCCACCAAATGGTAATAAAAACTAAAAAAACTAAGATAAAAAACTAAAAAAAAACTAAACTAGAAAACTAAAAGCTAAGATGTGTAAAGACACATTTTTTACACAACCTACTATCAAGGTGATATTTAGAGGCGAAGGTTTGTAAGGATATTAAATGTTTGACATTCCTTCTCGCAAAAACTACTATTTATATATTGTATTGAACAGAAATTTTACAAATATGATGACCTGAATAATACATGGAATAATACGTAGGGTACTTTTTATCCAGGTGACAGATAGTTTATAATATCTTGCGTATTTTAAGTTAATAGTATACAATAGAATATAACTTTATTCGACACACACAGAACACAGAAACACAGGTAAACGTAAATGCACAGCTTAAAATACATACAAACATAAAATATGGAACCGATCAATAACAATAGACAAACATTATATAGAACAACGACATCAAAAGGCAGGTACCACACTGGAATAAAATAAATAAAAATAGGCCCGTAGCTACCTATGCAGAACACATACCTACTTACCTACCAACCCACCTGCCGCCAATTGCTAATGCACCAATCAGCCACCTCCGCAGGGGTATCGTGTTATCGTTGCGATCTTATCAACAAATCAAATGTAGAGCTCGTGGCGTTTGTTGCTCGGTGCTCTAAGCACTAAACGTTCAGTTTTCGTTTTCAAGCACAATTTTAATGTACGTTTTTTGGAAATCACGCAACTTGTTTTAAATAGAAACTGATTGAACAACGTAGGTAATGTAATCTTATTGCAGATTGCAATGATTATCACTCAAAACAGTTAGGGAATTAATGAAGAAAGATACTTTAAAATTGAAACGTACGGTAATAATTCTTATTGAAAGGAGAAAAATTAAAATATGTAAAATTAAAAGGAAAAATTGGAATGCTTCCGGTACAAAACAAAACGTCTACTATCTTAAAAGAATCAAAAGCGAACAAAAATACTGTACAGATAACGCTTTTTTCCGCCAAGCTGCCAAGAAAAATTGTTGAAACATTTTTATGTTCCCATAAATACACACTTGCTTCAAAAGTTATCTTCTGAGCTGTCTCAATACACTTCCGAAGAGCCACTAGCTTATTGTAGTCCAACTGTCACCGGCCCGCGGGACCCTGGGACTCCGGGAAAGTTAGCGATAACGTCTATCTATATGGTTATTGATAGTAGTTTTTTCATTGACATTGTCTGCTGATTTACTTTGCTAGTCGTAATCGATATGAAGTTTTACTTTGATCGTATTTCTTACTCTCTTTTGTATTATCTGACTTTTATGACTGAGGCAAAGTAAATGCTAGTTTTTTTATGATACCTGAAGATGGAACTAGCATACCTATGGCTATGTGGCCTCTATTAATTATAACAAGGTATTGCTACGTACGACACGCATGTTCGCAACGTGCCCTACGATTTAACGTTCTGCTTCTATCAACTTGAGGCACGAAGGTAAGCCGTATGTGCCTGTAACGTCACCGCACACCCTTCATTCAACCTGACACACCGCAATGCTGCTTCACGGCAAAAATAGTCATGTTGGTAGTATTTTCCCGGATGAGCCCTTCACAAAGGATTCTACTATTTCTAAAATCTTCTGAAATAGATTCAAATATTTATCACAATCTATATTATAAAGAGAAAACAATTGTATTTTGTGTGTATGTTTGTAATAAATAAACTTAAAAACTACTATGGCGATTTTAAAAATTCTTGCACCATAGAAAAGCTACGTTCACCCTGAGTAACATAGGCTATATTTATTGCTAGAAAACATTAGGGATCCTTACTAAAAAAAAGTGCCTTAACCCTTGCGAAGCCGGGAGGAGCAGCTAGTGCTATATAAATTTGCCAATGCTAGGATTATGGTTGATATAATTAATCGGATTATTCAACACTAAGTAAATTTAAGTTACAGAGTTTACGTCCAATATAGTGTCTCACAGCATCATCTATTATTACATTGATTTAGCATCGATCAATAAATTTTCATCAGATAGAATTCTTTCTAACATAGTATCGATTTCTTGGTAGTCAGTAGCAATG
The DNA here is from genome assembly GCA_951804965.1 of Horisme vitalbata. Lineage (NCBI taxonomy): Eukaryota > Metazoa > Arthropoda > Insecta > Lepidoptera > Geometridae > Horisme > Horisme vitalbata. The sequence continues at coordinate 1,658,732 of OX638096.1, forward strand.
TTGCACTTTGCTTTGAAACATTCTAAGAATTTTAATCGAGTATCGAGCGATCCCGACACGTTTAGATAAATTATTCTTTCTTCTCCTGCTTAGATGAGTTGGTACTCTTAGGGATATTTGACACTTAATTAATGGTTTCAACACTAAATGGAGACAGGGTGCATTGGGTTGAGGCCTATATCCAGCTGTGGACTGCTATAGGCCGCTGATGACCAAACTTTAAGAACATTCGGTATAAACCCACTTTTGCAAGTAATTAGCATTACATGTAACAAACAGGTACATGTACATACCATAGTTCACAGCCCATCTGCGCTTTTTAGAGAAAATTCTATTTTTTACAAAATAATAATACCTTAATATATATCAATATTTTACTAATGGTATGAAGAGCTAAGGTAAGGCTGGATGCGTCTAGCTCAGAACTGGGCGCAATGGCGCTCATTAGGAGAGGCCTACTTTTGAGTAAGCCAGCATAAAGACTTGTATAGGCTGATGATGATCATGAAGAGAACTACATATTATTTTCCAGGTATCAGCTCCTAAGTGGAGTGACAGAGTTAGAAAGCTACCACGACTTTGGTGTCATAGAGCTGGACCACGGGATTTTGGAGAATCAGCGAGACGCTTTTATCACCAACTACGCCAAGATCATATTCGACTCCGCGGAGAATGAAGCTTTGGAGTCTATTTTGAAAACGTGAGTGTATTGCCCACTCGGAAAATATTCATGATGGAAAATGACGTCTTATCTAAGCCGAAAACTCTTTATAAACCACTTCGGCTGTATTATAAGTACGTAGTTATTACGTCATAATAACGTCATTTCCAATCATAATAATTTTGTTTATTATAAAGCACCCAGACCCAAGAAACATAATTGTAGATCATACATAACTTGTCCCGTGGCGGGAATCAAAACCACAGCATTCCTGTATCTCAGATGAGCCTGAGAAGATGTCACTAACTAAGTTCAATTTTTTTCCACAAATTTTACAAGTCGCGCATTCTATTTTGTATAAATAGTTTTTATCATAATATTGCATATTTTATATTAAAAAATACTAGCTTATGCCAGCTTATGCCCAGGGCTTCATTATCATTAATATATATTTTGTCAAATGTTTTGTTTGCTTGCCCTCGGGAACAGTACTTCTTTTCTGGATAAAAGGTGCCTATATTTTTCTGTACCCCTGAAAACGTGTGTGCTAAATTTTATGATGATCAGTGGAGTAGAAAACAAACAAACAAAGTCACTTCGGCATATATAAGTGACGCGAAAGGGTAACAAATAAGCACAAATATTTTTTATAATCGTTTTTTTTATTTGTTAGGCTTTGAGGCTTGCGTAGTTTATAGTTCGGATTATAGCAATTTTATTCATTCCAGGTATGCTCCATCAAAGCTGGACCCACAACGCTGGACTGTGGAGACCAACCGAGACGTGATCCTGAACCTGTTCAGCGATGCCCGAGCCCTGGCCCCTTGCATCCGCTTCGCCGACTACCAGTCCAAGGCCAACCGGCAGAGCTACTTCTATGTCTTCGGACATAACTCTGTTAGCAGTGACTTTGCTGCGGTAAGTGTAAATAACTTGAAACTTACATTCAGTCATGTGGTGACCACAATCTTTGCTTACTCCGGAGCTATTTATTACTCGTTTAAGAAAATGTCGAGTATATTTTATATTTTTATTTTTATGTTAAAAAAGGTTTTCTTCTTTATTTTAATTATAATCTATACTTGATACAAACATCAAGTACATGATTATTTATAAAAAATTGCGATACATAATATATGGTGTGGGTGACGATGAAATTAACGTCTTCTTGCCTCTAGTTGATGGAAGCAATGCGTTGGCATTGTATGACACTTTCCAAATATGTGTGACATATGAATCAATACTTTGTTATAAGTATTGTTTACCACTTAACATCAAGTGAGCCATATTCTTGTTCCAACCTCAGATATATCATACAAAAAATATTTATAAAATTATAGAAAATTATTGCCTGATAAGTTACATCTTTTTATTCTCTAACAGTGTTTTTCAGATTTAATTTCTGTTAATTTGATGGTGGTTTAGCTAACCTACTTTATTTTGTTAGCAATAAGGTACTAAATTAGAAGTTATGAAGAAAATTATATTTTTTGAAAAATGTTTGCAATCCAACACAAGACGTAGAAGTGTGAAATCTGTCTGAAGTATTAATACCATTTTGTGTAAACTTAGCCAAACATTTTCGACTTGCAAGTCTTGCAACTTAAGCGTTACTTAAAATTAAACCGATTACGAGAGCACGAAATTAGTAGATCCTAATGAGATCGGTTAAGTAAAATTGAAATCATTTATTTCACAAATTGGTACTCATTAAGCGGAACACTTGAGTTATAAAACTTCACTTTGTTCAGAACAAAATGAAAAAAACTAATAACTCTGTTCCGAATTCAGGCAAAGTTTTTCAACAGGTGTTTGGGAAAATGAACCGTGCCTAAAAAATATTTGAATGGCGAGCATTGAAATGTTTTAAGCATTTCCACTGTATATTTTGAAGGCGGAAAAGAAAACTAAGAATTTGAAGACTGGAATGCATATTCCAATATGAGCACATTATTTTAAGACTTTGTACTATAATGCATTCTTAATGAATAAGAGTCTTGAATAATGTTTATTTTCAGCATAATTTCTAAAACTTTGTCGTCATAAAAGTGCATATTTATTTTGAGATATCAATAATGATGACCTTGCCGGCTACACTACGTTTGCCAAGGCGCGGTCTCCACTCAAGAACTCATTTACCAGAACGGTTATCGGCTGTTCGGCAGATAGGGCCAGCTCACTGCCACTTCAGCTTGCTAATTCTCTTAGCTATGTCGACAACTATAGTTTTATGTCGGATAGTCTCATTGCGGATCTATCCTTCAGAGAAACTAGCTGCATAGCTCATTCTATAGCTCGTTGAGTGACTTTAAACTGGTGAACTAGCCGTACTGTGAGTGTCCACGTTTCAGCTCCATTATGTCATGACGGGTAGGACCACAGATAACAAGTTTGTGGGTAGAACTCACTGAATAAAAACCTTTAGTTAAAGTAGAAAGCTGAAGTAAAGAAAAAATAAATATTGATGAGTTATTTTTATCAAACCCTCGAACAAAGAATATCAAATAACTAATATTATTTCCAATATATCTCTTATAATAAGAAATGTACTGAACACCACTTTTAAAATTCTGCTTCCTTTCCTCAAAATATTGCAACACAGCTCTTTAAAATTCCCAGCGATTTACAAAACGTCAAACACAAGCGCATCCTAGAAAATATATTCCAAGTAACTTGCAAATCATGGATATACATATTCTCACGAGGAAATAAAATCGATGGACCTTCCCTTCACTGCGGTGCGTTCACTTTGATAACGAAATTCTTCACAGTTTCTGCGACATTGATAAAAATTCCTTACAAAATTGTATCCTTACATAAGATGCTGGTATACTTGCTTAAACCAATAAATAATTAAAGGATGCGTCGAGCTGAGGCCAGGGTGCATTGGCGCTCATTAGAGGACGCATAATTAAGTCCAGCCAGTGGATGCTATAGGCTGATGATGAAGAAATCTATATATAAAAGAAAGCCGTGTTTATATATACTATTTATAACTCAAGAACGGCTATACCGATTTGGCTGTAAATTGTTGGGGAGGTAAATTAGAACCAGAAGACGGACAAAGGATACTTTTTATCCCGTTCATATTAAAAGTAGGGGTAGGGAAAGGAATAGGGAAGAGTATTTTAGCGTAGGGGTAGAGTAGAGTAAAGCATGGTAGTTGTTGTTGTTTTATCTTTTGATATTGCTTCTTCCATTTCGATATCTTTTTGAATGTTTCTTTAACTTCGATACCCTCTTTGAGACAGGACAACGTCTGTCGGGTTGACTAGTTAATAAAATAATAAACAATGCTGGAGAATGTATCACATACCCCAACTAAAAAGAGCTTGTATTATGGTAGCCACACGACTACATACTACCTAAATACGTTTTTTTTTAAATTACGTACACCCATAGAAAACACCAATATTCAAGACAAATATTTGCAGATCATACATTTCTTTCTCGGTGGGAATCAAAACCGCAACCTTCTACGTCTCAGCAGAACCTTCGCCCGCTGCACCACAGAGACCGTCTAGAAAATATGATAGTCTGTGGTCTAGCCGATCCAGACTCTCAGCGAGAACCCGCAATTAGTGGTGTATAAATACACTAACCTCCTTATTCATAACCAAACATAATTTTATACCCATTCGATAAAGTAAGCTTGTCCAGGGACAGGGACTTGTGTTTACATTTAAATGACAGGTCATTTAAATGTAAACACAAGTTTATACTTTTTATAAAAAATTAAACCGATTTCAAATAAATTACTTCTTACTTCTTGCCCTAAAGAATTTTGAAAATAGGTTCACAATTGACGGAGATATTGGTGATCACAGGGCCAAAATTACAAGTGAGGATGATGTTTTTTTGAGTTTTCCGGGAAAAATACCAATCCTTCGGGAATAAAACTTATATGGGACCACCTGGGAAGTATAATCTTTAAAAAAAAGAATTTTGAAAATCGGTTTACAATAATTGGAGGAGATATCGGTGAACATACATAAAAAAGTCGAAAAAAAAGGTCCCACGAATTGAAAACCTCCTCCTTTTTAAAGTGGGTTAAAAACCAGGTGACATGATATTGTAACGTAACATTTTAGCTATCTGAGATATATAGAATTGTTATGAATAGGACGGCGCCGTAAAAACGCATACTACTGCATAATAATATTATTTTCTATAAAAATATCGTTCATATTCTTTGTATCCTTACAGCTAAACAAAAGCGTGCATGGAGAGGAGCTGCCGTACATCCTGGGTGTTCCACTAGGAGGCGCCAACACTCACTTCCTCACCGACTATACAATACAAGAAAAACTCCTTAGCGAGGTCATGATGCGTCTTTGGACCAACTTTGTAAAAATCGGGTTTGTATTCCGAGACGAGGAAATTTCTTGATAAATTAAAACTTTCGAAAACAACACCTGTCTATAGCTTTCCACTGCTGGACAAGCCTCCCTCCAAGTATTTTATTTGTTTGGGTATCGTAAGGCATAGTTTTTCACACTCATAGACTTTTTTCACCGTCATTGCTCTTATTATTCGGTTTATTAAACCATGTGGAATACCTTTAAGCTACTTAAAATCTCTAACATAAGATAGCCGCTAACTTTTACGAATATAAAGCAACCAATTTATATATAAATAACTATTTATTCATCGGTGCACAAAGTTGAATAGGTTCAATTTGGCGATCGGATGTCACAGTCTATAATGGCCAAAGAACTCTTTGTGCATAGTGAAAGGGTGTCGGCCATTATTTGAACCGTAGGCAGCAGGCACGATGCCAAATTTTGGTGCCGCTGTTTGAACACACTCGCTTATCTTTGTGTATAACCTGATGTAACACCGTCGTTCCTTGATGAAATATTGACTACAAATAATAAATTGGTATGTGTGACACTATAGTTGAGTAGTTGGGTTAGAGGTGACAAGTTTAGGTTTCATTTTAGCAATCGAAGTACCGTAAACCTATTTGCTAACTATTTAGTATAGAAAAGGAAAAAAATTAAATCATTTGAAAGTTTTTGTTGGGGTAATAAGGGTTCTAACCTCCATCTTCAGAACCCAAGCCAACCTCACTGGCACATGGTGCATTTTGCTAACTTAAACGCGGCTCTGGCGGCCGGCTGATTGCGACATAGCGTAGCTTAATACTGACACAGCTAAATCCCCTGGGCGGTGACAAGCATGGGGATCGCAGCATCGCGTTGATTATGGGCATATCCCCTTTCTTACTATGGGAGTCCCAATAAGTCCAGCAGTGATCTAATAAAGGCTGGTATTGCTGTTGTTGATGTTGACGAAAAATATCCCGTTATCACGTGAGCCGCGGGTGGAAGCTAGTTGCTTCATAACTTTCTTAGTTCCTATGTCAGAATTAGTACGATTTTTTTTTTGAAGTGCTCGTGGCTTTGCTTACTTCGGTTTTCTTAGCCGATCACCTTCGTTAAGCAACGATTTAGTGCCATGTAGATCTGAGCACTTCCGTGCTTAGGAAGGCACGTTAAGATGTTGGTCCCGGCTTTTACAGCGGAGGCCTTCGGGCGGCCTAAAAACTCCGACACCAGAGTTAACCACTCATACGAAGAAGAAGATTAGTTTGCAATAGTAACTATTACAAATAATAATGGTAAGTACTCGTGGCGTAGCTTACTTTGGTGGTCTCTGTCCAGTCACTACTTGAATGAGTGACTGTTTTGTATATGCCAAGTTTCATCCAAATCCGTTCAATAGTTTTTAACGCTTTGAGTGCTGAAAACACAAATGTGATTCTGCACCTCCTCCTCCTCCCAGCAGCCAACGTGCTAGTGTTTAACCGACTTTCAGACTCGCGGTGCGAGGTAGGAGGGGTATAGTTGCTATATTATCGTATTTCCTTAGTTGACTCCGACTCCAAAAATAACAGGTAGAGGTATCTAGATCTACCTATGTGGTAAACGCATAGATCGTACGGGATAAATTTATAGAAAAAAAAGTTGATTATTAGTTGTATGAATAAAGAACTATGCAATTATTTTAAACTTTTTAGTTTTGTAGTTTTTGTTTTTGATGTGTGTTTTTTTTTGTGTGTAAGAATCATCCTCAAAACTTAAATATTGGTAGAATTAAAAATACTTCAATTTGAAATCAAAATATACTTATAGTGATATTTATTTCAGGTCTCCGAACACTCAAAGCGTAAACAAGTACTTCACTCTAGACCATAAGCAGTGGAATAAGTACAACGTTGAGTGGCCCGAGTACGACGGTACTAACCAACCATACTTAAGGATAGGTAACTGAATTCTACTTCTCAATCATCATAATCATTAACAACATGGAAGTCCACTGCTGAACCAAAGTCAAAGAGCAAGGCCAAGGAGTAGACAGAATTTAAAAATTACGGATTTCTTTATTTCGAATTATACACGTAGAGAGACCCCGAGCATAGCTCTCTCCATAGCCCGTTGTGCGACTTTGAGTTTGTGTATGACAGAAACTTCTCAATATCTAAGAGTAATTCCTTGAGAGATCTGATTGAGTAGTTTTAACCTCAAAAAAGAGGAGGTTCTCAATTAGGTTGTAGGTTGTGTGTTTGTCCCCACTCAACTCCGTAACAGCGAGCAAAGCGGCGGGTAGAAGCTATTGTTACTTAAAATGCATTTTTACAAATCTAAGATTTATATATAATATCGATGTGAAATTCATTCGTATTCGTAGAGAAAAAAATAATTTCACCAAATTTGTAGGACATTTCATGTAGATACTTAGATACTTTTGTCAGAAGGAATCTTATTGCTTTTCGTACAGATATTCGAGATATTATAGCCAACATTTGAAAAAAGGTACCTTAAAACCCCCCTATTTTCCCTGGTTTTATTAATTTGCTTGTACTTGTATTTTTCAGTCTTTGATATCAGACAAAGGCTTAGGTCCACCTAGAACGCAGAAGGTTGCGGGTTCGTTCCTGCCACGAGGCAAAATATGTTTTGTATGTTCAAAATATTTGTCTCGGTGTGTTCTATTTATACAAAAATTATATAAGTATACCAGAAATGTGGTTCCCATAATACAAGCTCTACTTTGTTTAGGGGTACATGATGCTATGTGATATCGTCCAACATTTTTTCTTTTCAATATTCCCAGATATGCCTCCGTCAATCAGCAGCTTGTACCGTTCGAACTTCACAAGTTTCTGGATCGACGACCTTCCGAAGAAGATGAGCCGATACGTGATCGACCCTCTCTTCGAATACACTCCAACCACCACCCCGAAGCCTAAACCAACACATAGAAACTTAGGTAATTGCACTGTTATACTTTTGTTTGAACAAACTTCAAGGTGTTGAATAACACTTGATTGAGGTGAAACTTTGTTAGTTGGTTTTGTTGTTTCACAGAATAAACGATTCGATTAAATATACAACAAGGGCGGAGATTTAATTTAAATTTCGTTACATTTGCTATATCAATATCAACAACAACGCCAGCCTATTATTGCTTTTATTTTAAATAATTTATAGTAAGCACGTTTGACCGCCATCTCAATCGCCTGTTGGTAGGTGAAGATGCGGTCGACGATTTAGCACGCTTGCCTAGAAAGTACCTATTAACTCTTCGCTTGAAGACCCCCTAAGTCGTAGCGATCAGAAAACACTGACATCGGAAGAGCAATCCATTCCTTAGTTGTCCTAAGGAGAAAAGTTGCAGCAAGGCGCTTCGTGCGGGCAGGAAGGTCAACAGTGTACGGATGACAGAATTCCGTGCGTATTTCAATCCACTGCTGGACATAAGTTTCCCCTAATAAAAAGGAGGATATGCCTATAATCTCTGGGCACAACTCTCGCACCAGCGACGCTGCTGCCTGGTGGCCGTCAGGGGATGTAGCTTTGCCGGTGTTAGGTTGCGCTATGCCGTAATCAGCTGACTAGATTCCCTTTCGTTATTTAGCAGGGTTATACTACGAGCAGCTGTAGATGGCTTGAGTTCCGAAAGTAGCAAGTGAAACCCTTTATACCTCAATTTATATCAACCATTTTAATATTTCATTTTCAGATTCAATCAGAAAGATATGGTCACCGCAAGTGGCCCCTTCACCTCATTACGTGCCAGCAACATTCGGAAGAGTCCGCCCTTATTCCCAACCTGCTCGACCAGATACTGATACAATATACAGACAGATACAGTCAATAAAAACGCCGTCACGACCCATGCCATCGGGTTTAATGGAAAAACCCGCAACGGATGCACCCACCACGAAACCGAAGCCCAATAATATCCCCGTTAAAACTTCCAGTGCAACAGTGACTTTAGTGATATCACTCGGCGTTTTATTTCTCGTTTTTGACGTAGCCATTTGCTCGATACTTTACTTCAAAAAGAGGAAACTTCGATTGCGCGAGCAAACCCTTGAAACTTCTCGACAGTCGCGCGCTGAAATAGGGGAAGTGGATTTAATCGGCCAAAAGAGCAAAGAAGACAAAGGCGCGATACAAACACTCAAAAATGGATGTAGCGTCATTAAGTCCATGAGCTTCAACAAGAAACGAGGCAGCATCAAAAAGATTAAGAAAAAATCTGATACTTGCAAAACGCCGAAATCCGATGACTCAGGAGGTTTTCGAGAAAGATTTCAACTGAGAAGGCATTTGTCTACAAGCACGTTGGATGCTCATACTAAAGTTAGAGATTGGATTACAAATGAAGTCATGCATAGATGCTCTCCGGCAATATTGAGAAAATCTAATTCAGATCTCAATAATGATAAACACTTGAGTATAGTGAAACCATTTACTAGATCGGAAGAACTGCTTTCAGATAACAGACGAACCCATAACGATAATTTGAAAATCGATGATGGAATCAAAAATACTGCTTACAAAACTTTAACCAAGGGGAAAACTTCTGAAAAAACTACTTCTACTTCAGCTCTTGGATCTCATTCTTCTTTAACTAGCAATAAGCATTCATTAAACAGTATTAAGAAAACAAGCAAGTCAAGTGACTCACTTAAAAGCAAAGCTACCGATAGCATCAAGTCTAAGAAAGTATCCGTTGCTATTGATGCTACTCCATCTGCACGTACACGTTCTATTTTACAGCAAGAACCAATAGAAATATCAAAATCATTTGACAGCACCAATGTAGAACATTCCAGTAATATTGCATTACAAAGATCTAAAACGGAAGGAGAAATAGAGATTAAAAATATGCCCCCAGAACAAAAACCAGGTAATGAGGTCAAAACTTTTACTAATGAAGTAAAACTGTCTGTTTCTCAAGAAAAACCTCTTGTCATTTCTCATAAGCATTCAAGGTCTGATCCAGTCACTGACGTAAACTACGAAGAACTTTTCAAAGACAAATTGAATTCCGGCATTCCTGTAATAGACATCTTACCGCCTGTTACATTTAGAAATAACATAAACGTTACTTCACGGGAAGAATGTTTTCTAAATGAACCACTAAGTGCTGAAGAAGCGTTACTTACTATAAGAAGAATGAACTTTCCAAAAGTACTTCCAGACCTGCCTAAAGCGCAAAAGCGGTTGTCACTGCAACCGACCACTTTGCAAACTTTCCGTAACCACTCGTCAAGTGTAGAAAGTCAGTCAGAACGTTCGAAAGTTCCGCCGCAACCTCCGCCTAGGACCACAACTTTAGAACGTCGACTTGCATACAAAAACACCAAACCTTTGTCTTCTTTCGGTACATCAAACGTCAATAAAATATCAGAAGTAGATTCTTCTCAAAACTATGTAAATATAAATTCATTATCACCCGATACAAAAATATGGAATAGGTCGTTTGAGAAATCATTATTACCAAATAGACCGGAACCAACTATAATGACAGCTAGTAAAGAGAAAGAGATCCCAAAAGTTATCATAGCTTCTAGCGAGACACCTGATACTACAATTCTGATTAAATCTCCATCAAGTCAAAGAGAATCATCAAATGTGGCAAGAGTAAGATTACCAGATGATTTTCATGGTGAGAGAACAGGATCAGTGACGTCATTTTCATCATTCTACTCAGATGACGATGAAGATGAAGACGCTGCACTCGACGATTTACTAGAAGATAAATTATTACAAGAGTTAGTTGGTGGTGTTGACTCTCCTACAAACATGGAAGATGAACTCGATTCAAAAGGCCCAGATAATATATTTGAAAAGAAACTAGAAATAATACCAGTAAAAATAAACACTAGGGTTCCATCAAAAAACAATGAAGATTATGTATGTGTGAGTGATTTGCATTTACCAGATATAAGTGGTGTGGAACCTACTGCCCAAATAAAATCAAATTTTAGTTTAAACAAACTACAAAACAGGACTGATAGCATAAACCGACCGCCAGAAAAAGCGATCAAAGTAAAACAAAAGAGAAGCATAAAGCCTTCTATATTGAATAGAAGCACTAAAACGAAAAGTAGTGTAAGCAAAAGTGATAGTAAACTTGAACATTCAAACTCTGGTTCGTCTAATGATACTGAAACTAGTACTGGAACTGTAAAAAAAGTTGAAGTGAAAAAGGACAATTGATTAGTGAATTCGTTGAAAGTTAAACAAAGTGTGATAATGTTAAATAGGAATGAATGCCTTATTCATAGAGGAAAGCGATAAAATTAGATGTAGCAAATAATATGTATTTTATATTATATAGTTTAAAATTATAAACTTAATACGTTTTTCAAACAGAACCAGTCAAAGCAATATTTTAATACTAGTGAGACCAAAGATAAGCCTAAGTGCCATTTATGTAAAAAGAAAGCATTTATAAAAATACATTATACCTTTTAGAAAACCCATTGTATCATTTTATAGCCCTTTTACCAGACCCTCTTCTTTTAAAATTTACATAATACTTAATAATATTGTATTTTTGCTCAAATATGAAAAATAGTTGTATACAAGCATTTAGCTAGTCTAAAGTTTTGCTATTTATATGAAAATGTGTAAAGTGCATTTATTTTATAGAATTAACACTTTTAGAGTAGTCGCTGCCTTTAAAAGTCTAAAGGGACAACTTAGTAAATCCCCGTCCTAACTAGACCCAGTTAGATTATTAGCATGGTAGCGGTGTACAGAAAACTAGATTTTCATTTTAGTATGACGTAAAACTATTTGAACATACAAAACCAACATTTAACATAATATAGCACCAGTAGGTATTTGTGAGAATCAATGAATCATGCTTTTTTCCCTCCATAATTGCGACTTAAAAAAACAGTACTAAAAAATAAATTTGCATTCAATCGGGACTTGATTTAGTGAGATAACGGAGATATTTAAAATTGCACAGAAAACTAGATTTTCGTTTTAATAGGACGAAAAACTATTTGAGTATAGTAAACTTTAGCACCAGTATTTATGAGAATGAATATTCATTTATTTTTCCCTCTTTATTTGCGAGTTAAAAAAACAGTACTTAAAATTAAATTTGCATACAATCGGGACTTGATTTAGTGAGATAACAAAGATATTAAAAATTACTAAGAAAAAAACAAAGACAAAAGGTTTTATTGAAACAAAATGGCCAAACTTTGAGGAAGTAAACTCCTGCATAAGATTAAAAAGAGCAATTGAAACTCCAAAAGTGAGATTAACAGAAGTCCTATCATAAACTGGGCGAATGAAGCGATCTTTCTTAGCATCTCAAATCTCTTATTGTCTTTTGAAACATTACTTCTAAAGTGTCTTGCTCGTTCTTCGAAGACGCCGTATGGTGCAAGTCAGAAGAGATTATCACCCTATGTATTTTTGTACGCCTAAAAATGTGTTGCGAATTTTTATGATGATCAGAGGAGTAGTAGGGCGATAAAGCGTAACAAACCAACACACTTTCACATTCATAATTACTTATGAATAAGCGGCTGGAAGAAGCTGGATGCGTCGAGCTGAGAACAAGGTGAAATGGGGCATTAGGCCTATGTTGTATGACGTCCCAGCAATGGACTGTTAATAGGCTGATGATGGTGATGATGATGTTGATGATTATGATGATGATGTATGTATTAGAATGACGTTACGAGACGGAAAAAAAAATTAAGGTGCGCTGCTGGATTTGGCAGAGATTGTGGGCGAAAATTTTGTAGCTTTTAAATTTGTTTATTTAAATTATACATATTGAATTATCAGTTCATATAAAAAATAGCAACTTTGTGCTCATTATGACAGTGCACTAAAATACTGTGATTTAAAAAACAAATCAGTCCATGAAGCAAAATGCATGATAAATAAGGGGTTACAAACTCTCTCATACGACAATACAGCACACATTTTAAGTGGGTTGTATATATAATTTATATAAAATAACATTAAAATTTAACGCAATATTTTATCTTGGTAGAAATATTGCGTTAAATTTTTCCTGCATAATGGCTGTAATCTGGATAGCATATAATTTATAAACCATTGTAATTTTGGTGCGACCGAGCACCTATAATCATTTCTGGTCAATCTAATGCAATGGTCTTCACGAAACAGGCTTGCCTAGTGTGAAGGCCGCCGCAATATTTAATTAGGTGTAAGTGTGATCAGCAATAAGATACAACCGCAATCCTCGAAGTCGATCATACCTTACAATGCATGTCATACTCACAATAATATTGCAATCAGTAACTAAACTAGGTACTTACTCTGCGCTATTGTTAAGTAATCCATGTATTTTCTATGCTCAAAATTTCGAGATAATTGTACCAACATGCTTTTAGTTTTTTGCAGCAAATAAATATTTTCCCATTCCTTATTTTATTTAGATGGAACCTATTCGAGAAATTCTGAGCTTAACTCTATGATCGTGTTCCAGACTTTATAGTCGTTAGGTCATAATACAAAATTAAAAAGGATGAGGACATCCAAATTAATTAACTCAGAATTGTAACCCTGACCAGTCATGAAAGTTCCAACTTCCAAGAGCTGGTTTCAACATCACTCGCTCTATGCTTTTCATCGAAGTTTACCTTTCAGTGACATCCTTTATCAAGCTGCGACTTTATAATTGTTATTCTAGTTATTTTCATTTGGTAGCTCTATCATGATGCTCGGGACTTCATGAATTCAAAACTTGGACAATTATAAGGTTTAAAGGCTCACAGCGGAAGGATTTGATGCTAAAATTATTAGCGAGTTTGAGATAATACTTAGAATTGGCAGAACAACGTGTTCCTAATTTACCCTTAATTGTTTAAAAAATATTTATGTTACATCTTGCTATAATTGATTTGAATAAAATAAGAAAAAATTGTGAGTCTACTCCAAATAGCAAAACTTTTTTGTGTACAACATGTAACATTTCACATAATTATAAAACTTAACCATATTATAAGAACGAGTAATAATAATGTGACATATAAAAATGGTCAAGATAGGCTAAAGAATAGGCATCAGATTGGGTGAAAAACACAGACAACATTGAGTACAATACGAGTGTTGTAGTAACAACTCATGGATGGTAATGGAAGGAGAAAGCACTGATCCTAATGCCACAGAGCGTAGAATAAGAATCTTTCCTGCCACATACGTGCAAGTTGTGGAACGAGCTCCCTCTCGCGGTTTTCCCTCAGAGCTACAACATAGGGTCCTTCAAAAGGCAAGTATTCCATTTCCTCAAGGGCCGTCAGCGCATCAGTATCGCCTCTGATGATGCAGCAAATATTCAGCAGGTGTACAGGGCAGTGACTACTTCCCTTTAGGTGTCCCGTCTGTTCGTCTGCCAATTTTGCCGTAAAAAAAGTAATAACGGTAATACTAAAACTTAGAATCAATTCAATGAACTAGGTGTACAGAGATGTGGAAATCATTGAAACCATCTCATTTGCGGAGATAATTAAAAACGGCCCGACACGTCCGGAGGGAGTTGTAAAACACTTTTGTTCTCCACACTGCTGAATGTTCCACAATGTTCTGTTCCAACTGTTTCCACGAATTGCTTATTCCGTGAATGTGTCGAAACTTAATTGTGTTTACTTTTTTGTGTGTGCTTTCTTTAAACGTAAATGTGACTCTGTGGGCTTGTTGTTTGTTTTAACGTTGAAAATGGTTATGTTTTCCTGATTGAGTATAGTGCCCCAATTTATGAAAAAGTTAACATTTACCTGTAGTTTCGCAGAGATGAGAGGTTCACTGATAAGCCATTTATGTAAAAATGTGCGAAGCTCGGTCAATAACTTTTAGAGATTTTTCAAAATATGTCAAAATTGCAAAATTTTTGGTTGACTTGGATCGATAATATCTCATTAACTTTTTTTTGAGCTTCCTATTCAAGAAACGGAAAATGGTATCTCTGGATTGAATAAAGCTACAGTTTGAGCCATCATAGGAGGCGCGTGAACAAAAACTGTAGGCGGCAGAGAGGCCAGTCTGCGCTCCGCTCACTTTATCGTCAGTACAATAAAATAAAATTTTATCGTGTTATTTATTTCTAAATTACATTTTCAATGTCTTTGATAGTTGCGCGTAGTGTGAGATCTTATCCATGGCTTTTTATATAGTTTTCTATCTGCTGTAAATGTAAATCTGGTCAATTCGTGCATTGGTCAAGTTAAATTTGGTCCAGGCCTGGGTGTTTTCTGAGTATAATATGTATGTATTTACAAATTACTTATTATATTATTTATATTTTGTAAATACAATATACAAATACAATATACAATAAACAAATGACTATATATTACCTACTTATATATATAAGTAGGTAATATATAGTCATTTGTTTCCCTTATTACTAGCTTTGCTTAGTGTCGGGGTACATGATGCTGTGTGATCGTTACCAGGATCATTATTATTGGATTATATTAAATAACGGTAAATATTAGTATTTATTAGTAATATCTAACAATATCCTAATGACTCACTAGCTTTTATTATCAAATTTCAGCCCTTAAAGTTGCAAAATAAATATTTAACGATTAAATAGGAAAAAATGTATTGGAGCAAAAACAATTTATTAGAATTAACACAGTAGGTTTAACATTATCTTAAAATATAATTTTAAGGATAAACTTCGTTAAATTAATTACACTACTTACGTTTCGACGAATTACGAAGGAATTATGGTCAGAATGAGAACACTTCTCTCAGAAGAGTCAGAAAAAGAAGAATGAAATAAACACAAGAAGAGAAAGGCCGCAAAGTCCAACAAAACTGATACAAAATAGCAACCAATAAAGTGGAACTTGAAAGTAGTTCAAACATTCGTCGGAGTTTACTTTAATCGTTTCATATTTTTGCAAAACAACGGCATTTGAACAGTTCCCATGCGGTTCGCAGAGTGCTTTTAAAGAAGGCGATTATTTTTAACAACTATGGCAAATATAAAGATTCATAAAGCTCAAGGCCCAAAAATAACAACATATGAGGCAGAATACCAATAAACTTACGTACAGTATAAAGTAAGACGTGTTTTATTCATGTTTTGCCTACATGGCCACTGTCGGGCAGCAGCGTCGGCGGTGTGAGAAGTTGTGCCCTGCGATCCCCAACCCAGCGGGATTATGGGTATATCCTCTTTTCTGTGTTCTGTGTCTTTTCTGTGTGATAGTCCAGCATTATTTATTTATTTTATTATGGAAATCCTATGTCCAGCAGTGGACTAATATAGGCTGGTGTTATGTGTAGTGTGTGTGGTGATGCCTACTTATATTCTACAAGCAAATGTTTGTAAAATGTGACATATGAAACTTTTGTCCATCCTTCACAACAAAACTATATTTATTTATTTATTTATTTTATTGAGTTACACCAACAAAGTAAACACTAACATAATTAATTAGGAACTACGTACAATATACACTGTGCATAATGATACCTCAATTATAGGTGCAAACTGCATGCAAAATTTGACGTTTGAACATAATAAAAATAATAATTATTAAGTAGGATTATAAAATTAAAGCTTTACAATATAAAGGTTTAATTATTAAGTGTTAACAAACAATAAATTGTATCATATAAATTAAATTTAAAATATGTATGACTAATAAAATTTTAGAGTAAATATATTGTAGATTTTAAATTATTATATAAAACACAATGAATAATTATAGTGAGTGAATCAATTTTAAGTTACTTTAAACATATAAATACTGTTTGAAAAAACATCAATTTCTTGACACTCTTTGAGTGAGCTGCTGTTGTAAATAGCATTGTAGCTTTTAAAAATTCTATTTAATGGGGATTAATGACCAAGGTTCGAACGAGCGGTTTTTCTGACAAACGGAGTATATTTTTTTGTTCTTGGCAAACACCTTGGAACACTTAAGTTCACTCGAGACAGAAGGTGTGTATAACTGATTGAATTGGAATTTTGCACACATGTAGATCTAGACCTGGAATAACTTTAAGATTACTTTTAATCCGGGTTTCACTAACATATAACAGTCACTATATCGGCCTTGCTTCACCTGTATGACCACAAACTCACCTACTGCCAGTGATGCTTTGGCCTATGATGGAACACGAAGGAAGACTTACAGTTAACATTCTGCCATAATAATAATATAATAGTTTAAAAAAACTAAAAAAACACGCTTGCATGCGTAGTTCGCGCACTAGCTGTGTCTCTCTTACTCGCATGCAAAGGATGCGGAAAGAAATTAATTAATCCTGGCGAATCTAATTAGGATAATCGGATATTTTTATCGGATTATTGCATTGTCATCGATCTTTGACAGGTGTGCAAAGTTTGAATCAAATCTGATCGTTCAAAGTAGGGCAAAATCGAGCTCAAAGGAGTCGGTTACATACATACATACAGGTGAAACTAATAAAAGCGTGTTAAAAATACAGACTTTAAACCGAGTAGCTATTACTTAAAAAAAGTCGGAACATATAAAAACCTTTTTATATACCACGCTCATATTCCTAAGAATTTATAGTTTCAAGATATTGTGTGCAAGCGCCAAAACAAAGGATAAACTCTAGTTAAAACATTTTCATAGAAATCCTAAACTCCATAGTGGCTATAATTCTTCCGAGGCATTATTATGTGGCCATTTTAAATTTTAATAAGCTTTACGAACCTGATATTTTAGACTTGAGGCGGCAAACTGCAATATTGTGGGGGAATATTTTACGTACTGTGTTTAAGAAGTGCTGTCTGTTTTTAGAATTTATGCGGCTTGAATTCAGTCGTGCTGGCTTGTCGGTGGAATTTATGCTTTGAGATCTTTTGGACTTCGTTATTTTTGAGATATACAAGTAAATATTTTATACTAAAAACTTCAAATATCTACTCTTTTTATTGGAATTCTAAGATGGTACTATCACATGGCCCATATGATGTTAAGTGGTAACCATTACCTATTTCAAAGCATTGCATCGTAGGTCACAATTTTTTGGGACGTGCTCTACAATTCAACGCCCTGTGTCCATCAACTTGAGACATGAATATGAGAAAAAGCCTCTTGTGTCTGTAATTTCTCCGGCACTCCGACCCATTACGCATAAAAATACACTTATACTACTTATTTGAAAACTTACTCGTATAGTAGTGTAGTGAGAGCCGAGGTGACCTAGTGGGAGGTACCCCGACGTAAGATCTGGAGGTCGTGGGTTCGAATGGATTTTTCGTTCCGATTTTTTTTTAAGCTATTGCATAGCTTCTATCGATGGCCTTGAGCGCGGGGACCGAATCCAGAAATTCCGTAACGAAAACAAACCTCACTCTCCCCACTCCGGCGGGCACGGAGGTGTGGCTTGAAGGCCGTGCATTGTCTAACGTCGTTTCTTTTCGGCAGTCTTCGACACGGTGTTTGTGTGCGTGCAACTAGACGTATTGTGCGACTCTACGAAGCTCGTTTATTTAATAAAAGAAAAAAAATTGTTTTCTTATCGGTCACCACGCTCAAAAAGTGTAACTTGAATTAATATCAAAGAAAAAGAAATACTGCATAAATAAAATAAATAAATAATTATAATTGCATAAGTTGATACAAAATGCTATGCAATAGCTTTACCGCGGCAGTCCCCGAGTGCCACACGTCTTTTTTTTTTACCACGAGCTCGAAACGGTGAAGGAAAATATTTTGAAGAAACCGGCATGCCCTTGAATTAAGAAGTTCGAAAGGTATGTGCTAGGTTAGTGTTCCAGTAAAAAGCGGCGATGGGCTTGCAACCTGTCACGTGGAATGCTAGCTGCTTGCAAAAAGTGGGCATGTATCGGATTTAATGTTTGGACTTGCCTCTGACTACCCGCTTTAAGGTATCCTCAATAGATTTGCGTACTGAGCAAGATCTGAAGATATCCATAATGGGGAAAAACTCGTGTAGATGTTTGTTTGTTTTTTGTTTTTTTACTCGTATTTACGTACCTACACAGAAACTATACAACTCAGAAATAGAGTTAGTCTCAATGGCTATTGTTCTGTTGTCTTCATCATCAGTTCCACTTGATTCATAAATGGTGCTTTCTGAGAGCAATGCACTATGAGTTACTATAAAATATACCCAAATTGCTAAAGAATATGAAGCATATGAAGAGTTCTCTCGATTTCTCCAAGATCTCGTCATCTTGACCTGAGGGCCTAGTACGAGTTGCACAATTCAAAAACTTGTATAGTGTAGGTACAACATCGAGCTCAATTTTAATGTTATAATGGCCTCTGTGGCGCAGTGGGCGAAGGTCCGCCTGAGACGCAGAAGGTTGGGGGTTCGATTCCTGCTGCGGGACAAATGTTTGCATGTTCTGTAGATATTTGTCTCGGGTCTGGGTGTTTTCTATGTATAATAAGTATGTATTTAAAAAAAAATTGTAGTATATATATCAATCATATGGTTCCCATAATACAAGCTCTGCTTAGTTTGGGGCTACATGATGCTGTGTGATTACGTCCCGCATTATTTATTTAATATACGTTTTTTGGAAATTACGCAACTGGTTTTAACTGATTGAACAACGTAGGAAATGTACTCTTCTTGCAGATTTCAATAATTATCCCTCAGAACGGTGAGGTAATTAACGAAAAAAGGTTCTTCAAAATTGAGCTCGATATAGTTTCAATTGTTTTCGAATTGTGCAACTCGTACTAGGCCCTCTGCGAACAATGGGACAATGGGAAAGTATGCTCGTATATCCTTTTGTATGTTATTTTGTGTGTGGTGTTATCATCTGCTGGTTGTCCTTAAAAATAAAATAGGTACATAACATTTCGGCGAAACGTAATAAGCTGAAGTTTTTCACATTTGTAGTCCTAGTCTACCACCACACCAGCACCACTAAAGTGAAGTCGGGTGAGGAACCCTGTTTAATATAAAGTTTTCTATTTTATTTTCATACTGAGAATAGTTATAAATAATTTCGCAGATCCGAGGTCAAACTAAAATGGTCATTAGTGTTTTATTACCTAGCAAACTTATCTCATAAAAAACTTTTTAGACCCCCGTTTGCCGTGCAATCAAGGGTAACTTCTTGTAAGTGGATGCACCAAGTTGAAACTCAATCTTGTTTACTTGAAAAGTTTCGTTCCGTGTAAATAACTAAAACTATATACGATGCAGTAAATCTTGCACTGTATAAGAAAGGCAATAAATGAAAATAATTTTAGTTGCAAGCAACAGGGCTCATAATAGGTCCTTACCTATGAAATTCGCGCTTTGTATGGAGAATTTCGAGAAAATTGATTTCTCAATAAATACATTTTTGAAGGAAAGAAAGAAAGAAAGATAGAAACGAATTTAAGACGACTAGTAGGGTCAAACCTCCCTCTCGCTCGCACTATTCAACATTTTTGAAGATATAAAATCACTGAATGTAATTATGCAAAATAGCAAACCTTCACGGGCTAGAAAATAACAATACAAAGGTTCAGCAATAATCTCATTTTGATTCTTTCACGTTTTCTTAACAAAAAACTGGTACCAATGTGATGAATTTTGGTGCCAATTTTTTTGTAGGAAAACGTGTTGGGTTCAAAATGATATTCTTACTGAACCTTTGTATTGTTATTTTCTAGGCCGTGAAGGTTTGCTATTTTGCATTACTACATTCAGTGATTTTATATCTTGAAAAATGTTGAATAGTGCGAGCGAGAGGGAGGTTTGACCCTACTAGTCGCCTTAAGCAGTGAAAACGATGACACATGAAATGATTTTTTTTAGTTTAATTTTTTGGGGATGATCATCCCCAAAAATAGTATTTATTGAATTTTAAATCTTTGCAATAAAGTTACGTTCAGAATCTATCTTTGTATATGAAAGTTGAATTAAAAAAAAATTGTACAAAAAGAATAGATTGAAAAACGCCAATTTCATAGGTAAGGACCAAAATTTTTCTAATGTATAAATACAGAGTTTGGGAACCTACGGCATGTCTGTCATAGCAGCGTCGCTCGCCTGTGTCCTTCGCATCAAGGATGCATTCTTCCACATTCTAGCGTAAAAGAAATCCATGTGCTTCCCAGAATATACCGGAGGCGCTGCAGTAGCAACATTTAGCATTGCAGAAATAGATTTCCAAAAATTCAACCCCTAAAGGGGTGCAGAGAGGTTATTATTCCACGCAGACGAAGACACAGGGCCGCCTAGGTACCAACGTAGTCATAAGTGTATAATTAAAAAATATATATTTTTGGATATTCAAACAGAATTTATTTTTTTTAAATCAAAAATTACAACCTAAAAACTGATTTACAAAAGATGAGCAAAAATGGAAACGCGAAACAAAATCAACTGGCAGCAAAACGACTCTAGGCACGCAAAATAATGTCAGAGATATGTTTCCTCGATGGTGGTACGCAGCAGAATGAGGGCGGCCGCGTGGTCGGGCCGCTTTTTATACACCTCAACATCGGGTGATGTTTTTCTCCTCAACACGGCCTCTCCTGACAGGAGGCCGTCCTCGGGCTCCTCTAACTCTGAAGGTCGGTTTCCAGCAATGGCATGGAGGCTAGCAGTCCTGGCTGGTCTTCTGCCAGGGCACAGGCTCGTGTCCCGGTAGGCACCTGCACACCAGATGTGCCAGGCTGCGGCTCGTCAATCGCAGACGGGCTCAAGGGTCCAGCCGGCAGCTCACCAACCCCCATGGGAGGGTCTTCAGCAGCGGCGGCGGGAGTAGACTCCTCACCTTCATCATCAGTGTCTGCATCTAAACACAACACAGGAGCAACTACACGTATAAGTATGCGAGCATACATGTACATGTAGGTTAGAAAGTACTTAAAAATTGCAACTGGGTAAATATTTAGGCACAGTAAACCGTTGAATAAGAAGCACAGCGAGTAGTACGTCATATCCAACAGCGCAAACGATGTGTTTACTGAGATATAGGCACGACGTTGGCAGTGTCTCAGTAAACTGGATAAGAAGCCCGACGTTAGCTATATCCACAGCACGAGTGACACGTTGTTGGCTGTTGGATAAAAAGTACGACGCGCACGCCACATCCAACAGCGCAAATTATGTGTTTGCTGAGATATAGGCCCGACGTTAGCAGTGTCTCAGCAAACTGGATAAGAAGCTCGACGTTGGCTGTATCCACTCAAGCCGTTGGATAAAAGCACGACGCGCCACACGCTATATACAACGGCGCAAATGATCAGCTTACTGAGACATAGGCACGACGTTGACAGTGTCTCAGCAAGCCGTGTCTCAGTGAGCCGTTGGACGAAAAGCACGTCGCGCGACATGCTACATCCACCAGCGCAAATTATGTGTTTACTGAGATATAGGCCCGACGTTAGCAGTGTCTCAGTAAACTGGATAAGAAGCTCGACGTTGGCTGTATCCACTCAAACCGTTGGATAAAAAGCACGACGCGTCACACGCTATGTCCAACGGCGCATATGATCAGCTTACTGAGATATAGGCACGACGTTGGCAGTGTCTCAGTCAGCCGTATCTTAGTACACCGTTGGACGAGCAGCGCGACTCGCAGCACGCTATATCCAACAGTGCATTATGTGCTTACTGAGATATAGGCCCGACGTTAGCAGTGTCTCAGTAAACTGGATAAGAAGCCCGACGTTAGCTATATCCACCCGACCGCACTCACCACGGAAGAAAGCAGCACAGACTTCAGGAGTCTACTCTCCACGCCATGGGATTATGTACTCCGCCGCCGCTTGCGTCGACTTCCCGTACGACCCAGCCAGGAGCTGCAGCTCGTACCGCCCGTGGGGTAGCGCCTTCATGACGCGATACGGCCCACGCATGCCAGAGTCGAGCTTGCCAGTTGATTGCGCCTGCTTCCTGACAAAAACAAATGAATTTAATTCAAATGATCGTGGTGATTTTCTACTCCGGTTGACATAGGTATCTTGATTTAATTGATTCTGCCGAAGTCGTTCTGAGGTTCTCTGCCTACTCATCTCGCGTAACACCTCTCTATTGGGACTCGAACCTTCAAGAGCTACGTCTCGCACTAGACTTCGAATAAGAGGCGTCGCGGCGTCAATACCTAACAAGAGGTTGAGTGCAGAGTATTGGGTCGTTCTGTGCTTGGGACCAACTGCAACTTCCACATAACCCTCGGCCACTGTTCCTGACGATAATTACACTCTATGCGGATCATGTTGAGAACCGTACGGCAATAACGCTCAACCTGTCCGTTTGACTGGTGCATCTCCGGCGTTATTAGATGAACATCACAGCCCATGTTTTTAACCCAACTAAGGAACTCAGCGCTTTGGAACATACGTCCTCTGTCTCCCACAATTAATTTAGGTGTCCCAAATAAGGAAATAGCATTAGTGACATGACGTACCAGTTCACTGGCGTCTTGGCGGTACATTGGATAAAGCAAGCAAAACTTGCTAAAGGCGTCAACAACTATCAAGACATGGCGATAGCCATCTGATTCGACTAGGGGACCTAACGTATCCATGTGAATAGTCTCAAAAGGGACATCAGGTTTTTCCCATGAGTGAATGGGCTGAAGTGGGGCACGTGCAACTTTCTTGTGGGACAAACACACTAAGCAGTGTTCGATATATTTTCGAGCAAATCCCCTTACCCCTGGGAACCAGAAGTGCTTTAAAATGAGGTCAACAGTTTTGTCAACAATGGGATGTTCGTGGTCATCATGGAAGATACGAAGGAGGCTAAGTCTATGACCTTTTGGTATGAAACATAACAGTCGTGGGGACTCACCAGTAGGTGCATATTTTGCGTATAGGAGGTCGTTTTTAACGACGTAACGGTTAGCGTCCAACTGCCCATCACCTAGCTTTTGCATCAAGGTCTGCGTCTCCTCGTCGGAAGCCTGAGCAATCTGTGCCCAGTTCAGTGGTTTCTGAACTGTGCACACATTGACAGGATTTCTACTGAGATAGTCGGCATGAGCCAACAGCGTACCCTTACGATAATCCAGGTCAAAATCAAAATCCTGTAGGTATACCCACCACCGAGCCACTCGAGGAAGCAAATCTTTTTTGCGTTGCGTTAGTTTCAAAGCATTACAGTCAGTAACTACGGTGAAGTGTACACCCACAAGATAATGCCTAAAGTGCTCTAGCGCTCTAACTACCGCGAGGGTTTCGAGCTCATATGAGTGGTACTTATTCTCCGCGCCATGTGTTAGCTTAGAGAAATAAGCGACCACCCGCTTGTGACCACCCTCGTGTACCTGGAACAAGACGGCTCCGTAGCCGACTGAACTTGCATCTGTGTGCACTTCAATCGGCAACGAAGGGTCATAGATTGCAAGGACAGGTTCACTCGTGAGACATTCGATAATATCCTCACGAGCGGCCTGTTGTTCTGTGCCCCAGTTAAATTCTACACCTTTCCTCGTTAAGGCCGCAATACACGCGGTTTTCTGGGCGAAGCCAGGTATATACCTTCGAAAGTAACTGGCTAAGCCCATGAATTGTCGAACTTGTTTGACATTTTTTGGTTGTGCAGTTTCAGTTAAAGCCCTAACCTTATCATGACTTGGACGAACTTGGCCTCGACTAATGTGGCGTCCAAGGTACTCAATTTCCGTAGTAAGGAAAGAGCATTTCTTCAGGTTTATGGAAAATCCAGCCTTTGTTAGGATAGAAAGTACCTCGCGTAGAAGCTCTAACCCCCTTTCTACAGTCTTCGAAAGTATAAGAACGTCATCTATATAGACCAAGACTTCACCAGACTCTATAAAATCACGTAGGGTGTTTGTAATTATTCGTTGGTACACAACTGGCGCGTTGGCTAATCCATATGGGATTTTTTTATAATGGAAATGTCCCTCAGAAGTCACAAAAGCTGTGAGATGAACAAAGTCAGGGTCAAGAGGAATCTGGTGAAATCCTGTCGCCATATCTAAACTTGTGAAAAAGTTATATTGCCCTAACCGATCTATGTGATCGTCTATCCGCGGGAGTGGAAAACGGCATTTGACAGTCAACTCATTTAATTTTCGGTAGTCTACACACATTCTGTCCGAGCCATCCTTTTTTTTTTACGAGAAGGATGGGACTCGCATACTCAGAGTCCGACTCTTCTATGATCCCCTTGTCGAGCAAATCTTTAATAATGTCGCGAACACGTAGCGTTTCCGCGTGAGAAAGACGGTATGGTCGGTAGTTAACCAGAGTGCTACTGTTCAATTTGATAGACATACTACCCGTATTAACCGTAGATGTGGCGGTACCCGAAATAAAATGGTCAGAAAATTCGTCAACAATCACTAACAATCGCTCCAACTGATCACCCATCAGTGGCGTTTTAATAGGAATTTTCGATTCATCCTGAACAGCCATCACCTCGTCAGTCTGGACTACCTCCCGAGTTATTTTTTGGGAATCCCGTGTGCGAACATACCGAACGCCCTCCCTATTTAGTACATCGGTACCCACAATAACCGGCGTGTTCATAAATTCAGAGCCGACAATAAAAAGATCAACCTCCAAAGTTAGCCCGTCAAATTCAATTGGTAACGTCATGCAGGACGTACTTTCAATTTCTTGACTCCCCAACCCTTTAAGTACCCGAAACGCTGGTTTTATTGGGGCGCAAGCAAAATGTTTTACCAGCGATGAGGAAATGAGAGAGATGGTGGAACCACTGTCGATCAATACGTCTGTCGGTATACCCTGCACTACAGCTACTACGATATCGTTATTACGGATAGTTTCACCTTCGCGGCAAAAATTGACGTTATCTTTATTACGCGATTCTGCTTTCTGTTTAGCGAAACATGTATCTACGTTGTGACCAGGCTTTTTACAGTACGAACAAGGTTCGATTTTTGTAGGCACGAATTCGGGTCTACTACCCGCAGTGTTAGTGTTATTCGAAGAACCTACTTCTGAACCAGTCTTCATTTTTTTGTTACAACAAGACTGTTTATGTCCTGACTGCCCACAAATAAAGCATTTACCGTCTTGAAACCTGCGCTTTCTAAACAAAGTCATGTCAGTATTACTTTTAGTAGACGAATCTTGTTTACGTGAAGTTTTCGAAGAATCAGCCTTTACGTAAATAGCAAAAAACTCAACTAAATCGTTTGGTAAAAGTTTGGCATTTGTGGCAGACGCGCGTGTTAGGTTCTTGGTATTTTATACTCGTATTTTAATTTATTATAACATTTATAGTGGTTATTCTTTAAATAATTGTAAATTTACTCTGTTTTTAAATAACTATTTTATTTAATTGGCACATTTTTGTGAGAAATGCTGGCAACACTGACGATGGTTTGATGAAAAAAAAGATGGCGCGAGCACGGCGAAACGAACGAGGGGTTCGTTAGCGCGCCGGGCACGCCACCGCGGGACTTTGCTCCGAACCGTCGACAGTGTTGGTCGCATGCCAAGCGCCGCTAGTCTAAATAAGAAAAACCACGTGGTTGTTGTACAAGAAATAAAGTGGATAATATCAAGGAGAACGAGAGAGTTTTATTACACGCGTATTTGAGGATCAGTTATCCCGCGAATAATTATCGCCACAATTAGTTCATCACTAAGCCCCCGTACTATGCGCAAACGAAGTAATGATCGTCGAACATAATCAGCGTACGTGGGGTAATTATCAGAATTTGTGTTCATAACCTCGAAAAGAATATTCGCGATATCAGGTGTTTTCGGGAAAAGAGGCTTGAACTCATCCTTAAAATTACTCCACGAACGGTCATTAGTTACCCACTCACTAAGCCAGGTACGAGCGTCACCTTTCAGACAGTTGCCTACCCGCGAGAGACATTCGTGATTGCTCCAATCATTAAGTGTACGCGCACGATCTACCTCGTCACACCAATCGTCGATATTATGTAGACTGGGGTCAAAGTCAGAAACATAGTAAGCTTGGTTAGATCTCACCGATTTTCCAATTGAGTGAATCGCATCTACTATGCGGTCCGTTTCCGTAAAACAGTTAGCCGTCGATGACGCGATCGCTCCACCAGCAGCATGACCTAGCTCGGAAGTTGCCCCCTCGCCACGGGTCTCGCTAGGCGGTGGCGGTGTGGCAGCACGCAGCCGGTGAGGCGTCCTCAGCGGCAATGGCGTGGCGCCTTTCGAGACAGGCGGCCGGTGAGGCGCCCTCGGCGGCAACGCCAGCAGTGGCGTGGCGCGCGTCGAGGCAGGCAACGAGAGTACCTGTAGGGGTGAACAATTCCGACGCCGCGATGGCGGCGATGTCGGACGAGGACTGCGTGGTATCGGCGGTGTACAACGCTCACGTGACCGTGCTGGCCGCGCAGCTGACCGATCTTCTAACGCAGTTAACCTCTCCAACATCGCCTCCATCGTGCGCCTAAGCCCACCATCTGGAGTACGCTCTCTATACCTGCTGCGTCGTCGCTCTCGACTGTTCGATTGTCGTGTGCGGCGACGCTCGCGGTCTGACATTCCTTTACCAGTGCAGATGGCCAAAATACAGTAAGCAAAGATTAAATCACGTGGAGTACGTAGATCTGATCCCACTTCTGATTTTGGATATTCAAACAGAATTTATTTTTTTAAAAACAAAAATTACAACCTAAAACCTGATTTACAAAAGATGAGCAAAAATGGAAACGCGAAACAAAATCAACTGGCAGCAAAACGACTCTAGGCACGCAAAATAATGTCAGAGAGATGTTTCCTCGATGGTGGTACGCAGCAGAATGCGAGCGGCCGCGTGGTCGGGCCGCTTTTTATACACCTCAACATCGGGTGATGTTTTTCTCCTCAACAATATTTTTAATGCTGTCCGTTGTGGTTAATGTTGATGATGATAATGATAATTGTAACTAAAAACTGACGACAAGAATACAAAACCTGCTGAAGCTAGAAAGCTTTCAGATCAAATTTGACAGTTTAACTGTCCAAAAATAAAAAATGAAGTTAATTTTTTATTTTTGGACAGTTAAAATGAAGTTAATTTTTTATTTTTGGACAGTTAAAATGAAGTTAATTTTTTTATTTTTGGACAGTTAAAATGTCAAATTTTATCTAAAAGCTTTCTAGCTTCAGGAGGCTTTGTATTCTTGTCGTCAGTGATGGCCTAAGGCTGCCTGAAGGCCTCCAAGCCGGAAACAACACAAAGTCATCTAAAGCTAGAAAGCACTCAGATCAAATTTGCCAATTTTGACTGCTCAAATGAAATTCATCTTCTTTTAGTTACAATAATCATCAACATCATGAACCGCATGGCTTTAATCAAACGAATAAGAAAACATCCTCGAGGGAAATAGTGGCTTTTAAAGCAAAGTTCGCACTCCACTATGGATTCCATTTGTCCCGTCAACAATTAAAGCAGAAAAAGCTGCTACTGCCGCCTGGGGTGCGATACGGTAAACAAAATGGAGCGATTCGGAATATCGACGGAATCTTCACTTCAGCTGGTTCACTTTTCCTAGGACGGCAAAGAGTAGGTGATAGGAAAGTCAAGGTGCCACAATTTTTTTCTAGAAATATATTAAAGTAACTAGCTTCCGCCCGCGGCTTCGCTTACGTGGTACCCAGATAAAAAGTAACCTATGTGTCAATCCAGGTCACAATCTATGTACCTTTATTCTGATTTTCATTTAAATCCGTTTAGCCGTTACTGAGTTGGGTAGGAACAAATTACTCAGACACACACAAACATTTTCACATTTGTGTTGTTAATTATGAAAATGAATGTTGATAATTATGAAAATATATATTTTTGGAGTATTTCACTTCTTTTTAATTAATTAAAACATTTAGGTTTTTCCAAGAAACAGCAGTTAATGACTAATTATTATACTTTTTTTTTTTTGAACAAGTTTGATGTGCGGCCCTGCGTAAGAAACTACCTATTGAATCTTCATGCATAACAAATGCCGTTTGTGCTATAACAATGCTATACACTATCATAAAACATTATATAGCCCCAAAATTGCAATTGAGCAAAACTTGTAACTATACGTGATAAGTATATCATGATGCATGTCATAGTGGTATGATTTTACAAAAAATGTGTATTAGTAATGATTTAAACACAGTTTTTGTTAACATACCTAGCATAAATATATAAAGAAACCTTGGCAGATCCCAAACATTTCTCTCGCAGCGGTAATTGAACCTGCAACCTTATGCGTCTCAGGTGGGCATTCACACACTGCGCCACAGAGTTACCCAGCTATACCCACTTCAGCTGTGGCTCCACAAAAGCTGAACGGTACGAGTTGTCGAGCTAAACCGTTTCGTTGTGAGAGCGTTTGCATTCGCAGTTTTGTTTTGCAAATCAGCTGTTGAAAAAAAGCGAATATGTTTACGGGCAAGCCAATAAAGTTGGAAGCCCAAGGATTGAGGGTTGTTTGGAATGTGGCCCGATAGGGACGTGAAGTTATATCGAACAAATTTTTAGTCCGATATTTTTAAAATCTAAAAATATAAAAGCATTTGCATAGTTTTTTCTGCATGGGCCTACGATTTAATTTCGCGCGGGTGTTCTATTAATACGAAGTTTTTGATAAAAACGTAGAAATAGGACGGGCTAACGATATTTTGTGTATATGTATTTAGTTACTTTGGCAGAGTTTAAAAATAAAGTTTTACTTTCAAGTCCTAAATAAGCACGTCGAGATATTTTCCTCATACCTCTTCGCAAAGTTTGTAAATAAAGGGTTGCTTTTTAAGCCCTAAATAATCAAGTCGAGATATTTTTCCTCACGAAAAAAATCTATTATATAGTGTGAAACTTTCTATTTGTACCAAATAACTTATGTTATTAAAAACGTTTACTTTTTAATCCAATACGATTGATCGTATCCTACTAATATTTTAAAGGTTAAAATTTGTGAAATGTGAAATGTTAAAAATCTTTTCCCCTGCGTCATGCCAAAACTATTGAACAAATTGAGCTGAAAATTTGAACAAGTTTTTTTTTACAATAATATGTACCAATAGTAGACACTTTATAAATCCGGTACCACGTAAGCGAAGCCGCGAGCGAAGCGAAAAATAACTCATAAAACAGCAGATTCAAAAATTCGTTGCAAAAGTTATATTTTGAAACATCGCTCATATCCCTTCAAAAATAAAACCAGAGTCAAATATCTATTACAAAATTTCCCATCTTTATGTTTCAAAAATGTGTTGCCATTTTATGAGCACAAACTATTTTACTCTACCTAAAAGTTTTAGCGTCAAATTTTCAGTCGCATGGCAAAGTTTATGCAACCTAAAGCGTATCAGTTTGATGTTTGTACTGATACAAAATCAACGTTCATACAAAGTTAAGTCACATTAAAACTGATAATTTTTAAATTTATTTGATTTCTCTATCGGAATACTGAACATGACAAAATTATAGTGAGGTACAAGTAACAGAAGGTGGCGGGTTCGATTCCCGCTGCGGGACAAATGTTTGCATGTTCTGTAGATATTTGTCTCGGGTCTGGGTGTTTTTTATGTATGATATGTACATACATATCATACATAAAAAAAACACCATGCGTCAAGCTGAAGACAGGGTGTAATGGCACTCATTGGGAGGCCTTTGTCCAGCAGTGGACTGTTATAGGCGCAGATGATGATGATGATGATGATACGGATAATGATGATGAATTTGATGTGGAATTAATAAATGGTTATTAATCTTCGTTAAATTCCTTGGAAGAACTATGTTCAGCAATGGACTTCTTGTTATTGGTGAAGTTCTAACCCGAGACAAATATCTACATATATTTTTTTGTAAATATGTATTTACAAAAAAAAAATGTGTAGTATATCAATCATGTGGTTCCCATAATACAAGCTCTGCTTAGTTTGGGGCTACATGATGCTGTGTGAGTAAAAAAAAAATTATTAAAAATTTCTAAAGAAGCGATATTTTTTCTATTACTTTTTTTAGAGTTTAGCAGCCACCATGCTACCATTTTGTATGAATCTTTCAATTAAATTCAATCTGAAAGCTGAAATATCTATATAAACACAAATACAACGAAAATTATCTTTTACCGATTTCACCCTCAGATTTCAAGATTACAAGTTACAGCAAAGTTACCTACTAACTTTGCCTCAGTATTCAACTTATCAGTTACTTTGCCCAACTTAACCTCGGGGAAGACGCAGTATTGTCTTTTCATTGAACTTATAATAGGCAAAGTTATAAGTTCGCTGAAGCTATCAGACGTGTTTGAAATACTAGGTGAGCTACCAGCCCACCTGGTAGAGTTAGGTGTGCGAGTGGCCATCTTGGAGACTGTCGTTCCTACGAATTCAGTCACAAAGCACGAGAAAGGAAAAAAGAAATGCAAATCAGAATGATTCCGTACCGTTGTACGAGAGCCCCATGTAAATATTTATTTTATTCTGTTTTTAATATTTGTTGTTACGGCAACAGAAATATATCATCTGTGAAAATCTCAACTGTCTAGGTATCACGGTTCATGAAATACTGAGAAATAGAGTCGATAGAGAGACCAACTTATTTTATTTACGAAATTTCTAGGTTGACTATACATATTTTTAAAATAGAAGGGTTTTTTCTTCAAAATAAACCTATAGTTTCTTAAAAACACCACACACCACCACACCAGCCTATATCAGTCCACTGCTGGACATAGGCTTCCCCTAATAAAAGGGGATATGCCCATAATACCCACGCTGGCCATGCGGGTTGGGGATCGCAGGGCACAGCTTCTCGCACACTTCTCGTTTTAGCTGTGCCGCTGTAGGCTGCGCTCGTTCGTTGTTCGTTGTTTAGCAGGGTGCACCACGTGCAGGTGGGGTTGGCTTGGGTTCTGAAGATAGGGGTTGGAACCCCGTACACCCCTTAAGCACAAAACCTTCTAACTACAAAAGAAAAGGTAGCTGCCCTCAGTGAGGTAAAATTTGGCCCATCCTGTATAGGCACAGTTTCGGGGAAAGAATCCTTGTTAGTTGGTAATTCCGCTAGCTTGGGGCAGAGATGTGGGCTCAAATCCAGCCTGATTAATTGTTTTTTTGTATAATTTAAAAAAATTGAGAGTTTAGAAGATTTTGAACTTTAAAGCAAATAAGACTTCTAGATGGCAATATTCCATGAAGTTCACTTAAAAAGTGGTCTATTTTCAAATATTCCTTTGTAAAGCTTACATTGTGGACAATATACAAGGTCCTTATTAAAAAGTAAGTCAAAATTGTTACATCAGCGGGAATTATGAAGTCTGGGAGCCATTAAAAGTTTTAGGAAAATTTATTAACGATCAAGTTTGAAATCGATGTAACGAACCTTAATACATTGTGAGAAAGACCAATTTTTCCACACCGCAACATTGAAACATGCTTTTGGAGAAACTTTTTAAAGGTCTTTGATTGTAGACATTATTATGGTTTAAGGTTTATTTTGAAATATTGTGGTAGCAAAAAACTGTGCATGTGAAAAACTTTATTCATAACTTTCCATAAACGAAAGTTCTCGAACATGAAAATACCTTGTTGAAACCTTTTTTGATAGTCTAAAAATATATAGCTAAACACATAAATATAAGTCTATTCAACCGACTTAAAAAAACGAGGAAGTTATAAGTTCGACTGTATGTATGTTCAATGTTCACTGATTTCTTCATGAACGTCTATAGTTTTTGAAAAATATTTTTTTTGTTTGTAAGTTAGTGGTTACTCGCGAAGTGGTACCCCTGTCACCAAGTCAGAAAGCGGGAATCGAACTCGTGACCTGCAGCTGGCAAACCTACTAAGACCTGAACTACACTGGGTGTAAAAAGACTACTATCGAAAACTGGAAGGTTGTAATTAGACTATGATTCTGAAAATATTTAGCGAAAGATAAAGCAATTTATTTGTTAATTATCTACGTAATTTTTATTATTTTTCTAGTTACATACACATAGTACCACATAACAACATAATATCTACCTAACTATATCATTTAAACCAGCAATGTATGCATGCGCAAGCAATGCTCGCGCCCGCAAAGTACCTACATACGATACGAACAGCTGACCGAGGTCATCGACCGAGCGTACGAGTGAGCGGGGAGACTCCCGCGAGGCCACGCGCTTTCCTACCTACGCAGCAATTATCCACTTACTACCTACGTTACTAGGCACTTGCGAACTGACAAAATGTAAATGTAAAATGTAAAAATAAATAAAAATCTTGAAATATTGTTTTTCCGGTTACCACCACCATTCGTTTTCGGTAGACGTCTTTTATAACATCCGATATTGCGAGTCAACTTTACTAAAGATCATGCAAAACAAAGTATGTACTTGTATCAAAAAGCCTCAGTCGTAAAGTTCACAATTCAGTATCTTCTAATCTCTACTGGTAAAGTACTGCGCTCACAATTGCCTGCACTGGAAATTAAACGTTATTGCTAAGCAATAGGTAATTTACACGTACAGATATGAAACTCTCTATAGAAGTATAAATATTATATAAATTAAAACTAAAATATAACTTTTGAAACTATCATGGTTGTGAATTTCAACGGGATATTGAAACGAAGTTCCTTATCGCGCGTTTCGAAAGGGGGCTAGACGGAAAAGATTAAGACCAAAAGTTGTAACGACACTTTTTGCTATCGTTGTAAGCCGTGCGGCGTCCCTTGACACCTCTCAAGTTTTAATTACTTATTGTGGGCCCTTGGGTGCTGGAGGTGCCTGAGATGCCTGTGGTGCCTGAGGTGCCGGAGGTGCCGAAGGTGCCTGATGTGCCGGAGGTGCCGAAGGTGCCTGAGTTGCCGGAGGTGCCGAAGGTGCCTGCGGTGCCGGAGGTGCCGGAAGTGCCGGAAGTGCCGGAGGTGCCGGAGGTGCCTGAGGTGCCGGAGGTGCCAGAGGTGCCTGAGGTGCCAGAGGTGCCTGAGGTGCCTGAGGTGCCTGAGTGGATGAAGTTCCCTATCGCGCGTTACGAAAGGGGGTGTTGAAAAAATTAGACCAAAAATTGTAACGAC
Organism: Horisme vitalbata; assembly: GCA_951804965.1. NCBI lineage: Eukaryota > Metazoa > Arthropoda > Insecta > Lepidoptera > Geometridae > Horisme > Horisme vitalbata. The sequence continues at coordinate 1,692,629 of OX638096.1, forward strand.
ACTTTTTTAAGACCAAAAGTTGTAACGACACTTTTTGCTATAGTTGTAAGCCGTGCGGCGTGCGCGTGTTTCTCTGTCTGTCTCTCTCTCTCATAGAAAGCTACTTCGTTCCATCCGGGTGTCCCTTGACACCTCTCAAGTTTTTTACCATGATTTGTGAGTTCTGTTGTTTCCCGATATTTCGACGCAGTAGCATAAAACTAAAATATTTGTTTAAAATTTACACACAGCATCTAAGTATCTTATAGGTTTATAAGTGATAGTTTTAGTACATGTTCAAAATTTAAACTAAGTTTAGCCCTGCCACTCGCACTAGATCTTTTATGAGCCTATATAGCGAGTTTTTCGAGTTGATTTAACTCAACTATAGAAGTACAAAATGTATGATTATATTAATAAAATGTTAATACAGCTGCTATTTAATTTTATGTGTAACGCGTTGACAGCTGAAAACCTTATAGAGGCTTTAACATTAGTTCCCTTTAAAACAGTGTGAAAGCTATAAATAAAAAAAAAAAATTTCTATCTTTACTAAAATTCATAAATAAATAACATAAGAGGAGGCTCTTGGATTTCGGCTTTTGTAGCAAGTGTTAAAAAAATAAGACTTAAAAAAAATAAGCCAAGCAGAATTTCTTGCCTTGTAACACGACCAAACAGAACAATCTTCTGTTTGGTAGTGTTACGAAATGGTGTAAACTAGAATTTAAAAAAAATTACGTTTCAAAGTGTACTACTGTATGTGCTTATTGAATAATTTTATTTTGATTTGGATAGATTAAAATATGACAAACCAATCTATCATAAATTCATAATGCCTTTAACACTAAATGCTGGCCTCAGACTTTACGCTACGTGCCACGTTCGGCAGCAGGTCCGGCGGTGTATTATTCAGCACTCAAAGCGTTAATAGGTTACAAAATATAAAATAAATAAATAATGCTGGACACTATCACATAGCATCACGTAGTCTCAAACTAAGCAGAGCTAGTATTATGGGAACCACATGGCTGATAAACTACATACTCGTATATATACATTTTATTTGTAAATATAAACTTATTATACATAAAAACACCCGGACCTCAGACAAATATGCGAATAATGCAAACATTTGTCCCGTGACGGTAATCGAACCCGCAACCTTCTGCGTCTCAGGCTGACCTTCGCCCACTGCGCCACAGAGGCCATCGTATATAATCTATCTATCCTTTCAATCTAATAAACAAATCCAATTATTGTAACGTATTTTTTAAATGAGTTTCGCTTCTAAGTATATCAACAAATACCTCGGTGCCCTATAAACACTCCGGGGTCCGTTTCTTAGCGTTTTCCGAGATAAAACAAATTTACTGGGCGATAAACAAGCTTTGTGTTAATTAAGATACGTGGTGCGCTTAGGGAATGCGCATCACGTCAAACTGTGACCCAGTTTCGCTTCTATACGACTGCAAATTGCAATTCAAGAATTAGTTCTTTTTATCATCCTTGTTTTTTATAAATAATTTATCGAATAGATATCTAAATAATTCAAAGTTGAAAAACAAAAATGGGGAAAATGATGACATAATTTTTTTAATGAATTTACAATTAATGTTCTAAGAATGTAAGGCGGTCACTTAAATATTAGGAATTCCATTTCGAAAAACCGTTTTGGAATATCGATTCAAAATGTTGAACGCATATTTAAACAACAAATACTTTACAAATCTATGGAACTATCACATACGTACAGAAGTTTTCCGTTCGATTTTTTCTCCGATTAGAAATTCCGCATGGTCGCTTGTGCGTTCACAATCTTCTCAATTGAGCCTTAATTATTCGAAACGGAAAGAAACATATGGGTGCAATTAATTTACGGAATCCTGATTCGATATTTCGAATCAAAATTCCTAATGTATGTATTTCAAATAAGTAATTTTAAAGTTTAAAGTAGGTTATATAAACCAAGGCATTTTACATCTGGTTTTCTCTTCACCTAATACCGCAATTTTAGAAAACGAAAGTTTTCAATCAATACGTGCTACCCGTTATGACACATATGTCATAGGCTCCTTATAGCTGAAACGTGGACAATCACAGTTTGGCTAGTCAACCAGTTCAAATTCGCTCAGTGAGCTATGGAACGAGCTGTGCCCGGAATTTCCTGAAGGATAGAATCCACAACGAGACTATCCGACATAGAACTAAAGCGGTCGACACCGCTCAGAGAATGAGCAAGTTTAAGTGGCAGTGAGCTGGCCATATCTGTCAAAGAACCGATAACCGTTGGGGTAAACGAGTTTTTGAGTTGAGACGGCTGCTCGGCAAACGTAGTGTAGGACGCCCTCCGGTGGAGTTACGATTTACGAAAGGCTACTGGTAGAAGCTGGGCGCGTCGAGCTCAGGACAGGGCGCAATGGCACTCATTGGGGGAGGCCTATGTCCAGCAGTGGACTGCTATAGGCTGATGATGATGATGATTTTACATTTTTGATGATTTGAACTAGTTTACTTATATAACTTCCTCATCCAAAGAACTCAAACGAGACAGAAACAGAACTAAATGAAAACTAAGTGAATATAAGCTGAATCCACATGTTCGTAAATGTTTTAAACAAAGTTGGATAAAGTCTAGTAAGTTTGGGAAAGTTACGAAATAACGACAAACCGCAACACTGCCCGTGACATGGACTAGGACTCATGTAGATCAAGCAAACAAGCTAGGTAGCATGACCTCATTATGTCCCATGAATAAAAAAGAAATTGATATACTTATCTTAGCGTAGCCAATCATGTGGTGCGTCCATTATGATACACGCGTTTTAACTCGCTCGTAAATCGCTCCATCTAAAGAAAATCAGCAATAGCAAGTCATACATAACTGAACCGAAGGCCAAAATGAAGAACAGTAACAATATTTTATTGATATGATTAGTGATTAAGGGGATGGTTATGTCTACGCTGCTAAAGGTCAAATATTATGACGAGACAATCACAACAATTTTACTCTATACGATCTTTATTTTGGTTTGCCTAAATGCAAATAAATTTAATTTAATGGACGACATGGCCCACTGTGTTTGTAAAAATTTATCGTGAGGGGTTAGTAAAAGATATTTCGTTCTTTGTGCGAGTTTCCATATGTTGGCTAGGCAGTAGCCTAAAAGTTGCGACAGGTGCCCGGCTGCCGCGAAAGAAACAGGGTGATTGCGTCGAGCGTTCATGCGTTTCGACTCTCAAGGCAAAAACTTCTACCGACTTTAGTTCTGTATCCTAGCGCTTAAATTATATTAAATAACTGTGTTTTTTTATATTACTAGAATATTAGATCGTTTGTAAAATAAGAATGGTGATAAATTACAATGGTTAAACAATATGATCGTCTTTTGGTATAAAATTACTTTAATTTGCAGATTAAGTTAACACATATTAGAGGACAATCCGGCTAATCGGAGTTTGTATTTGTATTTCAATGGGAAATTGATTGTGACACTTTAAAAGGTAAACACTTTAAATAAAATTAACATTGGTATTCAATAATTAGTTTCTCTTGCCGCCGCTTCCTGGCCTACAACTAATGCTAATCAACTTGTGAGACGCTCTAGGGTTTGTCAAACTCTTGTCTTTGTATAACAATTTCTTGTACCGTAATAGGTGAGTAGAAATTCAGATGAAATCTGAAACATGTTGCAAGTACAAGTTTCTAAGCTGATTTAGAGCAAGTTATATGAACTTTCTAGAGCTTTCGGTTAGAACACGTAGAGGTACTGTGGTTTATTGGAACTGGATAAGTTGTTCCAGAATACTAATTTACTTACGTGCCTATATTCTGCATACATTCTGAATATAACTTTTAATTCAAGACAAATATTTGTTTGTCTTGGGTCTATTATATAAGAATATTTTTACAAAAAAAATAAAAATAAGTAATATATAAGTCATATGGTTCTCATAATAAAAGCTCCGCTTAGTTTGGGGTTACATTATGTGGTGTGATAGTCTAGCATTATTCATTTATTAATTAATAATTAATTTAACTTTTTATATGTCTCTATCGAATTTAGTTCATTTTATAAAAGGTCAGTTCAAATCCCGCCTGAGTCGAAATTTTTGGGGTATATAAAAATCTACAATTTTCCCTGAAGTGTGAACACATAAAATACAAAAAAATCATAGAATAAGCAAAGCGACACTACTCGTCAATGTACTAAACTATTAGTCATTGAGCAGGCTTGGAAGCTGGAACGTTTCCCCTGCAGGTGAAGCCAATGGCGCTTAGCCGTAACTGCCCGAAAATTTCGACAAGGGAAGAAGTTGACTCGGTAGCGCAGTTTGATAGCGCATTCCGGTATTAATGGGAAGGTCGCGGGTTCAAACCCCGAAATTTTTGGAATATATAAAAATCTAAGGTCAGTTTAGTTTAGCTGCTGAGACATACTCTTCTGTTTTAAGTAATAAATAGCCCAGTTTTACGTTTTTAGTGTGGTTGGGCAATATTGATAACTCAAACGATGAAACACTTGGCATAAAATTGACAAGTTAGAAATATTATAATGTACGAATCACACCTACCAGCGCGCGTCGGACAGCGTCGGATTGTAAAACATGATAGAGGAAATTGAAACATCCACAAAGCAGTTAATCTATGTATGATATGGGTGTTTTCTATGTATGATATGTATGTATTTACAAAAAAAAATGTATCTATGTAGTATATCAATCATGTGGTTCCCATAATACAAGCTCTGCTTAGTTTGGGGCTGGATGATGCTGTGTGATAACGTCCAGGATTATTTATTTATTTATTTATTTAATCCTCATTTTAAAGGGTGTAACCCTTATAAAATCTGGTCTACTGGTTTCTAAATAAATACTAGAATTGAGGTACAATCTTTTATTTACTTCATTTCACCTATCTTCATAATATTTACTTTTCAACTTATGTATATTTATAATTTAATTTTAAAAGCTCAGGAGGGCGCCAGGTCCTAAGGGACCGATTAAAAAGGTTCTACGGTAACTATACCGATCAGCAAAAGACTATTTATCTAGGGCGTGGGAACAGGCCTATAGTAAGAATATCCCACTCTTAGCAACCATATCAAGTAGTAATTTTAAAGTTTAAAGTTTAAAGAAGTTTAAAGGTTGGGTTAGTAGAGAAATTCACAGAACTACAAAAAGGCGGCTGATAGGGGTGACCCGTATCAGACCGCAATACCGGCAGGGGTAGCTCCGACGATCTGGCCCGAAGGTCCGCAAACGATGATACAATCCGGAGAGGCCGGTGGGAACAGGATCCTCCGCCGGTAGACAGACCGTACCGCTAGCTCCCCGCTTTTGAAAAGGTGGTTAGCATAAAAGCTAACTGATGTCAGAGGGAAATCAAAAAAAACCCCCGAGGGGGTTTATTAAATTTTATGATTTTATTGCTCAACAGAGCGGACGCATTCTAATCTCTCCACTTCTGTGGGAACTCCGGCTGGACTCCGCTGGATGGAGGCTGAAAGGAAAATGAGGCATGAGCACATGGAAGTGAAGGTTATTCATCTTAGAGGTGAAACACCAATACTGACCTGGACGACTCATAGCAAAGCTCCGAAAAAGTAAAGGCTGATGCCGGTCGACGTGGGTGCTTCACTGGGCAGATGAGGGGGCCAATTCCAAAATAAATTAAGTACACGCCACGCGTTCAACTGCCTCCACCAAATTGAATCAGAGCCCTGGAAATACCAGATTCTTTAACTAGAGAACGCCGGTGGCTGCGCCCAAGGTTGAATGCCTTCAGCTTCTCATACGTACCAGCCGGAACACAAGATTTTACGAAAACTTGACTTTGAGAATCGAACGACTTCAATCAAAAGAAAGCGAATGGCCGTCGAGCAATGATTTTTCACTTAACTCCAGTTTCCAACTGTTTGAATAAAGTTCGTACAAAAGTTGCTAATATGTTTTATTTAAATTTCTGAAATTGCAAATGTAGAAGTTCCCATAACCTTTTTTTTTTTTCTCTTTCTATTAATGTTATTTTTTTGTGCTTATATCTTGTTATTAATGTAAATTGTGTGCTTGTAGTAACAAATAAATGATTTATCTATCTATCTATCTATCTATCTAACCTTAAAAACGATGGACAATATTTATCTGAATCATTTAGACACTCCAGGTTTAAAACTGCTAATTTATATGTCTATAAAATATTACTAAGTTACAGAAAATCTTCCAAAATAACCACCCAAAATGGTAGCGTAAGCTTGTTGGCAACTTTCCGAGTGACGACGCACTTTAGATGTCAACGTCAACTTCACAATGCCATTTTGATAGTGACACTGTTCGAAAGGGCCAGGACCATGTAAACGTCCTCCGATCCCTTCCACAAAATTATAAAAACGGGGAAACCAAAAACAACCCGTTACAAGGGGCTATTAGGGTAAAAATGTCATCGGACCATTTTTGAGCTACTTTTAAGCTATATCTATTTACGGTTCTATTTATCTCAGTGTTTGATAAAGCTCAAAGCTACGTAAATTGCATGCAAATAAGGAACTTAACTGCTTTGTGGATGAAGCTCTCCGACGCGTACCGTTAAGTGTGAATCGTACTTAGGACGTTGGAACGCAGAATAACTGACGTGCCAAACAGCATTGTGTATTTATTTTGTATAAGCTGGTCAAGCTGCTATGGGCAGGGCGCAAGAGCACTAATTAAGGGAGCCCTTGCTACCTATGACTAGCAGTGGACTGCTATAAGTTGTGTTGATGATGATAGTAGGTATGAGTAGGAATGATGTAGGTATAAGTAGCTATTTATGTAGGAGTGAGCGGAAGAAACGACGAGAGTTTTGCCCAGCAGTGGGGATTTTAAAGGGTTCTTATGATAAGTCAAAGTCAAACTCAAAGGACAATGCCGTCTGATGTATGGCGCTCGGTACCAATGCGAAAGTGATTGCGTCAAAACGAAACCAAATTTTTTTGAAAGATATTATACTGTTATTCATAAAATACTAAGTCTTTTTTAAGATAAACGTAAACAAATTGTTTTTATTTGATATTAGTTTTAGTTTGTTTTTTAAAAATTGCTTTCCCGAGACCTTGTGTGTTCAGTTTTGTCTACATAATTATAAGTATTACACTATAAACATTTAACTATGATACTATCTATAAGAAAAGGTTTATATACCTCACACAGATAGGGAAAAGGGTGTTTTAACTTCTACTTCTTAGGTAGGTCATTACATACATTACTACTGTGTTCTACTTTATATTATTTTCAAATAATGAGAAAGTAGATAGGCATTTACATCATTATAATAGGTATTAGTACTTACTGGTGAAGGTGAAATCCAAGCTAAGATCCAAGATCTTAACACATTCATCACAACCACGAAAAGGCCATGGATGCCTCTTCCAAACTATGCTGGTTTCGCGTCACCGGTTATTAGCAAACAGTTGATGCCACGATTGTTTATCGTACATTATTGTGATGATGTCTAATAAAATATCTATTTACAGAATAAACACTACTACACAATGCCACAGAACACTCTAGTAATACATAAAGATAGGAGATAGTTTAGTAGTACCACAAAAAAGTTTCTGATCCAAAAACCTCCAATGTTTTCAGTAAATTGTACTGTCTAAAATTAAAAGCGAGGGTGGTTGCAATGTCATGGCGCCGTGCGCCGGAAACCAAATCAACGAAAGAATTTTTTATGTGATTATTAATTGAGTCGCTGTGTAAAACTAAAGAAAATGTTAATATTATTTATAAAATAAAGGAAATTTTATGGGATACGTTTGGTTTTGACGCAATTGGTACGGGTTATCGGCATTCTCCTTTCATTTGTACAGTTGGACCCATATAAAACACTTTAAACAAGATTACATAACCTAGTTAACATAATATATATACAAAGATTCATTAGTTGAAAAACGAAAGAAACCCCTCCAACACAAATGTCCTTCAAACTCAATCTACCAATCTTTTAAAACCCACCTATTTCACGATGACTGGATTCTTAAAGCGAAGTTAAATTTAAATCCTTTAGAACTTTAATAGATTTGAAACTGCACGAACGAATCTTCAAGAGTGCATTTTGTACAGTCGCCATATCTCAGGATCAGCTCAGGACGAAGACGAAGACTGATCGGTATCTTGTCTTTTGAATATACCGGGTTATTGATAAAACGCTCACAACCTCTCAAGACTATATTAATCCCATCAAAAACATAAATGTACAAAAATGCACAAGTCTCGCAACGTAGTTCTGCTGTAAAAAGTAGTACAATCAAATAAAACACCAAGTCAGTTATTTCAGTATATCCTATCTATGGGCGCAGCTATCCAAGCACTTTTTCATAAATTGCTTGTTTTCATAAAGCCTCGCTAGTTAGCTAACAACATTTTAAATTAAGTATATCAGTAAAAAAATATTGCATTTTTTAATAATTAGATTGACTTGGCAAACGCACATAGTAACGTTATATACTTTGAATTACTATAAATTAATGAATGAATGATCATTTATTTGCCAGAATATAGGTTTGTACATTGGTTGTATGTTTTAATATTATGAGCGCTATATTCGACTTATTAGTCGTGCAAATATTTCGATAAGATGGATATAATCGAAATATTAAAATTATATTACAAAATATAAAATTATAAAACTAATACAAAATACAATAATTATTATGATTTCATGCAATTAATAAAATTAAATAATAGTCTCTTAAGAATAAAGAAAAAATAAAGTATACTAACTTATACACCTTACTTTATTGTTATTTAAATAGTCCTCCTTAGTAGGTAGTACAAAGTATAGAGCGCTAACATTTAATAGGTAGATAGAATGTAGATTCTTTTACCATGTGCGTTTGCCAAGTCGACTTGGCGGGGGCACTGCCGTGCTCTCAGATAGCATCACAATCACCAACTTTTGTTCGAACAGTTTCACATCTGATGATTTATTCAAAGTCACAGAACGAATCGTAAAAGCATAACCGTCAAAGCAAATAACTTAATAAAACAATAAATAAAGTTCAAGTCGTCACACATAGAATAACATGTTCACACCCAACTTTGGGTTGTCAAGCCTTCACTATAAAAATATGATAATAACCGTAACCATCCTAAATTCAACCTTTACTTCAACAAAGTAAGGCATAAAATCCTAATGTAGCTGGCCTGAATAAACTTTGTTAAAACTTTTCCCTTTCTGTTAGTTTATGTTTGAAAGAAAATATTATGTGGAGCAGGTCAGTGGCGTTTTTATTGAAATTGTGTTGTTATGTTGGGGGAGTTAAAAGTTTGACTTTAGTTATCATTATCATCACCATCATCAGGCTATATTAATCCACTGCCTTCTCTACGGAGCGCGATTGCGACCTGTCCTGAGCTTGACGCAACTTCTACTAGCAACCTTTTGCAGATCGTTACTTCATCTGGCTGGAGGGCGTCCTACACCGTTTGCCGACCCAACTTTAGTTATTATAAAAAGTATAAATTCTAAATTTTCTAACTCTTCCTACTCAACAAATTCCTTAATCTTGTCTAGGACTTACTGCGAGTTGATTTTCATTTAGTCTGTCATTGAATCTAGCTTCGTTAGAGTATTAACATACCCTGAAAGTTGACATACACTCACAGTTTTAATCAGATCTTAGATTAATGGCGAGTACGGGGTGCCAACATCCATCTTCAGAACCGAAGCCGACTTCGCCCGTGATTCACTCTGCTAACTAAAAAAACAGGGCTTCAACAGCTGTGTAATTGTTATAGCGCAGCTTATCATTGGCAAAGCTAAACCGCCGACTGGCAGCAGCATCGGTGATGTAAGAAACTGTAGGTACAGGGTACAGACCCAGCGATCTCCAACCAGCATGCGCAGCGTGGGTATTATGGATTCATTCATGGCTAGTGTTGTTGTCAAGCACAAGGCTAAATAAAGCAAACGTTTGAAATTACTATGGTTTTTGACAGACTGATAAAAAAAACCACGCAACCAAAGAGTTTTCATCAACAAGTCGTTATGCAGTTGCATACGGGTCGGGTAGTTTCAAAATAAAAAACTCAATCCTGTTTGCGAATATTAAGCTGTTTCTACATACACAACATAAATTTGGATTCATTAATACCAGCAAACACAGTAAAAACAGGCTATGAATTTCAATTTATCCACTTTTAAATGCATAACATTCAGTTAAAATACAGTTCATGTACAAAAATCAACAAAGAATGAACACACTGCAATTTGCACAGTCGCCATTTTGTACAATTTGCCTCAACAATCTTTTTGGGCAAATACAATGAACGAACAAACTCGGTTTTGTAACTGTAAAGCGGAATCCCGTAATTGAGACTACCCAGAAAATGGGGAAATTGTCGCTTATGGCAATACGCTCAACATTGAGGAAAATTGTGTGCTTAAGAGTTGAATAATCAGCAATATAATGTTTATACTGAAGGTTAAAACACAAAAAGACTCTATTTTAACTTGTTTTTCGCCGGAGAGTATCGGTACCAGAAAATATCTACCTAATGGTTATATAGATTACGTAGTGGTCTTATTTCACTTCCAACACGTTGGCTGCTGGCCTTATTCCCCTTTTAATACGTTGAATGTGAGGTATGCTGGAGTTGCTAAACATGAAAGGTTGTGTAATTCAGCACTTAAAGCGTTATACACTAGCATGTTGACTGCTGGCCTCAGCATGACGCTCGAGCCACCAGACGTGCAGTACATGGAGGGTTGTGTCATTTAGTCAAAGCGTTAAAGACATCAGAAGTAATAAAGGGCTCACACCGGTGGGCCACAGCAAGCTCAATTCTGCAACTACAAGCCTGCCTGCTAAGCGAAATATAATAGAATGCCCAGAAATATATTGGTAAACTAAACTGGTCTTGAAAATACCACCTTAAGGTCAAACAAGTTTTTTTTTAATAAAAAATAAACCGATTTCAAATAAATCACTTCTTACTTCTTGCGTTTTCGACGAGTTGAGAACCTCCTCCTTTTTGAAGTCGGTTAGAAACTATGATAAAAGATCTGTTTGAATGTGACACTGACAGAATTACTTACACTTTAAACTTATAACGTCCCTGTATTTCTGTCGGGGGTTATGAATAAATTTATATTTGTATTATCATCATCATCGGAGGCCTATATCTTGAAGTCCACTGTTAAACATAGGCCTTTCTCAATAAGCACCGTTGTACCCTGTCCTCAGATTTACACGTCCAGTTTCTAACAGTAGCCTTTCGCAGATCGTCACTTCATCAAGCTGGAGAGCATCCTACACTACGTTCAACGAGACGCGGTCTCCCCTCAAGAACTCGTTTATCCCAACGGTTGTTGGTTCTACTGCAGATATGGCCAGCCCACTGCCACTTGAGCTTACTAATTCTCTGAGCTATGTTAACAACTTTAGTTCTATGTTGGATATTTGAATGAATACAAAAATTCAAATAAAAAAGTTTGTAACTTTCGCAGTAGGAATGCTGAACGCGATCGTTATGAATGAAAATTGAAATTCATTTTCATGCAGATTTCTTATTACAAAAGGTTTAAAATACAAGTTTTGCGGATTGTTACAACAAAAACCAAAACACAAAAGTCCCCACAATCGGTTTTTCTGATGTGTCGTGGGTATTATAATATAAAAGAATATTCGTTCCTTCTTCGTATGAGCTTACTTAAATATTGGATACCTGCCGAAGGTCTCCTATATAATGGCAAATGCGGATACAAAACCTTTATATGCCTTTCAAAGGTGTGTAAACCTTCAGATCTCTTAAAATGCTTATGAAATTTAAAAAAAAAACTGTATTTTTTTATCTGTTCTGTTTTTTTATCTTTTACCACCGAACTGATTTTGATGTTTGGTTTTTGGGAAGAATAGAGGTTTTTTTTTTCAATTTTCCTTTTGATTACCTTACGAGGAGAGCCACACCTTATTTACAATTTATGGCACAATCTTATAAAGATTTCAAAATGACACTGGATTATTAATAAGGGCCACAATTTGTTAATTAACAAGAAATGCAAATATAACTTCAGAGTATCCCTGAGGACTAACCTGGCACGGCCTTAGGGACTACCCTTATTAAAATGGAATTTGGGCTCAAAAAGTTGTGTTTGAGCTGTGGTTCTTGAGCCAATGTAAAATTTACTCGGGTTCACTCGTAGTTTGTGAATAAGTTAGACGCTAACCTTATAGGAAAAAAGGTCAACGTAAAACCCTACGCAAAATTTTGCTACTTCAGTTTTGAAAATCAAATTGATTTTGATGAATAAAATATTATCATAGAATAAAAAATACATGATAAAAAGGTTTGTTAGACAGTTGTAAACAGTTGCTTCACAATATTTTATCACAGATGTGATTTTTATTATGGTTCTTAAAGATGGAACAAGCACATGGCCCACCTGATGTTAAGTGGCATTGAATCGCAGATCACCCTTTTTTGAAACGATGCAACGCCCAGCGTCCAACAACTTGATGCATGACGATGATAAGTCTCGTGTGTTTGTAATTTCACTGACACCCATACCCTTCAAACCGAAACACATCACAGCTGCTTCACGGCAGAAATAGGCATAGTGCTAGTACTTCCCCTGATGAGCCCTTCATAAATAAATCTACTACTACTCTATACACTGGCAAAATACCTGTTCTTTTTAAACGGTGCTATTAAGCGCGTGGGACGTGCGTGGAGCGTAGCGTAACGTAAATATGTAAATAGCATTGATAATAATATGAGCGTTTGACTGTTGATAGTATTACTCGCCCCACGATTTTATTTTTAAGTCTGATCAATGCCCTAGATTGATGAGAGTGGTATGATAATTTGTACTTACAACCTACCTAAATTTTTCTTTCCTCTTAATTTAAATTAAACCGTTTAACATAATTTTTGTTTATCTATTTTGTTTACTCTATGTTTTGACAATTTTTTTGGGCTCATTTTGAACCGATTTGCATTCGTTCATCTTTCTCCTGAAATATAAATTTAAATTATTCTAATAAATAAAACTTCCGCTGTGCAGGGTAAATGTCACCCTAATAAATAACTGAACTATTTCAATTTTAAAGACATTTTACTCCATAAATCTCCCCTAATAGAGATCCGTTGAGATAAATCACCGTACAGTGAGCAGCGCAAGTGCGTAATTCCATCTCACGCAGGATCCGTAAATCACTTTCGGGTCTCGTCACGCTCAACTCTTTTGTTAGCTATTGTACACCGTTGCGGTTTCAAAGGGCATTGTTGGTCAGGTTTTAGGAGCTGGTAGTTAAGGTGGAGAAGGTTCTTCCAGATACATTTTTTGCTGGACTGCGCTGGCAGTATTTTCACACGTTTTTATTTACCAAAAGTAGTAATTAACGATGAATGTGAGTACTTAGTCAATCCTAAAAAGGAGTTTTTGGGTACTACAATAAATGTATTAATAACATAAATAAAATTAATGGTAGGTATTGGTAATTGGCAATAAATTTTTAAACTGTATCACAAAAATAGGGTGTTGTAAAAATATTGCTTGTTTTTTTTTGGAAGACTAACATAACATAATTACATAATATAAAAGAAACAGAAGACACATAGACCACTAAAGGCTAATAATAAGTCTTCACTTTTAAAAAACAAAATAGTAGTGGAGCACGATATAAAGTAAAAAAGATTATAAACCACCAAGATCTTAATAAGCTTATTAAGTACATAAAATATGATTAGACACTGCAAGATTACACCTTATTTATTAGAACTAGAGCAAAAGAATTTGGAAATCAGTAAACACCTCATTTTCATTATGTTGCTGTCAAACAAGTCAATAGTAGAATTATAATGTTTGTTATAATTATCACACACACGCCATAGATAAGAATTACACCGATAATATTGGTATTAACAAATTTTACACTGAATGTGGGAATATACCTCCAAGATCTGAGTTTCGTTAAACAGTTCGTAGTACCAAGTAGCAATAAGCTAATACTTCATAAGACCCTTGTAAAGTGCTTGTCTGAGGAAGTACTACGTCCATGCTAATTTTTACCGTAAAATAATTTAACTGTGTTTTAGCGTAAGAGTATGGATGACGGTAACATTGCCTTTATAGGCACATGAGGCATAACAGCTTCTCGCCTCAAGTTGTTGAACAGGAGTTATTGCATGGTGGAGCAAGTTTTTAATATACCACTGCGAATGCATTTTAAACTTTCATATTCCAAAAAAAACAATTTAAAATTATATAAGTTATCTTCTAACATCACATGGGTCATGTTTGTTCATTCTTTAAATATTAAATAATGAATACATTTTCTTCCAACAAACACTCTCGGTCAAGTTACCTTTCAAACAATATAACAAAATAAGTTCATTCGTTTGGGAGCTACCATGCCACAGACAGACTCACAACACAAATACATTGATACTCTGACAAACAGATACATAAATACACATATATAGATACATACATATATACACAGATATAAAGGTACATATATAAATACACAGATAAATAGGTAGATACGTTAAACTTATAACACCAGGTTTGCTTCGAGGGTTAAATAGAAAAAAACTACTTTGAAAATATTTTTATTTTCGTTACTCCCAGTCATGCGTCTTGTATTTAAGGGGTGTAGTGTTGATAACCAGTGGCATTGTGCTCTTGATGTTTTAAGGTTATTTATGGCACTTTTGTGTAAATTTTTACTTTTCTCTCCTGCCTGTTGAGGAAGAAAATCTTTAGAATTTTTGAAATCTTCAGGCTTTGTAAAAAATAGCTTTGCTCAATTTATCAACAACTGCACAAGTACAAATACAACATATTGTTAATTTAATGTATACCTTTAATCTAATTTATTTTGTAATTTTTGATTAATTTATTTTGTGATATTAATTAATATATTTTGAAATTATTTTAACTAGCTCATTTTGTTATTATAATTTATTTATTTTGAAATTGTAATTAATCATTTTTATAAATTTGTACCTTTATGGGCTTCTGGCCTTTAAAAAATGTTTTTTTGTAATGTCGCGTGTTTAGTGTCTAGAGCACAGGCTTCAAATACCTATCATCATTGTCATCAAGCACTCGAGGTCCATTTTCAAAATAGACTTCCAAATCGTGCTCCTTATAAAGATTTCCATGAGGACCGGTCTGCTCAACAGACGTTCACTATGGCTCAAATATTTCTAAGACTTTTTCTTGAACCTTTTTATCTAGGAGTTCTCGCAATCTCCTGGTTAGACTGGACACTTGGTCTTCTGGTGCATGGTAGCTATTCGACCATGCAGTCAGCATGAAATGCTGCTTATTTGTTGTAGGTACTATCTTCTGAGCAGCAGGTTGCGGGTTCGATTCCCGTCCGGAATCAATATTAACCGTCCTATTCATAACAGTTCTATCAATCTCAGATAGCTAAAATATCTTTTCACCTCTTTTTATTTACATTCAAATGACTGAAATACGCATACTTTATCGAGCCGTTATAAAATGATATTTGGTTATGAATTAGGGGGTTAGATGTTTGTCCTGGATCTAGGTGTTATATGAGTATATACTCATGTTTATCTGCACTATACTAACATATACGTTGGGTACATGTGTATAATACAAGCTCTGCCTAGTTTGCGATCACTTGACCATAAAATGCAATGAAAAAAACTTATAGACACCACCAAATCACAAATAATTATACAAAAGTATTCAAAGTAGCAAAGAAAGAATATATCCGACTATCCATATAAACAAACAAACAATCAATCAGTCCAATTATCAATAATGAAATTACTGTCCAATCACCATGAAACAATATTCCCAGGAGGCCTACTCCGCAAAATATAAACAACATATCGCGAGAGTAATTGTATTGAACTTGTCTCTGATATTTTCGACTTGATAGAGTGACATTAGGTACTTTGAAGAAAGCGTTATTTCTAAGGTCAGTCGTATACTGTAAAAATATGTATCAGTTTAATAAAAAAATATTATGTTATGTTATGTTGAAATAAATATTTTTATTATTATAATCTTCCGCCTGTGGCTTCGATCACGTGGTATCTGGACATAAAGTAGCTTTATCCGGGTCTCAAACTATGACAATTTCAAGTTTCATCTAAATCCGTTCAGCCGAAAGTTTGTGTTTGTAAGAGTGTGTTTATTTGGGCTGAAAGGGTTTGGATAAAACTTCAAATATACATAGTTTGTGACCTGGATTAACACATATCGTTTTAAAGGAATCATATAATATTAACACATAGTGGAATATACGAGTATCACAATCATAATCATCATATTGTAACAACCGTTGGTGAACCAAATAAATAAAATAAAATAAAATAAAATAAAAATAAAAATAATCATTTATTCATTTGCTTTGAATGTAGGTACACTAAGTCTTAGCATCATTTCAAATAAAAATAATGTATCCTTATACTTTTTGCCTTATTAAGGCGTACATATATGCAAAATAGATAAATAAATGTCAAAAATGGAGTTAAAATAAATTAATGACAAAAATAATAATATGTCATACTTAGGTACCCAAAATTTCAAAATTTGTAATCTACATGTTCCTTAATTTCATATAAACATTTGCTATCATTGCCTTCCATTTAGCTCGAGTAAATGAGATTATTTACAGGGCACTGTTGTATCGATCAAAATCGTTTTTAGTAGTAGGACTGACGTAGCTAGTCAAAGCATTTTACCCCCAAGGGCATTCTGGTGTTGTTTGAACAGAATACCCTATGGTTTAATCAGTTTTAGGGGTAGCCAGTGAATGTAGAATTCTTTGCTTAGGATACTCATTGTAAGTTAGTTGTTAACTGGATATTACTATGTCCCGGGGAGATGGGCCTCGTTAGCATTGGTCTGCAACCCATCTAGGAGACGGAAAACTCCAAAATCAAACCTGGGGAGATAGGCCTCATTAGCATTGATCTGCAATCTATCTAGAAGATGGGAATACTTCGAAAATTATTTCCCGGTATCGGCGCATGAGGCGGGCACCGCCGATAGGCAACTGCAACCGGTGACTGCGGCGATACAAAAAGGTGATGTGATGCGCCTCAAGGGCGTCAGCCAGGCTTGTGTTTGGTTGGCGGCCAATCCACTGCATCCTTTCTACCACCGGTCGTACTAGACTTCTAGTCCATCGGGTCCTGGTAGCATGGGACGAGAGAGTGAGTTTGCACCAGCGCAACCGCTTACTCACTTTAAAATATTCACGCGCAGATGAACCTTGGCTTGTTTGTATCCCCGGACTCTGAGATAAAAAGTCCTATGGCGATGGGGCGATGGTGGTGGGAATTCGGTACGGTGTATCCGTTTCTTAGCTGTTTCCCTGCACATAGGCGGTCAGATGAGAGTGGTCGCTCCTTGACTCGATTGAGGCGGGAGTACGGGTTCGGCAGCACATCTGATGACTAAGCAGCCCTATTTAGGATCGCTCTGCTTACCCCTGCATAGGGGAGGGGCCTAGAAAAGGTGGCCTAAAAATAGTCCGTCTCACTTTTCACCCGGATGGCAAACCGCGGTCATCGGGCATCAACTTAATCGCGGTCGAAAAACAAATAGAAAAACTAAAACATCTTCTTTCTCTTCTTCAAAATCTTTTAATTTCGCCACCTGGAATGTCCGTACACTTCTAGACAATTCAACTAACCTTTGTCCCGAGCGGAAAACCGCTCTTATTGCAAGGGAACTACAAAAATACAACATCGACATAGCTGCCTTAAGTGAGACACATCTATCAGACAGCGGTGAGCTACTCGAAGTCCGCGGTGGTTATACTTATTACTGGATTGGTAAACCGGCAAATGAGCGAGCGGGTAGTGGCGTGGGTTTCGCTATCAAGAACGAAATCGTTAAGACACTCGTAGAAAAACCTAAAGGTATTAATGATAGACTCATGACCCTCCGACTACATCTTGGCACCAACAAATACCTTCACTTAATAAGTGTGTACGCCCCTACCATGACGTACAGAGACGAGGATAAATTTCAATTCTATGACGACTTACGAAGCGTTTTGAAAGGTATTCCTACCGGCGATAAAATTGTTTTGTTAGGCGATTTTAACGCTCGAGTTGGCTCTGACCATCACGTCTGGAAACAGGTCCTTGGTCGACACGGAATTGGAAAGTGTAATACCAATGGAGAGCTTCTTCTATCATTGTGTGCAGAATTTAACCTGTGTATTTCGAACACTTTCTTCCGTATGGCCGACAAGTATAAGACATCTTGGATGCACCCACGCTCTAAACACTGGCATCTCATTGACTGGCATGTCATTGTGCGCAGGGCTGATCTGAAGGACGTGCTTATTACAAGAGCTATGCGGGGTGCTGACGGCTGGACTGATCATCGACTAATAAGGTCGAAAGTTCGCCTCAGCTATAAACCTCCTCGCCGAGCGAAGCACAAAATACCAACCCGTCTGGCTTTTTCAAAACTTACGAATTCACGAAACTTCAAGAGAACCTTAACGCTGAGTTTAATTTAACATCTCTGAACACACAGTGTTCAATAAATGAACACTGGAATTCTTTAGCGCAATCATTTCACGATGTAGCCCAGCGAGTGGTCGGAGCACCGGAGAAGAAAAACCAAGACTGGTTCGACGACTCCGATGTTGAGATCATGGCCCTCGTTAGAGAGTCAAGACAACTCATGAAAAACTCTACGGGTGATAATTCTCATCGAAATGCTATCCAACAGCAGCTAAAGACTAAGATTCGCGATCTAAAAGATCGCTGGTGGACTATGAAAGCATTAGAGATACAACACCTTGCTGACATCAAGCAAACTGGTCTCTTTTTTCAATCTCTTAGATCTGTTTTTGGCCCTCGTTATAAAAAGACTTCCCCTATTTTCTCGCGCGATAAATCAAAAAGACTCACTGACCGTGATGACGTGCTTGGCCGTTGGGCTGAACATTTCAACGAGGTGCTTAACCCGCCCGGCCACAGTGCTGATCTTAATTATATCAACTCCCTCCCATCTTCACCTTCATCCCCGGAGCTTGATGATCCTCCATCTTTCGATGAGTTTATCGCTGCGGTAAATAGACTCAAAAATGGCAAAGCGGCAGGCTCCGATAGTTTACCCGCTGAACTTTACAAGTATGGAGGCCCTAAAATTCAAAATGAACTATTCGAGCTTGTGCTGCGTGCCTGGGATAGTGGCGAAATTCCCCAGGCCTGGAAAGATGCTACTATCTGTAAACTTTATAAGGGAAAAGGTGATACCTCGGACTGCGGGTCATATAGAGGTATCGCTCTTCTCAGTTCGGCTGGCAAGATATTAGCCCATATTATAAATCGTCGGCTTGGAGAGCTCGCTGAGCGCATATTACCCGAGAGCCAGTATGGATTCCGTCCAAGCAGAGGTACGGTGGACGCTATATTTATTGTCAAACAGCTACAGGAAAAGTCACTTGAACAACATCGACCACTGAATATGTGTTTTGTTGACTTGGAAAAAGCATTCGACCGCGTGCCGAGATCTGCTCTTTGGACTGTTCTTGTAAAAGCTGGATGTCCTGTGAAATTCGTTAATTTAGTGCGCCAATTTCATGATGGTGTGATGGCCAGGGTGCAGCACGAAAACGAATTCACAGACCAATTCTCGGTAACTAGCGGCGTCAAACAAGGTTGCGTAATTGCTCCGACTCTCTTTGCCGTGTATTTCGCGGCCGTTCTGAGAGACTCCTATGGTGATGATAATGGACAGATCTGCCTCAGCGTCAGGACAGATAAGAGCGTTTTTGACGTTAATCGATTCAGAGCGAAAAGGTCGGTACAAGAACTCTCCATCGTAGACGCGCTATACGCTGACGATGTCTGTCTGATGGCCAATGATGTCAGTAGCTTGCAACTTTTTATAAACCGTCTCAATGAATCGTGTCAAAGGTTTGGTCTGATCATAAGTGTCTCAAAGACGCAAGTGCTTAAACAACCTGCACGCGGCACCCCACCAGACTCAACGCCGATATCGTTGAACGGAAAGACACTTGAGGAAGTTAAATCTTTTCGATATCTTGGCAGTTTCATTCGTGATGATAACCGCCTTGAAACTGAAATCTCCTCCCGGATTGCAAAGGCAGCTACATCATTTGGGATGCTTCGTAAAAAAGTTTGGGACTCGCATGACCTTCGGCGACATACCAAGATCGCTGTGTACAAGGCAATTATCCTTCCAATATTGCTGTATGCCACTGAGACTTGGTGTCTCTACAGAGGTGACATAAAGCGCCTAGACACCTTTCATATGAAGTGCTTACGATCCATACTTCGCATTAAATGGCAGGACCGAGTACCAAACTCTGAAATTCTAAGACGAACCAACCTTAGTGGCATAGAGTCCTTGCTTATGAAAGGACAATTAAGATGGTGCGGACATCTTGTGCGCATGGATGATAGCAGACTACCTAAAGCTGTATTTTACTCCCAGTTGAAGCAAGGAAAGCGTACTCCTGGAGGGCAGTTCCTTCGTTACAAGGATGTCCTAAAGCGCCACCTTACCGCATGTAACATCTCATGCGAGGGTTGGGAAGAGCTCGCACAACAGAGACGTGAGTGGCGTAGCTCTGTTCATAAGGCTGTAACTGACTTCGAAGAGCATCGCTTGGAAGACCTCGATGCCAAGCGCCTTATAAGAAAGACCCGCCCAAAGCCTTCCTATACCTATACCTACAATGCAAGTGGTCAGTTGCACTGTGCGCCATGCAACAGGATCTTTAAAACCAAATTTGGATTTGCTAGCCACATTCGGGCACATGATCGGAAAAAATGACAAGTCAGGTTCGCCATTGTCGGACACGACAAGGAGGACGATATATATATTACTATGTAATAATTATATAAAATATGGATATGGACTATGTTATAATTTAGAATAAGTATAGTTTATTTCATTTTATTTGGTGGTCATTTTTATTTTTTTTCTTTTTAATTTATGTAATTTTTAATGAATTTTAACACGCATGTTTTTGTTTTAATTTAATATTTTATTTCAAATACAATTGTTTAAAATTGTTCTTGAATAAATGAACTGAACTGAATTATTACTAAAGGAACTTTCTTTTAAATAATATGAATAAAAGTTTAACTATTTGATACATTCGCAGCTTTTTTTGAGTAGTTTAGAGATTTGCAGTAATGAGATTTTATGCAAAACCCTTAAGTTATTTTTATAAAAATCTTGATTAAAATAAAAGATCTATTAAAATTAGTCAAACTGTTTTCAGGATTAAACACAAAATAGGCTAATAAACGGTAAATAACCACTACGAACCACTAAAGAACTAAGTAAAAGCCGTTTTTGAAACATAAACAGACATTTCGCGTATTTTGTGTAAAAATATTTTGTGTAAATCTTATATTTTCAATCTCTGTTGATTTATGGAAAAAAATTGCCTCCGTCTATAAATTTCTAGTAATACAGACTAAACACTGCCTTCTAATAAACAACCTTATTATACCATGCACAGGTAATTACTAGATTCCCAGGGGCCACAAAGTGGGGGGTCGTGGGGGATAGTGGGGTCTTGGATCCTTGTTAGTATGAACTTACCTACTTTCAGTTATATGTAGTTGTCAGCCAACTGCAGTAGATATATGTATAACCCGTAGAAGGGTAGGTTATGGGTAAGATTTAGTTGTTAAAATAATATTTATAATTAAATAAAAGAATGGTTGGTCACATTAATGAAGTCTTTTACTATTTTATTTCTACATTTTTAAAGGTAAATTATGACCTACAGTTAAAGCCCAAAAAAGATGGTTTTTAGTCTTTTAAGACTTCATTTATAGATTTTGATTTGAAAAATAACAAAAAAATATCTGCCATGATCCGTTGTGTTCTTTTTTTGAATACGGGTCTTGCATACCTAATGTAAAGGACTGTACCTACGTACATTTATCAATGTATGATTTTTTATCATCGAGATACATGTTTCTTATACACGATTGTATCTCGATGTTTGACCTTTTGACCCCATGCCTTTCTACCTGTTTATTTCATTCTTTAATTTTATATTTCTTTCTTTCGATGAATTTTATAATTGTAATAGATTGTACCTGAAAAATGAACTGAACGTCATGTTATCTGTAAAGTTAAAATTTAATAAACTATGCTTGGCCTAAACTTCAAGGTTCCACATCTATCTATAAAGTTATGCACAAATACGTTACAAACAGTTTTTCACACTCAAATATATGAATTCCTTGGGACTCATTTATTAAAAACCTCATAAACGGAACCAAACAACACATTCTACCATTCAATAAATTTCTTAGCATCATCGGCAATTCTGAGTGCCGGCGATAAATTCCCGACGAAATTCATACGTTCAATTTCAGAGTAGAAATATGGCACAATAAAGTGGCAGTCCTCGCGTTAGAATCGGCCCAACTCACTCTAAAACCCTGGACATATCAGATAAAAATAAGAATAAAGATAAGATAAAGTTTACTTAAATTACAAATATGTCAAAAATAGGTACCTTGATATGTAAGTAATAAATAATAAATAATGCTGGACACTATCACACAGCATCATGTAGCCCCAAACTAAGCAGAGCTTGTATTATGGGAACCACATGATTGATATACTACACATATAATTTTTTTTTTTGTAAATACATATACATCATACATAGAAAACACCCAGACCCGAGACAAATATCTAGAGAACATACAAACATTGGTCCCACAGCGGGAATTGTACCCGCAACCTTATGCGTCTCAGGCGGACCTTCACCCACTGCGCCACAGAGGCCGTCGAATCGTAATGCATTTGAACACTGGGTAAAACAGGAACCTTACTCAGCTACTTACTTCACTGGTTTTCAGTTAGAGCCCTTTACAAGTGAGAACCCAAAATATGACAAAAATCAGACCAAAAACAGCAATATCTACTTTTTAAAGTAGGTAGGTACTTGTTGTACCAGATGTACAAATATCTATTAAAGTAATATAATATAGATGTCTTATTACTATCTAGACCGTTTCATTATTGAGCATCTACTTGACAAAATTATATAATACACATGTAAAAAAAAAAGAAGTACGTTGATGAGCCATATGTCAAAATGCGCGTCTGCTGAGGGCTTCAAAGGCAAATTGAATTCCCAAAATCAGTCGGTAACTTTTTGAGATTTACCAAAATTTCAAATTATTTTATTGACTTGAATCGAGAACTTCCCGATAATTATTTTTGAGCTCACTATTCAAGAAACGGAAAAAATTCTATCTCGTGATCTAATTAAGCTACAGTTCGAGTCAACTTAGGAGGCGGGGGTACAAAAACTGTAGGCGGTAGATAGGCCTTTACGCGCGAGTCTAGTCTGCGCTTCGTTCACTTTATCGTCAGTACGATAAAGTCAAATGACGGCGTGTACTTTATTTCTAAATTACATTTTCAATGCCTTTGATAGTTGCGCGTTGTGTTTGACAAGTAGGTTTTTTTCATCCTAGAATTCAAGAACTATACAGGTGGGGCAACTTTTTATCTCGTTGATGGCAGCTAATTTTCATTGTTTAGTTAGATGGTTTTGTTATAAGAAAACTATAAGTTTATTTTTAATAAAAAAATCACCGAGTATTCGGATTTTTTTTTAAATATACTGTCAGCCTATAAAATTACATTTGTCAAAAAAGCAAGTCCCCAAAGTAATTTACTAAAGATAATTAAATTTTATTTAATTGTAAGATTTTGGAAAAAGTTAATAAAAGATTTTCATACAATTCTTTCTTAAACCATTATATAAAAACTGAATAAATGAGAATTCAAGTATTATAAAAAACTAATGACAATTTTTTGTTATGTCAGTTCGTGGACCCAGTAACTCCCCATTGTAACATTGTAACCCCGCCTTAACACCGATCCCATTATAAAGGCCTGGTTCGGGTTTGAATATTAAACGCGATGAAAGATCCAATTTTATTTGGATTATTATTTAGTTTAATTTATCCCAACTCCCTGCGGTCTCGGCGTATAGTAACATCCTGTACCACTTCACTAAGGTTGCAATGAAAAAATAACTTTATTTAGCTGTTAATTGGGCTTGAATAGTCTATTTTGCTTGCTGTTGATAAGGCTCAACTTGACTTATATATTTGAGTTCTAAGATAAGTTTTAACCTCTAAGGAAAAGCACTAGAAGAAATCTGAAATTTCCCCATGCTCTGTCTGAACATCAACTCATACGGCTGATCTCTACTTTCTTATGTCCTTAAGGTAATTCTCATTTTCACAGGCCTTGGAAGTGACGGTAAAAATTTATCTCAAACTTAATGTCCAAGTTTATGAATTTCTAAGGAGCTTTTAATACATACGTTTTATCAATAAATTGTAGATAGATTCCAGATAATATTTACACACTTTTTTACAAATTCACTTTGACAAATAAAACTCAGAATTTTTTTTCTTTATGAAACCAGTGCAGAAACTTGTCATATCTATGGAAGTGACAATTTTGATTTGGTTAAAACTTAAATATAAACAAAACTAAATATTTCTAATATCCTTTTTTGTTCTAGAATAATTGTATGCTATATAAATTTTATTAACACAAAGCATGATAACATTATATCAAATATTGCTCAATAATATTATATTATTATAATATTATTATTGAGCAATATTTGAAGATATAATTTTCATATGGGGAAAAAGTCGTGAAGATGTTTGTTTTGTTTTTATGATAACACTGTTTAGCTGCTATATGTTAAAAAGTCCATAATCAAAGTGCTTTTTTTCAAATATGAGAATGACCCATACATCATTAGCTAGAAAGAAATACCTACTTTATCTCAATACGATTGCTGCGACTTTGTACAGGGCATTCATTGATATACTGTTACTATCGTAACTATCTCAATGAGGGCATTATAACAAAACTGCATAGCACTAGATTCGAGTGCCCTGGCACAATTTCCAATTAGAACCCTTTTGAAGTTGCATTGAGATATTTATGCATCCCTTTCTAGCTTATCATATTTGACACAAGAAAATAGAGATCAGTCCTATGAGTTGATGTTTCAGAGTATAGGGAAATTACGGATTTCTTCACGTTCTTTTTCTTATTCTGAGGGTCAGACACAAGCGAAACGGAAGACCTATCGCAAAAAAAACTTATTAAACATGACACCTGACGTGATATAATTAGCCTCAAGCCTCAATAGAACCATTATCTGCAGGTCATTAAACTATTGTCCCACCCCAGGAATGAAACCTAGCTATTAGCCTATTGCAGATAGGTCAGAAATTCAAGCTTCGGTTGGAAGGTTGTGAGTGCTGGTGACTTCACAGGCATAAATAACACCTATAAGCATCAAGTTATTGATGGCAAGGCGCTGTATCGTTTGTTCCAAACATGCGTAGCCTACAATACTTTGTTATAAGTAATGGTTACCACTTAATATCAGATGGGTAATGAGCTAGTTCTTACTCAGGTACATATCATTTAAAAAAACTTTTGTCGAGCTCTGTGGCGCAGTGGGCGAAGGCACGCCTGAGCCGCAAAAGTTTGCGGATTCGATTATCACCGCGACTGCCAATGTTTGCGTGATCAGCAAATATTTTTTTTCTTATTTATTTTATTTATAATATGCATGATTTACTAAAAATAATTATACTTACAGTAGTACTCTAAATCAGTAATAATAGTTCTCATAATAAAAGTTCTACTACTCTACTGTCGCCAAACAATGTTTTGTGAGAAACCTTATTTTAACTTTAAATTCACAGAAAGAGTGAAAATTTTCAAAGTATCTAGTAAATTAATATTTTAACTGTGGCACAGCCAATATTTCGGAGATTAAAATGGTTTGCGTGGATTATCATTTTCCATCAAATTAATTTGGGGAAGCTCGGTCAACAATTTTGGGCTTTTGTTTGGGTCTGGTGATTTATATACCTATCGCCAAAACAGTCGTGCCGATCTTGATGAGATTTGGTAAAATGACGGAAATAAATCTGTACAAAGTTTGTCGCAATTTACAATTAATTGTAAACCAAGCACTTGTTTCAACAAGAGGTTTATCCGAAAGCGGACCCGCAGCAGGACGGGTTCATTTTTCATTATAAAAATTCATAAAAAAAATCATTTAAAATTTCTAATACGAACTTGTATTGAAATCAATACATTTTGTTCGTAATTTTTTTTGCGATGAGGTTTCAAAATTTCTTGGCAATAAAGAGAAAAATCAAATGATTATTTCTAATTATCCATTTTTGTCTTTCACTTTAATGTCAAAAAATATTTCTGTTAAGTAATCAAAGCTAAATATTCAAGTAAGTTCATATAACTTTAATCTATAGTAAAATTAAATGCTCATTGTAAAGTTAATAGAAAACAAAAAAAAACTAACCATACCAGCGGGGAACTTTTAAAATAATTAACTAACAATCAAGAGAAACTCTTAGTTTTTTCTTCCCAACAATATTCCTTTAGATCCCTCGCCGTCAATTAAAAGCGAAAAAAATCCATTATAACTCGGGTTAATCACTAATTAGTTTCAAAGTTCCGAAGTGCAGGAATTACAATTAACTTTGTTGAGAAGTCGAAGAATTCTCCATTATGCCAAATGGTTTACTTGGAACTGTGTACTTTATTCTTACTTTTTAGCCTATATACGTCCAGAGTAAAAACGGAAGACTGTAGTTTTATTTTCATAAATTTAAAAATTTTGTATATGAAATCAGAAGTACGAAAAACCTCTATGAAAAACCTTAAATGTTCATCATTTATTGAATATTTTCATCTATCATTAAATTAATAAGTATATAAAACGCCATTCATTTCTAATCATCGTCTGCCTATAGCAATCCACGGGTGGACACAGGTGTCTCCTAATGAGCGCCATAGCGCCCTGCCCTCAGCTCGCCGCTATTTAGTTCTACTAACGTTATAAAATAAAATTATAGGACTTCTTTGTAAAAGGCAGAGAATTTTCAGCAGTAAAACAATTTAGTTTCGGCATGATGCCCACTTTTTACATTTCAATTTCATGGAAAAGCCTTCGAATTTTTGGTTCCCAGGCATGCCAGTCCTCAGTAACTCCATCCAAGTTAGACACTTAGCCAAACAAGATCAGATTAAAGAGATTATCATCTCCCATTTCAAAAAGGGAGGGTATAAAATATTTGACTTTAGAATGTAATTGTTTCGTTTAAAAAGTTCCACCTAAGGCGGGGAAACTTCCCAAATTACCCCAACTTTTAATTCAGCCTGCAGCAGGCTTTTTAAGCGGTTGCTTTGTTCAAAGCGAAGTTAAGCGTGAATGGGTTAAGCTAAGGTTAAGACAGTCCATTCAGAGTTTATGCATGAGTTAAGCTAAGGTTAAGTTCGGGATGAGATAAACAATAAATATTTACCCCACAGAGAACATGAATATGCATATGGCCGGTAGTCCGGCTTAGGTTGTTGAGAGGTTTTAAGATGTAGACTAACAGCGAGTTTCACTTTGTAATTAGATAAAGAGCCCCGGATTCATAGTGGCCTAGTGATGTACCCTATCTTCCTATAGTGTGTTCGATTCTAGGCCGTGCACCAATGGTTTATTCGTTTTGGAAAAAAACTCATTATCAAGTACTCAAAGCGGTGAAGGAAAACATCGTGATCAACAACCAACTGCATATTTAGTTCCATGAATTGACCATATCCTTTCAGTGAGAAAAACTGACTATACTAAGAGGATGGTGTATTGCTGGGCAAGCCTTTTGTATCCAACCATGACCCTGGCTCAACATTGTCCCTGGGACTTTTCTTCTTCTTTGTATGAGCTAGTGGCATACTCTAGTTTTTAGAACTTAAGTTTTTCTAATAGAAGTTACCTTACTTACTTTATACTAACAAAACTAACAAGAATTAGTAGGGGTAGGCATATTTTACGTATGTTTCTTGCCTAATTTAAGATATCAAAAGTATTATGAAATTCAGCCTCTAGAGGGGTGCAGCGGGGAAAAGTAGACATACTAGTTTTCAATATTTTCATTTTTTATTTATTTATTTAACAATTATAATACAATGACAGTCTTAGACCAAAGCGATATTGAAAATAACAATAGTTCCTTTTACCTAAAAACGTATGACCCACTTAATAATATGAGGGCCCTTTCTAAGAATTTCGTCAAGGAAATAACAAGCAGATTTAAATCTTTGAAATAGTTATTAATTTTACGAAAGACTCTTGTAAGCGGTGTTTTTTCTATTAAATAAGTCCTTATTTTGGGCACTACAAGGACTTTGTGTCTATAGTATGTAGTTATCGGGCACATACAACCCGACAGCCATTAAAACCTTCTCAAAATCATGATACTATAATTTACCATCATAACTTCTCTTCTCACTTCCAGTTTGTACGTAATAGCCTATCATACCCAAAACGAACAGAGTAGGATACATTAGAGGGAATAAAAACTCGCTTTTCTCTACCTCCTTGGTCCACAACAAGCTGAAGCGCATTTCCCGGATAGAGTTACTGACAGAATCTTTGACGACGCCTGTTTTAATGAAGACAGAGTAGACTCCGCTTTGCATGGCTGCCGATGATTTGCACGCCATCTTGGATGTGATTTTCACGAGCTCCTGTGGGTTTCGTTATCTTAGTCCTACTAACATTATAAATGCGAAATGTTGTGAGTATGGATGTATGGATGAATGGATGTTTGATACTCTTTCACGCAAAAACTGCTGAACGAATTTGGATGAAACTTGGAATGTAGGTACATAGTTTGTGACCTGAATTAATACATAGGCTATTTTTAATCCCGGTATCACGCTTGCGAAGCCGCGGGCGGAAGCAAGTTTTTTGTACATGTACAATGTACATGGCTGCTTACGCATAGTGCCTAAGAATGTCTTATGTTTGCTGTTCGTCTACTTCCTACCATTTTATACATACTGATGCTATCTGTGGAAACTTTGATAAGTTTTCACAGGCCTTAGGCCTTTTGTAATGTTTAATCGTTTTATTCTAAAAAAAATATACCTAGCTGAAAGTTTTCCAACAAAAATTAAATAAAAATGAAATGTTACCTAGTTTTAAACCTTATCATATTATTATATTGTTGTGTATTTCTATAAATTAATTTTAATTTATTATTATTGTATTTATTTACAAGTTATGGGAACCCCTTAGTTCCTAATTCCATCTTTGGAACCTAAACCAAGCTCACCTACCCGCGGTGCACCCTGCTGTAAAATATACGGAGCTCTGGCGGCCGGCTAATTGCGGCAGAGCACAGCACATGGGACCTAAATGGTTTTGAACAAAAAACAAAGATTTTTGGGTGAAAACTGCGGCTCGGCCAACGTAGTATAGGATACCTTCCAGCCAGTTAGAGTAATGATTTGTGAAAGGCTGCTGGTAGAAGCTGGATGTGTCGAGCTCAGGACAGGGTGCAATGGCGCTCGTTAGGGGAGGCCTATGTCCAGCAGTGGACTGCTATAAGCTGATGATGATGATGAAAGTATTATTAACCAAAAGAAAAGAAGCCAGCCAGCCCCAAGATCTCTCTCATACTAAGCTGTTCTCACACGTTGAAGCAGTTCGATAGACCAACCTTTGATATTTTAGGTCCAGTTTTAGATGTAAGCCATTTTACCAATGCTATAAGTATTTCGATTTCATTGCCTCATTAGACTGTGTGCAGGAGCTACATGACCTTATTCCGCCTTGACGTTTCTTCCACAGAAACTTCAGATGCACTGCCAACTACCATTCGCATCAAGTTTATATTCCATTTAACAGAACGAAGCGCATCCAAACATCATTTATAATGCGCACTGCTAAAACATGGAATCAACTGCTCGCGTCTGGTTTTCTATTGACTTACGACCCGCCTTCAAAAAGAGAGTAAACAGGCATCTTCTAGGAATGCTCGCCCCATCGTCGACCTCATCCTTGTCCACGAGGTCAAGAGCTGGCCCTTAATACATAAATAAAAATAGCTAGGCTAATAGGCTAAAAACTTAGTAATATTCAGCTAAGTTTTCTTTAATAATTTACATGAATAAATAATTTACGCTATACAAAAGATACACAGAGCTTAAGAATCTTTAGAAACACCGATCCCTGTAATCATATAAGATGACACAAACGTTCAAAATGAACATGAAACGGATTGTGTAAGATATTTCGGAATTTCCAATAATCCTATTACATTGCCAAAGAGAGTTGATCACCTAGAAGTAATCACATATTGCGAAATCGAATGAAAAATATATTTTTCCTTTTGCGTTTTAATGAAGAAGCTTTATTAGCTCAGACGTGGTCATAGCTTAAAGGTACTAAATAACTGGCTCAATCTACCTTTATGAAATCTTTTAATTTGAGCCTTTTCACATAATCTAAAATATACATAATGTTGGACTACCTGTTCTTGCCATTTATAGGTGGAAAATTTGTGGATTCAAAATAATAATCACCTGAGTGTTTGTTTGTTAGGATCATGTACTTCATAATGCTTTACCTTATTATAATTTTAGGTACCTGACGTAGCTTACCGTAATCATTATGGATTTGTACTTAGGGATTTGTAGTCTAAAATTAATTTTAAAACTACTTTAATTTAATTATAATTAATTATGATTTTAAAAAGTAGTAATTTTTTTTCATTGCATGTTAATTTTTTGTTAATGTTATAATTTTTTTATTTATTGATTCAAACAAAAGATAAAATCAAATAAAGAGCATTTAATATATTTTTTTAACTACATGTACATTATTTGTGAATAAGATCGTAAATAAATATTATTTCCAGAAATCATCGTCAAATCAAAAAATCAAAAGTGAACCAGCTGTTTATCTTAGGTGATGACAACAGGGAGTCTTCGAGTTATAATTTCCCAGGAGATGAAACATTCTGCTTTGAAAAATTTAAACTGAGCGAAGTAGGTATTTACTTTATTTTTGGTTTACGGCAAAAATAAGGTATCTTCCTAGTCAGTCCCCCATGACTAAGTGTCACCTAAGGTTGGCAAAGGAGCAGTGTCAAAAGACATTGTTGAATTGCCAAATGCCTTAAGTAACATTTGACTTTTAGTCTGCCGTTCAGTCTTAGCACAAATAACTTAGATAAGCGCAGCATCTGAGCTTGATCTTTGATGCTGCCAATGCTGAGAAAGGGTCCTTTTTTAACCTTTTGTAGTACAATTATTCACTTATTGCAAATTTTAGGATAATTGTATTTATAAGATACCTACTTTAGTTACTTACCTACTTTGATAACTTGGGTAAAATAAATAACTTTTCTCTCTTTATTTCTTTCTTTCTTTCCATAAGGGATTTGCTGACAAAAAAAAAGATAAATCTTATTTTTGAATTTGTTATGCATGTGAATATATTAAAATAAGCGTTTGAGAAATTATAGTCATGTTTGGAAAGCAGGGTGAGTCCTACAATCAGGCAAGATACTAAAAAAAAAAATCTCAATAAATCTCTATCCTAAAGTAAGACATAAAAACAGCGTGTTAAGGGGGAAGGTGACACTTTTTATTTAAATAAATAAAATTAATTCATTTTTAAATACTGCTGGACATTGACACTCAGTATCATAATAGACCTAAGCTTAAGCAGAGCTTATTTCAAGGGAACCACACTGCTGACGTAGTTACTACTAATTTTGTTAATACATAAGTTCATTATCTACTTAGCAAACACCCAGGCCTTGACAAATATTCGCAGATCATACAGTCATTTGTCAGCGAAGGAATTATCTTCTTTACATTCATCTTCGTAATTCTAATAGAAGGAGGATGCTCAGACTCAAAATGATCTACTCTGATTCTGTAAATTTTCCCACACCTGCTTCACTGACCAATATGCACACGTCGAAATCCGGTAAAAGTTTTCTATCAATTTTTAGTGAATTCATCCGTCGGTCCTACAACTGCCTTTTAGTGATCGACCATGTAGAAACCTTTTATGCTTTGCTACTTTAGAAATATGTTTAGTGTTCAAAGTATTAAACATACCTACTAATTATACTGTAAGTAATAGATAAATTTATGCAAGCTGTTGAAAAAGACCAAAAATCTAATAAGCTCTGATAATATTATGGTTATATATATATATAATTTAGCTTAGAAAATATGTTTGCTTATTTCACGTGGTATTTATTAGTAACCTTACCATAGAAAAAACTAGAGAGATTGGTCCTACAAGTCATTCACTAGACTTTTAGAGGTTGGATTAATTCATTTACATTTGATGTTCTCATTTGTCTTCTTCATTGAAGTACGAAAATTAAACTGCACAAACTATGGTTCTTCCTAGGTCACCAAAATGGCAGGAGCTTAAATAACAATTAAAAAGAACGCCTACAAGTAAACATGTTGACGCGAAACTTCCCAGTCCTTGTGTAAACATGTTTTTCTCGCAAGCTTAGATTTATTTCACTGGTTTTTCAGTTCAATTCTTAGATTTTTCACGCTTATGAAATTAAATTCAATTGTCATTTTGGACTTAAATAATTGGTCATAAACTCGAAATTCGCTGAGTCAGGACAGGGCGCAATGGCGCTCATTAGGGGAGGCCTATGTCCAGCAGTGGACTGCTATATTCTGATGATGATGATGTTGATGATGACGCTATTCAAATTTGACTTTTACAAACATAAAAATATATTTTAATTAAACTGTCTACCTAATACAAGTACAAATAGTTACAACTTCTAATATTTAATCACATCGAATTTGGGTCAATTGCGGTCTTTTTAAATTTAGTGATGCATTCAAAGCAATAAAAAAGTACTAGTTAAAGTACTTTGAGTTCTAAATACACACTAGTTTTAGTCGGGCTGTGATGCAGGCCCGCAGTCAAAAACAAGTAAAAATACTTATTTTCAAAATATAAATAAGTAGACATTTGTTCTAAAACCTAGACTCTTGTTCAATCAAAGTTGACAATGTTCAATTACATACGCACTTAATAAAATAGGTTATCTAAAATAGATTTCATTCCTAGGTAGCAATTTACTTGACTGTACATGCCAAAACTGGCTTAATAGCTCGATTGGGTCCAAATCGAGCGCAATGCAATGTCAATAACATTCCGTAGAATGCCAAATACGAGCACATGTATAGACATGTCTAAACATGTTTATACCTACTCGAATATGCATGTGACGGGTTAAAGCAAATTATAACTTTGAATTTGATACAAACTTAGTAGGAACATAACATTTGTAGCAGCTAGTGACATAGTATAATTGGAGAATGCCGTCTGATGTATGGCGCTTGGTACCAAGACTAAAGTGAAAGCGTCAAAAAAATCGCCAATAAGTTTTTAGTCGATTCTACTGTCAAAATAATTAAAAATGAGGGTTATTACCAAAGTAATACTTTACATTAATGTTTGTTACCATAGTAACGTGAATATTATTGGTTCTTGCAATCTGATGGCGGCGTGCGGCGGAAACCAAATCAACAAAATATTTTTTACTTGATTATTAATCCCGTCGGTGTGTAAAACTAAAGAAAATGTTAATGTCATTTATAAAATATAATAAATTTTATGGCATACGTTTGGTTTTGACGCAATTGGTACGGGTTCTCGGCATTCTCCTTTCGGATATTCCGAATAAATACATTTCTAGTGTATGTAGTCAAACTACAAATGTAATTGTTTTACTATTTTATTGTATGAATCTTATTTATCTTAGTTTAATTAAGAAATTATAAAACTTCCCATAATTTTATGTTGAAACCTGATAATTTATAGTTCTTTCCTACTTATCTTCAATAATTAACGTTGTTCAATTTATTTTCTAAATCTAGTTTAAATGATTATTTGTAAATGTAAATGTAAATTACTTACTTATAATCGGGAAAGGTATTTTTTATCCTAGTCTAATGAAGTAATTATAAAACGTCCAATAATTTTATGTTGAAACCTGCGGGGTGATCGGCTAACTCTTTTGCAAAATGATTGACAGTGAACCTGTTTTAACGAACTCTAACAGTTTGTCAATGGACGGTTCAAATTGGTTCATTGAATTTCGACGGATGAAATGTCAAAGTTGTAAAAACAGGATCGGTGTCAATAACTTCTGTTTGCAACAGAGTTAGCCGATCACCCCGCTGATTTTATGTATATTTTTTCTTACCTAGCTACAATAATTAACGTTGTTGAATTTATTTTATAAATCTAGTTTAAATTATTATTTGTAATGAACTAAGAATAAAAGTCCAAATGATATACTAACATATAAACAGGGAGGGTTTTTTTAAAAGTCAGTTTATGCGTATTACGCTGCTAATGTAAGGGGTAACCCTTAATCAAACTGCATCTCTTTGTGTCTATAGGCGCCAACGTCTTCCCTTAATTGACACTTAACTCAGATTAATGTATCTGGATGAGCGTACCACAGGGCCATTGAGCAACGCGTAGAAGGTACACTCAGCTACGAATGAATATCACTTCAGATTTTTGAACTGTTGATATTCTGAAGGACAAGAAATCCACATCCAAGATTTTATAGTAAATAATGGATTTTTGAAATGATGGATGGACGACACAGAATTCGTCTATTGCCTGTTGTTATAGCTGTCTGTTGCCTATAATTATAACTACACTAAGCTAGTATTTTGCTTTATCTCGATGTTTATTGAATTTAAATGGTGTACATTATGGTGGCAGAACTAATCAACAAATAAATAAATCACTGGATGGCAAAAGCGACTGACCGTCGTGCATAAAAGGGAATCGGAGAGGCCTGTAAAAAAAATAACATCTACTGGCCGGGGATGATGATGATGATGATGATGATGATGATGATGATGATGATGATGATGATGATTGATGGATGGCATTCTATTTTCTGAAAAATTGGCAGAAACAAATCAGAAATCCTCATTAAATTTATAAACAGTTAGATAATCAAAACTAATAATTATGCATATTTGAGTAATGAACCACAGCTCAGTAAGCGAAACATGTTAAAAACCCTTCGTTTATCAAGCGTATCATACAATCTGAGGCAAACAAACAGTATTAAGAAATAACGCATTATTATCATTGAAATAAACTTAAAATTCTATTCAAAATCGTAGAATCCGGCGAGATTCGGACCCGCGTCTTTGCATATACCCAATTGTTTATAACTATGGGTACAAATAATAAATTGTTTATTTTAACTTTAAAGAAATAATCTGGAAGGTGCATTATTTTAGTACGGATACTGTAGGTACAATAACATCAAAAAAAGAACAGCCTAGCTCTGTCCTTCCCCTTGAACTAGGTTTCTATGGAGCCTATAGCGAGCCTACAGCTTCAGACTCTCCCTTACCAAGTATTGCAATCATATGGCTTCAAACGCGCAAAAAAGGTTTTCTAAACACAGAAATAGAGTTTTTTTTACACTGTAAGCTGTATAGCAGTGACATACTGCCAGTACAGATGCTATAGGCTGTAAACGGGTTTTATTAGGGTAAACTTTGATGGTTTAGGCAGATCATAAAATAGTGGTATTCTACTATTGATAAGGCTTAACATTGTTTCTGATGGGTGTCTTACATTGTATCTTATGAGCATGCTCTTCTTCTTCTTTATTGAAATATTTTTTTCTAGACCTAATTCTCATTTCAAGTGGGAGATTAAAGTTCTGTGACGTCCCGTATTTGAGTGTAATTGTGCATTGCACCCAAATGCGGGACGCCTCTTTATTTTCGACTTTTTTTATGTATGTTCACCGATATATCCTTCAATTGTAAACCGATTTTCAAAATGTTTATTGTTTAAAAGAGTATACTTCACAGATGGTCCCATAAAAATTTTATTTGTGAGGGACTGGTACTTTTCCCGGAAAACTCAAAAAACCTAATCCTCACTTGTAATTTTCGGCCTATGATGACCAAAAAAAATATGAACCGATTTTCTAAATTCTTTTGGGCAAGAAGTATGAAGTGATATATTATAAGTCGTTTTTTTTTTTTAAAGTCCTACTTGTTGAAGTGCCTAGTTAACAAAAATGAAATAATAGTACGCTTTGAGGTCTTTCTGAAGTACAATCCAGATGGACTGAAGACATCGCCAAAACTACGGGGAATTGGTGGAAAGCAAGAACCAAACACTTTATTTCGCAGAAATGTTAGAAAAGTTCTTTTTTGATTTTTAATGATGATTTTGATGCTTGGGGGTACGAACAAAGTAAAAATTTGTACTACTACAAAATACTACAAAAATTTTAATAATGATACAAACAAAGGATATAATAATGGGAGGCCTATTTTAAGCAGTAAAGTTCTTTACGCTATTGATGATGATACTGATACTTCTTAGAAGCAAATCTTAATTTTCGATAACAAAGCCTTACAAAACAAACAGTAAAGTTTCAGGTTATTAGTTAAACTATATTGCGTAGTTTCAAAATTAATTTACGTGAAACTGAGAACAAAGTGGAAAATTAATCAAAAATAGTTACAAGGTAAAATTACTTTGAATAATTTATTAAGTACTTTGAAAGGTTAGGTAAAGTAAAGGTTTCGTAGGAACTGTTGTAGTTGTAAGGCCTTTTTGTGAAGGGTTCAACCGGGGAATTACTAGCACCTATTTGTTACATGATGCAGCATTGCTGA
Source organism: Horisme vitalbata (assembly GCA_951804965.1). Lineage (NCBI taxonomy): Eukaryota > Metazoa > Arthropoda > Insecta > Lepidoptera > Geometridae > Horisme > Horisme vitalbata. Next base: position 1,729,203 of record OX638096.1, read on the forward strand.
CATTGCAGGCCCATGAGGCTTTACGCCTCAAGCTGATGGAAGTATTTGATCTTAAGGCATACAGACCTACGATGCATCGCTTTGTTATAGGTGATGATTATCACTTAATATCTGAAAGTTGAATCACTATCTCAGTTATAACAAATATTTACAGTCCATACAAACCATAGAATCAAACCCGCAACCCTCTGCGCCGCAAGCGGTCCCTCATAAGATATATAATCATCATCATCAGCCTATGTCAGTCCACTGCTGGACAAAGCGCCATTGCGCCCAGTCCTGAGCTCGCATCGCAGATTGTTACTCCACCTGGCCGGAGGGCGTCACTACACTACGGTTGCTGAGCCGCGGTCTCCACTCAAGAACTCGTTTACCCCAATGGTTATCGGTTCTTCGGCAGATATGGTCAGCCCACTGCCTTTTCAGTTTGCTTGTTCTGACTTTTTTAATTCTTTTTTGACATAGACATAGATAAAAAAATAATAAATTTACCATAAAATAGCACACAAATACATTTAAAATTACAATGATCATAGAGGTAATTGTTTTTTTGCAAATCTGAAGTTTATTATCCAGTCTGTAAATTAATCTTTGCTTCAACGCGTAGTTAGAAATAATTACGCGCCGTAAGGCAATGATAGATCTATAGTATTAAGCGCCTACACGTAGTTTGTAATGGATGCTTCGTGGCATAGTTATATGGTATCTATGCTGTTACAATTCGCCCTTTGAGCACTGCTTTGGAAACTGGTAAATTAATTAAGAAAAGATGCTCCTCTAACTGGTAAAGATACTCTTCTATCGCACCTGGTTGCCCCGTATCCCCCCCAAAATCCCCGTACGCAGCCGGTTATGAAACTTGGTTGTTCTGGCGACCAAAAGTTTGTAGAAATGACAAATAAGATATGAATTGAAATTATGTTTGGTGTCAAATGGAACATTAGGGGAGATATGTTTCTTTCTTGCCTGAATATGTTGTTGCGTGGATTGCATAAGTTTTCTTAGAAAAAGTGAGTGTGTGTTAAGTTAAATATATTTGGTTCTTGGCGTAAATTGCATACAAATATGAAATTTAACTGCTTTGTGGTTGTTTCAATTTCTTTATGATTTCTTTGTTATACGAAATAGTAGAACAATAATAAGTTAGTATGTTTTTATAATATCTTATGATTATTATGCTCATGAATGAATGAATGAAAACTTTTTATTGTACACCATAATTTAAAAAACAGCAGATAGAATCTTAAAAATAAATATAAAATACTCAATGGGCGGTCTTATCACTTAGAAGCGATCTCTTCCAGACAACCTTTGGATGGAGAGGATTATGCTAATAAAAAAAGTACGGCTGGGGGTGTACATGTAATAAGAAATATAATATTTTCAATAAAACATAATAAACAAAGTAAACATTAAAAAACTAAGAAATAAATAAATATATGAATAAGTAAATTAAATAATAAATAAGTTCTTAGAAAAACGCTATATATATATATATATATATATATATATATTTATGATTATACTTAATATGCGTTTTTCTAAGAACTTATTTATTATTTAATTTACTTATTCATATATTTATTTATTTCTTAGTTTTTTAATGTTTATATATACATATATAATATTAAAGTATAAATATCAAGTATAATATAATATTTTAATGCCTACGGTAACAACTGAACCTACTTCAATATATTTGACATTTGAGATAAATACAGGTTTTTTACGCGGTTTTTAAAAGTCGATAGTGTCGGGGCTTTTTTTATCTCAGTTGATAAGGCGTTCCAGAGACGTACAGCCTGTACAGTAAACGATTTATCATAGAAGCTTGTTCTGTGTATCGGAGTATCAAGCATCAGATTTTCTGATGATCGGAGGACACGGGAAGGATGGGAACTGTGAATGAACTCAAATCGCTCCTTTAAGTAGGAGGGAGAAGAAAGGTTAAAAACAATGTTATAAAGAAGGGATAGGATGTGAATATTCCGGCGAAGACGAATAGGGAGCCACTTAAGTTTTGTACGATATTCAGATACATGATCGAATTTACGTAAACCGAAAATGTAACGAATGCACACATTTTGCAGACGATCCAATTTATTGAGCTGCTCTTCAGTGAGATCGGGGTAGCGGCGTCAGCGTAATCTAGGATAGGGTGTAGGAGGGATTGTGCAAGCGTAATTTTAGTGGCAGTAGGTAGAAAATTGCGTAATCTTCTGAGTGAGCCCGCAGAAGCAAACAGCTTGCGACTGACTAAATCCAGTTGTGGGCCCCAGGACAGACAGCTATCAATTTGTACACCTAGATCTTTTACTTGTTTACTGACTGGTACAGTCACGCCATTAAAAATTATTTGGGGGAGGGTCGAATAGTCAACTTTTGCAATGGTGCGTGAACTTCCCACTAAAAACACTTGAGTTTTACTCGGGTTGATAGCAAGGCCATGGGCCATACTCCAATCCCGAATGCGAGATAGGTCAAGGTTAGTACGGTTGACTGCATCAGTCAAGTTATCTATAGGGGCTTGAGTGTAGATTTGGAGATCGTCTGCGTAGAGATGGTAGGAAGAAGTCAGTTGAAGTGAAATGGAATTAATAAAGAGTGCAAACAGAAGAGGAGATAACACACCGCCTTGCGGGACCCCGGCCGAAGTGCAACACCAAGATGAGAAGGCATCATCGATTCGTATGCGTTGCCAGCGTCCATGCAGGTAACTGCGAAACCAATCAATTACCGCTGGAGATATGTTAATTGAGCGCAATATGCCAAAAAGGATATCAAAGTCAATAGTGTTGAAGGCATTGCTAAAATCTAATAGGGTTAATATGGTGAGTTGTCCGTTTTCCATTCCAGCTCTTATGTCATCTGTTATTTTTATCAAAGAGGTAACAGTGCTGTGACCCGGTCGGAAACCGGGTTGAAGAGGATTGAGTAGGTTATTTTTGGTAAGGAAGTAACTACTGGTTATGGATGAGGCGTTCAAGGACTTTGGATAAGAAGGGGAGGATAGAGATGGGGCGAAAGTCTGCGCAGGAAGAAGGTTTAGACTTTTTAGGAAGAGGGATGATGTGCGCCTCCTTCCAGGCCGTGGGAACAATGCCAGAAGTAGCAGAGAAATTGAATAATTGGCAAAGTATAGGAAGTAGTTCGTCAATGATCGGAATAATCATATTCCTGCCAATGTTGTCGCTTCCCATAGCGTTGGAAGAAATAGATAAGATGCTCTTTTAACATCACATGCGGTGAATTGATTAAAAACGAATGAAGGATGATTGGGAGTTGGCAAAGATGATAGATGGTTTAAGGTGGCATTTTTTTTTATCCAGATCAATGCTGGATGTTGAAGAGAAATGAAGGTTAAGAGAATTTAAGTCAAGATCTTTAGTATTCGCAACGTGGGGCGCTTTGCCAACGCCTAGTGTTTTTAGAAATTTCCAGACTTTGGCTGGATCTGAGTTTGAAACGGAAGCATGGATATGGCGGCGTTGTGCATCCCTACATACTCTATTGCAGCGATTCCGGGCCAGTAAATACCTATCTTTGTTGTAGTCACTTGCACATCGCTTATAACTGGCTTTCGCGACAGCTTTTTTATGCATAAGTGATTTAATATCATCCGTTAACCACGGAGCTGGTAGGTGTTTAATTTTGATCGCGCGTATTGGAGCATGTTTGTCAAAAAGCTGTGTAACAAGATACTGAAAATTGTCAACTTTTCGTCCAAAGAATCAGCTGTTACCACTGGAGACCAATCAATTCCTTGAGCATCAGTTCGCAGCTTTTCCACATCCATACCGCTAAAATTACGTTGCAGAAGAATTTTGGGTTTTGGTTTAGGGGGACGAACTTTATAAGATAAGTAAATGAGATCATGGTATGAGAAGACATCAGCGGGACATTGACCGTGCTTTGCAACATGTTGTAGGGACGAGACAAGGATTAGGTCAAGAAGAGAAGGGTTACAGTTAGGAAAGTGGTGAGTGGTACCAAGGGGAAGAATGTGCATGTTACATGATCTAATGACAGATTCAAGGGAGTTACTGCGATAATCTTGTTTGACGAGACAAGTATTGAAGTCACCCATTATAATGGAATGACTGTAGGTTAGCAGAAGGTCTTCCAAAAGTCTTTCGGAAGAGGAGAAAAAATTTATGCGCAGGGAGGGGCTATAGTAGACTCCGAGAAGGATTTTGGTACGTGAGATCTCAATTTCAATGAAAAGGTGTTCGCCTGCGTTTAATGGCGGTGGCTGTGAAGATGTACTTATTATAGAGAAAGGAATATTGGACCGCAAATAAATAGCTACACCACCACAGCCAATACCAGTCCGGTCATTACGGATCAAAGTATACCCTGGAAGAGTATATAAATTTGAAGGAAGACAAGGTTTAAGAAAAGATTCGGAGACTAGTACAGCATGAATGTTTTTACAGTTGAAAGAAGCGAGCAGATCAGGGAAATGAGCCGGAATACTCTGAGCATTTATGTGAACAACGTTGAAGTTTTTCGATACATCAGAAAAAGATGAAGATAGCGTTTCAGATAAAGACGGTATACTTTTAAAACTGTCCGCACTAGTTACACTAGAATCAAGTGAAGAAATTGATAAAAACTCTTCGCTGTCATCATCAGTATCGGTCAATGTCATTACTATAGGCAAAAAATTATAAATAGTGTATAATAATAAGTAGGTATATATATACTTATCATCATCATCATCATCATCAGCCTATAGCAGTCCACTGCTGGACATAGGCCTCCCCTAATGAGCGCCATTGCGCCCTATCCTGAGCTCGATTCATCCAGCTTCTACCAGCAGCCTTTCGCAGATCGTCACTCCACCTGGCCGGAGGGCGTCCTACACTACGTTTGCCGAGCCGCGGTCTCCACTCAAGAACTCGTTTACCCCAACGGTTATCGGTTCTTCGGTAGATATGGCCAGCCCATTGCCACTTCAGCTTGCTAATTCTCTGAGCTATGTCGACAACTTTAGTTCTATGTCGAATATACTCGTTACGGATTTTATCCTTCAGAGAAACTCCGAGCATAGCTCGTTCCATAGCTCGCTGAGCGACTTTAAACTGGTGGACTAGCCGTACTGTGAGTGTCCACGTTTCGGCTCCGTATGTCATGACGGGTAGGACGCACTGATTGAAAACTTTCGTCTTCAAACATTGTGGTATGGGTGACGAGAAAACTCGACGTAGTTTTCCAAATGCTGCCCAACCCAGCTGAATCCTCCTCTTGGCTTCCTTCTCGAAGTTGTTTCTACCCAACTGCAATATCTGCCCGAGGTATGTATACTCCGAAACAACTTCAAGAGGGTGTCCATTAACGACGACAGGACTCGGATCAATTCGGTGATTGACCATGACTTTGGTCTTGTCCAAATTCATGCCGAGACCTATCTTTCGCGAGGCTGATGCTAGGCCGTCCAGCATCTGTTGCAGCTCCTCCAGCGACTCCGCCATTAGGACTATGTCATCAGCGAATCGCAAGTGTGAGATGTGCTCGCCGTTTATGTTAATGCCCATACCTTTCCAGTCCAGCGTCTTAAACATATCCTCCAACGCGCTCGTGAACAGTTTCGGAGATATGACATCTCCCTGTCTCACTCCGCGGCGCAGTTGGATGGGTTTAGACTGCTGGTCCTGTACTCGGACACTCATAGTGGCAGCTTCGTACAGACATCTTAACACTTCGATATAACGATAGTCCACTTGGCATCGCTGTAAGGATTCCAGGACAGCCCAAGTTTCGACAGAGTCAAAGGCCTTCTCATAGTCCACAAAAGCCAGACACAGGGGCTGATTATACTCTTCGGACTTCTGTATAATCTGCCTTACTGTGTGAATGTGGTCTATGGTGCCATATCCTCCGCGAAACCCGGCCTGCTCCGGTGGCTGGAACTCATCGAGTCTTCTGGCGAGACGATTCGTTATGACCCTAGAAAACAGCTTGTAAACGTGGCTCAAGAGCGAAATAGGTCTGTAGTTTTTAAGAAGAGTCTTGTCACCCTTCTTAAAAAACAGAACCACCAAGCTCTCGTTCCACGCCTTTGGAGTTCTCCCACAGTGAAGGACGGAGTTGAAGAGGTTCTGCAGCTCCTGCAAAACAGGAGCTCCTCCTGCCTTCAGAAGTTCTGAAGTGACTCCGTCTTCACCGGGGGCTTTTCCATTTTTAAGCTGTCTCAGGGCCAGTACGACTTCGTCTTGGCTGATATCTGGCAGGTCATCGGTGTAGTGGCGGGTGAGGGTGGCTCTGGAATCATGGTTGTCACGTTGGGGGCAAGGAGCATGTGCCGTGTACAGTCGGCCATAGAAGTCCTCGATCTCTGATAACATCTCCGGCTTTGACAAGACGGTTCGGCCATCGTGTGTTGTTAACTTCGTCAGGTGGCTCCTGCCAAGCTGCTGAGTGAATACTTTGGACCCTCGGTTTCGCTCTATCGCCTCTTCAATGAGGCGTGTGTCGGAGCTCCGAAGGTCACGCCGTATCATCTTCGCAATTCGCTTGTTCAGGTCTGACCTCTCTGACGAAGTGGCCTGAGTGGTTTCCCGTCTTTTTGCCATCAGCCCAAGAGTGTCATCCGAAAGTTTGGACTTCTTGCCTTTAGGCTGCATTTGGCAGAATTTGATGCCCTCGTCCCTTAACGTTCCAACCACGTTCTGTAGGGCCTCATCAACGTCATCGGTGGGTTCCACGGCAACGAATCTATCACCGAGAAGCTTCTGAAACTTCTCGGTGCCCGCCATGATCTGGAGTAGATTGGGTCGGAGCGTGGACTTCATCAGACGGTTTCTTTCCAGCTGAAGATTAATATTCAGAGAGCCTCGGACAAGTCTGTGATCAGATCCGGTGTTAAACCTGTTGATCACGGAGACGTCTCTGAATATGTGCTTTTTATCCGTCATGATGAAGTCGATCTCATTTTTGGTCACAGCGTCGGGGCTTCGCCACGTCCACTTCCTGTGGGGCTTCTTCTTAAAGAACGAATTCATCAAAAAGAGCCCCTCCTTCTCTAGGAAGTTGACGAGCATTTGCCCCCTGTGATTTCTACTTCCATGACCATGCGGGCCCACTCTGGATTCGTCGCCAACCCGGCGTCCCACTTTGCCGTTAAAGTCCCCCATAACAACGTTGAAGTGAGCCTTAGTGGTGTTGTGCAAGGCTTTGGATATGTCCTCGTACATATCCTCCACTTCATCATCCAAGTGTGCCGAGGTCGGTGCGTAAGCCTGAATAAAAATCTTCAAATAAATCTTCATACTATACCGCTTGGATAGTCGAAGGATCAGGTACGCTACCCTGGTCGACACACTGGAGATTTCCTGAACGTTGTTACAGAGGGCCTTATTGACGAGAAACCCTACGCCACCCTGTGATGTTTGGTCACCCTCGCGGAAGTACATTAGATGGCCCGAGTCTAGGGTAATGGTGTCCTCTCGCTCTCTACGGACTTCACATAACCCCAGAACATGCCACCTAATGTTCTCCAGCTCCACTTCCAACTGCGCTAGATGTTCATCGAGCCTCAGAGTGCGTCCGTTATACGTTGCTAGGGTCAGGTTTTGCAGGTAGCCAGAGGTAGCCCGGTGATTGTTCGCACCCCTTGCCCCGCCGTTACCATGGCCGCTACCTGTATGACCAGGAATAGCGGGGCGGCCGGGAACTGGGGGCCATTTCTTTTTTATAATTTTCATAAGGGGGTTTATGCCCATAATCCCCACGCTGGGCAAGCGGGTTGGGGATCGCAGGGCACAGCTTCTCGCACTGCCGACGCTGCTGCCCGTCAGCGGCCAGGGGATTTATCTGTGCCGATGTAGGCTGCGCTATGCCGCAATCAGCCGGCCGCCAGAGCCTCGTCCGTTATTTAGCAGGGTGCACCACGTGCAGGTGAGGTTGGCTTGGGTACCGAAGATAAAGGTTGGAACCCCCTACACCCCTTACTTATATACTTATACTAAATAAATAAAATACAATTATAAAATAGTATGTACCTAGCTAATGAATACTGTACTTTTGATCTTTGTATTGTACTACCTATTTACTCCATCTGCCAATTGAATTTGTGATCTTGAAATAGGATTTAATACACTGTACTAACCGGCTCCTAGTTAACTCAGTAACTATTAAAGTTGTGGAAGCTATACAACAGAGGCCACAAATAAAAGAAGAAGAAGAAAAAAGAAAAAAGAAAAAGATTGCAGTGACGTGACGTGAGTGAGTGATTGGTAAACAAATAAAAATAAAGCTAAAAAAACATACATACATGCGCCGCGGTGAAGCGATAGCTTCAGCTTCCCACACACAGTCTTCACGACAACTTGCACTGTGTCCTCCTTGCTGTCCTCCGGAACGCCGTGGAGCAGTACTATTTGCGGCGACTGCGCATCTCCTGCTGGTTGGCGTCGCGCGCAAGGATTTCTATTTGTTGCTGGAGAGTTTTGAGAACCCCCATTGTAAAAGACTTGAAGGCAGCATAGTCTGCTGCAATCGTCTCCACAGTGGTGGGCGAGGCTGACTTCTGCAGGGCCCCTTCAAACTGCGCCATACGGTCGTGGAGAGACTGTACAACCTCCAACAAGGGCTGCCTGCTGTCCATGATGACTGTTAATTATTAGTGCGTTAATTGTGGTGCAGTGTGATGTTTGTCCAAAACTTGTGGTGATCACTTTATGGAGATGCTGATTATGGCAGATGAAGTGCACAGGTATTCAAAACACTTTAATGCATAGATAATTTATATCTTGGCTGTTATTTAATTTTAAATATTAAATATAACTTTAAGAAAATTTGTGAGTTCTTTGTCCACCTACCCGCAGTAGGCGAAAAAAAACCTTCAAATTTTTGATGTTCCTCTACGTTCTTGGCAACATAGAATCTTTAATCTTTTTAAAAAAACTCTACCCAAAGTAAAATATCCGCAACATTAAGCGGGCTAAAGTTTCCTCATTTCCCTTTAAAAAGATTAACACGTTGTTGAGAACGTGATCGGGATAGCAGGTTTAATATTCAGAGAGAGGCCTTGATGTTATATTTTTCAGTGTAATTATGTTATGTAGTCGGTGTTCTTAAAATACTTTTAAACTCTCAGTCGATAGTCACAAAAGCCGATTAGATCGTTGAGCAATGAGGGCAGTATATTGATGCCCGTATCAAACACGTAAGAGTAAAGAGTATTTTTCAGTGATCATTGATTAGAATCGACTGAACTTGATGCTAGCCGAGTGTGACACTCGAGAAATTATTGAACGAAAGAAAATTATTTGGTCATAGATAATGCTCCTGCATTATCTACATACCGGGCATTATAATAGGGGCCCAATCTACTATTAACCCGTTGCATAAAGAAGTGGCCAATGATTCAAAAAGTTGTATTAAATTTTACTTATTAAGATGGTCCAAAGTGTGAGACTTTTGAATGAAAAAAATAAAATAAGTTTAGGAAGAGCCAACATTGGACAATGAATTTATTGAGAAAATTTAACGCGTTTACTGCGTCATCGGCGAGTCAGCCTAGTCCGACTAGGCTGACTCGCCGATGTGTTTTCAGCACCAAAGCTACACTTGATCAATCATGGTTCTGTCTTTAATTTGACTTTATTAGATCTTGAAGTTATCGTAGTCACTAAAAACATTTTTAATACATTTGTGACCATTGGCAGAAAACGTCGGAGAAATCTGTTAAAAAAACCGTTCACTCTCATAAGTTCCTCTGAGTATTCGTAGTCACTAAAACCAAAACAATACATTTGTGATCATTGGGAGAAAACGTCGGAGAAATCTGTAAAAAAATCGTTCACTCTCATAAGTTCCTCCGAGATCTTGAGCGGAGACTGCGACTCGGCAAACGTAGTATAGGAAGCCCTCCAGCCGGAGTGACGATTTGCGAAAGGCTGCTGGTAGAAGCTGGATGCGAGGAGCTCAGGACAGGGCGCCATGGCGCTCATTAGGGGAGGCTTATGTCTGACTGCTATTAGCCAATGATGGTGATGATAATGATGATCCTCTTAAGAAGCTTACTTCATGCTGCCATCACATACTTTTCCTTTTACAGACCTCGCAAGCACGACGCTTTGTCGTCGTCCTTAGTCGCGAGCGTCTGTCATATCTTGCTGTCGCGATTGTCGCCCTGTGTGCGGAGCTTTGAACAAAATGTATGAAAATTGTCCCTCGCAGCTTGTCGTAGCGTCTAATCGCTGACGTTTGTCATCCAATGTGCGCAGGCAGTTAGAAGTCACCCACGAAGAGCGTCTAAGAAGAAAAAGGTAAGTCAACGGACTTCTTTACTTACTAGATACGTTTTATTCATCATGAAAATCAACAGCAGCTCGTTGAATTCTCTGTAATTAAAGTTTATGTTAGTTTAGTTTATTTGCCCTGTGGCCAAGGGTTGTCAAATAAATTATTTAGTGTGGACATTGCGGTTTGTACGCTTATTTGCATGAAGACTGCCGTAGTGGCCCTCTAATGGGAATTATTGATGGCTGTGACATTCAAATTGACTAACAAGAACACAGTCAAATACTAAGAGCTCAAGGATAATTAAAATATGCTTTTATTGCTGTAAACTATACCTATTACAAATGCTTAAAATACCTATTATTAATTTTCTATGAACACCGTTTTACAACTTTTTAAACTATTAAGAACCAACTCTTTATTTATTAGATTTAGGTGAGTATTTAGCTAATAATTTATCATCCAGGTATTCATTTAGGTCATAGTAACATTTTGAAGTTAGCAATATTTTTAACTGATTTGTAAATGATATGTAGTTTATTTCATTATTATTAATTATATAGACACCAACAAGGGATAAAGCAGGTCAAAATGAGATAAATTTTGACATTTTTAACCTCACATGGAGTAGACCTATGGGGGTGCGCCGCAGACTGGTAGCGTGCCTTCAGACTTCAAAAAAGAGCAGTGCGTGTCATCGTGCGAGTCTCGCAGCAGACCTCCGCTAGACCTTATTTTGTAGCATTGAAGATAATGACAGTTCCAGCGCTGGTAGTGTATCAAGCTGCGATCTATGCAAAAAACCATCTAGAAGAGTATGCGAGGTGTGGAGACGGTCATGAATACAATTTGAGGAATTCTGAGCGATTGAGAGCCATCCCTCGACGGCTCGCTAAAACCGCAAAGTTAATACACATGATACGTCCAGCAGTTTACAATCGCCTACCGTGAAGCGTCACCAATGCACCATCGACGCAGTCCTTTAAGTATAAGCTTAAAAACTGGCTAATCTCTCAGTGCTTCTACACGTTTGAAGAATTTAAATCATTTAAACAATGATTTATTTACTAGGTATTTTTTTCTTCTGTGACATTTATACTTAGGTATTACAATTTATTGACATAAAATATTTGTTTGCCTACTATTATAATGTTTTAATTATAATTATTGTAATTATTAATACTAATAATTAAGTTCTATTCTTTTTTGACGTGTAACCTTAGTGTTATCAATAAATGAACTGTGAACTTTGAACACACGCGGACGCAAAATAGGCTAAACCTGTTCATGGGTAGGTACCAGAGACTAAGAGAACATACAAAGATACTTAACTGGCCAAGTGCGAGTCACGAACGAAGGGCATTATCTATACATGTATGGGATCCCTCCTTAATTGATTTTATTTTAACATAATTATTTATTTTTGAAGTGATTAAACAACTAAATATTCTGTGAATAATTTAAGTGTCTACCTGCTCTATTGCCGTCATTAATATAGAGCGAAAAACGGCACAAAATGACGATTGTTCTAAGGGAGCCCCACTATTTTTTTTATTTTATACTGTTTTTAGTGTTTTTTTATAGCAGCAATGAAATACAAATTTTAACTGTCTAGCTATCACGGTTCATGAGATACAGCCTGGTGACGCACAGACAGATAGACAGGGTACGGTACTTTGGGTACAAAACCCTAAAATACCTGGACACTTCGGGCCTTACTTATAATAAATAATCTGTCAAAAGATAAACGATGCTTAAATTATTGCCATCTCTTACCGTTGCATATTGACAAACAGTGACAGGGATAACTATAAGCAATAGTTAAATTTAAGTAGCGTTTATAAGTAAGAGGGTTAGTTATTACTTATTTTTTTTCAAAATCGATGATTAGTTGATCATCCAAATGGTTCATAAAACGTATTAAAAACACGTGAACGTCATTTAAAACAAACAAACATACCTAATTGTATTATAAGTCATTAAATTGACCTGCCAAGTGGCTACGTGACAGGGAGACCGCAGTCAATTAATAACTTTTAATTGCTTGTCGATGTTGTCAATTAAAAATAATAAACGTAAACGTCATGCCAGTTTTGAAGGGATTTGGCTGAAAACAGGCCTTTTTCTCATTCCATCAAAGATTGAATGACATTTATAATTACTAGAAGGATGGCATAATGGATGAAAATCTGGCTGAGACGCAGGAGGTTGCGTGTTCGATTCCGACTGCAGGGCAAATATTTGTATGACGAAATCAGGCATAAGCAGCAATGACGACCTCTGTGGCGCAGTGGGCGAAGGCCCGCCTGAGACGCAGGAGGTTGCGGGTTCGATTCCCGCTGCGGGACAAATGTTTGCATGTTCCGTAGATATTTGTCTCGGGTCTGGGTGTTTTCTATGTATGATATGTATTTTATTTATCGTACTATCCTGTCCAGCCTAAGGTTGTCTAATAGCGATAAGAACGCCCATTGTACCTTTTTTGTTAAATTGTAAAGTTCCTGCAAATTGAATTTTTTAATTTGGTGTACAATAAAGAATTTATCTATCTATCTATCTATAATTTAAAAAAAAAGTATATTATGTGGTATATCAATTATGTGTTTCCCATAACAGAAGCTCTGCTTAGTTTGGGGCTACATGATGCTGTCTGGTAACGTCCAGCATATTTTTTTTAAATACCCTATCATCTACCTACCATGGTATAATGAACGGCCTGAAGCGTAACAAACAAATAGGTAAATATTATATAATATAATATTAGTGAGGATTACGATACACTTGACAATAGATATACTCGAAATTAGAAGAAAGAAAGAAAGAAAGAAAACACATTTATTCAACAAACTAAAAATAGTACAGATACAGGAAATCAACAGACTAATACAGTACAATAATAATAAGACATAATGATAGTAAAAATAAAAATAAAAAATCACAAGAAGTAAAACTTAAAAATATTTATAAATATTTATTAAAATTGAAATAAACTATATTAGTAACACTAGAAAAGAAGAAAAGCAGTTGTCTAGTTTGTTGAAAAGGCAAAAACTCAGCATTTGTGCCTGGTAAAACCAGACGCTGTTTTTCAGTTTTGCCAGTAGGGAAGGGTGCGGGGGGTGGGGGGGGGGGGGTGCTTAAATGAAGTGTAAGTATATTTATGAATGTCGGCGAAAGTATGTATATATTATTTATATATATATTTAGTCAAAGTATTATTTAGTTAGTAAGTATATATTATTTAGTTTGTGTATATAATATTATGTGGTGTGTTAGAAACTGCAGGATTGGATGGAACAAAAGAAATAGGCAAGTTTGTTTGTTTAGATAGCAGTTTATCCGCCACTTATTTGTTGTTCCAACAGGAGTGTTTTATATTTAGATTTAAACGTACTTTTGGACAGCGAGATTCTTAGTGGTGGTGGCAAATTGTTCCAGCATTTAGTAGCTTGGTAGCGGAAACTTCCCTCAAAAGCTCGAGTTTTATGAAACGGAGTAACCAATTTAAAACTCTGGATTCGCCTAGGATCATGTTTACCGGTAGAATGACATTCGGTAGGATGACATTGAAATTATACATTCACTACAGGCTATGGATGCCTAGGCTTCTCCAATTGTGCTTTCGGCAGACTACTACACCAGCCTATATCAATCCACTGCTGGACAAAGGCCTCCCCTAATAAAGGAGGATACACCCATAATCCCCACGCTAGGCATGCGGGTTGGGGATCGCAGGGCACAGCCTCTCGCACCACCGATGCTGCTACCCGTCAGTGGCCAGGGGATTTAACTGTGTCGATGTGACCCTAACGGCTTCAAACAGAGAGTTAATAGGCATCTTCTGTGAAAGCTCGCCCCATCATCGACCTCATCCTTGCCTATGCAAGCCTAGAAGTCAAGAGCCCCATATTAAATAAAAAAACAGTCAGCCGCCAGAGCCCCGTTCGTTGTTTAACAGGGTATTTCGACAGTCAAAGTCTTATGAATTAGACACATTCTCCAATAATATAATGTATACATTGAATTTACACTTTTCCCTTCAAGAAAGGGGATATGTCCATTATCTCCACATCCCCACGCTGGGCATGCGAGTTGGGGATCGAAGGGCACAGCTTCTCGCACTGCCGACGTTGTTGCCCGTCGACGGTTAGGGAATTTAGCTGTGTCGGTGTTAGACTGCTATGCCGCAATCAACTGGCTGCCAGAACCCAGCTTCAGCAGGGCCATGGGCAAATGAGGTTGGCTTGAGTTCATTGGGCCCATTTCGATAATAGTACTTTTAATATATTATTACATAAATGAAATAATGTACAAAGAAAGATTATCAACTTATTGTTCATAATCAAGTCAACCATAATTCTAAAAACAAATCCGTTTCCGAGTAACTTTTGCATATAAATTCGGGCAGAATTATCAACGGGCCAATTAATATCTTACACTTAAATGGAATTTATATCCGCAAGGTTATTATTAACAACCCTTCGCCTTAACGACTTTTGTTATAAACTTTTATTGGCAATTATTAAAATGTGTCGCCACCTCATTTAACAAGACATATTGCTTTATATATTGTTATTGCAAGAAACCAAGTACAAAGGGAGTACAAGGGGAGGTTTAGATACGTACGCACTACTGGTTCTAAAAATGTATCACATTTATCTGGTAAACGGTTTTTTTACTAGCCTATTTAGTTCAACAGCTGGGCAAAGGCCTTCCTCGAACCCTTCCACACCTCTATGTCTTTGGCGTGGTAAAAGGTATGAGATTTATTATTATTTATTCTCAAAAAGACAAGATTATGTCACTAAAATGAGAAAAAAAAACCCAAAAAGCTGGTAGGTCTTTCAATTAAGAGTTTAAGTACATACATTGTTTACTCGTTTGACTTATTTCAGTTTTCTAAGAGAAAAATCTTGAACAATAAAGCTAGTTTACTTTTTAATGAGATAAATGAGTTTACATTTAATTATATAATTTCAGAGGGTAGGTTATTGTGATGCTCTGCGCCCTTCATATAGGTACTATAGTTTTTTTTACATCGTTTGTACGGATTGTAGGTAGGACAAAAAAACTTGCACGACGGGTATTACGTTTAGTTATTTCTTTTTTTGTTATACCCAAAAGCCAAAGTCGAATGAATTGTTTTATTGCTGATTTTTCGGAAAAATGTCTCAAAGACAACTTTAAAAAGATACCAGATACAATTTGAAACGTATGGTGATGCTTTCTCATGATTACAACTTATTGTAAAAAATAGATAATCCTAACTTATATTATAAATGCGAAAGTGAGTATATTTGTTTACTTGTTACGCTTTCACGCTACTCAACCAATCATTATCAGGGATACATATTTTAAGTTGAGGATACCTTTCATCCCTACAAAAAGTACTCAATACTCAATACATTTATTGCTGCAGTTACAAAATCACGGCAACATAGAAGTTACATAATAGTTAAGTATCACACAAGGTTCCGAGGAATAGAAAAAATATTTTAACGCGAGCAAAAGTACGGTAGCTGTACGGTACCTGAAGTAAGCAGAGCTTTCGAATCACATGACTTATTTATTTATTCACAATTTATAACATATATACTATTGACGGCCTCTGTGGCGCAGTGGGCGAAGGGCCGCCTGAGACGCAGAAGGTTGCGGGTTAGATTCCCGCCACGGGACAAATGTTTGCATGTTCTGCAGATATTTTCTCGGATCTGGATTTTTATGTTTGCTATGTATGTATTTAAACAAAAAAAACTGTATATATGTAGTATATCAATCACGTAGTTCCCACAATACAAGGTCTGCTTAGTTTGGGGCTACATGATGCTGTGTGTTAACGTTCAGCAATATATTTATTTTCAATATAGGTATAACAAATGTTTTTTGATATCTAAGGGAATAAATACCTATCTCATATTGCTGTAGAGCAATGGCCTAATTTAGCCCAGTATCCTCCCACCAACGTAATTAAATAGGCGAGAAATTAATTCGATAGGTACTTTGTCGGTTTAGGGGAAGATGGCACAAATTAGAAGGTGGATAATTTACTTTGTTCAGTAAAGTTTATGCCTCTGAAAGCTGGTTATTTCATGGTTACTCAGAGAGTTTGTCACTTGACAAACGTAACGCAGTACGGCCAGAAGCCCCATTTAGTAACTCAGTTGCACATCGCTATAAAATAAAAACTAAGCTTCTGGTGGAATGATGATCTGCGAAAGAACGCTGGTAGAAAATTAATGTTTCTAACAGGAGGTTGTATCTATCAGAAGACTTCAAAGGCTAATAGAAGGAGAAATAGAAATATAAATAGTTTATTTGCAAAGACACACACAACACAATAAAGAGACAAAAAGAGGCTGAAAAAATGCTCGAGATAAGTAGGTAAAAACTTAAGTAGAGATAACCAAGAACAATCACACTGACTACAAGAAAAAATAATAAAATAATTAAGGTAAACAGGTGAATATCCATTAAAATTCTGATTACAGGTAGAGAATTGATCCTATCTACAGAACCGCTTATAGAGACAACTAGCGGCCCGTCCCGGCTTTGCACGGGTTAGGGCACTATTTTTACACCTTGGGTTACGTTACTTTAGTTTTAGTAAGGATCCCTAATCTTTTCTAGCAATAAATATAGCCTATGTTAGTCAGAGTGAATGTAGCTTTCTAATGGTGAAATAATTTTAAAATGGGCACAGTAGTTTTTGAGTTTATTCATTACAAACATAAACACACACAAAAATAAAAAAAAATTCTCTTTATAATATTAATATAATTTATAAGTGTAGATGTAGATATCCTGCGCATACAACCTCACAAACTTTTATATCAGGCTAATCATAATGACAACAAGTTTCTCAAAGCAGTAGATATTAGTAAAGTGAATATAATGGAATTGAGGATTGACAACCGAAATACATTTACCTATTGATGTTACAAATACCCAATTACTCATCATCAGCATCAGTTTATGTTGTCCACTGCTGGAAGGCCTCTTCCAATGATCACCATTGCGCCCTGTCCTCAGCTCGACGCATCGACGCAAATGACCACTCCATCTAACCGGAGGGCGTCCTACACTTCGTTTGCGACTTTGAACTGGTAGAGCACCGTTATGTGAGTGTATACGTTTTGGCTCTGTATGTCATTTCATGACGGAAACACTGGTTAAAAAGTAAATTTTTCAAAACTACTGTAAGAAAATTGGTTTTATTTATTTTTTGAAATAATTGGAGTGAATGTCTTGAACTGTAGCAGCAATTATTTAGGCTATTTTTCGAAATATTTTGTCCATATTTTCCAAGTACCCAAGTAAGTACTAGATAATTTGTTAACAAATTGATCATTATTTCGACTTCTGTTGTTTTATTTCTCTCGGAAGTGAGAATTCAATTAAGCTGATTTCTATTGAAACACTCAAAACGGCTCGGAATGACAATTGCGAGTTATGCTTTAATTAATTTAGTTTTTGTTGTTCGCTAGAATTTGACAAATTGGGGGAATGGGAGATGATTATATGAGAAATCTTTATTTAAAAGATAAAGCCTCACAGGTATTTTATTGTCACCGTATTTTACAATAATTATAGCACATCGCTATAACTTTTTGTCACCCCTACATCTTCCTCTTTGCTGGACATAAGCCTCCCATAATAAGGGCTAAAACAAAGACAGACGTAGGAGATTGCGGGACAAATGTTTGCGTATGAAACAATCTTTCCAGGTTTGGACCTGTGGGTAGTCGAGGGTATCACAAACGATGTATGGGTAGGTATACATTATTCGTGTTACCCTCGACACTGCAGAGAATTCTATTGTTATAAGTTGCCATATCTTGATGATTGACGTAGCCCGACTCAAGTCTTGTATGCTCGGTTTATGGTTTTTGCTTTTTTTTGACATAAAATTCAACAGTCCTACCTGTAACCTCCTGTAGTGTACGTATCAGGAACTTCGAGTGCCTCCACCATCACACACAACACCCAAACTAAATATCTACATACCGTGCGTTTGTCTTATAGCGGGAATCGAACTCAAACTTATGTCAGGCTATTCGCCCGGTGCGCCGACGGGGTCGTTATGAAAACAATTTTTAGAGTCCCCATAATAAAAATGCACACTTGTCATCCCCTCCTCAGACCCCTGTCAACAAGAATAATTCGACCCCCACAATGGCTTTGAAAACGCGTTGCAATTTCAAAAAGGGCGCTTCATCAACCCTTCGTTTTCAATTTCCGTGGAGAAATTGCAAAAAGATTTTTATATTTTTGTTTTAAGGAAATCCTTACAAAATCCGGTTAGTTTGCTTGATACTACCGATAAAATATGTTTGAATGGGTTCGGTGAAGCATTATGGGTATGATTTGAATTCCATAATGGCGACGGATTTGTGAATTGCAACAAGTGCTGAGTAAGTGGTTAGTGAGGTTCGCTTGGCTATGGCCAATGATGATCTGCTTATTTATAGTAAGTAAGAATAATAATAATAATATTGCATGAAATAGTACAGTACCTATTCAGATTCTTAAAATTATGTTGTACACCCGAATGGGTAAAATGTGTTTGAACCTTAATTTAATCGTAGATCATTATGTATTGCACCACATTTACAACAAATAAATGGTTTCAATGGTTTCAATTGTAAGAATTAGTTGAGAATTAGAAAGTTGCGACTTTATGGTGCTCATAGTTTTTAGAGTTCCGTACCCAAATGGTAAAAACGGAACCTTAAACTAGGGGGACCTATACTATCTCATGAACCGTAAGAGCATTATAAATTTTCACAGATGGTGTATGCCGTTAGTAAAACAACAAAATAGAGCAGAATAAAATCAATATATAAGGGAGGCACCCATACAACAAACGTTTTGCCATTTTTTGCGCAATATTAATAACGGCAACAGGTATAAATATTCACAGAATATTTAATTGTATGTTACTTCAAAAATTAAAAATTAAATTAAAATGAATAAAGGGGTGCTCCCATACATGTTTAGATGATGGAACTGAACCCTTCATAAGCGAGTCCTACTCGAACTTGGCCAGTTTTATAAACCCAGATAATTTCATACCAGAAGCCGAAATGTGGTCAAAATGGAGTGTTGTGACAGGTATTTAAAAAAAATCCGTGGGATAAAATGTGATTTTTAAAATCACTATAAAAATGTGAACGTTGTGCGAGTTATCAATTCTAAGTTTAAAACAAAATAAAGTAAAAATAATACTCTCAGGATTACACCACGTAAACGTCTTTCAAAAGTTTCCCGAGAAACTGGCAAAGTTGTTACGAACATTTAATAATCAAAACTTTGGTCGTCGACTTCAAATAATAATCCACAATCCCGTTCAAACAAATCTTTGACTCCAATTTCGAATCAGTGGAATCTTCAAACTTACAACTGAAACTTCAATATCAATCGCCCTAGAGTCTTTACGGATAATACAACTTGTAGACAAGATTCATTGCCTTTACATTGCAAAAACTAACACGACACAGATAAGCACCTAATTTCTATATAAAAATTTCAATAGATGCATTAGTGTTCCTATTTGAAAAATAATGGTGACAATTTTTCTAATGCTAAGAGTAGCCAATATTTTTATACTGCCGCCCAGCCACGTCCGCTGCTGCGCGCCCACGTCAGACGTTTTAAAGTACCGATAATGGGGCTGATTATTCAGAAATACTATATTTCTGACCAACCTTTTGGAGGACGTGTGCGTTACACTATAGCAATAAGTGCGTTTTATATTTCTCCAAAAAAAATAGATCGCCGATTATCGGTCATGGGCGCATCCCTAAGACTATAAGGGTCAAACCTCCCTCTCACTCGCATTATTCAAAATTTTTGAAGATATAAAATTACTGAATGTAGTTATGCAAAATAACAAACCTTCACGGCCTAGAAAATAATAATACAAAGGTTCAGCAAGAATATCATGTTGAACCCAACACGTTTTCCTACTAAAAAAATTGCACCAAAATTGATCACATTGGTGCAAGTTTTTTGGTAAGAAAACGTGATAGAATCAAAATGATATTATTGCTGAATCTTTGTATTGTTATTTTCTAGGCCGTGAAGGTTTGTTATTTTGCATAACTACATTCAGTGATTTTATATCTTCAAAAATGTTGAATAGTGCGAGCGAGAGGGAGGTTTGACCCTTATAACTTAAACTTTTGGCCAAGCGCATGCCAAAGGAGAATGCCGATAACTCGTACCAATTGCGTCAAAACCAAACGTATCCCATAAAATTGCTTTTATTTTATAAATAACTTTAACATTTTTTTTAGTCTTACACACCGACTCGATTAATAATCACGTAAAAAATTCTTTCGTTTATTTGGTTTCCGGCGCACGGCGCCATGACATTGCAACCACCCTCACTTTAATTTTAGACAGTAGAATTTAATGAAAACATTGGAGGTTTTTTCACATTGTATAATCAAAGAGGTTGGATCAGAAACTTTTTTGTGGTACTAAACTATCTCCTAGCTATATGTATCACCAGAGTGTTCTGTGGCACTGTGTAGCAGTGTGTATTATGTAAATAGATATTTTATTTGACATCATCACAAAAATATACGATAAACAATCGTTGCATTAACTGTTTGCCGTAATATAATAACCGGTGACGCGAAACCAGCATAGTTTGGAAGAGGCATCCATGGCCTTTTCGTGGTTGTGATGAATGTGTTAAGATCTTGGATCTTAGCTTGGATTTCACCTTCACCAGTAAGTATACCTATTATAATGATGTAAATGCCTATCTACTTTATCGTCACTATCATTATTTGAAAATAATATAAAGTAGAACACAGTAGTAATGTATGTAATGTCCTACCTACCTAGTAGAAGTTAAAACACCCTTTTACCTATCTGTGTGAGGTATATAAACCATTTCTTATAGATATAGTATCATAGTTAAATGTTTAAGGTGTAATACTTATAATTATGTAGACAAAACTGAACACACAAGGTCTCAGGAAAGCATTTTTTAAAAAACAAACTCTAAAACTAATATCAAATACAAACAATTTGTTTACGTTTATCTTAAAAAAAACTTAGTATTCCATGAATAACAGAATAATATCTTTCAAAAAAATTAGGTTTCGTTTTAACGCAATCACTTTAGCATTGGTACCGAGCGCCATACATCAGACGGCATTCTCCTTTATTTCAGATTATTTTCTCAATAATATAATAAATCAGGTAGTCTATACAAATTATTGCGACCAGATTGTGAACGGTCGGCCATTACCTGACCGCTTAGCTCCGCTGGATTATCTAACTACAAGACGGCGGAATCTCCAAGGAGTACTGAAGTTGGAAATTATCTGAAACCTGCTGATTCTCGGAAGTCGCGACCATTTGTGGATGTTAGTTTAATGTAAGTTTCTTTGCAGAACTGTGGCTCTCTAAACATTATTTTGCAAATGCAGAGACATATTAAAACCCGGCTAAGTGCGAGACGGACTCGCGCACGAAGTGTTCCGTACTATACATATATACGTACACGTACAATACTTATATCTTTACATAATAATAATAATAATAATAATAGCCTTTATTCAACAATCTTACTAAACACAATAATATGAAGTTAACTAAATTATGTTAATTAATATTAAGCAAGTTAAAATAAATATTCTTATAAATTAATTATTGACACCGTAATGTACTTCGACTGTCTTGCGTTTCCGCAAAGGCCTCCCCTAGAGCTTGCCACGATTTTCGATTCTGGGTTATCCTCCTCCAAGTAACTCCAGCTATTTTCCGAATCTCATCCTCCCATCTCAGACGTTGCCTTCCTTTCTTTCTTTTGTTTTGTCTTGGACACCACTCGGTTACATCTTTTGCCCATTTTCCTTTATTACTTCTCATCATATGACCTGCTCATCTCCATTTGAGCATACTTCTCTCCATATTGTGTTGACAGGTCTCTAGTGTTCTCAGATTTTGTTTTGTTAAGTTCCATGTTTGACATCCATATGTCATGGTGGGTAAAATACATGAATCAAACATTTCTTTCTTAGCTTTGAGTGGTACTTGAGGGTTTTTAAAAACTTCTTTAAGGGACCAATATCTTTTCCATGCTAACTGTACTCTGTTGTTTATTTCTTTTGTTGTAAGATCTTTTGGTGATATTATCTGTCCAAGGTATGTATATTCTTCGACATATTCTATTAGCATGCCGTTGACTGTGATGGGAGTTTTGTCTAGATTAGTCATTATTTTGGTTTTTGAAGCATTCATTGAAAGTCCGACTCTGTTACTTTCGTATACAAGTTGTTCAAGCTTCTCTTGCAGGCTTCTTGGATCCTCTGAAATTAGAATTAAATCATCCGCAAATCTTAGATGGTTTAATTTCATTCCATTGATGTTTACATTTGCTCCATTCGAGATGTCTAAATATGTATTCCAGCACTGCCGAGAAAAGTTTGGGTGATAGTGGATCTCCCTGTCTGTCTATCTTTACATACATTACCACAAACATTATCTATACTATTTATATATATATTATAGTATAGATAATTATAGTATTTATATAAATAGTATAACCCATACATATATATGGGAACCCCCTTTAATTTTTTTTTTTAACTTAATTATTTATTTTTCAAATAAACATAACAACAACTTAATATTCTGTAAATATTTTAAATGTCGACCGGTTGCCGTTATTAATATCGTGCAAAAAATCACGTTTGTTGTATGGGAGCCCCCTTAAATATTTATTTTATTATATTTCTGTTTTTTTTTGTTATAGCAGCAACGGAATTACATTATCTGTGACAATTTCAACTGCCTAGCTATCACGCACGATTCATGAGATACAGCCTGGTGTCATAAAAGCGCCAAATAATCACGTTTGTTGTTGGGAGCACTCCTTAAATATTTATTTTATACAGTTTATAATATTTTTTGTTAAAGCGGCAACAGAAATCCATCATTTGTCTACCTGTTACGGTTCATGAGATACAGCCTGGTGACAGACAGACGGACAGTGGATTCTTAGTAATAGGGTTCCATTTTTACCCATTGCGTTCGGAACCTTAAAAATGGGCATCCAACGGCCCGGGATGATGATGATGTCTATGTCTAACTTATCTTCTATTGACAAAGATTTTTTAAAGCCACTCCACGGATTTTACAAACAAAATCAGTTATACGCGCCACCACGCGACAATTCCGATAGTTCGACTCTGCTTTGCAAAACGTTAGTCGAATGAAACATGGAAAAACCAAAAGACCACTGTAATTATATTTTTTTACGTTACAGTTACATACGTTTATAAAAAAACAATCGGGAAAAAAAGCGGGACAAATGTTTGCATGTTCTGTAAATATTTGACTCGGCTGTGGGGGTGTTTACTATGTATGATACGTATGTATTTACAAAATATATATATATATGTGTAGTTAAACAATCATGTGGTTCCCATCCCATAAAACAAGCTCTGCGTAGTTTGGGGCTACACGATGCTGTGTGATTACGTCCCGCATTATTATTATTATGACACTTCATTCATTTTAAAACTCATCAAAAATACATTTTTTACCATAAATTTTAAAACATTATTAATCTACTATATACAAAAATATATAGTGGAGCTCAGGACAGGGCGCAATGGCGCTCATTAGGGGAGGCCTATGTCCAGCAGTGGACTGCTATAGGCTGATGATGATGATACAAAAATAGCCGACCTTCGGCTCTCCGGCCAGGTGGGGTGACGATCTGCGAAAGGCTGCTGGTAGAAGCTGGATGCGTCGAGCTAAGGACAGGCCTATGTCCAGCAGCTATAGGCTGATGATGATGATGATACAAAAATAATATAAAAAAAACATTATAGTAAAAAATATATCCAAAATGGTGGACCACCGACCGCGGGGCAAGGCTCAAACGGTCGGTGGCTAGGGCTGCAGAGATAGGAACCTTCGAACCGAACCTAAATTATTATAATCTATATATATAAAAGAGAACTATCCTCACTCACTCACTGACACACTCATCACGAAATCTCAGAAACTACAGGGCCTAGAGGTTTCAAATTTGGTACAGGTAGTCTTTAAAGAGTGTGAGCGCTCACTAAGAAACGGTTTTTGGAAATTCAACCCCTAAGAGGGTGAAAAGGGGTAAAACTGTTTGTATGAAAAATCGTATTCCTTGAACTTAGAAACTTGAAATCTGGGACATGTATTATTCCATACAATCAATGAACATTGGTGTCATTGAAAATTTGAAATAGTCCTCGAGGGGGTTGCAATGGTGTGGTAAAGTTTGTATGGGAAAATTTTAACGCATGGTATGATTTTCTTGAAACTTCGTCAGAACACTTTGTATATTAAATAATAAAAGACCGCATACCAGGTTTTTGAAAAAAATACCTTAATGGAGGGTAATCTATACTTATAAAATCCTTTGTCCTGAATGACTGACGGATCAACGCACAGCCTAAACCGCTGATCGTAGAGACCTGAAACTTGGAGGGCGTGTTCTTTGTATAACGTAGGCATCCGATAACAAAGTATGTTCCGAGATTCTACCCCTAAAGGGGTGAAAAACGTGGGCAAAATCTGTATGGAACAACGTGATTCCTTGGTCCAATCTACTTCAAATTTTGCATAAACATTCTTTTACAAAACTTATGAAAGACGTGTTTCGTATATTATTGAAATTTATCGCCTAACGGTTAAAATGGGGTAGAAAGTTATTTTAGGGGTGATTTGCATCGAAGTTGATATCAATACTCCTTAGTGACCAACTCATATTATGCCATTTTATTTTGACACTGACGTGTTTGAAAACTCATTCCAAATTTATTCAAAAAACGTTGTTCTCACATAAAGGCTCCTACACACAGGTGCGTGAGCATAGGTACGTTATTATCGGTGATAATATCAGACAATATAACAGAATATATCGCAATATCGCATGCGCAAATATTGAAAATGTTTGAGTTTTTCTGATCGAGTATAGTGCCCCGATTCATTAAATTCTGATATTTGTCTGTAGTTTCACAGATATGAGAGGGGTTGTTGTACATTTGCCACAAAGAAAATTCGTCACATTTTTGAAACTCCATACATTGAAAGTAAATTCGTCACATGCATTAAAAAAAGATGTGTAGGTGAATAAAGTGATCGGTCACAATTATGTCAATATTTGCGTCTGCCGAAGGGCTTCAAAGTGCAATTAGAATTTCCAAAATCAGGTGGTAACTTTTTGAGATTTTCCAAAATTTGTCAAAATTCAACAATTTTCTGGATCGAGAATTTCCCAATTACTTTTTTTGAGCTCGCTGTTCAAGAAACGGAAAAAATGATATCTCGAGATTGAATTAAGCTACAGCATGAGCCATCTTAGATAGATAGATAGATAGATAGATAACACTTTATTGATCACCACATTAATACAAGGAAAAAATAAGAGTAACTTAGGTCTAAGCATCATGAAGGTAACACAATTGGCGGCCTTATCGCTGAAAGCGATCTCTTCCAGGCAACCATAGTAAGGAAAGGAAGAGCAAAGCAAGAGCTTAGGAGGCAGACGGACCAAAACTGTAGGCAATAACGCACGCTATATTATCGCCGATAATAACACACCTCTGTGGGGGAACCTTAAAAGCTTGGTGCAATGCGATACTCTTTGAAATTGGAATGTCAAATAAAAAATAATATTTTAATCGGATTAGAATTCGAAATTTCAATTTCATTCATTTGTTCTTGGATATTTGAATACCACGGGGATAGCAAGTTTGTTTTTACATAAAGACTTGAGATTTTTCACAGAGACTATAACGAAAATAAATAAACACCTAAAGCGCTGAACCATGGGTGGGACCTTGGAGATGGACTTGCTGCTTTTTGTAGCGAAAATGAAACTTAAAGAGGGTGATGTATGTGATGAAATGTTGCATGGGTAACCAATCATAATCAAGAGTTAGGCATATAAAAATTCATCATTCCTATACCGGCTGTTAACTTGGCGACGGGTTGCCAACGGAAACAGGAACGAAAAAAGGAGTGAGAGCAGCTACATTACGGGGTAGATAATGTAGGTAATGTAATATGTAGTTACTTTTTATTCCATTCATATTTAGGGTTCCGTGTCAAATTACCGGGCTAGGGAAACATTTCACATGAAAGGACTTACGTAAATAAAAAGTATAAACGCAAACGAAGTTGCGAGCGGGTCAGCTAGTTATTATATAAACAACAATAAAACAAAAACAATTATTTTGATTACAAAATTTCCGTGTCATGTTAAAAATGTTAAAAAGTATTTGGATCTCCCAAACGACCCTTTGATAGCAACACTCCAATTCCCATTTCGCTGAATGGTGCAAATATTAATCCCAATGATGGATCCGTGGACTCCCATCGGACGAGGGTCCGAAGGTCTGTGATTGATGGGGAACTTGCTCCACATTTGTCAATGCTGAGACAGATCGTGTGTTGATTGCTTCATTCGGGTTTGACTGTAAAATCCTACTAATATTATAAATGCGAAAGTTTGTGAGTATGTTTGTAACAAGGCGTTTGCTTCGATGTGTTAACGTCATCGAGATGAGTAATTTTATATGCACGTTAAAGTAACAGGTAATAATGGATGACGTCCGGGTATAAAATAATTAATAATTGATCCAGTTAAATCAACAAAAATATTGGTATATTATCGTATTTTTTTATTTATCAAATAGAATCCTACTAGATGGTTGGATGGACGGATGAATGGATGAATGTTTGTTACTCTTTCTCGAAAAAAAACGGATTAAGATGAAAATTGGAATATATACAGTTAGTAGCCTGGATGGACCTAGCACATACGCTACGTTTTATTCTCGGTACCACGCGAGCGAAACCGCGGGCGAAAACTAATTATGGTATATTAGCTTCCACTGACAGCTTCGCTCGCGTGGTACCTGGATAAAAAGTAGCTTATGCGTTAATCCAGGTCACAAACTGTGTATATTCCAAGGTTCATCCAAATCCGTTCTGTGGTAATTTGTAGAAAACATATAGAATTACATACCTAGCTATAAAACTGCGTAAGGTATATTTTTTCACTTTTCTGTGTTTTGAACCTGACTTGTGTTTAGTCATTCTAAATTTTATTTCATTAAATAGGTAAAGTGTAAAACTATAAGTGAACTGTGCATGCGTAAACATACGATGATCAAACGTTCCAATACACGTTTACCCAAATCAATAATTAAAAATTACGGGAACCGCTATGCCTGTTTACTAACAGTAAACAGTAAAAAACAGTTTAGTATAAAAACAGTACCCTTACGAAATAAAATTTAATTCAATTAATAAAATGCGAGTAACGAAATGCATTCGTTTGTAAAGTTTCGTTACTTGGTACTAGATGGCGCACCTGTTACTCAGTACCGAATACATACGGTATAAATTATGTATTTACTTATGTTTGCATTTATTTATTTCTTCATTATAATATCATACATTAATTTACTTATTTATAGTGAGTATATATTAGTATGTTTTGTAGTGTGCAATAAAATTATATCTATCTATATGGTTTGCTACAGCTTTAATAGGTTTCCGTACCCATAGCCGTTACTAGGTTCAGGTGTATCTCATGAACCATTATGACTAGATAGTTGAACTTTTTCGCAGATGATGTATTTCTGTTGCCGCTATAACAATAAATACTAAAAACAGAATAAACAGGTTACATATATAACTTTCTTTTGTAAATACATACATATATCATAAATAGAAAACACCCAGACCCAAGACAAATATCTGCAGAACGTGCATACATTTGTCCCGAGGCGGGCATCGAACCCGCATCCTTCTGCGTCTCAGGCGGACCTTCGCCCACTGAGGCCGTCAGTTGTCATCAATTGACTGTGTGTGAGATGTCCCATATTTTTCACACACACACACACACACACACACACACACACGTATTATATAATTGTTATTTGTCATTTTAGACATTTAGAGTGAATACGGAACTCAACGAACCAGTCACACTTAACCAAAGCTTTGTACCAGTAACGTAAAAAACTAAAACATTTGGAAAGCCCACCCTTTTAGCAGAACCGTTACTTTGCCCATTCCCTATAATGGCTTTAATGTCCATTTTTAAGACCTCCAGCCTAAGTGGGCAATTTATTTACATCCCTAAAACCTTTGACAGTGCCATCGCATATTCATGACCTTGTTCTTTATACCTGAGATAGTATTTAACTGAGGTATTTAATATCTCAATTGCTAACTGAAATGATGAGACTGCCTAGCTTGTATTTACAAAGGAGTTTTTACTAGTAGACAAAGACAATAGACATTAGGCAAATAGGCACTCTTCGTCACTTGGCACAGATTACATAATCATCATCATCATCATCAGCCTATAGCAGTCCACTGCTGGACACAGGCTTCCCATTGAGCGCCAATGCGCCCTGTCCTCAGCTCGACGCATCCAGCTTCTACCAGCTGCCTTTCCGCAGATCGTCACTACCTGGCCTTGCCATGTATATCCGACATAGAACTAAAGTGGTTGACATAGCTCTGAGAATTATCAAGCTGAAGTGGCAGCGGGCTGGCCATGTCTGCTGAAGAACCGATGACCGTTGGGGTAAAGGTTCTTGAGTGGAGACCACGGCTCGGCAAAAGTAGTGTAGGACGCTCTCCAGCCAGGTGGAGGGACACAATATATGCAACAACAGAAATAAGTAAGTAAAAAGATAGGTAAGCAGTACCGTCCCAGCATGTAGTTACCCTTACAGCATGTAGTAGTTGGCCTTAGCAGCAAAAAGGACCGTGCCTTGCCACGGAGAAGTAGCTAGGTGCTGCTATTCTGCCGAAACCTTCCTGCATTCACTAGACCCTGTGAGACCAGTCATATTCTATTAATGGGTAAGGAGATATTAATATAAATGTGTCAGATATCTACCTCTAGATGTTTACTCTGCAATAATTAAAGAAATGTATTATTATTTTATATATTTTTCAATTGTTTACTGCACTTACAGTGGTAACCATCCCGCACAGTGAACCATTTAATCCATGTAAAATTTACAAAAAAAATAAGATAAATATTTACACCACCACACCATCCTATATCAGTCTACTGCTGGACATAGACCTCTGCTAATAAAGGGGGATAAGCCCATAATCCCCACGCTGGGCATGCGGGTTGGGGATCGCAGAACACAGCTTCTTATTATTATTATTAATAAAATTATTCTTATTAATATTTACAAAATCTTATTATATTTAGAATCAACTAAAATAACTTTAGTTAATAGTCCAGCAGCTAGCTGGGCGGACGATATTGCATCAATCGTGGGATGGAACTGGATTAGGCAAGCTTTGAACCGTGAGTATTGGCACATATAAAGGGAGGCCTATACTCAGCAGTGGGTGAAGTCAGGCTGTGGATGATGATGATGATGAAAATAACTTTTAAGCGAACTAAGAATCACATTAGTTTTTGAAAAAAAATGTCAAAATCTGGCGACTGGGCAAGCCAAGAGTTGGATTGGAACTAATCACTAATCATCAGAAATTTGCCAAGAAACTCTGTTTGGCTTAAATTTTGTAACGTCTTTATTACAATATTGCTATTCTTTGTCATCTATGCATCAAATAATCAATATTGCCTTCTAACAAGTGGAATAACTATCTCCAAAGGGAAGATGATATGTATGTACTTTGATGCAATACTTTGATATAGGTAATGTTAGCACCTGCCAAGAAGATAAAAGCTTAGCCTATTTTTAACCGAATTCCAAAAAGGAGAAATTTATTTGTTCGTCTGTGGATATTTTTTTGGTTAAGCTAATTTTATTTTTTTGTGGGTTAGACTAGCGCAGGATCGTGGTGGATGGCACAAGTTAAGGGAGGCCTATACCCAGCAGTGGGTGAAATCGGGCTGTAAGGTGTAAGGGGTAAGGTGTTCCAACCTCCAACTTCCGGACACAAGCCAACCTCACCTGCACGCGGTGCACCCTGCTGACTAACGAACGAGGCTCTGGCGGCCGGCTGATTGCGGCATAGCGCAGCCTACACCGGCACAGCTAAATTCCCTGACCGCCGACGGGCAGCAGCGTCGGCGGTGTGAAAAGCTGTTTCCTGGGATCCCCAACCCGCATGCCCAGCGTGGGGATTATGGGCATACCCCCCCTATTATGAAAGACACAAAAAAGAGATGGCCCCCAGTTCCCGGCTGTGGATGATGATGATGAAAATCAGATTTGAATAACAATAATAATAATGCTGGACACTCACAAAGCATCATGTAGCTTCAAACTAAAAGCTGGTTTTATGGAAACCACATGACTGATGTAAATTCATACATATTTTATGTGATCGAACAAACTCACCTGTTATGTTCAATCATTATTATACGAAGAACTTTATTCGAAGATATATTCAACATGCAGATAGCCACATAGCATGATAACCGACGCATTTAAGATTCACAGCCTTAAAACAAAACTAAACACAAATTACAGCTCTATGATCCTGGCTGGTACTTTTCATTTCGTTTTGTTTGCGCGACAACAGATAAGTATTTTTTCTGTTACATAAAATAAAATAATTAAAAGATAAACTACGAACATAGATTTTTTTGAAATACATACATATTATACATAGAAAACACCCAGACCTGAGACAAATAGCTGCAAATAATGCAAACATTTGTCCCGCGGCAGGAATCGAACCCGCAACCTTCTGCGTCTTAGGCAAACCTTCGCCCACTGCGCAACAGAGGCCACCAATAACAAAACATCTTAACGCTTGGAGTGTGGAATAACACAACTGTGAAGTAGGTGTGGCTCACCCGAGGCCTACAGTCAACGTGTTAAATAGGTCAATGTTTTAGGTCAAATACCAAGCAAAAAGAAGTCGAAAGCCATTGATAGTCCCATAATGTATACAAAGACCAATAAGGTTACCGCCGCGCGCTCACTGGAGCTCCTGGTGGCGCTGATAAGAAGGCCGATGTTGGACCTGGATCTGCTGGCGTTGAATTTAGAGGAGGATTCGGACGTGGCAGGCCAGAGTACAAGATTAATAAATATTTAAAACTAAATAAAAAATAAATAAATGTAAAAGTGCGATTGATGACTTTGTGTGAGCAAAGGAGAATGCCTTCTGATGTATGGCGCTCGATACCAAGACTAAAGAGAGTGCGTCCTAAAAATATCCAATAAGTTTTTAGTCGATTCTACTGTCTAAATAATTAAAAATGAGGGTTATTGCCATAGTAACACTTTACATCAATGTTTGTTACCGTAGCAACGTATATATCATTGGTTGTTGCAGTCTAATGGCGGCGTGTGACGGAAACCAAATCAACAAAATATTTTTTTACTTGATTATTAATCGAGTCGGTGTGTAAAACTAAAGAAAATGTTAATGTCATTTATAAAATATAGAAAATTTTATGGATACGTTCGGTTTTGACGCAATTGGTACGGGTTCTCGGCATTCTCCTTTACCTAATGATCATTTTTTTATTATTTTGTGACATAGTTATGTATTTACATACATTTGTATATTGTTCGTTTTTTTATCTGTGTGTAGTTTTTAGCCTTACTAATTATGCTTACTTGTTTTTTTTAGCTAATATTGAAAAATGATTGTAAAATTGTTCATGAATAAATTAATGAAATGAATATAAATTTTTGAAAACACCATCCGTTTTTCCATTCGTTCTTGTTACAAACTAATCAAACAAATAAAAGACCTCGTAACAGAAGTTGTGTGGAAATATTTAAGTCTCCCTGGGTGCGAGTTTCTTTGGTCACACGTCAAACTTCTAAGAACTCAGTCTCGAGAGAAAAAGTGGAAACATACGGGGCGTGTCTACTAGGTATCGTTGCTTATTATCAGTTCAGTTTATTTAACAACAATTCAGAACAGTATATACAATAACAAGTTCTTAATAAATATATCATAGTTATACCTACATATTTGACAAAATATGTATACCTACTTATTACTAAAATAAAATAGCCAAACAAAAATTCAGTTCAGTTATAATTCAATACTCAATACGCAAATCTCAATAGCCAATACTCATTAGTCAATAACTCGTTGCAGTAGCCCAGTGAAGTTGACACTTTTCACTTTACTGCCAATCATTCTACACGAGCAGCCTGTGGACTATACCAAAATATCGTTTAGTGCACTTTGTGTCCAATACAATAATGTGTTTCGGATGTTGATAGGACTGTCTCGCTTCTGCAGTGCATCCTCCACGTTTGCAGCGGCGCTGGTTGATGGGTTTCATACAATCGGACTGCCTCACTGCTAAGCAGAGTGAGAGGCAGCACCAACACTATCCTGCAGGTCATAGCGGAGAAGTATGACTCCCCAATAATAAAATCCTTCATTCGGGTTATTCATAGTTAAATATCATAATTATTAATAAATAGAGGCCGAAGAAGAGATGGATGGATTGTGTGAAAGAGGAAATGAGAGTGAAAGAAGTGAGTACAGAGTTGACAGCCGATAGGATTGAATGGAGAAAGAAAACATGTTGTGCCGACCCCACCTAGAGTGGGATAAGGGCAGGGAAATGATTATTAATAAATAGTTTAATTAAGTTTAAATTTACTAACTTACTAGGATAATGACATTTATGTACTAACAAAATATGGATCATGTTATCTGACAATAAATGAATTGAATACTCAGTACTCAATACTCTATACTAAATACTCAATACTCAGTACTCAATACTGAGTATTCAATACTCTATTGGTACTCTATACTCAATACTTATTAGTTAATACTCAGTACCCAATACTCAATGCATTTATTGCTGTCCGACCCCGAATGCTCAGCTTGGGGATTATGGGCAATTCCCCCTACATGTAGGGGAGGCCTAAGTCCAGCAGGCCCAGGCTGGTGGCGGAGTTTTAAGGCTGTCCGAATGCCTTCAACATTGCGTAAAGGAGTGTTCTCATATGGATGATAGCTATCGTCTTTCGTGATGATGAGACTACTAGTTAATTTATGAAAAAGCGCGTCGCTGTTAACACAATGATTATCGTCACGACACACGACATATTTATACATTTGTACGTGTTATCGGTCCGACGAACGTAGTGTCCACAACACACGAATTAGTTAATTTTTTACCACGCAATTTTATTATTTTTATTTTATTTTTTTTATCGTATGATCTAGTGAACAAAATTGGTATCGGATTTTTTTAAGGCCTCCGACATGTTTAACACAGAACGTGCCTTCCAAAGCATGGAAGCGCTCAAATCTAAATTCCACTAAACGGTCATCCATCCAAGTGCAACCACGCTAGTTTTCCACTCACACATTATTCCGAATAAAATACCGTGTGTTTTGTACCTTTACATAGTACTTTAACATTCGTATTGGATTGCGATTAGCCTAACTTCGGTCTCCAGAGATTTGTAGCTTATTGGCATTAGTTTGCAAATTTTATTCTGGTACAATTTATATAAGGGTTTTTTCTAAAATATAACATGCCACCCTGTGAAATATACATAATAATTGGAACCACTAATTTAAGTCACTTTAAACACTCTTAATAAAAACAAAACAATCGTTTTAATTATCATCCTTGATAGCTTGGTAATAGAGCCTGTACAATTTCCCACCTTCCTCTGATCGAGGGTATGTTAGATAACCTTAACAGCCTCCTACCTGGCAGAATACAGGATCCTCTTCAAATAACTGCTGACGAAGACTTTCGATCTTGACACTTTCCATAAAAATGTGGAAGACATCTTCAATCTTTTATTATTCTAGTACTAATGTTAGTCTTTTGCCTACCTGATATACGCATTCATATAAGATCTTCAAAGTGCAGCTCCAGGCAAAATTTGGATAGGTATTGAACCTTTAGGGTAGATAGATAGATAGAAAACTCCTTATTGTACTCACACCGACATAGACAAATAGAACAACAAACAATAACAATCATGAAAGAACAATGGGCGGTCTTATCGCTTAGAGCGATCTCTTCCAGACAACCTTTGGATGGACTTGATTTAAAAGACAGTAGCAGACGATAAGTATGTAGGGTATAAGGGGTTCCAACCTCCATCTTTGGAATCCAAGCCTGCCCGGGTTGCATCTAGCTGTATAACAAACGTGGCTATGGCAGCCGGCTGATTGCGGCATAGCACAGCCTTAGACTGGTACAGTTAAATCCCCTGGCAGCCGATGGGCAGCAGCGTCAGAGGTGCGAAAAGTTGTACCTTGAGAACCCCAACCCACATGTCCAGTATGGGGATTATGGGCATATCTCAATTCATATACGAGAGGCCTATGTCCAACAGTAGACTGAATAAGCTGGTGATTTTTTTGTTGTTGAAACCTTTCACGTCTTCAGAATAAATAACTAAATAATACTGGACTGTATCACACAGCATCATGTAGCCCCAAACTAAGCAGAGCTTGTTTGTATTATGGAAACCTCATAACTACATATATATATTGTATATACCTACATATTGTACATAGAAAACACTCTCTTGTCTGGACAAGAAATCAATATTTGTAGATCATGCAAACATTTGTCTTACGGTGGGAATCAAACCTTCTGCGTCTCAGGCGGGTTTTCGCCCATTTCACCTTAGAGGCCGTCAAGATCTAGAAATATCAGGTAAAATGGATCCAACAAAAATAAACTGCTAAATAACAACGTCTGAATAATTATAGGAAATCCATAATTTGCCTCTTAAGATTAAAAAAGTTAGATCTGATAAAAACCAGGTTTTTTTATTATAACACTTTATTCATCTCTTATTATTAAACGGTCTCCTCCTGCTTTCTCCATTCAACCCTCTTCTGTGCTAAAATGGTCCCGAAGTCACGGAATTTAGTGAGCACGTCCCTTCATCTTGTTCGTGGTCTGAAGCGATGTCGTCGCCCTGTATCAGGGCACTACTCCGTGGTCAGCTTGGCTTGGCAAAAATAAGTACACAAGAATATTTTGTTGTAGTTACTGAAACTACATAAAAATTTGAATGAAAAAATCTGAATATATTTTAATTTGAAAATCTCGCAATTTATTTACCTCTCAAGATCGTTTGGAGGATAATTCCCGAATTTTACAAAAACACCGCCGTTTTACAAGCAACCTCGGTTACAGTAATCAGGCTTAATAAAATTTACCTTCTGAATTTTTCATGGTTATTTTTGGGGTACCGTCTTTCAAATAAATGCCGGTTATGAAGCTACAAATATTTCACAGTTTCTAAGAGATTTTTTCTTAATTGTTTTCATATTTATGAAGCTACAAGATTTACGCAGTGTCTGCAAAATTTATTATTAGAAATTCACATACATGCTATTCATTTGACTACGTTAATTATTTTCAAATAAAAAACTAGAATTTTCGGATTATAAATAAAAAAAATCCTGTCAGAGGGACTCTTTCTTTAAGTGTCTAGGACTTAGGTATCGAATGCTTAGTTAGTGAGTTATTAGAAGGGTTTAATTTAAATAGGACAAAATGCACAAAGATCATTACGATTTTTCCACATTAAAGGATATTTTTAATCAGTGCTCAACTTCAACCCACAATGAACCATTATGAAATGTATTAATTGAGTATATGGTATATATAAAGGAGGTAAGATAAGCAAGTGATTTTATTGGACAACTTACCTAGCACATACTTTTTGAATTGAAGTTCTAGGGCATGCTGATTTCCTCACGATGGTTTCCTCAATACAATACATTTATTGCTATACAACAAGAAAAGAATAGTATATTTCATGACTATTTCCCAAAAATGTTATTAAATAACCAACCAAACCAAAGGAACCATTGATCACTGACCTATACCCACACTTGTCGAAAATTTATTTAATTTGCGCGAAACTCACAATCAGCCGCTTTTACGAAGGACCATCCACACATTTTACATTTATTTATTCATCGTGTTTGAGCTCGGCTCGCTAATTTATGGACATTAAATAAAAAAGAATTTTATTTGATTTCCGAAGCTTGATACGTAATGAATTCTTTGCGTTCTTTCCCGTCCAATGTTTTTAAGGGAAAAAAGTTTTATTTTTAATGCACCATTAGCTTTTTGCTCGGAATAGGTAAAGGAAATGAAAGTCCAAAATATTATTATGATTTGTGTCTTAATCGTGTTTAGGCTGTAAGTACTATACAGACTTATTAAGCAGTATTCCTATTTTTAATATAAGCTAGTGGCCAAGTCTGGTGTCGGAGATTCTAGGCAGCTTGAAAACTTCCAAAACGACTTGATGACTGAAAAGTTCTTGTGTAATATCAGTGCCTCTAGTCAAAAAGGGAACAACTCAAAATCGGCACTTTTCAGGAGAGGCAAAAAACCACACTTGTAATGTTTTTGCTATTTCGCAGGTGAAATCAAAATTTAATTTGGTACACAATTTTATTGTAGTTAAAAAATGGCCCTTTCATTTAATGGGAAACAATTTCACATTTATTGTTCATCATCAACCTATAGCAGTCCACTGCTGAACATAGGCCTCCCCTAATGAGCGCCATTGCGCCCTGTTCTGAGCTCGCCGCATCCAGCTTCTACCAGCAGCCTTTCGGAAATCGTCACTCCACCTGACTGGAGGGCGTCCTACACTACGTTTGCCGAGCCGCGGTCTCCACTCAACAACTCGTTTACCCAATGGTTGTCGGTTCTTCGACATTTATTGTTCGTTATTTCTATATTTTTTTCTTGGTTTTCTAGAGTTGTTCCTTTGTTAATATAGTATTAATGGAATAACGTTGATTATACTAGTCAGTTTAGTCGTATTCAAGGGTATATTACGACTTGACTCCTTACTAACAAACTTATGATGGAATAACATTATTTATACTAGTCGATTTACTCGTACTTAAAGAATTATTTAGACCTAACCCGTTATTTACGAATGCTATGACAATAACGGATTATTTCTTTCTACTTGTATTATCGATGTTGAAAATTTTAATAAGAACCTAACAAAAATCTAGAATTAAATATTATTGTAAACTAATTTATAAAAATGTTGGCTACTAACTCATACGAAGAAGAAGAACCCAAGAAATTGACGTTCTTTTGAAATGTATTTTTTTAGTTATTGGCGAAGAAATCATATTTCAAAAGAATTTTATTATAAAATCATGATATTTTTTCAAATTCAGTTTTTTTTATTGGTTAGTAATGACTAATCAATAAAAAAAGAGTTGAGTTGTAGAGTTTGTTGCCTCCCGTCCAGCTGGCTTCTCTAAGGGGCGGCATAGAAAAATAAATTACTGCGATAAATGCGCTGGCTGAAAAGCATCGATAGCATAGGTGAATACTTCGATTGATATAATTAAAAAATATTCAACTTTTCTCTGAAGTATCTTGAAAAATTAATGGTTTAGAGTTTCTTTTTTGCCTTTTCAATAAACGAATGATCGCACTCCAATATACAAATGTTCAGGAACAAGGAGCTTGTGATCTATAAATTGAACTCGGTCACAACTAGGTTATGTGACCCTTTAGTGACATTTAGATCTCAGAGCTTCCGTGGTTCGGAAAACATTTTAAGATGCTGGTCCCGGCTTTTTCAGTAGTAAACAAAGAAAGTAAAGTTGAGTAAAGTAATAAATCTCTTTATTCATTTGGAACATAAAGTACATTTTGAATCGTATTTTTTTAAATTAACACCATTTCGTAACGCGACCAAACAGATAAGAATTGGCAAGAATTCTCTACTTGGCTTATATTTTTTAAGAAGAAAAATATGTATAATAATAATTGTTTGTGTGCTGTGTTTTAGAACCAGTGCCAGTCCGAATTAGAATCAACCTCGAAAATTTCTACGAAGAATGGACTTTCTTTACACCTATTTTCCAAAATCTTGACCATGTCATCGGTCCAATGGGTATAGTTAGGGCGGGTACAGACTGCTGTAACGTAACATGCAATGTAACATGAAAGGAGGATTTAGCGTTTTTAGCGTTATTTATGAGCAAGGTGCGCGCACGAACTGTGCATGTATGCAGACATTCTCAGTTCGCGTGCAAAGTTTGTACGCGCAAGGCGTCCACATCCACACTATGGGAATTCTGTTGCATTGTATGTTACATTTCGTAAGTCTATACCCGCCATTAGAGGTTGCTATTCAGTTGGAACGGTTTGGCAGTATATACAAACTTTAGTGTTTTTGAAATTCATCAACTGGATTCCAAAATGAACAGCAACGACTGAACTGGACAGAGTCAGTAATTCGAGCTGTCAGCCCGTCAGCCGTGCCGCGGTATTTATCGTTGGTAAGTTTATAGGTTCACAGACATGGCTACCAGTTTTCAACTTCAAATTGTTTCTTTTTTCGTGTTATGGCTTCAGCTTTAAATTGTTTCTTTTTTCGCGTTATGGCGTATTATTTGGACCTGTCTTTATCCTGAATTAACCAAAAGTACTTTTAAAATACATTACCTTAATCAATAATAAAAGTGCCAGCCCTAAGAACTGACCTGTGAATTCAATTTACAAGGGTTGTTAAGCTTTTTTGTAATTTTTGAATCTAAACTTTTTTGAATCTCACCTGCTAAAGCTGGCCGCGACCAAAATTGAATAAAGTCAATATTGGTTGCAATTGGTGGTTTTTTTTTTCATATATAACGTTTGTGGCCTATTTAGCGACGTAGAAAGTTGTGGGTTCGATTTCCACTGAGAGACAATTATTTAATTATAGGATCTCCAAAATATTTATCAAATATTTGTCTGGGTGTTTTCTGCGTATATTACGAATGTGTTTACAAAAAAAATTAAGGTGATTTTCATTCATAAATATTTTATCTCAATTTTTCAAATTTTTCGCTCACTGAATCTGGCTGGAGGGCATCCTAAACTACGTCTACGACTGTGGCTCGGCAAAGCCACAGTCTCAACTCTACAACTTGTTAACTGGGGCTATATACATACAAAATAACATGCAACCGAATTGAGAACCTCCACCTTTTTTGAAGTCATTTAAAAGATCCGGCGCTATTATTTACGTAAGCAGTTTGTGGCAGCCCTGGCATGTTGTGTTTGGGCTAGGTGTAGTATAATTGGACGGTGCTTAACGAAAACGTTC
This sequence comes from Horisme vitalbata, assembly GCA_951804965.1. Taxonomy (NCBI): domain Eukaryota; kingdom Metazoa; phylum Arthropoda; class Insecta; order Lepidoptera; family Geometridae; genus Horisme; species Horisme vitalbata. The sequence goes on from OX638096.1 coordinate 1,768,529, forward strand.
CAATCCACATGAAGTTACTTTTGAGTAATGAAGGATTGAAGTTTAAACGATGTTTCTTTGTTTGTTTGCCATGCTTTGATCTTCACATCATATGTTATTTTATAGAACATTTATGTTATTCTTAGGTGTCAAAGTATGATTACGCGTAGTTTCATATTTTTTGAGATATCTAGGTAAATGTGAGTTTGGATCATTTTTGCTAAATACTATTTTGGCTGAGACCGGCACCTAGTTTAGTTCCACCGTAAGGTTCCATTTAATTAATTATTAGCTACTTACAAGAAAATCATTTTAATATAAGTAAAACAATTATCTAAGAAACATAATATAAATTATTTAATATTTTACCCGTGGAAATAAATACATAACTTTATTACTTTATGTTTTATGAATAGAAATACTATTAGATCATTATACTGTTCACAAAAAAGAAGTCTTTCGAAAACAGTATAATGATCTCATAATAGGTTTTACCTATCATCACATTAATTTAAATGTGATCTATCACTGTAATCTTTCTGTGTCATTTACAGCCAGGTCATCTTCTTTCTTGGGTTTCAACAATGTAAGCCATTGGTCCTCCGTACCCATCTGTATCATCAGTTAGGCTGTCATTCTCCTTTAGAGACTTATAAAATCTTAGGCAGTCATACGTATTAGGTCAAACATAGATTTTAAATAGTCTAGTCTTGCTTGAGGTATTTCGTTGCCTTTTGGCGACAAAATGAATCCCCCTTTAGCGTCTTTTCAATATCGAGCTCTTGAAAGTGGCCTGCGTTTAACGTCGTTTCCACAAGTATGGAATACGCCACTTCTTTCTCCAACAAAATTTATGTTGTGTGTAGCCAATTAGTTTAAGTCATATTAACAAATTACTTTCTGTTGACGATTTAATTCTCAAAATTTTTGGTGCGCACATCTTTTAAAAAAAAAAACATCTCGTATTGTTGAGTGCTGCGAGGGACAAAACCGTAACATCAAAATCGTACTTATGCTGAAGGTTGTATTGAACTCCCACCTAACTTTGAGAACAATAACAATCAAATACCTAGAGTGGGGTCATACTTTTTTACCTAATGACACAGATTTTTCCAAAATATAAACTTAAAGTTTCACGAACGAATTTACACAGCCGATGAATACATCAATATCATAAAAAGCTGTAAGAAAAATATTCCGCTTCAAGTACGTAATCGAATGGAAAAAAAAGATGTGAGCACCAAACATTTTGAGGAGTAAATCGTCAGCAGAAAGTAATTTGTTAATATGATTTAAACTAATTGGCTACACACAAAATAAATTTTGCTGGAGAAAGAAGTGGCGTATTCCATTCTTGTGGAAACGACGTTAAACGCAGGCCACTTTCAAGAGCTCGATATTGAAAAGACGCTTCTACTTTGTGGCCAAAAAACAACTAATACCTCAAGCAAGACTAAACGATTTAAAATCTATGTTTGACCTAATACCTAAAGACTGCCTAGGATTTTATAAGTCTCTCAGGGGGAATGCCAGCCTAACTGATGGTATATATGGGTACGGGGGACCAATGGATTACATAGTTAAAAACCCAAGAAAGAACATGACCTGGCTGTAAATGACACAGAAACATTACAGTGATGGATCTCATTTATATTAATGTGATGATAGGTAAAACCTATTATGAGATCATTATACTGTTCTCGAAAGACTACTCTTTCGTGAACAGTATAATGATCTCCTAGTATTTCTATTCATAAAATGTATATGTAACAAAGTTAAGTATTTATTTATTTGGGTAAAATATTAAAAATATATGTTTCTTAGATAATTGTTTTACATAGATTAAACAGATTTTCTTGTAAAAAGCTAATAATTAATGAAATGGAACCTTATGGTGGACCTAAACTAGTACCGGCGTCAACCAAAATGCAAACCCACATTTACCTAATTATCTAAAAAAATATGAAACTACGCGTAATCATACTTTGAAACCTGAAAATAACATAAATGTTCTATAAAATAACACATGATGTGAAGATCAAAGCAAGGCAAACAAACAAAGAAATATCGTTTAAACTTCAATCCTTCATTACTCAAAAGTAGCTTCATTTGGATTGGATCGTTTTCGTTAAACAACGTCTAATTTATATTTCAATATATAAAAATATATTAAAATTGAAAAGTATGAATACAGATAAAAAAATATATGCGTATTGGAACGATTTTGGGTTTTTGAGAGTGTATACAAAATAAGTAAAATTGAATTTATCAAAATAGATCCAAGCACTTTAAATAGTTTTAGTTTTTCAAGAAAGTATTGATTATGAGTAAAAATGAATTTAATAAAATAGATCCAAGCACTTTGGATCGTTTTAGTTTTTCAAGAGAGTATTGAACATAAGTAAAAATAAATTTATCAAAATAGATCCAAGAAGTTTGGATCGTTTCTGATAAAATAATTCTTGTCTAGTTTTATTATCCGTGATTTTTTATAAATGTTCCAAAAGGATTGGATTGTTTTTGTCGAATTAAAATTAATGCCTGCCATACATGTGGATTGGTATACTAGGCCGATAAACATGTCAAAACATTGTATTTTGCATGGTTTCTTTTTGCTGATCGATAGAATGGACCTTACCGACCCCCCTGGTATACTTAACTCATTTTCGACTGTTTGGTGGATTGGATCGTTTTCGCTAAGCGTCGTCCAATTTAGGTGTGGCTCGGATTGGTAGGTTTATCAGAATAATTAGATTTTCATATGGCTTTATGAGGTTTGAACTCAGGGATCATATATCAAAACTTACTCAAGTAAAGCACTTGGCTTCACATTAATTTGAGTATCTATATTAAAGTAAATATATATAATAATCTCTGATAGCTTAATGATGCAAAACATAAACCGCGAGCTGCGTGCAGCCAGGGATGCTCGACGGCCAAGAGGCTGACCACCCACCGGATGGTAAAACGAAATCGTGGACATAGCTAGGAGTTTGTGGATGAGGCTTGCAAGGGACCGAAAGAAGTGGCGTGATAAAGAGGAGGCTTATACCCAACAGAATACGAAATGAAGTTATCCGACAGAGAACGCTATAGAACGAGAATAGTGCAGAGGATTCGTAGGCTGCCGAGGATGAAATGGCAGTGGTCCGGCCATATATGCCGAAGAACCGACAACCGTTGGACCAAATGGGTATTGGGTTGGAGACCCCGTTTAGGCAAGCATAGTGTAGGACGGCCACTGGCTAGATGGAGTGACGATCTGCAGAATGTAGCTGGCGGACAGTTCGATGAGAAGAGCCGAGGATCGGGCTCAGTGGTGAACCTTGGGAGACACCTACGTCCAGCAGTGGACTGCTATATAGGTTGATGATGATGATGATGATACCCAACAGGGAGTGCTGACGTGCTTAATAAGCACAATGATGAATTCTGTCTCTATGTAACAATTTTAATAATAAAAGGATTTCTAAAAGCAAATTGTCAACAATATATTTAAGAGATAAAATATTTAGTACAAATTCCACCAACTCTCTCTGACGAGTTTCATAAAAACTCAACAGAAATTCGACAATGTTTCGCCTTCCCCATAAGGCATCATCAGGAAACGATAGACTCGCTGTCCGCCTTCCGCACTCCGCAAAAATTCGCAGACGTGTTGCTTCGCCGAGCGCCTAGCATTTCCTATTCTTTCTGTAAATTTGTATTAATCGGAATTTGTACTAAATATTTTATCTCTTAAATATCTTGTAATGGATTTCCGCAAAGTCACGCCTGATTCAATTCATTAAATTGTCAACAACAACACCAGCCTATATCAGTCCACTGCTGGACATAGGCCTCCTCTAATAAGAAGGGGGATATGCCCATAATCCCATCGATGGGCATGCGGATTGGGGATCGCAGAGCACAGCTTCTCGTAGCCAGGGGATATATCAGTGCTGGTGTTAGATTGCGCTATGCCACAATCAGCTGGCCACCAGAGTCCCGTTTGCTAGTTAGCAGGGTGTACCACGTGCAGGTCAGGCTGGCTTGAGTTCCGAAGATAGGGGTTGGAACCCCTTACACCCTAATTTGTTTATATTGATCTGAAATAGTACAAAGAGCACATTTTATCTGGATAACAAGCAAAGTTACATGAAAAGCCTAGTTTAAACTTGCCTAAAGGATAAGCTCAAAGCTATAAATCTAAGCTGGAAGCTGCAGTGGATACGCTCCGTCAAGCTGGAACAGCTATCCAGACAATGAAGTGCTTGACAACTAAGCTATTTGACGGGCTTGTAGTGTTTATATTTTACTAGCTTTTACTCGTGACTTCACTCGTAGTTCCTGGATAAAATGTTACTTACCGTCCGACTTATAGTCGGACTGGTCTAGTGCGTTATTTTATCGCAATTCGTTCAGTATTTTTAACGTGAAGTTTTGAGACACAAATTTTTTACTTACCTGAATTAGTAGAGAAATAAGCTTTTGAATTGATAAAATTCCATCAAATCCATGATCCATTATTTTTGTGTATGAGGTTTTTTACCGTAGTTGCTATATCAACAAATGAAATCGCTTCAAAACGATTTTACGATATGTAAACGCAACCCTATTGGTCAATATTGTACATATCCGCTCCGCACCCTCAAACTTAACGTAGGCAAAAATAACGTTACCACCATCGACATAATGATACTCTAGAGCCACAAACGTGTAAAAAAATGTCCGCACCAAAACTCGGCGCACGCTGCCTTTTGTGTCGACATTGAACTTGAGCACATAGGACATACAAGTAGGATCTAAATGAATACAAATGTGATATTTTTGACCGCCAATTATGTTACTTTCATAATGCTAAGACTAAGTTACTTTTACTTTTACAAATTGTATGAATATGGTGATCAATAGAGTGTTATGATGTTTATGTATGTCAACGCCGCTCGAACAATTTTTTGACACTTTCACTTGAAGACTAATGATCTTACTTATGAACATCTTTGAAAAGTTAAACGAAGCTTAGGCCTTAGGCTAATGTCATCTTTTACTGTTGGATAATGACAAGCAATGACACGACTAACTTTGAACATTGGTTAACTTAGAGTATCGTTCTTAAAGTAAGGGAGTATGACTCTACATAGGACTATCTCAGGAGGGTAGTCGTAGCCCGACGTAACCGGTCGTGTTAAAAAACGCTCCGTTAAAATAAATACACTGGAAGTATTCTACATACGTTTTCAGACAATTTTTTATGTGAAAGTTGCTTTTTGTAGACTGTATTTGTGATTCTGTAATTATTTGATCACCAATCATCAACGTAATACGTGTTTAATCAATAAATAGTTTCCCCACTAAACGCGCCTACCCGCCGTTCAGCCCTAGTAAATAATTTCTTAGTGGCCGTTTCTCGCAATACTCGACTGATCCAGCTATACCTACGCCTTGGTATTTATTACGATGGTGCAGTGCGGTGCGTGTGGAAAATTCCTGGCACATGCTGATGCTGTAAAGTGCTCTAAATGTTCGTCTGTGTTTCATCGTGCCTGTGTGGCCCTTCCGGTTTCAAGTGCTGTGAAGTCATCTTGGATGTGCCCGGGATGTAAGATTAAAGTACCGAGAGAGGACAACACCCATACTCCGGTCAGGGGAGCCTCTTCTGCCACTGATATTGAGTTGAATTCGGCATCAGACTCCGCCAACTCTGGCAAATCCTGTGCCTCGCTTTGCGAGACTTCCGATAAATCTTCAGAGTTAATCAGGGAATTTAGAGCCCTTCGTGTGGACTTCGGTACAATGAGGCAAGAGGTACGCGACTGCCGTGCGGAGATACGCGAGTACCGTACCGAGCTGAAGGCGTATGCGGATAGGATCGAGTGTCTGGAGGTTAGGGTGCTGGCTCTGGAAACCAAGTTTGAACAAGTAAACCCTACTGTTGGAGTCGTGGCCACCATCGAAGATTTGAAGCTACAGATCAATGAGAGGGACCAGGAACTACTGCTCAGTGACATTGAAATTGCGGGATTACCTGAATGCAAGGAAGAGAGTGTATTGCACACCGTGAAAATGTTGGCTATAAAACTGGGTGTTGAGCTCGAAGACCGTGATGTGGTACACGCTGAGCGTATGGGCCCCCGTGTCCGAAACCTCGTCGAGGGCGGCGGCGGTGCGTCCCCCCGCCCGCGTAGTTTGGTGGTGAAGCTGGCTCGCCGTGCGTCCCGTGACTTGCTTCTTCGTGCCGCCCGTGTTCATCGTGTTATCAAGGCCAACGAGCTGGAGCTTACATGCCCGTTAAGTTCTCAGGGAGCCACTGGTAGCCCAGATGCATCGGGACGCATCTATGTCAACGAGCGATTAACCAGGATAAACAGGCTGCTGTTCTATAAAGCGCGGGAAGCTGCTCGGCGCTCCCACTGGAGATACGTTTGGACCCGGGATGGCAGGATTTATGCTCGCAAACGGGATGGTACACAGGCAGAGCGCATACGCTCTGAAGACGATATAGTTAAATTTTTTGGATAAAAATAGTTTGATGGCAGTTATAAAAATGTATACTCGCGTCTTTTTAGTTTTAGTAGCAGGTATAAAAATGTATACTTACTTTTTATTTTTATACATTAATCATCTGTATTTGTGGCTTTCATCTTTTTGTTATATGGCATTAATTGCACTTTTGTATTTTTTCGTTAACGTGATCGAATTTAAAAACATTTTTACAATTACAAATAATGTTATAACAATTATGTCCAAAAACGATTCATTTACTCAGTTGTTATTATTATGGCAGTTTCGGAATAGAAAAACACTTTTCACCCTAGTTTGTACATCAAACGGAAATATTTATAATTTTAAACATAATCCTAAATTAAGCGAGTTAGGCTTTTTTAATTTGGAATATTGGAATCACTGTGTCGATATGTTTTTTATGATATCAGTGGGTGACTACATGTCTAACAGTTTTAATTTTCATGATATTGGTGCTAATGTTATTGTGATTAGGATCGCTTTGTGTCTGACCAGTTCTGTACGTTATGTTGTGTTGAAGGTGTGCATAAATACTTACCGGTATAGTCCTGACCTACTAATATTTACCTTTAGACACATTGTATTTTATAATCAAAATATGTTATATATTTTATTACCAATTATAATTATAAACCTATTTAACACCCTAAAACTTTTGTTTATTATTTTACTAATATTAAGTCTTTATAATCTAACTTCTTTAACAATACTATGTAAATCTAAACATATTATTTATTACTCTGTTATGAGCACGATAAATTCTGGTATAATATTTATTTTTTTGTTAAGCCAATGCAGTAGTATAATACTCATTAAAACTCTTTGATAAGTATTTTAAGGTTGGGCTTTTTAACATAGGATCGCTCAATACAGGCCATGATGATTTTATTACGTCTATGGTTAGGCATAGCGTCGATGTGATGGCTTTAAACGAGACGTGGATTAAGGAATGCGAAGCCGACCTCGCTCCCGTCGTTCCTGGGTATCGGTTGAGGTATGTGCCTCGTCCGGTGAATGTGCGTGGTGGTCGTGGCGGAGGCGTCGGTTTTTATATAAGACATGGATTATGCGTTCGTAGATGGACGCCTCCGCAAGATCCTCGCTACAACTCGGTAGAACAAATGTGGATTACTTTGAAAGTAAATGGTAAAAAACTTGCTATAGGTACGGCTTATCGGCCACCCAAGGGTGTCCAACTAGACCTTTTTTTGGATGCTTTAACTGATAGTGTAAACTCTCTGTCGTGCTTTGATAATATTATACTTTTAGGGGATTTCAATATAGATTTATTAAATATAGATGGATGTAGTACAAAGAAGTTCAACAATTTTATAAACAGCATTAGTCTTAAACAATTAGTATTTGACCCGACGCATTTTACAGACCACAGTCAAACGCTTATATATGTCGTCTGTTCTGATTTGAAAGCTAGAAGTGTCACGGTGGCTTCCGTAGGTATGCTGAATGGCCACGCTCTTATAGTATGTGAGTTTAAAATAACCAAAGTTAAATTCATGCCATATAAGACTTTCTACAGACCTCTGAAAAATATTGAACGAGATCGGTTCGACACCGACCTGCAGCTTATTCCTTGGAATCTTATTTGTGAGATCGGTGATGTAAATGACATGCTTGATTATTTTAATCACTGCATCTTATCCATTTTTGATGTGCATGCTCCAAAAAAAATGTGTACTATAAAGGAACGAAGCTACCCTTGGGTGACGGATAATATTAAGCTTATGATGAGGTTACGAGATGACGCGTTAGCCGATTATCGAAAGTTAAAATCATATAGTAAAAAGAAATATTACAAAGATCTTAAGTCTCTAGTTTCCCAGTCACTGTACTATGAAAAGGTTGCATATTTCAAACAAAGTATTAATAACAAAATTGGCGAGCCTAAGGCCCTGTGGAAAAATTTGAAAGCTACAGTTTTACCGCCCAAAAATGACATCTCACTTCCCTCACTTTTTGATGACGCTGATGCTATTAACAATCATTTTCTATGCATTCCCAGTACGGAAACTATCCCAATCTCCCAACTTACGTTCTATGAATACAACAGGTTCAGCGACAAGACATTCACCTTACAATCAGTAAGCATCGCCCATTTAATTAAAATAATCCAAAACCTTAAATCCAATGCTGAAGGTTCAGATGGTATAACCCTTAACATGCTGATGTTGACATTGCCGTTGTCGCTAGAAACTATAACTGCTATAGTAAATCGATCGATTTTCACATCAAAGTTTCCAGATGTTTGCAAATCTGCTATAGTCCGTCCGCTACCTAAGATTGTTAATCCATTAGCTCTCAAAGACTTGAGGCCGATCAGTATTTTGCCATGTTTGTCAAAAATTATAGAAAAAGCAGTCTACTATCAGTTAACGGACTTTTTGGAGAAGCATAATATCTTGCCTGATACTCAGTCTGGCTTTAGGAAACATCGTAGTACGGCCACAGCTCTCGCTGACGTTTTGGACAATATGCTAATAGCTCAAGATCAGGGTATGTGTACGCTATTAGTTCTGCTTGATTTTTCTAGAGCATTTGACTCAATAAATACTACTCTCTTACTTTCGAAACTCAGCTATTATGGCTTTGTCCCTAGTACACTCAGCTGGTTTGATAGTTATTTGAGGGATCGGTTCCAATATGTTGAGCTGAATAACAATACTAGTTCTAACCTCCACTCACAGTTATCTCAAATAAACCGGGGTGTACCCCAAGGTTCCATTCTTGGTCCCATTTTGTTCATCCTGTACAGCTCTGATATTAAAAATCAGATACTTAACTGTAGGTATCACATATACGCAGACGACGTTCAGCTCTATATATCTTTCAAGCCTCAAGAACTCTCAAGCGCTGTTGCACTAATTAATGAGGACCTTGCTAGTATCACTTTGTGGTCAGATGCAAACGATCTCGTCCTTAATCCTCTAAAATCAAAATATATGATCCTTGGTAGCAAACATAATATCAGCACTCTGTACTCAAACCCGAGTATAATGCTTAAAGGTGAGCCTATCCAGCGCGTTTTTGAAGCTCGAAACTTAGGGCTGAACATGGATGCTGACCTGCGTTTTGAAGGGCACGTCTCAGAATGTGTGCGCAATTGCTTTTATAGGCTTAAAGTCTTATACAAGATAAGACCATATCTAAGCGAGGAAGTCAGAGTACGTCTTGTTGAAACTCTAGTTTTATCATAATTAAATTACGCAGACACTGTTTACGGACCTCGGTTGTTGGCGAGAACTCAACATCTTATACAACGAGTTCAAAACGCCTGCGCTAGGTTTTGTTTTGTTGTTCCGCCAAGGAGTCATATTACGCCATTTATTAATAAGCACTATAGTCTCAAAATGAAGTCACGTCGCAAGCTCCATCTTGCGTGTCTGCTCTTTGGTGTGATAAAATTTGGGACTCCTAAATATTTATTTGAAAAACTTAGTTGGATGACGAGTAAGAGAAGCTGTTCAAGTAGGCAGTGCTCGAAACTACTTTCTTCACAACACCATCGTACGGAGAGCTTTAGGGGAAGCTTTAGGTATGCTGCTTCCAAATGTTGGAATAATTTGCCTCCGCCTATAAGAAATTCATCTAGTCTTAAAAACTTTAGGCTAAAACTAAAGCGGTATCTTATAGACGGACAAATTAGGCAAGGCAACATTAATGTAGACATTTCGCTTATATAAAGGGATAAGCCAGAAAAGAAAAGTATTTCCAGAGATGATCTCTTTTTCATAAAACTTATAAACTTTACTTCATTAAACATTTGTATAGAATACCTTCTACATGGACTACTTATTTATTATTGTATGTACCTAAGTTTAATTATTTTTGTTTTATTTCAAATATTTTTATGTAATGAATATGTTTTTAGTATATATCTGTTTATAATTTTATTATTTGTCGCTGCTGCACTACCTTCCACACATTTTATGGCTACAGCTGAAAACCAGCGTTGGGTGGCGATAACGCATCCAACACATGCTGAGCTGAACACCATTTTGGTACAGAATTTTTATTTGTTTTTCTCGATATGCATTGTAAGTAGGTAGGTACTTGTTATATATTTTTTGTTTGTTTTGTGTGAATTCGTATAGAAACCTTTACTTTTTTTTTTTTATGAGTGCAACATTGTATTTTAAACTTTTCGATGTACTGTACTGACCTACTCCACCATTTTTTGTTATTTTGTACCAAATAAACGTTTATTCATTCATTCATTCATTCATTCATTCATTCATTCATTCATTCATATTCATTCATTCAATCATTCATTCATATCTCGATGCTAACCATCCATTAGCAGAAAAATTAGTTATTCCACAAATTTTCGTCTAAAAATAAACTCCGCCAGCACTAAGAGCTAAGTAACTCTGAGTAGGTGGCTTAAGCTATTATCGTAACGCTAAGCCGGCAGTAAGTTTGCGAAGCTCTTACACTTATTTATTAAAGTTTTCCTACTTACTACGTTCTGACGTAATTATTACAGTAAATGATTGTTTTACTGTACGTAGTTTTTGACAGTAACAGGTTATAGCAACCTTTGCGCAAACACCATTTGCGAGCTCACTTCACTTCACATTCACTTTTATGGCTTCTGGAATAGTTTTCCACATTATCTCTAGTATAAAGTATATTATCATAATATTATGATTAAATTCATAATGTTATTATGAGACAACGTAGTACGGTTACGGTATAAGTCGAGTCTTTCAGGCTTTAGGTCTTCACCTATAGCAATGGCGACTATAACACAATCAGCGAACGTCTGAAAATTCTAGTCCAAATTCACTCTTACTCCATTTCATTACACTTGTGTATTACTACTAACGTAGGTACGAGTATATCGGTTAAAATAGCAGTAATAATTAACAATATAAATCAGAAAAATACTGCAAATAAAATTAAATAAAAATTAATAACAAAACTGATGATGAAAAAAATTTAATCTCGTGTGTCAATGTCCATTGACTTATATTTTGCTTTGTATGGATTGGGTGAATAAATAGGTTCGTATTAATGGTTCTATTAATGTTAATTATACTTGATTTATATTTTTTTTATTAATCGGATGTACAAAAAAATCAAATTGTTTAACCGCCCCGATGTGAAGTTCCGAACTTTTGCATTTATAATATTACTAGGATTTCTATTTCGTATTACTTTCAAAGTTAAAATTAGTTGCAAAGTGAGTTTGCCAATACTTTAGTTGAGTTAAAAGTTTTCTAGTGCATGCAACTTAGGTAGTTAATAATTTCAGAAAGTTTGATACATGACACGTTGTTATAGACACCTATTTATGCATATATTTATTAAGGAACTCAAACATTAACATTATGAATGCAAAAATTTGTGTTTGTTTTTGTATGTTTGTCCACACAGAACTCCTTATTGGATGAACGGATTAGGATAAAACTTGGAATATACATAGTTTTTAACCTGGATTAATACATTAGGCAATTTTTTATCCAAGTACCACGCGAGTGAAGCCGCGGGCAGAAGCTAGTATAATATAAATAATCCAAAATAAAACACTAGAGAGAGGCAATGTGGAGTAGAGTGAATGAGCTATAGTGACAAGAATTGAGAAAGGTTGCTGAGGTGGACATGTAGAAAGGATGGATGAAAGAAGATTGACAAAAAAGTATATGAGGCGAGTGTGAATGGGACAGTTGGAAGGGGAAGACCTCGACGTACGTTCTGCGATCAAATCGAAGAAGTGCTGGAAAAAGGCCAGGTCAAGAGTACCCTGAACCGACGAGCATGTATGAAGAATGTGATGAGAGTGAATGAAGCAAAAAAGTAACGCCAAGATCTTAGCAAGTGGAAATCCGTGGGCTCTGCTTACGCCCCTGGGAAAATGGCATGACTTTATATGCGTATGTATGTATGTAACAAAACACTAACAATAATAGCACAGCACCTATCACAGATTTACAAGCAAACGATTCTTCATTTGAGAACGCGGGGTATTTTTAAAGCTAATGCTTTTATACGTAAATAAAAGTTGGTGATTACGTCCACTTGGCAGGACACTTCGCCAGATGGAGTGATGACCGAGTGGTGGCCGAGAGCTGGTTACAGAAATAAGGGCCGTCCTCAAGTGAGATGGGTCGACGATATTAGAAAGACCGTGGGCGGCACCTGGTTCAGACTAATGCAGGATCGAGACCAGTGCATTATCAAAGGAAGGCCTATGCCCAGCAGACGATAACGATTAAAATGATGATGATGATTATGGTTATGATTATGATATATGAAAACTGCGGTTCGAGGAGTATCCATAGCTTACTATTAGTTGATTCGTCATACCAAGTGTGCTAAAAGACTATTTGTGTCAAGAGTATCTTGCTAAGCAAGGCTCAAGAGCTTGAGCCATCGTCGCGAGGTGGCGTGTTTGCCGGTCTTTTATAGATTATACTTCGGAGAGTGCGTGCAGGAACTATATGAACTTATAACGCTTTCACCTTTCTTCCATAGGAACTTTAGACGCAATACTAACTACCACCTGCATCAAGTTGATATTTCATCTAACAGAACTAAGCCCCTCCAAACATAATTTATAATGTGCACTGCTAAAATATGGAATCAGCTGCCAGTGTCTGTTTATCCATTGACTTACGACCCTTACGGCTTCAAAAAGAGAGATAGGTAATAGGCATCTTCTTGGAAAAGCTCGCCCCATCGTCAACCTCATCCTTGCCCACGTAAGCCTCGAGGTCAAGAGCTGGGCCATAATAAATATAAAAACAAGCTCTGCTGCCAAGCTGCATTGCTGTGTTTTGTTTTGAAGAGCGCATAAGGCTTACACCTATTTGACACGACGCATCAGCATCTCCTGTGGAGTTCCGGCTGTCTATGAGTGGCGGAGATCACCTTCCATCCGGCGGTCCGTCTGCTCATGAAGCCAGCGTTAATATACCAAATGATACTGATCCTTTAGTGCCTACAGCAGTGATAATTTTAGTGTCTCCGGGTAGTGGACATGAAAATCTGTCTGCTAAAAATTATGATAAAGGAAACCGTCCCAAATAGAGGCCTTTCTCCTGCAAACAGTGATAGGCTACGATAAGAAGCATAATAATATAAAATAATAACTAAAAAGCTTTTATCCTCCATTACCAAATAAACATTCGTACATCCAAACACTAAAGTAGGACTGCTTAGCCGTACATTCCGAATGATATAATACACAACAAGGTCGCACAATACGTTGTTACAGGGCTGGCAAAACTAGGTTTCGTTTATAAAAAAACTTTACACATTGAAATCTTTTAAATCAGTTTTTAACCTCTTCGCTGATTCAATACAATAGTTAGTTTACCACGATTCAACTTATTCAAAGTGTTAATCCACACATAAAGGGAAATCTAAGATTTTATAAAATTCAAAAAATTTCGACTAATCTGGAATTTCGAAGTATTCCTCATAGCACACCCAGATGAAGCGCACCAAAATGAAGAGCACCAAAGTACCGCACCAAAGTACGCAAGACCCCGTGACCTTCCAATCAATACTAAGATGCACTGCCATCTGCGCTACTCAAGATATAAGTTTGTACCCGACTACACGCAGCAGCAGCAGGCGACATGTCGCCGCCTCATGTCGCGACGACACGTAGCGGCATCATGTCGCTATTACCAGACGTTCGGCCCGTAGCGGCTGATGACGCGGCGACGTGTCGCCAGGAAGGTATTTCATAGAAATTCAGCTGCCAGCATCTGTTTTTTCATTGACTTACGACCCAAAAGGCTTCAAAAAGAGAGTTAATACGTATCTTCTGGGAAAGCTCGCCCCATCGTCGACCTCATTCTTGCCTATGCAAGCCTCGAAGTCAATAACTGGCCCATAATAAATAAAAAATAAAAATAAATATAAACCAGTAGTGTCGCAGCGACATGTCGCCTGTTGCTACTGTCTGCAGTCAGGTACGAACTTGTACCTTAAGGGTTCATATACAAGAGCGGCAAATTGCTAATTGCAGAGGCAACTGTAGCTTTCGATACCTGTTGGAGGTAGCCGTCAACGCGTCAGCGGCAGCTGCTGACCTATAGCAACGCTTGCAGTTGCGTGCCGCGTTCGCCATTTCATCAGTTGACTGCAAAGAGTTGACGATGGCTGCCGCAGAGCTTCTATGTTGATTTGTCGACGGCTGCCGCTGACGGGTGCAGTTGCCTCTGCCGTTGAGATCGTACCGCTCGTGTATATGAGCCCTATTTCTCTCTTTTGATGTCTTAGGCTAGTGACAACCCTGGCTCATTGTTTACGCTTCAAGTGTGGTCGTGTCACTTTGTCTTTACTATCACGTGCCATCTATAAATAACGGCTATGAATCTTAAAAGGTCAACATACTCTTTGCTTCTTTACGATTGAGATTATGACGTCAAATAATTCAGTTTGCAACATAAAGATGCCAACAATTTATTTACCATTTTAGTACACAAAAACAGGACAGTAGATTATTTTGATAACAGGTTGTCTAGGTTTAAGAAATGCATTTTAGCTGTCTCACTCGAAGGTGAGAGCAACTAAAATGTATCTGTTAGTAAATGGCCGTTTTTGTGTTAAAATTATTTTATTTCTTCACTGCTTCATCATCAGCCTATAGCAGTTCACTGCTGGACATAGGCCCCCCCCCTGTCCTGAGCTCGACGCATCCAGCTTCTACTAACAGCCTTTCGCAGATCGTCACCCCACCTGGCCGGAGGGCGTCCTACACTACGTTTGCCAAGCCGCGGTTTCTACTCAAGAACTCGTTTACCCCAACGGTTATCGGTTCTTCGGCAGATATGGCCAGCTCACTGCCACTTCAGCTTGCTGGTTCTCTGAGCTATGTCGACAACTTTAGTTCTATGTCGGATAAACTCGTTGCGGATCTTATCCTTCAGAGAAACCCCGAGCATAGCTCGTTCCATAGCTCGCTGAGCGACTTTTAACTGGTGGACTAGCCGTACTGTGAGAGTCCACGTTTTGGCTCCATATGTCATGACGGGTGGGACGCACTGATTCAAAACTTTCTTTTTTAAACATTGCGGTTTGGGTGACGAGAAAACTCGACGTAGTTTTCCAAATGCTGCCCAACCCAGCTGAATCCTCCTCTTGGCCTCCTTCTCGAAGTTGTTTCTACCCAACTGCAATATCTGGCCGAGGTATGTATACTCCGAAACAACTTCAAGAAGGTTCTTCACTGCTTGTTAGCTGCTTATAGTTGCACTCATGCTGTATACACATAGGAATATCATCTCTAGCTCATATTGATTTTTATCTGATTATACTCTGTTTTGTGTCTAATATATGAATATTTTTTTAGGTTTCTGAGAAATAACAGGCATTTTTTATTTATTATAAGTAATAAATAAATCTAAAGCATTTTCTGCCAGTAAACCTTTCTTGGTAAAAAACAAGGTTGGCGTGCTAACTAAACTAGGTACGGTTAAGAATTAATACTTAAAGAAACAAAGAATAATGTTTTATCATTATCTTCATCATCATCTATATTATGAAGGGGATATTTCCATAATTCTTACACTGAGTTTGCGGTTTACTATAATACCTATTGATGATTCTAGCATATGACCTTGCTGCTGCTAAGTGGTAAACCACATATAACGAAGTATTGCTTCGTAGGTCACCGATGTTTGGAACATGCCTTACGATGCCACACCCTGCGTCCAACTTGAGGCACGAAGTTGTTAATCCTCATGTGCCTGTAATTTCACCTTGGATTGATCGCAGGGCACAGCTTCTCACGCTACCAACGCTGCTATTCTTCTGAGATATAGTTGTGACACTGTTGTGCTGTTCTATGTCGCAAACAGCAAGAGTGCACCACGGACCGGTGAGATCCCCCTCCCTTTCCCTCTTACCATACATGGTTTCCTACATGGTTCCTGCCATGGTATCCTCAAGCATATTTGAGAAGAATTCCATGTTCATCTTGCAAAAACATCACCACCTTTTAAGCTAGCTGAGCAGATTAACGTTGACTGTTTCTAGAGTAGATCTTCACCATTTTAAAAACTAAAAAGTGAACTTTAAGTACCTATTTAATAAATAAATTAACAATTAAAAAAAATGTTTTATTTCGAATAATTATAAAGTCTATAAGAGTTAGAAAACATACAATTAATAAAATTAGTTCACTAAAAATAAATCAAAATGATGAAAAACTGATTGGAGAAGGTGCCCACACAGTTATATCACCCTTTAGATGAGACTCACCAAGAGTGGTGATGAGCACCTATTAGCTAGCGATTTAAGGTTGTTGCGACTATCCCGTATTCTGCGCATCAGGGGAGCGGTCTTTTTGCTGATAAGTGCATCGAAACTATCCGTTTGATATTCCGCAAACATCCCCGATGCACTTAAGAAACGAGGAAGTCCAAACATCATCCTAAAAATGTTAATGTACTGGACGCGTAGTATGCCCATGATTTTTTTATCTACTGTGCATTGTAATTATATAAATCGACTTATAATATTTGCCATCCATGCTCGTTTATCTCATCGAGATATTAAAATAAAAGTACCAAAACAAAATATTCTTAAAAATAATGGTTTCGGGTATTTATTCCGCTATTGGTTGGCACCTCAACAAGGGCAAAAATACGTCCGCATTCTACAAAAATTAGGCTCTGTCACGTTTTGGAGTGGTAATAACATTGCGGACAACATTACAATCATTAATATTCATATAAATGGAGGATAACGTAATATCTACACTCTTTTATCGTTTAAAGGCGGGCGGGGCTGACACGCATGAGGTGTGGGTTCATTTCCCGCTGACATAATGGTTGCATGATCTGTAGGTATTTGTTTTGCCTACTTATTTGCTATATTGTTTAGTGTACGGGGTTCTAAAGATCCGCTACGAGACTATCCGACATAGAACTAAAGTTGTCGACATAGCTCAGAGAATTAGCAAGCTGAAGTGGCAGTGGGTTGGCCATATGTGCCGAGGAACCGATAACCGTTGGGGTAAATGAGTTCTTGAGTGGAGCCTGCTTCTCGGTAAACGTAGTTTAGGACCCTCGCCAACCAGGTGGAGTGACGATTTGCGAAAGGCTGCTGGTAGAACCTGGATTCGTCGAATTCAGGACAGGGCGCAACGGTCCTCAGTAGGGGAGGCCTTTATTGACCTCCTCTTTGGAACTAGTTAACTTAGTAAGGTTGCTAATAAGTAAAGTCATAGATGCTACTTTAAAAAGTATTTTCGAAGATATGTTATGTATGCGTAGTTAAGTAGGTAGCTATTGGTACGGAATTATATCACTCGAGGAACATTATATAAATAAAAATAATTAATATCCGTGAGCTCGTGTCAGCAGCATGAAAATAAGCAAAACTTTAATCATACATTTTGTAGGAAAATTTCCACAGAAACCCGATAAACCGCACGCTGCAGCAAAAACCGTGTAAGTAACTTTTGCAGAAATGTTAGATAGTTCCGCACTCAAATATAATTTTTAGTACAATTTTACATGTGAACTTTTTTACTTTTAGTAACAGAAAGCAAAATGCAAGCAAAAGTGTCGCCGTCTTTCCAGTAAAATATTTATGTAGTTTGGTAAAAACCAACCACACGTTAGTAATTGAAATGTGGTCCAAATCAGAGACTTCTACTTTATAAATAAGAGAAATTTGTAAATAGTGTCTTTCATAGGAGAATTTATTCATATTGATTTGTCACTAATAGTAATATTTTATTCTAATAACTCAATTGTCTTGTAGAAAAAAAAATTGTTAGCTGCCGCCCCCGTCAAGGTAGTCAAGGTCAGACCTATTCCAAGCTTAATCCAAATCCATTCGGCACTTACAGGGTTGAGTGGGAAGAAATATATACAAACTTTCACATATACTTGTATAATTAATACACTGATGTGATAGTGTGATTGATTAATTGACTATTGACAAGCAATTATTTATGAATCCACTATTTATATTACTAGTAGATAGAGATTTATCGATAATCATACTGTCATCGTGATGTAACAAATAGTTTATATAACTATTTACTAATGGCCGGTTCCTATATTATACCGTTACCGATTACGCCTCGTTTTTCCCTGAAAAACTGTCAAATTTTCGACGCCTCGTTATTAACTTTTGACAGTTTTTCAAGGGAAAACGAGGCGTAATCGGTAACGGTATAATATAGAAACCGGCCGTAAATCAGATAATGATAAACTGACAGGTTAAAATTAAGATGTTTTGCATCCATATTCAATCGCTATTTGCTAAAACTTGCGCCATTCAGAAAAAGAGGCCATAAAACACAGAGGCCGTTTCGGATTTATGCCCGAACGCGCGGTGCCATCCCTCAGCCGCGCGTAATGCGCCCACTTTGAACACTCAATTAGCTGTGTTTCGTACTTACACTGTTGTTGTCTTTAGTAGTCGAGTATAAGGAACTGGCATTAAGTTTTATAAATGTTTTTAGAAGCGCTTTAGTAGGACTCCGCACCTTCATTTTACTAGGTTTATAACTTAAAATCTTCGCTGCAACACCAGCCTACCAGTCCTCTGCTGGATATAGGCCTCCCCAAATAAGGTGGATATGTATATAATCCCCTCGCTGGGCATGCGGGTTCGAGATCGTAGGGTACAGTTACTCGAATGTTCGACGCTCAGGGTATTTAGTTGTGCCGGTGTTAAGCTGCGCTATGCCGCAATCAGCTGGCTGTCAGAACCCCGTTTGTTAGATAACAGGGTGCACCATAATAATTACAATGCACTGTTATAGACAGATTATGATAAAGCATTATTCTTTATTATTTATTTCTTTAATTTGTCAACCTTGTTATCTCCAGGAAAGGTTGACTGGCAGAAAATGCTTCAGCATAAAGTCTTCCTATTGCACAATCATTTTGTTTTGTAACTTGCTTCGGTGTTCTCAACCGATCATCTGAGTTAAACTCCGCCCGGTTACAACTTTGATGGGTGATCGTTTAGTGGCATTTAGATTAGAGTGCTTAAGTAGGACGGACGACATCGTCAAGATTGCAGGTAATCGGTGGATGGACAGGGCTCAAGACCTTTCTTCATGGAATTCCCTGAGGGAGGCCTATGTTCAGCAGTGGACTTCTATAGGTTGTTGATGATTACCATAAAAAAATTGCTAGTGCATAAGCAACTATGCTAGGATTAACCTGCACAGATATAAATAAATAAAAATAAAGCGACTCTTGCTAGAACGCAATTAAATCTCATACGAGGAAGAAGAAGCCTGTTTTTGTTAAGTGAAGTTGAAACTATCTGTCTCTGTAACATAACTTCCCTATGCAGCTCGATACCCATAATTAATGTACAGCGATCGCTAATGGAGGAACGGAGACGGATCATCGCATCCAGGAAGTTTGTACAATTAGCTTGTTTGTTAGCTAACAGCCGGTCCATTGGATACCTTGGTGCATGCTTGTATGAGTTATTGATTGTATCATTATATAGATGGATCATAGTGTTCAATGAAAATGACGGACGAAAGATAAAGTTCATGCTACTGGGATGCGAATTTTAAGATGGATGTATGGTGTGACAAGAATGGATAAAATAAGGAACGAATAAGCTTGAAAGTGGCATCTGTGGCATGCGATGAGAAAGGATGAAAACCATGTCACTAAAAGAGTGATGAGTATGAATGTGATTGGATGAGTATATCTGACATAGAACTAAAGTTATCGACATAGCACAGAGAATTAGCAAGCTGAAGTGGCAGTGGGCTGGCCATATCTGCCGAAGAAACGGTAACCGTTGGGGTAAACGAGTTCTTGAGTGGAGACCGCGGCTCGGCAAACGTAGTGTAGGACGCCTTCCGGCCAGGTGGAGTGACGATCTGCGAAAGGCTGCTGGTAGAAGCTGGATGAATCGAGCTCAGGGAAGGGCGCAATGGCGCTCATTAGGGGAGGTCTATGTCCAGCAGTGGACTGCTATAGTCTGATGATGATGATGATGATGATGTACGAGTAGAGGGAGGAAGAAGAGATTGATGGATTATGTGAAAGAGGATATGAGAGTGAAAGAAGTGAAGACAGAGTTGACAGACGATAGGAGTGAATGGAGAAAGAAAACCATATTGTACCGACCCCACCTAGAGTGGGATAAGCGCAGGGAAATGATAAAATATTGTATCATTACTATATATAACTGATTGGCCATCGACCAAGGTTGATCTTGTGTGGTTGCCGAATAAAAGTTCCGCGTACTAATATTAGTGAGATTGCACGATTTAGGCATTTTGCTTCTTAAATTAGACTATTATTTTAAGATCAGGATCTTTAAATTCGCCAGTTACTCAAAATATTACAAATAATCAACCATTCTATTCCGTTACAAGAATTAAAATGTTTTTTTATAGAATCAAATCTTGAAGGCTCTAGAATGGAAGTCCGCTCCTAACTAGATTAACGTGAATATTTACACAAATTGTTTCACTGAAAAGTTATTTTCTTTCGCTGGCTAATCTTCTTGCTGTAAATACACGGGGTTAAATAACAGGCAACGTTTATATGGTGAGAATTTGGAACTTTTTATTAAATATGGGTTGGTTTGGAAACGGGTTCTGTCCTGCGTCTCTGGAACCTACACGAACCTAAATTGTTAAAGCATATTTATAATAAAGAATTGGCCATCTAAATAATTTTAATGACATAATATGCTCTCACTTTATTTACTGAAGTATGGTTTTAGCCAACACGCTGGATGCAATTTCCTTTGGTACATTCCAACATAATCCTGATACATCGTGTCTCGTACCGTTGTGTCATTTTTTACCAAGTTAAAGTCACATTTAAATACGACGACCTGCGACCAAGGTGCCAATTGTCAAATCATCATCATCATTCTCAGCTATTCGAAACTCACTGCTGGGTATAAGCCTCCTCCTTCAAACGCTATTGCAAACGGGTCTGCCTTTTTTGCATCCATGTTTTTCCCTGTACAGTAACGAGGTGACGAGGTGGTGGACCTCGCTGTTGGTCTCTCAACAGCCAACGCCCTCTTTTGTACTCTCTTGGGCAACGCAATCGTCAAGCAGAAAAAGACTGCACGATCATTCTTCTGGTATTTAATATTTATTTAACCATTTCGTTATAACACATAACATTGGCAAGTCAAATTTTACAATACTTACTCTAGTTTATATCAATCAAATTGTTTGTACGTATACGTTCTTCACATCAAAAACTATTTTGAAAGTTTGTAGTGTTACAAATACAAATCATCTTTGTTCGAAACATAGTTTAAATTATTACAAACATATTAAACATTAATAGATCAGCCATGTTTCGCCGTTTAAGCATACAAATCTCTAGTGGTCTAGCAGTATTACTTTAGTTGGTTGTGTTGGTATTGCAGGATTACGTGTAATGCCAACTGACAAAAGCTTGGTACACACAGCGTCACGATCTGGTATACCCCTTTCAAGTATAAATTTAAACTGCTGCCGTGGAGTCTACCATATTCAAATGGCCAAAATCTTATACAAAAATATTTATACTTGGCTGGGGGATCGAACCAGCAATTTACTCACACCAGTTTATGAATAAGACGCTCTAACCAACTGAGCTATCGTAGCGGTTGGCAATTACGACGAAATTTTAAGTTACATTATACGTTTATTATTTTGTCTAGGTATGAATGGATGCGTCAGCTAGTAACTTTTTCATTTGTTTATCACGGTAGTGCGCAACTACTTAAAATTATTCTGTGCAGCACTGGACTATTGAGGGTAGTTGTGTATTAAATGATAGTTCAGAACAAAAGGTTACTTGTTTCGTCTTGGGTGTGTGTCATTGATTTTGTTTATGAAAAATAATTGTGCATGCTTATCAGCCGAAAAACTGAGCTAAAGAGTGCGTTTTGCAAAATAACATTTCGGAACGCTACAACCCATCAAATGTAAGAGGAAATGGCAGAATAACATTAGGTAAGTGGTATGACAATTATAAGTAGGATTATCATAAACAATGTGCTTTTTAAACCTATTCCCTTTTATATTATATAAACACAGTCATACGTTTATAATATTGTGTTTTTATTTTCAGGTAATTGGTGATGGATGTCATCAATGGGACCAGGAGAAATTGTTGAAGTGAGTGGACGCATAATTGGCCAGTTGTGCAAGAAATAATGCTTTGAACAATGCAAGCAGTGGATAAGCGTCCAGAAGGAACAGTGTATTTAGTTCATGATAACTGCGTGGTTCATCGTTCGCGAATTCTGACCAATTGGCTCGCTTCGCAGACGGGCATAATCACCACAGCATTGGTCATCTAAAAGTCCAGATTTAAATATGTGGAGAATGTGTGAGCATATGTGGGGTCAATTTGTCCTAATTGGGACACGAGTGAAGTGTTGTCCACCTGCAACAGGAGGTCCTGAGAACTGATGCGTCGCAGTGGTTTTGGGCGGACTTTGGTTACCCAAATGAAAAGAAGGCTTTGACAAATTATTTTAAGTGAAAGACATCCATCCCATTCGGTATTAATAAATATTCAGATATATAATGTTTTCAATAATAGATAAAATACCAGAGTAAGTATTTGCGAGTGATCTAAATTGTTTATTGGATTTTATACGGCAAGTATAACCTGTTCCAATGTTAACATGTTTGTTCACTCGTTAATCTTATATGGGTAAATTAAGTATTATTCTATCATTTAAAACATTATTGAAAATTCTAAAAAATAAGTAATAACTATCTATATTGCGTTATGTTAAATGGTGTTTTAATAAATTTGTTATAACATTTGAAAATTGTTTTATTATTTTACCTGAATTTAAATAACTAGGTAACTTACCTACTACACTTAAAACGTAGTCCATTGTGTTAGTAACGAAAATAAAAAAAACAAATATACATTAAGGCATTGAGGGTTTTGAACCCAGTACTCTTATAACATATAGATTAATATCGAGTGTTGTAACCGCCACTCCATCGTCTCATATAGATTTATGGACGAAATTAAATATCCCTAAGCAAGGAGAAGAAGGTCAAAACATAGTAAAATAAAGTCACTACCCGCTGTCTGTCTGTCCCTATGTATGCTATACAAGAACTTTAAAACTTCGCAACGGTTTTTGAAGCGATTTTTTTTAAAGATATAGTGATTCAAGAGGAAGGTTTTTATGTATAAGTTGCGCCCGTGCAAAGCCGGGGCGGGTCGTACCACATAAGGGTATACTGACATACGTTTACCTACTAAAAGAAAACTTTTGAAATTGAGTCTAATTTCTAGTTTTTGCTTTGTAAATTAATAACAATATAGTGAAGGAGAAAATTGAAAAAAATTAGAAAATTGAAAAAAATTGAATTATTATTTGCTTGTCATGGAGAATCATGAGTCAATCTCTATTTATCTATCTGTATTTGGGCACATCATCCTAAATTGGTACTCTGAGCTACAGGTATGAGGATATTGCGTCGCAATAGTATGCCGTGTCGCAAGTCGCAGTCGCGCGTCGCTGTCTCTGAGATCCGAACAGAACCTTTAATCCTGTGTTATTTCTCCTTGTTTGTAAGTTTATCTAGACATTTATATTGGGATGCATCTCACGATGGTAGTTTATGGTATTTTGTTGTCCCTGGCTCTTTTTAGTCGCTGGTCAGACAGGTCAGTGATCCGTGGTACAAGCCTTAAACTTTTGAAAGGTCACGCAGTGACCCATGAAACATGAAAAAGCAAAGCGCTTGGAATAGCGTAGGGTGCACTCACGAAAGAAATCCCGTGGAAATTAGCGGAAATAAAGCCGAATCTCAAGTATACGCAATAACACTGAACATTTATGGAGAAATTCTAGATAGAACCGATTATTTGCATCATATTTTAGTGGCAGACGTGTTGATTTCGCTTTTCTTTTGATTTTATTTTCATTTCATTTTAATTTTTATACCTATACGTCGCGCCGCTGTACTTCTTTCGTGAGATGGACCATTAGCTTACTTTATTTATCTTAACCGATCATCTTGATTATGCATCACTACTTGGATGGGTGACTGCTGACCGTTTAGGGGCATGTTTTGATCTGCAGGGATATTTTGAAACGTTTGGAACGTTTCAGAGTTGAATCCGACAGTGACGATTAAGTTAAAATTACATTATTGTATAGGGCCAATTTGTATTGTGATGCGCCATCGTGTGTTAGCATTCTTCAGCAGCTTAAGATTCTTGAAATCTGTCGCAATAGAAATACAACTGAACAAAAATTTACAGATTCAAATCGGATACTTATCGAATGTTTTAAAATAATAGCGCTTGCGTGCTTCGTGCGTTAGTCTCGGCCTTTTCAGTCGTTACGCTAGGCTGACGACCTAAACTCCATCTTCTGAGTTGGCACTCAATCAATAATTTTTTTATTTTTGATAACAACAGATTCATATTAGAAACAATATTGCGGTTTATAAATAAACATCAGGAGAAACAGAAAGACTTGTACCGAGAGTGATATTTGAATTGAGTTTACATTACGTGAAAGTCATGTCTTTATTGGTAAAGAATCGATCGAACAATCTATGAAAGGCTGTTGGTTTTAGATGGATGCGTCGAGCTGAGGACCGGGCGGAATTAAGAGTGGTCTCTGTCCAGTAGTGGACTGCTGATGAGAAGTGAAGGCTGATGATGATGAAGTAACATTAATTAGGCAGATAATGTAAAGCCAACATTATTGAAGACTTGAAAGTGTTATATCGATTGCAAACTTGATTTTTTAAAATGATTTTAACGATGATAAAACAAGTTCACAATTATCTAATTAAAAAGGCAAAGTGTCAATGATTATGATTGAATATTGTGATATGCATATTATATCCTCTTTTTAATTGGCATTTAATTAACATATTTTCATTAATTTATTTCCAATATAATTTTATTCTGTCAAACGAAACCGCAAGCAAAATTATTATCACTACTCGAAATGCAAACATCTAATTAATTTGGCTTATCATAACAATTAGTCAATAATTACCAATTCCACGTTAACATTGAACAAACTCGTGGTTATTTATTATTCGGTAAAATAGTTCCAACTAAATTATTTACTTTGATAATATGAAAACGATGAAAATTTTCTATTTTGCGTTTAATTAGTATCATCATGATCATCATCAGCCTTTCATCAATTCTGGTCATAGGCCTCTCCTAATAAGCGCAATTGCGCTCTATTCTGAGCTCCACAGTAATCATAACATTAATTAAATAATATATGTTTTTTTTTTTAAACTGCTGGGCAAAGGCTCTGCAGTGGAACGTAAACGATTAATAAATAAAATACTTTATCAGCATGAATGCAAAAATAAAATAATTATTAAACGAATTTAAATTTTAAAGGGACTAAATACCAGCCCAGCTGTTTTTACCGATGAGAGTTTTAAACTGAGAGAACTGATCTTCTGTAGATTTTATAGCTCAAACAAATTTTATAAAAATCATAGAACTTACTATTAATACTAGGTACTCGTAGAATGGCGTTTTGTCGAAACGCCATTCTGTCAAGCCAGTTTACCAATATCGAGACACGGCATGGGTATCATGGAGTCAAAGAAAATAACAAGATATGATTTTTTTCAGCGATGTTGTCCTCATGTGCCTGTAACTTCACCTACACCTCACCTTTCAAACCAAAACACAGCAATGCTGCTTCACGGCTGAAATAGACATGTATAAGTCATACACTTTTATGGTTTACCTTAATACAACATTGTCGTGCGAAATGTTGTATTAATAACGAAAAAAATATCCCTCTACAAAAACCAGACCCGCATTCAACTGTAGCTAAGTGGCACAGTAACCGACTCAACACTCAATGACACTCACGCGACGCATTCAAATCACGTACCGTGCGAACACCCCCAATATGGAAACAGAATTGCCTTACTGCACGTGAGATTTACTGTATCCCTCCCATACTGATTATAAGTTTTACTTTGTGTCTCTGTATTTTTTCGTCATTGCCATATATTCATTTATTTTTAAACAATGGTATCTAGGCTAAGGATAATCCATAATTTCGCTAATATCACGTTGTGATGAGGACTCCCACTTCGGACCCACCATACCCCTGGAGGTAGGAAGGGACGAATCCATACCACCATAGAGATGTGACATAAAGACTTCCATGTATCTATCTATTCATTAAATGTATACGTACGTATTTATCTATTCATATAATTTAGCATCACTACGTTTTATTTGATAAGTCACAAAGATATTGTTATCGTGTATTTCATTTCAAGTGTCCTTCTAAGGAGGAGGCACAAATTAATAAACTGTTTTTCGAAATAAAGTTTTGAGGGACATTTAAATTCAAACCACAGATATATAAGTCTAGATTCAAACTTTTGTTTTTTTCTTTCGTTTCATCGTCGAAATATTAGTAAATATCTACGGAAAAATTACTTCAGAAGAACATTCTGTGTTGAACACGTCCATTTGTTGATCTTCAGTAAAGGCATGTTCTCAGTAAACTGACAAATTAATGTTATAAGTAAATGAGTGTTTGATTGAAATGTAAGGGATTTGAACCTCCATTTTCGTAACTCAACCCAACCTCACCTGTGCAGTGGTGTTACTAACTAGCAAACGGGGCTCTTACAGCCGGCTAATAACAACAAAGCGCAGTTTCATATCACTGTAAAATTTCATGACGGCCCACAGTTTTCAAATTTTAGAAACGGATGATTTACTTACATACATTCGAACATTGCAAGATATGCACAGACGTTCTACTCCAGACTACGTCAGCACTTAAGAGCATTCAAATGAACACCTCGCTTCGAAGATCACGTTCTGGTAGTCTTGGCTCTCCGTTGGTTACAAAGTTTCTAGGGTTTTTATAATATTTTTCATAAGAACAATAAGAACATACTTCAAACGAGTAATAAAACACTATCCAATCCATGTCTTCTGTGTACCCTTCTTCCTTCTTCTTAATCTTTGTGTTCATACGAAACCAAGAGGACGGCCTCTGTGGCGCAGTGGGCAAATCGAATCCACAGGTTGTGGATTCGATTCGATTTGTATCAGATTTTCTAAGTATAATAATTACGAAGGTATGTATTTACAAAAATAACCTCCTTATTTGAAGTCGGTAAAAATATAGGATATATTATAAGCAGTTTAAATCAGTCATTTGGTTCCCATAATATAGTGCTTGGGTTGGAGCTACATGATGATGTGTGATAGAGTCCAGCATTATCATTTATAACTGTTCTAACGCCTTATTTAGGTTTGGATGTTAAAATATCTGCAAAACATCCAAATATAAATAAGGCGTTAGAATATATGTAGTATATCAATGATGTGGTTCCCATAATACAAGCTCTGCTTAGTTTGGGACTACATGATGCTGTGTGATAACGTACAGCAATACTAAGTATTATTCTGGCTAGTTATGTAACCTAAGTACCTGCTTTAAATCTATTCTATAGTGTTTAGTTATAAAGACTGCCATGTGACGGCCTCTGTGGCGCAGTGGGCGAAGGTCCGCCTGAGACGCAGAAGGTTGCGGGTTCGATTCCCGCTGCGGGACAAATGTTTGCATGTTCTGTAGATATTTGTCTCGGGTCTGGGTGTTTCTATGTATGATATGTATGTATTTACAAAAAAAAAATATATGTGTAATATATCAATCATGTGGTTCCCATAATACAAGCTCTGCTTAGTTTGGGGCTACATGATGCTGTGTGATTACGTCCTTCATTATTTATTTATTTATGTAAAATTTAAACCTTTGTGCCTAAGCTAGTGATTCTTGGAATTAAATGTTATATTGATATCTTCCATGATTCCCTCATTAGTTTTAAGAAGAAAATTAAAACTAGCTATGATTCTTGGAAATAAATGTTATATTGATATCTTACATGATTCCCTCCTTAGTTTTAAGAAGAAAATTAAAACTAGCTATGAGCTAGTCTCAGCTGAATAGTATTAAGTTGCCTTGATCTCATCTAGTTATTAAGTGCCCAATTTCTTGTTATGTCTGCAATGCTAATTTGTATGCTAGTAACTAAAGACTTGAGTATTTTTAAAATTACTCAAATATATTAGTAAAAATATTTTGTAAACGCCTGTAATGACAATGTCACAATGTTCATTATTATTTGTTATAGATTTTACTGTTCTGTAATGTGAATTGTCGTTGGTGTTTCTAACAATTAATAAATAAATATGTATTTATCTATCTTAAATCATATATTTTTTTATCATGCTAAAAACAGACTGCTGTCACAAATCCCTTTAAAATATATTCTCTTAAAGTTTATTAACATAATTATTTTATACAGTGATCACACTCAAACTTTTCTTCTTTTTCGTTAGTGAAGTTAGTGGCCAACTCTATTGTCAGAGTTTTTAGGCCACCTGAAGGCCTCCAACATGGCTAAGCGACTGAAAAAGCCGGGAACAACATCTTAACGTGCTTTCCGAAGCACGAAAGCTCTTACACTCAAACTACTAATTATAATGGCATTTCTAGCTTTAAAACTCGAAACGTGCTTCGATTTGTAAACCGCTAGTCGAATAAACACTGGTTACACCATTCAGTTGCTAATTCCATTAATTGTATCCCGAAGCACGTAACTTACAATATTGGTTTCCCAACCGATTTTAGTAAATGACTATTTAAGTTGCAAAACGTCAGATAACAATAAAAACATGACAAAACATGTTACCTGACGATATTCTGATGATATATATGTTCAAACTAGATTTTGATTAATATATTATATTTATCTATAATTATATGAAAAAATAACTCGTGGGTTGCACCTATCGAACAAGCTAAGTGGACATCCTGGCTGCTCTGCAGCATCAACTTATCGTGTTGCCACCATTGCATTCTATGTAAAATCAAATACTGATCAAAACGAATCCAAACAAATATCTGATCTATTATTTTTTCATAAGTGCTTTTAAGAGTGTGTGAGTAAGAGTGCTTTTAGTGTGCTGAATATCCTGACTGCAGCATCAGATCAAGAATTCCATAATCTTGCATAGTTATAATACCATCATGGGTATTTAATTTTTTAGGTCACATGTATGTTTCAACACTATTGCAGATAACAAGATAGCTAATAATCTGGAAACGGCTAAACCGATTTTAATAAAACATGTTTAAAAACAACTGCTAGAAAACCTGCTTTTAGGTTAAAAAAAAACACTTGTTCACCCGTTTAAGAGCTACAGTGTCACAAACAGACAGACACACACTCATGGTGTACATATAGAAAAATATAACACCCTTCTTTTTGCGTAGGGTTAAAATGAGATACATAGACGACACATATGAGAAATTGGATTTTGTCATATTTAGCGTTTTTGTTTGTAGAAAACAATTCTATGTCCTATGGAATTTTTGCATTTTTTACTCAGTCAAACAATGGTCTTCGGCCTTCGGGTGGCGTAAAAACTCCAACAACAGAGTCATACCTCTGTCATGGCCTCTGTGGCGCAGCGGGTGATGGTCCGCCTGAGACGCAGAAGGTTGCGGGTTCGAATCCAAACAAATTTTTGCATGTTCTGCTGATATTTGTCTCGG
Source organism: Horisme vitalbata (assembly GCA_951804965.1). Classification (NCBI taxonomy): domain Eukaryota; kingdom Metazoa; phylum Arthropoda; class Insecta; order Lepidoptera; family Geometridae; genus Horisme; species Horisme vitalbata. Next base: position 1,798,553 of record OX638096.1, read on the forward strand.
GTCTCGGTGTTTTCTATGTATGATTGTATGTATTATCAAAAAAAAAACAATTATATGTGTAGTATATCAATCATGTGGTTCCCATAATACAAGCTCTGCTTAGTTTGGGGGTGCATGATGTTATATGATTACGTCCCGTATTATTATTATTTTTTATACGAAGAAGGAAAAATGAGGAAGTTTTAAACGAAATGTTCTTTATATTACTCCAATTTGATATGATTTTAGCATTCTATTTTCAGTATTTATAAAGTTTAAAGGTTGTTTATTATACGCACAGAACCGTTTTAGGTCCGGATACACGAAACAGTTCATGTATCCCGCCAGCGTACACAAAATATCTATTACAAGTTGTGTAGAAAACGGAACTAGCTTTGGTTTATAGTGGGGAATGTGCAGAGAATATTACTAAGGTAATTTTTTGAACAGTTTTTTGTGATGGTTGCATGTTACAAAAATCATAGCCACGTTTATCATACAAAACAAAATTTCAGTAGTAGTAGAGTTCTTTGTTCAGAGCTCGTCCGGGGAAGTCACAAGGGAAGCCACCATGCCTATTTCCACCGTGAAGCAGTTGTGCTGTATTTCGGTTTGAAGGGATGTGTGCCGTTGAACTTACAGGTGCAAAAGGCTTATCACCTTAATGCTCAAGTTGATGGACGCAGGGAGTTGTATTGGAACGTGCTCTAGTTCCAAAAAAGTGTGATGCAATGCTCTATGGTAGTTAATGGTTACCACTTAACATCGGTTGGGCCATGTGCTTGTTCCATTTTCCAGTACCTAAAAATTTTTTTTTTGGCTAAACAATTTTACAATTTTAAATCTCGAATTGTAAGCATCATTTAATTTCGGCTAGCAAAAACTTTTGATAAATGAAAGTTGACACGGAAAACCAGAATATGCTAACAATGAGTTATGATCGCGCCTTGCAAGGAAGCCTGCTCAATTGTTAGCTCACTTTTTCCTCATAACAAGAAATGAGCCCATTTATTCGGAGTATAACAACAAAATGTTACGGAGGTTTCACTTGCAGGGACGTAATGAGGTAGTAAGTTGGGTGCTGCGACGTGGCAGGGCGAAACGCGGGGCGTAGTAAATAAGTGCTGTGAGTATGTTAAAAATGGATGATGTTGAGATATCTCAAACGCCTCAGAACACAAAAACAAATGAAAACTCCCCATAAGTTATAACCGAATGTAATTTTATAACGCCCTGTCATTTAAATGTAAATAAAAAGCGGTGACATGATATTTTTTCACCATTTTGGCAATCTGAGGTTGGAAGAAATGTTATGAATATTACGGTTAAGATTTATAAGAACCGAGCCTTGTTTGTTGCCGTTTTTTCTCAAACTTGGTTGAGTGGGAAATTACTCATTGTAGTTGGTAGCTTCATGACTGAAAATCTTGATCTCTATGCGTTGTCTTAGTGATAGACTGGACGGCTTGTCTCTAGCTGCTTCCGTTGGCAGTTATCTGCATCACTTATTGAAGTTTCATTTTTTATAAATTTTAAATAAGCAAAGAAACAAAAAACACTTGCTTTACCACTATTCAAAGTGGTGCAAAGTTAAAGTATTGGAGTTCATATATTAATCAAATTCTTATAGCTTATTTTCACAAAACGACACATAACAAGTATACTTCACCAGTTAAAATGTTGAAAGGTTTTATTTTTAGCATTGATTTCTGACAAGCTCTTATCTATCTACATTTAGTTACATTTAGTTATTTTATTTTAGACGATAGGGTTTTTTAGGTTTAATCAAATTCAAGCTTGAAAATGCACTTATGCTAAACTAGTGATTTTACTGATGTTGAGTAGACTGCGCACTAGTTATTTGTACACAATCCACTTACTGTTCTATTCTACATAGCCTCCGTGAATACCTACGTCTTCTTATATTTGAATTACAATACCTTAAAATACACCATCGGTACTGGCCTCTGGCAGTAGTAAAACTGAATAAAATAAGCAATTCAAGCTCGTCTATTATTGTTTAGTCAAATCAGATTAAATACCCAATCAGAAACGAATTAAACAGATTTGTATATTATGGTTTAAGATATTTATTTCTCAAAAACAATACAATTCACTTATCATGAAAAATCATCATTATCATCATCCACAGCCCGACTTTATCCACTGCTGGAAATAGGGCTCCCGAAGTTTGTGTGCCATCCACCACGGTCTTGTGCTAGGCGTATCCATGATCGCCCGGCGACGTGTACTATGTCGTCAACCTATCTCGCTACTGGTCTTCCGACGCTTCTTTTCCCTACCCTCGGCCACCATTCGGTCAATGTCTTGCTCCACCTGTCATCACCACGCCTCGCAATGTGTCCCGCCCATTCCCACTTGAGCTCCATAAGTCGATTTCCACATGAAAAATAATACTACATAATTATTATTAATGTATCATAGGATATCATCATACATTGATATCATAGGAATCAATATTTATTTATATTTTTCACACTTCATCTGGCACGTCCTTGATCCATATCTGTTCCCAGGTCATTTTTTGTGCGGTTAACTTGCGTAAACGATGGTTTCGGTGTATGAATAAATTAGAAGCTGCGTTCAGCTGTGAGATAATGGTGTGTTTTAGAAATTCCTTTGACTATGAAAGATTAAACTAAATCAAGCATTCTTTTTGTATATTTGTTTGTTAAGTTTTTACGCACAGGCGTTCTATAGAACAGAATTGAAATTGCTGGAAAAAATGGAGGGATGCCATTGCTTTACAATGGAATTGTTCAGGCTGACAGTTAGTGTAACAGTAACTATTTTAAGCCTTTACCACTTTTGCGACCATCATGAAGCCAGCTTTTGACTAAAGTATTTAATTTATTTTGAGCTAGAATATTTAATCACTCGTCATAAATTTTGTCTCTAAAATATTTATATTTTGAGATGTAATATATAAATTGGATGTAATATAATATATAATATTACATCCCAAACTATAAATATTTTTTCGAGCAATATTGGTGTATATTTTACCTCACATTCTCGGACACCCCGATTCCTATTATTCTTTCTCCATCCAAAGGTTGCCTGAAAGAAATCGCTTTCAGCGATAAGGCCGCCCATTGTACCATTTTTTTAAATGTCGTTGTATTTTGTTATGTGTTTCATGCAATAAAGTGTTCATTCATTCATTCATTCGTCCATTCATTCATTCATCCTGCCTCGCCCACAGTTTGAATGGTGATTACCAAGTGATTGTAAAATTGCTTTTAATTTAGCTTTTATTGCGACCGAAGCCGCAGACAAAATTTAGTAATTATAAAAATGAAGCGCTTGTTGGACTGAAACTGATTATCTTGGTTCAATGCTCTTAGCTTATTATCTAGTTAAGCATCACTCTGCCCACTCCCGGTTTGGAGTGGTGAGCGTTTATTGGTATTTAGAATTGATCAAAATTTTAATTTTTTGTACAAATTTCATTCAAATCCGTTTAGCTGTTTCTCTGTTGCGTCAAAACACAAACAAACTCACATTTAATATTATCTATTAGCCATTAAAACACACTAATATAATTTATAATATTAGTGTGTTTTAATAGCTAATCTACATTATTTAATATTTCTTACTTACTTATTATTAATTACTTACTTATAGAACTGTTATGAATAGGATAATTAGGCTGAAACTTAAATCCTAGTAAATAAAAAATGATTTTACTAGGATTTCAGTTTCAGCCTAACTGTCCTATTCATAACAGTTCTTTAAGTAAGTAAGTAAGTAAGTAATTTATTTATTTGACTGCATAAAAGTTTGACATAAAATCAGTACATATAGTTATAACGACAATAAGGTATACAAAAGGTGATGTTAAAAGTTAAAATATGTATCATAAACCTCAGATAGCTTAAAAGCCGTTAAAATATCATGTCAACTCTACATTGAAATGAAAGGGACAAGCCTACATTATCAAGCGATATAAAATTATATTTGGTTATGAATAAGGGGGTGAGATTTTTCTTTTATACATGAGATGTTAAAGTATAAAAGGCTGTACACATAGCTGAAGACCATAGGGGAGGGCTTGCCAAGACGTGGCCCCTAAGGTTTGAAGTGCTTTAAAATAAAAACTGTTAGGTACAGTTTTTCAATAATTTTTAATGGCACTATGTAGTTAGGTAATCGGCCTTTCTTTTAGAGTACTCATAAGGAACTAATGTCCTGTCAGTAGCCGATATTACACCGTTCACTTTTACCTTTCAATTTGGATGAAGCAATCAAATTGATCCATGTAAACATAAAAGTGAAAGATTCAATGTCATTGAATGTTGTTTTTAATGGCGTTGAAAGAATTTAACATGCTCAATATTTTCACTTTTAGCGATCACTCGCAACGCGGTTGAATGAGAAGTGAATGTGTAAACACAAGAAATGAACGATTCACTTTTAGTGTCAAGGAAGAACCATCGAAAAAGTACTCTATTGAGTCTTCAAGTGGGACACCATTTTTTTCATCTTGAACGACGGTTGTCAATTTTATAAAATTTTATTTTCTAGTGTTTTTAATGTATGTCGTTTAATATTCATGGTATTATAACCGATAAATGTTAGTTAAAAGACACAAGTATTAGTGAAATGGAATAAAAGAAGATTGAACGGGAATTCTCTGATGAAGAAAATTGTGCGCCGATCGTCTTTTGTTATAGTCGCCATGGCTATAGCAGAAAACAGGACCTGACCGAAGACTGGGCGACTGGACTTAAAAACCGTACTACGTTGCCTCATATTATTATGAACAATTATTATACTTGATACTGGCGAAATTGTGGATAACTATCCCAGAAGCCATTTAATAAAGAAGTGAAGTGAAGTGAGTCTTCAAGTGAAAACTGTCAAAAATCGTCGAAGCTAATTTGACATAAATAAACTCCAAAACGCACAACTTCATTCGACGACATTTTTCGAAGACTTCACTTTCCGTGTAAACAGAATTCATTTCATTTCTGCTTCATTTAATCAAAGTGATTCAATTTTAAGATAAATATAAAAAATGGTCAAGTACCCTATCTTGCCCGCAGTTGTTTTGTGTATTTATTGTTGGTAGCCCTAATAAATAAACAATAAATGGTAGAGCCTTGACCAATATCTTATCTGGATCAAGGGTTAGATATAGAAGGCGGCTCTCTTGGATTAGGCACGCATCTTGAGGAGGTTCCTCTCTCTGCAGCCCTAACCATTGACCGTGAGCCCTGCCCCGCTGTCAGTGGTCCACCATTAGGATATATTTTTGACTATGTTTTTTAAATATTATTTATGTATACATTAGAATAATAATGTTTTAACTTTATAGTGAAAAAATAATAACATCCAAAAAGCAACTTGTAATTGTCAGTAAAGCAATGTTGTTACAAATAACTTATTGAAAGCTATATTTGAACAATCTCATCATGACCAAAGCCGAATTAAAGTGATAGGATTATCTGAATCGCGCCAGCCAATAGCCAATAAACGAGGCATTGGTTATTGCTGATCATTATTGCTTTTTAATGAGTTTGTGGCGGGAGAATACCTTCGAACTGTTAACATTACTATTGATACTATAAAGGTTATCAGTTTGAATCCGTAATATATGCTAAAAGATGCTATGTGATATTTTGAACCATGGTTTTTCTTAAGAATACTTGATCTCAATTAGCTTTTAAGCATTATATTAGAATATTTTTAATTTATGAATAAAATGTAGGTAAATAATATTGTTATTGATACATTTCAAAACAAATTGAGACTAACATTTTTAAAACAAATTGAGACTAACATTTATTTTAAGATGATTGAAAATCTTTAAGTATACTTTCTTAAATTTCTAACTGTATAATTTGTAGCCTAGTTTGTTTTGCCTCTACGGAGCCCATGTTATGGACCTCTTCAATTTCAAGATCTAAATGTACCACATGAAACAATAACGATTATAATTATAATTATAAGTTGTGAGATCTTAAGTTAAAAATACGTGTTTCATAACTTTTCTCCAAAAACTTTTTCTTGGCAGCTCTAACAGATCTCGCAAACACGACGTTTTGTCGTCGCGCTTAGTTGCGAGCGTCTGTCATAATATCTTGCTGTCGCGATTGTCGCCGTGTGTGCGGAGCTTTGAACAAAATGTATGAAAATTGTCCCCCGCAGTTTGTCGTAGCGTCTCATCGCTGACGTTTGTCGTCCAATGTGCGCAGGTTGTTAATTAAGGCTAAGCTACAATCATCATCATCAATAAGTGAAGGACAGTGATTAACAAAATCAGCTGTTCCTAAAAAGTTTTTAAGTAAAATTATATGACTGGCCTCATAGCTCAGTTGGTAGTAACTCTGCCTTCTGAGCTGCAGGTCGCGGGTTCGATCCCCGCCCAGGACAAACATTTGTGTGATAAACATGGATGTTTGTTCTATGTCTGGGTGTTATATAAGTATCTATGTATGTTTATCAGTCTCTGGTCCCCATAGTACAGGCTCTGCCTAGTTTGGGATCAATTGACCGTGTTTGAGATGTCCCATAAATTATAATGACGTTACTTTTCAAGGTATTTCTTCAATGAAAAAGTTTAGACTTTTTCAGTCGCTTAGCCATGTTGAAAGCCTTCTAGCGGTCTGAAAACTTCGACACCAGAGCTGGTCACTAGAAGAAAAAGAAGAAGAATAAAAACTATAAAATTCTAATTTATTACGCCAACGAGACCATCAAACTGAAAATCCTTAAACATCGCTAACGGTCACACAACCAAGTACAAAGAGTTCCAAACAACGCTACGACGCGCTCGTGGCTATACCACGAGCGCGTGGTATAGCCACGAGCGGTGCGGTGCGGCCACGACCTTACTTCGGTGTAGCCAACACTCCCTTACTTCGGTGTAGCCAACACTCCTTCCGGTCACTAGTTGGTGAGGTTACCGTTAAGAGGCATTTAGATCTAACCGACTTTGTTTTTCGAAAGAAATGTTTAGATGACACTTTACAGTCGTTACGCCATATCGTCGGCTCCTGAAAGGCCTAAATTCCAACGCTGTGTACGCCGTACGATGGAAAATAGTTTATTACCAATTCTTCTCTGTTTGGTGGCGTTACGAATTGGTGTAAATTAAAAAAAATTAAAAATTGACAATTCGATGTGTAAGTGTGCAATATGAATAAAGATATTTTTCACTTCTCTTGCTCAAAAAGTGTATCATAATAGTGTAGCTTAGCGGGCCTAAAACTCGTGTTTAATACCTAGGGCTAAAAAGTTTTTTTTCTTTTTAATTTTTGTCTAAAATCATCAGCCCGTACAAAGCATTCGTTCTCTCATATAAAAACTCGACTTCTTGGTGCTCCGTCAATCTTTTTTTTTGAAAATAGAACCGTCTTGGTGATGTTTTATGAAGGTTGATTCTTCCCTTCACGGTAGAATGCGAACTGTTTCGTTGAGGGTTATTGAAGGTATAGAGATTTAAAAAAAAAGATGGTATTGGCGCTAAATCTCTAGAATTTTCTTCATTCCAAATCACAAACTTTTACGTTTAACTTCCTGACTTTAACTTTCAAATTGTGAACGTGAAAAATGTCATCAAGTGATAGTGAAGATGCTAATATGCAAATGGAAGAAAAGGGCAAAGAAATAATTATGAATCTGTTGCCGACAAAATCACGTGAAATATATTTAAAGAGTTACGAAAATTTTATGAAATGGAGAGATGAGAAACGTGTGGATTCTTTTACAGAAGGGGTTTTTCTCACTTATTTTGATGAATTATCGAAAAAATTCAAATCGTCGACTCTTTGGAGCACATATTCAATGTTAAGAATGACCTTAAAAACGAGACACGACGTCGATATTAAAAAATATGTAAATTTAACGGCTTTACTGAAGAAATTGTCCACTGGATACAAGGCAAAAAAATCTAAAGTCTTGACGACACAAGAAATCGAAACATTTTTAAATAACGCTCCAAATAAACAATACTTGGCAACAAAGGTAACCTACTTATGTACTCTACTCAAACTAAATAAATAGATACCTACCTACATACCTAAATTATGTACCTAGGTTATTACGATTATTAACACACTTATTTTTTTGTTCAACAGGTTGCTTTAATTTATGGAATCAGCGGTGCATGCAGAGGAATAGAGCTTGCCAATATAACGCTAGAAGACGTAGAAACGGATACAAACCTACAAGCTGTGAGTCTGCCGAACACGAAAACAAACAAAGAGCGTAAATTTGTCATCAGTGGAGAATACCTTAATATAGTTAAAGCCTATCAGGAGTTACGTCCCACTAATGTTTCAACGAGAAGATTTTTTCTAAATTATCAAAATGGTAAATGCACAAGGCAAGTCATAGGCAAAAATAAATTTGGTAACATGCCTAAAGATATTGCCACTTATCTAAATTTACCAAATCCGGAACTCTACACGGGCCATTGTTTCCGCAGAACATCCGCGACTCTGTTGGCGGACTCTGGTGCGAATATAACGACATTAAAACGCCACGGTGGATGGAGGTCCGATCAAGTGGCTGAAGGTTATATAGAGGACTCTATACAAAACAAGTATCACGTCACGCAGCGGATTATGGAAGGAATCAATATTCTACCAAACATTACAGAACCCCAAGCATCTACATCGCGGGATTGGATGAATATGTCAACTCAGCTGAAGCCGCACTCAGATCTTAATAATGCAGGAAACTCAAGCATGATTCGAGTCTCTCCAACTTTTACTCCACAACAATCAACTCAAAATATTATCACATCCCAATCACAGAGAACCGAAATAAAATTTCCCGGGAAAAACATATCACTAAACATTCAAAATTGCTCTAACTGCACATTTAATTTTTAATAAAATTTCTGAAAATTGACTAATTTGGAATTGTTTTATTTTCTCGCAATCGAAGTGAAAAGTAGAGTGTTTTACTCGGGCCAAAACCACCCATTATAACTCGGTCTTGTCATCCTCCCTCGCTAAGCTCGGGAGTATAACAACCTCGTATATAATGGGATGGTTTAGTCCCTTGTAAAACAATCTACTATTTTTACTTTACTATAAAAAGAAGAACAACGCTACAAAATGATCTTCCAAACAAACCTTATCACGAGCGCTTCTTAATATTGGGTAGTATAAGCGCTCATTGGATACATTAAGCGCTCAAAGCTCTTTCAGTAATTTGTTCGTATCATGCTACAGCCTATCATAACGGCGTTATTAGCTCGCGTAACGACAGTTTGGACTGTAGAACTGTTATTGTTTTCTGATAAGGCTTTGATGCCTCTATTTGAAATGCTATTTCATTTTGGGTATTCATGAATAGGGTATCGGAATTGAAGGCTAAAAGGTACCAAAATTCACAACTAAACAGACAGTAGCACTTTTATTTTATTTTATTTTTATCATCATCAGCCTATAGCAGTCCACTGCTGGAAGGTATCCCAATTAGCACCATTGCACCATGTCCTGAGCTCAACGCATCCAGCTTCTACCAGCAGCCTTTCGCAGATCGTCACTCCACCTGGCCGGAGGGCGTTCTACACTACGTTTTCCGACCCGCGGTCTCCACTCAAGAACTCGTTTACCCCAACGGCTATCGATTTTATATAAACCCGTTCTACTCCCTAAAAAAGTTTTACGAACTGCCAATTATTAAATAATGAAAATGCTTAAATTTATATAATAGTATTTTATAAATTTAATTTTAGACGCCGACTCCAAAAATAACAGGTGGGTATCTAGATCTACGTATGTGGTAAACGCATAGATCTTACGGGATAAATTGATGGAAAAAAGGTTGATTGTTAGTTGTATGAACAAAGAACTATGCAATTATTTTTCACTTTTTAGTTTTGCAGTTTTTGTTTTTGAAGTCAGTTTTTATTATATTTTAAATTATAGTTTATTATTGATATTTATGAAATATGATTATACCTTGGTACTTGGCCCATAACTTGGTGTTATCAATAAAGATATTGTATTGTGTAGATAAGCTAATAATAACTAAATGATACAGTTACAAATTCTTGAAATGCTTTAAATTCTTCCGTCACAAACAAAAGGGAAATGAGGAAATGAAAAAGCAAATTCATTTTTCTTCCCGAATTAAGGTTCCAATCGGGGCTGGTGCCCATTCAGAATTTACTTCCTTCAGGTCTGCGGCACGTGACTAGAATGGGGATGCGACGTCGATATGGGGTTCATTCTTAAAAAACAATGGGTTTCACTCATGAAACTAGCTTGAAATAACTATTGAAAAACGGGAAATTTTACGTGCTACATCGGTCAAGACACCGATGCCGTTTTGGCTCTTCCAGAGAGCCTTTCTTAACCTACGAAACAACGGAGGATGTTCTCAAGTCGAAGCGTATTTTTTTGTGTATGACTACGCATAACTTTTACAGAGTAACATTAGTTCTTTAGTTTTAAGTTTAAATAAAAAAGGTTTAATGGAAGAGTGGCGAGATAACGTGGTATTGGATAACTAGACGACCCGCGTGCCACCCCGCATCCGTTTATATTTTTTATGTAAACACTTTGGTTTGGGTAGTATTTTCTCGTCCACCACAGTCCATTGATAGTTTAGTTTCTACTATGTTAGTTTGATTTATCTCTTTGCTCGATTTTCATATATATATATTTTTAAGTTGTACGTTGTATGTACAATGTACGTTTTAAAAGTTCTATCAAAAACTCAGACAATGTATGTCAGTCAAAACCAGATTACCTTTAAATTCCCATCTAAAAATCCGACCATGACGAACCGTCGAGATTAAAGCATCATAATTCATTTAGAATCAATCCCTTGGCCATGTATCGGCATGGTATCAGCCAAGTTATTCCATGTATTGACCACAAATCGGCTATCTACCACATAACCCCCTGTATCTGCCATGTAATTCCGTGCATCCACCACGAATGTATCTGCGTACAGACGCGCAGATAAGGCCGATATCAATTAACTAGTCACCATGATTTATATTGGGCAGTCGAGGACAAAAGGCATTGATAATAATAATAAATAAATAATAAATAATGCTGTAATATCACATAGCATCATGTAGCCCCAAACTAAGCAGAGCTTAAGCTTGTATTATTGGAACCACATGATATATTACATACATTTTTTTTTTTGTAAATACATACATATCATACATAGAAAACACCCAGACCCGAGACAAATATCGGCGGAACATGCAAACATTTGGCCCACGGCGGGAATCGAACCCGCAACCTACTGTGCCCACTGCGCCACAGAAGTCGTCATTTATTGATATTCGTTGATAATAAAATAAATAAATAAATAAATAATCCTGGACGTTATTACACAGCATCATGTAGCCCCAAACTAAGCAGAGCGCTTGTATTATGGGAACCACATGATTGATATACTACATAGATACATATTTTTTTTGTAAATACATACATATCATACATAGAAAACACCCAGACCCGAGACAAATATCTGCAGAAAATGCAAACATTTGTCCCGCAGCGGGAATCGAACCCGCACCTTCTGCGTCACAGGCGGACCTTCGCCCACTGCGCCACAGAGGTCGTCAAAGAAATATTGTCTAATAATATGATAATAATAATCTAAGAATATGGTCGTGATAGAAATATTGTTTTTCTAATTTAAAGCAAAAGTGGGTTCATTTCTAATATAATAGTTTCAGCAGTTATGGAAGACACTAATCAACTAACTGTTGTCAGTTATTTTTACGAAGGTCTGAGTGATAATTAAATTACTTGCTTCCGGCGTTTGTTTTTTTGGCCCAGTACAACCTGTATGCCTTCAAATCCAGGGTGAATCGGTTCCTTCTAGGCAAGCGTGCTCCATCTTAGACCACATCTTCACCTGTTTCAGGGTGTTTAGTGATCAAGCACTTGGCTGTTTTGTAAAAAAATATAAATAAAAAAAACTTGAAGTATGAGTTTGTATGAGTTAATAGTTTACCGAAGTTTTTAGGCCACCCGAAGTCCTTCAACATGGCAAAATCGGGACCAAGATGTTAACGTACCTTCCGAAGCACGGAGCTCTTAGATCTAAATTCCACTAAAGGCATAAAGGCTCACCCATCCAAGTAGTGACTGGGTTTAACCATTAACCGACCGAAATAAGTCACAGAATTAAAAATAAATCTATATCTTAAAATTAATCTTTAATTGTCAACAAATAAATCTTTATTTGAATAATACATACATACAAACAGTCACGTCTATCTCCCAGAGGGGTAGGTAGAGACCACGGATCTCCACTTGCTACGATCACGATCCTGGCATAACTCTTTTGCTCCTTTCACTCTCATTACATTCTTCATATATGCTCGTCGGTTCAGGGTTTTTTGGACCTGGCCTTTAAAAAAAACTAAAACTTTAATTCAGGGTGAAAAACTATATTTTTTGATGTTTATTTAGTTCATAAGTTTTCTAAGCACTTGCTCAACCAAACTAACACCCACTGTGCTAGCCGGCGCGTGTAATTGATGGATAAATACCGCCCACTGAACTGAAATTCGGAAATTTCACCAAACCCCATGGGCTTTTTCAGATTTATGGAAACACTTACGAGAAAAATGTTATGGAGTTATTTTATGGTATGGTTTTTCGGAGTTCAAACCTATTTAAAATAAAGTGTTATATAATTTATGATTGAAATCACATTAGTTATTGATATAACTACTATCCTTTGTTGGTTTATTAGCACGTTATTAAATTATATTATATACGTTATTGCATTATTGATAGCAGCGTTGGTGTTCATAGCCGATAGAAGAGATAAAATAAAACCGGTAACGTGCAAGTTAACTCGCCCACCGCGGGTGACATGTATTACGTCTAATTCATACATTCAGTATTGTATTCTCGTAGATATCATACGTAAGAAGAATTGGAACTAGGGCTTGTCTCCATCACCACGTGCCGACGTGTCGTCAACATGGGACTTTGCAGTGTTGTAGCGCGGCACGTTGACGTGAAGCGCTAATTACACGTAAATTACACAAAAACGTCACTATTGTGTTCCAAGTTTAAAAAGTACTCTGTATACAAATCCACGAGGTAAATATGTAAAACTACAAAGAGTCATGCCGTCATTATAGGTTTTTGAAGAACGAGATAGATTGAGAATGTGAGTTAGAGTGAGGGAAATATAATTTATTTATTTAAAAAAATAACATAATATCTTAACAGGTTTTTTTTTTATAGTTTCTCTCACTCACACTTAATCTATGAAGAGGGGTACGTCTTTCTTTACCCCTCTTCATACTTCGCTTTTTTATAAATAGTTGCATCCACGTGGCTGACCACCCGTGAAGGAATTATCTAGTAGTTTTTTAACCGACTTAAAAAAGGTTGAGGTTCTCAATTCCGTTGCACTTTCATAAGTAAGTTTTGTTCTTAATTTAAAAACTGTACGTCTTATATAAAAAGAAAAACCTGCAAATAGAAAAGGCTATCAAGGCCTTTCAGATAACACCCTATTAACTGTGTATGATATAAATAATTAAAAAACTGTTTCGAGCAGTAAAAATTAGACTCTTTGATATGATACCCCACTCGACCTGTTGGCCCCAGTTAGAAAAATCACATTTTTAATTTTGGACCCTTTGAGGAAGAAAACGAAATCATTTTAATAATAATAAAATAAAATTGAAATATAATAAAATAATAATAAAATTGAAATATAATATAATAATAAAATTGAAATTTAAAATGCACTAAGTGAATAAGATTTTATTCACTTAGTGCATTTTAAATTTCAAGTCGATAGCTTATGTAGTTCCTGAAATAATCAGGTGTGCTAATAAAACAAGGTTATTTTTCTAAGCACTTCTGACCTTGACTGTTGCTCACTATCCAGCGAGTGTGCTAGTCAGTGCATGTAATTGATGGATAGACAACGCCATTGAAGTGAAATTCGGGATATCGGCAATATTCCTATATAAATGGGATCGACATTCTCCTGGGAACCTTTCAATGTAGTACGGTAGCTAGATGGCTAATGAACTACCGCACTATTATTGTTATTAGCGGCATGTAAACGTTACTTAATTCGATTGAATTCAGTTTTTTAATTAATTTTTACTTAATTTACATACATACATACATACAGTCACGCCTTTTTCCCAGAGGGGTAGGCAGAGTCCACGGATCTCCACTTGCTACGATCCTAACATACCTTTTGCTTCATTCACTCTCATCACATTCTTCATTCATGCTCGTCGGTTTAGGGTACTCCTGACTTGGCCTTTTCCCAGCACGTCTCCGAGTTGATCACAGCACGTACTTCGAGGTCTTCCCCTTCCAACTGTCCCATTCACACTCGCCTTATATACTTTTTCGTCAATCTTCTTTCATCCATCTTTTCTACATGCCCAAACCACCTCAGCATACCTTTCTCTATGTACAGCCAGACGTGTCTTTTCAGAAACTTTCCGGCTGCTACTAAGATCATGCCACGCCCAATTACTCGATTGCCAGCATTTACTCTCCTTTCTATGTCTTCCTCATGCTTTCCATCTCTTGTGAACAAAGTTCCTAAATACACAAACTCTTTCACTTGTTCCACTCTTTCTCCATCTATCATTATATTACATGTTGACATACATTCATCCCTTTCAAAAATCATTACTTTCGTTTTGCTTACATTCACTTTCATTCCTTTCATCTGAAAAGCTTCATGCATAATAGTTACCATCTCTTGTAACTCTTCCTCCGACGATTCAAGTATTACTTAATCATCAGCGTAGAGAAGACATTTGACCATAAATTCATTCATCCTCAATCCACATTCACTTTCTTTCAAATCTTGCAAACAACTATCCATGAATAGATTAAACAGCCACGGTGACGCTACACATCCCTGTCTAACACCCTTTTCAATACCAAACCAGTCAGTGAATGCCCCGTGTATCCTCACGCAAGCATTAGAATTCTCATAATTTTACTTAATCATAGTACAATAAATAATGATAATAAAATAGGTTTTTCATTTATCTGGTAATTAAAATATTTAATGGGTTGGTACAGCTTATATCTATCTTTGCCGAAAAGGTAGCGTCATAAATTCTATTAAAATTTAAGTTTAGGTATAAATCAGTAAAGTAGGAGTAAGGACTCACTACGGACTATAAACCTAGTAAATTTTCAAGATGGATGGTATAATCGTTCCAAGATTATTTGAATTGGTCATAAGTATATTTCAGTGCTATTTTTGTAGTAAGAGTAAATGTTGCTTTCACTTTGAGAGTGTATTAAAAAAAATAAAAAAAATAATCGCCACTTAAATTAGTTAATGTTGTGGTTTTTCCGTACATTTCAGTTCTTTTAAAGACTTGAGACCAACATGGCGTCGTAACACAGAATATCAACTTGTTCCAACACGGAATAACAATAAAAGCACAAACCGAAATTATGTTCCAAGGACAGACAGACATAATATTCGACCTTCTGCAAACTTATTCAATATACCCACTGAACTATATTCCGTTCCCGATGACACAATATAGAAAATGTAGCAGTAAAAATACTGAAGAATTAAAATGCTTAATAATTCTATAAAAGCTAGTAAAGCTTCTTACAGAATTATTTTATGATGGATGGTAATGGGCACAGACGCAAACACTCGGTTGGAAGAAATTTTGGGAATAGCTTGGAAAACAAAGATCTGCCCCGTCAGAACTCTAATATGCATTCGAGATGTGTTAGTTAATTATAAAGGAAAGGCTTTTTACAATATGCCACCGTCGGATTTTGTCATATTTCAGCCACATTGTGAGACGTAGAGCCGAGCCGAGCTCGATGGTTTTACCAGCTTAAAAGAAAACGTCATTCTACAATGTGGTGCAGATGGCAACAAATCAGAGTGGCTAGAGACCGACCGTCTACAGGAATGAATTACCGACTACAAAGAAGAAAAACCTAGTACTATCGCGTAGGTTAAACTTGTTTTAGCTATGGCTACCTAATAGGAGTAAGCGCAGGAATGGCACCTTAATTATTAACCGTTAATTAATTCATTACAATTCTATAAACATCAGATAGCTAAAATTGCGTTTAAATTATCATGCCAACCCTTTTTATTTATATTTAATTGACAACTAACTTACTTTATCAAGCGATATAAATTGACATTTAGTTATGAATAAAGGGCTATGTATTTATGTAATAATTGTTAAAATTACTCATTGGAAACCCTACATGAATAAAAAAATTCAATTTAATAATATTGCAATTTTAATTTAAGATTTTTTGCCAATAAGCTTATTTGTTTAAAAAAAAATTAAGAAGCCCAAATAAAAATGAAGCGAGCTGAAACCTGTCTCTGAGAAATTATTGTAGTATATTTACTGTTAAATAATTGTACCGTGCTAAATGTGCCAATGCCTAACCGAATCAATTACGTGAACAGGATGTCAGTATCCTTGTAATTGGGAATCGGGGATAAAGGGGAAGATGGCGATATGGTTTGTGTATATTACAATCGAGAGATATAATTTGGTAGCATAATTTGCGGTAATAGAAGTATTTTTACTGCCTTGGACTAACATAACACTTGAACGTAAAGGTCATAAATGATCAAGTTTACTGGGCAAGTTTGCAGTGGATTTGAGGCGGCATCCAGTAAACTTGACCGTGCGTGACTAGAGAAATAGACTTGTCATGCAAAATGATAGCCTCACTCGTTACTCGTAAGTTTACCGGGCAAATTTGCAGCGGTTTTCAAAGGGTATCCAGTAAACTGGCGTGGGGTAATAAACGTCTCAAAGTCAAGATGTCAATGGGTAATATGGTATCAGTGTCAAAACGTACAAATTAATGGTGCCAAAATGCACTACTTATGGTCACATATTCATATGATAGAAGCCTAAGGTACCAAAACGTACTCATGCCCAAATATTGATAGGGGTGACGAAAAGTAGAATAATCGAAATAGTCGGCAAAGAACGAAAGTCAGCAAACGCCGATCAGACCCATGTTTATTAAATTGAAACAATGTTATAACTAAGTAAATACCATCTTTTTATTATGGAGTCAAACCAAACTAAATAAAATAATTCTAATTATTAATTTTATATGTAAATCAGTTACGTCCAACGTAATCGCACAATGCATTTCAGGAAGTGCATAACAGGAATCTCATTATTTGCCAATTGATTCAACAATTGTTTATACTTTTGATCAAAAACTATATCGCATTTCTTTCGTCTTTGTTTTTCAAATAGAGACTTCATTATTCGGGAGTCTTGTAAACTTGACTTTGAAGTTTACTGATGCTAGTCACGAGTGAATAAATGAATGAATTAAACGCTTTTAGCACACAAAAAATAAAGGCAAGTTTAAATAAAAAGACACTTAAAATAAAAAATATGTAACATAAATAAGTAGGTAAATGGTGTAACAAAGTTTATCAAACAATGATAAAATCTGTCCGAGTGCCAAAAAAAAGGTTCAGCTCAGCATGTGTTGGTAGTGCGAAGGACACCCTAAGCTAATTTTCAGTTGTAACCTGAGTAGAGATGGTAGCAGCCACAACATGAAAAATTAATAGATAATTGTAAGTAAAATTAAACAAAGGAAGACAATAATAATATAAAATATATTATAATAATATTTCAAACATAATAACGAGTAGAACGACAAGGGGAGTGACAAATTTACGTTCACATACACGAGCTCATCACTTTCCTAGTCGTTCTTCGCCTCGCCTACTCATTGCATGTGTAAACCGGGGGCGAAATGCAAACTCTCTTGCCTGACTTCAACTTCAGTTTAAAGTTTCTTGTTTTTCCGGTATAAGCTTCCTCAGAAATTCCTAGTTGCTCCTTGATGAGCTACTAACGGTTTGACAGCTGGAGCGAAGGTAGTTGACCTGCCGTAATTAAATGAGCTGGATAATCCACGTCCCGGGAACGTTTGTAATGCAGTTATTTTAGGCCCTTACCACGGTTTCCTTCATCATCAGACTTCTACCATAAACGGTCTGATATTTTATTTAAAAATAGGTAGGTATCGTGAAAAAACATAGATTATACCGTAGGGCTAGTATACAGTTAGAGCTGAGACGCAAGAAGTTGCGGCTTCGGTTCCTGCTGCGAGACAAATGTACGTTTGTATGATCTGCAGTCATTTTGGCTTGGTGCTGAATGTAGAATCTGCTGGAACTAAAATAGTTATTTTCTACTACGAGGGAATCATAAAAGGGGTAATTTCTAATAAAAAAAATGTCCTTTTGGATTATTTTTTTTAACCTTTTTTATATTTAATATTTTATTCACTGATTCATATTTTGGCTTTAAGCATTTATTCAACGCAAAATACAGTAAAAGAAAAACAAATCTAATTCTTTACAGCTATGGTACTAAGTATTCATTTCATTTTATTAGATTCATTATCAAAGTGTACTTTAATGTATATTTAAGTGTATTTTATTAATGATAAAGCAATTTAGACTTTTAACTTACGACTTTTATAAGAATATTAAATAAGTAAAATATGAATTAAATTGTAGTGGTGAAAGAGGCCCCAGTTCAGCCAGGTTGGCATGAGGTAGCGCTTGTTTTCTGTTGGGACCGGTGTTGCTGGAATTGAACAGCGTTTTTATACTACGAAGACCCCATACATTTGACTTGTAAAATATTTTTTTAAATTAAATCTTGTAGTATGTATCTTGACTTTGAAAACACAACGATTCAAATTGCTTGATCTGAGTATGGAATTTGCTGGAACCGAAACCGCGGGTACCTACTGAAAAGGCCCCGTAGTAGGGGCAAGTTCTAATCAATTTATTCGTAGTGGAGTTGGTGGAGTGCAACATCTCACGCCGCGTCTCGGTAAGTAACTTATTATAATTTTCTCCAATCCAGTTAGCAGGTAATTTTGATTAAGGCACTTTGAAGGGTGACAATTTATAAAAGTGCTTTGTGAAAGTGTATTTCTATAATAATCCAAGTTTGCGTTGCCTTGTATAGTTATTTATTAAGTAGCTATTTACGTAAGAACCAATCTGGACTCATATGTGCAGCATAATACGCACAAGCCCAATAGCGTAGGCTTCAGCACCACGTGAACGTCGATCCAGCTTCTCGACACCACGGACATTGTGAGAAAGCTCAAAAAGACTAAATCTTTTGAGTGACACTACACTAGTGATAACGATAGTGTTATGTAATGATAGTGCTACTTATAAAGAACACATGAACAAAGTGACTTCGCCTTAAATAGAGACGATAAGAAAAGTTTTGATGGACACATTCTTAGTATTAAAAGTTCAAGTTCAAGTTCAAGTTCATTTATTGGTAACAAAATATGGTCACATGTCAATGGGTAACTATGTAGTAGATACATGGGCATTTTACACTATAGAATAAAATGTAGGTAGCTAAGTACAGTAAGTAATTTACATTGTTTTAACTATAATAAAATAAATTAATCATTTATAATCAATTAAAAAAATGATTATAAAAAATAAATTAAACAAATGTCATCTCAGTAAAAAAAAAAAAAAAAAATTCAAACATTAAATGTCCAGTTATACACACGCAGGTATATCAACTCAAAGTCAATACAATTGGATCAGCCTAAAAACTCATCGATCCTATAAAAGGATTGCTCGATGAGCCAGTTCTTTAATTTTAGTATAAAGGATTGACGGCGCTTCGGTAATAGTGTCTGGAAGGCGGTTGTAGACCGCGGGCTCCATCACATGAATCAGCTTCTGTCTATTCCTCATTGAGTATGAGTGACTAGCACCAAACCTAGCGTACTCACTAAGGTGGTTTCGTGCATACAAAGCCACATGCAGTATTAATAAGCCCGGTACTGTAATAATCTTAAGCGATTGAAATATAGGACGAGCGGGCGTGTCCCACGGAACTCGCGCTATTGCTAAAACTAAAACATAAAACTAAGTAGTAAATACTCGGTATAAATCTGGGTAATTAAATTACTCATTAGTCTACAGTAAAGCTAGATCGTAATTTCATTAGCGTAAATTGATAAATAAATACACTCGAGAGCAATGAATCCGGGTCACTCAAAGAATCCAAAAAATCTCGGAAATTAAGAATGCTAGGTTAATGCAATAAATTGTATTTAATAGACAATTTAATACTCCTTAAATGAAAGTTAAAAAAATATGAGTCACCATACATTTTATTTACACAAAATTACATAAAGAAAAAAACTGCTGATCTCTCCTTAAAACAAAAATAGGAAACATGAAATTTTTGAACTTTATGACGATTTTCTTGAATTTCAATACTTCGTATTACCTCCTCGTGCTTCCATTACTGCGTTTATGCGGTTTGGCATGCTGTACACCAAGTTCCTTATACGATTTTGGGGAATATTCTCCCATTCCTCTGTGAGAGCAATTTTGAGCTCAGGAAGCGTGATTGGGGGAGGGTTTCGTTGTTTTACGCATCTCCCTAGCTCGTCCCAAGCATGCTCGATCGGGTTGATATCCGGGCTGCGCGCTGGCCACTCCATACAAGTAATGTTCATCTCTTGAAGGTAGTCATTCACAATCCTACCTGTATGAGGTCGGGCATTGTCATGCATAAATATAGCATCCTCACCCAAATTGACCATAAATGGACCAACGTGTTCGTTGAGGATTTCTTCCACATATCTTACGCTAGTTAAAGTGCCGTTTTCTATGATCACCAGCTCTGTGCGACTTTCAGAGGAAATTCCGGCCCACACAAGTACAGACCCACCACCGTAGGCTACGTTTTCTTCGATGCATGCTTGCTTGAATCTTTCCCCTTGTCTTCTATACACTCTGTGTCTTCCATCGTGCTTGTAGAGCATAAATTTTGATTCGTCGGAGAACATAACTTTCGACCAATCTTCAATACTCCAATTTACGTGGTTCTGGGCATATCTTAGTCTTGAAATACGATGGCCACGCTCCAGTTTAGGGCCGTTTGCAGGTCTAAGGGGTTTTAAGTTAGATTCAGCAAGCCGACGTCTTACTGTCCATGCACTTGGGTTACTTCCTCCGAGGCGTCGAAACTGATTTGTGAGTTCAGTTCCTGTGAGAAAGCGATTTCGAAGCATGGTGTTCACCAAGTATCGGTCTTCTCGTGCTGTGGTACACCTAGTTCTGCCCGTTCCTGGTCTGCGTAGGTTAGAACCAGTTTCTTCGTAACGTCGGAGAACTCTTTGTACTGTTGACAGCGACACACCGACAGTCCTGGCTGTATCGCGCTGACTCCGGCCGGTTTCCACCAATGTAAATATTCTGGTGCATTCTTCAAGTGTAAGCGACATGATTTCAGCTTGAATAATGAATATTGAGCACTATCAACCTGGTTTATGTACCAACATAAATGACAGATTACAAACAAAAGCAAAAACAAATCCTGTAATTTCGTAGTTCCATCTTCGACAGTGTTCCCTTTTCAAATTTGATTTTTTTATGATATAACTTTACAATAACTAAGAAGTTTTAATACTTTCATTTAAGGAGTATTAAATTGTCTATTAAATACAATTTATTGCATTAACCTAGCATTCTTACTTTCCGAGATTTTTTGGATTCTTTGAGTGACCCGGATTCATTGCTCTCGAGGGTATTAAGAAAAGGAATAAAAATATGTGTGCAGTATAGGAGTTTCATTGCTGGATTCACGGTCACTTGCGAAATCATGTAAGCTGATGCATATTGTAATAAAACTCTCTCGGTCTCCTTGATATTATCCACTTTATTTCTTTGTACAACAACCACGTGGTTTTTCTTATTTAGACTCGCGGCGCTTGGCATGCGACCAACACTGTCGGCGGTTCGGAGCAAAGTCCCGCGGTGGCGTGACCGGCGCGCTAACGAACCCCTCGTTCGTTTCGCCGTGCTCGCGCCATCTTTTTTTTATCAAACCATTATCAGTGTTGCCAGCATTTCTCACACAAATGTACCAATTAAATAAAATAGTTATTTAAAAACAGAGTAAATTTACAATTATTATTAATTAAAGAATAACCACTATAAATGTTATAATAAATTAAAATGCGAGTATAAAATACCAACAACCTAACAATATCATGGGTCTAGCTTTTTATAATAAGCTTCCCGATACCATAACTCGGGCTCCTAGCTACACTTAAAACTTTAAACTTCTTCAAACAAATTAAAAGGCTGGCTTATCGAGCAAACCTTATACTCCTATTGTGAGTTCATAGGATGTAAATGAAAATGCCAGTACTAGCAACATTAAGAAGAATAACAATGAAAGATGACTACTTTTATCCAGATACCAACTCAATATCACCAGCTTATGGAAGTCCACTGCTGGACATAAGCCTCCCCTAATTAATAATAATCCTGGACGTCATCACACAGCATCATGTATCCCCAAACTAAGCAGAGCTTGTATTATGGGAACAACATGATTGATATACTACATAGATACATTTTTTTTGGAAATACATACATATTATACATAGAAAACACCCAGACCCGAGACAAATATCTGCAGAACATGCAAACATTTGTCCCGCAGCGGGAATCGAACCCGCACCCTTCTGCGTCACAGGCAGGCCTTCGCCCACTGCGCCACAGAGGTCGTCAATTAGTCAATTAGCACCATTGCGCCTCAGCTCGACGTATCCAGCTTCTACCAGCAGCCTTTCGCAGACTGTCACTCCACCTACCGGCCGGAGAGAGTCCTACACTACGTTCGCTAATTTATTTTAATAAAAAAAATATTTGATCATATAATTTAAAAATTCTTTAAAGGTTGTCTGTTTGTTTGTTCGAGCATCAGCTGGCTAGAAAATTTTAGTTGAAATTCGTACAATTTTATTCATCAAACAAATAAAAAATATACTGATATTTTATCAAACCCTGCCAAAAAGAACTTACCTAAGCCTGTGACTAGTCATAAAAACCCAGGCTGAACTCCGTTTCTCCGTCAAACATTTCAAGAACAACATCGTAAATACCAAGTAAGGTACTTTCTGATGAAATATTGGAAGGTAATTCGCTAACACACTTCAAATACAATACCTACAAAGTTGGACTATTAGTTCCGAAGGATCGACCCCTTATCAATTGTTATTAAATAAGTTATATTGGATGGTTGGTTTGAACGTTGACTACAGTAGCCCATCAAGGACTGGCTTTAATAGTTTCCTTATCGAGATTATATTATTAAGCATACTGACGATTTGGATGAAAAAAGGCTGTGCATTTTTATCATTTCGCATTCTCCATCCAAAGGTTGATTTATGTAGTACATTAGTAATGTAGTTAATTTATTATGTTAAATGAATTAATTGTGATTTGAATTTTA
This sequence comes from Horisme vitalbata, assembly GCA_951804965.1. Classification (NCBI taxonomy): domain Eukaryota; kingdom Metazoa; phylum Arthropoda; class Insecta; order Lepidoptera; family Geometridae; genus Horisme; species Horisme vitalbata. Next base: position 1,821,837 of record OX638096.1, read on the forward strand.
TGAATTTTATGAATTTGTGTGTTTGTGTTCCTATTTATTATTCTGATTCTTATTCTCCTGTTAATTATGATCAATAACAAATTAATTGAAACGCTGCGGGACAAATATTTGCATGTTCTGCAGATGTTTGTCTCGGGTCTGGGTGTCTATTATGTATGATATGTATGTATTTACAAAAAAAAGTATATTATGTAGTATATAAATCATGTGGTTCCCATAACACAAGCTCTTCTTAGTTTGGGGCTACATGATGCTGTGTGGTACGTCCAGCATTATTTATTTATTTAATAATACTTTTCTCTTTTGTAATTTTCTGTTTTAAACTTGAGTTCACCGTAGGTCTCTGAAGTTTAGGGTTTACATTAAAACAATCAACATTAGGGCTGAGAGTCTTAGCCCTAATGTTTCCAGTCATACTTTGGCATATATAAGTAGGTTATTTATTATTATTTGTTCAAAATTCTAAGTTAATTTGATTTGATTGTACGTAATAATTTAATTTGATTGGTTGTATGTTATAGAATAATTTATAATATTGAAATTATATAACTAAACTTGAACTCCATACGTGGTAAAATTATGTCTATAGGCACAAATTCTATAATTTCGTAGCGTATAGGTACTTGTTTCAGCTGTGGCTACCTTAAAAGAGTAAGCACAGGAAAGGAATTTTCAGTATTTTTGTAAGAATTGTGTAAAATACTCATTGGAAGTCCTATTTATATAAACAAATAATACAAGCTCTGCCTTATTTGGGGCTTCATGAAGCTGTGTGATAGTATATAGCATTATTATTAGTTTTTGGTATGTATGTTTATTACTTCGTTTCAAACTGGAAATAACTAAAATGCACGGGCCTTAGCCAAGTGCGTGCGCAGTGTTCAATATATTAGTGTGGGTATTTGCCACATACCCGTCGCAATTGCACAAAAAAGGTAACCGTTTCGCATCGACCCGTTACTCGTTGACAAAACGGTAGTTAACAAGCGGCCTTATTATTTTTATTCTTCTCTTGAGGACTCAAACTTCAATTTAATTTCGAATCTCGAACCAAGTCCAAATATTTCGCCCAAAATATTTATAACCTGCGATTTTCAACGCTAAACGTTGAGTAAACATCGTGTCCTTGAATTAAATTACTCCCTTCACAATTTTCAGTATTAAATTAACAAACAATAGGTTTAACTGAATTAACATCTCAGTGAGAATAATCCCATATAATTCTTAGACTATCCGTTTCTTGTGAATTACGAAATATAATTAGAAGCTTCGCAATAGATCTTAATAAAACCTGGGCGTACGAAAGCTATTACAATGGAATTATTATTTACACTTGTATAAGTGTAATGGATAAGAAGGTTAGTTTTTAAGTATACACTTAAAAACTAACTATTACTATTAACAGCTATTAACTCACTATTCATAACAGGTTTATAAACCTGAAAAATGCATTAAATATCATGCCAACTCTTTTTGTTTACATTATTTGAATGCAAACAGAGGAAAAAGCTTACTTATAGAGCGTTATAAAATGACATTTGGTTAGGAATAACGGGGTATAAAAACAACCCTTCCTTTTAATTTCCGTGGTTGGGTAAAACTAGGGCCACCACCAGCCTATATCAGTCCACTGCTGGACTTAAGCCTCCCCTAATAAGAAGGGGAAATTCCAATAATCCCCACGCTGGGCATGCGAATTGGGGATCGCAGAGCACAGCTTATCTCACCGCTGATGCTGCTGCCCGTCGGCGTTCAGGTAATTTAGCTGTGCACCACTAATTAGTCCACAGCTGGACATAGGCAAGGGGGATATGTATGGTAGCTTATTTAGTAGCATTAGATAGCTCGGATCTAGCGCTTCCGTGATTTGAAAGGGATGTTGATCCAGGCTTTTGTCGAGGATCGGCATTCTTTGAAGAGCAGTAGACGAAAGCCCGCCTGAGACGCAGTAGATTGTGGGTTCGATTTCTGCTGCGAGACAAAGATTTGTATGCAAATTTTTGAGTTTTCGATTCAGAATCAGTATAAATATATTTTTTAAAATATTTATAAATATATTATATCAGGCATGATAATATTATAATTGGTCATGTGATGTTTATAATACAAACCTTGGAGTTTGATGACGGTGATAATATCCAGCATTAAATTTTTCTGCCATAAGCCCATGTTGGAGGCCTTCGGGCGGCCTAAAAACTCCGACACCAGATTTGACCAATAGCTCATTCGACGAAGATAAGGGCTGGTGTTTCAAAAGACTCCATCAATCAACTTCCATCTTATTTTGAATGTCGCCTATATCTTTCAGTTCGCGGTCGCCCCTCAGTTATAATCCCAAGTGATTTCCTCTTAATAAAATTTTCCCGAATAATAAAGATTATTTTGCCGGTACCTTCGTTAACTTTACTTATGCTTCCCATGAGGAACTCCAGCATTTTTCGAAGTCAATTCTAATTTTTATCTCGCTGTTTATAGCTCTCTAGATCCCATTATAATGAGGCGGCCGCGAGGACAGAATTTTTAATCATTTGAGGGAAAATAATTAAATTATTAATTACTCTGAGGTGACGACACGTTTTGAAACTACACAGTATAGAGCTTAGCAGTAAAGGCACTTCTTGGGTTTTTATTAACAATATTTTACATAGGATTAATGTCTACACTAGGATTCTCTCCTGACTCGTAGGTATCAGGAACTATGAGTACACCATGGTACTATTGTGCGCTTAGTGCTATTAAACTACACAACGGATTTCGACACTTTTTTTTTTGTTTTTTGTTTATTGGAGATTTTTCGCTTGGCAAATATGCCGCTCATATTTTTAAATTGATATAAAATTTTGTTAAAATTTAAATTTCGATACGTTTATCTCTATTAATCATAGAATTTCTTCCGTAGGGTGTATTATTTAACACATGCACATGATGATAATAAGCAAAGCTGAATAATAAAGAATAAAAAAAGCCGGGACCGGTTCATCATCGGCCTATAGCAGTCCACTGCTGGACATAGGCCTTCTCTAATGAGCACCATTGCGCCCTGTCCTGAGCTCGACGCATCCAGCTTCTACCAGCAAATCTTCACTCCACCTAGCTGTAGGAGGGTGTCCTACACTACGTTTGCCGAGCCGCGGTCTCCACTCAAGAACTAGTTTGCTAGGTAGTAAAATTATAAATTAACGTACTACTGTGCTGGTAGGCCATGAAGTACTGAACTCCTTAACCTCTTAATTCATTGAACCTACTGTTTATACAATGGTCCTGCATACTCTGTGTATTATTAATTATTCTGTACCCCAAGGTAATTATGTTTTGCTATAAGCATTCTGATTTTGACAAAGGATGTACCCTAAGTGGACGCACACGAACCACTTTTCAAATAAATTAGAACCACAAAAAATCGTTGTCGTACGGCTACTGGTGCAACAATGGCTTAAAAAAAGAAATCAGTATAGTATTCTATACATTGTATAGGTTAGATAGATAGATAGATATAACTTTATTGCACACCATACAAAGAATTACAACATAAGGAAAGGAGACCTTATCGCTTAAACCGATCTCTTCCAGGCAACCTTTGGATGGAGAGATACTTTCATAAGCAACAGGAACGGCGGTGTGCCTAGTCCAAATTAAATTTAAAAAAAACAATACAATAGACTACATCCAAATACGTACTAATATTTACTTCCTATAAAAAATAACTTAATATATGGTATAATAATAATGAAATAGAATATTAAATAATAAATATAAATATGTACAAACGATCAACAAAAGTAATAAGCATTCATAAACAATACACTTATTTGGATAGTATAGGCCTCTTTGTTCATCAATTTCTAATTGTTGGAGCAAATTAAAACGGCTATTCCGCGGGTATGTCTGTCTACTGAATTCCCCACTTAAGTTTTGGTTAAACTGAGTGTTTTCTTGCATAAATGTGATGATCAATTAAGTGTATCTTATTACCATAAATTCAAACAAAAACCTTAACATACAAATCCTGTGAAATTTCTCATAACATTTCTAAAATTTATTCAAGGTTTTTGCTCCGAAACATTATTTATTCATGAATGCTTCGAGAACATTTTTCCGACGATGCAATTTGCCAAACGACAACAGCAGATCAAATTCAAATTTTCATAGCCGCATGCATTGTCTGGTTAATAAGCAAAAATGTAGAGCTCAGGAATAAATATCGTAGTGTATTTTTTTTACGGTCAACGGTAAAATACTTCTTCATGTCCTATACAAAAACAAAAACACCAGCCAACTCCAACACCAGCCCCCTTAGCATGCCGTTTTTCTGTCTACTCTACGATAGAGAAGACAACGTGTTTTTCTTGATTGTAAGCCTCCCTGCATCCCAAACATGTCTATTGTTGTCAACAACATGTCCCCCAAACGCTTGTTTTTATCAATTCCTTAGACACATGCTTCAGACACTCAAAATGTTACTATATCTACATCCAAAAATAAGTTTTCCCTACTCTTCAGTTGACAAATCGCTTGTCTACAGTTGCCGTGCTCAGCCGGCAGATTTGGTCCCTAGCTCATACGAAGAAGAAGAGGAAAAAGACCAGCCAATATCAGTCCATTGCTAGACAAAGGCCTGCCCTACTAAAGTGGGGGATATGCCCTTATGGGCCCTTAAAATTCCCAAGCTGTGGATTGGGGATCACAGGGAATAGCTGGTTTGAGGGCTGAAGGTAGCTTAGTTAAGATAACCTGCTACAAAGTATTCGTGTGTGTTGACAAAATTTAATTATTTTTCCTGTACGTTATTTTTGTTACAAACAGACCGACGGTCTTAATCTTATCTTGCTCGGTCTTAATATGTCAATTTTACATAAGCAAAACGGTTGCAATTACTACGCGTTCTGACAAAAAATAAGAAAAAATAAGTATTCATACAAACGAAGCTAAATGAGGTTTAAAAAAAAACAACTGTAGACAAAACAATTATTATTTAGTTTTCACAATAGGTACAAATAACATAACCTAACTCTCTATATCAATCAGTAGCATTAAAAAACATCCATCGCCACCGACAGGCAAGGCAAAAGTGAGTGTGCACGCACTGCCATGCTCGTATTTATGCCAACACTGCTCGGACCAGTCGTTCGTCAGTCACTCGTACCTATTCTTGCGCGAAACAAAAAACACGTGCACCTACGGCCACAACGAGTCAGCTACTGGTATGCCCATAGTTGTTGCATCTGTTCACACGTGCCAGTTTGGCAACCCCCCGCAACCCCTCCCTCAACGGGCATGCAAGTAAATGTTGTGCTAGCTACAATTATGCCAGTTACAGGCACGCCAGTTAGCGTATACAAATGACAGTAGCTGGCACGTGCAAAGAGCTGGTATGCAAGTATGCAAGTTACTGGCATATGTATCCCTAGCTTTATTTATTGAAAACGCCTGTATCAATCTTAATTACTTAACAAATAAAATTGTATTACGTACGATTCTGATGGTTTAAATGCACTAATATTTATTTTTGTTCAGTGCTATGATTCAGTATACGTTTCTCGACGAAACGCGTAATGAATGATATCGCATCCCTATCGCATAATTTTAAGTAATTTTGGGACAAAGCCCCTGTTGTCCCTGTTTATGAGCTGTGTCTTTTCAACCCCAAAAACCTTTAGATCACAGATCGCTGCAAATCACTGCCACCTCAGATTCAAATCGGCATCCTTCAGGAGACAGCATCGGTTCCAATATACGCTCTTATGTCAGTGTGACATGTCGATCCCCTCAGTTTTCGCAAGACGTCGCAAATTACTTGTCGACCCATCTCAACCTGTCGCATCCAGTGAATGCACTATATCTATAGAAATTGTCACTGCGATTGAATTTACTGCTCGGCCTCTGTTCATTCGATCCTGCCTGCAATTCTTTAGATGACAAAAAGCTTCTCCAACAAACAAACTGTCTCCACCTCATTCAAAAATATTAGTAATTATAACAAAGACGTTTAAAAAATATAAGTCTTTTTATAATATCTCTTGCTATTTTTAACTGACTCAAGGTTCTCAATTCGGTTGTATTTTTTTAAAAATATTAGTATATATAAATATATCATAACTCTGTCATTTATGAACCGATTTGGAAAATACTTCCCAATTGATCCCATAGAAATTTTTAAGAAAAATCCTCAAGGCACGCCAAGGTAGGTTGAAAAAAAATTATTGACTTTATACGTTTTTTTGCAGTACTTTAAATAAACAAAACTGGAAAAAAAGTTTGTAACACAGACTTCAAAACAGCTTTTCAATATGTACCTAACAGTGTCTTCGGACACAGCTGTCTCTTTTTTTGAAAATATATGCAAGGTCTAACTACAACTTTGTTGTGAATAAATGAATGTCTAATATTATCTCTTTGCCTTATTTCTAAGCTAAAATATACATAAAATAATGAGTATTTCATGATCTTAAAGGTTCTGCGAATCGGGAATTTATTTTCTAAGATCTAACAAACGACCGCGACACAAATACTCCTACATAACGTTCTAGTGATCCTATACATCAAAGGAAATCTCCTAAAGAGTTATAGGGACGAAAATAAAATTCCCGCAAAAATGTGTTGGGACATAACTCTATTATCTACGGAGCTATAGAACCCGCATAAAGCGGGTTAGGGATCTGTTTCATAAAATGTAACATACATAAAAAAATATAACACAACCACAGAACTCAAAACAGTAATCTCGCATAGCCTTGACCTTACTTAGATTCTATCCTGTGCCGTAGGTATCAGGAACTAGGAGCTGTTATAACTGTTTATAAATAAGTAAATAATTGAAAAAAATAAGAAAGAAAAAACATCTTCACTACTTTTTCCTATTATATTATAACGGGGGTAGTCAGAGGCAAGTCCAAACATTACGTTCGATACATGCCCACTTTTTGCAAGCAGCGTGACAGGTTGCAAGCCCATCGCCACTTTTTATTGGAACACTAACCTAGCACATACCTTTCGAACTTTTTAGTTAGATGTTTTCCTTCACCGTTTCGAGCCCGTGGTAATGCGCACATAAATTTTTCGAAACGAAAAATCTATTGGTGCACAGCTGGGATTCGAATCCATGACCTCCAGATCTTAAGTCGGGGTACATCCCACTAGGCTCCAATAAGAAAAAAATAAGAAAATATTTGTATAATTCGTTACATAAATGTATTACATACATATTATACAATACGTTTTCAAAAACGTTTCATTATTTATCTATCTTAAATTACATAAATCAAAATATTTTTTTTTTTTGTTAAATGATGAATAAGAAAAAATTAGATGATCGTAATAAGTGCAATACCCTAAAATAGTCTTCATAATATAATTATCATGTAGATACATAAACATATAAAAACAGTTTCATGAAACGGGCGCCACGAGACATTTAAATCTATTTTCGCTGCAAACCACGGCCTACTAGATTATCTTCGGATAAAAATGGCGACGATAAATTGATTCAATTCACCGGAATTATGGTTTGGGTTGGGCTTTAACTGACTGTAAACTATGGAAGAGGAGTTTTTCTTCTTCTTCAACTGCAGGAATCAGTTATTTCTTGAAGCTCTCGTGGCGTGCCTTACTTCGGTGTTTTTAGCACACCTTGGTTAAGCAACGATCTGCCTAGTCACTACTTTTCGGTCACGACATTTAGATCAGAACACTTTCGTGCTTCGTACAGAAGTTACGTTATGATGTTGGTTTTTACAGTCGTTTTAAATGTCGGAGGCCTTCGAGCGGCCTAAAAACTCCGACACCAGAGTTGCCCACTAGCCCATACGACGAAGAAGAAGAAGTTATTTCTTCCCCATACTGAATCTTATTGAGTGTTCTCAGTTCAAATACTCTTTGGGATTTTGCCCGCGGCTTTGCTCCCGAGGTACCCGATAAAGTAGCCTGTAGCTATACCTGGCTTTGAATTAAGAAACTGTAAAGATTAACTGCTAGATATAGGTATTTTCATATTAAGATGAAAGATTGAACCATAGTTGATCAAGCTAAGCGATGTTTAATTTGCCTTAAGTGTCTGAATGATCCTAAAATTTTAATGCTAAACACGTTATTATGAAATACTAACTTCTTTCTTTGTGTTTTGGTTTAAAAGGTGTCAGTGCCGATGAAATTATAGTCACACGAGGCTTATCATCTTCATGCCTCAAGTTGATGGACGCAAGGCACTGCATCTTATGGTAATGTGCGGGGAAATTAGTGTCGCCAAAATATATTTAAGTTGAGTACAGTATTGACGAAATAGGTGAAACAACCAAACCCACGGACTTCTAGTTAGCAAGTGATCATTACCCCCACTTTGCTTGCGGGGTTACACTATCAAATATCAAATATATTACTTTCAAATAAATTTTTACATGGTTTCTTCCTATCCTTAATTTTATGCTTAAACAGACTAAATGATGGTGACAAAATGTTCGGATAGGATTGCTCTACCCGCCGAACTAGTCAAGTACTGTATCTCGACGGGTAGCTCTAGTTCTCCTCGCGCCTTGCTGCTATCATTGTAGGTACAATTTTACAACATTTTAATGGTAGGTACAGTAAGTATTTAGGTAAAAACAGACAATATTTCTAAACAGTTTCCCGGTATTTAGATATATAAATTTAGGTAAGTATGGATTGATAAGTAGGAAGTAGAAAGTACTTTTTATTTATTTTAGCTTAGACTAGGTTAAAATATGTAGGTATGTACACTCATTCATTATTTCATGAACTTACCTACCGCTAACCGAGACTGCAAAATTGTGAAGAGTGTAGTTATTGTATTTCGACTAGTTAATTATGATACCTACATTCATAAATATTTATGTCGAGTGTGAGTACCTACACAAACACTTAAATGGTTTATATGGTACAATATAAAAGAAATAAGTGTTATTGATGTTATGTTAATAAATAAATAAAAAAACTTATTTTATGAAAAAGTAAACTGTACAATAGGAAGTAACAACCAATACGTGATTAAAAGGAAATATTACAGAGAACGTGAGTGTTTTAGACGTGATTAAAAGGAAATATTACAGAGAACGTGAGTGTTTTAGAACTCCTTGTCCAGAAACCTGATAAACCCGTAGTTATGTTTCCGTATGATCTACAGATTTTAGAGGTCACATAACTGGACGTGCTTATAGCTCGTACAGCATGGCTACTCAACAAAGGAAGCTACTATTTAACAAATATAAGTAATAAATTAAAATAGGCAATAAGTTCAGTCAATGGTTACCTTCTAGATGGTTGTCTTCAACTGATGGCGTACTCCTACCACTTGCAAATATTAGTAACTATCGTTGCATCTTCTACCAACATTGCATGTAAAGCGTTGTGCGAGTGAGATGGACTGCGCTAGCCGGCGTGTGCGCAAAGAATACTCACACGTTTTTACCTACCAACAGTCACAATTAACGACGAATGTGAGTACCTAGTCAAACATTACATGTTTTTAGGTAAAACAATTACAAAAATGTATTTATGTGTGTTCATAAATTAATTTAAAAGTACCATATAAAATGTTACTTTTCCAACCTCTGACTATAGAAGAAAAGTTTCAATTTCAGGTTATACAATCACTGAAGAACATATGAATCTCCCAATTTTAGAGGATTGCCACTACCATCAAATATCTACGCTGCGATCAGACGACACGCGCCCGCCTCGCGCCCGCATTATGTAGTCCAGTCAGTAGTAGTACAAGCGGGTGCGAGGCGTGCGCCAGCCGTGCGTGAGGCGTGCATACGATTTTGGCACGTGGCCGAGTTCGGGTGTAGGGCAGGCACAACGCGTTTCGGCGCGGGTCATCTGAACAAGCTCTGAGCTTATAAAAAAAATACTGAATTTCAATTTTAAAAAATCAAATTTAGTAGGTTAACAACAACACACAAATAAAATGTATCTACAGAATAATCTCGAAGAATTTCGCTAATGGCCATTTCAAAAACTTTGCTAACTAGATAAGACATTTTAAGCCTAACTTTGCATAATACTTTTGGTAGACGACAACGGTCTTATTATTTAACTTTGTAGACTATTAAATTAACATAGGATTTAGGAATATTAGATTTTAAAAAAATAAGCTCTAGTATTTTATGAGGTTTCCACTCAATACTAAAATTATATAAAGTACATAGCCTATATATAATATTCCTGTAATATAACTTCGTAATAATTATGTGCAATATTATTCAGATTAATCAAATCCCAGATGCCATGGAACATTAAATGCAAGCCTTTTTATGTTAGCTGACCCTTCTACTTCAGTGAACAAAGAAAGAAAGTAAGAAGTATCACTGTGAGGTGTCAAGGGGAACTGAAATCAAATGTTTCGGAACGAACGGAGCAAAATACCTAGTAGGTAAACATCTTGGGTCGAATAGGGAAGCACTCATATTTAGCTTGATTCGTTCTTTACTAATGGCCCCAAGGCACGAAACAAATATCCAAATTATTTATTTAACGCGATCTCGAATATTTCAACTCGATGTATTGTAAGCGTAACAAAAATTTTGGCCAATGATAAAGGGTTGTTTTAAATCTTCTCATTGGCCAAAATTTGACTTCAATACTTTTTCAATAGCCTTCGTGAATGGCACTTTCCTCTGAGCACCTTATGTGACATGTGACCATGGCTATACCAGTCTAACCCCCTTATTCATAACCAAATGTCATTTTATACCGCTCAGTAAAGTAAGCTTTTTCCTGTAATTTAAATGTAAATAAAAAGAGGTGTTTTTTATACCACTAAGTTAGCAAACAGGCATACGGTCCTCCTGATGGTAAACGGTTCCCGTAGCCATGCTAACATGCGCGTTGCTGACCCTTTTAAAATTTTTAAAACGCCCTTTTTGAAACGCTGCATATTGTAGTCTCTCGGGAAAACCTCGGCAGGGAGACCATTCCACAGCTTGATTGTTCGCGGGAGGAAATTCCTCTGGTACCTCACTGTGCGTGAAGACATAGATGGCAATATATGTGGATGATACCTCTGCCGATGTCGAGCGGTGCAAAGATAGAAAGAAGCAGCAGGCACCGTCTCAAACAATTCTCCGGAACACTCTCCATTATACAAGCGGTAGAACACACACAGGGAGGAAAAGTCTGTCCTAAAACTTAAAGGTTCAATACCACTTGTGAGTATGGGATCGTCGACAAGTCTTGTAGCTCTTCTTTAAATCGAGTCAAACGGCTTAAGCTGGTACTCGGGTGCTCCTGCCCAAAGGTGACAACAGTACTCCATGTGGGGCCGGACTTGCGACTTATAATGAAGCAGCCTTTGCACCGGACTGAAATAGAGCTTTGCCCTGTTCAGCACACCAAGCTTTTTTGATGCCAACTTTGCCTTGTTTTATAGATGACTACAGAACTGGAAGTCGTCGCTAGAGATGTCCATACCTAAGATCCCAAAACTCTTGCTAATGGCCAAAGGTGTATTGTTGAATTGCGGAGCTTCAGAGAAGCGGGTTTTCTTGGCAGTGAACGCTACGTGAGGTGACATGATAATTGAATGCCGTTTTAGCTATCAGAGGTTTATAGGTTTATACTGTTTTGAATAGGACGGTTATTGTCCTGTGATATGAATACACGAGCTGAGCTTTAAAACTAGCACTACATTTGCCACTAAAAACGGTAAAAACCCGAAGTTATTTTGAACCGTGACGTGTGTATTATATGGTCGTATTTCGGTTGTCAAAACGTACAACGGGTAAGTTGCCTAATTAAATGGTTTTGTTACTCATTACCTCTCAGGTTTGGAGTCTTAAGTACTGTAGCTTTTTGAGGATTTGTGGATAATGATTACCGTAAGGGGTGTAAGGTTCTAACCGCCATCTTTGTATCCCATAACCTCATATGTCCGTGGCGCACTCTTATAAATAAGAAAAAGACTTTGGTGGCTATGGCCGGTTGATTGCAGCATAGCGCAGACTAATACCAGCATGACCACCGACGGGCAGCAGCGTCAACGGTGCGCGTAATTGTGCCCGTCAATCATCCACATGCTTAGCGTAGACAATCATCATTGGCCTATAGCAGACCACTGCTGGACATAGGCCTTCCCTAGCCTGAGTGCCAGTGCCCCCTGTCCTAAGATCGACGCATCCAGCTTCTACCAACAGCCTTTCTCAAATCATCACTCCACCTGGCCGGAGGGCGTTCACGACGTGCCAAGCCGCGGTCTCCACTCAAGAACTTGTTTATACCAACGGTTGTCGGTCTTCGGCAGATATGGCCAGGTCACTTCCACTTCAGCTTACTAATTCTCTGAGCTATGTCGACATGCTTAGCGTAGACAATCATCATTGGCCTATAGCAGACCACTGCTGGACATAGGCCTTCCCTAGCCTGAGCGCCATTGCCCCCTGTCCTGAGCTTGACGCATCCAGCTTCTACCAGCAGCTTTTCTCAAATCATCACTCCACCTGGCCGGAGGGCGTTCACGACGTGCTTAGCCGCGGTCTCTACTCAAGAACTTGTTTACACCAACGGTTGTCGGTTCTTCGGCAGATATGGCCAGGTCACTTCCACTTCAGCTTACTAATTCTCTGAGCTATGTCGACAACTTTTAGGTCTATGTCAGATAGTTTCGTTGCGGATTCTATCCATTCGAAAAACTCTAAGAGCGTAGAGAATACAGGCATTTTATTCATTAGGGGATGCCATTGTTCAGCAATAACAATAGTTTTGTTTTTAAAGTTGATTTAAAAAGGGAATATTTAAAACTTGGATGTCTGTATTCTTAATTGACTCAATACATCCTTTACAAGGTTCAATTAACGAATTATTGTCTGCGAATTTCGTTGAATTCGACAGTAGTGGGACTTGATATTTCATTTAAATTCTGTTGGCGAAATAAAATTACGAAGCGACATAATCAGCTTTATTCACAGTTCACACGTTTTAACCATTGAATTACTACTAGTACATAATGTACAAACTCCTTGATGTTTTTCATGTTTTTCAGTTTGTCCAGTAGGGGTGGGAAGGGGGATTAAATATGAGGGAAATAGTGTATGAACTAAAAATTAACCCTCATACTTAATAAACGTTATTTAAATTTAACCATTGGTCAAAATTAGGCCTGTAACTGTTTGTCATTAAACAATAGTGAGAGATAGCAGTACTACGCATTGTTTATCTTTTGTCATATTTTTATAAGTGAGAACATAAATCTCATTATATGTGAACTGTTTAAAGAAATGACCTTTAGTAGATTTAAATCCAATTTGACTCGATGACTTTCTGAAAAATGCTTTTATAGTATAAATTAATTTCTAGATAAAATGTTGGTAGGTATGTAATCAAAATTAATCAAATAACCTTTTTTTAAATATTTTATTATTATATCTGATTTTTTTATATTTATGATTAAACAATGTTTTAATTTATCTGACGTGTTAAAAATTTAAATTTGTTTTTATTTTAGTAATTTTATCTTGTTTTTATTTTTTTGACTGGCTATTTTAAATTTAATTATTTAATGTTCATACGTCTGAAAAGGCAGATTTTTGTTAAAGTTATACAATTTGTAAACAAAAATCTTTTGAATAAAATTATTATAAATAATGAATTACTATGTAATTTGTACTTATCTATAATTAACTCTGAAGCGAAAGCTGTGGGTACAAACCATCACAGACAGCTGCAAAATGATCGTTACGCATTTTTGCAGCTCCTAATTTTCTTCAAATATTACCATACTGTTGCTCTTAAGGGATTTCCTGTCAGCAAACCTTGTCAAACCTAAAAAGCCTATTTTGACAAATCCCTAATGAATATTATCAGGGCCATTAGCATTATTATAATCGTCAAAAGCTTGCGCAGAGCATTTATCAGGCTTAGATTCCCCATCGGCCTTCGTAGTCGTTGCTGATGGTATATCGCGTTACCTTTAAATACTCTTCGATTTCGTTTTCACCATCATCATCAACGTAGTTTTTTTTTATCGGTTACCAGTTTTATTTTTAAATTTATAAACCGACTACAAAAAAAGAGTTTCTCAATTATGTAGCACTAGCTTCCGACCGCGGAATCGCTCACGTGGCTTAAAACACAAAGGCTTATGCATATTCCAAGTTTCATCGAAATCCGTTCTGTAGTTTTTGCGTGAAAGAGTAACACACATTCATCCATACATCCATACTCACAAACTTTCGCTTTTATAATATTAGTAGGATAGGATTTTTGTATGTTTGTTACCTCAACTTCGTTATATATGAACCGATTTGGAAAATTATTTTTCGTTGGAGAGGTATAAGAGTAAATGTATGGAAAATATACTAATCCTAAGTGTGAGAAAATAGGGGATAAAAATGTTATGAACTGAAATTTTATTTATATTTTAGTAATTATTAAATGTAATTATTTCTTATGATAGGTTGAGCGGCTATTATGAAGTTAATTTAAAAACGCACCTGATTATGAAATCATTAAAAATGTCGTATCCTAGCCGTGTTTGGGCTTATTTGGAATTAACATGAAATGCACTTTGGCTATAATGTTCGAATTACTTGAATCGGTGGCCTTGATTTAATTGAAGACAGATTTCGTAGCCTGGTCATTTCCGTCAACGACCTTCCAAACAGCTGGATCAAACAAATTGAACACGCCGAATTCTTAGCTTATGCATGGCCACGAGCGCTTTATACAAAAAACTAATACCTCAAAAAATAGTCTTCTGCCATAAACTAAATCAATTAGCATCCAATAATCGCATTCGCTTCGACGATCGTCCGTAAAGAATGGCGATAAAAATGCGATAAACCGATTAAAGTTCGACAGTCCAGTGAAACATCGCAGAAGTTCCGAATTTCTGAAGTTCTAAATTTCCGATTCGGTTCAGCTTTCGGATCAAGTTGTTTCAAGTTAGGCGTAAAATTAAACGGTGTTATCCGATGATTCGAAAATCTGATTGTTACTTTATTGTGTTTTTGCTAAAAAAGAAAAGTATCCATACCACACCATACCCCACCAGCCTATATCAGTCAACTGCTGGACATAGGCCTCCCCTACTAAAGGGGGATATGCCCATAATTCCCACGCTGGCGGGTTGGGGATCGCAGGGCCCAACTTCTCGCATCGCCGTAGCTGCTGCCCAGTGGCGACAAAGGCATTTAGTTGTGCCAGTGTTAGGCTGCGCTATGCTGCAATCAGCCGACTGCCAGAGCTCCGTTTGTTATTTTACGAGTAGCACCACATGCAGGTTAGGTCAGCATGGGTTCTGAAGGTTTGCTAATTTTGGTATCCCTTACACCCCAACAAATTGCTAATTCTCTGAGGCTCTGAGGGATTTTCAATGTAGGCCTTACTTTTACTTAATGCTCAAAATGTTAGTCTTGTTACGTACTGACAAGCAGTATTTCCACTATCGCCCTTTCATCAGAGGAGACTTATAAAAAACTCACTTAAGCTCTCAAGTTTACAAGAACATGGCTCGAGAACTTTATAATGAAAGCCTCTTACACGATGTACTGTGGCTCTCAATCTTTTCCAAGGTCCAAAAGTAAATAAAAGAACGGGAATGTTTTCCAGCGCTATGGAAAACACAAATGGGATTGAAATATTTAAAAAAAATGTGTTACAAATTATACAAAAAATAAACAGAAAGTAAATGCTTTAATCTAAAAAGAGAAAGAGAGACACCAAAATGTCGCTAGTCAGAGTATGCTGCAGAAGCATGGTATCAATACAAGCGCTGGTTTTCAGTGGCACCATGTAAAATGCAGCAGTATCTTGTAACGGAACAGAACCCTATGGTGTGTTCCGTCACTCACAAATATAGGAAAATATAGTATCTAAATAAACCTTTTGGTAGACCAGTCTCTTTGAACGTAAAATTAACTCTTAACTCGATGGTAAATAAATAAACCTCTTGTTTTATTTGAAAATACGCGGGCAAAAACACTAGCGACAAGAACTAATGCATTAAAGAAGCTTAGACATAATATTGCTTAATAAAAAAGATGGCATCACTGCTTGCTTTATTTGAAAATACGCGGGTAAAAACACTAGCGACATCAATCAATGCATTATAGAAGCTTAGACATAATATTGCATAATAAATAAAAAAGATGGCATCACCGCTTGCTTTATTTAAAAACACTAGCGACGTCAAACAACGAATTATAGGAGATTCAACCATTTATTGAAAATATAAAATGAACTCTAACTTATCAAGTATAAGAACCATATTTACTAGTTCTAAATAGTTGGGTAGGTCAATCAACAAACTGAAAAAAAGTTATTTAATTATTGTTAGATTAATTGAATTCATAAAGCTTTATAAAACATCTTGAATTTCACGAATGAATATAATCATAAAGTTAGCATAACAATAACTATTTTATTGTAATAATTTAACTACAGAAATGCTACATTTAATATAAATGAGGGTAGATTATAAATGAGCTAACATCCGGATTTTGTTATTGCATTTTGTGAAAAATGCAGCGTAAACAATAATGAGTGGAAAGTTTTAGGTTGAAAACACACTTTAAAGCATAATTTAAACCTTAACTTTATAAACATAAAGACCATATTGGACTGGATGGGTCTGATCATTGAGTTAGCAGAGCTGCCAAGCTGGACTATATGGAGGTTCACTCAAATTTGGATAATGAAATGAACTCTTAACGCAATAGATATAATGTTCAGAATGGCCTGTTTTAGAATAATCCATCAGTTCAAGCAACGTAATACGAAAGGTATTTATTATCGCTAAATTAATGGAAATCCTGTAAGATAATTATTACTATTCATAACTGATTAAAAGGATAAACTTTTGATAGAAATACTTTATATAATGTATCACTTTTCTATCAAAATATTGACTGAGGTAGATTTAGATTGAGCGTAACTTCCGGAACTTGTTATTGCGTTTCGAATGCGATGAGGCGGAACGAAAAAGGTTTTAAAAAGGGGAATTTAGGTACATTCGGGATCATTCCACAATTATCGGTACGGGGAGGAGCAAGAATAAGTCGAGGTGAAATTACGGACGGACGGTCCACGGTTCCCAAGAAGTTATCGTTCATCCAAGCCTTATCGCCATTTTTATACGATTATAATTCGTAAAGTAAATTCAGTGTAAATTATCAAGTGATATTACGTGGCTAAGACACCTTCATGCCCTTAAATTGGTCTAGTGAGCCTGCTGACCATGCGTAATTCAAGACAGATAATAGACGAGAGTATAGCGAGTTCAGAGATGATCTGCTCTTTCTTTGCTTCTCAATACGTGGCTAAGACTCCTTCACGTCCTTCAATTGGTTGGTGAGCCTGCTGACCATGCGTATTGAGCAAGTAAATGAGAAGGGTAGAAGGCTTGTTTGAATGATCACTTCAAACGTAGTCCGGAAACCTTGCGGTGTTATACCCAAGGGCTACGTTCCTTGCCCTTAGCTTTGTGGGGTTCCATCATCCTCTCACTGCCTCCAAGACACCTTTAGCCGTCAGCACCCTGATCGGTCTTGTGAGCCTGCTTGACCGGCAGTGAGAAAATCTTTCCCTCATCCTTACTTCCTACCCACTTTCCATCTGTTGCCTTAGGTCGCTTGGTAACAGACTTCCCGTACTTATCTATATATTTATCTATCACACTTATATGTTTAGGGCTAGGGTGGTAGGTACACGTACATATTTGTAGGGACGTTAGGTCAAGCAGTTAGCCAGGTATCTCATCATTACACCCCGATGAGAGACACGCTCGTTTACATGTAAATGAGAAGGTCGTACTTCTAGTTTTGAAAGAATCACACACTTAGCTATTTTAGGGTCTACGTAGGTTCAGGTTCAATGGTAGGCTGGGAAAAGTAGGTAGGCAGGAATTTATTTAGTATATTTGTTAAATCTAGGTCCTGTATTTTCTTCACGTTAAATCCAGCGGGCCAAGCCGTCCTTTTTGTAGATTCAATAATATATATTACGTTATAAAGTCAAACCTGCCTGAATAGGCCTAGCAAAGTAGGCAGGCAGGAATTTATTTAGCCTATTGGTAAAATCTAGATCATTATGGTGGCAGCGTCCTAGCTAAGTCCAGCAGGCCAAGCCGTTCTATTTTTAGATTCAATAATATATTGTTTTAAAATCTATCTAGCCTGTAAAGGTATACTATATATAATTATCTATCTACCTATTAACTGGACAGAATGAGCAGTTAAGTTCTATGATTCAATGTAAAATTGTCCAGGAATGGAATCCTTTGTTTTCATATTAAAATCCTCGCACAAGATGAGGTGATTGCCTAATAAAGGTATTGATATATTTTATCAAGCTATTGAAGCTACTAAGACAAGCAGATGCAGTTCTTATCTACACAATAAATCCTCGCAATAGATGAGGTACAACCAATAAGGTTCACGCTACAAAGACAGGCAAATGTAAGTCTTTGATACTATCAGTAATCATGGTGAAATATATCATTGATTTCATAGAAATGAAATATATCATTCAAGTGTATAGCTAAGCTAACATTTTAGGAATCTAATTCCTTGGACATTTCGTATTGTATTAGCAGACAAATAACTGCTTCATTTTACCTAAGTTATAGGTATTATCAATATCAGTGATTTGATGCACCTTAGCTGAAAAATCACTCCCTCTTACTCCTTTGCTTGTCAAAAGACTGACCATACAATTACAGACAGTAATGAGGCATGTTCTCAACCCCCAAAATGAAATCTTGGTGGGGGGTACCCAAGTAAGGAGACGAAACCCACAGGACGCGCGGGGCGGAGCGCGTCCCTATGCCAATTTAGAGTCGGAATATGAGAGACAAAACTATTCATGATCACATGCCGATCAACAGAGCCAGTATGAAAGAGAATTAGATCCATTAATCCTTTACTGATTTCAGAGAGTCAGAACGAAAGATTCATATCAATATAATGTATTACGTTTAATTGATAGCATATCTAATATACTATTTAATAACTATAAGCTGTTAAACCACTAGATTCAAGAGTAGAGAATAAAACGCCAATCTTAGGCCGTTAATTCGTTAGATAAGTATAGGAATAATAGAAAATAAGTTCAGGAAGAGTTTTCGATCAAAATTTGTGTTAGAATAGCTAGATAATCTTAGGGTAGGCTAGAGAAATCGTTTTAAAATACCTCAAAAGAATCGCGGGTTATGTACGGTATATGCGTAGGGTTCTAACCAAAGTAGACATCATATGGCCAAATGAAAATATAAAAGAAAGTTTTTATGGGGTATTATGATTAAAGGGGGGTGGGGGGGGGGGGGGGGGTTACAATCTATGATACGCATATTTTACAATGACAATATAATTAAGAAAAAAATTGTCTGATCTATTTTTCCAAGTTAACTATCAACTAATGTTAATGGTAAGGGCGGACATTGATCAGACTGCATGAAAACACAAACATGCGCTCAACACCCGCGGCTACACTCGCGTGGTACCCGTATAAAAGTCTATTTAGCCGTATGTGTTAATCCAGGTCATAAACTATGCAATACTCAAAGTTTCATCTAAATCAGTACAGCAGTTTTTGCATGAAAGTGTAAAAAACATACATCCATCCATACATCCATACAAACTTTCGCATTTATGATATAGTAGGAATTATAACATTACTCGTTATACAAGGCTATATGTGTATTTTTGCTATAAACCGGTGCTCTAATTTTAAGCCATTAAAATACAATAAGCCATATTACCACAATATTAATATATCGGACTTTTTTTTTGTTGTCCAAACTACGAAACGAAGACGAAAATTATTTCAAAAAGTTCCAAGCAGGTTTATGACTTGTTTAAAAGTTCCATAAACTTTGAGCCACACTGTCTCGAGAACAAAAGAGAAAACTTGCGACTTTCTGATGCTTACAATAGACGAGAAAGTTAGCAATTGGAACAGGGAAAGCCAATTTGACCACTTTTATAGGAATATTGTCAAATAAAAAATATAAAGTTCAGTGGTCAGGAAATTTATGAAATTCAATAAAACACATAGGATAACATTTTCAATATTTAATTTTAAATTATTTTAAACATTACATTATTACATTCACTAAATATATGGTCATGCAATTTTGATCGCGATAGATACCTTAATACTTTTATCATAGACGGATGAACAGACTGACAAAGAAACAGAAAGGTACGTTACAATACTGTAATATACAAATCCTTTTGTATTCTTATCACATTCTGAGAACATTGCTAGTGCTCACTTGATTGACACTGATCCTGATGATGTCAATCATTTATGTTTGCAACAGAGTTAGCCGATCACCCCGCTGGAATAGTTAGTAATGAATTAGTAGGCATCTGCCTATTCATTCAATATTTGTTAACTTTTTGGAATGAGCGTCTAGCTTTGCATCAATTTAACCTGAGATTATCAAATTGACAAGCCTTCTGAGGCACTTAGTCTTAGACGATCTGCTAAGAACAGCCAGGCAACGCCCCATATTAATTCAGTTAAATTGTAAATTATCCAATCCTAATTTTAACTTTAGAGGACAGGGCGCAATGGCTCCATTAGGGGAGGCCTATATCCAGCAGTGGACTGCTATAGGCCATAAATCATCAGATCATAACAGAAAAAGTGAGTTTGTTTGTCTATTTGTAACGCCTTTATTACAATCGATTATCATGAAATTTCACATATAAGGATACATGTCATCCAGAAAATGAATACTTGTTCCTAGGGATAGAAAAATAACTTTTAACGCAAGTGAAGCTAAGGGCCAAACTATTTTTTTATTATAAAACTACTGCAGCTAGTTATTCCTTCGTCGTGTGAGCGAGTGGCCAACCCTGGTGTTGGAGTGTTTAGGCCACCCGAATGCCTATAACATGGCTAAATTGCTAAAAAAGCCTAGATCAATATCCAACGTGCCTTCCAAAGCACTGGAGTGCTCAAAATGAAAAGCCAGTAAACAGTCAGATAGGCTAATAATGTACCTGTTTAAATCAATCAAAAACCTCATAAATACCAAGTATCCTAATACATTACTCCCAATTCGTGAAATATGCACTGAAATACGTTTCCGTGATAGCACGTTGGCATAAACCCGTGATGCAAGACCGCTCCCCCGGGACAAGTGATGTATTGTCCCGGAAATTTGGGGTTTGCACTTTGTTTATATCACGGTGAAATAACGGGATTTTTGACGTAGTTGACAATTATGTGTGAGAAAATGAAGTTAACAAAACGGGATCCGTACCAAATGGGATTTAGTATTTATTATTTTGAAGATTTGGTTTGGTACTAGAGTTAAAGTCAAAATATATAATGCTGGACACAATCACACAGTCCCATATTAAACAGAGCTTTTATTATGGGGACCACATGATTAATATACATGACCAAATAATTTTTTTTTGTGAATACATACTATCTATAAATATTTGCAAATCATACAAATATATTTTTATCGGCGAGAATCAAACCCGCAATCATCACAGGCGGGCCTTTGTCCACTGCGCCACAGAAGTCGTCTTAGATGGAGTCATAGTGAAGTGTTAAATATAAAAAACGCATTTATTTAAATTAAAAAAATAATTGTGCCTGTATTCTCCATTTATCCATTATAAAATAGTCGTATTATAATGATTATTTTATCTTTATTGTAATTTGATGTCTTAAAAAATCTACTCATTTTGATAGTATGATTCAACCTTAATTACCTCTCCAACCTTAATTTGCTACATAACCAGATTTAAGGACTGTATTACTTATCAAAATATGAAGCATAATTTCTTTAGTTATGGCGCTAGAAGAGGCCTATGTCTAGCAGTGGACTGATTTAGGCTGATGATGATGATGAAAAAAGGATTTCCTAAAACTCAGTCCTTGAAAGGGTACAGCGAGGAAGATTTCTACGCAGACAAAGTTGTATTCATTAGTTTGTCATATTATTAGTTGGGCTACGGTCGTGAAGTCAGCGGGTGCGGGGCGGCGTGAGAAACGGCGCGTTTCAATGCATAGATTTATATGGAAGTAGTCTCGAAGGCAGCGGTGCGGGGAGCAGCGGGGAGCAGCGTACGTGCGACGCACGGCTGTCTAGCGGTGCCCGCGCGTCTGCATTAAAACAACACATCGCCGCGCGATCTGCCCGCTGGCTTTGCCGAACCACTCCCCGCGCCGCCGCCGCCACCACCCCGCAATCGCTGCCTTCGAGACCGCAACCTAAAAACGAATCTACGAAATCTAAAATTTACTTCTACGTCGTGTTTTACAAGAAAAAGCAGAAATAAAAAGAAATACAACCGAATTGAGAACCTCCTCCTTTTTTGAAGTCGGTTAAAAATTCTAAATATTATTTGGATGCACCTGTGGCTTAGCCTGTTTTCAGCGTTTTCAGAATACTTATGTTTTCAGCACTCAAAGTGTTAACATGTTAACGACTGAAAAATCCGGAAGTAACATTTATCGTGACTTCCAAACCTCAACAGCGCTCAGATCAAAATGCCACTTAACGGCCAACCATCCAAGTAGAGGCCGGGCGGAGCTTGCACTCCGACAGCTTAGAACGCCGACATAACATAACATACGAACTACATACAAGTTTAACTCAAGGTGTTCTCACTTTGCACTATCTAACATTCTTGGTCCTACCCTTACCCCTTAAAAGGGTATTTAGTATGTACCCACTCAGACTATTTGTAATACTCAGTTAAAGTGGAGTTTGTAAATGAATTGGTCTGTGATTAATGTTTGGGTCCTGTTTTTGTGTTTTGTGCCGTTACCAAAGTGTAAATATGTGTAGAGTTTAACTGAGAATGGGCTTTGTGTATTTCTATAATTTATAATTAGTTTAATTTCGTATGTTTTAAAATTATTCTTAAATTCTCTAAATATACAAGGTGAATTTTTAGTTATCCTGAAGAGGAGTTGTTTTCCACATATTGTGAGAAGAGAGAGAGAATAGGTATTTCAAAATTTTTCTCAAAAAACTTGAGGCTTATCTTTGTGTTGCATGTGGAAGCCCTAAAATTAAAGCTGTGCTACATTTTCATTAAAAGTTATGTCAAGAACAAGGGATTAGTAAAATTATGGTTTAACTGTACAAGCCATTTCTTCAATGAAAAACTACAAAATTTGAAAAGTCTTTGACAACTTTGACACAACATTTGTTGTTGTTGACCTTTGGGAGTAGTCTAATAAAACTGACTGACTGAGTGACTTACAATCAATGCATGGAAATTTGGAGATTAGTGTAGGGGTGCATTAAGAAAGAATAATAATGCGGGACGTAATCACACAGCATCATGTAGCCCCAAACTAAGCAGAGCTTGTATTATGGGAACCACATGATTGATATAATACACATATATATTATTTTGTAAATACATACATATCATACATAGAAAACACCCAGACCCGAGACAAATATCTACAGAACATGCAAACATTTGTCCCGCAGCGGGAATCGAACCCGCAACCTTCTGCGTCTCAGGCGGACCTTCGCCCACTGCGCCACAGAGGCCATCACAGAATTTCTTAAAACTAGGCCCCTGAAGGGGTTAAATGGGGAAAACTTCTACGTGGACAAAGTTACGGGCGCTAGCTTGTAATATTATTAGTAAAAAAATCGAAATCTAAAATTTAATAAGCCAAGTCTTGCGTAAAATATTTACTCTATCACTAATATCCTTCACATTCTTCACATCAACCCTTTGTCTATATCACAAAAAATTTAACATCGTATTCATCTCATTCATATAGCTTCAAAAAAAAAGCATACACAAATATAATAAGCAGCCACAATAAAAGTCTTTCACAAGACTACCCTCGATCTTATAAAATGGCTGCCTTTCATTTCCGGTGTGTGAAAAATTAACTGTGGTTTATTTACAGTCATGTCAGTTGAAGAAGATTTAGGGGGAGCATTTACTGTCTTGAATTTAGGGGAAAAGTGACCAAATTTTTATGGGCAATCGGCATAAATTTAGGGGAGCTAAGGGACAGATTTCTAGCAGTATTCATAACTTAAACCGTTTTTTTACTAGTGGGGTAAAAAATATACATTCGGTTGGCATACAATCATATTACAATCACACTATAATATTTTAAATACGGTACTTTGTGAGTGTGTGTTGTGAGTGTGTGTGTGTGTGTGTGTGTGTGTGTGTGTGTGTGTGTGTGTGTGTGTGTGTGTGTGTGTTTGTGTGTGTGTGTTTGAGTGCGTGTGTGTTTGTGTTTGGTCCTACTCATCTCCAAAATGGCTGAACGGATTTGAATGAAACTTAGTTTTTGGCCTGGATTAACAACAAGGCTTCACTTTTCCGGTAAAATATATCTATTTATGAGAATTAGGCCACTGGAATAACTTTGGCTCCTTTTTATCCATTTAATCTAACACAAGATAAAATACTAGCCAAATTATAAATAGGCTAAATCTGTTCTATCTACTTAGACTTGTAAAAATGTTGTTTTGTTGAGAAAATTGACGTTAGAGCCAATGGTTAATATATAAATTAAAATTGAAATCACTAGACTCTAGAAACTCATCTAGGTTGTTTTATTATAGTTTGCATCGGTTACTTTACTTCCAAATAAGTCTTTATGTCACTGTATTGTATAAAATCTTATTCGGGTACACGATGAGCAAAGCTGTGGGCAGAAGCCAGTTCTAAAAAGCTTAGCAATTTGGGATCACATATGTAGTTCAACCCGAAACCTCACCATCCCGTAGTCCTTCATCAATACCCTTAGTAGGAAACAGATAAAAATTTACGAATTTAATACGCAAATGTCCTTAGATTTGGACATATAAAAATTTACGAATTTGACACCGTTACAAGGCCGCCGTTGTCGTAATCCACACCCTAATGTTCCCTCCGTTTAGTAGCATAAAGGAGAATTACCCTGGGTAATTTACTTGCGCCAGTGATTTGCGTAATGTCGCATAATGCTTAAAAAAATATAAGCCTTTCGTATCATTACATTCGTTTGGACATTTAAGTGTAATTTTGATTTACGCCTCTTTTCTGGGACCGCGATAAAATAAATAAAACCTTAGGTACAGCTAACAAGATTGTATAGGTACAACAGCGTCCGATGTAAGAAAGCACACAGCGGGGTGATCGGTTAGCTCTGTTGCCATCAGAAATGACACCGATTGACACCGATCATGTTTAGCCGATCACCCCGCAGATCTGAATGCCACTAAACGGTTACCTATCGAAGGGCTTAACCAAGATGGTCTGCTATGAACATTGAACACACGTTGAAGTAAGCAACTCTACGAGCTTTCTTTTTTAAACGTCTGTGGCCCAGTGGACGAAGGCCCGCCTTTAGTCGGTCGGTCTTAACGCAAAAAGTTGTGGGTTCGATGCCAGACGTGAGACAAATAACTGCAGTTATTTGTACTATATATGTACGTATCGAATCCAAATCGCTGACTTAACTCTCGCACGGCGTAAACTAGCGCAACTTTTTTCAAACTCGAGGTTTTTGCAAGGTTCAAAGTACCATTCGCGACACAAATATACCCGCAAAAAATTCAGCAGTCAGCTAAAATGTTGTATATGTATTTACAAAAGGCTCATGTAATTACCATAGCAAAAGCTCTGATTACAGTCAGGTGGGAGGGCTAAGTGGCGTACCTTGGGAGACCTACTGCGGGGACTGCTATAGGTTCATGATGATGATCAACAAAAACAGCCAATATAAGTAGGTCTCCCCTAATTAGAAGGGGGACATGTTCGCCCCCAGCGTGGGGGCTGGGCATGCGGATTGGGGATCGTAGAGTACAGGTTCTCGCACCGCCAGAGTATAATCCAATACGACGATAGGCTTACAACCTGTCATGTATACGTAGAAAGCTTAATGCTTGCAAAAAGTAGGCATGCACCGAATATAGTGTTTGAACGTGTCTTTCACTACCCCTATGTGACATTCTCGTTAGATTTGCATACTGACCAATATCTATAAGATATCCATAATAGGTAAAAAGTCGTAATAATGTTTTTTTCTTTGAAGTTTGTTTTTATCAAAGCGGTGTAAGGGGTTCCATTCACCATATTTGGGATCCACATGAACCTCACCTGCCCGTGGTTTACCCTGCTGTATAATAAACTGGGCTCTGGCTGCCGGCTGAATGTGGCATAGTACAGCCTAATACCGGCACGGCTAAATTCCCTGACCACCGACGGGCAGCAGCGTCGGTGGTGCGAAAAACAGTGCTCAGCAATCTCCAGCCCACACGCCCACGTGGGGATCACGGGAATTGCCCCCTTTATTACGGGAGGTCTACTTTCAGTAGTGGACTGATATAGGATGGTATGGTGTGGGCAGCAAAGCCAAAAGAACAGGTAATGTTTTATTTGTCATACAAATCGCAGCTCTAATGTGGCTTCATCGTGGTTCATGAATTGTAGGCCTCAGTAACCACTTACAAAGCGAAATTCAGCTTCAAAAGTGATGAAAATATTTAGCGTACACCAATGCAGAAAACATCAAAAGGAAATCAATTTTCCCATTTCCGAATCCGTTCGAAAACATTCGGAACTCGCTGGCCCGGAATAAAAACCGCTGCACTCGCATACATTCCAACTTGGAGACTCATTGATATGTAAAATGTACGTCTGCTTCAAATGTTTCAGTAAAATGGTAAGTATTAAGCATGACTAGGTTATCGTTAGCAAATTATTTTATTTTATTAGCCTACCGTCTATCGCTTCGCTCACTTGTTACTCTGATTAAAAATAGCTTTTGCTTTTTCTAGTTTTAGACTATTTAGTTTTATCCAGATTCACTATCGAGCTGAACAAATTAGCATAATACACAAACTTTTGCATTTATATCATTAGTGTGATTGGCGAATTGAAGTAGCTTTCATAAAGACTAAAGTATTGGCTTACAAAATGGATTTAAAAAAATATTGTGCTGAAAGTGCGATATTTTTATAAAAGTTGCCCTTTAACTAAAAAATAATTTTGTTTATAACTTTCCTAACCTAAATAATTGATGGATTTGCTAACTGAGAATTGCTTAAACTTTAGTTTTATTAAAGTTAACTAAGCGAACTGTTATCAGATATCCCCATACTTTATCTTAGTTTACAAAGATTATAAAAAGGTTCAAAAATCTAAAAGCCTAACTGAAGATTTACAATGGCTACCTAACTACACAAATTCCCTGTTCAACGAGTATATGTGACTCACTAGTGAATATTAAAATACGTCACATGTGAGTCATCTTCATTCAATTTAGAGCATATTTTTTGGTATAAAAAATATGAAATACTAGCTCCCGCCCGCGGCTTCATTCGCATAGTACCGGGATAAAAAGTAGCTTATGTGTTAATCCAGGTCACAAACTATATATATTCCAAGTTTCATCTAAATCCGTTCAGTAGTTTTTGCGTAAAAGAGTAACAAACATTCATCCATTCATCCATCCATCCATACATAGATACTTACATAATTTCGCATTTATAATATTGTAGTAGGATTACTAAAAATTTTAGGTGGGCCAGCAAAAATCTGATATTTCTTTAAAAGTTACGTGGACATCCATCAAAAAACCTAACCTATAAGGGCTTAAAATTAACGCTATCCAACGCAGGGTTCGTATGCTAAGGATACCGGGATAAAAAGCAGGTTAATAGAGGTCACAAACTATGTATATTCCAAGTTTCATCAAAATTCGTTCAGTAGTTTTTGCATAAAAGAGTAACAAACATTCATCCATTCATCCATACATACATCCATACTCACAAACTTTCACATTTATAATATTAGTAGGAAGTAGGATAGGATAGGATAGGATATTAGGATTGTAGGATTAATATAAATTGTACGTGGTCCAGTAAAAAAAAACCTGATATTTCTTTAAATGTTACATGAACATACAGCAAAAAAACCTAACCTAGCTTAAAATTAACGCTATCTAACGTAGGGTTCGTATGCTAAGGGTACAGCTAAATCGTTTCAACCCCGCCATTGAATTTGACATTGTGTAGAGCATCGGTGAATCTCTCTTTGCAATGCCTTTGAGATCTATAGTTGGATTGAAAAGAAAAGCAGTTTAAACCTGACTGAGCTTCAATGGTAGTTTAGCCAGCCTTATACTGAAATGTAGATTGAATAAATATGCAAGGTAATAATTTAATTATCTTAAGAGCCATCGCAAACTGCGTTCTACGTGGACTTTAGGTGTCATCTATATACCTACTAGCTGTACTTGATTGTTGATAAGTTTGATAACTCGAGTAGGTCGATTTAAGGAGTTCTACAAGGAGTATACAGTAATTACAATTAGGGATAACTACGAAGGTCGCTTGCTATTCAAGACACTAGGGTAGTGTCGAACGGAATAGTCCAAACGACACGACACATTCTTGTGGTGTCGTGGAATGAACGACTCGATCTAGGGGGTGTCCTAAGCTACATTTACCTTACGTTAGCACTAAGCAATACTATAAAACAAACGCATAACAATTTGCATGCATATTACTTTGCGCGACTTCGCCCGTTGAGTGAGCATGAATTTTAAAATTTTCTATTTGCGGCCACCCCCATCCAATATGGTGTAACAGCTTTTGTTATTGAATTTGCTTTTTATTATCTGGTTTGTTTGTCTGACAATTGTCTTTTATTGTTATCATTTTGTGGTTTCGGCTCGATTTTATCATCAAAGCAATTCGGAAAGTTGTGAATTATTAATTTACATTTTTGCTGAACCTCTAGATTCAGATTGTGATATAACACATCTCCACAACTTTTGTCTCCTTTACGGATATCTTATATTATTGTTTTATTTTTATTTAAATTTTTATTTTTTCAAAAGAACAACAGCTACAAAGATCCTTAATACTAAAGATAAGCTAGTTATTTATAATACAGCCAATTAGAGGTATTTCTTGATTATACAGTAAATGCATAAAGCATTGATATTTCCTACACGAAATTAGGATAATCATAAAATAAGAAGTGTTAAAATAATATAAGTTCCTCCAAAAATCACGAAATCATGCGATAAGCTAACAGTGTGTGTGTGTATGTGTGTGTGTGTGTGTGTGAGAGAGAGAGATAACTAACTAATGCTGGACACTATCACACAATATCGTGTAGCCCCAAGCTATGTAAAGCTTGTATTATTCGTTGTTATATTATAGGAACCACATGACTGATAAACTATCCTAGACATTGTATTTTTTATTATTATTTATTTATTTATTTATTATTTTAGCTATATACAGTCGTGGTCATATAATTAGAAACACGGCTGGTGTCAAAGACACTTTTGTATTATCAGGTTTCTGTAACTCATGAATAAAAAATAAGTTAATGACTTTGAAAAAAATGGAACGCGTAAAATGACCTCATTTATTTAACGGTATCAGAATGTATTAACTGTAATAAATAATATTTATTAAAAGGCATTACCACTGTTAACAAAACTGAGTATAACTATTTGTTAGGATGACCCTTGCTTGCAATAACTGCTCTGCAACGACGGGGCATGGAATCTATTTGCAGGTCTCTTCAGGAATAGTATTCCATGATTCGACAAAGACATCACAGATCGTTTAAATTGCTTGCTCGTTTAGCACCCCCACTCTTCTTTACTTTTCTCCAAAGATTTTCGACTATTTGCAGGCCAATCTAACATAGTGACTTGTTGTTCACTAAGAAACTTTTTCACTGAATGCGCCGTATGTTTTGGGTCGTTATCATGTTGACATTTTCAGACTACAGGCAACGTCTCCCCAGCCTATGCTGGGAAGATGTTACTCAACATACCTTAAAATTTGTTCTATAGCGACTAATTAAGCTTTAGGTCAGGTGTAGGACGAACACGCAGCAACTCGTTCCGGGCACTCGTGACACATTACTGATATGGTCTTGCTCTGACTGAACAGAGGGTATTAAGAGAAAAAAAGAAGAGGGGCCGAAGTATTGTGTTGTCCTTTACTGCCATAAAAAAGCCTCTGTTCGAATAATCAGCCGATGAAGTATGTTTTTCTAAGTCATTTTATGACTTTAACTCAATTTTCGCAAATTTTGCATTAGGTCACTAAAATTCATAGTGTGCGATATAGTAGGTATAATAGTCGTAGTCAAACATTACAGGTATTCGGTAGATGGCGAATTTTTGGAAGCGGATATTTGACAGGCTGCAAAAGCCTGTTTTATGGGGAAAATATAGTTACGGAAATTTTGGTAAATAACCGTCGCTAAGTTTTGAAACATTCAGCTAAAATGACAAATCACCATGGGCCACGTTTTACGATTCTCGTGTCATTAACGAACCCTTCCGCTAGATAAAACCCTATTGGAATTACGCTGTTGACCCTACAATACTTCAGTTTAACGTCTCATTAGGCAATGGTTAAAGGTGGTACTTTGTACCACCGGGTGGGAGGGATAAACCTCGGTTAAAAGCTAAAACTGTATTCTTTGAACGAACAGTGAGTTCGTTTTTTTACGAATTAATTATTAATTGTCTGTGAAACACTTCTCATAAAATAACATATTTTGTATGAACATAGAACACACATTTTTTTTAGAATATTATATTCAATGCATTAGCTAATTACAGGATAATCAGACAATGCGTCAGCATTGTGGGGAAAACCCACTTTACTAGAGGAGGCCTATGTCCAGGGTGTACGGGGTTCCAACCCCTATCTTCGGAACCCAAGCCAACCCCACCTGCCCGTGGTGCACCCTGCTAAACAACGAACGGGGCTCTGGCGGCCGGCTGATTGCGGCATAGCACAGCCTACATCGGCACAGCTAAATCCCCTGGCCACCGACGGGCAGCAGCGTCGGTGGTGCGAGAAGCTGTGCCCAGCGATCCCCAACCCGCATGCCCAGCGTGGGGATTATGGGCATATGCCCATAATCAATAATAAAGTAAATAATAATAAAGGGGGATATCCCCCTTTATTAGGGGAGGCCTATGTCCAGCAGTGGACTCATATAGTGTGGTGTCGTGGTGGTGTGGACTTATTTGGGACACAAGGAACATTATTTCAAATTTGTGTAAGAGTTTGCAGGTGCTCAAGCATTTTGCAAACTCTTACATAAATTTCGACACAAATTTTGAGGATTAGCTCGACCTGCAGAGGAGTCATTAGTTATATAACTTGGTTTAAAAATCATTACCAATGGTAGGTGAAGGAGAAAGACATATTCATGAAGGTCATTTTTAATTTTAATGTTTTTAATTGGAGACAGCTTAAATAAAATGCACTCCAATTCATCGTTCAGCGAGACTTGTTAATTGATATCTATTTTATTTATAAATCTCGAAGATGTGTGTCTCCGGACTGGATGGATTTCAATCAAATACTGTATGAAAATGTTACGTTTAAATAAAAAAATCAAAATCAATGCCTACTTACCTGTTACTTCCTACATCCCATTGTGGGTTTTGGCCTACTCAACGATTTTTCTCCATTTTGAACCTGCCGCCCGCCTTTCTCAGATATGTTAACTTTCCCATTTTCCTAAGATCCCCTCAACGTGGACTACGTTCCAGCGATAAAAAATGAGATTATTATGTTTGTACCATGTACCTGGCTGAAAATACGGGTGCAATCGATCGCGGGATAAAGCAAAAAAACATGTGCATTTAGTTTTCTCTTGTCTAGCCAAAACAAGCCAAATTGAAATGTCTACTTAACTCGCAACCTTGAATTATGTATCCAACAATTTACTTTCCTTCAAGACGCAAATAAATTGCGTACAAGATACGTCTTCACTTCGCTCCCAATTATCCGAGGTCAAATACAAATAGCTAGTTTACTGGGAATATCTTTCTGGCTTTTGCCCGTGGCTTCATTTGTCTTCTTCTTCGTTTTGGAGTGGTTATGGGTCTCTATCCACGAGTTTGGCAATGACAGTATATTACTTGACTAAAAAATAATTCGAGAGGCCTATATCCAGTAGTGGATAGTCAGGCTATGAATGATGATATTGATGATGATGATGAAAAAAGTGCTATTCTGACAATTATTATTTTTGTCTAATATTTGTTTGAAAAGTAACATCGAACCCTTTTTATAAAACTCAACCTCCTACTCCACCTTTTGTTTTTAAATCTTGTATTAATACTTAACTTACTTACTAATACTTGGGCGTAAACTATTTTTTCAAGCAATTTAGCGAACCAGCATTATTTAGAAATAGGCTTGTAATTTTCACTCTTGAGTCTTTTCTTATAAAAGAGAGTAATAGAAGCTGACTTCCATACTTCTGGCATAACAACTTCTCATAGTGAGCTACGTAAAGAAGAGTTAGGGGTAAGACTAAGGGTTCAGCACACCTTACTTTATAAAGAGCAGAAATATTGTCTGGCCCCGGTGATTTATTTAAGTCTAAGGCCTTAAATAGTTTAAATATCTCCGGATTAAACTCTTCAACCATACCAATGTGAGATGAAGTCTCAGCAGGGTACTGAGAGCTTACAGAATCTAATGATACAGAAAGTGTACTATTACTTAAATAAGTTAAATATTATAGTTAGAGGTCCTGAACTTTGAAGAACACAAAAAAAGCAAAAAATCAAAGTCAGATGTTTTGTAATGTAATTATTTAATTAATTCATCCGTCCATCCATAATCGAAATATTTCTAAGATTAAGCTACTTGTAAAAACTCGACTACTCGACAATTTCCTTCTATTTCCCGGAAGTCGAACGAAAAGCTGACGTATCGATAATTACTGATCCCTAAGTAGCATCCATGTGGCTCAAAGACAGTGACATGGACCACTTATAATAAGAAACGTTCTACCATTGTAAGAAGAAGATAAATGCGGTTGCGGGTTCGGTTTCCGTAGAGATTTTTGTGTTATGTGCCGTGTGGCCCGTTCTGGTCTGGATATTCTTTACTCATTCAAATAAATATTCCTGGTTTTTGATCCCCGGCGACACATAAGACTTATACTGTAGGATCGGTGCTATGATGGTGACTGTTGAATGTATACCCAAAAAAATCATCCGAGCTGAGATATGGATGGAAAATAGTATTTTTTTGTCGCGTAATACCCTTGTCTTAAATTCCGCCCACGGCTTCGCATGGTACCAGGATAAAAGTAGTCTATGTGTTAATACAGGTCTCAAACTATATACAGTATATTTCAAAGTTTCATCAAATCAGTTCAGCCATTACTGAGTTGATTAGGAACGAACATATACACACATACACAAACACACGCACGAATACTTTTACATTTATAATATTAGTGTGATGTGGTTCATCCAAATCAATTCAACCGTCACACGCGAATACACCAACACACTCAAACATTCACATTTATAATACTAGTGTGATTGGCAGACAGCTCTGGGATCTAGCCATTTGTCTCATTATACTTGGATTGAATGCCGAACAAGCGGAACTTGAAGTTTAATTTGGGAATCGATTTGATAAGAACGGGGATTTTATTGATGAAGCCATTTTGACGATCAAAATTTAAACGTAATATAGACACGTGAATTATTCACTCTATCATCATCATCATCATCAATCTATAGCAGTCTATAGTTGGACATAAGCCTCCCTTAATGAGCGTCATAGCCCTGTCCTCAGCTTCTACCTTCACAACGTTTGCCGAGACTCGGTCTTCACTCAAGAACTCGTTTACCCCGACTTAAAACCCCGGTTATCGGTTATTTGTTTTGACGGTTTCGTCAGATATAGCCAGCCCACTGCCACGTCAGCTTGTTAATTCTTTAAGCTATGTCGTTACTTTAGTAACGAACTAAAGTTGATGCCCGAAGAAAACCATGAATGAAAATATTTTGACTCACTAGTAGTTTTAGTTCCAAACTGACCCGGGGCTCTTTCACTGCAGACTACCATAAATTCAACAAAAAACTCCATTCCAACAAAACTTTTCACTCGCCAGAACTAAAATCTACAAATCCTCATTTAGCTGTATCACATTACAATGCTGTGAAAAGGATAAAAGGTTTTTTTTGCGCGAAATCTTTTCCTTTCATATTTACGACTGGAATTTTACGAGGCGACCTATTCTTTTCGTTCTGGTAGTTTTGCGGAGTGGTGGAAGTTAAAGGTGGGAACGAGTAAGTTTTTATGTCTTGCAATTTAGTGAATCAACTGTAAAATTTCGAAAAAAATATTATTGTAGTGGGATGACTAAGGTTGATTGATAAAAAAATCAGATCTTTTGCCTTTTGATAAATCTTGGTATGAATCGTAATCAAAGATACCAAGGATTGACTTAAATAGGAATTAAAAAATCCTAATTTGTCTTTCTACATTAAAAATGATACGTAAACTTTTACCAAATATGTAAACTTTCAATAAATGGCTGATAATAGCATAATAGGTACGTCATTTCCTAGACACAAACTAAACACAATGAAGGTTATTTTATAAGCCGGTGATTATTCAACCGTTTTCAACTCCCAACAATCGAACTGCCGGGTTTAGGTGCTTGTGAGAAAAACGTACGACGGCCCAAAATAATGACCGCCACTTACAATCGTTAGTCCTACTAATATTATAAATGCAAAAGTTTGTGAGTATGGATGTATGGATGGATGAATGTATGAATGACTTTTACTCTATCACAAAAATTATTGAACGGATTTGGAAACTCGGAATATAAAATAAAAAAAAAATATATAAATAAAATAATTTATTCAAAATTTCTTAAATTGGTAATATACATATATTAAAAGGTACAGAAATCTTAATTAAACATAGGTTTAATAAAAACAAGAGCCTGAACTAGGTAATCCTGTGTTTCAGGCGAAGAGTGCTAACAAATAGAACATAGGACAAAATATATAAGATTAAAATAAAATAATATAAAACAAAATAATAAGCTACTGTATTTTAATATACATAGTTTGTGGCCTGGATTAACACAAAAGCTACTTTTTATCTCGTTACGCGAGTGCAGCCGCGGGTGGAAGCTAGTGTTAAATATTTTGTCCAGCTACAAATAAGCTACGACAGACAGCCACCGCGTCTGATAATATTTTCCCGTTTGTATTATTTGCTATCTACAAAAAATAAATTTACACCCTTACTTATAAACTCTACTTAAATTAAGCCATTGCTTAAAGTTATTCCTGTAACTGTTGTTCAATACCCAATAGTAAGAGATAGCAATAGTTTAAGCATCGTTTATCTTTTTACAGATTTTTATAAGTAAGGCCCTGGACTGCTTACAAAAACGTAAACCTTTACAACTTAGACCACGTTGTTACGTCACGTAAGTCATAAGATGCGGGGTCCCGCATAAAATGTGCATTAGTCTGAACAAATAAACGCTCTTATCCCCTTTCAGAGGATTGTGGCCCGTACGAGTCTGTATTGTGACTCTAAAGTCACTGAAAGCAATCGATTTCTTAAGTTTATTGGAGGATTCCGATGAATGGTACAGCTCAACTGAAAATAAGCTGAAGAGCTATAAATACCGCGACGATGTTGTGAATGGTGGCTGGTTGGTGGATGCAAATGGTGTCAAGATCGTTTACCAACAACTACACTAGCCTATTCAGTTTGCTAGTGGACATAGGCGTTTCCTATTATAAGGGAAATTATTATTTTTATTGCTTGCCTTTTATATCACTGCGGCCATGAATACCTATAGTGATCGCCACTTATAAGGGGGATGCCTATAATCCCCGCGTTGGGCATGCGGATTCTGGATCAAGAACGTTCGCCGTGGAAATAAACAGTTTTATAATATTTGACCTATCTAGTTTTATATTAGCTATCTCTACCAATGAAACTGTTATGTTCTCAAAAATAAAGTCATCTTGGTACCCAATAGATCTCAACTTCATTAAAAGTATGTATTTATATAATGCTGGACATTTACAACACCGTAACTATAGGCCTAAAGTTATTGTTATGGAAACCATAAATGGCTGATATACGTCTTATTTTCATTGTGATCATAATATTGTTAATCCTCAGTGTAGATACAAATATCAAGAGAGATAGAACACTTTCCTCATTGTGTGTCACACTTTGTGACGCTCGTGGCAAAGTTTACTTTGGTAATCCAACAGTAAGAATAACTAGCTGTTTCTCCCTTAAATATAAACTAGCTGTTCCTACTGTAAGGCTCCATAAAGTTAATCAATCTTTTATAGGGCTATGTGTACGATTTATTAACAAAATCCCGAATGATGTGCTTAATTTATCTGTAAATAAATAAATAAAAAATGTTAAACGTAACCTCTTTAATAAAGCTTATTATAAAATTTCTGATTATTTAGATGAGTAAAAAGCTTGGGATGAAACTGCCTCCACCTCCCTCAACAACAATGTAATAGTTAATAATAAACTTTGTAAAAAACAAGACGTTAAAAAAATATAAGCCAAGCAGAGTTCCTTGCCAATTCTTCTCTGTTTGGTAGTCTTACGAATTGGTGTAAATTTAAAAAAAATGACGTTTTAAAGTACGTAAAAGTGCTTATTGAATAAACTTATTTTGATTTTGATATTTGATTTTAAATCTAACAAAACTTCACTGCTTATCACTTGGAGGTTGACCTATATGTGGAATTAAGATCTAAGCACTATGCACGTGTACGGGGTGTACGGGGTTCCAACCCCCATCTTCGGAACTCAAGCCAACCTCACCTGCACGTGGTGCACCCTGCTAAACAACGAACGGGGCTCTGGCAGCCGACGTCCAGCAGCGTCGGTGGTGCGAGAAGCTGTGTCCTGCGATCCCCAACCCGCATGCCCAGCGTGGGGATTATGGGTATATCCCCCTTTATTAGGGGAGGCCAATGTACAGCAGTGGACTGATATAGGCTGGTGTGGTGTGTTGTGGTGTGGCTATGCACGTTATGTTTGTCCCGGTTTTTTCAGTTGCAAAACCAAGTTAGAGTTATATGGGTGGCCTTAAAGCTCTGATAGATTTGATGGATTTGATCTATATATCTTACGAAGAAAAAAATTAAAGACTAATAAAATTGTATTAAAAACTAATTTTAAGCATTTCAAGTGACAATGTTACAAACCCATCGCTCCTAAGAACTTTAAACATTTAACCAATATCTTCGTCGAAGCAATCCATCTTGGAACAAAAACAAAATGTCGTTCCGATAACGATCGTTGTATCATCTCGATTGATCGGGCATTATCTAGCTAAGACGGGCTTTTGTAACGACGTGAAGAGAAGTAGATGAAAACAGAATGTTCACAATTTTAAAAAGATAATTGTGGACTGGAGTTATTGCTGAGTAACGTTGGCTTGGGTTCGATTCAACAGATCTGATTGAAATTGATTTCAATGGTGTTTGATCGATAGATAGATCTATAGAGAATTATTGTACTCACACCAACATTAACATATAGAACAAAACGGACAATGGCTATAATAAAAGTACAATGGGCGGTCTTATCGCTTAGAACAATCCCTTCCAGACTAGGTACTATATACATAGTTCTTCCTTCTTCGTACGAGCTAGTGGAAAGCACTGGTGTCGGAGGTTTAGGCTGTCCGAAGGTCTCCGACATGGCTTGACGACAGGAAAAGCATTGTTAAACTCAGATTATCTGCCTCTTGGAATCCAAAGTGAACTCCTTCTAGCTTAGTGTGCTCCATCTACTTCAACGACATCTTTGGCGCAGTGGGCGAAGGTCCGCCTGAGACGCAGAACGCAGGTTGCGGGTTCGATTTCCGCCGCGGGACAAATGTTTGCATGTTCTGCAGATATTTGTCTCGGGTTTGGGTACTTAGTATGAATGGTATGTCGGTTAAAAAAAAAATGTAATATATCATTCATGTGGTTCTCAAAACACAAGCTCTGCTTAGCTTGGGGCTACAAGATGCTGTGTGATAGTCCAGCTATCTTAGACCACATCTTTCTTTCCTTTCCAATTCTTGAAATATTATGTTAAACATTGACATGTAAAGTTATTTACCAATAAATTGATTATTCCCGATTATTCCTGATTATGATAGTGGTCAAGTGCTAGACTATAAAAAAACTGCTTAGTACACCGAATTAAGCCAAACCACGATGGCTTCAAATGATACATAGTTATATTATATTAGCTTCCAGACTTTCACAGAAAGAAACAGCCTGCCATGTTCTGCGGTTAGAACAAATGACTGCAGTAAGGCAGTATCTGCAGGATATTGGTTCGATATAAAATTACTTCAACGCACGTGCCTCGGATCATAAGAAAACTGAAATCTATAATCTCTATAAGCTCTCTTTAAAGAGTAAAAGTTGAAGAGTTATTTTTGGCTGAGTATTTTTGGAATAAATAGGATACAGTTTATCTGACAGGATCTTAAAAAGTAGTCCCGATAAATTTGCTTTATCTTTTCGTTTTTTTCTACATTCTGCAAGGTTTTTTTCGCAACATGTTTAGAAGGTTCCAATTTAGTAATAATAGTAGCACAAAAACGTGGGGAGATGGATAGTGATGACTTGTAATGGAAATAAAATAGAGTTAGGCAGTGAAGCGATAGCTGAATGGTGTCCAGAACCGGGTACAGAAACGTCGGTTGTCCAGCAGCTAGATGGGTGAATGATATTGCATCCATCTTGGGCCGAAACTGGAGGAGACGAGCTTTGAACCATGGAGATTGACATACAAAGGCCTAAATCCAGTAGTAGGTGAAGTTGGGCTATCCAGGTTGATGGGGACTACGAAACCAAAGATCGAATAGCATTTGAAGAGCTAGTTTTATCATATTTTTCTGTGAGTGCAGTGATTCTGGCGTCAATTAGATCACAACACTGTTGCGACGACGCGTCGCAAAAAATGAAGGAATACGATGCAGTGACGCAACAAATTTCATCGCATACGGTACAGACGTTTTTGGCCTCACCGTTAGGCCCAATACTTTGATTTGTGTAAAGCTCTAAAGAAATTACATCTCCCTAGTTTACATTACTACTTTTCTTTTTCATGTCAAAAAAAATCAACCATCTGAAATCTGGTAAATCCTTAATAGTAGATTGTTTTACAAGGGACTAAACCATCCCATTATATACGAGGTTGTTATACTCCCGAGCTTAGCGAGGGAGGATGACAAGACCGAGTTATAATGGGTGGTTTTGGCCCGAGTAAAACACTCTACTTTTCACTTCGATTGCGAGAAAATAAAACAATTCCAAATTAGTCAATTTTCAGAAATTTTATTAAAAATTAAATGTGCAGTTAGAGCAATTTTGAATGTTTAGTGATATGTTTTTCCCGGGCAATTTT
Source organism: Horisme vitalbata (assembly GCA_951804965.1). Lineage (NCBI taxonomy): Eukaryota > Metazoa > Arthropoda > Insecta > Lepidoptera > Geometridae > Horisme > Horisme vitalbata. Next base: position 1,861,012 of record OX638096.1, read on the forward strand.
ATTTCGGTTCTCTGTGATTGGGATGTGATAATATTTTGAGTTGATTGTTGAGGAGTAAAAGTTGCAGAGACTCGAATCATGCTTGAGTTTCCTGCATTATTAAGATCTGAGTGCGGCTTCAGCTGAGTTGACATATTCATCCAATCCCGCGATGTAGATGCTTGGGGTTCTGTAATGTTTGGTAGAATATTGATTCCTTCCATAATCCGCTGCGTGACGTGATACTTGTTTTGTATAGAGTCCTCTATATAACCTTCAGCCACTTGAGCGGACCTCCATCCACCGTGGCGTTTTAATGTCGTTATATTCGCACCAGAGTCCGCCAACAGAGTCGCGGATGTTCTGCGGAAACAATGGCCCGTGTAGAGTTCCGGATTTGGTAAATTTAGATAAGTGGCAATATCTTTAGGCATGTTACCAAATTTATTTTTGCCTATGACTTGCCTTGTGCATTTACCATTTTGATAATTTAGAAAAAATCTTCTCGTTGAAACATTAGTGGGACGTAACTCCTGATGGGCTTTAACTATATTAAGGTATTCTCCACTGATGACAAATTTACGCTCTTTGTTTGTTTTCGTGTTCGGCAGACTCACAGCTTGTAGGTTTGTATCCGTTTCTACGTCTTCTAGCGTTATATTGGCAAGCTCTATTCCTCTGCATGCACCGCTGATTCCATAAATTAAAGCAACCTGTTGAACAAAAAAATAAGTGTGTTAATAATCGTAATAACCTAGGTACATAATTTAGGTATGTAGGTAGGTATCTATTTATTTAGTTTGAGTAGAGTACATAAGTAGGTTACCTTTGTTGCCAAGTATTGTTTATTTGGAGCGTTATTTAAAAATGTTTCGATTTCTTGTGTCGTCAAGACTTTAGATTTTTTTGCCTTGTATCCAGTGGACAATTTCTTCAGTAAAGCCGTTAAATTTACATATTTTTTAATATCGACGTCGTGTCTCGTTTTTAAGGTCATTCTTAACATTGAATATGTGCTCCAAAGAGTCGACGATTTGAATTTTTTCGATAATTCATCAAAATAAGTGAGAAAAACCCCTTCTGTAAAAGAATCCACACGTTTCTCATCTCTCCATTTCATAAAATTTTCGTAACTCTTTAAATATATTTCACGTGATTTTGTCGGCAACAGATTCATAATTATTTCTTTGCCCTTTTCTTCCATTTGCATATTAGCATCTTCACTATCACTTGATGACATTTTTCACGTTCACAATTTGAAAGTTAAAGTCAGGAAGTTAAACGTAAAAGTTTGTGATTTGGAATGAAGAAAATTCTAGAGATTTAGCGCCAATACTATCTTTTTTTTAAAATCTCTATACCTTCAATAACCCTCAACGAAACAGTTCGCATTCTACCGTGAAGGGAAGAATCAACCTTCATAAAACATCACCAAGACGGTTCTATTTTCAAAAAAAAGATTGACGGAGCACCAAGAAGTCGAGTTTTTATATAAGAGAACGAATGCTTTGTACGGGCTGATGATTTTAGACAAAAATTAAAAAGAAAAAATACTTTTTAGCCCTAGGTATTAAACTCGAGTTTTAGGCCCGCTAAGCTACACTATTATGATACACTTTTTGAGCAAGAGAAGTGAAAAATAAATTTTAAAATTTTATATACACTGTTGGTAACAAAAAAATTATAGAAAATTTATGTCCATAATGAATAAAAAAGATTACTTTTTTTTCACGCTGAAAAATTGTATAATGCAAAAATGCCTTTATAATTTTCAACGTCAAAAATATCATTAAAAAGTTTATAGTCGCACTTAAACGAAATAAAAAGGAAAACGTAAAAATACTCATTTTTAACGATTCCAACAATAAAACAATGCTATTGCATTTAACTTTTCTGTTTCGCTGATGGTGTTTTTATATCTTTATGCTTTTCTTGTTAAACATGGACTAAAAAAAAATTTTATGGAAAGTTATACCTATTTCCTTCTCTTTATGAGCTATGGCCAGCTCAGATGTTGGAGTTTATGGTAAAGTATTTCGAAAGAACCACCAACCATTGGGGTCCTTGAGTGGAAACCAGGTAGAGTGACGATATGCAAAATGCTGCTAACAGAAGCTAGATGCGCCAAGCTGAGGACAGGGTTCAATGACGCTCATTAAGGGGGGTTACTAAATTCAGTTTTAGGATTCCAAGGTTCTATACCGGAGTTCTTCATAATTACCGGCCTATAATGATGAAGGCCTCCGGCTTAGCAACTGAATTTAACCTTCCAACGTTGATTCCAAGATTTAAAATATTTCTTATGGTATATATAGTTATCTTTCTAAGTAAATAAATTTTGTATTTGTATTTTAATTTATTCTGATATGTTCCGATTTTCAAGTTTCTATGCATTGATTGTTAGTTTGTCAGTCATTTCAGTTTGACATCATATATTTTAATATCGTGATATTATACACGTATCAAAGGGTGATAGGCAAAACGCGTCAAGAGTTAGTTTCAAAAGTGTTCAGGGAAGCAATTTAATGTTTTCATTTTGATAATTTATTTGATATTGTTAGATTTTTAGATAAATATACTCAATGACTCTTGAGACTAGGAATCTAATTTCCTAACATGGATGTACGTACAATTACATAGTCGTGTAGACGGTACAAATTGTATAATTTATTTTGTAACCACATTGGCGTCGTGCGCTGATACCATCCTAACCAAACTTTAATTTGTCCTGTCCCAATCTAGGCACTGCCTTCGTTAGGTTGGGATTATGCAACTAGGTAGTGTCGTATAAGGATATCAGCTTTGAAACTCTCGTGGAATGGCTTACTTAGGTGACCTTAGCTGATCATCATTAGCCCTTAGAGATGCAATTAGTTTGGTGGTCTAGTCAGCCAGTCCATTCTATAAGCACTTTTTTGTGCAGTGAGTAATATCTGATGATATCCATAAAATGGGGGAAGGTCGTGGTGTTTTTTTTTTACTTATTTTACCCAAAATACTCAAGCGCTTGACGCCTGAAACCAAATTGATCCGAGACCCGTCGTCATAAATGGACACCTTCTTGAAGTTGTTTCGGAGTAAACATAGCTTGGCCAGATTCTGCAGCTTGGTAGAACTTAGAGAGGGAGGTCAAGAGGAGGATTAAGCTGGGTTGGGCAGCATTTGGAAAACTATGTCAAGTTTTCTCGTCACCTATACCGCAGTCGACGGCCTCTGTGGCTCAGTGGGCAAAGGTCCACCTGAAACGCAGAAAGTAGCGGTTCGATTCCCGCTGCGGGACAAATGTTTGCATGTTCTGTAGATATTTGTCTCGGGTTTGGGTGTTTTCAACGTATGATATGTAAGTATTTACAAAAAAATGTGGGACCCATAATACAAGCTCTGCTTGGTTTAGGGCTAAATGATGCTGTGTGATTACGGTCGCATTATTTATTTATTTACTATCTGAAAACGAAAGATTTAAACCAGTGCGTGCTTCCCATCATGACATACGAAGCCGAAACGTGGACACTCACAGTACGGCTAGTCCACCTTTTTTAAAGTCGCCCAGCGAGCTATGGAACGAGCTATGCTTTGAGTTTTTCTGATAGATCCGTAATGAGACTATACGACATAGAACCAAAGTTAGTTGTCGACATAGCTCAGAGAATTACCAAGCTGAAGTGGCAGTGGGCTGGCCATATCTGCTAAACGATAACCGTTGGGGTAAACGAATTTTTGAGTGGAGACCGCGGCTCAGCAAATGTAGTGTGGGGCGCCCTCTGGCTAGATGGAGTGACGATTTGCGGAAGACTGCTGGTAAAAGCTAGATGCATCCAGCTGAGGATAAGGTGCAATGGCGCTCACTAGGAGAGGCCTTTGTCCAGCAGTGGACTGTTACAGGCTGATGAAAAAAAAACCTGATAGCGTCACAGACAGTGGGCTTGGCTTGGGTTCCAATAAAATGGAACCCCACTTCAAAATAACCTTATGCATAACATATTATGACGCAGTATACCTATAATGTACAAATAGAAAGCTCATTAGTAATACAGGTTAGTAGCGGTAATGGTTTCAATGTTTGCTGTGAGCCAATACCTGAAATACAGCCTTATTTGAACGGCTGAAGGCGAATTATAATTTTCATGCAAATCATTGGAAAGCTTCATTGTATTTATAGTAGCCATTGCGTCCAGCTCAGGACAAGGCGCAATAGCGCTCATTAGGGGAGGCCTATGTCCAGCAGTGGACTGCTATAGGCTGATGATGATGATGATGATGATTTATAGTAGTAACTTCTGCCGTCATCTGCCGTTTCTGCCGTGCTTCATTTTATTTATAGTAGTGCTTGTGGTAACTTCTTTCTTTAGTTCCGGACTAATCATATAAATAGAAATAGTAATAAATCCTCTTAGCTATGTCGACAACTTTAGTTCTAAATCGGATAGTCTCGTAACGGATCGTATCTTTCAGAGCATTAGGTCCTTGATGTTAACTAACAAAAAGTTGCTGGAAGAGATCGTTTTTAGCGATAAGGCCGCCCATTTTACAACCGCGGATTAGTGCTATAATTTAATAAGTTAATTTAAATATTTGTAATATTTTTTTCTGGTGTACAATAAAGAAATCTCTATCTATATCTCTGGCGGTCAGTTGACAATAGTATAGCGCAGCCTAACACCTTCACAGCTACATCTCTAACCGCCGACGGGCGGCAGCGTGAGTGCGAGAAGCTGTTCCCTGCGATCCCCAACCCAGCGTATGGACTATGGGCATGTCCCCCTTTTTTAGGGGAGGCCTATGTCTAGCAGTGGACTGATATAGGCTGGTGTGTGTATGTGTGTGTGTTTGTGTGTGTGGGCTACATTTTATCTGGAAGCTACGAATCTAAACTGCTTTTCTCGATTCCTTTGAGTAAGCAGACTAGCGTTAGTAACTAGCTAAGTTTGAATGCGATAATCTTAGTTATCTCAATGTATATATACTAACCTATATTATAACAACATACCCGATCGTGTCATAACAATTGATTGCGATTACAATACAAATTGTTAAGTGGTTTAGCTAGCTCACTCCTTATTAAACAATCTATTATGCTTGTGACTCTTACAGGATTTTTGTTGAAAAGCAGGCCTTTCTTTAGCTGCCAAGCTAGTAGCCGATTTAAGAGTCAGAGTTTTGAGGCCGCCCAATGACCTTCAACGACTGAAAAAGCCCTTTCCGAAAGACGGAAACGGAGACGCAATGTTAATTTCACTAAACGAACGGTCACCCAACCAAAATGATCTGCTATGAATTCTGATATAAAACCCGCCACTAACTCTTCAACAAGCAGTCAGCAGAAAGTTGGTATTAATTACTGACTTTTGTATTAAAAGAGAAAATTGAAAACTCGACATAGATTGTATATACTCGGCAATGATGACGAGGCACATCTTAAAAGTAGGTAGGTAAGCCAAGCTAATGGCCTCTTGCTCACAAAAAGTAGAAGGAAAAGGCAAGACTCAGAAGGACTGCTTTAGTTTTATTTATTTCATATCATCATCATCGTCATCATCATCATCAATCAACGTTTATTAGTCCAATATTGAACGTATGCCTCCCCCAACTGCTTCCAATTCAGAGTGAATTGGAAGCAGTTGGTTTTGAGTTTCACGCTTCTATTCGTGGCCAGCTACAGCTTTAATATCGTCGGACCATTGCGCTTTCTGCCTGCCTGGTTTCCGGCCTCCAGTCCGAGGTCTCCACTCAGTTATATTATGATTATTATTTAATTCACAATCATCAATATCGCCAGCCTATAGCTTCCCAAGGGCACCATTGCGCCCTGTTCTCAGCTTGACGCATCCAGCTTCAACCAGCAGTGTCGCAGATCGTCACACCACCTGGCCGGAGGGCGTCCTACACTACATTCGCCGAGCCGCGGTCTCCACTCAAGAACGTTTACCCCAACCGTTATCGATTCTTTGGCAGATAAGGCCAGCCCACTGCCACTTAGACTAATTCTCTGAGCTATATTGACAACTTTTCTATTTCGTTCTATGTCGGATAGTCTCGTTGCGGATTCTATGAGAAAAACTCCGAGCATAGCTCGTTTTGAAAGCGTAATTTTGGTTCCGTTTACTAAATAATAATTAGCATTTCTTAATCCTTTTATAGACTGGCCTATCTACTCCCTAATCTCAATAATTACAGCATGATTAAACTGGACTAGGACGGGTTGATATATTGTTATATTGCCGGTAATTGCTCCGGGAAGCCCGAGATAACAGCGTATCTATTATAACTTGCAAACGCCTCATCTTACAGAAAGATTGGTGCTTTTTGCCGGGCCAGCGATGTTTAAACCAACGAGATAACATTCGGAAACGTTTGCTTAAAACTGCTGATATTTATCAATATGATTTTTTACAATTATTATAAACCCCATCACTAGAAGGTACTGCACCGTAGGTGCTCAATGGGGAATAAAATTGAATTTTCAATGGGGATATTTTCCCATTTGAGCACCAGATTAAAATATTGATTGGTGCACAAATGGGAACCTTTGGTGCTCAATGCATAGGTGTTCAAAAAAAGTATACTCATACGGGAATACACTTTTGTAAAAACATAATTTTCAGCACAGCCTGTGGTGCACCTTGCTAATTAACAAACGGGGCTCTTGCGGCTGGTTGGCAGTACGAGATGTTGCTCTGCGATCTTAACAAAGTTTAGTACCACCGTGTAGTTCACGTCACACACGTTACAAATAGATTGTATAGTTGGACAGTACAAATAATAATAATGTTATACTCGCAATCTTATGTTGTAGTAGTACGGGTTTCAGTAAAGTAAAGGGCTCGCCCTTAGAAGTACAACCAATTTCCTGTTTCAAACAACTAGCAGCATTGTTGTTTCTATTTGAAAGTAAGTGTTGGTGAAATTAGCATTGTTATGTTTCGGTTTGAAGGGGATGGGTGCCGTGGAAATTACAGGCAGAAGAGGTTTATGATCTTCATGCCTAAAGTTAATGGATGCAGGGTGCTTTATATACTTTCTTGTTGTGAGTAGGTGATGTTAACAACTATACATAAGTTGGGGCATTTGCTTGTTCCATTTTCATGTATCATTGCAAGTGGTATTAAATACTTAATCATTTGTTTACCACGTCTTATTGACTGGCTTCATAGCTGAGTTGATAATAACTCTGCCTTCTGCATTGGTCGCTGGCTCAGTCCCGGCTCAAGGCAATCATTTGTGTGGTGAACATTGATGTTCATTCTATATCTGGGTGTTTAATAAGTTTAAAATAGGGTCTGCCTATTTGGGATCAGTCAACCGTGTGTAAGATAGCCCGTATGTTGTTGTGGTTTTTAGCCCGCACTATCCAACTGCTGGGTTAAGACCTCCCTCCAGCAATCCGTTCTTCGCGTCCAACGCCAATGCTTACCACTGATAGTCGCTGAAGGTGTGAAGCTTGTCGCACAATCGCTTGCGTGGTCTACCGCGACGCTGTCTCGCAATTTATTAATTTTATCGAACTAAGGATTTTGTATTTGAACAAAATAGTATAATAAAAAAACGTAGCCATACCAATTAGCCAACTAAATAACAAAAACTTGGGACATCCTTAGTTTTCCACTCCGAAATAAGCCAAAAAAAAGCAAAAAAGCGACTCACTCGTACATAACACCCCCGAAACCCATTAACAGCGCTTGTAATCCCCGGGGATTACACGTACAATAAAACGTGTCGTACAAGACACGATTCAATCATACATACATACTGATACATAAAACATTATTGTCTTGTTCGTGGAGCATTAACTAGCAGACCTGTTTTGGGAAAAATAGCTAAATTGGTACTTTAGAAAAAGATGATAGGTACTTTAGAGAAAAATGTTGTTCTTAATATTGGTTCTTATTTGATATCTTAGGTACTCAGAGGAAAATACAGGTTTTTTTTTGTATTTGGATTTTGCGCGTAGTATGTATCCTTTTGGGAATCTACCATTGTTAGAATTATCCTATGTCAATCTTCAAAAACAAGATGTATTGCAGACCTTTCGGAGGCTGCTGCAGTGGCTGTGGCTACCCTAGCATCACGATCTAAACTTGCCGCACCAAGATTTGTTAATCGTAAACAAAGGCGTGTTGGCGAATTGGACCCGCAGCTATAGAGCCTGCGGTGTCTCCGTGGGCGCAACAAGCTTATCACTTTGTGTTGAAGTATACATTTGTGCCGTTTTGTGGAAATAAACTAATAAGCGTTAATTTTTTTACAAGAAACAACAAAAGGCTGCCAAATTAACCGACTGACTGATTAGCTGACAATTAACCCTGGGTCTACAGACGCTCTGCTTGTCCAGACTATAGTAGCTCCAACGCCTCCATCCCTTGACAATATCTGCGTGATTGGATTATATGTACGCCGATATTTTTCGTTTTGTTTGGATAGTGGATTCATTGAGCGTGTTATATGTAGTATCAGTTTTTGACGTTTTCGAGTTGTTGCTAAAAACCGCCCTGCGAAGAAAAGATAGATAATGGTTTTTAAAGATCGTGTTTCTAAAATTTATTTGAATCATCATCATCATTCAGCCCGTTAACACCCACTGTTGTGTATAGGCCTCCTCTTTATTACGCCACTCCTTTCTGTCCCTTGCAAGCCTTATCCACAGATTCCCCACTACGTCCACGATGTCGTTCGACATTTATTTGAATACATACATATAGGATAGATAGCCGAATCATGGCTATCCTAATTAATATTATAAATGCGAAAGTGTGTGAATATGGCTAAATGGATGAAAGTTTGTTTGTACTCTTTCACGCAACAACTACAGAACGCGAGCGAAGTAGTGGGGGGGAAGCTATAAGTATTCTTATTATTCAATTAGTATTTAAAGAACTAACTGTATTGAAAGATTAATTTCATATAAATACTTAATAACAGAAAAGTGCTATGCTAAATTACATGCAGATTATTATGAACTTAATTTTAGCGCAAAAGTTTATCATTACATTCCAACAAATTGTGATGTAATGTAATGACTCACTTTAGCTGTAGATAAACTGATGCTACCCCAACTTTTTAAGGCTATGTTGACGAATAGGGTCGTTTCAGAGAAGCGTAGGGCTTGGAGCTTGATTGAGTACATAGAATAAGGGTAGTTTATTTATCATTTGTTTGAGGAGGGTACAAAGTTTAAGGAAACAATGTGAATTGTTTGGAAAGGCCCGCAATATGTTTTACATTTGTTGGCAATGTTAACAGCCTTCGGTCTAAAAACTCTGATGTAAACCTTTAAAAAGAAGGAAGAGCATCCTGATTTCGATCTTATCTTGAAAACTAGACTTGGATTGTTTTTAAGATTATATCTTTATCTTATCTGTCTTTGTTTTTTATGGGTTGAAGACTCGGGTAAAACATCGTTTTCCTTAAAGTAAGAAACTTGAAACTTGGTAGAAGATCAATGCAAATAAATGAAGATTGATGTTAATAAAAGTTTCAGTTATCGGCCTCTGTTACGTAGTGGGCGAAATACCGCATGAGATGCATAAGGTTGCGTATTTGATTCCCTCCGCGAGACAAATTTTTGTATTATCTGCAAATACGTCTATTTATGATATTTATTTATGTAGGTACATAGAAAACCACCCACCCATACCTGTAATTGTGTACCTAATCACAAACAAACATTTATGTTAATAGTATAGTCATGTCGTTTCAATAATAAAAACTAAGTTTGGGGCTGATGCTGTATGATACCGTCATTTATTATTTACCTTGAATTTTTTTTACATTAAATATTTTTCTAGCGCGTGGTGCAATTTTGCTTTGATTTTGTATAAATATTGTTCAGTATATAAACAATATACCTACGAGTTTAAAAAAACCATCAATAAAAGAACTTGAGCAACTCTAGTTCTAAGTCAAATTGATAGTTACGTCAACTGATGTTCTCTCATCCGTAGATCGCCTAATACTCCCTCTGCACCTTTCAGAGGTACTAATCTTCAAGGTTCTTTCAAAAGTCTTGAACATTTTTTCAACCTTCACGCCAGGGTGCGTGAGTTTCAGGCGCTTTGCAGACGAGACAACATTAGTTGACGTAACTATCAATTTGACTAAAAACTATAGTTGCTAAAGGTGTTATGTCTGCGCAATTTCTAAGAGTGGTATAAAAAGAGTCGTCTGTTGTTGCAACTTGGAGATCAAAGTGGCTTCGTCTACGGATCACCTTAACTAACGGGATAGATACAAGGCATATATGCAACTACAATCACACACATACAGTACAATTTAAAATAGTCTACGGATCCCAATTGCCTGCCCATTGGGTGCGTAATAGGAATCCATGGACAAAACCGACATAGATCCCCCATTCATAAAGACCCCTCTACGCAGATAAAGTCTCGAGGCGTCCACTAGTTTTGCTAACACTCTTTTCTAAGTACATCCAGGCCTATGCGAGCAATAGGCAGAAATTCCTAAAAGTTGTAGGGACTTGTAAAATATTCATCCACGTGCTCTGCCTGCAAACTGCTCGGATCTCCGGTAAATTGCAAATACGGCTCCGATATTCCGGCTTACTGCTGCAAACTTACTTAACTTGTCACCCCAAGTTTTTCACCTTGTGAAAATATTGTAAGAAAAAGTTTGAATTAAAATTGTTCAATCGTCCCTTATGCTTTAAGAAATCTAAATCAACTATGTACTCCACACCAGTTTATATCAATCCATTGCTGGACATAGACCTCCCTTAATGATGGCAGTAATGAATAAGTAATAATTTTCAGATATTTTTCTCAAGTATATAAGTAGTTTATCAGTCATGTGGTTCCCATAATACAAGCTCTGCTTAGTTTGGGGCTACATGTGTTGTGATAGTGTCCAGAATTATTTATTTTAATAAAGGGGGATGTGCCTATAATCCCCTCGGTGGATGGGGGGCATTGGGAACTCAGGGCACAACTTCTCGTACCGCCAACGCTGCTGCCCGTCGGTGGTCAGGGAATTCACGTATGTAGTTCTACATCCAAATGAACTTGCACAGAATTTGATGCTCAAATCCACCACCTTCCAAAAACTAAGGAGGAGAACCCGTCAAGATCTCATAGCCTGGCCATATTATTTCACGACCATGACTAATATCAGCCTCGCGAAAGATAGGTCTCGGCATGAATTTGGACAAGACCAAAGTCATGGTCAATCACCGAATTGATCCGAGTCCTGTCGTCGTTAATGGACACCCTCTTGAAGTTGTTTCGGAGTATACATACCTCGGGCAGATATTGCAGCTGGGTAGAAACAACTTCGAGAAGGAAGCCAAGAGGAGGATTCAGCTGGGTTGGGCAGCATTTGGAAAACTACGTCGAGTTTTCTCGTCACCCATACCACAATGTTTGAAGACGAAAGTTTTCAATCAGTGCGTCCTACCCGTCATGACATACGGAGCCGAAACGTGGACACTCACAGTACGGCTAGTCCACCAGTTTAAAGTCGCTCAGCGAGCTATGGAACGAGCTATGCTCGGAGTTTCTCTGAAGGATAAAATCCGTAACGAGTATATTCGACATAGAACTAAAGTTGTCGACATAGCTCAGAGAATTAGCAAGCTAAAGTGGCAATGGGCTGGCTATATCTGCCGATGAACCGATAACCGTTGGGGTAAAGTGGAGTGACGATCTGCGAAAGGCTGCTGGTAGAAGCTGGATGAATCGAGCTCAGGATAGGGCGAAATGGCGCTCATTAGGGGAGGCCTATGTCCAGCAGTGGACTGCTATAGGCTGATGATGATGATGATGATGATGATGATGATGACTAATATGGAGAACATTGAGGATATGGTATATACCACTGGGTATATATATTCCATGCATGACAATGACCGAGTAAACATAAAAACTCTAGCTCAATGCACGGAGAAGCAGATTGCAATAAAAAAAGGATCCACATAGTTTTAGTTTATTCTTAGATCTTTAAAACTACGCAACAGATTTTGCTGCGGTTTTTTTATTAGATAGACTGATTCAAGAGAAAGGTATATATATATGTATAATTTGCACCCGTGCAAAGCTGGGGCGGGTAGTTAGTACCCGATAAAATAAATATTGTGTATTTTGTTTCGTTTGTTTAGAATAAACATTGATTAATCGTGTTTATTTACTTCCATTTGCCGAGCTTTGTAAACAGTGTTTCTGCTTAGTCATTCAGTTTAATGTCAATATAGTTTTTTTCCCTACTTCTATTTGATATTAAAAGTAAAGTAGGTTTAAGTCTTTGTAATATGTTTGCGTACAGAATAATATGCTCGTAAGTGAAGACTCTACAAACAAAACAAAACCATCAACCATCAGTCCCGTTTGTACATAATTAATACCAATTTCCTGAAGGGATTGCTGACCACGAATCACCACTGACTACGATCTCATTTCTCTCGCTTCAATAACTCCCATCACATCATACATACCTGTTATTTCCATCCAAAAACAAGATAAAACAGAAGTTTTTTCGTAAAAAGTTCGTCGTCGCTAGTTCCGTGTTTACGTTCGATATATCGTAAAAACTATGAATAAAATAAATGTTTAATGAAATGGAAAAGGAAAACTTGGACGTGATAACTTTGGCGGTGCGTCAGTGCCAACAAGTGGAAAAATAAATCAAAAAGAGTCACAACCTTTTACGTCAAATAGCCAAGTGAGGATAAAAAATAACATCTTGTGAGTAAACATGTTGCTTATAGCTGCACGTATTGACCTATCTTTCCTATGGATTAAGCCAACTAAAACGACAAATAAGTTCCAAGAAGGGCCTACTCCATCTTAATTTCTGTCAGGCCCTAGCGTTACTTACAGTTAGTATAAGTCAGCGCTTGACGAAGTATCCTAAATTAAATTATTATTTTTCTTTAAGAGACTACCGTAAATTATCTCATTCATATTGGATACATACATCAGTGAATAAGCCGAAACGCCGTCGGTGCCTTCACTGATTTAACGTACGTGAAAGTTATCGTTTTCCAATACCAATAAAAGACATCATCAGCAGCATAAACAAACTTTAAAAAAATTGACTTAAAATAATAATAAAAAAATAAAACACTTTTTCTCTACGGGAGGAATGATGACCACATTATATACTACATTGTATACTTATAGACGCTACTTATATATAACCATTGCTTAAAGTTAAACCTGTCACTGTTTGTCATTTTCCAATGCTGGCAATGGCTATTTAAGCGTTGTTTATATTTTTACAGATAGTGCGAGTCGAATTCTCAAACGAAGGGTTCCGTATCGTTGTATGGGAGCCTTACTTATATATTTATTTTATTATGTTTGTAGCAGTGGCAACAGAAATACATCATCTGTGAAAATTTCAACTGCCTGGCAACACTGTTTCTGAGATACAGCCTAGTGAAGGACAGACAGACAGACAGACAGATAGAGGACGGTAGTCTTAGTATTAGTCCCGTTTTTGCCCTTTGGGTACGGAACCCTAAAACAGAAAAGACTGGAACTTTCTCCTTTTTTACAAGCCGTTTTGAAGTCGGTTAAGGCAATCAACAACCGCCTATCGCTGACTCAACCCATTTAACATTTGAAAAACCCGAACCCAACAAACAAAGACTTTTTCCCGCAAAACATTAACTTCCCAACCCGCATTTAAAAACGTGTTTCTACCACATTAAAGGCCTAACAGTAATCAGAACTATAAAAGCGAAACAGTTTAGCGTTGGGGCGAGAATCATCGTCAGCTTTCCGATCCACTTGGTAACCGCTGATCGTGAAATTTCCAGTGGTGCCTTGGAGGTGTCAACCACTGGACGGTAACCTAAGTACTATACTCCAATGCCGAGTACCTGCTGTAACGTATCATGAAAGGAGCCATTTCTGATCAGGAGGTTTTGGAAGCTAAATGTTCTTGGGAGCACATCGACTGTAATTTGGGGTCCACATTTGTCATAATGTAATATGCAATGTAACATAATTCCTATAGTGTGGACGAAGCGCGCACACAAACCGAGTTCGTGCGCGTAGTATGAACAGTTTGTGCAAGCAAGGCGTCCACGCTATAAGAATATTGTTACATTCTGTAAGTCTGTACTTGCATTAAGGCTCCGTGCTCCCAAGCCACTCGGAGCAGCCAACCGACCACTTTGTTATACATTATGTGTTCGACACATGAAGATCTGGTGGCCACACAAAATCTATGTTGTCTTGTTGCTGGCCATGGTCTGCGATGAGTAGCTCGTCTGCTGGGTGGGTTACAACAACCACAATAATATCAGCCCATTCAGTCCCCTGCTAGACATAAGCCTCCCCTATAAGAACGGGGATATGCTCATAATCCCCACAATGGGCTTACGGATTGGTTACTGCAGGGAACAGTATCTCGCACCACTGACACTGCTTCCTCCCGGCGGCTAGGGGATTTAGAAGTGCTGTTAGACTATGTTTTGCTGCAATCAGCTGGCTGCCAGAGCCCCACACATAGTGTAGTTTGACTTGAGTTCCGAGATGGAGGTTGAAACCCCTTACATCCTTTAACGACCCAAAGGAACATCGGTTTTAGTTATTTTTTTGCGTCCAGTCGTAGCTAGTCTTTTGCTGGTCTGCATCCGGAAAGTGTGTCATTTATATCCGTTTTCCAGCCGGCCGAGCTAAATAATGCAGGTAAGAGGAAAAACTCCATTAAGTGCTTAAAAGCGCTTTTGGTCGGTTTGTTTTAAAAATTGACACTGCTTTTTACTGGCCAGCTTCTGAGTGAGTTTTGTTGACTTTTTATTTATCCTATCCCAACTTTACAGCACATAAATCTAAATATTATAACTGTAATGAACTTGACTGACTGACCATCAAGAGTAAAAAGGCATTTATACACCACAAAAAAATAAAATATAAGCAAACAATATTTTAAGTACTACAGAGTTAAATTACAAAAACTGAATACATATTAAGAACATAACAACAAAACAAACTAAATTGTAGTGGTGAAAAAGACCCCAGCTCAGCTTAATGCTGCTACATGCTGGCATGAGGCCACCACCACACCACCACGCCAGCCTATATCAATCCACTGCTGGACATAGGCCTCCCCTAATAAAAGGGTAAATACCCATAATCCCCACGCAGGGCATAGCTTCTCGCACCACCAACGCTGCTGCCCGTCGGTGTCCAGGTGATTTAGCTGTGCCGATGTAAGCTGCGCTATGCCGCAATCAGCCGGCCACCAGAGCCCCGTTCGTTGTTTAGAAGGGTGCACCACGTGCAGGTGGGGTTGGCTTGGGTTCCGAAGATAGGGGTTGGAACCCCGTACACCCCATGTGGCAGCGCTGGTTGTCTGCTGGGACCGGTGTTATCCTCAAGGATATCCTGAACTCTAAACAGGGAAGCTTTACCTTAAGCTTAAGCTTAAAGGTAGGTTACTTAGCAGGCATTGTATTACTATCTATTTAAACAAACACACACACAACACACTACAGAGTATTGATATATTGAACTACAATACTTAGAAATTAATAATCAACGCGCCTAAGCTGTAAAACCAAGATGCTTGAAATTTGGAGTGTATCCTGCTTACTGTGATGGAAACACTCATGACGTGGCTTGAATAAATAAATAATCATTTATTTTATGCAATATTCACTTACAAAAATATGATTACAGAGGCCTTTAAATAAAATAAGGTTTTTTAAGTTAAGGAATAATAAAGGCTTTTTTTATTTTTAATTATTTTATTATAGATAAAAATACCTAACAGACTAACATACATTATTTCATATGATTGTACTACAGACTACTTAACCTAAGCTTAACCTAAGCCTAAGGTATAAGGCTATTCTTATTAAATCATTCTCCTTAAGCACAGCGCAAATGATATTACTAGAAGGTAGATATTTGGACATCATAAACGACATGGCAGTTATATACGCAACATGATAGAGGGAAAAGTAGAAGGAAAGAGAGGTAGAGAAAGTCAAAGTCAAAGTCAAAGTCAAAAATCATTTATTCAGTAGGAACTGTATAGTACACTTTGAACGTCATTTTTTTAATTTACCACCAATTCGTAACGTGACCAAACAGAGAAGAATTGGCAAGAAACTCTGCAAGACCAAGGATAAATCATATGAGCCACATTAAAGAGAAAGTAGATGTTATGTTGTATAGGGAAGTAAAGGAGGCTGCTTTGGAGAGAGGCAGATGGAAAGAGCTGCATCAATTGCGCTGACAAGAGCACAGCTCTTAAATAAATGATGATGATGGTAGGCAGGGTAGCTTAATTAACTAAGCTATTCTTATTTTTATTTTATTTTTTTGTTTTTGAAAAGACCAACAGCTACAATATTAAAGAAAATTCACAGGATTAGTTATTAAAGTTATACATCCAAAAATAGGTCTCTCTAGAAAAAAAATGAGAACTCATTATAATATATCCTACCAGAAATAGTCCCGATTTTTCAATCGTCAGCTACAGTCAGTTAAATCAGGTAGGTAATTAAATTAAATCATTCTCCTTAAGCACAGCGCAAATGATATTACTAGAAGGTTGGTTTGTATAGTTGTCGACAAGTACAATTATTTCTGGCATACTGGCTGTCCGTTGAATTGAATCCAATAAATCATCAGACGTCGAATCAGATAAAGATGAACTGAAATATACCAGAAACGCGTACATTTTCGAAGCTTTTCTTGGAACTGTCGACGATATGAATAAGTGAACGTTTTATTAATATTTGTGTAATATTGTAATCTTTTTGCCTTGTTTTCAACATTGAAAATGTCGATGTATAGTGCCGCTTTATGAAATTGTGACATTTGCCAATATGTGTCTAAATGTACGTCGTTCAAAGGACTTCAAAGTGCAATTTATCGTTTTTTGTTATAGTCGCCATTGCTATAGCAGAAAACAGGATCTGACTGAAGACTGGACGACTGGACTTAAAAACCGTACTACTTTGCCTCATATTGATATGAACATTATACTTGATACTGGCGAAATTGTGGAAACTATCCCAGAAGCGAATTATTATAGAAGTGGAGTGAAGTGAATGAAGAAGAAACCCATTTTTTGTTTTATATGCCAAAATATTCTACAAAAAATTACAAGAACAATTGTGTTTTTATTATTTTTCTATCTCTAAAACTGACCGAGATATAAAAGTCCAAACTTAACATTTTCGGTCTAAGCCGCGGACCGAGCGTGATATAGTTGATGACGTCACCGCTCCTGTCTCCGGGCGAGCGACTCGGGGATTCGAAGCATTTACCCGAATGTACCCGTCGCGCACGGAACTTCTTTGTTTATTTTAAATAAAAATCAATAAAAACTACATGAGTACATCTAATAAATGTTGTATTGAGTCTCAATGTAAAAATAGGGCCACAAAAACACCCGAAAAGTTGTTTTTTTACGTTCCCATGGATCAGAAAATCAGAAAAAATGGACAAATGCTATAAGAAGAGCACATCCATTAGGGCCAAAAACAACAGCATATATATTGTTGTCAGGATCATTTCGATGTCAATTGTTCAAATATCATGTGAAATACTAGGTAGTAGGTACTTAACCTTGCCATGTGAAATAGGTATTAACTAAGTACCTAGTAGATAGACTAGGTAGGTACTTGGTTTTTGCCAGTAATATGATTTTTAGGGTTCCGTACCCAAAGAGTAAAAACCAAAAGCCTATTACTAAGACGGCGCTGTCCGTCTATCTGTCACCAAGCTCTCATGAACCGTGATAGTTAGACCGTTGAAATGTTCACCGATGATGTATTTCTGTTGCCACTTTTTTGCCGTTTTTTTGCTCGATAATAATAACGGCAACAGGTAAACGCTTGAAATATTCACAGAATATTTTGTTTATATATGTACTTAAAAAATAAATAATTAAATTAAATTTAAATTAATTAAGGGGGCTCCCGATACATGTATATTAGTAGGTATGTAGGGTACGCGATTCGCAGTTTATTGAACCATACCAAGGTTAATGATTTCTTTATTTTTTATAAAATATTCTGCCACCATCATATCGTGAACTATGGGAAGGTTGTTAGGTTGGCCTTTTGAAATCCTTCTTCCATTTTAGTTCTAAAACAATAATTTACACGATACACTCACTCAATCAGCATTATTTTAAATTAATATAAATAACTAGAGCGCACGAGAGCAAACAACTAAGCAGCGAAATGTACTGCGGACGCCCAGCGCGCGGCGCCGTATAGGAGCGATGACGTCACGCGCTACTCGCGATCACTGACGAGATTTAAAAAACCTACGTAAACTTTCCATGCTTATAACTTCGGTAATATTGCACCGATCGATATGAAATAAAAACTAGAATAATGTGAACGCTTTAGACTTTTATTCTACGTACATAATAGTGTGATATTTTAACCTTGTTATCTTCTCCATTCCCAAAATAGTTTGTTTCGGTTTTAATTATCTTAAATTTTTATAACTCGACAAAAAATAAATCTTGGGATTGAATTAAGTTACAGTATGAGCCATTTTAGGAGGCGGGCGGACAGAAACAGACCCTTCCGAGCGAGCATAGGTATGCGGGCTGCAAAACGCAGGGCACAGCAGAAATGTAGTTGTGCCGGTTTTATGCTGCGCTATGCCGAATCGGCCACCTGAGCCTCAATTGTTATACAGCACACGGGTAGGTGAGATTGGCTTGGATTGCGAAGTTGGAGGTTGGAATCCCTTACACTTATGTAAGGTAATAATAATATGACCTTGCAAGAACAAATAAATAAATAATAAAATAAATAAATAATGTGGTACGTAATCACACAGCATCATGTAGCCCCAAACTAAGCAGAGCTTGTATTATGGAAACCACATGATTGATATACTACACATGTATATACATATTTTTTTGTAAATACATACATATCATACCTAGAAAACACCCAGACCCGAGACAAATATCTACAGAACATGCAAACATTCGTCCCGCAATAATAGCCATTGAAATGCAATTTTGGTTGAGTAAACCTCGTTTGGGCGGTAGAATTCCATTTCCATATTCAGAATTCAAGGCAACTTCATCAGCCCGTGGAGTACCCTGCTCGCTAACAAACGGGGCTGACTGCGGCATAGCGGAGCCTATATCGGCTCAGCTAAGTTCCGTGGCCGCTGACGAGCAGCTGCGTAGTCGGTGCGAGAAGCGATCCCTGTCACTAAACGGTCACCCACCCAAGTAGTGACCGGATGAGTGTTGCTTACCCAAAATCATCTGCAAAGACCACTGAAATAACCGGTTCCACGTGCGCTTCCCCTCCGAGGTAACAAACGTAATAAAACCAGCCAAGTTTGAGTTGGGCTCACACACGAAGGATTCCGTATCGTTGTATAGGAGCCCCCCTTAAATATTAAATTTATTCTGTTTTTATGATTTGTTGTTAAAGCGGCAACAGAAATACATCATCTGTGAAAATTTCTACATAACTGTCTAGCTATAACTGTTCATGAGATACTGGTGACAAACAGACGGACAGGGGAGTCTTAGTAATAGGGTCCGTTTTTACCCTTTGGGTACGGAACCCTAAAAAAGCATCTGAATAGACAGCCTCCTTTTTTTAAAGTCAGTTAAAAATGTAGTCAGCATTAAATAGCTACTATTACAAAATGTTTTCCGCAACGGTACAGTTTTAAACTTCCAACTGTGACCAACTTAAACTGAATTCTATTCTGTTCGTGTAGCATTTAAATTTAAATGCCTTGTTTTTGGAATTTTGATGCGTTTTTGAGAATATAATTGAGTTTCCTTTGTACGTCGACTTAATAATTAAAGCATTAACATGTTCACTGACGAAATTATCTCGCGGTAATAAGATATTGCGTAAAAAATATGGGTACAAGTTATTATCTAAGTTAATTCTACCAATCTAAGTTAATACAGACAAATCTAATTAAACTAAGAACAAAACGTCAAACATTTTTCAGTTGAAAACTCATTAAAAAGCATTTTTTGTGTTACAAAATTTTATAGTCACGCAGAATCCTAATCCTAATAATATTTTAAGTGCGAAAGTCTGTGTGAATGTTTGATACCACGTATCTCCGTAACCACTAAACCAATTGAAATAAAATTTGGTAAGTAGTTAGTTTAGGAGCCAGAATAACACATAAGGTAATCAAATTTTGATAAATTAACCTCTAAGGTGGTAAACTGGGGTGGCAAAGTTTGTATGGGGAACAAAAAAAAACTTTACCAATCGACTTGAAATTAACTGAGGACTGATTAATATGAGGCAAAGTAATAAATCCAGTCGGTCAGTCTTCAGTCAGGTCCTGTTTTCCGTTATAGCAATGACAACCATAGCAAAAAAAAACAATCGGCAAACAAGTGTCTTCATCAGCGAATTCTAGTCCAAGTCCACTTTTAATCCTTTTTACTTCACTTGTGTCTTATTACCCAGGTATATTGTTTTAACTGCTAATACTTATAAATAACTTAAATCAGAAAAACATTAGAAAATAATATAAAATAAAAATGACACAACCTTCATTCCAATTTTAAAAAAATGGTTAATCTGAAGCTTAAGCAATGTACTACAGAAAAAGTATTTAAAATCGTTCATAATTCAAAAGATAAGCAAAGGAGGCCAGATTTAGGAGACGTAGCTAAAAAACACTTGATTTTCACCTCCGTTTCTCACATTTCATTCTCGACGTAATAGAATGTGATGAAATGTTTTCACAAGAAATGAAGCTCCGTCTCGTACAAAATTGATATTTTCCATTGCATTATTATTTTTCCCTCCAAATTAAATTCTGTTTGCATTGCTTGATGGAAGAGAAAATATACGTGGGGGAAGGGAAACATAAGTGTCGTTGAAAATACAAACAGTGGATCGTAGAATTTTTTCTATTTCGTCTAGTAATATTTCTTGTGTATCTTTACATTAAAGAGATCTTATCCATCATGGACCAAAACGTGGACACTCACAGTACGGCTAGTTCATCAGTTTAAAGTCGCTCAGCGAGCTATGGTACGAGTTATGCTCGGAGTTTCTCTGATAGAATCCGCAACGAGACTATCCGACATAGAACTAACGTTGTCAACATTGCACAGAGAATAAGCAAGCTGAAGTGGGCTGGCCATTTCTACCGAAGTAGTATAGGAAACACTCCGGCAGGTGGAGTGCCGATCTGCGAAAGAGTGCTGGTAGAGGATGGAGGCGAAGATCGCGCAATGGCGCTCATTGGTGGAAGCCTATGTACAGCAGTGGACTGTTATAAGCTGATGATGATGATGATGATGATGAATATTTCTTATGTATCTTAACAATAAAAAATCTAACAATTTATCCTATAACCGTTACTATTACGCTTCGTCAAATTTTCTACGCCTCGTTGTTAATTATTGACAGTTTTTCAAGCGAAAAACGAAGCGTTATCGGTTACGGTATGATATAGAGTTCCAAGGTTAGTGAATTTATTTGTTAACTACGCTTTCAAATATCTAAGCTACTCACCCGATTTATCATGCACTTATCAGGGGCGCAGAAACGACAAAGGATAGGTTTTGAACGGTAATATGTTCCCGAGATATAAACTAACTTTAACGTTTTCAAATACTGACTGTTTATTAATTAACATCATCATCATCATCAGTCTATAACAGTCCACTGATGAACATATGCCTCCCCTAATGAGCGCCATTGCGCCCTGTCCTCAGCTCGACGCATCCAGCTTCTACCAGCAGCCTTTCGCAGATCGTCACTCCACCTGGCCGGAGGACGTCCTACACTTTGTTTTCCAATGATGATCAAAAATATTATTAGAAATAAGTTTAAGGCTATACCGAGCATGTATGAATAATGTGATGGGAGTGAATGAAGCAAAAGAGGTAAGTCAGCCTATACGTCTACCCCTTTAGGAAAAAGGCGTGACCGAATGTATGTAAGTTTAATAATACAAGGCGAACGAAAGCAGGGACGAACAAATTGGGCACGAAGTAATTTTAAGGATTAACTTGTAATTAATTTA
Source organism: Horisme vitalbata (assembly GCA_951804965.1). Classification (NCBI taxonomy): domain Eukaryota; kingdom Metazoa; phylum Arthropoda; class Insecta; order Lepidoptera; family Geometridae; genus Horisme; species Horisme vitalbata. The sequence goes on from OX638096.1 coordinate 1,882,962, forward strand.
TCTAGACCAAAGTAAGACTTCTTCGTACAAACCTTGTTACTCCACAAAGATACGATAAAGTAGCAGTCCAATGTGCCTAAAACCTGGTCCCTGGGCATCACTTATTTTAGGTCACAACGGAACTGTTACGGAACGGATTTTTATAAAAAATAAGCCTAGTGCTAAATCTGAAATAGTTTGTAATGTATGTTCAAAATTACAAGATATCGTAAGCGTTTTATAGAATATAGAAGCGCTCGTGGCGTGGCCTACTTCGGTGTTCTGAGCAGATCACCTTGGTTAAGCAACGCCCGGTCTTTACGTAGATAGGTGACCGTATAGTGGCATTTAGATATGAGCGCTTCCGTGCTTCAGAAGGCACGTTAAGAGGTTGATCCTGGCTTTTTCAGTCGTAACGCAATGTCGGAGGACTTCGGGTGGCCTAAAAACTCCGACACTAGAGTTTGCCGCTAACTCATATTTAGAACGAATATCATCATCATCATCAGCCTATAGCAGTCCACTGCTGGACGTAGGCCTCCCCTAATGAGCGCCATTGCGCCTTGTTCTGAGCTCGACGAAGAACGAACGATTACAAGATATTATTAATTGACCTTAACGTCATCGCTCCACTACACGTATCACCTCCTGACATAATTACTCGACAATCTCTACCTTGCGAGCTCCTGGAGATACCAAACTCTCCGGTCTGGCATAGGACTCCTCTACCGTAGCCAAGTAATTGGACGTAACGCCTCTGAGAACCCGTATAGGGATGGTATTCAGAGCAACACCCAAAGACTTGAGCGTAGTTAATCTTGAAGTTGAAGCCAGAGCAAAGAACTAACAACATTTAGAATCCGAGCGTTTCTGTGCTTCGGTCTGGGAAGATATCCCCGTACCGTAGGTACCTAGATAGTCCGCTTGAGACGCAGAACTATGCGGGTTCGATTCTTGTAGCGGGACAATTATTTGTATGATCTTTAAATATTTGGCCTTACTTAAACCAAAGAAATGTAGGTAATTAAGTTGCAAAATAGTTGTATATATTGTTATGTGTATGTGTATATACATACACATACCAATATATGTTTAAGAATTGTATCAGTAAAGTGGTTCCTTTATCAGAGTCTTTGTTTACGCGGGGGCTATATTGAACTTGCTGTTTTTGTGGGACATTAATGCCTAGTTAGACAGGGTATATACAATATTATATCTATATTATTTAGTAAGAAGTTAAATGTTCTAGTTGAGTGTTATTCATAACTAGGTTAGTAAAAGTGCGGAACAATAAGCGAATGTGAGTACCAATACAAACCAACTCAGGTTTTTTGGTACAACAAGTGTTAAATGTAAAAAAACTTTTTATGGAATAATCGTATCTATCTATCTATCTATCTATCTATCTATCTATCTATCTAACGTTCGATTCTTACCCGCACTTCCTAAACCAAGATGGTAGAGTCGAAGTGTTGATGACCTTGATTGATTTATATTATTACCTAACATGTTTTCGTTTGTTGCAGGTACCTGATATGCGTCGAAAAAGTCGTAGCTGTACAAAATGGCTTTTATCTGAGACTTGTTTCCAGTTTGCTACGTAGTAATTAAACGCAACTCGTAGGCAATTTAGGTAGAAAGGTTAAATATGCTAAAAATAAACTAATTAACCTATGTTTATAAAAGTTTATTCGTTTCTTAATAGCTTCTACTTTTTAAAAGAGATTTAAAAAAAAATATTAACGCACCTACCTGGTTCAATTTACTTGGGTTATAAGACCATTAATTTTTACAATTCAGAAAACAAAAAAATTAAGTACAATTATTATGGTGCTATAAAAAAATTATGGGTCTTCCAATATATTCCAAAATCTAAATGTAATAATTATTAATTTAATGAGGATTTTTCCGCTTCAAAAAATGAATAAACAAAAAGGTAATAATAATATCCCTAAGCTTAATTTGTTACACATGGTATTGTAACTACGCTGTAAATATAAAAAATATAACATACATACATACAGTCACGCCTTTTTCCAGAGGGGTAGGTAGAGACAACGGATCTCCACTCACACTCCATTATGATCTTGGCATATCTCTTTTGCTTCTTTCACTCTCAACACATTTTTCATACATGCTAGTCTAGCTAGTGCTAGTCGGTTTAGGGTACTCCTGACCTGGCCTTTTTCCAGCACGTCTGCGATTTGATCGGAAAACGTACGTCGAGGTCTTCCTCTTCCAATTATTCCATTCACACTCGCCTCATATACTTTTTTCTCCAATCAAAAATATATTAATTAATGTATAAATTATTGTCTCCTATTCAACCCCGCTACGTTATATCTAAAAGGACCTACGTAGTTGAATTTAGCCGAGTAATGAGGATTTACCTTCGCCAGAAGAAACGAAAGGTCTACTTAATGATGATATATCCCTCAGGTTATTTTTTCTCTGTTTGCATAGTGCCAGCATTTAGCCGACATTGTGACACCTGTTTTATTTGGTGAGGGAAATGAAAAAATACGGTTCTTTTATTTTTAGAGACAATGTTTATGAATACTGCAATATAAGGTAAAAAATATTATTTTGATTTATTACGGTAATTACCACACTGTTAAAAATATCTTATTATTTATGCAGCGATTGTTAAATATATACAATTTGTCTCTTACTTGAGTATACACAGAGTAATTTTGACATTTTGTATTCATGTAAAATTTTAATCTTATTGATGCCCTATATTCGGTTATACATGTTATCAATAGTACATTCAATTTAAGCGTATATGTCCAGTACCTACTAAACATAATACTTGACACCCTTACCTAAGTAGCTTCTTACTTATGGAAGATAGATAGATAGATAGATATAACGTTTATTTGCAACTACAATCACATACATATACAACATTTTTTTAAGATTTAACAAGTAGGTAATCTGACATTAGGTATACATACAATATGAAGAGTGAAGACATTATATCTAGAAGAAAATATAAAAATTTAATTGGAATTACAATATGTACAACAAAACATTGTGAGAAAGTCCATCACAGTGTATTTGAGTGTTGCAGTATGACAAAAAAGGCCATAGCTCAGCGCATAATTTTGCTCAAGGAGCAAACACTGATTTTCAGCTACTACCCTTTGAGGACACAAGCGGAACGAGTCAGCAACTAAACAACAAACAAGTGTGTACATAAGTGTGTGTTAGGGTAATGTGTAAACCCAGTATGTAGGTGATTACGCTTCCCTGAATTCGCATATAAATAATATTCTTAGGTAGGTTCATGTCTAATTGCCTATTATTTTGGAATTATAAGATAGTTTTTCAATTCAGAGACTAAGTTGCACGTACGGAAACAATAAACATAATAATTGAGTATTGAGTATTAGTAATTTACATATATAGATAAATCTACTTTCATTATTTATCTGGAACTGGTTTGCGCCACTCAATCTTATAATAAAAATGCGAAAGTTTGTGTGAGTGTGTGTGTGAGTATGTTTGTTATCAATTCTGTAATAGCTTATCGACTTTAGATGAAATATTATAGGTAATTTGTGGCCTGCATTAACACAAATGCTTCTTTTTATCCCGGTATCATGTGATCAAAGCCAAGGGCGAAATCTACTTATCTATGTATTTATTTAGTATGTAAATAAACCGTATCTCATTCGTAATTTAAAAAATACATCGCATTTTTAAAAATAAACTGAGCTAATTTTAGCCCAACTTTATCACCAAAAACACGTAAACCTAGAGTTATTTAAAGCCACCGACTTGGAAATGAAACACATACCTCCATCAGTACTCGAGGCACGCGCCATCTACCGAAACAAATGGCGAGGAATAAAGACAACACAGTGGGAGAGTATGAATGGAAGAAATAATCGAAATTAGGGGTGAGGGCTAAGTACTGAGACAGACTTGTAGAAGAACGTGACGCCTTTTATAAATAATTAAAAAATCTGGAACACAAAATAATAATATTAAAATTGGATAGAAAATGTTTTGAGTGGAGACTAGATCTCGGTGAACGTGTAGTACGCTCTCCGGCCAGGTAAAGTGCCGATCTGCGAAAGGTTTCTGAGGGCTTACCACAGGTTTTGATAGTTTTCGAAAACTTTATAAGTTTCGGTATCTTTCCATACATTTTCGTAGTTCATGCACGTTTCCCTAGAGGCGGTGTACGAAAATGTATGGAAAGATAACTAAACTTATAAAGTTTTCGAAAACTATCAAAACCTGTGGTAAATCCTCTGGTAGAAGTTGGATGCGTCGAGCCCAGAACAGGGTGCAATATCGCTCATTAGGCTAGGACTATGTCCAGCAGTGGACTGCTATACGCTGACGATGATGATAAGTTTTCGAAAACTATCAAAACCTGTGGTAAACCCTCTGGTAGAAGTTGGATGCGTCGAGTCCAGGACAGGGCGCAATATCGCTCATTAGGCTAGGACTATGTCCAGCAGTGGACTGCTATACGCTGACGATGATGATAAGTTTTCGAAAACTATCAAAACCTGTGGTAAACCCTCTGGTAGAAGTTGGATGCGTCGAGTCCAGGACAGGGCGCAATATCGCTCATTAGGGTAGGACTATGTCCAGCAGTGGACTGCTATACGCTGACGATGATGATAAGTTTTCGAAAACTATCAAAACCTGTGGTAAACCCTCTGGTAGAAGTTGGATGCGTCGAGTCCAGGACAGGGCGCAATATCGCTCATTAGGCTAGGACTATGTCCAGCAGTGGACTGCTATAGGCTGACGATGATGATAATGAATGGATTTCTACTACTAAAAGATTTTAGGAATAAAAAGAAGCTACCTTAAAATACTCCTTTATATCTGGCCATGAAGTGAATGACATACTTGCTCCAAGAGAATCTGACCATGGCAAATTCTATGGATAGCCCGCTTTTTAGTGATAAGCCATATTGGAGGATAGTGATAAGCCATAAAGGAATTGATAATGGCCACAGACTTGACTGATTCTTCTTCTTCTTCTTCATATGAGCTACTGACCAAGTCTCTCTCTACCAACTTGACTCATACGAAGAAGGAACAAAAAATGATCAAAATCGTCGAAATTTAAGCTCAAAAGAAAAAAGTTGAACAGTAAGACCACACTGATCTTAACCAAAATAAAGGTCCAGAAAAAACGCTGTTAGGAACAAAAAATAGGATCAAAATCTTTCAAATATTCAGCTGAAAAGAACAGATTTGAATTGAAAGACCACACTGATCCAGATAGATAGATTTTAGCTAATAGAAAAGCACATGGAAATCGATGTTACATAATACTAAAGCCTTCAAATTTTCAGCAGTAAATCCTTAATTAATTTTCAAAAAAGTTTAAGCACCCCAGTGCAGCCACAAAAACTGTAAAATGAAATGAAATTGCCCACCCGTCGAAAGGAGTAAGTACTTAAATCCGATTTGGGAGTCGAATTAATATGCAAAGCCGAGCGAAACCTATGTCTGACTCGCCTCCGGTGTGTCGTAGTGCAAATTAATTTCGAATGTATTGATGTACTGACTATATCTGTACAGCTTAAAAGCTTTGAACAGCTTAAATTTTAAGCTATTCAGATAAGTTTTCTAATCTGGCTTAACTGAATTCTAAAGCCTGATATAGGGTCCACTGCTGTACATAGCCCATCCCAAAGAAAGGGGGATATGCCCATTGCCCCCACGCTGGGCATGCGGGTTGGGCACAACTTCTCGCACCACCGATGTTTCTGCCCGTCGGTGACCAGGGGATTTAGCTGTGCCAGTGTTGGCTGCGCTAGGCCGCAATCAGCTGGCTGCCAGAGCACTGTTTGTTAGCAGGGTGAGGTTGACCCACCGTACCACCACGTACAAGGTGAGGTTGACTTGGGTTCCAAAGATGCGGGTTGGAACCCCTTACACCCTAAGTTAACTACAAGGTAAAAGGTAAAGGCTAAACTGAGTTAACTGAGCCGCATATCGATCTTTGAACACAGTTCTTGAATTAACGTGTTAACCAGACTCGTTGATCGTGTAAGCCATGACGGAGACCTTAGGGTGGCCTAAAAACTTCGACACCAGTTTCAAAGCTGTTTACGTCTCTGCCATCAATTAGTGGTGGTGGTTACTGTATTTTGACACTTGATAAGGAGGTTTGCATCTCTTGATCTCAATGATTGTCAAGAGTCGTGTTGACACTTCATTCACTTCTATATTCAATGGTTTCTGGGATAGATTTCCACAATTTCGTCAATAACTTACTATGTGTAAAGAAATCTGACGGATATGACAGTCTGTGCTCAAATTGACGCCGTCATATTGGTGCTGCTCGATTGACTAATGCTGGCAAAATTGTGGACAACTATCCCAGAAGCCAAAATAGAATTTAAATCTGACAAAGTATTTTGATTTTACAGCTTCAGTGCAGTGGGCAAAGGTCTGCAGACGTAGAAGCTAGAGACGCAGAAGATTGTAGGTTCGATTCCTGGCGCGGAACAAATGTTCGCATTATTTGCAGATATTGGTCTCAGGTCTGGGTGTTTCCTATGCTTATTATTTGTATGTTATTACACAAAAAATATACATACGTAATAATATCAGTCATGTGGTTTCCATAATGCAAGCTCTGCTTAGTTTGGGGCTATATGAAGCTGTGTGATAGTGTCCAGTATTATTTATTTATTATTTTGTTTAGACTCTTTCTACCTAGCAGACCATGTCAACTTTCCTCCCAAACTATAAATCGAATTTCTACTTAATTGAAGCGGCTATATCCGCCAGTCAGTTGGAACCTAACAGCAGTTTTTTGCATTGTTAGTTACTCAAAGGGCATTGTAATCCATGTAATTCTAAACCTTCCCAATTTTCAACGGCCAAAAAAAGATCCAATCGCCGCTTCCAAAACAAAACAGAACGAGAATCGCAGCTTTTCCGGGTGGGTTATTACGTACGCAATACGTCACTACAAGTTCCATCCAAAATATGTGTGTAATCGCGCCTCAAGGTCAAATTTTTGTAATTTTTTAAAGGAAAATCTGTCAAAAGTTCTGTATTCTACTGACTAATGTCGATTCCTATAATGTGGGTTACTGATAACGCTTCGTTTTCCCTTGAAAAACTCAAAATTTTTGACGCTTCGTTATTATTTTTTTACAAGGGAAAACGAAATGTCATCGTCTTCCATGGGAAGAAGTTGCCTACATTAATAGTATTATGGCGCTCATTTGGGAATACGTATATCCACCAGCTATAAGCTGATGATAATAATGATGATAATGAATATTACTAGTATTAATGCTGGTAGAAGTTGGATGCGTCGAGCTCAGGACAGGGCGCAATGGCGCTCATTAGGGGAGGCCTATGTCCAGCAGTGGACTGCTATAGGCTGATGATGATGATGATGATGATGATAGTATTAATGAAAAAAATATTTGCTTTTATGAGTGTCCCGCTAGTACAACCATCTACGAGTCCTTTGTGTACTACGGAATACTATATACGGAAGTTTTTCAGCCGAGCGCTTGGTGTTTGCAGTCGCATTGCAATTGCAAAACTTTCGGTAATAACCCAGCGGATCCACTCCACGTTCAAACACATCCAGAATTAGACCCTAGGGATGCAATTCTGCAATATCTAGATATTTTCCTATACAGTGCGAGTGATGTATTTACCTACGATACATATCCCAAGTGGGTGTACGAATTTGCAAATTTCTCCCTCGATTCCCGGAGCTTATTTTCTTTTTAGGCAAATGGCGCATATTTTTTGACTTTCCTTTTTATGAAATGTGCTCGCCTTTGAGTTACCTACATTCCAATAGGGCCCTGACAAGAATTTTTGTGGAGGTCGAGGTTTTGTCTCAGGATTTTGAAAAGAATTCTCCAATATAGAATATCTCTATCTGCTGAGATAGGCACCTTTTTACAAAACGTACTTACAATATGTGTGAGAAGAATACTTATAAAGTGAATGTGTGTTACTAGCTCAATTTCAGTTAGATGTTCTGCTCATCGAGCGGAAATTTTATGCATATTTTACTCATTAAACTAAGGTGAACTAACTCATTTATATTGAAAAACAGGAATTCAGTGCCGTCACCGACGTAACGGTACGTGAAAATTCCCCTTTTTTTAATATGAGTTATGTACATAGTTCTAAAACACGAATGAGTTATACTTAGACTACTATTTAGGTTGAGTACGTGAGCATAGCTGCGGGCAGAAACTAGTTAAAAACTAACCGTCCTATTCATGTTATCTATAAACCTCGAATAGCTGAAACGGCGTTAAAATGTCACAACTTTTTTTACATTTTAAATGACAGAGACAAGCTTATTTTATCGAACCGTTACAAAATTACATTGATTATAAATATACGGGTTAAGTTGAAGAACCTTTCCAGATGGGCGTTTAGCTCGCGCGAGTGCCTGATTGGGTACGCATGTCAATCGCGCGAGCAAATAGCCCATCTGGAAAGGCTCTATCTTAACAAACCAAATCGTCACTAAATGATGCAGGTATTAATAAAAGAGTTTACATATAAGTAGATACATGGTTTCGCTTTCTGTTTATAATTAGAATATTTGATCTTAAATGTTTATTCACATAACCTTAAATTACCTCTCAAACGAACTACCTTTTATACCATAAATTCAAAGCAGTAAGGCTTAAATTCCAACCAAATCACCGAACACATTTAGGCCACAATTCCTTAATTCGTGACCTTTGTTCTCAAACAAAGCTTCATGACAATAATTAAACCATCACATTGCGTGGTAATGAGTTCCCCTTAAACTGATATTTCATGGTTCTGTTTATTTGCAAAAATGGTGGTGTAAGGGGTCTGAATAATGAGGCTACATGGCGACAAAATAATAACTACCATCTTTAAACAAAGTCATGGTCAATGACCAGGTTGATCTGAGACCTGGTCGTAAATGGACACCTTCTTGAAGTTGTTTCGGAGTATACATACCTCAGGCAGATTCTGCAGTTAGGTAAAAACAACTTCGAGAAGGAGGCCAAGAGGAGGATTCAGCTGGGTTGGGCAGCATTTGGAAAGCTACGTCGAGTTTTCTCGTCCTTTACCACAGTTTCTGAAAATGAAAGTTTTCAACCAGTGTTTCCTACCTGTCATGGCCTACGGTGGTGAAACGTGGATACTCACAGTAAGGCTAGTCCATCAATATACGAAGCAAAACAAGCAATAGGATCCGTAACGAGACTATCCGACATAGAACTAAAGTAGTCGACATAACTCAGACGATTAGCATGCTGAAGTGGCATTAGGCTGGCCATATCTGCCGAAGAGTCGATAACCGTTGGGGTAAACGAGTTCTTTAGTGAAGACCGGGACTCGGCAAACGTAGTGTTGAAAGGCTGCAGGTAGAAGCTAAATGCGTCGAGCTGAGGACAGGGCGCAATGGCGCTCATGAAAATAACCAGCCTTTAACAGTATATTGTTGGATATAGGCCTCCCCTAACAATAATAGGGATAAGCATATCCATATATATATATATATATATATATATATCTTCACGCTAAATAAACAGGGTAACAGGGTAAAGCAGGGCTCAGCGTCTTGAAGCCGACGCCACTGCTCGTCGATGACCAGAGTATTCAGCTGTGCCGGCGTTAGGCTGCGCTGTGCTGCAATCATCCAGCCAGCACCAAGCCCCGTTCATTATTTGCAGGGTGCACTACGGGCCGGTGAAGTTAGCTAGGGTACGAAAGATGGACCTTAAATCCCCTTTCACATCAATAGAGACCCAAACCTCAAGCCAAAAACCTGTTATTTGATTTTTATTTCATCTATTTGGTTGTTAATGAACTTGCCTTGTGCCCAAATCAATTTTATTATACCGAAAAGATATTGTACAATCAAAAATAATGAAACGTCTTTCACCCAAATCCGTAATTTCGATCATTGAATACTTACTAACTAGCTATTATTACTAACTAGCTGACCCACCCGCAACTTTGTTGCGCAAGTATTCTCTTTTTACGTTGCGTGTAACCCTAATTATGCATGGAATAAAAAGTACCTACCTAAATTACCAGGTTAGGTTTGGGTCAGTACCCGGGAGCGTTCACGTTCCCGTACCCGTTCCCACTCCCACTTCCGCTACCTTTTCCGAGCTCGTTCTTGCTCCCTTTTCCGTTGGCTATCCTTTGCTAAGTCAACAGCCAGTTGAAAAGTAAAGTTAAGCCAACGGAATATATACGTTTACGTATATACATTATTACATTATTGTTATATTATAAGTTATTATATAGGGGGGATATAGATAATAATGTATACGGGACGTGACTTGAGAAATAATTGGTTCCCCTCCATGCAAACTTTCATCTCCTATCTGACCTTCCCGCATAGCATAGAGGTACTATTCAGTACCTGACACTTTAATTGCTGAAAGCACACTTGCTCTAGAGTGCGAGTTGCTACTCAACCCGCTGCTGCGATGTCCGAAGTCAGCTAGCGTCTAATGTATGAGTGCTGAAAACACACTTGTTCTAGGGAGCGAACTGCTTTTTATGTGTTCTAAGTGAACTGTGCATTTAGTAAGTAGGCATGTGTGCCAAACACAATTTTTGTACTTCGCTCTTACTACCACCGATTACTTATCTATTGACCTATTTTACACATACTCTGTCTCCTGTACTGCATTCTCAACAATCCACTCTCTCCCAATTACCTTAAAGAACGTTTCTCCCCTCTATCTGCCCAAGATCGTCCTTCCCGTTCGCTGCATTACCTAAGACTTAAGACCCCCGAACACAACACCTCCTTCTACACTGACTCATTTACAGTTTCTGCTATACGTCTGTGGAACTCTCTACCAGCAGATATTCGTATCTCTCTCTCCTTAGGAATCTTCAAATCCAAACTTTATAATCATTTTATCTCTCTACAAAATAGTCAATGAAAAAATTGAGCTTCTAGGTATTATGTACTTTAAGTAATTTATGTATGTTTATGATATTTTAGTTTTTGTATGTAAGTTTATTTTTATCTTTAGTACCTATGGTTTAGGTTTCTTTTTTTTTAGGTTTTTCTCTATCCCATTTATTATTATTAGTTATGTTATAATTTTCTACAATTTCATTAATAAAATTTGCAGCACTACCAATCTATCTCCACACTACACAAAGGTTATCTGGAAGAAAATGCTATTTAGCATTAAGTTCGCCTGTGTACTTGGATTTTGTCTTGTGCAATAAAGAATTTTCTATCTATCTATCTATTTATTCTAGAAATAAAATAAAAAATAATTTGGAATGAACAAACAAAGCCCATTCATATGACATATCATTCAATATAAAGGTAATTTACATATGGTTATTTTTTTTTTGCCCCTTTGGGGACTTCATAATTTGATGACCCCCCCTTCTGATATAACACATATACTTCCCAGCAAAAATTTCAAATACAACCTATCGACCTAGCAAATTGTATGTTTGGTTTTTGGACCTTTGTGACTGTTGTTTGTATAATATCTCGATGATCTGACATCCCAATTTTAAAGAGATCGGATTGAGTTTTCAATCGAGTCAAAATAAAAGTCATGTCAAAATTTTATTTAAATGAAATACATTAAGAAGTATAGTATTGATATCAACTTCGATACAAGTCACCCCTAAAATAACTTTCTACTCCTTTTAACTCTGTTAGGCGATGAGTTTCAATAAAATACGAACCACACTTTCCATCCATTCTGATAAATAATATTCATGCAAAATTTGAAGTAGATTGGACCAAGGAATCGCGTTGTTCCATACAAACTTTGCCCCCGTTTTTCTCGCCCTTAGGGGTAGGATTTCGGAAAATCCTTTCTTATCGGATGCCTACGTCATACAAGGAACACACCCTCAAAGTTTCAGGTCTCTACAACCAGCGGTTTGCCTGTTCGTTGATCCGTCAGTCTTTCAGGACAAAGGATTTTATAAGTATTGATGAATATCACAAAATTCAGCCTTTAACGCTACAGCAGAAGGCTAATCGAGAATCAGAATTGGCGAGTCAATCCAAACTTTATTATTGAGTTAAGAATGCAAAGAAACAGTGTATCAGCAAAAGTTAGCCTAACGGTTTTTGTTGGTATTTTTCTGTTACTAAAGTGGTAACATGTTTAGAAGACTTCTTCTAAAAGTTAGTCAGCTTCAGCTTCTAGAAATCAAAGGTTAAAGTTTCCAGATTTAGGAAGAAGTTAAGAAAAGCAGAAAAGGAAGGAAAATATATTTTTATCGTCAAGAGGCCGTCATTCAGACGGCCTCTTGACGAGTAATTCATGCCACGGGGCAAATGTTTGCAATAATTTTAGATATTTGTCTTTGGTCCTAAGTCTTTACTAAATATTGAATGAAAAAATAATATAAGTAGTTTATCGGTCATATGGTTTCTTTATTACTCTGACACCCTCTGTGGCGCAGTGGGCGAAGGTCCGCCTGAGACGCAGAAGGTTGCGGGTTCGATTCCCGGTGCGGGACAAATGTTTGCATGTTCTGTCTGTCGATGTCGAGTCTGGGTGTTTTTTATGTATGATATGTATGTATTTACAAAAAATATATATGTGTAGTATATCAATCATGTGGTTTCCATAATACAAGCTCTGCTTAGTTTGGGGCTACATGATGCTGTGTGATTACGTCCCGCATTATTTTTATTATTTATTACTGAGCCATAAATACAAAAATAAATAAATAAAACAAAAATTCCAAAATATTTAAATCCCGAAATGGGACCAGACTGAAGACGAATAAAAAAGAAAATAGTGAACTGTTATAACATTCCCACATGATTTTTCACTTTTCGCCTCAAAAGGGCTGCTTATCTGCGACATAGATATAAATCACGGCTGAAATCCTCTCAACACTTGAAGCTGCTGAAGTCTCCTTCATCTGCGAAACTGTCTCATGGGAAATTACTGTTCGAGTCACACGCGATACAAGTTAGTACCTATTTTGGACTTCGTCACCGGGAATAAGGGATTAAGCTTTTTAAGTTAAGTGTTATTCAGTATTGTGGAAAATAAATGTGCATTTCATATTAAAATACTAACCTCCTTATTTATAATCAAATTTCATTTTACAACACTCGATAAATCAAGCCTGTCTTTATCTTTGAAATGTAAATAAAAAATGAGGTGACATGATATTTTAACGCAATTTTAACTATCTGAGGTTTATAGAAATTACAAGAATGGGACGGATATCTATGTGGCAAGTGGCTAGAGCAAAGGATGGCCTATACTCAGCAGGGATGAAGTCGGGCTGCGGATCCTAGAGAGGAGCCGAGATCTCGTCAGTGTGATGCAATTCTCTCCATTTTGCTGCTTTCCATTCCATTGGATTTCACTTGTTCATACTAAATATTTGGTCTTTTATCCTCCCATTAAAGATATCTTCAGAAATTGCTCAATGCGCAAATCTATTGAGGTCCCCTATACCAGAGGCAGTCCATACATTACATTAGTTAAATGTTAACTTTTTGTAATTAGTTAGCATTCCACGTGACAGGTTACAATCCTATTGCCGGTTTTTACTGTAAACTACTCTCGCACATGATCTTCGAATTTTTGATTGTAAGGCATACTGGATACCATAACATTTTCATTTGTAGAAATATTAAAGGTCAATAAGGTTGAGTCCGTGTCCATTGTCCATGTCCAGCAGTGGACTATTAATAGGACTATTAATACTTACAATGATGAAAATTCAGTGTGTTCTTCATTAAATCTATGTAATTCATAAAAAGATAAGTTCACACTCGACATTACGATTATTCCAGGGACATTAATTAATACCGTACCTACATTAATAGAAATGAGAATACTGAAGATTGATCTTATGAGGACAAAAAACATTTATGTAAGTAACTTCATTCTCTCAGAGCTCGTAGTCGATTCGGTTGAAGGAGTTCTAAGCCACTTAAATGCTTCGGAAAGCACGTAAAGATATTGGTCTCGGCTTTTTCAGTCATCGAACCATATCGAAGGCCTTCGGGCGGCTTAAAAACTCCATCACCAGAGCTGCTCTTACGAAAAAGAAAAAGAAAGCCGTAAAGGCCTGTAAAAAAACATGGTCTAAAAATCGAAAAAACAAAAAACATACCAACAAACCAACCAATATACATATTTTACTAAGACGCAACTCTAAGCTTAGCTTAGCTCTAGCTTACTATGTCGGGTTCTCCCGTTGTTCTTTAAATTCGGTATTTTTGGGTTTTTATTCCATAAGTCACTCATTTAAGTTATTTACATATATAAAGAATACAAAATTATTTAACATATACATAAACATAAATGCCACCTGTATGTTCAACTCAAATAAACACATTTCACATATTACACTCACACAAGAAAAATCTGTAACTGTCTGTATAATACGCACATTCTTTAAACATTCAAATGGTTCACTCAATAATAGGGTCTTTGGAAGGCTGAAATCTGGGTTAACGCAGTATGATCTGCGGTGTATAGAATTCCATGTCCCATGATGTCAGATCTGGAAGAAATATTAACAGACATTGATAAGGTTAATGTCTCGAAATCCTTTTTGTTGAGTGAACCAGAAAAATGTAAAGAACATATGAGTAGAAACCCAAACAATCTATCAGTAATCACAATGAATATTCGAAGTATAAATAAGAATTATAATGATTTTTCGGTTTTATTAGAACGTATAAATTTGGACTTAGATTTAATAATTCTGACAGAATGTTGGCTAAATAAGAACTATAATCTAGCAGAACTTGTTAACTATAATACTTTTTATTCGAAAAATTACTTAAACCAAAACGACGGGCTAGTCCTTTATATTAAAAATAATCTAAGGAATGTAAAAGTGTATGAACCCCAATTTAATGATGCAAACTGTATGATAACGGAGATAGGTCATGAACTATGTATCATTGCCATATACAGATCACCTTCTTTCAATAATATATCTAACTTTATTAGCTCTCTTGATAGTATTCTATTGTCTTTGAAATCTTTCCCAAATGTCATATTGACCGGTGATATGAACATTGATATCTCGGAAACCACTTGTGACAAACGTTCAGATGATTATCTTACTTTACTAGCCAGTCATGGGTTACTTCCGGGACATGTATTTGCCACAAGAGAAGAATCCTGTCTTGATCACATCATGGTTAAAACTAAAAAATCTGCCACGACTCTAGTACTCCCAGCTACCGTTACTGATCACTCCCCGGTATTAGTGCAATTAATGACACATAAAAAAATGACTACCGTAATAAACAGAACCCAGACTACAGTCGATTACAATGCAGTTTGCGACGAGCTATCAAAATTTTACTGGGATGATTTATTAGATTACTCTGATTTAGATAGAGCTACATCTCACTTCATAGATATAATATCAAAAACCATCAGCAAACACACTACCATTAAGCCTATTCCTAGAAAAAAAGCAAACATTAAGCCTTGGGTGACTCCAGGGCTTATCAAATGCATGAGGAGGAGAGATAAACTTCACTTAAAATATAAAAAGAATCCAACTTACCTCAACTACAGAAACACGTGCACTAAAATACTGAAAAAACTAAAAAGAGAGTATGAGAGAAAAGAACTGCAAAAATGTGATAGAAACAGTAAAAAGACATGGAAGATTATTAAAAGTATCTGTAATTTCCCAAATAATTTAAATCCCGTAGACAAACTCCTTGCACAGCAGAACACACCTTCTGATTCACTTAATGGAATAAATAAGTACTTTAGAGATGTTGGTTCAACCCTTGCTCAAAACATCTTACAGGGACTAAATGAATCTGAATTCGATCTTGCCTTAAAATGCCGCATAAGCAGCACGTCGGCTTCTTTCGGTGTCTTACCTATAGACCATGCCGAAGTTTACAGTGTAGTACAAACTCTTAAAAATGACTGTGCTCCGGGTTGTGATAAAATTACTACCAAAATACTTAAACTAGCGCTACCACACTTACTAGACCCACTGACGAAAATTTGTCAAGCCAGTTTTGACACTGGCATCGTTCCCAATGTTTAAAAAAAATCAATAATCTGTCCAATATATAAGGGTGGTGAAGCAGACAACGTTTCTAATTATAGACCAATCTCTTTGCTACCAATTATCTCAAAAATATTGGAAAGATTAATGAATAAGCGCCTCAAAAACTATCGGAAAAAAAGAACCTTTTATCGAATAACCAATATGGTTTTAGATCTGGTAGATCAACTGAAGATGCGGTGTTGAAAGTTACAGAACACCTAACAGAGACGCTTGATGCTGGGAGCAAAGCAATTGGGGTATTTTTGGATTTATCAAAAGCATTTGATACCGTCTCTATTCCCATCCTCTTAGCAAAACTTGAGTCCTTCGGAATAAGAGGCATATCATTAAAATGGTTCAATAGTTATTTGACAAACAGGACACAAAAAACTCGAATAGGAGATTGTCTCAGTGACGAAGCCCAGGTCCACTATGGGGTACCACAAGCCAGCATTCTTGGACCAACATTATTTTTAGTATATATAAATGACCTGTGTAATATGTCTCTTAATAACGCCAAAGTTATTACTTATGCCGATGATACGGTAATATTGTTTAATGGGAGAACCTGGAATAGTGTTGAGAAGATAGCAAACTCAGGACTTGGTATGGTATCGCGTTGGTTAGAAAATAATCTTCTCACAATCAATGTAATAAAAAGTAAATTTATAACCTTCACTATAAACAATAGTACTACAGCCAAAACAACATCTTCATCTAAAAATCCACCCCTCTAACTGTTCAAAAACCGATTTATGTCATTGCCCTGATCTGAGTCCTGCAGATAACGTAAAATACCTCGGTATCTATATCGACAAAAACATTACATGGACTACTCAAATAAAGCAACTAACAGGAAGAACAAGGAAGCTTATATTTATCTTTAAACAACTAAGGCACGTTCTAAGTTTCAAAACCATCATCAGAGTATACTATTGTCTTGCTCAATCAATACTAAACTATTGTAACATTGCATGGGGTGCAGCGGCTTAAACTCACCTGCTTAGTGTAGAGCGAGCTCAAAGAGCACTTCTCAAAGTCCTGTCTTTCAAACCTAGGCGGCATTCCACAGATGCCCTTTACAATGAATGCAATGTTCTAACGGTCCGACAGCTATTCATAAAGGCTGTAGTCACAAGACAGCATTCTCTTGTAGATGTTAATACTTTAGAAAGTACAAAAAATAAACGAAGAAAAGACAAAGTATTTAAGATATTAAAATCACGTACGAAATTCGGAAATAAATCTCTCACAATTATGGGCCCTCGTTTATACAATCGCATAAGCGAAGATATAAAAATTGTAACCGTAAATTTTTACAAGCTTAAAAATATTTTAACTGATTATCTTAAGAACCTAAATTATAGAGAAACTGAAAACCTTATTAATACTATCGGGTAATCCGCATTGATGAATAACAACACACTTCACATCAACCTCACCTTCACACCTAAATTACACAACAGTCATACACACCACACCCAACTAACAACTAACAACAAAAACAGGACAGTACAGGGAACAGAATAACTCACACAAATACACGCACGCACACTCTCACACACACACACACACACACACACACACACACACACACACACACACACACACACGCACACACCGCGCGCGCGTACTCAGCACGTACACTCCCATTAACTGACCTAGCTGGCATTTATATTTATATCTATATTATGTTATATTATTTGTACCTATTATTATTGTTATTTTAGAATTTGTTTTTGCACAGTGAATAACGTACGTCCATCTATCCATGATTAAATACTCTATAGTTTATGAGGGAAGGCCCATGGCGAATCACTGTGACCTCGCTTTACAGGCTTTCAGTCCTAGTGCGGGGAAAAGGGACTAACTTTGGTACCTACTTTTTTTTTAAGCATAGGAACACTTATTATTATGTAACTCTGATTGTACCAGTCGAACTGTTTTTGAAGCAATAAACTATTTTTTATTTTTATTTATTTATTTTTTAAGCCTAGCATTTGTGCCCGCCCTGCTTTGAGTATCAAGCTGGCAGAAGCACGAAAGGAAATACCAAAGTTATTGTAAGAAAACAAAGTTATGCAAAATCCCTGAGCTCGGCATAAAGGAGTATTATCGAACACTTTGTAGGGATCCGTGAAATATCAGTAAGTCTGTAACTAAGTTGCATAGAAAAGTGGATTCATTTTTACAGATTGTTTGGCACCATTGCTCAAACCAGTCAGTGTGTCGCATAATCAATTATTTATTGATCAACCATTATGAAAAAAAAAAATTATCAACAGTCTAAAAAAATTTAGCTCTAGCCACTCTCTTAGCGTTTGCTAATAAATCATCTTATATCGTTTTGATTTTTAGTAATGCATGTTTTTTTAAATAATTTAAGTATACTTTAGAGGAGGCCTGTGTCCAGAGTCCAGTGAACTGCTATAGGTTGATGATGATGATTACGTAGGTATACATTAAGTTATTCTGGATTTATTATTTTATTTCCCATAATTTATTTTGGCTCATTATTTTTGGATCATATTATTGTAATCTAATTTGGATAACTGCTCGATATAAATAATTGTGTGGTTAATTCATAATCTTGTAGTTTGCTAGAATGTCATGTTTGTAATTTAAAATATTTATATATCTTCCACATCCACCACATCCACATCAGCCTATATCAGTCCACTGCTGGACATAGGCCTCCCCTAATAAAGGGGGATATACCCATAATCCCCACGCTGGGCATGCGGGTTGGGGATCGCAGGGCACAGCTTCTCGCACCACCGACGCTGCTGCCCGTCAGTGGCCAGGGGATTTAGCTGTGTGGGCCGGTGTATAGCAGGGTGCACCACGTGCAGGTGGGGTTGGCTTGGGTTCCGAAGATAGGGGTTGGAACCCTGTACAACCCTGTATTATATATCTTAGCTACTTTTATATGTTGGTTTATAAAATACCGCAGAAGCTAGTATTTTGAAATAATTATTTAAGTTTGCTATTTTTATTCGGTGATTTACCACAGACCACCGAACAGAACCCTCACACTCGAGTAAAACTCACCCTTGGTCGGTTTATTCCATATTCCGGCCCCGATATCTGTAGGTGCACTGCCATCAATCTTCAAAAGATAAGCGCAGTATTGGGATAGAATAAACATTTTCTAAAGAGCCTGTGTTGCACTGAATCAAGCCAACATTATTTTATCTCTCTGAAAAATAGCCAAGATAGGAAAAAATCTTTGGTTCTATTGTAAGATATTGGTTAGATTGAGTGGAAAAATATTTCGATGGTCTGGGAACAGCCAGATTGATAAGAGAATTTCTCTATTCGATTGCTGTATTTTACTATTTATTTTTAGCTTGACGCCTTTGACGATCAAGCTTATCGCTTTTATTAACAAAGCACGAAGAACAAAAAATCCATTGTTTATAGACCGGGATTCGGACCGATGACCTTCGAATTGGAAGACAGGAGACGTCCCACTAGGCCACCACGGCTTTTTGATTAATAAGTATCACTTATTAGTGAAACAAGTATAGAAACAAGAAATATACAGTCAATGTGATTTGTTTCAGAAAACCCAAGCAAAACTCTCGTATGTCTTCAACTCCTCAATTTACTCACGAAATGGATGACAAACGGTTTATGGAACTTTGGATCAAGTTTGGATGTACACAATATTTTTGGAGCTAGATATATGAGAACGAGGAGGTTTCCAATACGCCTGTGTTTTGTGTTATGTGAAACAGTATGTCACAAAAGAATTTAGTTTTTTTTGTGTCAAAATCAACATCATCATCAATAAACCTAGCAGTCCACTGCTGGACACAGCCAACATTTGTATTTACAGATTTTTTTTGTCAAGATAATAATAATCATCATTATCATCACCAACCTATAGCAGTCTACTGCTAGGCCTCCCCTAATGACCACCATTGCGCTCTGTTCCTCAGCTCGACGCATCCAGCTTCTACCAAAAGCCTTTCGCAGATCGCCTCTCCACCTGGCCGGAGGGCATCAAACTCATACATCTAAGCCTTTCCGCGACCGAAATCGCAGGCGTAACACTAGTCACTCATTAATGTAACAAGGGCAATGTAGATAATGATTATTTTAAGCCATATGTAGGCAAAGTTTTTAAGTGTAAAAATATTTTCTCCAAACACATTCACCAAACACCTAATCAGGCCTTGATTTCGGATCTGAAGGTTTTGGAAGCAAAATGTTTTTGGGTGCAACTGCAACTTGGCTTGCTAGTATTCAGAGCTCCTTATTACAGAATATTCACAATGTAAAACGTTATGAGAGCTAAATGTCCGCAACTTTAAATGTACCTATGCCAGACATTTTAAATCATAATTATTAATATCAACGGGATATAAGACTGGTTCAAGAGGCGATTGAGATTACCAAACACAAGAATTTCAATAGAGAAGATGGTTTTCAATTATCTGGAGTCTGGAATCCTGTTGTTAGAATGTGTAGGAACCGTAAAAGTGATGTTTCAGAAGTGTGTCCTGATACAGTAAGTGTTGTGTGCCTTGATCGTGTTAAAAGTGATATTGAGACCAGTAGTAGGGGTGTCGTTCGTAATAAAAGACTGAGAAAGAGGGTAGATCGTTTCGTCTGCCAGTAACTACCCACTCGCACAGACTTCAGTTCTCCCGTGATCATGGCGCATGCAACTGCGTCGAAATATCGGCAAATAACAGAACTCACAAATCATGGTAAATATCCCGTTGATATTAATAATTATGTTCTCAACCATGATAGTTTCAAAAGTTATATTTTAAATCATGTCTACCTAAATCCTCTTTACCCGATAATGAAGGTATGAAAAAGATTTCCTTGGTCGTTTTTTCGTAATGGTCAAATTGGTTCAAAGACAATATGACTAGAGGACTAACTATTGAAAAGGCCATTAAGCTTCCAAGACCATTTTAAATTGAGGACGTTTTGCTCTCAGAGCAGTTTAAACCGAGTTTTACAGCCGAGTTGCACCCAATAACATTTTGCTTCCAAAACCTTCTGGTGCGAAATGTAAGCCCTTCCACGAACGAAGTCGCAGACGTAACACTAGTCTCTCATTAATGTAACAAGGCCAATGTAGATAATGACGTCAGAGTAGATCTACTAAGAATCATTAGCTGAGCAAAAAGTGCAGTGTACACGTTTGTTGTTGGGTCGAGAGACTTGCGGGGACCATGGGTTTCGTAAAACTTGGACTTTTTCGAAAGTGTTACTATTTTTGCGAAAAAAATATCTATTACAATTGAAATATTACAGCTTTTGGTCAAAAATTATGAGTAAACCAGTCACACAATATTCAACATTTAAATAGTCACGTATAAAATTAATGACGTTAAAATTTCGTAATTTTATTGTTCATTTATTCACATAAAACATGGTAAAGTTTACGTTACTGAAAGTGAATATTAGGTAAAATGCTAACAATAGTTCAATGTACCACAACTTCTAGCATTTGACGCTCTAGATAAGGGCATAAAGGCATATCCCCCTATATTAGGGGAGGCCTATGTCCAGCAGTGGACTCATATACGCGTGTGTGGTGTGGTGGATACAAACAAGTATATTATATAGGCTTCACTTCCCTCGACTAAGTTACTTAGGTGAAAGTAATTAGCGCTTCAACTGCGCTGATAGTCATTTGCAGACGGTGGTTTTCAACACGATATGAATTAGCCACAATCACTGCCAGCTTATTATATCAATCCATCGCTCGATATAGGCCTTCCGTAGATTAGCCATGTTTTACTGAATTATCATCATTTTACAACTTCAATCAACTATACAAAGGATTTTGCTCTATCCGCCCGAAAGCGGTTTGTTTAAAACTCCGCCAAATCGCATCGGAGCAGCAGTTTTCATAAGTCGGCTTTCTTAGATTTTCTGTCTTATCATCTTATTATAGAGGCGGTATTTGTATGACGTGCTTATCGGAGTAGCTTGTATTTAGTCGGCTTACTTAGATTTTCTGTCTTATCTTCTCTAATAAAGAGGCGATATTTGTATGAATAGCTAGCAGTGCAAGCAGTAATTACTACGTAGCTATCTTTTTCTAGCATCACGTGCTTTTTACAAATGATAGCTAGCGATATATGCCATTTTTGCAGTGCATAGTACGGCGCGCTATCCTTTGTATAATTGATCGAAGTTATACAATATTAACCCCTTTTTTTAAAGTATGGTCACAGTACAGTCACGCCGTGAAGTGCTCACGTCGTTAGACGTTAACGACAGCAGGGCGGGCGGCGTTTTGAGATTCATTCCCGGCAGAATGTACGCCAATTTATTTGTTTACTTCATTATTCTGATGGTGTATCTTTTTGGGGAATTTGAAAATCTCGTGAAAAAGTAAATTTATCAATAATCGAACCTTTTTTAGAATTTTACTTGCAAGTTTTGTACAAAATATTACTGCAACATCGCGTTCCATTGATGACGCGTACTGTAATGCACTTACATACACTTTAAATGGTGCAATGTAAAGTCGTTTTCGCATTACGCCGCGCCTACCCTTTATAATATTATGATATTAGAAATATAGAGGTTCTGATTTATATGTAAAAATAGTTTTATTGAATTTAATTATTTTTATCTAGCTGACCCACCCGCAACCCTATTTGCATGTATACTTGTGTTTTCACGTCAAATGTTTCCCGAACTTTTATTAATATTTAACGCGTACATATTTATTATTCCGGAAAATAAAAATTTTTATTTTCCGGATTAATAAATATGTACGGACGCGTTAAATCCAGTTACAGTTGTGAAACATCTAAACTATTTTGTACAGAAAATACTTCGAACCCTACAACCTACTGTGCGCATAAGCTAACTTACCAACTTTACCATTCCCGAAAATAATTATCCTGTTTGGTGCAGTCAGAGATTTTGAGATTTATTTTTACCCGACTGAAGTCCTCTTCAGTCAGGTTATGTTTTTAGGGCTTATGTATGTTTGTAATATTATTTGTCGGTCGCAGTAGCCCAAGCTGCTGGACGCATTTTGATTCATTAATCATAATTATATAGGCTACATGAAATTTAAAAAAATCTATTAAGGCGTCTGTAAGATGGCAATTTGTATTTAGAAACTAAACTGACGACCTCTGTGGCGCAGTGGGCGAAGGTCCGCCTGTGACGCAGAAGGTTGCGGGTTCGATTCCCGCTGCGGGACAAATGTTTGCATGTTCTGCAGATATTTGTCTCGGGTCTGGGTGTTTTCTATGTATGATATGTATATATTTACAAAAAAAAATGTAACTATGTAGTATATCAATCATGTGGTTCCCATAATACAAGCTCTGCTTAGTTTGGGGCTGCATGATGCTGTGTGATAACGTCCCGGATTATTTATTTATTTATTTATTTAAGTACTAAAAACTTCGTACCTATGCAGTCGGTTTTTTTTTAAATTAAATACTTTTTATATACGTAGTTTATAATTACCTAGCTGAATTCAATAACAGAGCAGTACCTGCAACATATTTTTTAGACTTGCCAAAAATATTTACCATCTTCTCAGCTAAACCTTAGAAATAATAAAAGTGTGTACTCATATACATGAGTATTTATACAACTGTACGGTTTCACCATACATTTTGGTAATTTGCGAGCGCTGCGATTTACGTTGCATCGCACGCGCTGCATCTTTTACGGAAACGAATAATTTAGAGCATTTAACATTCAGTACGTGACCTACTCGCGCCAGAGACACTACCAAGGAAAGATTTGCCACTTTTACCTTGTAATTAACATAACTTTGAATACACTAACTTTACTTGTGAATCTGGTGTTTACGTGCTCAATCTAACTAGCTAAACCTCTATGAACTATCAGTGAAACGTTGGTGCCGTGTAAGTGGAACAACTATCCACCTACGTAGCATCTTCTCCATGTAAGGTCGGAGGGTGGAAGCAAGCAGCCCTTAGCCCTTACATTTTGGTCCTTCGAGGAAACAGGGTATTTATGCTTTTTTGTATTTCTTGACGATAGCGAATCGGTTGAATTGGCCTCCCACCAGCGGGAATCACCAGTAAAATTGAGAAGGCGCACATATTGTCATATAAGTACGGGAAGCTGAATACCTATACCGACCAGAAGTCCACGGAAACTCTGTCGTCTTCTCGTCGTGAACCAGCACTGCTCTCCTCTGTCACCGTAAACTACGTGGCCGAGCTAGAAGCTAACTAACAACATAGATTGTTCTGTCACCGTCAGCTACGTGGCCAATCTAGAAACTACCTAACATTAACATCCATTGTTCCGTCACCATCAACTACGTGCCGAAGCGATCTAACTCTCTAATCTCTTTACTACATAAATAAGACTTTCGATAACATGGAAGTACTAAAATTACAAGAGGAGTGCTTCAACAACATCAAAAATCTTTGTTCTAACTATGCCAAAGATAGTAAATCTAGGAAGACGGAAGATTATCTTCGTATTCGACTCCAGTCCCTCGAAAATCAATGGCGGGACTTCGAGAGGCGTCATATGACTCTCCTTGAAGCTATTGAGGATAAGACTCATAGTTACTTTACGGAAGATGTTTTCACCAAAACTCAGAAACTCTATCAGAAAACGAAGAATGATATGGATGGCTTATTGAATCAACTACATGAATGCAAAACTGTAAAATTTGACTTAAGCGGTACCGTTGAAGAAACCACCGATGAACATTTGAAAACTTTATTAACACGACAAGAGTGTAACTTCAAGGCGCTTGATCGTGCGATGTCTAAAGTTAACTTAAACACTATGACAGAGAAATGGGAGTTGGATGATCATCTGTCTATTTTGAAGTCTAAGTGGGACGTGATCGACAAACTTCATTGGGAGTTGGAGGCCGTACTGAAAGGCTCTGACATCACCTACTACAATATATTTGTGTCGATAGAGGATAAGTAC
Source organism: Horisme vitalbata (assembly GCA_951804965.1). Classification (NCBI taxonomy): domain Eukaryota; kingdom Metazoa; phylum Arthropoda; class Insecta; order Lepidoptera; family Geometridae; genus Horisme; species Horisme vitalbata. Next base: position 1,907,889 of record OX638096.1, read on the forward strand.
GATGAACTGAAGAGAAACATAAACTCTAAGATTTGGTCGACAGTGCATTATCAACAATCTGCACCAAGAATTGAGGTTCCCGAATTTTCCGGCAGTTACTCAAAGTGGATTTCTTTCAAAGATCTCTTTCTAGAAACCATCCATAACAACCCAATGATCAACAAGGCTCAGAAAATGCAACACCTTAAGACGAAATTGCGCGGAGAGGCTGAGCGATTGGTACAACATCTTCACATCAGTGCTGAAAACTATAGCTCTTGTTGGGACATACTGTCTCAACGCTACGATAACCATCGTCTTCAGTTCACCTCTTTTGTTAACATAATGCTCAATTCGCCCGTTATCAGCCAACCTGATAGCCAAGCCTTGAAGAAGTTGCATGATGTCATCACTGAATGTATGAACGGATTAACGAACATTGGATTGAACACATCTACTTGGGACCCACTTATCGTCCATCTCATGTCACAGAAACTTGACGCCACCACATACACAGACTACATGAAAGATCTACAAGATCATAGAGAGCTACCACATTTGGAGCAGTTTCTTTTCTTTATAGAAAGCAAATTCATGGCTTACGAAGGCATGAAAACTGCTAAGAAAGAAGTACCAAAACTAACATCTGCTTCCCAAAAGTTAGTAGTGAGTTTCAGACATTCAAAAACATTACTTACTGCTTTTATTACGTGCCCTCACTGTGAAAAAAGACATGTGCTGATGCATTGTCCTAGATTCATCGACATGGATACAACAGAACGAAACAACCTTGTATCAAAATTGCATTTATGTAAAAATTGTTTATTTAGTCACGGCGACGCAGACTGCTCGTCAGCAAAAACTTGCAAAGAATGCAACAAGAGACACCACACTATGTTACATAATAATAAGGTAACTCCTTCGGCATCAACTTCATCTCAACAAAGCTCCAATCATCTCGCTAATAATGACTTGGAGATACTTCTTACAACGGTTCAACTTAAGATAAAATCTGCAAGTGGAACTTACGTCACACTTCGTGCTCTCCTAGATCAAGGTTCACAAGTGAACTTGATCAGTGAACAAGCCGCTCAACTACTTCGATTGCCTAGAAAACGGATGAGCGCCACAATATCGGGAGTTGGAGCGCTTTCAGGAGACTGCAAAGGACGTCTGCAACTAAACTGCCAGTCGATACATTCCGACTATGCGTTTGAAACTCAAGCGCTCATTTTGAAAAAACTTACAAATAACTTACCTAACTCATCCTTTAATACGCCAAACTGGCCACACTTAGAAAACTTAAAGCTCGCTGACCCTGACTTCAACAAATCTCGCCCGGTCGATCTACTGCTTGGAGCTGATGTATACTCGAATGTTATCCTTGAGGGAGTCCTGAAAGGAAGTCAACATGCTCCTGTTGCACAACAAACGCACTTAGGATGGATTCTGTGTGGCAAAATGAAAACTTTCAATTGTCATGCCGTTCTAGTGGACCTCAACAGCATTAGCAAGTTCTGGGAACACGAGGATATCACTCAGGACAGCAAGGACGACATCTCCAAGGGCGATCAGTGCGAAGAATACTATTCAAAAACAGTACAGCGAAGTTCAGATGGAAAATATATTGTGAAAATGCCTTTTGTTCCAAAATACGAAGAAAATATAGGCAATTCCCGATCTATTGCCGTCTCACAATTTTTACAGCTTGAAAAACGGCTCGAAAGAAACGCGAAACTCGCTCGTATGTACAGAGACTTTATAAAAGAGTACACAGATCTTAAACATATGGCACCAGCGCCCTTAATCACAACAAAACCAGAATCCTATCTACCACATCACGGCGTTCTACGGGAGCATTCAACTACAACAAAACTTAGAGTGGTGTTCAACGCTTCTCAAAAAACATCAACCGGTCTTAGTCTCAATCACTTACAAGAGAAGGGCCCTAACATGCAGAAAAACATTCAAGCTCTTATTCTGAAATGGCGATCCTACAGATACGCCTACACTGCAGACATAGAGAAAATGTACCGCTGTATCTGGATCACAGATGAACAACAGCAACTGCAAAAGATCATCTGGCGAAACGCGCCCTCAGAAAAACTGAAAGATTATGTCCTATGTACAGTGACATATGGCATGAAGAGTGCACCATGGCTCGCGATGAGAACATTGAAACAGCTTGCCATAGACGACGGTCACATGCACCCCGAAGCTGCTCAAACGCTACTAGAGGAGTTCTATGTTGATGATTTAATTAGCGGCCACAACACTATCTCCGAAGCTCAACAACTACAATCGTCGCTCATTAACTTACTTAAAGGCGCCGGTATGAACTTGCGGAAATGGTCGTCTAATAATAAGGCTTTACTAAAAAACTTGAGTAATGATCAAATATCAACAGAACAAATATTTGACTTTAAACATGAAGATACAAAAAAGACTCTTGGACTCGGTTGGAACACTACAAATGATACATTTACGTTCTACTGGGACTTAGAAGAAAAACCGCGGCAACAACTAACTAAACGCCATCTTCTATCTGAGATCTCGAAGCTGTATGACCCGTTGGGGTGGTTGGCGCCAATAACTGTGGCTGCCAAACTGCTATTTCAGAGGGTCTGGACAAGTAAACTTGCTTGGGATGAAACTTTACCTACTGAGTTACAACAAGAGTGGGTCAAACTGAAAACCGACCTTCATCAAATCAAAACAATTAAACTAAACAGATGGCTGGGCTGGACGCACGGGCCTATTGACCTACTATGTTTTTGCGACGCAAGCGAAAAAGCATACTCGTGCGTAATCTACAGCCGTGTTACTAACGAAGGCGTACCTACAATAAATCTACTTGCAGCTAAGACTAGGGTTGCCCCGCTGGCGCAAAAGATTACGCTGCCTCGTATGGAACTCTGTGGTGCCCTTCTATTGTCACAACTAGCAGAAAAAGCGGTTTTAGCTTTTAAAGGACACACCGTAACTATACAGGCTTGGAGTGACTCCCAAGTTGTGATCGCCTGGCTGCAGGGAGATATTACAAGATGGGAAAGATACATTGCCAACAGGGTGAGTAAGATCAAACAGGTCATTCCGGCTGAAAACTGGCGCTACGTGAAATCGGAACTCAACCCCGCTGACTGTGCATCACGAGGAATGTACGCAACAAAACTATTTAATTTCGACCTTTGGTGGAAAGGACCTGACTTTATACAGACTTTTGAAAACCAGAAAGTACCAATGTGTCTACATACAACTAACAAAGGACTCAAGCCAACGGTGACAGCCCTACGCAAAACTCACGAGACACATTTTATCGACGAACTTATAAACAAATGCAGTTCATTATCTCGCATAATACGTGTGACGGCATGGATACGACGCTTTAGTATAAGTGTACTCAATGGATCGAAATTTGACACTAACTACCTAACTACCAGCGAATTGACTACTGCGAATGAACTTATATTAAAACATTTTCAACAAATAGACTTCGAACAAGAATACAAACAACTTTTTAAAAAACAAACGGTTTGTAATAAAAGTCCTTTATGCAAACTTAACCCTTATTTGGACGAAAGGGGCATCATTCGTGTTGGTGGTCGCCTTAAAAACTCCAGCTTGCCTTTCCAGATGAAAAATCCTATAATTTTGTCAAGAAATGGAAGACTGACGCAACTAGTCATAGAACAAGCACATGACAGGGTACTACATGGAGGCGCGCGACTGACGTTAGCCTACATAAGACAGCGGTACTGGATCGTTGGCGGCAACAGAGCAGTTAAAACAAGACTTCGTCAATGCATCCGCTGTCACCGTCATAAGCCAACCGAAACTTACCAACTCCTAGGCGACCTACCACAACAAAGAGCACAACCTTCCAGACCTTTTACGCATTCTGGCGTCGACTTCACAGGCCATGTGGAAGTCAAACTGAACAAAGGAAGAGGTGTGAAAACGTCCAAAGGCTACATTGCAATCTTCGTGTGTATGGCAACAAAAGCTGTGCACATTGAACTCGTATCGGACCTCACTACAGAAACATTCTTAGCGGCATTCCAACGAATGTGCGCGCGGCGCGGCACTCCAAAGCACGTCTACTCCGACTGCGGCACCAACTTCATCGGAGCTGCCAAGGTGTTACGCAAAGAGTTTGAAGAGTTCAGACAAGTTCTATCACCAGAATTCTTCACCGAAATCGGAAAACTCGAAGTTGAATGGCATTTTAATGCTCCTGCTTGGCCAAGCGCAGGCGGGCTCTGGGAAGCTGCAGTAAAGTCCTTAAAATACCATCTACGACGTGTTCTAGGCGAACAAAAACTCACCTACGAAGAGTTTACAACACTCCTCACGAAGATTGAAGCCTGCATGAACTCCCGGCCCTTATGTCCACTAACGGAAGACCCGGAGGAATTCTACAACTACCTAACACCTGGACACTTTCTTACCGGCAGCCCAATACTCACTCTACCTCTTTCGGACTATAGCGACATCAAAGCTATCGACATTCGTAGACGATGGCAATTAACTGAGAACATGCTACAACAGTTTTGGAAAAGCTGGTCTAACGAATATCTAATTCAACTACAAAGTCGCAGTAAATGGAAAAAACCAATGAAAAACATTCAACAGGGTGACATCGTCTTGATAAAGGAGGATAACATGCCTCCCGGAAAATGGGCGATGGGGCGGGTCATAGAACTTCATCCAGGTTCCGACGGCCGTGTCCGAGTAACAACTGTTAAAACCCAATCAGGCATACTTAAACGTCCCGTCGTGAAACTTTCACCCCTCCCTATAGAAACGGAGAATCCACAACAACTGAGAGATGAAGAGGGCGAAACGTCGTCGACTGAACCAAAACAAAACGCGTCAAACTCTTACAAAACAAAAAAGACCGCCAGTAACACATTTATAACCCTATTGGTAACATTGTTTACATTAGTAACCGGAGTACATAGCGCCGGTAGTGGCACGCGACCAAGCGCTCATATTACAAGCTTTGAGTCCGACCGGCCAGTTTATTATGATGCGCTCGGCAAAATGCAAACAATACATGATGAGTGGACACTTCTTATGTACTATAACTTAACTAACTATTGGGATAGTATACAACGTGTAGAAAACTATCTTCAGAACTTAATTGACCTTTGTCACAAAACTGACCCGAGATATTGTGAAACGACACTTGGACAATTATCTCATGAAATGGAACTTCTGCGACACTACAACAGCATTTTACTAACTCCTCATCAACACATGAGCGGCCGCAAGAAGAGAGGGCTGATCAACGGCATCGGCTCCATCGCCAACAGCCTTTTCGGTGTTCTTGATCAAGACTTTGCCGACAAGTACCACCAAGACATCCAAAACATCCAAAATAACCAGAACTACATGCTTGGTCTAATAAAAAACCAAACATCTATTGTGGAACTGGAAAACAAGGTACTAAAGAAAACGGAAGAAAACATTCACAACCAGCTCAACATAGTTGAAAGGTTCATGAACGAAACTAACTCTAATCTAGCAAAGGTTGAGTCAACCATGGAGATCATTATGGCATCGAGCTATTTCAATTCTGCATCATTATCAACTTATCTACTACTCAAAAACTTGAGAGAAATGCAAGAACTACTGTTTGATACACTAACCAATATCTACAAAGGACACATGGATGTACATTTACTGACGCCGGTGAACCTAGTGGAACAACTAAGTATCATAGCTGGAAGCCTTCCAAAGAGATTAGCACTGCCATTAGAAAACGTCAAGAAAGATATCTTAGATATTTACAAGATACTCTATGTGAAGGCTCGAGTTACATCTAACTACTTTTTATTTGAAGTCCACATCCCACTAACAACCGATGAAGATTTCCTGTTATACAAAGTTACTCCAATACCCATGAGAAACCAGACAGAATTCGCCATCATACAACTTCAGTCTCAGTACATTGCGGTAAACTTTAAGAAGAACTCCTACATCTCACCAACTGAAAAGGAGATAAAGCAGTGTACTGTTATGAAACAAGATTATTTGGTATGTAATGAAAACATGCCAATTTACAGCTTCGAAAGCAAGAACGCTTCATGTGAGGCAAAACTTCTTAGTCATAGGTTAAACACCCCCTGTGACATCAGAAAAACGTCATACAGTGACGTATGGGTCGAGTTACATTCGCCTAACACCTGGCTGGCTATTTGTTGCGGAGCTTGCACTTTGCGCACAATATGCGAGAATGACGTTAGTTCTTATGTCATGACTTCATCTGGCCTTGTAACTCTAAAGCAAGGATGCTTGTTGCAATCCAACGACTTCACAATCTACTCACGCAACGAGTACAACACAAACATGAAGATGGAGTCTAACATCAATATCCCACTGTTAAACTCAACGGTCAATAACATCGTTAACCTGACCTACCACAAGGTGCCATGGGATATTTTAGAACAAGCGGAGGATACCCAGGACATTGACAGACGACTCCTGTATCAAAGGGAAAGAGAAATCCTCCCTCAAAAAATAACTACTCATGACATACATCAATATGCGATTTGCTACCTTCTACTTGTAATCGTAATCATCATCATCATCGTCTGGGTAGTCACGAAATACCAATCCAACAAACAGGCCAAGAGCAAACAAGAACGCTCGAGAGAGCCACGCATCGAAGTCATAGAGCTTCAACCATGCTCCAAGCAAGGTAGGGTCGAACCGACCGCGCACGACCAGGCAGCATCCCTGACAATGGAGCCACCACGGGCACGGCGAGAGCGCCAACCGTCGCCTACCAAGGGCGGAGACAACGTCGCGTTTAACTTCGATGAATAATCTTTCTTGGCTTTGTACTGGCTTATCTTCTCTTGGTAGTCATTTAACTTTAACTTTAAGTAACTTCTTTTGGGGTTGCCAACATGTACGGTTTCACCATACATTTTGGTAATTTGCGAGCGCTGCGATTTACGTTGCATCGCACGCGCTGCATCTTTTACGGAAACGAATAATTTAGAGCATTTAACATTCAGTACGTGACCTACTCGCGCCAGAGACACTACCAAGGAAAGATTTGCCACTTTTACCTTGTAATTAACATAACTTTGAATACACTAACTTTACTTGTGAATCTGGTGTTTACGTGCTCAATCTAACTAGCTAAACCTCTATGAACTATCAGTGAAACGTTGGTGCCGTGTAAGTGGAACAACTATCCACCTACGTAGCATCTTCTCCATGTAAGGTCGGAGGGTGGAAGCAAGCAGCCCTTAGCCCTTACAACAACTGTATACTAAAATAAATGTAAATGAATCAACGTAGGTCAGCCTAGGATAAAATCAAGATAAAATATTTTTTGTTCCACATCATTGAGCCTCCCCCTACTCCCCTGCGCCCCAACACCTCGCGCGTGCTAAAACTAATTCCCCCACATTACTCCCCACAATGTCGCATAACCGCAATAACGCACACGCATTGCGGGTACCTAACGCTAAGGCTATGGACACGAAGTCAGCGGGCGCGGCGTGAGAAAGTGCGCGTTTCAATGGATAGATTTATATGGAAGTGGTCTCGAAGGCAGCAGGGCGCGGGGAGCAGCGTACGAGCGATGCGCGCCAGTCTAGCGATGCCCGCGAGTCTGTATTACAACAACACTTTGCTACTGTAGCGCCGCGTAATCTGCTCGCTGGCTTAGAGACCGGGTTTGCCTTGCAGCGCCGCTCCCCGCACCGCAGCCGCCGCCGCCCCGCAATCGCTGACTTCGAGAACATGGCCTAAGGGATGAAACACACTGAGCGTTTACTCGGCTCATTTGACGTCACGCTTGATATAAAGACGGCTCACACAAGTTATGTTGTTACGCACGGCTGCGCTACACACGTGGAGCTAGCTTCATTGTGTAAGTAAATGCGAAAGTTTGTAAAAGTGTGAAATTTTTGTTCCCCCATCACGTCTAAGCTATTGAACGGATTAAGCAGAAATTTTGCAGATAAGTTTGTATTTTTGGATCAGGATGAGCTTATAAGTTACTTTTATTCCAAGTGCCATGCTATGTGAGAGTATGATAAACTAACAAACATGCTTTATGGCTTACGGGGTGTATGCTAAAGAAAAAAAAAACAACCTCTTCGGTCCAAGGATACGCATGCGTGTTTGGAGTTATAGGTATGATCAGCGTGAATTAGCTGAAAGAGCAAGCCTACAAATATGGCGTGCACTTTTTATTTTTGTTATTTTTGCGCGACTGTAACAAAAATCAAAAATCAATAATGGTTTATTTGGTAAATAAAAGTACACTTCAATCTAACATTAATCAAATTAAGGACCTAAAATTAGGTGAGTTTATGCAATCTATAAATATATAAATAATTATTTTGAAGTGAGCCAGTGTTTTAATTTAAGTTTGAATAAATTCAAGCTAGTTGCCTCTGTTACACTGTTAGGTAGTCTCTTTTACACTGTTACTACAACTACACGAGTGGTAGTAACATTACGACATGTATCTTTGATAGATAGATCACAGAATTATCGGTAGAGTACATAATATGTGTCTATGTAAAAAAAAATGATCTTGTATGAAATGAAATGAAAAATGAAATGAAATGAAAATGATAGACATGAAGTATGCCATACCTCATGCAATAAAAATTTCATTTAATTTTTCATTTCATTTCTTATTTATGATTAAAGCGCTGATTTTGATCTTGCGCAGTACCAGGCATTACCAAAAGTAAAAAAAACAAAACTCAAAATTTATTTTTTCAGTAAGAACTGTTGAGTACACTTAGAATCGTATTTTTTATTCACGCCAATTTGTAACGCAACCAAACAGAGAAGAATTTTGGCAAGAAAATCTGCTAGGCTTAAATATTTTGGAAATATCATCTTTACAATATTTATTTGACGGCCTCTGTGGCGTAGAGGGCGAAGGTCCGCCTGAGACGCAGAAGGTTGCGGGTTCGATTCCGCTGTGGGACAAATGTTTGCATGTTCTGTAGATATTTGTTTAGGGTCTGGGTGTTTTGTAGGTATGATATTTATGTATTTACAAAAAAAAATGTGTATAGTATATCAATCATGTGGTTCCCATAACACAAGCTCTGCTTAGTTTGGGGCTACATGATGCTGTGTGATTACGTCCCGCATCATTTATTATCATTTATTTATTATTTATTTAATTATTATTAACTATTTCATTGGTTTTGAGGGAGTTTGATACAGTTTCATCCCAAGCTTTTTGGTCATCTAAATATTCAGAAATGTTATATTAAGCTTTGTTACAAAGGTTACGTTTAACAACATTTATGAATTTACTTACAGATAAGTTAATACGACACGTCATTTGGGATTTTGTTAAAAAAACCTACACTTTGCCCTTTATATGATTGACTAACTTTATGGAGCCTTACAGTAGGCAGAACGGCTAGTTTATCTTTATTTCTAGTGTACATACCGATACGCTCAGTGTGTTTCAGCACAAAATGTTTTATTGTAAGCAAAATGTTGGAAAAATCTGATTAATTGGTTCTTTTGTTTGAGCTAATAACGTATTATTTCCACTTGTGTGGTCTCCATCTTATCTGAAAAAGCCACGACAAAGATTCGCAGTCTAAATCTTACAAACTTATTAGTGTCGTTGAAGTTTGACACCTGTCATCGAAAATGAAAATCTTGTCAACAGCTAAAATTAGACGGTTCATTATCATCATCATCGCCCTAATACAGTCCACCTCACAAAGTACTTTGTTACCTGGATATAGGAAATCTCCCTCAATGAAAGGCTCCCATAGAGCCTGCAGTGTCCGAATGGCCGCAACAAGATTACTTTGTATTGAAGTATACTTATGTGCCGTTTTGTGGTGATAAACTATATGACTCAGTGCCATTGGGCCTTGTCTTGAACTTGACGCATCCAGCTTCTCTCAGCAGCCTTATGCTATAGTGTTTTTTTTTTTTTTTTTTTACAGTTTATAGGCTTACGTTTGACCGCCATCTCACCTGTTGGGAAGTGATGATGCGGTCGAAGATGTAGCACGCTTGCCTAGAATGTACCTATTTACTCTTCGCTTGAAGACCCCTAAGTCGTAGTGATCAGGAAACACTGACGCCGGAAGAGCATTCCATTCCTTAGCTGTTCTAAGGATGAAAGTTGCAGCAAAGCGCTTCGTGCGGGCAGGAGGAATGTCTAGCGTGTATGGGTGACGAAATTCCGTGCGTCTGGTCGTACGATAATGAAATGGTGATGGGGGAATTAAATTGTGTAATTCTTGCGCACACTCTCCGAAATGTATCCTATAGAACACTGAGAGGCGAGCGATTTTTCGACGATGTTCTAAACTATGGAGTTTGGCGGTTGCCAGTGAGATATCGCCAATGAGTTTTATGGCGCGTCGTTCAATCGAATCCAAGGCTTCCAGCTGGTACTTAGCCGAGCCATCCCACAAGTGACAGCAGTACTCCATACACGATCGGACTTGCGCTTGGTACAACGTGAGCAGCTGTCCGGGTGTGAAGTACCGCCTCACCCTACTAAGAACGCCCAGTTTCATGGCCGCAGTTTTGGCCTTGGATTCAATGAACGAGCCGAAGTTGAGGTTTGCCGTGAGGTGGATACCCAAAAGCTCGAGGTGGTCTGTCACTGGTATGAATACATTCCGGAAAGTAGGAGACAGGTTTAGTGGACTCCTTTTAGCAGAAAACAAACAAACCTGAGTTTTGCTAGCATTGAATCGGACTAGATTGGCCTCTCCCCATTCTCCTACAGCCACAAGAGCCCGACTCATGCGGTCCACCATATCTCTACGTTGAGAACTGATCTCCTCTCTGCTTGCGCGTGCACTAGACATGTATCTTTCTACAACTGTGCTGTCATCTGCATACCCAAAGATGCCGGGCTTAAGCAAGTCATTGATATGCAGCAAGAAAAGAGTTGCAGAAAGAACAGACCCCTGAGGTACCCCAGCATCAATAGCCAATCGGTCGGACGAGCATCCTTCAAGGACTACTCGTATCGACCTCTCCCTCAGAAAGTCAGATATCCAGTTACACAGGCGAGTTGGTAAACCATAGGATGGAAGTTTGCTTATAAGGCTGTCGTGCCAGACCCTGTCAAAAGCTTTCGAGATGTCGAGTGACACGGCGAGGGCTTCTCCATGCATCTCAATTGCTTCGCTCCATATGTGAGTGGCATACACGAGAAGATCCCCAGTAGACCGATTTCGGCGGAATCCGTATTGTCGATCACTGAGGAGGTCGTTATTTTCGAGGTATGCCATGAGCTTACAGTTCAGAACACGCTCCATTGCCTTGCAGAGAATGGAGGTGACCGAAATGGGTCTGTAGTTTGACGGGTCGGCTCGACTACCTTTTTTTGGCACTGGTTGCACATTCGCAAGCTTCCAGGACTTTGGAACTTGTTCAGTCTCAAGAGACAGGCGGTACAGGCGGGTAAGTATGGGAGACAACTCAGGTGCACATGTTTTAAGTACCAATGCAGGGATCCCATCGGGTCCACTGGCTTTATGCACATCTAGACATCGGAGGGTTTTCAGAACCTCTTTTTGGTGGATGCGAATTTCCTGCATTGAAAACTCGCAGCGAGGTAGTCTGGGTGGTAGTTGGCCTTGAGTGTCTAGATGCGAAGATTCTGCGAAAAGAGAGGCGAACAAGTTCGCCTTGTCTGTAGCAGTATGCGCCAGAGTTCCGTCAGGTTTCAGCATCGGAGGAAGTGAAGAGCGGCCGAAGTTCGTTTCGACTGATTTGGCTAGGGACCAGAAGGCCTTGCTACCTGCTGGGTATGAAACAAGTTTGTTGCCTATCTGGCGTATGAGGTCGAAACGAGCTCTGTGCAATGTCTTTTTGCATGACTTGGCAGCCACGTTATAGGCTCTCTTTTTTTGGCTTAGATCAGGGGTTTTGCGAGTTCTAGCTTCAGCCCAAGCAAGGAAAGCCTCCTGTATATAAAAAAAGAAAGTGTATATAAAATAAGCAAAGTGCAAAGTACTCAGGTCAGACAGGATCCATTGTAGGACGCGCTAAGTAGCGTCGCGATTACCACTCCACGCGGGAAGCAATAACGGGGCTCTCGGAAGCACCCGCCTTTTATTTCAACATTCGACTCGCTTTTTTGTGCAAGCGGGAAAAATCTTAGCGTTTCTTAAAGTTTGATAACTGTGCTCTGAATTTATAAATATTGAACTTGCTCTTTTTATTATCATAACTACTTTAGATACTTTATGATAAAACATTTCGGTAAATCATTTCGTACCGTACTCAAAGGGTCCTAAAACAGGACCCTATTATTAAGACTCCAATGGTAATAATTCGTCTGTCTGTCTGTCACCAGGCTGTATCTCATGAACCGTGATAGATATTTAAAAAATTCACAGATGATGTATTTCTGTCGCCGCAATAACAACAAATACTTCAAACAGAATTAAATAAATATTTTTAGGGAGAGCTCTTATACAACAAATTTTTGTCGTTTTTGGCTCAATATTAACAGGTAGTCTTGAAATATTCACAGAATATTTGGCTGTATATTCACTTCAAAGATAAATAATTTAATTGAAATAATTTAAATAAATGGGGGGCTCCTATAATGTACATGTATGTGTGTTTGTGTGTTATTAGGGGTAGATTTCTGTCACTGGGTAAATAAGTTGAAAGTACGGGAAATCTCACACACGGTCAACTGATTACGAATGAAGGCAGAACCTAGTGTAAGTTAAATGTTAAGTTGTAGCCAATTAACATCACATAACATTTCAGAGTACTCAAAACCACTAAACATTCATTAATCCTCAGCTAACTTACAATACATCAAATTTAAGAGTACTCAAAACTGATAGATAAACATACATAGACCCTCAACAAAGTTCACCACAATGTTTGTTCTGAGCGGGAGTCGCACCCGCGACCTGCACAGAAAGCTGAGTTTCTACCAACTGAGCTTTAAGACCAGTCATGTCTTGCATAGGAGTTTGCAGGCTATAGAGAGATAGTTTGAGGTGCTCAGGTGTATTTAAACAAAGCTCTCAAGTACGAGCTAAAGCATCCATGTGCATTGTTCCTGACTAGTTGGCTAAGTATTTAATTCGAAGATCCACGGGATGGGATCCTTACCAACTTTTCTAATCAGACTCTGGTATCTGGAAGTACGCTCGCCGAGCGCAAACTGAGTACGTAACTGCTTCGCGGTTAAAAATTATTTTACTCTATAAAATGTCGCTAAAATCTATCGAAAGTGTTGTGCGAGAATTGCAATTAACTGTGGTGTCACTCGTTGATAAAATTGAGTCACTAGAACATAAATTAAATGAACAATCAGCAATAATAATTAAACTCAGTGCACCAAGTGATACTATTACTACCCGCAAGTCGCTGTCAAGCGCTCCGACGCAAACGCCGCCGAGTACACCTTTGGTAGCTGTTACCGATACCGCGCCAGCTCCGCGACCCGTGCGTAATGCGCGAAAATAAGCCTCGGCCGCAATAGCGAAACTATCGGGAGTGCCGAGTAAACGCAGCAATGTATGTGCCAATACCACGGTGCCAGCGAAAAATGATATCGCGCCGACTCATCGACCGGACAATCTCAGTAATGGGAAAGAAACAACCTGCCTGAATAACACATCTGGAAGGCCGTCCGATTCAGAATCTTTGACTGTGGCCTCTACAGTGCCACAAGATACCACTAAAACTAACGTAGATCCACATGAGAACGAATGGCAGAATGTAAATCGGCGACGCAAACACAAGCCTCAACGAACCGCTGTTACTATCGGCACTGCAAATAATAACGATCTCCAAGCAGCTGAAAGATTAAGACATATCCAGGCATGGTGTTTTAAGCCGGAAACCACTACAGAAACTGTATTAAACTTTTTGAACAAGATAATTGTATCAAACTACACCGTGGAGAAACGAGTTATAAAATCTGACAGGCATGCTTCCTTCATAATCGGGATGCCAGAGAATATTTATGATAAAGTGACCGTTCCGACTGTCTGGCCATCCGGGATTCGATTCGTGGAGTGGTTTCTCATCCGGCCCCGCAGCTCGCGGGGCGAAAACGCTCACTAGAACTCCGGCGAACGCGCCCTCGTATGACTCACGCGCCAAGAAGACGCGGACGATACTACGAACTGAAGACGGAGACGACTCCTTCGAAAAGCTGATAGTCTGTCATCAAAATATTTGCTCTCTTAGGAACAAGACTGGACTTTTAGAAGTGATGTTAGAGCAGGAAATGAAATGTGAAGTTTTATGTATAACTGAACATCATTTGAAAAACTATGAACTAGAACAGATTTCTATAAATAACTTTATCTTAAGCTCCTACTATTGTAGACATACGCTCAACCGTGGTGGATCGTGTATTTACGTGAGAAAAGATATAAGGTGTAAGGAGTTTGACTGTAAAAATTTGTCTATGGAGCAGGTATGCGAGATAAGTGCGGTCGAACTTACTGATTATAATGTCTTAGTTGTGTGTCTATATAGATCCAACCAAACTCCTGTTTCGCATTTTTTCCCGATATTGGAGCGCTTGCTTGATAAGCTAGTTGTCAGCGGTAAGGATTGCATCGTAGTGGGTGACATGAACGTGGACTGCATATGCCCTCTGAACACTGACCAAAAAAAGCTACTTGATATTTTACATACTCGCGACTACTTCAATATTAGCGATTTTCCCACTAGAGTAATGGCTTCAACGAGCACTTGCCTAGATCATGCATACGTCAGTAGCGAGCGAGTTCAGGCCGGCACTGTGCGCGCGTCCGCGTTATTCACGCGGCACAGTGACCACTATGCCGTCCGAGTCGAGTTGGTGTGTGAGTCACGCGCGCCCCCCGCACCGCGACTGGCCAGAGCATACACGAACGCAAACATATGTAACTTTGTTGCTTCGGTAGATAGTATTGATTGGATTGAGGTAAGTCAAAAGCGGGTAACTGCTATCGAACTAGCTCAAACAATAGTGAACATCCTCAGAAATAAAATAGACGCATGTTTTCCACTAAAGCGTGTAGTAGCTAGGATTAATAAAAATGTCTCGTGGGTAACGCAAGAAATAATAAATTTAGATTTCCTAATCAAAGACATTAGATCGATTAGTTTAAAGTTTCCCTTATGCAGCAACCTATCAACAAAACTTAATGAATTTCAAACTAAATTTGACAACCTTCTTAGGGCTAAAAGGAGTCAATTTTACTGCGACATTATATCCAGCGCAGCGAATACAACTAAGTCCATGTGGGACGTAGTCAGGCTTGAGACAGGGCGTAGTAGACGAAATTTTGACTTTATTGAATTCCTACAGACGCCTCATAGGTCTGGATATGAGACTAAATTGGAAGCAGTCAACACGGTGAACTCATACTTTGTGAACGCCGCGGTGAATTGCGGCGCACCTGTCGCTAATGTCGTGGCCGCGATGCGCTCGCTGGCCGGCGCTCGAGCTGCTGCCGATCACTCACTGAAACTTAGGACCTTCACACCCTTGGAGGTGTTCAAAATCGTGAAAACCGGAGTAGCGCATAAGCCTACTAAGGATATTTATGAAATATCTATATCTTTAATGAATGCTGCAGCCATACCACTTGCGTACATCTTATGTACGCTTTTTAATAGATGCTTGAGTGAAGGACGATATCCTTTGGCACTCAAGAATGTGCGGGTATCTCCAATATATAAGGGGAAAGGAAAGAAGGAAGAAATAAACAACTACCGGCCTGTCTCCATCATTCCTGGAATTGCAAAAATTTTCGAGCACGGTCTCAGCACACGGCTCTCTGAATACCTAGCGGCTACAAAATCTCTGTCCGATACTCAATATGCGTACCGGATAGGACGGTCCACGACAGACGTAGCACGAAAGCTAGTACGATGCGTAGTACAAGCTCGCGAGGACCGACAACAAGTGGCGGTCATTCTGTGTGATTTATCGAAAGCCTTTGATGTTGCTGATCACAATGTACTTGCTGCAAAGCTAAAACACTATGGCATTGATGGCTCAGCACTAGCACTTATGACTGACTTTATGACTGATCGGTCCCAGATTGTCACAGGTGATAGCGGAAGTCTCAGATCGATGCCCCTCAAGACTTCCATAGGCGTGGCCCAAGGATCATCACTATCCAACATCATGTTTTCTCTGCTCCTCAATGACCTTCCGGATAGCATTGGTGAAGCACGCACACTAATGTACGCGGACGATGTTGCTGCAATCGTGAAGGCACCTACATTAGACATCCTAGAGGGAAGATTAAACATGGTGGCGGAGAAATTGCACGAATGGTTCAAACACAATGGCTTTCTCTTGAACGTCAGCAAAACCAATTTCATGCACTTCAACCTAGCCGGCCGCGCCTATAGGCGGATAAATGTGTCTCTTGGAGGGCAGGCTATAACTCAGGTAGAGCATGCATCTTTCCTGGGTTTCGTTGTGGACACGGGACTTACGTGGGAGTTGCACATTAATAATCTTTGTGAGAGAGTGGGCAGGGCCTGCTTCGCCCTATGGAGGTTATCAGCAACCCTGGAGGCAAACATGACAAGAAGTTGCTATTTTGCATCTGTTCACTCGCTCCTACAATACGGTGTGGAGTTCTGGGGCAGAGCTGCCGACTGGGAGCGAGCGTTCAGAATGCAAAAGCGAGCGGTACGAGCTATTATGAGAGTATCGTGGGACACCTCCGCCCGCCCACTCTTCAAATCACTTAGGATACTAACTGTGCCTTCTCTGGTCATACTTCATGCAGCTGTCTACGCACGAAATCATCTGGATGAGTACACGAGGCTCGGTGATGGCCACAGATACCCCACCCGAAATGCGCAAAGGTTGCAAGCGGTCCAGCGCAGACTCGCAAAATCATCAAAGTTGGTTCACGTGATGGGGCCTGCAGTCTACAATCGACTTCCACAGATTATTACTTCCGCGTCGTCGATGCAATCCTTCAAAAACAGGCTGAAAAACTGGCTTATTGACCAATCTTTTTATAAGATTGACGAATTTGTTTTAGTTAACTAATGGATATTATAATATACGATTTGTACCTGCGTAATTTTATGACATTGTACACGAATTTAATTATTATTATTTTTATTTTTTTTGAATTATATGTATACTAAATACGATTATTATTATATAAAACATGACTTGTAACAATTATCTGTTATAAATAAAATACTATGACTATGACTATGACTATGACTATCTTCACGGAATGGTAAAGTATTCACGGAGAAAAATGGCTAAGGGTCAGAATAATGAGGTTGTTGCTTTATCGACGATTTAAAGTGGTCCTATAATTCTATTGAACATAATGTTTAACTTACTTATGCTATTAACTAGCTGCGCCCCGCGGCTTCACCCGTGTGGAAGTATGTGTGTTACGTGTTTCAATATTTACATAAAGGAATATTTTAACCATTTTTATTAAATTTTGAACCAGGGAATATTCTTTTTTCATACAGTTTCACAATATATTGCACCACCAGGTAGTTTTGTAAAAAAAAGCGATTAATTGTTTACTTTGTATTTTATTTTAGTTTTGAGTGAATCGAAACAATTAATAATTATTATCCAAAAAAACTTTACCACCCTTTTTGGCCCCCTCAGAGGTTAATTTTTCAAAATTTGACTAGCCCATGTGTTATTTAGATCCTAAACTATCTACAAACCAAATTTCATCTAAATAAGTATAGTAGTTACGGAGATATGTGGTAATAAACATTCACACACAATTTCACATTTATTTTATTATATTCGGATTAGGATTAGGATAGTTTTGGCCCTAACACTCACCTTTGCAGTGCCCTTATAGGCTTCATGTAGTACTGGATTACAAAGACCTGACACAAAACATGATGCAATAAACAAATATTACGATTATCAATAAATATTATTTCCAAAACTCTCTAAATCGAAGCCTAAGTCAATTAATTCTTTAGTATTTCTCATGTTATGTGATTTTGTATTCTGTTTCTAAATTAAAATATCGTAACCATTAGATTTATTGGCACAGTACGCTTAGAAGAAGAGCTTAGTTAATCCAGGTCACAAACTATGTAAGTTTTTTACATAGTTTGTGACCTGAACCTGCTTTAGGAACTTTAAAGCATCGAGCTCGTCTCGCAGCGCATTCTCGGCCGACCCCAACGCCGTTGTCTCTCAGGTGTCCAGGCTGTGGTGATGGTCGCCCCCTTAAAAGCCATCTAGCTGACAAATGCCCTGCCCAATCTCATTAAATTTAATAAAATTTATAATACTAGTATGATTTACCTAGATGCTGTGGAACCATTGTGAACTCAAAAGACTGCTGATACCCACAAGAGAGAGTTCAAAGTGGTGGTGAGGCCGTGTACTTATCACTGTTGAGATGTTATGTTATAAATGATTTTGCTTCCAACATGTTGGTCGGAATTACTATCCGTATAGACTTCCCAAAATGCATTATTTATTATGCAAAATTAACAACTTAAGCAAGCCCCAACCCTCAGTACCTAAAGTATATAAACTTACCCAGTAAGTAAACAACTGGCATACATGGGTGCAGTACTAAAGACATATTCTTCATGTAGATTAGTACTGAGCCCCAGTCTGTGGTAAGTGAAGTAAAGTAAGATATGGAATTAGTAAGTACCCACATAATAAATAATATATAAATTATAAATAATAATGGACTTTCACAGGATCATATAGCCCCAAACTAAGCAGAACTTGTGTTATGGGAAACTCATGATTGATATAAGAATTATAAATATGTTTTTGTAAATACATACATATCACATAGAAAACACCCTAATCCGAGATCAATATCTGCAGAGCATGCAAACATTTGTCCCGCTGCGGGAATCGAACCCGCGACCATCTGTGTCTCAGGAAGATCTTCGCCCACTGCGCCACAGAGGTCTAAAAATAAAGTAAAATATTAGGATACCGTAGATATATAGATACAAAACTCTATAACACACCAAATATGAATATAGTGAAGAAAACGGAAAATAACAATAATAAAAGTACATAGGCGGTCTTATCGCTAAGATTAGGTATCTTAGCGATAAGACCGCCAAAATCGAAATACGAAATACGAATACGAACCTACGAAATGATGTTCGTTGGGAAGCAAATCACTTAAAAACGACTAGAAAATCAAAATAAGTTTATTCAATACATAAAAGTTCATAATTCATAGGTTCTTTGATATGTTTGTGTTTCTTTCTTTCTTTCTATTAATGTTATTTTTTGTGCTTATATCTTGTTTGTAATGTAAATTGTGTGCCTAACAAATAAATGATTTATCTATCTATCTATCTATCTATCAATAAGCACATACAGTACACTTTGAAACGTCAATTTTTTAAATTTTAATTTACACCACTTTGTAAGGCGACCAAACAGAGAAGAATTGGCAAGATACTCTGCTTGGCTTATATTTTTTTAAATCTTGTTTTTTTACAAAGTTTCATTGTTTTTGAGGGAGTTGGAGACAGTTTCATCCCAAGCTTTTTTGTCATCTAAATAATCAGAAATTGTATGATAAGCTTTATTACAGAGGTTACGCTTAACAACATTTTTAAATTTATTTACAGATAAATTAAGCATATCATTTGGGATTTTGTTAATAAATCGTACATATTGCCCTTTAAAAGATTGATTAACTTCATGGAGCCTTACAGTAGGAACAGCTAGTTTATCTTTATTTCTAGTGTTAACATTATGATTGTCGCTATTTTTCTTAAACAATTTGATATTTTTTCGGACCAATTATAGCTCATTAATAATATATAAGTATACGAATAAGAGTATTGTGACATTTTGTGATAAACTGTTGAGTAGTTAAAACGTAGCGTAAATGTGTGATGGTTATCTTTGTAATCTAAAATTTTAGACCAATTTTGAAATAATTATTATATTGAAAAATTAAAATACCTAGTAATCAAGGCCTCTAACGACCCTTTGCCATCAAATCTATAAATAAAATAAAATTGCTTTGAAATCAAATATTTTGAACATTGTATGGCAAGAGTTATGATAGCAGTCCCGCAGGAAATATAAAGGTAGAATTTAGCCGAGATCTAGACTTGAGCGGTCTAGGTTGTAGAGCGTAGTCTGGGGACCGTTTTCGCTTTGCGTAGTATTTTTCCGTATTTTCGCAGTTTATTGATATATACAGCGTTGTAATAGCGACTTAAATGAACACACGGGTAGAGTTACTTGTCAGTAATCATAAAAAATTAAATCCTTAAAGACCACTTTTCAAAATTTTATTTGTTCGAACTATTTAAATCACAAATAGCTTCCTCCTTTTTTTGAAGTCAGCTAAAAATATGAAAGAATTAAGATGCTACAGTGTGTAAAGTAGAGCTGTGCGTCTGTTTATCGAAAGAGGTTTCGCGGCAAAGAAATTACGCTAAGAATAGTTCCTACCATTGCTGCCTTTCAGCTTTCAGGAGGGTTATTCGAAAACTTTATTAATATTTTCATTAGGACTGTGCTTTGATAATTTAATTAAATTTGAGCGGAGGTGCCGTTGTTATTTTAATTTTCGTTTAATCCATTGTGGTATTTTAATTTAAAGTATACAATAAAAATGCAATACAAAAGTTCCAAAAGTAAAGTTAAAAGTGTTTGAGAATGTAAAGATGCACTTTCACACCAAAATTTACATATTGAGCTGAAATTTCACAAAAAATAATTTCCATTATATAAATAATTAAATTCGTTTATTTCAGATATTTATATCTATTTTATAACATACTTATCTCGTATGGGTAAAATATGTATTGCACTTATTATAATATTTATAAATTAAGTTTGTGTTTGCGTGAGTATTTTTTATTTTGTCCCCACTCAACACCGAAACGGCTCAACGGATTTAGATGACACTTGGAATATACATAGTTTGTGATCTGAATTAATAGCCTTTTTTGACCTGAAGTCTTACCTGAAGCTACTTTTTATCCGGTACCACGCAAGCGAAGCAGGTGGAAGCTAGCATAATAATAATGAGAACCTGACAGACAAACATAGTTTTCATTTTAGTTACATAACATATAGAGAGTAGAGATTAGCAAGCTAAAGTGTCAGTGGGCTGGCCATATCTACCGAAGAACTGACAAACGTAGTTAAGGACACCTTTTGGCCAGTATAAGTGACGATTTGCGAAAGGCTGTAAAAGTAGTAGTTGAAATGAGTAGTTCGGCGAGAATGTGTCGAGCTCAGGACAGGGCGCAATGGCACTCATTTGGGGAGGCCCATGTCCAGCAGTGGACTGCTATAGGCTGATCATGATGATGGGAGAGTAGAGTAGATTATTATAGATGGAGTAAACATTTTCAACTTACATCAACGTATCTACATACGTAAGTAAGGCATACATGAGTTGCTTTTTCACACAAAACCTGAACCGATTGAACTGAACTTAATAGTTCTTTAACAGATATTATAACATACACTTTATATTGGCACCACGTGAACGAAACCATACTTGAAATATATTGGTCAGTGGGTAGCTATGTATGTATTTAATAAGATCTTAGAAACATTTTGATCAACATCTCTACAGTAATTTGTTTTAATGCTTTTTATTTTCCAAAGAAAATTTACTTATTAAAGATCTTTCCAAGAATTATTATCATGGAAATTAAACTTGCAAAGCTTTCAATAAATTATTCACTTTCATTTAGATATTAGTATCATAAACGAAAATTTGAGTTTGTTTGTGTGTTAGTTACACTTTAACGCCTTACCGATCATCATGTTATGCTTACATAAGAACACAAGGTACATTTTATCTCATCATCAACATCATCATAAATAAGCATTTATCAGTCCAATAACGAACGATCCCCCAACTGCTTCCAATTCATAATATTTTGAGTTTTACGCTTCCATTAAAAAAGAGCACTATGAGTATTTAGTTGTTTTCGGGGGAAAGAAAAATATTTTTTACATGTATTGAAAAAAATATTACATTCATGTAATCGAAGGCGCAGGTTAAAAACTAGTTACTTATAAAGGCTAGGCACATTATGCATACGATTTCAAAGAAGTACCCATTTAAATATTGTCAAAGCTTATAAACATTATGTTAAGAAAAACCTGTACAGCATGATACTCGTACACGTTTTATATTCAATTTACCGTGAAATGAGGGAATTTTTATCAAACGTTTTTATGAACGTCGTCGTTGATGTGATGAGTGATGTATCGTCTGCCGTTACTTTGATCATATTTCATCATCATCATCTTAAGGGGCCCCCGACGGACGAATTGCCCTTACAAAAGTAATACCAAAATGTTTTCTAATTCAAGCAATAATCAATTCATTAAACAGTCCACTGAAGGACATAGTCCCCAAATGTATGCCATTGCGCCCTGTCTACAGCTTTACAAGGTAGCTTGAGGTACTTGGTCGCTTCTTCATCTTCTTTCAACATTTGCACATAATGCAAACATTTGTTACGCAGCGGAAATCGAACCTGCAATATTTTCATCTAAGACCAGACGTTCGCCCACTGCTCTGAGGATTTATTTAATGCGATTAACCTTTTTCTGCTATTAAGCTTACGCAATAAAGAAAATATTTTGGTACACTAAAGTTCACGAAATTCAACTAACAAACTCAGAATAAAATTGTTTGGTACCGAAATAAAAATGATATGATATTAGTTCCATCTCAGATATACTCAAACCGAGTAAGCGACATAATAAAATTGACATTTTCACACTCTATTATGGGAATCACATGGCTACTTATAATACATTGTATGTGTAAATACATACATGTTGTCCATAAAAAAAACATCCAGACCTGAGAAAGGCATATCATTGACGACCTCTGTGGCGCAGTGGGTGAAGGCTCGCCTGAGACGCAAAAGGTTGCGGGTTCGATTCCCCCTGCGGGACAAATTTTTGCATGTTCTACAGATATTTGTCTCGGGTCTGGGTGTTTTCTATGTATGATATGTATGTAATTCCAAAAAAATGTAAATAGGTAAAATATCAATCATGTGGGTCCTATAACATAGGCTCTGCTTAGTTTGGGGTACATGATACTGTGTGATAGTCCAGCAACAGTTAAAAAAAATTGACTGAGTCTGGCGTTACTCGGAAGTCCATCTCAAGATTAATTCTCAAGAAATAATATTATCATCTGCACAATAACCTACTGCCCGACTTTATCCACTGCTGGATATAGGCTTTCTGAAGTTTGTGCCATCCATTAGAGCATTTTGCTAGTCGCATCAACGATCGCCCGGCGACGCGTACTATGCCGTCGACCCATCTCGCTACTAGTCTTCCGATACATCTTTTACCTACCTCCGGTGAGTAGAAAGAATAATAATAATACGTATTTATTACAAACCTTTACATTATGTATTCATAGCATGTTTATGTCCTGCTTTTTATCTGATTATAAGAAAATAAATAAATTTAAGTAGGTTAAATATTTTGTCCCCGTGGCTCATCAATATTGGATTATTTGACTTTTAAAAAGACTTCCTATAAATTTACCTTTCATCAACATATCGTAATCAAACATAACCAAGCGTTTGATTGAAGCAGTTCAATTTATGATTTCAACACAAATGTCTAAATTTAACACGAGTAACCTATATATGAGTTTTGTGATTGCTGTACTTTAATTTTCACTGGCTAAAGTATCATAGTAATGAAAACGGCCAAGAGGCACTAGTCCGATGGCGTTGGTCAGACCAGATCCGCAGCACACTCGACCTCAACATGCCGGAAGCTGTGTCATGCTGCTGAAAACCGAAACAAATGGCGCAACATCGTCCGGGAGAAGATACTTCCGTGATGGGTCACGACCCAGGAGGAGGAAGAAAGTATCTTAACGTTAGTATGTCTGGTTCAAGACCTCTCAATGAACTGAAAGAGAACCGAGACTTAAGCTTTTTGAAACTATCAAGCTCATACTCAGAACTGAGATGTCTATTAAAACCAGCTAGAGTTTCATATCCTAAGATAAACTGCAGTTGAAGAGCATTCATTATGCTAACACCATTTACGTCTAATTTGCTGCAAAGCGCAAATGTTCACACTCAGGTTTATTTCATGGAGTTTTACGTGAAAACTAACACTTAAGCGCTTCTCTCATTACGAATTCATTTAGTTTTGAATTCCAAGTGGAAATTTCAGAAAGCTCAAGTGAATATCTAGGGAAATTTCGGTTACACCTAGGTTTTATACATATTACTTTGGATTACTTTGTGTTTAAGCGTTTTCATTATTTTGTGGGATAATTTTTCGTTGAATATTAGCACCCTTATTTATAATTAGATGTCATTTTATAACACTACATATAGCAAACTTGTCCCTATCATATAAATGTTAATAAAAAGAGGCGACATGATATTTTAACGCCATTTTAGCGAGGTGTACAGAACTATAAATAATTAATTTTATGCCTTTTAGCTGTGACTAGAACATACAATTCTCACAACAGGGTGCCTAGTGCGAATTTTTTTACCAGCTCGATCGCGTTTTAGTTTACGCCAATTTATATGGAAAGGAGCTGACTCCTTTCCATTTGCGTACGCGTTCCATCGCGCACTGATGCCACACGTCTCTCACTAGATGGCGCTACCTAGATTCCATATAATGCATAAAAGGAAACGCGATCGAACTGGTAAAAAACACGCACTAGGGTCTCTGATCTTTGTTTCTCAAACGATAAGATAAATCTTAGTACATTCCGACCCAAACAAAAGGAACTACGTCATTTTTGCCATGATGAGGTGGAGAGCAATTAAGCTTATTTAAATGGACCATCATCATCATAAGGGATTTTTGATTCAAGAAGAAATAGTTCCAGCTGGCTTGATGAATGGCGCTGGGTCATTATCACCATCTAGTCAGCCAAATTGAGTAGTTTAGAATAGACGGAGGCATGTATTCACTATAAAACACAGAATACACTTGCGCACAAAGGAATCCGTGCCGTTGTATGGGAGCCCCACTTAAATATTGATTTTATTCTGATTTTAGTATTTGTTGTTATTAGCGGCAATAGAAATACATCATCTGTGAAAATGTTCACCGTCTAGCTATCAGGTTGTATGAGAGACAGCCTGGTGACAAGCAGACTTCGGACAATGGGGTCTTAGTTAAAAGGTCCCTTTGGATACGAAACCCTAAAAATTTTTAATGTTGTCTTAATGCACAACATTTCCAATTGCGGGAAAAATAAAGTGCTTTTTTACATTGGATTTTTATATAAACTAAGGAATTTAGACAGTACGTAATACAACGTCTGTCGGGTCAGCTAATATAAATTCAGTACGATAAGAACAGAGTTCACTTGTAATTGAATGACTCGGCGCTCGTGATGATGGATGGTCTTGCACCCGCTTCGCTGGAGTCTACAAGATTAATGGAAACACTCACTGTTTTATACTAATTCATAATTACTTTTCTTAATACAATAACTAAATAGTTTAAGATTGTTTTTTATAACTATTCTAATGAAAAAACGTGGCTCTTCTATAATATTTTCTACATAATGCCATTAGATACTGTTGTTTTGGCTTTTGATTTAGTTTAAATTCACTATATATAATGTACACACATAACTATTAAATATTTAGTCATATCTTATGAATACAGCGAAGTAGGTGATTATTTTATTTTATTTTTATAATTTATTTGTAAAGTATCTTCACCTGAAACACCTTGTATGATTAAGATTTTTGTACTTATTTAATATTTTTATGTAACTAAGTTAAGAAATTTGGAAAAAAAACTTTTTTTGTAGTTTTATGGTATTAAAACCTAGGCATTCGTTATAATTTTTTTGGGAGAGAAAACAAAAAAAAAGCCTATTTTATGCGATGTTTCGATAAATAATCAGTCAACAATAATACACTCTAATGAGCGCCATTGTAAACTGTCGTCAGTTCGATGCATCCAGTTTTCCATATCAATCAGAAGATAGGAGCTCACTACCAGTTTAAGTCTTTGATCATGTATTAGGTAAACATTTACGTACTTATTAGATACTTATAACAATATAATACCTTAAAACCATTTAATACCTACTCACCAAAATCCACCTACCTAAAAAATAATAAATAAAAGCATCGATCTGCCTTGTACATTATGAACATGTAGCAAGGGGTCCACATGTGATACTACCACACTATACTGTGTTAACTCTTTTACCTTATAACCATGTGATGACAATAAATATATTGAATACTAGTGTCCCGTCCGGCTTCGCACGGGTAGACTTTTAGCAATAAATATAACCTATGTTATTCAGGGTGAATGTAACTTTCCAATGGTGAAAGAATCATTTAAATCGGCACAGTAGTTTTTGATTTTATTCATTACAAACAGACACACGCACAAAAATACCTACGCACAAAATTTTTCCTCTATAAAATTTTAATTCAGATTGATTATTCAGGTAATTTGAAATGTTTCAAACTGCTTATTTAAGCTTGAAAGACTCATAATCTTAAGGTGATCAATTATCTCTTATAAATTCAGAAACGCTTTTGAATTTTGTTAACAAAATGTTCTGTAGTGACTGACTAAAGTACACTGTTCATAATAAAATCAAAAACATCAAACAGCTTAAACCTTGGTGAAAAACAACAGATTGTAAAACGTGAAAGTAAAAAATGCTTTTAAAATCATGGGATTTTATCCAACAATTCTGTTAGAAACACAAAAGAGCGATAAATAAACGGTTTCCGCCATGACACCCATCAAGAAATATAAGGAATTTGTTAAACTTTTCTTGCGTTATTTTGACTTTGCTATGGCTAGACATGATTTATTCATGAGCGTTGTGCATAAGACGTTCTGGATTTATTTTGTATAAATTTTTAAGTATGAAAATTGATAAGTTACACAAAAAATTACTCGTCGGTGCAGTTCACTGCTGTCATAGGCGATATAGCGCCCTGTCTTCACCTCCGGGTTCATGAGTTTATTTTATCTAGTATAGGCCAGCTCTTGACCTCGAGGCTTGCGTGGGTAAGGATGAAGCCGACGATTGGACGAGCTTTCCCAGAAGATGCCTGTTAACTCTTTTTTTGAAGCCGTTAGGGTAATAAGACAATGGAAAACCGACGCTGGCAGCTGATTCCATATTTTAGCATTTGTTTTATATGATACCTTATAAGTAAAGTGTTAAGCTACGCTAAAGCATTTCTACCAATGACTCATTATTTAAATTTATAAAATGGTCAACTGACTGACTGAGTAATATATCAACTCACAGCCCAAACCGCTGAATCTGGAGACTTAATATTTTGCACAAAGATACCATAAATAGTGTAAGCATCCATTAAGGAAGGATTTTTAGAAATGCCACCCCTAAGAGAGTAATATAGGGGATGAAAGTCCGTCAGATTCGAAGATTAAAAAAATGTACAATAAGGCTGACGATTAAATATTAATTTATACGTATCTTAGCGTTGTTGATAATTTCACCCAAACAGGTAAAATAAAGGAATTTGATAAAATCCATATTAATGCGATTGAAGCTGCAGTTGCAAGCTAGTACCTCATATAACGTTTGCACCACCATTAAAGTGCTATTTTTACAACACTCGTATAACTGATATACAGCTCTTATACGACTTTAAACATAACATCTACAAACATCGTTTGAGTAAACGAATACGTTTAATTCAGTCAGTTTGACGTTCAGTTAATTCAGCGGCTTGAATATTCAGCGCCTCGTCCGTGACGTCACTAATCGCGTTACCAACAGCTTGATGTGCGTAATTTTCTTTTGCATGATTTATCGCGTTTACCGGCAAAGTGAGGCAAAGTGAGGCAAAGTGAAGGAACATTCTCAAATAAAATGAATGGAAAATTGTAATAGCTTTTGCTTGTGATTGGTTGGGATTATTTGAACTGGTTGAATGGAAATGGTATAATTTCATTACATATTACTATTTTTTCTTTTTTATGTTACTAAGTTAGCAAAAAGGCATCGGCATACGGTCCTCCTAATGGTAAGCGGTACATGCGCGTTGCCGACCCTTTTAAACATTTTAAAACGCCCTTTTTGAATCGCTGCATATTGTAGTCTCTGAGGAAAACCTCGACAGGGAGACCATTCCACAGCTTGATTGTTCGCGGAAGGAAATTCCTCTGGAACCTCACTGGGCGAGAAGACATAGGTGGCAATGTATGTGGATGATACCTCAGCAGATGTCGAGCGGTGCGAAGATAGAAAGAAGCAGCAGGCACCGTCTCAAACAATTCTTCAGAACATTCCCTATTATACAAGCGGTAGAAGACACAGAGGGAGGAGAAGTTTCTCCTGAGACTTAAATGTTCAATACCACTTGTGAGGATCAATACTATAACTAATATTGTTAAATATCGCAGTTTCTGACACCAAAAAGTAAATAGGTGCTTATAGTCCAAAAAGACGTCAAAAATTCTTCTTTTTATAAATACATTGAGTATATTTAAATACACGTGTCAGTTCAAAGTTAAATCGAGGCTTTCAGGGTAAATGAAGCGAAACACCTTAGTTCTGTAGTTGGGTTAACTGAGGTCGTGGTTTAAGGCTATTCGACCTTTCGAGGATTTATTGGCTCAAGAGAATAACTGAAGCGTGTTAATAAACTTTTTGAATCTTGTATAAAAGATAAATGTATTTTCAACTGAAATTTTCGTTATTTTTATGATTTAATAACAGATTTTATTAATATAATTGGCATTAAAAAAATCTTTGAATGTTATTTTTTTAAATGTTTTAGTAATCATACAAAATAAAATTAATTTTCAAGTTATTTTGTTAAAAAAGAAGTAAGTTCTCAGTTTGGCTTCATGTGTTTTTTTTTAAATAACCAAAAGTTATTAAAATTATATTTACAATATGATAAGATAACAGTCTTTGACCAAAGTGATATGAAATAATACACTTGTACTTCATAATAAATAAACAATGTTGGACACTATCTGCTTACTACCTTAAGTTTATGAATTTCTTATTAATAATATGAGGGCCTTTTCTAAGACTTTGTCAAGAAAATAAAAACAGATCAAGGTAATTTTCTTCATATGATTGAGAAATAGTAAGAAGAACTTCTTTAATTAAATTAGTCCAAGCTTTGGGCACTACAAGGAGTTTATGTCTCCGCGCACGTACGTAGTTATTAGGCACATACAATCCAACCCATTATATCTATATTATTTTAATATGTATAAAAAACCTCACGTACATCTAGTGAAAATCTTAACGCTGTCGTTCATCACATATACCCTGTATATCCAAACAGGTCCAGTTAACAATGTCCAAGGGTTAAATAGCCCTGTACAACGACAGGAATTCATTAATTTCCCTCATTACTCTCCTCAAATTAATTAAGTCCTTTTCCTGTTTGAGTTGATTTGTTGAACTTTTGAAATGTATTTCAAGGATTTTGACCCTTGCTGGATGTTTCGTGGCTTATTTGATTTGAAAAATGTGATTACATGTTTATAATAAATTTGTGTTAAAAATCGTATGAAAGATAAGTTATTTCAAGATCCTCATCAATAATTTTAATTTCATGCGTATTTCAAGTAAATATCGATAATTGTGGTTAATTAATTTCATTTGCTTTCTTTTTTTGATCTATTCCTAATGACTAATAAAAATTAAATTTAAAATTTAAAAAACTCAAAAAGCAAACATTTAAAAACTCAAAAATAATACCATCGTCGAGCCATCAAATTCCATTGACTAATTTGCGTCAATCAAAGAAATGTAGTTATTATTCCGGCCGTTTTAAATCGAAAAAAAATGGTTTATTTCAGTTTTAAACGGTTTTTTCGTTTTAAACTGATTGCTTTAATTCGTTTTAAACTGGCCTCACATCTATGAGCTAGACAGTTGAAATTTTCACACATGATGTATCTCTGTTGCCGCTACAATAACTATAACTACTAAAGACAATAACATAAATATTTAAGTGGGGCTCCCGTAAAACGGTACGGAAACCTACGTGCGCGAGTTCGACTCACACTTGGCCAGTTTTTTGACAAAAGTACATAATTAATCCAGTTTATTGCTTATCCATTGAACAGATATGAAAAAAATATGAAATAAATGTGTTTTATTTTAACAAATAACGGTAACTGATGATAAAAAATGGGCCATAAATAAATAAAATTAAACTATTTTTTTGAGTTATTTAGTATTTGAAGCACACATAATAAAACCTTTTTATTAATTTTGATTTTCTATTAAACATTTTCTACTTTTTTTTTAATATTTATTTTATGAACACATATAAATACATTTTTGTAATTGTTGTACCTAAAAACCTTGTTAGGTTTGACTAGGTACTCACATTCGTCGTTAATTGTAACTTGACCAAGCTAAATGATTCTCTTTGGATACCTTACCTAGCTTACATACTATCTACCTCCTACCTTGCTTTGTTTATGTCTGACTAGCTGTTCAGCGCATCGGAAGTAATTCGCAAGAAGATCGGAACTAATTGGCATGAGTTTAATTAAAAATTAGTTTTTCGGTTTTTTCTCGATTAGTTAAGAATGTTTATTGAACTTAACTAATAATAAAATTAATAAATATTTCTTAAACATGCTTGGAAATTTGTGCATTATTTTGATAACCTTTTTCAAGATGAATCGAAATTGCTGTACTGGCCAAATACATGCGAGCAGCGGCTGGCAAAAGTTGTCTAAAAATATATGTTGTGTTTAAGCGGTCAAATAAATTACTAATGGCCGATTCCTATAATATACCGTTACCGATAACGCTTCGTTTTCTCTTGAAAAACTGTCAAAAATTAACAATGAGGCGTCGAAAATTTGACAGTTTTTCAAAGGAAAACGAGGCGTCATCGGTAACGGTATGATATAGGAACGGGCCGTAAGTAAACTCGTATTTGTCGTATAATTTAAAAATGGAACGATATTATTCTCCGAAACACGGCAACAAAGGAGGTGGCTTATATATATATTTTTTTTTTCAAACATGCTTGGAAATTAGAGCATTATTTTGACAACCTTCTACGAGATAAATCGAAATTGCTGTACTGGGCCAATACATGCAAGCAGCGGCCGGCAAAAGTTGTATGAAAATTTATATCTGTCATGTTTAGCGGCCAAATAAATAACTATGAAAACCCATAACTGACGTGTTATTTAAAAATGGAACGAATCTTTTTCTCCGAAACATGGCAACCAAGGAGGCAAGGCCTCTTTTTCTTTAGATGAGAACTTGTGTAGAGACGGATAAATTGTGTGAAAGATGATATGAGTCAGTGTTGAGATGACGGCTGATAGTAGGGTCATCATCATCTACAGCCTGATTTAACCCACTGCTGGGTATAGGCCCCCACTTGTGTAATCCACTACGATTCTGCGCTAGTCTAACTTTGTCAATGCCAGCTCATCTTGCCGGACGTCCCACACTCCGAAAGCCATCCTTAGGCCACCACTCTGTAACTATCCTACTCCACCGGTCATCGCCTCGCCTCGCAATGTCTGCCCAGCTCCATTTGAGTTCCAGAATGCGGTACCCGACGTCCTCGATTTTAATACGTCTCCGAATTTTTGCATTTGGAACTTGGTCTATAAGTCGAATACCGGGCATGGCTCCATGGCTCTCTGTGCTATTCTCATTCGGTACACAGCCTCATGCGTTAGCGACATGGCGGTACAACCAGCCGTGCCATCGTGGTATCGTGGTGTTGCATTCAATGACATGGGGGCGTGGCGGCTGAGTAAGTGAGTCACCATACAGTATTAGTGGTGGCGCCAGCGTATCAGCACGACCAGTAACATTCTGTGATAAGATAAGATAAGATAATTTTTATTTGCCAGAACATATGTACATAATAGGTCTTAATTACTTAATAGTTATGGTTCAAGTATGTTCTACCCTAGAGGCATGCAAATGATCAATATTAGGTAACAATTATTTCTTAATTATTTAACAATAAATTATCTATATTTGATAACATTATTAAAATTCCAAATAGTGATAATAATATGAAATGTCAAAATTTACCTATTAAAAATGAAAATATGATTAAAAAGCTATGTCACAGTATTCCAAAAATTGATTTAATGAGTAATAGCATCGATATCCTAGCCACTTCTTTAACTTTTTGGTAAATAAGTTACCGGACAGTGATTTTAGATCTTCAGTATTATGTATTGTGCACGCGTCCGAGCTGGTCGCACTGCCAATTGATTGCGCAACTAAACTCTTTGACTCTCTACAGAGCTGTAAACATTTTTTTGGTAGCGGCGACTGGTGCCCCGGTTAAAGCCCTAAGTCATTGTGACAAAAGAATATGTAATAGGAAAACATGTTCAGAACACCCCACTCAAAGAGTAAACAAAATTGCGCGCTGGTTTTCGTAGTCGTAACTATTATCCCTAAATATACAAACCGTAACAATTATAACGAGGGCCCATACGTTCCCTAGACACATAATCTACTCAATCCTATTTACAATTAACTACAAAGCCCAAAGAGAACCGCTAGAATACTATTTTACCTGAACAAAAGGGATTACGACTAGGTAAAAAAAAATCTAATTAGTCCGTCAGAAAGATCACAATAAAATATTGGACGTGTATTTTTTATTTATATAATAAATAAAAATTGACGGAGATAAAGACCGTTTAAGATCGGGAGTGTGGGTTCGTGATGTCACAATTATGTAAAAAGTGTACTGAGTCGTGACGTCACGTAGAACTTTATCGCACTATATCTTTGACATTTATTGTTTAATTGACAAAATAGGGGTGTAAGTGGTTCCAACCTGCACCTACGGAACTCAAGCCAACCTCACCTGGTGCGTGAGGCACCCTGCTAACTAACAAACGAGGCTCTGGCGGCCGGCTGATTGCGGCATAGCGCAGCCTAATACTGGCACAGCTAAATTCCCTGACTGCCGACGGGCAGCAGCGTCAGTGGTGCGAGAAGCTGTGCTCTGTGATCCCCAACCCACATGCCCAGCGTGGGGATTATGGGCATATCCCCCTTTTTATTAGGGGAGGCCTATGTCCAGCAGTGGACTGATGTAGGCTGTTGTTGTTGTTGTTGACAAAATAAAAAATATGTGTCCAATATTTTTTGATAATGTAAACGAAGGACTAATTAGAACTTCACAGTTTTCATCACTATTATGTTTAGAGGAGACACTACATAGATAGTTAGATAACTCTATTTTGTACTCACACCAATTTAAGCATAAAGAACAAAAGAGACAATAACTAATATTATTACAGACTGTAATATAACTGAAAGTACAATGGGCGGTCTTATTGCTTAGTGTGATCTCTTCTAGATAACCTTTAGATAGACTGGATTTAGAATACTGTAGCAGACGATGGTGAAATATCAATAAACACTAATTTAGAATAACTAGGATGTACGCGATTTCAATCAACTATGGATGCCTGTGTTGAGTTAATATCGCATAAAAATACAATGTTTGGGAAGACTCACGTGATGATTAAGTGTCTTTTGTGATTTGTCTAAGGCATTTGAATGTGTACACCATGAGAAATTAATATTATATAAGGAAACTAAATCACTATGGTGTCGTGTCTTTATATTTTCTTACCTCCTATTTAAGTAACGGAATACACTGGAAGACTTGATGTTAATGGAAAGATTTCCTAGCAGTAACGATAGGTGTAATACAAGGGTCAATACTTGGACCACTCCTGTTTTTTATATATTGTATTACCTAAAATTGTTGGAAACAATCACGAAATTGTCTTGTTTGCAGATGAATGGTCGATTCACACATAACAGTGAAGTCACAGTTCCGGCAACGTATCCGCTCAGTTCTGTATCAGTGCTACAGTGTTGCGTCAGTGATTTAATTCACACATGTCAGTACTCAGTAATGAATACTTTCGTGATTGCCGGTGTCGGCACTGACACTGAGAGTACTGTGTTGTTACTGACACTGACAAGTGGCGATGCGTTCATAGATAATGTATGAAACAATATCTCGCACTGTGCTGGTACTGTACCGGTACTGTGTCGGAACTGTGTCGGAACTGTGACTTCACTGATAAGTGTGAATCGACCTGAAGGCGCTTTTATTTCAACTGAAATGAAGTAAAGAGATTAAAACAATAACAATTTTAAAAGTGATATTGAAAATTGAAAATTCATTTTAATATCAATAATAAATAAATAAATAAATAATGCTGGACACTATCACACAGCATCATGTAGCTCCAAACTAAGCAGAGATTGATATACTACACAAATACTTTTTTTTCAATATACATAATAATCAGAATAGAACAGATAAAGAAAACGGCTCTCCTGGATTCGGCAAACTACGTGAGGCGGTTCCTCTTACTGCCACCCACCGACTGTTTCAGCCTTGCCCCGCGGTCGGTGGTGATGATGATGATGATGATGGTAAAATAAAATAGTGTGTGTGTGTGTTATTTGATAAATATTTAACCAGCTCTTTACCATTCCACTTGTTCAGTAACTAGAGCTCAGCCTAATAATGTTTTGTTAATATGAATAGTGCTAATTAACTAATCACTTAACGTATAGACGGCTTTGCTGAATAAACATGAACTTGGTGTTAATTGTCCTTGCCTACGTCTTTGCCTGTGTTTTCTTCTTCTTCTTTGTATGTTTTATCGGCCGACTCTAGTGTCAGTGTAAGCTTTGACTTTGCCCGTGTTTTCTTCTTCTTCTTCTTTGTATGAGCTCAGAGAGATAAGGTCAGAAGTGATAAATTTAGGAGCATCACCAAAGTTGCCGACGCAGTGAGCATGCTCTGCAAATTAAAGTGGAAATGGTCGCCCCGTCGATAGAGCACAGGATGGTCGATGGAGTGAACGTGTTCGCCATTGGTACCACGAGGATCACCTTGGAAAAGGTGGTGCGACGATCTAGTAGAAGTTGCAGGAAAACTGTGGACTAGACTCGCTCAAGATCGACACCAATGGAATCGCATAGAGGAGGCTTACACTCGCTTTTGGGTGTCCTTGTAATTTTTGTAAAAAAATATAGATAAGTTTTAATGTAATGTAGATGGGAATAAAGGTTTTATTTATTTATTTGTATGAGCTGGTCGACTCTGTTAGTGTTAACTTTAAAGTTACTCAAAAGCTTCACACGCTGAAGTGGCAGTAGTGAAGTGGAAATAGCAGCTGAAGTAGCAGTGTGCTGGCCATATCTGCCGATGATAACCATTATCCGTTGGGGTAAACGAGTTCTTGAGTGGAGACCGCGGCTCGGTAAAGGTAGTGTAGGACGCTCTCTGGCCAGTTGGGATCACAATCTAAGAAAGGCTGCTGGTAGAAGCTGGATGCGTCGAGCTCAGGACAGGGCGCAATGGCGTTCATTAGGGGAGGCCTATGTTCAGCAGTGGACTGCTATAGGCTGATGATGATGATGATGATAGCGTTTAGTACTTGGAATTAAACGCTCAAATTATTGTTTCGAGTACGATGATAGTTTATGTAGCTAATAAATTATTCCCAAAATAAATTACACTGTTGTTTGCAAATATTCCGGTAATTGTACTGTTTTGTCAAATAGAAGTACTAATTGAACGTGATGATTAAAATGATGTTCGGTTATTAGCCAATTTCGAAAATGAAATACAGTATACTAAATAAGGTTTGATATAAAATACTGCGAAATTATAGTATTTTCAATAACTCATTAAACTAGCGTGAATAAACTCATTCAGTAATTATATAAAATTTAAAAAAAAATGCCATAATAAATCACTTAACGGTGATGGATTTCAACTCTTTTATAGAATTTTTTTCAAGGTGAGTGCAACACTCTGTTCGCGTCAGGTCTAGCTCTGAAGAAGCCTCTCTGAAAGAATCAAAACGGCGTCACTGGAAAATCCGTACTCTATATGATTTTTTTTATGCGTATCATTTCACTCATGTTGAAATATTTTGGCTTAAAAATTGGCAGCTATATTTTAGGGTTTCGTACCCAAAAGATACAAACGGGAACCTATTACAAAGACTCCATTGTCCATCTGTCTGTCTGTCACCAGGCTGTATCTCATGAACCGTGATAGCTAGACAGTTGTTTGACCATCTGTGAAGATGGTGTATTTTTTTGCCGTTATATCAACAAATACTGAAAAGTATTTATTTAAAAACAAAACGCCTAGACAGCAGATATAAGTACTTTTTAGTTAATAGTGAATTGAAAATGGCTTCTTACAGTCGCCATATTCAATTGTTTTAAATTTCATATGGCCTTTGTCACCCTTGTGATATCGTGATGGCGAATCCAACGACACCTCATTAGTCGAAATCCGTCCAGCCGTTTGGGCTACAGTGACCGACATATAATCCAACAAACATATATACACTCTAAAAACATAACCTGACTGAAGAGGACTTCAGTCGGGTAAAAAAATAGAA
Source organism: Horisme vitalbata (assembly GCA_951804965.1). NCBI lineage: Eukaryota > Metazoa > Arthropoda > Insecta > Lepidoptera > Geometridae > Horisme > Horisme vitalbata. The sequence goes on from OX638096.1 coordinate 1,944,268, forward strand.
TAAAATAAATATATGAGTAGGGGTCCCATACAACTCGCGAATCCAACTCGCACTTATCGGTATTTTTAGATGCGACGCCATGTTCCAACCTATGCTAATGTATAGAAGGCACTGAAATTCTAAGCTAAATTGAAGATGAGCATCAAAACGTTTTGTTACAACCACACTAACCTATTCAATCCACTACCTGCGGGAGATAAGTCTCCCCAAATAAGAAAGGGGATATAGCCATAATCCCCATGCTGGGCCTTCTCGCACCTTGAACGCACAGCTTTTCGCATCGCCAATGCTACTACCCGTCTGTGACCACGGAATTGAGTTGTGCCAGTATTCATCATCATCATCAGCCTATAGCGGTCCACTGCTGGACATAGGCCTCCCCTATGAGCACCATTGCGCCCTGTCCTGAGCTCGACGCATCCAGCTTCAACCAACAGCCTTTCGCAGATCGTCACTCCGGAGGGTACCTACATCCTACACTACGTTTGCCGAGCCGCGGTCTCCACTCAAGAACTCGTTTACCCCAACGGTTATAGGTTCTTCGGCAGATGTGCCAGTGTTACGCTGCACTATACCGCAATAAGTGGGCCGCCAGAGCCCCGTTTTTGATACAGCACCACAGGCAGAGGAAGTTTCCTTGGGTTCTTTTATAAAACACGTGTGCACTACGGTTGGCTTGGGTTTCCAAAGATGGAGGTTGAAACCCCTTGCATTTTCTGTCACATGTGTTTATGTGCGTGGTATTTATGATGATTATCGATAGATAGATCGATAGCATGATCGGAAAAAATGACAAGTCAGGTTCGCCATTGTCGGACGCGACAAGGAGGACGAAGTATATAATATATATATAAATATATATATATATATTTAAGTGCGTGCGCGGCTATCTCAAAAAGGTAACAACATTTACTAATAAATAAATAAATAATAAATGTTTGCATGTTCTGTAAATATTTGTCTCGGGTCTAGATGGGTTCTATGTATAATATGTATGTATTTACAAAAATATATATGTGTAGTATATCAATCATGCGGTTCCCATAATACAAGCTCTGCTTAGTTTGGGGTTACATGATGCCGTGTGATTACGTCCCGCATTATTTATTATTATTATTTATTTATTATTAATGGAACTAGCAGATGGTCCACCTGATATTAAGTGGTAACCATCACCTATAAAAAAGTATTGCTTCGTAGGACACGGATGTTTGGGACGTGCTCCACGATGCAAAACCCTTCGTCCATCAACTTGAGGCATGAAGGTGTTAAGCCTCATGTGACTGTAATTTCCAAATTTAACATTGTAACATTTTTCGTAAAAACAATAATCTCAAGAAGTTGAATTGAATCGTTCGAGCACGTCGCGCAAGATTTGCTCCGTCCAATGATTCCCGATACTCGAGAAAGCTAAGCATTTTGAACCTTAGCTCAAATTGGATAAGGTTGTGTTTGATTTGAGAATAACGTTGTGTGCATCAAAGGGTTTCGGCACGAAAGCATTGGCGGGAAGCCAGAGGCGCAATTCTAGGACTTTTTACCCATGTCGATGGTGAGATTTCACAGTACAATAATAAGCGTTGTATAAATAGAAAGTTTACGTTAATGTATGGGCTAAATTGATGTAATAACATCAATATGTAATAAGTTGCCTGAAATAAAAATATTATTATAATTATTACTGTCCAGGAGGCCACCGTGAGTTTTCTATACAAGTAAAACCAACTTTTGTATAAACAGTTGATTTAATTATTATAATTCCAAATTATTACATTTGAGCTTGTGCACTCGACACGGTGATTTTTAGAAGTCTTCTTACGTAGGTAGGTAGGTAGACTTGTTCGAATAAAATATATGTGGCTTGCAATGATGCCTTTGAAAGGTGCTTCTTGCGTAGATAGGATTCTAGATAGGTTTCAAGCCGCAACAATTACTATTATATTTTTTAACAAGTTTATAAGATATTATTGTACCTTAATGTTATTTGAAAGAGGGCAATGGGTTCATTAAGGAAGGCCTATGTCCAGCAGTATATTGCTTGGGTAAAGTCATCATCATCGGCCTATAGCAGCCCACTGCTGGACATAGGCCTCCCTTAATGAGCGCCATTGCGACCTGTCCTGAGCTCAACGCATCCAACTTCTACCAGCAGTGTTTTACAAATCGTCACTCCATCTAGCCAGAGGGCGTCCTACACTACGTTTGCCGAGCTGGGGAACTCCTTCATCCCAACGGTTATCGTTTCTTCGGTAGATACACTGCCACTTCAGCTTGCTAATTCTCTGATTCTTCTAGGTCGCCAACTTTAGTTAATTTAATTAAAAACTCGTTGAAGAAGGGTGAAGTCATGCAGTGGATCAAAAATAATGACAAACTCGTATTTTACTTTCCGAGGGGTGACAGTTTAGTCATCTCGTCCACGAGATTATCTAGAATAGCCCCAGTTCCGCATCCAGTGCCGATATCACCTATGTAGGTGTCAGGAGTGAAATATTTAAAGTCTGATAACTTCAGCGCTGAAAGATGGACGACAAGGATTGGCCGAAACGAAACGACGTACAGCGCTTAAAGCGCTGTACAGCTTTTTTCCATTTTTGTACCGATTTTTCAGACAATTTGGGCTAAAAGGTTTTTATTTACGCGTGAATTGGAGTGTTCCGTGTTTTAGTCAGTTATTGATTTTTAGGATTATGCATGTAGTTTTTAAGTAACGAACTTAGCTTAAAAAGCTAACTTATTTCTTACCTTTTTATTGTTTTTTAGGGTTCCGTACCCAAAGGGTAAAAACCCTCTGAGCTGAGTCTTAGTAAATAACTAAGACTTCACTATCCGTCTGTCGGTTTGTCTCCACTAGACACTTGAAATTTTCACAGATGATGTATTTCTGTTGCCGTTTTAACAACAAATAATATAAACAGACATCAAACCAGACACAAGCTCCCCCCCGACCTCAGGCGTGTCGAGCCGAGCAGCGAGAGCTAGCACACGCACGCAGTGCAAGACGAGACGCGGAGGGAGAGCGTCGCGTTCCCTGATGAAGACTCTCTTAACGAGTCGAAACGCCGTCGGTGTCTTCACCGTTTTTTGAATATGAATAAACAATATATTGAATATTAAATAAATATTTGAGTGGCCTCCCATACAACGGTAGGGAATCCTTTCTGGGCGAGTCTAACTCGCACTTGGCTGGTTTTTTTTTTTTTTATGAACTTTACTTTGTGTTAAAGCATTTTAACTGCTGATTTAACTATAATGAATGGTGGACAACTTTAGTCCGGAGATTATAAGCCACCTGCAGTCCTGCAACATGGCTAATTGACTGAATAAACCGGAACAAGCATCTTATGCGCCTCCTGAAGCACGGAAGCGCTCAGACCTCAATGCCACTAAACGGTCATCCATCCAAGACGTGACCGGGTCAAGTGTTGCGTAACCAAGATGATTTGCTAAGAACATCGAAGTTACCGTTACACCGGATACCTTGGCAAACGTAGTGTTGAACGCCTTCCGGCCATGTGGAGTGACGTTTTGCGAAAAACTGGTAGAAGCTGGATACGTTGTTGAGCTGAGGACAGGACGCAATGACGCTCATTAGGGGAGGCCCATGTCCAGCAGTGGACTGTTATTACGCTGTTGATGATGATTGATGATGATGATGATTGACCAACTGTGTGATAAACATAATGAATCTTTTTTAATATCTTGGGGTTAAGCCAAAGATTATCTAATATATTGATCGAAAGTATATGCCATTTGCTAATCAAACTGCAAAGACCTATCATGAAACCAATCAATACAGTCTGTACGTACGTCCTCACATAAATCACAGTGTTATAGAAAAGCTGGCTCACTTTTACATTGTTTTTATTAAAAAGTGCATATTTTTATTTTCTGTTTTTTTAATTAAAAATTACGCTTATTTCTGTATTTATACATTTTTGTTTATTCTACTTCTATTTTTGATTCGAGTGCCCTTTGCTTATTTATATGCTGCAACGTAAATCCATAACAGTACACAATGATTATTATCCGTATAGTCTATTGTGTTTGGAATTCCGGCATACAAAATCATAAGCGGAAAAAATATTTAACAATAACATTATAAAATTAACAATTTTTAAGGGATTATTTCAATAATTATACGGATATGGTGGATAGCACGAACTTTTAAAGGCCATATCCAGCAGTAGATAAAGTTGGGCTGCGGATGATGGTGATGATGATTATGTACTTTCGACTTTTTTATTCATAGTGACCAACTCAAATGTCTTAGATGTCAGCTGCCTGAATGCGACATGGCTTATGTCTTCATGAGTATATTACCACTGCACGTAAAATGTAGCTGCAAGGCTGTCTCACTAGTGAGTATTATAATTTTTATTCCAAAAATTCCCAACACTTACCTTGTAAAGTCTTAGATGGTACCAGTTGTAAGTCTAAAGATTAACCCAATCCTTACTGAGCTTGCTCATCAGTGGGGAATTATTTGTTTTTTCAATAAGACTTGACAGCTGGAAATTTACCATTGGCAATTGTAACTAGTCCAATTTTAGAATAGCGCAATATAGCAGCAGAAGCTTGTATTCTGCCGAAGCCATGATGTTCATTTCTATTTCTAAAAGTCGTGAACAGTTGACGGCAGTAAGCTAACTTTCGTCAAAACAGTCCTAAACATCCCAACAAAACGCTGAGGTGGAGGTAGACCGCCGTTTACATGGTGGTCTAATGTCGAGAATGACATAAAAGCCCTTAGTGTCATACGCAACTAAGGATAAAGCGCGCCGAAGTACTAGGAGGCCCCCACATAAAATGGGAGGAGGGGAAGGAAGAAAATAGAACGTACAGGAGGCCAGACCCTGAATGAAATGGGAGGAGGAGCAGGAAGAAGAGAGAAGTAAACTAGCTAACCTCACTACGCTACACAACCCTATAAGTCAATCCGGAATCCACCGGTTGGCGCTGGTCCAGGGCTCTGCACACGTCACTATGATCTATTGCGTTTAAGATCTCGCTTCCAATGGAAAAGTTTAGGGCACTCCCGTTATGGATGTAATGTAGGATTACTTATTGCGATGTTTAGACTCTGTTAGTCTTGATAGATAGATGATCATCATCATCATCAGCCTATAGCAGTCCACAGCTGGACATAGGCCTCCTCTTGCCTCCTTAGCACCATTGCGCCCTACCCTGAGCTCCACGCTTTTAACAGCAGCCTTTCGCAAATCGTCACTCCATCTCGCTGGAGAGCATCTTACACTACGTTTACCGAGCTGCGGTCTCCGCTCAAGAACCGTTTCTTCGGCAGATGCACTGCCACTTCAGCTTGCTAATTCTCTGATTCTTCTATGTCGCCAACTTTAGTCCTAAGTGTTCTATGATAGATAGATAGAACATTTATTTGATATAGTGCTTGTAATCACCCCCATCTCCGGAACCCAAGCCAACCTCACCTGCACGGGGTGTACCCTGCTAACTTACGAACGGGGCTCTGGCGGCCGGCTGATTGCGAGTGCAGCCACTGACATAACTAAATCCCCAGGCCATCACTGGCAGTGCGAGAAGTTGTGCCTTGCGATCCCCAACCCCAGCATGGGGATGATGGGCATATCTCACTTTTACTAGGGGAGGCCTATGTCCAGCAGTGGACTGATATAGGCTGGTGTGTGTGGTCATAATCACCATGTTCTTTCCTTTATACTGTACTATCTTTGGTCGGCAAATCATTGTGTTCGCCCTCTGTCAATAATCATCTCAACACACACTCTTTACATACACAGCAGACTACAGGCTGACAATGATGATGATGGGCATCTTATGAGGAGTAATAAAAGCGATGTCACAAATAGAGTGCTATACTACATATATTCATTGTAAAATTTCGCAACAATAAAAAAGGAGTAGAGGGAGGCCGAAGAAGAGATAGATGGATTGTGTGAAAGAGGATATGAGAGTGAAAGAAGTGAGTACAGAGTTGACAGCCGATAGGATTGAATGGAGAAAGAAAACATGTTGTGCCGACCCCACCTAGAGTGGGATAAGGGCAGGGAAATGATGATGACTACATATATTCATTGAAATTGTATAAAAAGCCTTCATTATTATCGTGAAATTTTACAATTTGATTTGGTAAGTTACTTTAGGAAAAGTGTTCCTGTTAGGAAAGCGAATTGATTGAAACAAACTTCTTTTTTTTACTATTATTTTTAGGCTGACTGTATTTACGAAAATATTCTTGTTATTTTCGTCAAAATAAATCTATAGTTTCTTCAGAATAAATCCTTTTAACTACAAAATAAAAGATAGCTGCCCTCAATAAGTAAAATGTTTGCCCCACCCTGTATAGTGCATGTGAATGAATCTTTTAAAGATATAGACCTCCGCTTATGAGCGCCATTGAGCCTGTCCTCAGCTCGACGCATCCAGCTTCTACCAGCAGCATTTCGCAGATCGTCATTCCTCCTGGCCGAAGGGCGTCCTACCCGCCCTGAGTTTGCCGAGCTCACTAAAGAACTCGTTTACTCGTTTTAGATGTGGCCAGCCCACCATGCCAGACCTCTATGCCTGTATTTTAATATGAAACAATAAATTCTGAAAAATAATATATTGTGGCCAACTGGGTCTACCCAGCTTACGTTTTGGACGTCGTAGGATCAAGTCCTAACCAAGCACCATTCTATTATTTAAAAAATCCTTTATTATTTACCTTTCAGTCTAGCTCAAGACCGAAATGACTGGGGAGAACTTTTGCCCAGCACAGGGACTTAACAAGCAAATTTTTATCGTAACATTTTAGTCATCATTCTTTGTTATTTTTTCAAATAAAGGTATGTTGTGCACTGTAGTGCAGCAATACAAATTGAGATTGCATTTAATCTCGGTTGCTGCCGGTCCGCAAAGCTTTGCGGTACGTGTCCGGCTTAGCTTAGCGGTGCGTTTGTTTGTTGCAGGTTGATACTGGCTTTATTATTTGTATTATACAATGTTTTACTAACATTTTATAAATACTATTTTATAGTCTACCTCAAAAAATGTGCTGTAAGCCCAACCAGAGCAAATATTTGTAAGTAATAAATGTTAATGAGAAAAAAATATTGTTAGTTATGCTTTGAATCATTCACACACCAATTAGTGCTTTACTAATTTTTAGGTTACCAATATCTGTTAAATATTTTATATAAAATAAAAAAGTCTTTTTGTGTGCAGGGCTACCTTTCGTTTTCGGTAGAAGTGTTTTTATATAATTTTATTCCATTGATGCGTTGACTTTTTCAGAACTTTTTGGACTGGTACAGAATAGCGCAGGGTCGAGGCAAGTGGCATAATCAAAAGAAAGCGAATGACCCACTGCTTGAATGAACTGATGAATGATGATGATGATGCGTTGACTATATGTAGGTCAGTCGGTCAGTCGGTGTGAAATAAATACATTTAAATTCATATTCAATTATGCAGGGAATCGCACAAAAGCAACTGAATAAAATAATTACCAAAGAAGAAAATTGCGCAATAAAGTGTTACAAAGTAAAACTAGAAATAAAATTACTTTGAAACAGTAATAGTTCTTAGAGTTTGCAAACGCAGAGGACAATTTGAAGAAAAAGAAAAATTACTTTTCTCAGTACATCTAAAGATTAAGTGCGTTTCTTTGTTTTCAAAGTATGTAATGTCTTTGTAAAGAAAATAATAAGAAATATAATAAACATACAAAGTAGATAAATAATTATTAATGCTGGATGTTATTACACAACATCATGATAACTCAAAAGTAAGCAGAGCTTGGAAAACCATATGACTGACCAACGAGAAACATACATAATACAATTAAGATTTACATTTACAATTATAAATAAAATAAAATAAAATATGAATACTCTGTTAAAAAAATACAACATTAAATAAAAACACAAACCTATACGAGGTTAAATTAAATTAATTAGACTAAAATGTACTTTATGTGTATTACTGATATCCAAATATAATTTTTATCACTTTTTGTAAATACATGATGTTTTATATAACATATAAACACCAAGACACGAGACAAATATATCTTTTGACGGCCTCTGTGGCGCAGTGGGCGAAGGTCCGCCTGAGACGCAGAAGGTTGCGGGTTCGATAGACTGCTATAGGCTGATGATGATGATGATTTATTTGTTTCATTTTCATTTTGATGGACAATTAAAATTAAAATTAGATAACTAACGTTGTAGTATTGGATCGAACGTTTTATCAGATGCGATGATATTGTGCTTGTTCATCCAGAATAAAAAAGTACTGTTTCAAAAATTACTTTTGTGGGTTTTGGGGGCAACAAAAAAAAATTATAACAAAATCTAGATAATGCGAACGATGCCACGGGCAAAAGCTAGGAGCTTGATAAACAACTTGGAATGAACTTTAATAAATGAACACACAACAGCGAAATGTTTAATGTGTTAGATCTAACTGCTGCAAGCACTGCACAGCGGATTAGGTTCATCTTGCGAACTATAAAGGGTGTTTATCGCATTTATTTTATAAATTAGCTTTGCGCTAGCACCACTTTGGTTGTGGTACTCTGATAAAATTAGACACACACACACACACACACAGACAAACACAAACTGTAAAAACGCATTTTTAAATATAAAAAAAAAACATCTTTACGACTTTTTCCCCATTATGTATTAAATATCTTCAGATATTGCTCAGTACGCAAATCTATTGAGGTTACCTTAACGGGGATAGTCAGAGGCAAGTCTAAACATTACGTTCGATACATGCCCACTTTTTTCAAGCAACTAGCATTCCACGTGACAGGTTGCAAGCACTAAACAAAAAACTAACCTAGCACATACCTTTCAAACTTTTTGGTTGGAGGCCGCTTTCCTCACGCTGTTTTCCATCACCGTTTTGAGCTCGTGTTAATACGCACATAAATTTTTCGAAACGAAAAATCCATTGGTGCACGGCTGGCATTCGAACCCACGACCTCCAGATCTTAAGTCGGGGTACATCCCACTAGGCCACCACAGCTATATTTTTAATATCCATACCAGTTATTAATACTACGCCAAAACTACTGAACGTATTGAGTTAAAATTTTGCACATAATTATATAGTTCTGGAGTTGGAGTATAATAGGCTTTTTATTCAGGCAATACGCAAGCGAAGCCGCGGGTAGAAGCCAGTAGAATGATTTAGTTAAGAATAAAACTCTACTACATAAATAAATGACTTTTTGCGTATTTACTTGATATATTTAATAACTATTTAATTAATTATTTATTTTTTTGTAAACCTTTATATTGATTTCACTGGTTCAACGGGTAAATTTTTGTTTGACCTGCAGAGTATGTATCTACAATAGATTCTACCACCGAACTAGAAGGAAATCATTGTCAAGGTTATGAGTGTCCACTGGATCACCTTACAGGATAAAGATGCTGTCTTCATCATCATCATCATCAAACCACAGTCCATAGCAGTCCTCATTTAATACAACAGATTGTGTTCTATCAATATGTGGAGTTACGTTTTAAGATCGATCACCCTGTATAGCCCAGATGAGCACATCTCGAAGCTTAACATCAAGTAACATTTGAACATAGTTTAGAACCAGTCACGAGTGGTCTAAATAATCCAATATTAACTTCATGGTAGAAATCTGTTCAGGAAAATTGTATATTACATAATTGTTAAAATACTTATAGAGATTGATATTTTTAAATCGTCACTCTACTTGGTATAAATATGGGTATCCATAAGAACAGGTGTTTGGGAAAATTAGCCATGACTAAAAAATATTTCAATGGAAAAGAAAACTAAGGATTTGGAGACTGGAATGCATATTCCAATTAAGCACATTATTTTAAGACTATGTACTATGATGCATTTTTAATGAATAAGAGTCTTGAATAATGTTTATTTTCTGCACGATTTCTAGACTCTCTAAAACTTTGACGCCATTAAAGTGCATATTTAGTGCATCATCGTCTGATAATGATGACCTTGCCGGCTACACTACGTTTGCTGAGTCGCGGTCTCCACTCAAAAAGTTATTTACCGCAACGGTTATCGGTTCTTCGGCAGGTATGGCAGCCTACTGCCACTTGAGCTTGCTAATTCTTTGAGCTATATTGACAACTTAAGTTCTATGTCGGATAGTCTCGTTGCGAATTCTATCCTTCAGAGAAACTCCGAGCATAGCTTGCTGAGCGACTTTGAACCCTACACAAAAATCTCTACCTACTAAAAACATTGAGTCGGATTGCTCTTTACGGTAGAAATTGGCATGGTGGTAGTACTTCCTCAGACAAGCCCTCCACAAAGATCTCTTACTATCAAAAACATTAAAACAGAGTAGATACAAATAACATTAGAACAGAGTTCAGTACCCCTAGTAGGAGTTGCACAATACGGATACGTTTATAATTTTTGTTAAAACATTGAAACAGAGTAGATACAAATAACATTAGAACAGAGTTCAGTACCCCTAGTAGGAGTTGCACAATACGGATACGTTTATAATTTTTGTTTTTGAGCTCAATTTTGATGTACTTTTTTTGGGAATTAAGCAACTAGTTTTAAATAGAAACTGATCGAACAACGTACGTAGATGTATGTATCTATGTATGTAATGTAATCTTCTTGCAGATTGCAATGTTTATCACTCAAAACAGTTAGGTAATAGACGAAAAGAATTACTTTAAAATTGAGCTCGAAAACGTAAACTATTAAAGTTTTCTAATTGTGCAATTCGTACTAGCGGTTCAGAACACGCAAGTGGTCTAAACGCTTACTCATCGTGTGCTGGGAAAAATGGCGCCCATTATTCCCGAGTAAGGGAATATAAATCTAGGGAAATTCTTTCTGGAATACTTGTGGGGACGGCGTTGGCGGTCCCATATTTTGTGGGAAATTGGCTGTTGTGCGGTACTTGGTATTGTTTGAAGTAAGGTACCAATTTTTAATGGTGTTGAGCACATGTTGAATGCACGGTGGTTGCGACATTGGGTTAGTTCACGGGTTATTTCGTTAGATTAGAAAACCCCCTGATCTTAAATGGGGATCTTTATCCTAACTTATCCTTTAACGGTTAAGGGGAGCCGTAGAGTTGTACTTAGTAGCAAGATACTAGCTTACTGCTACTACTTAGCTTTCACCATCACCTTTTATAAATTAACTTAAAAAATACCAACATGAAATTTATTATTATTATTGCAAAGATAGTGGATTTTAATACTGATAGTACAAAATGTTTATTATTACACACTATTTTACTCATGAAACTTACGTGAATTAACTTATTCATATTGAAAAAATGGGAATTTAATACATTGATCAGTAAATTAATTTCATTTTAAATTAACACCCGCTTTACTTTTCTTCCTGAGACCACAAAATCGAGCACTCGCATACCATTTTGGTTGCTATCTCAAACGGACGTTTCTTCCTTCGAATGAGCTAGTGGCCAACTCTGAGACTTTTTGGGCTACCCGAAGGCCAACGACATGGCTTCACGACTGAAATAATATGGACTAATATCTTAACGTGCCTTTGAAAGCACAGAAGCGCTCATTTTTTTTTATAAATAAAATTTGACGTTATCACACAGCATCATGTAGCCCCAAACTAAGCAGAGCTTGTGTTGTGGGAACCACATGATTGATATACTACATAGATAGATTTGTTTGTTATTATATACCTACACATCATACATAGAAAACACCCAGACCCGAGACAAATATCTGCAGAACATGCAAACATTTGTCCCGCAGTGGGAATCGAACCCGCAACCTTCTGCGCCACAGTGCCACTAAATAGTCCTCATCCACGTAGTGACCGGGCGGAGGGTTGCTTATCCAAGGTGATGCACTTACGATACATGCCCAAACCCTACTCAATGCTATGATAGCCCAGGAACCCCTAGTTGATATGTTCCACATAAAGCTACATTATTTTATTATTCTCTGTATCAGTTTTTTAAGTTAAGTTAATTAACCTTGTATTTAGTACCTAAACCTACTCACCAATTTGATTATTTTTATCTGGCTCATTGTAATGTTTTGGCCTTTAGCTGGTAGTTTCTGAGCGTTTTTTATAAATGAATAAATAAATCTTTGTTTAAGAACACCAAATTTAAGACCAGGGGGCCTAGTACGAGTTGCACAATTCGAAAACTTTTATTGCATACTATATATATTATAACTATTCAAGCTCAATTTTGAAGTACCTTTTTTCGTTAATTACCTCACCGTTTTGAGTGATCCCTATTGCAATCTGCAAGAAGATTACATTACCTACGTTGTTTGATCAGTTTCTACATAAAACCAGTTGCGTAATTTCCAAAAAAAAAACATCAGCTGTGCTGTGTTTCGGTTTGAAGGGTGTGGGTGCCGGTGAAATTACAGGCACAAGAGGCTTATCATCATCATGCCTCAAGTTGATGGACGCAGGGCGTTGCATCGTAGAGCACGTTTCAAAAAACGTGATCTATGTTGCAATGCTTTGTGATAGATAATGGTTACCACTCAACATCAGGTGGACCATGTGCTTGTTCCATCTTCAAGTAACATAAAAAAAAAATTGTAATAGAGCTCGATATGGTAAACCAAGAAAGTTTTCGAATCGTGCAACTCGTAGTAGGAGTACAGAGCGCTAACCTAGTGGAGGTCGAGAAGTGGTTATAGGAACAGGAGATTCCTCCACCAAGATGGGTCGACGAAAGACCGTGGGCAGTACCGGGTTTAGACTAGTGCAGGATTGAGACGAGTGAGATAATCCAAAGAAAACCTATGGCCCAGCAATGGATCCAGAACTGCTGATAATGATGATGATGATGAATCAAAAATAAGTAAAGTCTAACTGGCAATGGACCCAACACTTACCTACTGTACTGTAGTAATACATTAATTTAGCAGTATCCTACCTTTCCACGTACATTATCAATCATAACCAGTCGTTAATCTTTGTCTGACGTTGACTTATTGTAGTAATTATTTCTTAGTATTGTTGTATTGTGACAGTGGTCGCTGCTTAAAGACCGAAACATTATCGCAATAAGGTTAATAACTTACTGCTTTGCAGACGCACAGTATATGAAAATGGCAGCATATTTTATTTTACTTCTAAGACATAAGAAAATAGCTCAGGATCGTTTTGTCTGGAGGGATTATAGGGGAAGGCCTTTGCTCAGTAGTGGGATATAGATGGCTTTTACAATAATCATAATTTCCCTGCCTTTATCCGACTCTAGCTGGGCTTGGCACAATATTTTTTCTTTCTCCATTCACTCATATCAACGTTCAACTCCGTATTTACTTCGTTCACTCTCAAATCCTCTTTCACACAATCCATCCATCTCTTCTTTGTAGCCTCTATTCATTCATTCTCATCACTCTTTCAGTCACATGGTTTTCATCCCTCCTCATCACATGCCCATACCACGCCAGTCTTCCACTTCTCACCTTATCTGCCACAGGTGCCACTCTCAATGGTTTTTAAAAGTATACATTAATATTAAAATTTTATTACTAAACTTAATTAAACTTTATTGTTTCTATAGTCGGATCACACATAAAATACTTATTTCAAGATTGATGAATACATAACTTATTATTGTATAAAATACAAATAATTTAAATTAACTAACCTATAAACTAATCCGGGGCTGTACAATGTGCGGCCTATTCGCTAAAAGTAATCTCTTCCGTCTTGTATGGACTAGATTGTATAGAACCAGAGTATTTAATTATCTTGCTTGCTCTTTACTTCTGCTATGGAAATTGGTTGAAACCACAAATAAAGTACTTATGAGCCTATACTCTTTGACAGTACTGCCACAGATCTATAACCACTTCGTATCTACAGCTAACTAATATAGACGCCTAGGAACATTAACTAATACCTTTAACACGGCAAAAAAGTGTTACCTCGAAATCTTTAAATAATTCATAATATTTTTTATTAAATCGAAGTGCGTAAAAAGTTATGTTATATAAATGTTACGTGTTATAGTAACTGAGACGAGATAAAATCTTAATTAATTAGGAAAGTCAAAATTCCCTAAGTTCAAAGAAAAACTTAAATTTTACGTAGCTCATAACATATTCGATATCTTACCGAACAAGGTCTGCCCGATGCGCAAAATAGTAAAATTTGGAGTTTACAACCTGGAAGGTTATTAAGAAGCAGGTAGCTTACTTAGAGCGAGTAAAGATAGAAATTTATATTGTCTTTTGTATCTTGTGAGTACTTATTTTACCTCTCTCACGGATTTTAGTTACAGCTGTACAAAATAAATAAGGAGTTGTCTTGTAAAATATACAAGGCTTTTGCTGCATGAATTCTATATAAAAGTGTAGGTAAATATTTAAATCTTGGTAATGTTTTGATGGATTAATCATTGAGATAATGGATTTGTTTCGGATTTTTTTTTGGGGTTTTCACGTCTATCTAGAAACCCCTTTTTTTAACGTGCGGAAATCCTTATGGATACCATTCCATTACGGGGTAACAGAATGATTATGCCGGACTCCTTCCAGCCAAAACCACCACGATGTTCCGTCCTAGTGCCTTATGCCAAAACCATGGGTGCTCTTGAGGACTCTTCCACAGATTTAGCAGCATCAGCCCACATAATTATAAGCTTCTCCTCCTTGTTAATATAGTTAAATAGCTCTATTACACCCACATTGTACTAAGCACGCGTAAGCACCGCGTACACCACCTCAGGACATCATTTTTCAGCGACGGATGTCCCTGTTTCCGCCGCCGAGTCTATCTAGGAACCCAAGCCAACCTTACCTGCCCGTGGTGCACCTTGCTAACATATGGTGGTCTGGTCGGCCAGCTGTCTGCAGCATAGCGCGAACTAACACTGGCTCAGCTGAATTCCCTGAGCGACTCATTTCAATCATTTTTGACAGACTATGCTGTGCCCTGTGAACCCCAACCTGTATACGAGAGAGGAGAAGAGATCTGTCTAGCAGTGGACTAACATAAACTTATGTTGTTAGATATTATATAAAATAAACAATAATTTAAAATAAAAAAAAGACATTTATTAAAAAAACTGTAAACTAAAAATTTAAAAATAATTGCTTAGTTTTTGGTTCATCCACCTTTTTTCTGTAAATTTATCCCTTACGATCTATGCGTTTACCACATAGGTAGATTTAGATACCTACCTGTTAGTTTTGGAGTCGGAGTCAGCTTTGGAGAACGACATTATAGCAACTACACTCCTCCCACCTCGAATGTGCCCTCCTGCCCCGCCCACGCAATAGCTTGGCTTTACCTTGGCGTGCCTTGGCTGACACCGACTCCAAAACTAACAGTGTAGGTATCTAGATCTACCTATGTGGTAAACGCATAGATCGTAAGGGATAAATTTACAGAAAAAAGGTGGATGAACCAAAAACTAAGCAATTATTTTTAAATTGTTAGTTTACAGTTTTTTTAATAAATGTTTTTGAAGTCGGTTTTTTATTTTAATTTAAATTATTGTTTATTTCCGAAGTTTTAGTGAATCTGACTTTAAGACGATTACTAAAACCATAAATAAAACCCATAGAAATTTTATTCCCTACTTTTTTAAAATTCGAGCCCATAAAATCTTAGTCCCTGTTTTTTAACCTTCAGAGTTGGTATTTTTTCTTCAAATTTATGGGACCAATCAAAAAGTATACCCTATACAAAAAACAAAGAGTTTTTTAAATCGGTTCATAAATGACGGAGTTATGAGGTAACAAACATAAAAAAACGAATAAAATATGAGCCCATAAAAGTTTCATTCCCAGTTTTCTCAATCTTAGGGTTAGTATTTTTACTTCAAATTTATATCGAACCAATAAGAAAGTATACCCTACACAACGACAAAATAATTTTTTAAATCGGTTCATAAACGATGGAGATATGAGGTAAGAAACATAAAAAAATAATAAAATTCTTGCCCAAAGAAAGGTTCATTCCCGATTTTCTCACCATTAGGGTTGATATTTTTTCTTAAAATGTATATGGAACCAATTGGGAAGTATACCCTCTCCAATCAAACAAGAATTTTTCAAATCGGTACATAAATGACAGAGTTATGAGCTAACAAACATAAAAAAATAAAAAAATACAACCGAATTGAGAACCTCCTCCTTTTTTGAAGTCGGTTAAAAATATAATAATATTTTGTTACCGTTATTGACAGTCCAACGTAGATCTATAGTCTATCATTCATAATATACTAATTGTCTATGAAAAAGTTGCTGTTAGTACGTTCATTCAAAATGGTGGAATAGTAGATAGATATATAGATAGATAAATTCTTAGACCAAATAAAAAAATACAATTTGTAGAAACTTTACAATTTAAAAAAAAGGTACAATGGGCGGTCTTATCGCTAATAGCGGTCTGCCTTCTACATATTGCCATGGCCTAAGGGGTCGACATGTGATACTACCACACGATACTGTGTTAACTCTGTTACCTTATAACCATGTGATGACAATAAATATATTTAGTATTGAGTATTGAATAATAATAATGTGAATAAAAAAATGTGTGTGTGTGTGTATAGCGAATAATATAATAGTAATGTGTGCTCAAGTCAAGAATAAAAATTAATAAGTGTGTGAACTCCAGTGTTTTCATCTAATTCCTGCAATTAAACCAGCGCCCAGCTCGCTCCCTACAACCGTGGTTTTGTTCAAATGTTGTATTTTCACAACACTTTTCTGCAAGAGTGGTGGGTATTATGGCAACTTTTTTGAATTACGGCTAATGGTATCTATTACGGTATATATAAGTACCTAAGTCAAGTGTATACGCGAAATTTTATGATGATTAATTGAGGCGTGAAAGCAATTTAATTTAATATTTAGGATTAATAATAAATTAATATTTAAGAGGATTATGTTAAAGTTATACAATAGCACTAACCTGAATAGCACAGCTTGAAGTAATCTCGAGTAATTAAAGACTTGTCCTAATGGAAACATGTGCGTGTATATTGATTTCCATTAATGGAACATTGCTGGGGGATTCGGGACTGACAAACCGTATCGCTAATACAGTAGCTAAGCTTCGTATTTTGCCTGTAATTACCAGCACACACACATACATAAATAAAAAATAAAAAAAGGACCCATAATCTCTACGCTGGCATGCAGGTAGGGGATCGAAGAGATCAGTTTCTCGCACTGCCGTCGCTGCTGCCCGACTGTCAGGGAATTAAGTTATGCCAGTGTTAGGCTGCACTACGCCGCAAAAGGCCCGTTTGTTGTACAGCAGGGTGCACAACGGGCAGGTGAGGTTGGTTTTCATTTCGTGGATAGAGGTTGGAACCCCTTAAACTCCCTTTAAATGTCAAAATTATTGAAACATTGCTGGGTGATTTGGGATTGGGGCAAGTAGTGCAAATATTGAAGCTTTATGCGTTGCCTTTAGTACCAACAATGTCTCCTTAGTTTGAAATTCTTGTCAGAGCAGTCGTGGTTATGGAAGTCGCGCGTGAATGATCTCGGCTGCACGCAGCAGTGATACCGCAGCAGTGCCGCCACTGTGGACTGCACTGATTCCGAAAACAGGGCGGCAGTGTTGCGCTGTTCTGGGTGTCATGCTGTTGAGTATTCATCTTTCGTTCGCGTAAGTAGGTACCTATATTCGGTGGCGGACGCATCACAACTGGTCAGTTACGGTGGCGGGGTGACACTGCCGCACAGCTCAGATCGGAATAGTAGAGCTCGGAAAGTAATCTATGATATACCTATGAAGAATATGTTGGGACCAGTAGAGCTGTGGCAGCACTGCTGCGGTAACACTGCTGTGTGCAGCGGAGTTTGGATTCATACCTTTAATTCACGATCTGGGGCTAGGCAAGTTTTTTACCAGCTCCGTTTATGCAAATTTATTTGGAATGGAGATAGCGCCATCTAGTGAGAGACGCGTGGCACTGACTCCTATCCATATAAATGGAAACGCGATCGAGCTGCAAAAAAAACTCGCACAAGGCACTCAGATAGGTCAGTGGTGGTAGTATATATCTAGTTATATAATATCTAGGCTACTTCTCGTCGAGTACACTGCTCCATAAAGCGAGTCATTACTTTTTCACGGCTGTTTATTTCTGCCGCAGATGCTCTCAGCGTAGAAGGAAATAGTTCCAGGCTATAATGGGTCGGTTGTTTTTATAAACACTATCCATTACGGATAATATCCAAGGAATACTACGGTTTTTGTATCATTTTCATAGTTTATCTCAATAATTATATAAAAGAATACATTTTGCATTTTAAGAAACTTTGTGGGATTGTGATCTATTTTTTTTTTTTATTATTCTTCTGTTTGTTTCCCAAATAAATAAAAATAAAATAAAATAGAGGCCTCTGGGCGCAATGGGTGAATGGGCAAATGGCCTGTCTGAGATTCAGATGGTTGCGAATTAGATTTCTGCCGAAAGACAAAAATGTTGTATGATCTGCGAATATTTGTATCGGGTTTATGCCAGTGTAAGGCTGCTCTATACCACAATCGCACCAACTGAAGAAGACATTTAATTTAATTTAGACGAAAAACATAATTTAAATTTATTAGATCGAAGAAATAAATCACATCAAAACAATATAACATCGTTATATACTTCATCATCAGCCTATAGCAGTCCACTGCTGGACATAGGTCTCCCCTAATGAGCACCTTTGCGCTCTGTTCTGAGCTCGACGGGTCCATCTTCTACCAGCAGCCTTTCGCAAATCGTCACTCCACTTGGCCGGAGGGCGTCCTACACTACGATTGCCGAGCCGCGGTCTCTACTCAAGAACTCATTTACTCCAAACGGTTATCTGTTCTTCGGCGAATATGGCCAGTCACTGCCACTTCAACTTGCTAATTCTCTGAGCTATTTCGACAACTTTAGTTCGTTGTCGGATGATCTCGTTGCGGATTCTATCCTTCAGAGAAACTCTGAGCATAGCCCGTTCCATACTTATCAATATACACATGTGAATAAGGTAAGTTTTTGTTAAGTCAAGGTTTTTATAAAAGTGGTATTTATTTAATGAACGTATTATAACAGTGGCTGCTACATGCGCAGGCTATTTACATGCGCGCGAGAAATACAACTTCATGATTTATAGATATTTGTATCGCGTCTGGATTTTGATGTATCCTGATGTACCTACTCATATAATCTTCACTTTCAACCAGGATTTTCTTATGAAACGTGTATATCTTGAACTATGATTACACTATACCACAATTCATCCAGATTAAATATCATATGCAAATATTTGTCCCGCAGCGGGAATCAATCATCAGCCTGTTTATACCAGTCTACTGCTGGACATAGGCCTACCTCAATGAGTGCCATTGCATCCTGTCCTCAGATTAACGTATCCAGCTACCAGCAGCCTTTTGCACTTCACCTAGCTGGAGGGAGTCCTACACGTTTTCCGAGCCACGGTCTCGATAAACTCGGCTTATGTTGATAACTTTTATTATCTGAAGGATAGTCTCGGTAACGGAAAAATATCTCTTACACTAAGGTTACTAAAAAAATATAAAATATCATTCAAATCTTGTCGTCCGTTATATAATGGCTGCTGCAATTCAAAGAACAAATTTTAAACAAATTGCGAAGTTGTGAAGGTTGAATTTCATAAATTATGCAAATCCGTGTCCAAAGGTAGCAGGTTTGGGGACAATTGTGTTTATTTGGGCCCTGAGTGCTTAGGGCCTTTGTTCCGCCCCCACACTCGAAGCAAAGACGACGGCTAGTTCAATACAGAGGAGCCTCTATCATAAGAAAATATTTATCGGATACAGGTAAAAAATGGATGACAATAACTGAACTATTCGCGAGTGGAAATGAGAAAAAAATCGTGTCGCTTTTTTATTTATAATTATTTTACAGACTGGCACATTCTACCAAAATATAGATTGACATTGCCTAACTTTCATCCTGTAGGCATGTGTTTCATTGATGCGCATGTGCAAACAAACGGTTGTAAATCTAAAAGTGGTTTCATTTTTGAAATTCTATTTTGACAATTTAAAATACTATCCCTTTTCCAAGGTTAAATGGGTATTGCAACATAAATTAGTAGTTCACTGGCCCTTAGAGGTAGTTTGTGACTTATCTCATTGGCATTTAGATGAAAAAAAAATGAATGAGATTGCACTTGTTCCTTACAGTCCATTGTAGGCCAAAATTATAATTTGGTTTCACTAACCAAAGTATTTTTTAAAGGAGATTTTTAAAAATTTGGTATCAGATATATACCAAATTCAAGCGGTTACAAAAGGTACCTATACAGTGAACTATCTGTATTTTCCTTACCAAGCTCAAGGGGAGTTAATACACCTTAGAAGGTAAAATACTTTTGCAAAACTCTAATTCAAAGTTTCGTATACTGCATTAAAGTCTAAATTTGATTAAAAAAGTGAAAAAAACAAAAGAACCAAATAGTCGAATTGAAACTAATCGCTAGAAATTATTAGCTAGATGAAACGCAAAAGGTTGCGGGTTCGATTCCCGCTACGGAACATATGTAAGCATCTGGGTGTTATTGTACGGCAATGTATCCATCGTTTCTAATTCCCACGAAACAGGAGAGAATTACGGATTTGTTCACTGATGGCAACAAGGCAAAAATAAAAAACAAAACCTAGAGGAGCCTACTATGACTGAAAAGCGTTAGCTTGAAGACTTCGACAACAAATAACCATCAAAAGTCAACCAAGAGACGCAACAAAAACCTTCTGGGATAGAGTAGTGAAAGTAGTGAAGAAAGGTGGGCTTCTGTCGTATCTATTCAGCCTGTAGAACCCACTGTTGAGTAAAAGCCTCTATCACGCCACTCTTGGCGATCTTGTATCAGCTGGATTCACTGCTCGAGGCCATTGCACGTCTCGAGCCACCATTCGGTAAATGATGGGCTTACAGTGGACAAAAATAATGTAATAATTATGAATAGATTGTAACAAGGCTTTAAAAATATATGAAATATGGTCGCGTTAATAATTGGTGTAAATTAAAGAAAATACGATTCAAATTGTAATTTAAAGTTGCTATTCGATAAAAAACGACTTTAAAATTATGACTTTTATTCTTGGTCCAGAACAACATAATGTCTAAATTTCAGTTCAATCGGTTAGGTAGTTTCAACGTGAAACCTGAACATATCTTTAGATGTTTAGGAAGCTGTCCTGTAATATATTCACCACTAACATTTTTGCCAAGTCTCAGGTGCAAATTAAAACGCTAAAAACAATATTCCCGGCATTTGGCAAGGGTAAGTTGGAATCTGGCGGGATTCCAAATGCTTATGAAAAGTGAGTTTTTTTATTTGACTTTAATTGCTCTTGGAAAGTTTTTCAATTCAACATTTGTACTTAAAAGAGCAATTTAGAATACGGCTGGTATGATTGCAGTGCTTTGGTGGTATAGTGGGTGAGGGTGTAGTTTTAATAGCAAATAAAATAATATCTACTCCATTATTGTTACAAAGTTATTTCCAAGACTAGGGACAATGTTTCAACTGTCGGGTTTTTTTATTAAAAAATATTCTCTAATAATCAAGGAACACAACTTTACAGTCATTATCATCATCAGCCTGTACCAGTGCACTGCTGGACATAGGCTATTGCGCCCTGTCCTGAGCTCAACACACACAGCTTCAACCAGCAGCTTTTCGCAAATCATCACTCCACCTGGCCGGAGGGCGTCCAACGCTACGTTTAAATTACAATACAATAAATTTGCTTACGCGTTTAAGTATTTAAATTGTTTTCAGTGAAGACCTGTAATTGACTTCTCCATTTCTATTAGAAGTTAGCATATAAACATTGTATCTAAATATGCTATTAACATGGCCATAACATAGAACACATAGGGTATTACATAGGTTTTAAGGCATTACTAACCAGAGTTATGTTAAAAGTTTTCTGAATAAATAAATATTATGTACCTATCTATTGGTCTCCAAATAAATAAATAAAAATGAAAATATATAAAGGACATTTTCGTCACATAAAATAACAAAAAGGAAATAACGAATTTAAATATTTACGTCAAAGTAATAAAGTTGTAACGTCGGAAACGCTGTAGGCAAAACAAAAAGTTGTTTAACTGGTGATTTTTTTCATAAAACCCTTTTCTCATAACTCAATTATTCTTTTAGATTTTGTTGCGTCTTAAGCTTGAAAAATGAATTTTCTCCGAATTTGGAAGTATGAAAATTGGCTAGATTATTATTTTCTTTTTTTTCCATCATTATCATCACCTTATAGGAATACACCGCTGGACATGAGCCTCCCCCCATGAGCGCCATTGCGTTCTATCCTCAGCTCGACGCATCCAGCTTCTACCAGCAGCCTTTGCAGGTCGTCACTCCATAAGGGCGTCTTACACTTCATTTGCAGAAACGAACGACGTTCTTTATGAAGTTATCTAGAAAGTGGTAACTGACATATTAAAAATGCGGGCTAAACTAACTACTCAGGTCTTTAATAAAAGCTATCTAAAGTCCTCTAAAGCCTTGTGCTTCCTATACGTACTATGATTGAATGGATGAAATCGATTTCAGAAATAAGGCCTCCAATTGTGTTACCTTATTAATGCTTAGACTAAATGACTTTTTTGTATGAATATGGTCAATGAAGTGATATAAATTTTATATCTATAAGAAACAAGGTATAAGTAGTATCAACCGTCATCTTGGGAACCAAAGCCAACCTTGCTCATCGTTCACCCTGCTAATTAACGGGGCTCTGGCGGCCGTGTGGTTGCGGCATAGCACAGCCAACGTCGGCGGTGTGAGAAGCTATGCCCTTGATCCCCAACCCGCATCCCCAGCAAGGGATTTTGGGTACATTCTCCTTCTTTTTAAGGGAGGCTTATATCCAGCCGTTTAGCGTCTGGAAGACAAAGTGTAGGGAGACCCCCCACCAGATGGACCGACGACATTGTCAAGATTGCAGGTAATCGGTGAATGGAGAGAGCTTAAAACCGTTCTTCGTGGAAATCCTTGGGGGCGACGATATGTTCAGCAGTAGACTTCTATTGGTTGTTGATGATTATAACTGATAAAAGCTGTTGTTAGGTTGTTGTTTTAGAAACAATCAAACTAAGACACCTCTATCTCCTCACTACTCTGTACTGGCTCGTTGAAAAGACATTCTACAGCATTGACGAATTTAAAAACTCCTACAATAAGTAGGAAGAAGTACATTACTTTCCTTCTTTTAATTAGTAACATTGTTACTTCATTTTTAATCACAGATATAGAAGAAGACTAGATGAAATTTTAAAATTCACGTCAACTCATACGTCTGTACTTTTTTATGTCCATATATAATTTGCTAGAAAAGGATGCATTTGCAAGAAAAGGTCTTTATCTCAATGCGATTACTGTGACTGTCGTACCAGGGCATTTCAATAAAACTGCATAGAATTTTGGTTTGAGCGCCCTGGTACGATAAAATTTTTGATCTCTTTTGAAGTCGCATTGATATATGTATGCGTCCCTTTATAACTGATGATATTAGAAATAAGAAAATAGAGCTCGGCCGTATGAGTTGATGTTCAGAACAAAGTGAATTTTAAGACTTTATCTAGTTCTCTTCTATGTGTTTTAAATTTATTAATTGCAATGTTTGTTACGCATAATTTGACATATAATCAATAAAGTGTTTATATCTGTTTATATATACTAACAAAGCTACTCATCACAGGGCGTTAGAAAAGTGATTTATTGGGGCTAAACTCGGTACAAAATTGCTTACACACACGCACCCCTGACAATGATAAAGGCGTAATGTCACTGGCGTTTAGGGCGGGCTATCTGTAACCTTACGGATGTCTACCATGATGAGGTGGAGAGAAATCAGGCTTATTTTAATGGACCATCATCGCATTGAGGGGTTTCGACTCACGAAAATTTGTTTACCATGGAATTCTATAATAAACCGGAACCTATGACGCTTCTTTTTCTTCTTTTTTGGCGTTTTCAATGGTCGGTATTCCCCGAGTTTACAGTTTTTGTTTTTCAATAAAGAAAATTGAAGTCGGTTTTTTTTATTTTAAATTATTGTTTATTTTTTTATCTGAAGATGGAAAAGGCACATAGACCACCTAATGTTAAGTGGTAACCATTACCCATAACAAAGTATTGATTCGTAGGTCAAGTATTTAGGTTAATAAAATAATACTGTAATATTAAAATCGCAAATCTGTCCGACTACGAAGCTCTCATTACAGCCATCCATCCTTGTAATTAGCACTTCAATTCTCCCATTTGTAATATTATCTGATCATTTTCAAGAAGATAAATATAAATTAGGCTGAAAATATGGACAGACGCAGCTTTACTTTATAATAATCACTCTATATTATAAAATAAAGCTGCGTCTGTCAGTCTATTCGTGATAAACTCAATAATTGCAGAAAGGATTTTCTGGGGTTTTTGCCAATTTTATGCAGATTGATAAAGGTTGAAGTGTATAATTTGTTAAGATTTTGTTTTTTAAATGGTCGGAAAAAGCTAAGCCGCCCGGGCGCTTTAATCGAAAATGTTGCTTATTCCCTTTGACATTAACACTTCGATCAACTATACAAAGGATTTGGCACTATCTGCCCTAAAATGGCTTGTCTAAAACTCCACCAAAACCAAAATAATAGGACTAAAGCATAGAAGAAGTCATAAAATTCATCTCTGAACATTAACTCATACGGCTGAT
Organism: Horisme vitalbata; assembly: GCA_951804965.1. Classification (NCBI taxonomy): domain Eukaryota; kingdom Metazoa; phylum Arthropoda; class Insecta; order Lepidoptera; family Geometridae; genus Horisme; species Horisme vitalbata. The sequence goes on from OX638096.1 coordinate 1,968,976, forward strand.
CTCTACTTTCTTATGTCCATATATGTTAGCTAGAAAGAGATGCATACTTTATCTTAATGCGATTTCTGCGACTTCGTACGACTTCGTACCAGGGCATTTGTATGAACCTGCATAGAAATTTGTTCGAGCGCCCTGATACAATTAACTTTTTGAAGTCGCATTGATATATGTATGCATCCCTTTCTAACTGATGATATTGGACATAAGAAAGTAGAAATCAGCTGTATTAAGTTTTAAGACTTTATCTAGCTGTCTTCCTATATCTGTGGCCAAAACGCATCGGAGTAGCAGTTTTCGTAAGTCGGCTTACTTAGATTTTCTGTCTTATGTTCTTTATTAAAGAGGCGATATTTGTAAGACGTGCTTTTGACAAATGAAAGCTAGCAATATATGCCTTTTTTTTCACAGTGCATAGTACGGCGCGCGATATCCTTTGTATAGATCGAAACATTAAGAAAACAATTTGTGATGGGATAAGTCATTTGCACCGTGCGAAGCCGGGATGGGTCACTAGTCTGGTTTATCCCATTCGTATTATTATCTGAGCTTTTCTAAGTAGATAAATATAATTTAAAATGAAATCATAAATGTGGTATATTTTCGTCGCCAGGTCTAGACTAGACTTAATAAATCCTGAATAAGGCTAGGATTCATTCAAAGGTGAAGGTTAAGGTGTGTTTATGTAGCTGCAGACAGGAGCAGCAGGTGAAATTCCACCGCAGCGATACTACTGGTTTCATTTCTATGAAATATCTTCCGTAGATAAATAGAAAATTAAATGTTTGTGAGTAAGTTGTTGTGAATGTGAGTCTGTTCTTACTTAACTCCGCAATGACAGAACAGATTTGGATGAAACTTGGAAAACATATACATTGTTTCATTTTCAGCCAGTATCAGTCCAGTGCTGGTCATAGACCTCTCCCAGTAAGCGCCAATGAGTCCGATTTTTGGCTCTCCGCATCCACATTCTGCCAACCACCTTCAGCAAGTCATCTCACTACCTATAACATAGTTGTTGAATAATAGGGGAGGTCTATTATAAATAGTGGACTGCTATAAGCTGATCATGATGTGACATGGATTATCAATCACAGAGGCTTTTTATTCCTTTACTACGCGAGTGTAGCTAGTGTTTATTTATGTAATAGATTACCTGAGAAATTGAAAATTTTACAAGTAGGTACATAAAAATAAAAGAAAATTGCTCGAAAATTGCTCAACTTTTCCATCAAAGGGGAACATGCCTTTACGTGATTAAGTCTAGACCGAGTGTTCAGACTAAAATCTAATTATAACATGAAGCGGACTGCAAGAAGGCATTCAGCGCATTAGTCGCTGTAATTACAACTCGGGAATTTGTTTTTCATTGCAATTATACCAGGCAGTTTGGACATAGACCGATCAAATGGCTGGATCAATACATTGGTAGAAAATATTTATACTTTCTATACCTTATTATTTATTATTTGCAAATAGGTATTTATGTAGTTTATGTATTATAATTATGTAGTTTATAGTTTCATATTTATTATATTAATATTTTATGTAGTAGGTATATTTTATAAGGTATATTTTGTAGTTAGTTAGGTATGTGTATGATATTATTTATCCAGCTACTTTCGTATGTATGTACACCACCGTCTTTTGTTTTTCGTGCTATCCTGTCCATCCAAAGGTTGTCTGGAAGAGATTGCTATTAGCGATAAGACCGCCCATTGTACCTTTTTTTTTATTGTAAAGTTTCTGCAAATTATATTTTTTAATATGGTGTACAGAAAAGAATTTATCTATCTGTCTATCTATCTATCTTTCTTATTTTGTCTGTATGGGGCTTATGTTGCGGTCCTCATTAATTTTAAAAACAAAATATACCATATGAAATAATAAAAATTTTGATTATGATTATGGTATAGATAGATGTCTGGGGATGTCTTCATCGGTTAGGTTTTACCAATATTTTTATAACTAAACGCTCGAGGCGTGACGGACTTATGTGTTCTTTTTCTAGCAATCTAAGCTCTAGCTTAGTTTTGTTGTCCCGGCTTTTTCAATTGCTAAGCCATATAGGAGGTCTTCAGGTATTCATCCTAATACCAGAGTTGGCCAATTGCTCATGCTAAGAAATCGAATTTACCTAACTATACATTTAAGCCTACGCTTATTTTTCTGCTACCATCTATTTATTTACAATACCAGAAATTCTGAATAAACCGATTTAATAGAGTTTACGAGTTCAATAGGCCCAATTTCGATTATCTTTGTGTTTGAAAAACGAGTTCGTGGTTTTTGACGGTCAAAAATCAGCCTTAAGCCATCTTACGATACCAATCTTTTGACATAAAAAAAATAGCTTTAACATTTTCCTAAAATGTCAATCTTTATAATTTTAGTCACCCAGCTTTTTAACCTCCACTGTGCGCTGATGCGGTCAAAATTGAGGCCTTTTTTGTAATGTTTTAGCTTAATAGCCAGAATGTTTCGGTCGAATGAGAGCAAACGACCGTTATAAGAATGCCTCCTTTTAAAAGGTTCGACTTTTTCATGACTGATTTTCCCTTAAAATTACCAAAATATTTCAATTCTGATGGGGTGAGATTTTTGGGAACTTGACTTAGCGTAAAATCGTTTATTGTGGAAGAAATGGAGTATTTGCTTTGGGAGCCATTTTAGGTGTAATTTTTACGAGGGCAATATTTTTTCTTGTCGTTTAATGACTTACTATAGTAGTCATTCTGAGGAACTTTTTATACCTATATTTTGTGTTAATATTTTGTAAGATTTTTTATTTATTAAGTTGTAAGTAGGTACCTACCCAATTGTGTGAGTTATTATTAATTAAGCTATTTTATGTGTAACGCCTTGGATATTTTTCTGTAAAGTTATATGTAGTTTGAATACAATGAAATCGAAATTGAAAATTGAAATGCTGCGGGCCGCGTCCTTTAAACATAATAAAGTCATAAAGTTATGTGTGTATGTTTTCCACTCAATTCCGCAACCGGTTAACGGATTTGGATGAAACTTGGAAAATAAATAGATAGATAGAAAAGTCTTTATCGCGTAAGATAAAAGAATTATTCCGGAAATCCCCACCAAGCCGCCCCACTGGTGGGGATTATTGGAATTTTTTTCCAATAATCCCTACCAAGTCAAATGGCAAATTTTAATCACTCTTATTCCTTTACTTCGTGGTATTATGTTGTTCTCTGTAGTGCATCATATTATAATAACATAGGTAATTTAAGTAGGAAGAGTTATTTCCATTATAGCAACATTGGATGTTAGAAAAAAATAAAAGAAAAAATAATTGTATGGTCTTTAATATAACTAAATTATTTATAAAATTATACTGGGCTTCAAAACAACAGACTACCAATTAGCTGTTTCCCTATTGGTTAAAACTTGTTACAAGGTAGGTACTTTGTGGCAAAAAGTTAAAAGGTTAGTCATACCAAAATGGTGGTTTAATATATATATAAACATAGTAAAAATCAACAAAGTACTTATTTCTACTAACAAACATTTATAATCACGTTTTTAGTATCACACATAATTTTTATTTTGTCTTAAATAGTTCTACTAAACTACAATAATTAACCTTATTTACAATAATTGACTAGAACTAAAGATTAATTTCAATAATTACGTTGCAATCGTTTTGGTTCTAGTTGCGCGGCAACAGATGAATGGTTTTATTGCACCCGGGCTTCAAAACAACAGACCATGTGAACATAAATATAGTAAAAAATCAACATAGTCTTAAAAATACTTACTAACATCTAAAAATTAACTAATTTACAACAATTAAAAGGTAAATTTTTATAATCACGCTATTTAGTATGACACATCATTTGTTGTTGTTGTGTCATGTTCTCAATAGTTTCAAATCTATTATCCTTATACTATCTGTTATGTATATGCTTATTTATAAAATTTAAACCACCAATGACTAACCTTTTGACTTTTTGCCACAAAGTACCTACCTAGTAACAAGTTTTAACCAATAGGGAAACAGCTAATTTGTAGTCTGTTGTTTTGAAGCCCGGTATAATTTTATAAATAATTTAGTTATATTAAAGACCATAACAATTATTTTTTCTTTTATCTTTTTCTAACATCCAATGTTGCTATAAACATTAGGAAATAACTCTTCCTACTTAAATTACCTATGTTATTATAATATGATGCACTACAGAGAACAACATAATACCACGAAGTAAAGGAATAAGAGTGATTAAAATTTGCCATTTGACTTGGTGGGGATTATTGGAATTTTTTTTCCGGAAATCCCCACCACTACGTCGTAGCTGACTACGGCGTAGCTGGTGGGGATTATTGGAAAAAAATTCCAATAAACCCCACCAGTGGGGCGGCTTGGTGGGGATTTCCGGAATAATTCAGATAAAACAAGTACACAGGTGAATTTAAGGCTAAATAGCATTTTTGGAGCTAGATTGGTAGTGCTTATAGATTTGCTATGAGAAAAAATAAGTGAACTCAAAAAATAAAAAAGAGACTGATGAATGAATAATTATGTAAACAATAAATGAAGTACCTATTAAACATGAAAATAAACTTACATACTAGGCTCAAAACATACATAAATAACTTAAAATACCTACCTACAAGCTCAATTCTTTCATTGACTATTTTGTAATGTTTGAATAAATAGTTTAGGACTTGGATTAACACATAGACTACTTTTTATCCTGGTACCTCGTCATTAGAATTGTGCGCGGAAGCTAGTTATACATAATTCAAGCATATTCTATATTATATGGACTAAGTTACTCTGTACTTGCCAATTAATGAAACATTCAAGATGATCAGATTAATCGTGTCAAGATTTTGGAGTACGAGCAAAAGCCCTATGGCGACAGAGCGATGGTGATGGAAATTCGGATCACGGTGAGTTCGGTCCTTAGCTATTATTCTGCACATAGGCGGTTAGATGAGAGTGGTTGCTCTTTGACTCATCATCATCACTTGCTTCGGCAGTACATATTATATTACTATACTTCTGTACCTGGACCTCTTCTTGTATAGTTAGATAGAATATTCTTTATTGCATAGAAATAAATGTACATAGGCGAACTTAATGCTAGGAAGCATTCTCTACCAGCTATCCTTTGTGTAGTGTGGATTTAAAATAAGTATGTGGTGGCAATAAATACATCAAGGAAATTTTAAAATACCTCAAGATGAAATAATTTTAGTTTTCAAGTAAAGCAGATAGTTGATCGAAGCTGTACCTTCAAATATGAAAGTTACTGATGAAGCAAGCAAATACATGAAGGATGCCTTTGATCTCCCTGCAACCAGCTGCCCAAACCACATTATCTGCGAGCCGCGCTGATCATGCACTAGAGAAATGCAACCTTACAGGTGTGCTAAAATGGTGCTTTGATCATCATGCAAATTTATATTTTAATAAGGGTTGTAAAGGGTTCTAATCTCCGTCTTTGTAATCCAGGCCAACCCCACCTACCCGTGTTGCACCCTGCTAACTAACGGGGCTCTGGCGGCCGGCTGATTGCGGCATAGCGCAGCCTAACACTGACACAGCTTAATACCCTGGCTAATGGACAGCAGCGTCAGTGGTGCGAGAAGCTGTGTCCTGCGATCCTCAATGCCCAGCGTGGGGATTATGGGCATATCCCCCTGTTTATACGGGAGGCCTATGTCCAGCAGTGGACTGAATTGGCTGGTGTTGTTGTTGTTGTTGTTCTTCTAGTGTATTATTTTGTAGTTTAAAAAAACAGGCTTGTTTAACCACCATCTTACCTGTTGATATGATATGAGATGGAATCTTGTCAAAGTAAATCAAACAATGGACCATTTGTTCCAATCGCAATGAGATTTTGACTATAGATACGTTGAAGGGTCCTTCAAAAGGCGGGTATTTCATCACCTCAAGGGCCAGCAGCGAATCAGTATCGCCCCTGGTGATGCAGGTGTCCATGGGCGACGGTGACCAATTTTCATCAGGGCCGCCTGTTCATCTGCCAGTTTTGGTATAAACAAAAATATAACAAAAATTCTTTGACAAGATTCTACCCCATTCTAAAGCGTTATCCACACATTTCCGTACCCGACCGTGCCGTGTTCCGTCAGGGACGGAGAAAAATCGGTTACATACAACATAAATGAACTTGTTCACACAGCTCCGTGTCAGGCGCATCCGGATCGTCAGTGTCTCGGAGCACGCTCGGACGCACGGACGCCCTGACAGTGCTGTCCGATTTTTATCTATCGTTGTCAGCGGGGTGATCGGCTAACTCTGTTGCAAACAGAAATGATTGACACCGATCCTGTTTTAACAAACTATGACAGTTTGTCAATTGACATTCATTGAATTTAGACGGATGAAATGTCAAAGTTTGTTAAAACAGGATCGGTGTCAATCATTTATGTTTGCAACAGAAATAGCCGATCACCCACCAGATTCTTCTTCATCTAGCGCATTGCTAGCATTCGTTGCCAATTCTTCAGTGTAAGAAGTAAAGAAACAGATGTTATGTGCGTATCAGCTAAAGAAACAGATTACACTGATACCGATTTCCCTGATATGTGTGAACACGGGTGACGGATGGGACGTCCTTGATGGGAACACTGTCGGAACATGGATAGCCCTGACCCGGAAATCTGTGGATAGAGCTTACTAGCACGCAATGTTTTAACGTGGTGGGGCAAATTTTTTACACTATCTAGAGGAGCAATTGCAGAACTGCTATCGTGATACACGCACGCTCCTGAAGGTGCTTAAGGAGTTCATGACAGTTGCAGAACTGTTGTCGTAATACGCGCATGCTTCTGAAAGTATCTAAAGAAGTATGCTATGTATAATAAATAGAAGGGTGGTGCACATCTTTCTGCTTGTTGAACTCAAAGTAGGATAAGCTCTGGGTCAGGCCATTAACTCAATATATATCAATGTCGTATTTAAAACAAATTTTCACTTGGATAAAGAGTACATTATGTGCTATTTTAGCTCAATACATATCTTAGTGCCTAGTTATAGTTCTAGTAGTTTTAGCATACATCATTGCATCTTTACAATCTCAGATACTAACTTTCGAAATAATCACTAAATAGTATAAAACAAAGTCGGTTCCTGGTGTCTGTCTGTCCCTATTTATGCTTAGATCTTTAGAACTACGCAACGGATTTTGATGCGGTAAGTATAAACACCAAAATTTAAGCATAGCGTACACAATATTATAATAATAATTATTATTATAAGCCTGAGTTGTCCCACTGCAGGGCAAAGGCGTCCCTTCCCTCCTTCCACTCCTCTCTATTGAGTGCTGTATTTCACCAGTCTTCCATATAGGTGTCCAGTTCGTCTTTCCATCTTCGCTGCGGTCTGCCACGTGGCGTTTGATGCCATGCGGGGTCCAATCAGTGGCAGCCTTTGCCTAGAACTCATCCGACATGCGGCAGATATGGCCTGCCCAGTCCCATTTTAATTTGCCAACTTGTTGCCCAACGTCTGCGATTTGTGTTCTGGAGCGTGAACTACGCTTTTTCTAATTCTGTAATTTCTAATTGTACACAATAAATAAATATAAATATAAATAGTGCTAGACGTTATCACACAGCATAATATAAGCTATTACACTAGGTGAATTTTGGAACTGAGCCCGTAATTATAGATTTTCAGGGCATTTTAGCCCACCCAAGCTCTGACTGTTGTTTAACGTTTCTGTTCTGAACCAGTATACATTCCCGCCCAAATTGAATGCAACTTCGTTATTACAGGATTATGTCGGCGCTTGCGAATTGCGATGCAAATAGCATTGCAGTTCAACTGCGTTTCCAAACTGTTCTCCGCGGGCAATTGTAAGCTTTTGCAAACTATACGGTGGTATGAACATCATCATCATCATCAACAGCGTATAGCTGTCCATGGCTGGACATAAGCCTCGCCCAATGAGCGCCATTACGCTCTTTCCTCAGCTCGACGCATCCAGCATCTACCAGCAGCGTTTCGCAGATCGTCACTCCATCAAGATGGAGGGCATTCTACACCACGTTTCCCAAGACGCGTTCTCCACTCAAGAACTCTCTTACCCTGTTTAATAGCGCTCGTGGCATGATTTACTTCGGTGTTCTAAGCAGATCTCCTTGGTTAAGCTACACTCCGCCCGGTCACTACTTGGATGGGTGACCGTTTATTGAGATTTCGATCTGAGGGCTTACCACAGATTTTGATAGTTTATGAAAACTTTATAAGTTTCGGTATCTTTCCATACATTTTCGTACAGCGCGTCTAGGGAAACGTGCATGAACTACGAAAATGTATGGAAAGATACCGAAACTTATAAAGTTTTCGAAAACTATCAAAACCTGTGGTAAGCCGTCTGAGCGCTTCCGTGCTTCGGAAAGCACGTTAAGATGTTGGTCCCGGCTTTTCAGTCGCTAAGCCATGTCGGAGGCCTTCGGACGGCCTAAAAATTCCGACACTAGAGTTGGTCACTAGCTCATTCGAAGAAGAAGTATGAACAAGAAGTTTTTAATCATATTTAGAGCTACTTAAAGGGGGCTACTTGGAGAAGGCTACTTGGAGTTGGCTACTTGAAGGTCTACCTAAGATCACAAACACGAGCAGCATGCAATGTTGCAACCAATCCAAAGTCCATGTCCGTTATTTAAAAGAACTGGGGCCTGATTCTGACGATTCGGTATATTTCATTCTAATAGATATGTCGCGAAAACTGTCAAAACTGTATGAAAATTGACAGTTATCCAAATATCTAATAGAATCAAATATAACGAATTGTCTGAATCCGGTTTCTGGGCTGGCTGGGACTAGGTGAGCAGGAGGCAATGCATAATACACCCCAATATGTACGTCGTCAATGCAAAACTTCCTCCCTACCTCAAATTAGAAATTATGGCTAATTGTGGCTACTTCGACAATTTGTTAGAATCTCAACTTTACGAACGTTACTAAAAGCATATTTTAACTTAAATGCTAGTAGTATCATACTATTATCTGTGCCAATATTATATATTATGCAAAAGTTTGTGTGTGTGAGTATCTTTGTGGTTGCTTCACTCCCTAACGGCTAAACGGATTTGGATGAATCTTGGAATGTACATAGTTTAAGCCCTTGATTAACACATAGGCTACTTTTTATCTCTTTATCACGTGAGCGAAGCCGCGGGCGGAAGCTAGAATAAAATATAAAGAGAAGGCAAATACCTATCATATCTAAATTTTAGGTTTACATTCTAGAAAGAAGCTCTTTATTCATGAATTGAGAACATTTTAATAGATTTTCATAAATAAAGAACAAATATAAAAACCTATATATAAGCACCGTTAGATAATGACAAACAGTGACAGGGCTAACTTTGAGCAATGGTTAACTTTAAGTAGCGTTCATAAGTAAGGGGGCTATATCCTTAACCTTACGAGATGGCAATAGCCTAAGCATCGTTTATCTTTTGAAAGATGTTTATAAGTAAGGCCAAAGTAATGTTTAAGCTGTTTACTGGATTAACTGACAGTTGAAAATCACCCCTAAAATGGTTTCATCATACAATACGACCACAATGTACTTAACTGAAATCCATTGTGTATATTAAAATTCACACAATCAAAAACCTCATTTCATTGTTCATTTGGCACAAAACTGACAAACGTTCGTTTCAAACACAGTTTAAATGACTGATTTAAGGTCTTTGATACACGATGCAAGTTTTCAGTCGGACAGTGATTATCTGTTAGGTTAGATTGTAGTCATTGAGATAATTATATAGAACACTATAGAGTGAGACAGTGTTCAAGTGAAAACTGACAAAAATCGTTCAAGCGTATTTGACATAAATTAACATAAAAATGCCAAATTTGCACTTATTAAGACCATATGTTGCTTGAACAGTGTTCAAAGACCGCGCAATTGACAGCGTACGCCGAGTTTTGGTGCAGATACTTTTTTCCACGTTTTCCACTCTAACGTATATATATTTCGAGGATTGTAGTATAATTTACTACTATGAGCAATATTAAAGTAACGTAGAAGAGTAAGAGTATTACACTTATTATACCACAAAGTTGCTGTCAAAAGCAAGTACATAGTATTGTCCTCACGGCATAAATTCTACAGAAATTACTCGGCAGAAATAAAATAATGTTCAGAAAAGGGTTTTCAGAGGTTCCGTTTTCTCATCGGAAACCAAACCAACTTCACCTTGGCCTGCTAACTGGGCTCTGGCGATCGGCTGACCGCGGGAAAGCCCTTGTATACCTAAACATAAACATCATGCTTTGTAAAAATATTTCTGTACTACGTATTGATTTAATTTTGTCTCGTAGCGTATACTTAGGAATATTGTTGAACGCTAAAAAGTCTTATTGAAACATGATAGTGGTAACTGCTTGTGGTAGAGTTAGTAGCTACTGCTACTGACTCCGTGTGGCACAGAACATACAAAATGCTAAATGATCATAATGTCAGGAAATCAGTTTCACGCCCAATGTATTCATTGTGATCCATCACTGAGTCATAATCAGCAATATTCAATTAGTTTCGGTGAGCAACTGCATCGGGAGCGAACTCAGAGCAAAAAAAAGGGCAATTAATATTTTTTAAGACAATTATATTTGATAGCATTTTAGGCAAATAAATAAAAAAATTGGTATCATTTTCTTCTATAGGATTTTTAATAATGAAATTTATCGTTATGTAGCTGTCTGTGTAATGTTATATTATTTTTTTCACTTCTCTTGCTCAAAAAGTGTATCATAATAGTGTAGCTTAGCGGGCCTAAAACTCGAGTTTAATACCTAGGGCTAAAAAGTATTTTTTCTTTTTAATTTTTGTCTAAAATCATCAGCCCGTACAAAGCATTCGTTCTCTTATATAAAAACTCGACTTCTTGGTGCTCCGTCAATCTTTTTTTTTGAAAATAGAACCGTCTTGGTGATGTTTTATGAAGGTTGATTCTTCCCTTCACGGTAGAATGCGATCTGTTTCGTTGAGGGTTATTGAAGGTATAGAGATTTAAAAAAAAAGATGGTATTGGCGCTAAATCTCTAGAATTTTCTTCATTCCAAATCACAAACTTTTACGTTTAACTTCCTGACTTTAACTTTCAAATTGTGAACGTGAAAAATGTCATCAAGTGATAGTGAAGATGCTAATATGCAAATGGAAGAAAAGGGCAAAGAAATAATTATGAATCTGTTGCCGACAAAATCACGTGAAATATATTTAAAGAGTTACGAAAATTTTATGAAATGGAGAGATGAGAAACGTGTGGATTCTTTTACAGAAGGGGTTTTTCTCACTTATTTTGATGAATTATCGAAAAAATTCAAATCGTCGACTCTTTGGAGCACATATTCAATGTTAAGAATGACCTTAAAAACGAGACACGACGTCGATATTAAAAAATATGTAAATTTAACGGCTTTACTGAAGAAATTGTCCACTGGATACAAGGCAAAAAAATCTAAAGTCTTGACGACACAAGAAATCGAAACATTTTTAAATAACGCTCCAAATAAACAATACTTGGCAACAAAGGTAACCTACTTATGTACTCTACTCAAACTAAATAAATAGATATCTACCTACATACCTAAATTATGTACCTAGGTTATTACGATTATTAACACACTTATTTTTTTGTTCAACAGATTGCTTTAATTTATGGAATCAGCGGTGCATGCAGAGGAATAGAGCTTGCCAATATAACGCTAGAAGACGTAGAAACGGATACAAACCTACAAGCTGTGAGTCTGCCGAACACGAAAACAAACAAAGAGCGTAAATTTGTCATCAGTGGAGAATACCTTAATATAGTTAAAGCCTATCAGGAGTTACGTCCCACTAATGTTTCAACGAGAAGATTTTTTCTAAATTATCAAAATGGTAAATGCACAAGGCAAGTCATAGGCAAAAATAAATTTGGTAACATGCCTAAAGATATTGCCACTTATCTAAATTTACCAAATCCGGAACTCTACACGGGCCATTGTTTCCGCAGAACATCCGCGACTCTGTTGGCGGACTCTGGTGCGAATATAACGACATTAAAACGCCACGGTGGATGGAGGTCCGATCAAGTGGCTGAAGGTTATATAGAGGACTCTATACAAAACAAGTATCACGTCACGCAGCGGATTATGGAAGGAATCAATATTCTACCAAACATTACAGAACCCCAAGCATCTACATCGCGGGATTGGATGAATATGTGAACTCAGCTGAAGCCGCGCAGGAAACTCAAGCATGATTCGAGTCTCTCCAACTTTTACTCCACAACAATCAACTCAAAATATTATCACATCCCAATCACAGAGAACCGAAATAAAATTGCCCGGGAAAAACATATCACTAAACATTCAAAATTGCTCTAACTGCACATTTAATTTTTAATAAAATTTCTGAAAATTGACTAATTTGGAATTGTTTTATTTTCTCGCAATCGAAGTGAAAAGTAGAGTGTTTTACTCGGGCCAAAACCACCCATTATAACTCGGTCTTGTCATCCTCCCTCGCTAAGCTCGGGAGTATAACAACCTCGTATATAATGGGATGGTTTAGTCCCTTGTAAAACAATCTACTATTATTTGTCGCAGTAGGTCAGTAATATATTATAAGTATTGTGTATTTTTTTAAAATTAATTTTCAAGTTAAGCTTATAAATTGTTAATGAATAAATGGAATTAAAGGGAAACTGTGCATATAACAAGTCTTATAATAATTTGGTTGAAGGTAGAATTAATTAATTATTATGTAATTAAGTTTCGCGAAGCACAAAAAAAGTGTTAAAACCTGTTAAGTATTTTGTGGATTGTTTTTGCCGCGATTCTGCTTGCGTGTTACCTGAAAATAGATAATTACTAAAAAATTTAATAAAATTGCGCGTGCGATTAGTTCAGTAACCAAGTTGGCCCGGGCGGCTCTTAAGCAAGCCAACAAAAATATATGCATGTGGTATATCAGTCATGTGGTTCCCATAATAAAAAAAACTGCCTTGTGTAAAGCTACACGATGCTGTGTGCATCATCATCAGCCATAGCAGTACACTTAACATAGGCCTCCCCTAATGAGCGCCATTGCGCCCTGTCCTCAGCTCGAAGCGTACAGCTTCTACAAGCAGCCTTTCCTCAATCTGAGGACTGTGTAATAATATCCAGCACTACTTGTTTATTCATAACATACTAGCGGCCCGTCCCGGCTTCGCACAGGTTAGGGCACTTTTTTACACCTTGGGTTACGTTACTTAAGATTTAGTAAGGATCCTTAATCTTTTCTAGCAATAAATATAGCCTATGTTACTTAGGATGAATGTAACTTTTTAATGGTGAAAGAATTTTTGAAATCGACACAGTAGTTTTTGAGTTTATTCATTACAAACATACACACACACACACACACAAATACGAATTTTTACTCTTTATAATATTAGTGTAGATGTAGATGTAGATTTCCCCCCTCTTATTCAACCCTTAGTCCACTCCGCTGCATCGTGTCATCCATCAAGTATAATTGACGTGTCAGAAGCAGCTCAGACTATTTACCACTAAATTTTGCGGTGGAGATGCTGTAGGTTTTTAAATTAGGTTTTTCTTAGAAATGTTGAAAAAACAATTGCATTTTAATAAACAAAACACATAATCATCAAACTATTCAAAATTTGCAGTCATGGCTCCGCTCGCATTGTACCGGTATAAAAAGTGAGCTACGTGTTAATCAAGGTAACAAACTATGTATATTCTTATCTTTATCAAAATCCGTTCAGTAGCTTTTGGGTTAAAGAGTAACAAACATCCATCTTTTCATCTTCACATTCTTTCACATTTATAAATTAGTAGGATTTAAATCAATGTCCTATTTACATTATTGAAGAAAAACTTGGCTCGAGCCAGTTTTTGCTTGCTAACTTTCTATAAAGTTAGAGTAAAACTCTAGATTCAATGACCCCAATAAATCAGTCGGACCTTCGCTAAATCATGCTTCGAAAAACTTACATTACTAAACCATCTTGTAATAAATTAGGTCCCATTTACACTAATATGTCTACTAAAGTTCTAACTAAAAGCATTTTACATCGTATCGTGCCGTGGGCGTCCCTTCCCGGCTTTGAATTAATGGTAAAAGGAAGCATAAAAATAGTTTAATTTTTTTTAACAAATCAGAAATATCTTTGTTCATGAATACAAAAAAGCGCTTGTTATTTTTATTTGTATTAATTTTTATATTGATTATGTACGAAAAATTGTAAATTCTTTTAAATTATTTAAAAAAACGCGTTTTTGGGTACTCACGGAATATTTTATTTATCGTACAAATTTTTTCGACTTATTAAAGTAATTAAATTTTTTCAGAAATATCTTTGTTCATGAATACAAAAAAGCGCTTGTTATTTTTATTTGTATTAATTTTTATATTGATTATGTACGAAAAATTAAAAATTCTTTTAAATTATTTTAAAAAACGCGTTTTTGGGTACTCACGGAATTTTTTATTTATCGTACAATTTTTTTCGACTTAGTAAAGTAATTTTTTTTTCTGAAGTACTTACCTAAATGTAATGAAAAATTCGGTACGACCTCCCTAAAACCTGATTAAGATTTTACTATATATTTTATGAATGAACGACCCATCAGTAAAATAAATAAATAATGCTGGACATTATCACATGCATCATGTAGCACAGCTTGTGTTATGGGAACCACGTGATTGTTATACTAATATACTTTTTTTTTACATACATAGAAACACCCAGACCCGAGACAAATATCTGCAGAACATGCAAACATTGGTCCCGCATCAGGAATCGAACCCGCAACCTTCTGCGTCTCAGGCAGGCCTTCGCCCAGTTCAAGGTCAGGTCAGAGGTCGTCAAAAGTTCACCCATAACTACAAAGCAATCTGCATATATATTTGTATTATAATAACAATTTACTACATTTATATTATTATAATAATAACAATTTACCACCATAACATACATATTCCGTGAATATAAGAGAAAATGTGGCGTTGCAAGATAATTTAGTGGAATGTTATACGTAATGCGTACTATCAGGGGAAACGATATACGTAATGGAGCAAATGGAATAAACATGCTAGTTGATGGTAAGCGTTACAGGGTAATACAGTTTGCCAACATTTCGAAACAGAATTACCTTGCCAAAACGTAATTTAGTAAAGATTATCACAGATTTTGCTCGCTTCAGTTATTTCTTATTTGCAATCAACTGATTTTTTTGTATTATTCATAAATAAAAATTAAAGATTCGACGGTGTACAAAAGATTCAAATTCAAATTGATTTATTTTAACAAAGATACAATGTGTTATACATACATAATTGAAAATGACGGAAGACTTTGAAATCATGTTTGTAGAAAATGAACTAGAGAACAACCGAAAAACGCGAGTTTAGAAAAAAAAGAAAAAATATTGTAAAGAACTGGAAAGAGATTTGGTGACCAAAATATACTTCACTGGATACCTACCAACAACTACGTTTTCTTCAAATAATAAAAAATACCTACCCAAATAAATACATAATTTAAAAAAAAATTATGTATTATGATTAAAATAAGATGCACAAGTACTTGAAGGGCTTGGTGATGCTGAGTAGTCTTTTAGACACTAAAATGGAGTTCTCAATGGGTTAATAATTTCGATGTTTTAGATAATCATCATCATCAACCTGTAAGAGTCCACTGCTGGACATAGGCCTCCCCCAGCGAGCATTTGCTCCCTGTCATTAACTCGATATACATTTAAATATTAAAATTATTATTCAATTTAAGGGTCTTGATCTTGTCGGTGTAGTTAAAATTATAGTGCTAAAAATTTAACCAACTCCAAAAAAATCACTTCTTACTTCTTGCCCTAAAAACTTTATTAGATATTTAATTCAAAGAAGAAAATATGTAGGTACCTACTCATCGGTGTGAAGTGCTACTAAATAATACTGTTATTTTTAAATAAACTAGCACCATGGGTAGACCAACTACCGTACTAGGTACCGCCCGCATAAGGGACGAATCATGGCGAAAATTACAAGTGAGGATCAAGTTTTTTTTGAGTTTTGCGAGAAAAGTACCAATCCTCAGGGATAAAGTTTATATGGAACCACATGTGAAGTATATTATTTCAAACAAAAAAAGAATTTTGAAAATCGGTACACAATTGTCTTATTATTGGTGATCATAGGGCGAAAATTACAAGTGAGGATGAGGTTTTTAGAGTTTTCCGGGAAAAGTACCAATTCCTCAGGAATCAAATTTATATGGAATTATTTGTAAAGTATATTCTTTTAAATAAAAAAATAATTTTGAAAATCGGTTTATAATTGACGGAGACATCGGTGAACATACATAAAAAAAGTCGAAAAATTAAAAAAAGGTTCCGATGAATTGAGAACCTCCTTCTTTTTGAAGTCGGTTAAAAAAAAAGTAAAACTTTGGACAGGACGGGATTCGAACCCGTATTTTTTGAAGACTGTTGTTCATGCGATGGGCTTGCAACCTGCCAGGTGTTGCTGCTTGGAAAAATGGGCAAGTTTGTACCAAATGTATGTTTGGACTTGCCTCTGAGTAGCCCTTATACTGCGTTCTGAGTCTTATCCGAAGATAGCCATAATGGAGAAGCCGATATGATGTTTGTTTACATATGAAAAAAATGAAGAGAAAAGTACCAATCTTGGGCGTGATGCCAACTGACCAAATTAAAAATACTACCGTTCGCTACAAAACTTCAGTCACTAAAGTAGCACGACGCACGACGACGTGCAGAGCACGTTTGCCACATGCTGGACGAACTGTGGCCCAAGACTACCACTGAGTGGAGCCCTGAGACAGTGAGACGGCGTCGTGGTAGACCACGCAAGCTATAGCGCGACGACCTTGACACATTCAGCGACTATCATTGGCAGGTATTGGCGTTGGACCGCATAGAATGGAAAAATCGAAAGGGGCATCCCCTTTTTTGCATTTGCGCAGCAGTGGGACAATACGGGCTAAAACAAAAAAAAACTATTTCTTTTTACAAAATTAATGTTTTAAACAAATCGTTACACATAATAAATCCATGACGAGGCTCCCACTATCTTCGCTTCGCATAAAATTATCACAAAACCACCGTTTGATTTACAACGGCGATAAATTCAGCCCGACTTATCCAACAAATAGATTTACATTTATCTGCTTGCTTGTGGCGCCCCGCGACTTCGTCCGCGCAAAACTGTAACCCACTGCACTCTTTCAGGGGCTGAATATAAGGAAATCTTTTATTAGTACAACCCTTTACTATACAAGGAACATGTTCTCCATATATCAAGTCTCTAGGACTTAAGGTATAGGTTGTTCGTTGTCAGTCAGTCAGTGAATCTATCAGCTACATTAGAATAGTATCAACCCGTTTCTTACGTTTGTGATGACTAAGTGCCTCTTAGTGATAAAGTGCCTAATGATTTAGGTTCAGATAGGTTTTGTCTTTCTGAAACAAAAAATCTATGTTCGACTAGTGGACGCCGCGCGACTTTCACCGCGTAGAAACACTCTTTTAGGAATTACTCCATTTTCACACTACACAAGATACAGGCAGCATCGTCTTTAGTTTATTTAAGCACACATTACATATTACAAGCAATAAAATTATTATTAAATTAAACGGTTTTTATCTGGCTTCAAGCCATACTACATAACATAAGTGCGCACTTTAAAAACATCACATTAAAAATACTGTATAGGTACTAAGTGATCAGAAAATGCTTAAAAAAAATGGAGCTAATTATAAAGTTTAGAAAAAGAAAAAAAAACAAAGTTTACAAGATAAGAACGACGTTCCCTTGTCTCTGAGCTGGTCAGACCATCGGGTTGGGGATCTTCCTCTGGAACGTTTCTCCTCTACATGGCCGACAATGACCAGCTTTGCTAAGTTATCGGCTCTACGTCTCGCAATATGGCCGAAAAACACACACCAGCCTATATCAGCCCACTGCTGGACATAGGCCTCCCCTAATAAAGGGGGTATGCCCATAATCCCCACGCTGGGCATGCGGGTTGGGGATCGCAGGGCACAGCTTCTCGCACCACCGACGCTGCTGCCCGTCGGTGGCCAGGGGCTTTAGCTGTGCCGATCAAGGCTTTGCTATGCCGCAATCAGCCGGCCGCCAGAGCCCCGTTCGTTGTTTAGTAGGGTGCACCACGAGCAGATGAGGTTGGCTTGTGTTCCAAAGATGGAGGTTGGAACCCCGTACAACAAAATCCGGCGGTTTCATATCGTGGTGAGCCGATTTTTTATATTAAGCTTTTCTACAGTGTGGTGCAGATGGCCACAAATCAGAGTCGCTGGAGACAACACCTGCAGGACATCACATAGTGATCACGATCTTCAGCAATGAAGTACCGACTACAAAGAAGACAAGATAAGACCTATGCATAACAAAGTTAGAAAACAATTTGAGAGGGTAAAATTACGAAAAAAAAAAATTTTATGATTCAATAGCATGAACCAACCCAGAGTCATTCTCAGTTATTTTAAGGAGTTGGGCTGGCTGGGGTCATGTTAGCAGGGGGGCAATGCACAATACACCCCACCCCACGCGGGACGTCAGTGCAGAAATTTTTCTCCCCACTTCAAATTAGAATTTGAATAAACAAGAAACTTTTTTAGTATGTAAATGGAGCTGTGGACAGGACGCAATGGCACTCATTAGAGAATGCATATATCCATCTCTTTCGCTTGCTTCAACGTAGAGAGAAATTCGCAGAGCTGGCGGCAAACCTCCAGTAGTGAAGACCCACCGGGAGAAGATGCTCCAAGATAATGATGATGATAATAAAATAGTCTTCTTTAAGCCGACTTTCTTTCTCCGTTTAGATAAGATGATAAAAAGATAAAAATAATTTTATTGAAGCCTATAATGTGTACTATTTTAAACTTTAAATATTTTATTACAAAATAAATATAAGTTAGTGACCAACCTCTGCTTTCGGAGTCATTAAACTGTCCGTAGGCCTTCGCTATTTTAAAAACCAGGATAATCATCTCAACGAGCCTTGCAAAGCACACAGCTCAGAAATGCCACTAAACGGTCACCATACAAATAGTGAACGGCCGGAGTGTTGTCATGACAATAAAAAAAATAACGTTATCACACATCATGTAGCGCGAAACTAAGCAGATCTTGTATTATGGGTATTACATGATTGATTTGCTACATAGATATATATTTTTTTTACACCCAGGTCTAAGACATGTATCTGCAAATAATGCAAACATTTGTCCCGCGGCGGTAATCGAACCCATGCGCCACAGAGGCCGTCACATCTATTATTTATGTATTTATTTATTTATTAGAAAAACCAACAGCGATACAGTTTAAGTTAGATATTAAGAGTATGAACCTTAGTTAAATTAAGGCCAATAATACACTTATTGATAAAAGGTACACTTTCAATGCATATCCATCTATATACATGTAGACATAATATACATACAGTATATTAATATAATATAGATACATAAGTAGGAACATATAAAATAAATATTATATACATATTACATATTACAGAAATTTATGTATTCGTATTAAAAAAGGATGTGTATAATCTGCAAAAACATTAAGTAAGCAACACTACAAGACGTGCTTCGGTGTTTTAAGCCGATGGTAATAAGGTACGTACATTTTCCCTTTAAATATTCCTAGAATTTGCATGACGTAAGCGAATCACCGTAAGGTCTACAGCTTTAATATCGGAACAAAATAAGAAAGAGTAAATCAAAATTTACTCAATATTGAACCTTATTATAACCCGAATGAACCCTAAAAATGCTTTTTAATATCAAAGGCTCAGCCCAAGGCATTATTTCATACAGCTGCTAGGACTTTATGAATCGGGATATTTTTTACCTCACAAAAGCGGATAAGGTATGGAAAATACATTTCAAAAAGTAAAGAAAAGATGATGATTATTTTTAATAACGTTTTTGATGTACTTTACTCAAGAATTACATCGTTCTGAAATGATACTTAGATCTTTACATTTAGCTTAACGTTCGTGTTAGATAGGTAGATATAACTATCTGTCTTTTTTGAAACTTATGATTCTTGGAGATCTCTGTGGTAGAGTAGGCAAAGGCCCGCCTGTGTTCAGAAGGTTGCGGACTGGATTCCCACCGCGACAAATGTTTGTATGATTTGAAAATATCTGTTTCGAGTCTGGGTGTTATATATATGTTTATAGTGTAAGTTAGCGTCGAGCATGTACGCACAATGCACTTGGAATGAACTCAGCGATGTTCAAAGACCACACCACTACACATAACACAGCCTATATCAGTCCACTGCTGGACATAGGCCTCCTCTATAAATAGGGGGATATGCCCATAATCCCCACGCTGGGCATACTCGTTGGGGATCGCAGGGTGTGCCCACAGAACTTCTCGCACCTGCCGTTGCTGCCACTAACAGATTTAGTTGTGCGCTGTTAAGCTGTGTTATGCCGCAATCAGCTTGCTGCCAGAGTCCTGTTTGTTAAACAATCAGGTTGCATTATTGGCAGGTATCTACCCCTTACATCCTACCTCTGACAACGTTAATAATTTCTTAAATGAACTTTCATGAATGAATGAATGATACGTTTACGACATGGTATTGTAGAAATATTCAAGTTTCCATTACTTGGGTTATTACGCGAAAAAAAGTCGCAATAATTATATTCTAATTTAAGGCTATCACTTTTCTTTTTCACACCAAATACGCAAAAAAGACATACATCATCTTAATAAGTGGCAGTTGTTTCCATCCGCTTGCTTCTGTGACAAATTGAATATATCCAACGTAACTGTAAAGGTTTCGTGATAAATTGGATTCCGTGAAAAAATAGGACACGTACAAATGTATGTTGGATTGAAACAGGAGTGAAAATTTATCATAGAGCTCGATTTATAGTACTTAGCCTATAAACGATAATATATTATTTAATGACATTGTTTCACAAATGCATTGTATTAGGTGCTTACCTATGTAATTGGCGTTTTGTATGGAGAATTTCGAGAAAATCTGTTTCTCCATTCATACATTTTTGTATTTTTTTCTGAAACTACTAATCCTATTCACTTAAAATTTTGTGTGTATGATTGGACCACATTACGAAAAGTATGCGTAGTCTTATTTAAAAAAGAAAATTAACACATAAAAAAATACTACAAATTTAAATATTGAAAGTGACAAAACGTGAATTTTTTTGCGAATAAGCTTCCTTAAAAATAGTATTTTATAGAATTTTCAATCTTTGCAATAATGTAACGTTCAGAAAATAATTTTGTATATGACTGTTAAATAAAATATAATATGTGCAAAATGAAATAGAAAGAAAAAACGCCAATTTCATAGGTAAGGACTATTTTGTCTGAAGTTCTTCACTAAATAAGTACAAAAAATACAACAACACGATCAACTTCGTGCTCAATGGCCATGCTGATGGTACTCACTGTCAATTTTTTGTGTAAAAACAATAACAATTGATTGTTTATTTTGCTACACAGAATACAGTTTCTTATCTTATTTAGGATACAATTTTTCTTTCAATCTAAAACTAGAAACCAAAACGGCCACCACTCATGAGCACTAGTGACTCGGACGGTGTCCCGGCCGAGACTGAGAGCTCCCGACAGCTTCTGAGCTAACGCACACTAAAACAATTTACACGTGCGTGCACTGCAACAAACATAGCAAAACGGTCTTCGTGAGATACAACAACTACTTAAAACTTTATGTGTATGTTCACACACAGCATACATACATAAACAGACTGTTCTGCCGCTATGACATTCCACAGTGCGCCACGCCAAACATTTATCAGTACGTTGTAGGTACATCTATACGAGATAAGTATCAACAGTCATCTGGTTTCCATAATAAAAGTTCTGCCAAGTTTAATTAAATGATATGTCCATCATCATTACCGCTTAGAGCAGTCCACTGCTGGACATATGCCTACCCTAATGAGCGCCATTGCGCCCTGTCCTCAGCATGACGCATCCAGCTTCTACCAGCAGTCTTTCACAGATCATCACTCCACCTGGTCGGTGGGATGTAAGTTAAGTAAGTACTTACCATAACTTCATTCATCATCATCATCATCATCATCATCATTTCAACCTTTATCAACCCACTGCTGGGCATAGGCCTTCCTTTGATTATGCCACTTGCCTTGATCCTGCGCTATTCTGAACCAGGTGCCGCCGACGGTCTTTCCAATATCGTCAACCCATCTCGCTGGAGGACGGCCTCTATTCCTGTAACCTACTCTTGGCCACCACTCGGTCAGCGCTCTGGTCCACCTGTCGTCACTCCGTCTGGCCAAGCGTCCTGCCCAATTCCACTTCAGCCCCAATATCCGCTCGCTGATATCCTGGATCTTAGTCCGCTTGCGGACTTATTTAACTTAATAACTTCATTCATGGTCAGAAAATTTGTTTCTTTTAAGTTGTAGAGCATGGAATTTTCCTATTATTTTAACGATTTTGTTATGACTAGACCATTAACTCTTTTTGAGAAGGGCCTGCTCTACCAAAGCCAAAAGCCTCTACCAAATAAAAAACTATACTGATACTGATAAATAAATAATGCTGGATATTACGAAGCCCTCCGGCCAGGTGGAGTGACGATCTGCGATAGGCTGCTGGTAGACGCTGGATGCGTCGAGCTGAGGATAGGGCGCAATGGCACTCAATAGGGGAGGCTTATGTCAGGCACTGCTACAAGCTTATAATGATGATGATAATGATGATGCCACTACATAGTCACTTATCCAACTTATGACGATGACCAAGTGTGGATAGGTAATTTAACTTAGATGATCACCAGCCTATATAATTTTGACTCTATGTGTGAGAGATATGGATTCTTTTGGGTACGAATAACACGTGCGTGATTATTTTACCCTTAATTTGAAGTAGATAGCTAGAAAACATTTTTACTGTACACACAGCAACATAATTTCAAAAGCAGATATAATAGTATAACAAGCCTAAAATGTAGTGCAACAACCCTACCCTAACCTAAAGATAGACTAAGTCTAAACCTAAGTAGAACCTAACTCTACACTTGGCCATCCTAATGTGATCGTCTAGATTTAAAATAATTCCTACATTGAGTGAAGTTGGGATAGTGAATGAAATACTATTTACTCATAATAATGAAATATTTAATGAACAAATAAAGTTTAAAACTGAAAACATGTATCTAAAATTATTATGTTAACTTTACTATAAGGAATCTAAAATAACAAAATACTTATCAACACTAGACAAGGCTGCTTTACGATTAATTTTAGTATATCTATTGAAAGTATCGCCGGATGACAACCAAAGAATAATAAAATTAAAACTGATTTAGTCTAAGCTTAAAACTAAAAGAAGTCTCTGGGGATCTGAAAAGGTAACAAATAACTTGCATTAGTTTATTTTAAAATTGTGAGTTTTCTTATGCAAAATGACGGCGAAGGAAAACATATTCGAATGTTAAATTATAATAAATTTAAGAAACATGCGAGTCAATTAAGTCTTTAACGTCGGTCTATTCTGAGAGTAAGTCGTTAATAATTAATAATTGAATAAGAGGAGAAAATCAACAAAGTCGGGAGCAAAACAAGTTATTGAAGGATAAGAAATATACTAAATTTACAAGAGGTTATCTACGGGGAAAACAAATGGAAAATGTGATATTTTTATGGTAATGTGCCTCTACCCCACACACCTTAGATGCCAATCTAAGACATGTCTTAGATTGATTTAGAAGCCGTGTGCCTAGTGCCTTTCGATTAATTGTTTAATTAACCGGGTTTTCACCAGTGACAAACCATGTGCAAGCCATAATTTGTTCTGATTTAGGGATGAGGTATAGCCTAGGATTTGACCCCACCTGTTTTCTAAGCCTGGGTCTAAGCTTATGCTAGTGGGAGCTAGCGGATAAAGGAGAGGAAAGAAAGGAAAGGAAAGGCGCCTTTTATTCCCAATTAATACCCAAATATGTTTGAATATCCTATTGATTTCAAACATATTTCTAACACTGATTTATTTAACCCATGGTAAGACTCAGATATATTTATCTGAGTACTACAATGGGTATAAGTAAATCACTAGCTAAACTATCCCCATTTATTCTAAACTAGCTAAAGCTACTTGATCTTCACACAGCAAGGCATGTATGATGATCAATACTACCTTAGCAATATTCCACAACCTAATTATGCATCTAAAGGTGTGAACATCCAGGGTTTCCACACTGACGGGCTGTAAACAACCACTTTTTCAGCCAGGGTCCACCACGTAGTTGGAGTCATCCCTTTAAACTCAGAACCGGTTATAAAAGATTGTCAAGATAAACCTAGTTTATGTTTTGCATATCAAGGTACAACAATCGGCCAATCAAATAATTTCATGGTCGACAATTGTCTAAATAAAAATAAATAAAATCCTAATATATAAATATTTCGTAGAATCTGGTTTGTAAGTTAAAATGTTTAGGCGATAAGGAAGGATTTGAAGGATATTATATATAAATTATATATTAATATAAATATATTTCATATAAATTAGGTCTCAGTAACTGTCATCTCAAGTCAGTCGAACTAGTTCTCTGCTCTGCAACCCTGTAGAGGTTAATAAAATACCATGCCTAGTAGTATTAATTCACTCCCGATCAGCATCCCGCTCACATCAGCCTATTCAGGAATCTTACAATACCATGCACATGTCAATTAAATATAAATCAAGTAGCAGCAATTAACAATGCCATACTCAATTAAAATACCTGCTGTAAGGAAGGGATTAATTATTTATCTTAAACTAAGGCAGCTACCTATTTTCTTTATCTATTTCCTTACTTCTTAACTATAAACCCTAACCTCTCCTAAAAGACTTAGCCCTTATCTATAGTAAGATGGTGCGGATATTTGCCCTAGCAAATACTAAAATAAGCTCTATCTCTAAATACGTTACCAGATGATCCCTGACTTTAATATAAATTAGGTCTTAACTCACGACCTACAATTAATACAAACACAGACTCTATTTACTGTAAAACAAGGTAACTGACTCTAAAATATTATAATATCTCACGGTCAATAAATCAACCAGAACTCCCCCTGTCTTTGATCTGTCGATCCCTACATCACAATCTCCAATTTCGATCTCCCCGAATTCCCGCTTGTGCTCCCTTTTCCGCGTCGAAATCCCTACTACTTTTGGAGGCGTGGATAGTTAACACCTCTTTCAGACAAATACTATAGTAATAGCCAATCAAACTTAACTTCTTTGGTTTTAGGAAAAAAGTAAGGAGTGGCCACATCTATCCAGACTTATAAAAAAAATACCCGGAACCACACATGCGAAGTGCTGGCGCCTTTGCAACTCTTGACTTTTAGTTTATGTGACAGTTTCAAATAAATACGCTAAAATTATGACCTCTTGAAAATCCATTAGTGGTGTCAAAATTCGTATGTTGATTTAGGTTTTCAATGAGAGCAAAAACTTATCAAGACCCTTTTGAAACCCAACTTAAAATAGTTTCCCATGAGAATTTTAAAGATAGAAACCAAAATTATAATTCTGAATAAAATAATGTATGTGTAAAATCAAGAATCGTTACAGTAGGTACCTATCACATTAATATTATAAATGCGATTTTTTTTGTGAATGTGAGTATATTGGTTCCCCGACAACTCCGTAACGGCTGAACAGATTTGGATGAAACTTGGAATTTACTTAGTTAATGACCTAGATTAACATATAGGCTACTTCTTATCTGATTAACATGCGAGCAAAACCGCGGGCGGAAGTTAGTGTTACATAAAAATCCAATCCAATGTTTATATGATTATATTTTGTTTTAAATAAATAAATAAATGTGAATCTGACAGTTAAATAACTAGCCGTGAAACAAGTCAAAATAAATAAAAAGTAAAACAAAAGACAAATAGTTAACATTCCCTGAAACCTTTGTATATGTCGTTGTAAACAACCGAACCCAAAACTTGCGGGACAAAACTTGAATGAACTACGGAACTCAGGCCAAGGAACAAGTCATGCAACAAAATGAGCTTCCTGTAACAAACAGTTTATACAATGCAGAAGAGATACTTAGAATATTTGCGTCAATGTAGGTTATTTTTGACAGCGTCAAGTGGAATTAATTGGAATTCTAATTAGTCCGTCAATTAGATTAACAAAAAAGATTGTACACGTATTTTTTTTATTATTTTTTAAAATCAATGGAAATCGACAAAGTTATGGAGCGTCAAAGTTTGGGAGTGGGGGCTCGTGACGTCACTTGTATGTAAAAAGTGTACTTACCCGTGACGTCACGCGGAACTTGAACGCACTATATCTTTGTCATTTTTAGTTTAATTGACAAAAGAAAAAGTACGATTCCAATATTTTTTGATAATGTAAATGACGGACTAATTAGAATTTTTCAGGCATCTAGCCTATTGACATGCGTATCCAATCAGGGTTGCTGAATACCACGTGGAATGTGACGTGCATTCATATATTAGCAAGCTATGCTGAAATCATCCATATAGAAAGGCTCATAGGCTGGGACCGAAATTATCAACCTACCGAAACAAGCTTATCAGTAAACTGAGTGCCTAGTGCGAGTTTTTTTACCAGCTCGATATAGAAAGGAATCCGTGCCACGCGTCTCTCACTAGATGGCGCTACTTAGATTCCATATAAATTTGCGTTAATGGAAACGCGATCGAGCTGATAAAAAACTCGCAGTAGGCACTCTGGTTAACAAGTGAAATTGATGAGTAAGGAAACTCTCAAGTGGTAAACTAACCCGCTTTAATGCCCGGGACATTACTAGATGGATGGAACCTACACCATTCTCTAAACCAGTCGGCCTTTACCCATTGGAAGGACATGGTCAATACGTTTGAAGCTGATGATTTGTCAAAAAACTCAAAATACTTCTATTAGACCGAGCATACTACTCGATAGAAGAATTTTTTATGGACAAATTTAATGACGACATTGATCCCCTGATCTTCCTAATTTTGTCAATACTTTACCTATTATTAGGTACTATTAAAAGTGTATTTTTATATATTTTATTTAAAATTACTTTGACGTGTAAAATTGTATTTTATAAATAAATAAATGAAAATGAAATGAAATGAAATTATATTTTGGAACTTCTCACGATTTCCTTCGCCGTTTTCATACAATACTTTCGAAACGAAATTTTGGCACACGGTGACCACCAGCGACCGCTCGGAAATCAGGGTATGTACATCTCACTAGACCATCACGGAGTTATGCAGTAGAGAAGACAAGCTAAGGACGTTTACTATGTTAAAAAAAATCTTATCATAGAAATCAGAAGAACTTCATATTTCGGCTGAAAACTCGTTAAACCACTATGTAACACGTCGCTTCAAGATTTTTTGAACGTTTGCTAGTATAGCCCTTTGTAATTCGTTTACATACAGACTAACGTATGGTAAGGACTTTTTATGATACATGAAGATGAAACAAGTTGCGAACAAGATGGCGGCCCTTTTGGAATTAAGTGAACTTACAGGCATAAGAGGCTTACCATCTTCATGCCTCAAGTTGATGGACGCAGGGCTTTGCAACGTAGAGTAAGTTCTAAAAAAGGTGATCTATGATGCAATGCCTTGTGATAGATAATGGTTACCACTTAATATCAGGTGGGCCATGTGCTTGTTCCATCATCAATAAGTAACAAAAAAAAGTGCCTATAAAAAAGTATTGCACCGTTATTTACATTTTTTTTAAAGTTAAATAGCATAAATAAACATCAATATCAAACAGTACCTCAACATAATCATTATTGTTTAGAATGTTTTTATTGATTATATTTTTGCAAAGCAAGCAATATTGATTGATTGAATATCTTTCGGTTAGCCAAGAATCATTTTAGTATCAATACTGTTATACGTCTAGACTGTGCTGCAGTTATTAAAGTTGCCAATTTTAGCACAATTTGCCTTTGATGGGCGAAAACGTAAGAAAGTGTACGTCAGTAAAGAGCTTCTTAACACCTTATTAATATTTTCTAAGGCTTTTGTATATCAAAAGAAAATGCTGTATTTATATTGAAGATCAGTTGTTTTTATTATTTCACTAAATTGAAAAAATAGTATTGTCCACCAAAACGATGGGTTGGCGACATAAAAGGATACACTGGCTACCACCACCACACCAGCCTATAACAGTCCAATACTGGGCATAAGCCACTCCCGTAATAAAGGGGGATATGCCCATAATCCCCACGCTGGGCAGCTTTGGCTACAGCTTCTCGCACTGCCGACTTGCGATTTGCTAACGCAAAGATCTGAGCTTTTTAAGCTGTTTTGAGTCGTGACGATATTGAAGTCGTGTGTCATGTCAGGTAGTAGTTCCTCTGTGTACTTCGTATGTTAATTTTGCAATAGTAATCATCATCATCATCATTAGCCTACTAATGAGCGCCACCGCAGCCTGTCCTTAGCTTGACGAATCCAGCTTTTACCTGCTGGTTTCGCCTTTCGTAAATAATCACTCCATCTGGCCGCAGAGCCTCCTACATTATGTGTGCTTATATTTTACGATTAGATAAAACCATATCTCAAGCTGAATAAAAAAGCCTGTTTAAGCCACGGCTCTCCAAGCGAGACGAACCAAAAGCAAAATTATTAATTTTCCGCACTAAGACCCTCCGACAGGCATAAGCCGCAAAATACGTTAAGGCTTTACAACTTTTAAATAACGCCGAACTTCATTGAACGAGATGAGGCGAGACGAAACCATTCAACACCTGGACGTGAACATTTTATAAGTACACCAAATATAAAATAAGCTTATTGAAAATGATTTTTTAATCTAAAAAAAAACTGATATTATAAATATCTTTTTTATTTTATTTATAGTTTCTGCGATCAAATACATGTGGTTGTCATTAAGGATGTTGTCATGGTAGGAATTTTTAACGTTTTTGTTTCAAGCAAAAGTAATAAAAAGTATAAAAAAAGTAAAGAAGCAAGAAATCCTAAGGTTTTTTTTTATTTTCACAATTATAATTATTACCTGCATTTACTTTATAATAATCTTGCCTAAATTAATGACACCTTTATATTTTATACATTTATTATGAATGAATTACGACTTAGGGAATCTATAAAGATTAGTCCATGCAAGCAAAAACCGGAGTCCAGTGGTTGAAGTCTAAGAAAAAAATGGCGGGAACTTTTTAATATAAATTAATAAAGCCCTTGAAGGACATGTTCTGATAAATTTTCCTTTCCAATCAATTTCGAATACGGAGAATATTTTTGAAAAAATGAAATTGATTTTTTATTTTAATTTAGTGATTTAAAATAAATGAATGGTACTTATTTGATGTTGCAATCACTTATTTAAAAATACACTTATTAACCTCAGAAATGCCAATCCTAGCATGGATAGTCTAGGGTTTTTTTGGCTGGTATCGAGGCATTGTCGCGCTAGGCGGCAGAAAGAGAGAGATAGAGAGGTAAGGGCCTACCAGAATAGCAGATTCTGGAAGACCAGTTGTGCTATAAAGGCTAGTTGGTTTGAGTAAAAGAACGCAAGAAAATATAAATAAATATAAAAAATATCAATATAATTAAGGATTCCGAATACAAGAAGGTCTTAGGTCTAGGGTTGCCTGAAGGGCTTAAACTAGGATAGTTGAGCACCGAGCGGAGGACATGCATGATGAGGCAGGGAGGATGGAGGTTCTCATCACGGCAGAGCTACATCAGGCAGTGGACTGCTACATGCATTAGTCTAAAGCAGTATATTGCTAAATAGCATCATCACTGATGACGCCAATCAAAGCTAAGTTAAAATATATATATATATTAGCAACTATCTATCTAATCAGCCGATAACACCCAGTGTGGAGAAAATACCTCTTCTCTATTACGCCACTCCTGGTGATCTTGTGCCAGCCGAATGCACTGCTCTCCTACTGCTTTCATGATGTCCTCCGACTATCAAACAGGTGGTCAGCCTCGAGGACACAGCACAGCTCTTGGCCACCATTGAATAAATAAATAATGCAGGAGTATCACAGATCATCATGTAACCCCAAACTAAGCAGAGCGTCTGTTATGGGATCCACATGATTCATATATTACTTATACATTTTGTAAATACATTCCTATTATAGATATAAAACACTCCAGAGCCGAGACAAATATTTGCAAAACATAAAAACATTTTTCCCTCGGCGGGCAACCTGCAACCTTCTGCGTATGAGGCGGGTAACTGCTTTGGTTCGTTGTTTGTCACCCCAACATACACAAAATAACACGTTTATGTAGAACACAATCTAACATAAATTGTCTGCACACTCAAACGACTCCACTCCACAGTCGAAGTGTTAAATAACTTAAAAATTTAATTAACTTAAAATGTTTAACTTGAAGAATTTGAATTATAAAAATTCTCACAACAAAAGTCGCTTTCAAAAGTTCAGTCTTATTAACTTTTCAACTCGAAAAGCTCCGGTTAATTAAACACTTACACAGTTAAACGGAAATAACCTGGTAAACTAATTACTTGGGTGCTTGACCGATTAGTTGTATATAGATTTGAGCGCTTCCGTGAAGGTACGTTAAGATATTGGTGCCGGCTTTTTTAGTTGTAGCTATTAGCTAGGCTAGGCCTTCGGGCGGCCTAAAAACTCCGACACTAGAGTTGGTCACTAGTTCATACAAACAAAAAGAAGAAATCTGTTATATAGTTCCTTCCAATTTAGTAAAAAAATATTTGCCAGCTAATGACTGATACTGACGGAAATGTCAGTTTGATGAGCGTTGATGGTTAGTTTGGTACACGTTAAAGGCAGATGAATAAAAAAAAATGAAATAATTTTCCATTTAAACATTGCCTTTAAATAATAGGGAACGATAAAATAATTATTATTCAATTTAAAAGCCTAGCTGTTGTCAGCGAAGTGATGCAACTTTCTTCTTGTTGCTCTTTCTAATGCGATATGACTGCGACAGAATATAATCACAATCAATCGCATTAAATCATCATCATAATCAGCCTATAGCAGTCCACTGCTGGACATATGCCTCTCCTAATGCGCGCCATTACGCCCTCTCTTCAGCTCGATGCCTCCAGCTTTTCGCAGATCATCACTCCACCTGGCTGGAGTCTCCACACAAGAACTCATTTATCCCAACAGGAGAGCGTCCTACACTACTCCCCAACAGATCTTCGGCAGATATGGCCAGCCGACTCCCAATATGGCTGGCCAAATCTCTGAGCTATGTCGCCAACTTTAGTTCTATGTCGGATGTCTCGCGGAATCCTATCCTTCAGAGAAACTCAGAGCATAGCTCATTCCATAGCTCACTGAGCGACTTTACTGGTAGACTAGCTGTAATGTAAGTGTACACGTTTCTGCTCCGTATGTCAGGCGGTTAGGACGCACTGATTGAAAACTTAAATTGTTAGGCACTGCACAGGTGACAAAAAACTAACGTAGTTTTCTAAATGCTCAAATTTTCAGGAGCAAATCTCCCTTTAGGTGAGATTATGGTTTGTAAAACTTCTTTGAGCCTATCGCCGTAAGCTTACGCCTGCCAAAATGCTCGCGATCTCAATTTCTCCCATTGATTGATTGCGTTCTCGCCTTCCTAAACGGTTCCGTACATTTTTCAACCGTGACACACGCGACAATAGCCTTATTGAATGACGCTAGATTGATAGTTTTCCTAATTGCTGAAAAAGTGCTGACAATCTTACACCTATTTCTTTTTTTTCGGTCCTATTGGACCCACACAGTACCTACCTGCGGAGGTGGCTGATTGGTGCATTAGTAATTCGCTGTAGGTGGGTTGGTGGGTATCTGTTCAGCATAGGTAATTAGATACCTAAATCCCTGAGATGTAGGTATCTAATTACCTATGCAGAATATATATAGTATATATATATAATAGACGAACATTATATATAACAATAACAATAAAGGCAGGTGGGTAGGCACCTGTATAAATAAATAAATAGATAATATATAAAAATGCTAGACACGATCACTGCATCTAGCTCCAAACTAAGCAGAAACTATGGGAACCAATTGACAGATGTACTACATATATATTTTGTTTGTAAAAAAAGCCAGATCTGAGACAGTATATATCTGCAAATCGTCCCGCCGCGCGGCGGGAATTGAACCCACAACCTTCTGCATCTCAGGCGGACCATCGCCCACTGCGCCACAGAAGACATCAATAGAAACAATGCGAACGAAGCCACGGGCGGAAGCTAGTTATTTTTAAAAAAGGTAAAATATTTTTTTGACGTTGTTAGTTGTTCAAATTAGTAGAGTTAAATTATTATTACAATCATAAGTTTTAATTCAATCTTTAATTCTTTCTTGAACACATTAAAATAATAAGGTTTCCCAAATCCTATACATACGTGATAGTATTGTGTGTTAGTATGTATGCAGATTATTTAATTGAGACCTTACCTTACTATAGTCTATACCTAATTAGTAAGTGTTTTTCTTAGTTCATAGGATATGTAAATTCCATAATGGTATTTGTATAGTTTATACCTAATTAGTGACTGTTGTTCTTATTTTATAGGATACACTTATAAAATGTAAATCCCTTATTGGCTGTAAGTCTTATCATAAGTTTTGTATGTGCTGTACTTAAGAGCTTTTGTTAAATAAATAAATAAAAAAAAAAAATACAGATATAAGTTTACTTAAAAGCTGTAGCTTTTTTTCTAGCTTCTCTTTATACCCAAAGGTTTGCTGTAAGCAAACTCTTTCAGGATTAAGCTTGCCTTTGTATATATTTAAATTTGAACAACTAACAACCTCAAAAAAATATTTGAAATATTTATCTATTATATACAAAGGCAAGCTTAATCCTGAAATATAAAGAGAGTATAAAGAGAAGTTATAATGAGAGGGATAGATAAATGTGTAATTACAAATTATAAGATAATGAGAAAATAGCTATATGTATTACTTTTAAAAAGCTCTTAGACAATAATTAAATATTACAAATTAATAAACATAAAAAATAGTACTATACCTAAATATAGGAACGACGCCTGGAGTTCTCAAAAAAAACCGATTACGAAATAACTCTTTATTGAGTTCTACAAATTAGAATGAATACTAGAAAATGTTATGTACTAAACTATAATTATGTTGACGGGTTCGAGGTTGGAACCGAAGTGGTGAGCCAAAGTGTTGGGCGAGCCACGCAGTGCAGCCTCGTGGTGCTGGGTCAGCATTGACGTCAATCGGTTGGTTATTGCCACATAATTGTGGAATTGCGATTTAGGCAGTTCTGGTCGTAGCGCTAGGTATAACATCTCCCCCTTCAGATCAGCGACTATTTTTGAAGATTTAGAAAAAATGTCGCTGGCAGCTTCTTCTCCTTTGGAGATGTATCTGGTACTGCGTAGGTGGGCGTTTCAGTTGTGGTCTGTTCTATTTCTGTCTTAGAATTTTCCTTCTTTATGAAGTATCTTCGACTTAAAATGATGATGATGAGTACTAGTGCACCAGATAGTATACCATAGAAAGGGATGGTCGTATGGTATAAGGTCAACGAATTTTCTATCTGCAAGGGCGCCTGTTGGTTGATTTTGTCTTGAATGTCGTGCAGCTTCCTCAGATTGATTGAATTGATCTTGAGAGATAAAGATGCAGGTACTTCCTCGGCTTGACTCGGAATTTTCGTTATCTTCATGGGCTGTCCTTCGATGCGATCATTGACGTTGACGATGGTAAAGTCATTCGTACGTAGCTTGCAGTCATGCGGTATGGTGACTAAGTAGCTGCCGGTGAGCGTGTTAAATTCATCTCGTTCGCATGTGAGTCGAACTTGAGTTGGTGTCGGAAAAACGACGGCGTAGTGGCGGTCATCCACCTTCTCCATAGCGGGCTTCATCAACTCGATGGTGGTCATCTCACAGGGTTGGTCTTCAGTTGTTCTGCCTTCGATGATATTGCAGATGCAGTCGGGTTGGGGCTTCAGCTGGTGGTTGAGCTGTTCAGCAAATACATACCTCGTACCTGACTTCGGGCATTCAGCCTCTATGTACACGTGAAAGTTACCAGTGATTGCCAGGAGTGGGAAAGGTGGGATAATAGCCTTCCTGTTCCTATTTGGTACGATAACCAACCTATATAAAGTATAACTAAGTGGAGATACCACTGGAAAATTAAAAGAGAAAACTAATTGATCTCCGTTATAGTAGGATGCTGATTTTATAACATCGTAATAGTCACGGAGCTCTAACTCTAATAATTGATCCTTATTATAAAAAGTTTTTAATCTACTTAACATATTTTTCATTACATTTATATTTATCGTAGAATGATGAGTGCGCGAGGCACTGCAAAATGCGAGCGCATTCTCTAACCTACTTATTTCGTTAACTAAGCTACCTACATTATTACTTGTTATCGCCAGAATTTGTGCGAATTTAGCAAATTTCATAAACGTGTATTGCGAAAGTGAATTGCGGTCAATTAAAATGTTTAAAGTTTTATTAATAGTGATTTGATTATCTACAATTGTAGATAATATTTTACTATGATCATTCATCCAATCTTTGCTAAGACTGATATGATGATTTTGTTCAATCACAATCTTATCCTGATTTTTCTTAAGAACAGTTAGGGCATCATTGTACTTTACAGCATCCGTATAGTCCAGATTCCCGGTAATGCTCTTAATAACGGATCCAAGACCATCTACCAAACCTCTTCTAGAACGAGTTGGCTCTAAACTTTTTAGTTGAAGTGAAGCAAAGTCTAATTTATTAATTAAATGATCTATCTGAAATTCGTATAATGCATAAGTGTAGTTATCTAGTCTATCTTTAATGTTAGTTAATTGGGATCGTACGAAGTTAATGTTATCGCTGATTTCTTTCAATTCAATGTACTGTAAAAATGTATGATAATGAGTGGTTAGTCTCATGGGGCCTAATTTAAATGGTAAAAGTCCTGGTCCATCTTCGAGTCCTTCAAGTTTTATCTCGTGAGCCTGTATTAGGCTGACGGTCAGCATCAGCGTCCTGTAACAATTTTGCGGTCTTAGGGACTCGTTTCAACCTATTTTTAGCTATGGGACCCTTTTTCCTAGAGGTATAAATATGAATAGGTAGGTCCGCTAATACAGTATCCTGCGTGTACCTAGGTGCGAGCTTAGATCTACTAGCGCAAGGATTACTGATAAAAATCTGTTGGTCAGGTTGGTACTCTGCCTCAGTTTCGCGTGACTTGTTACGGTTTTCTATAATAGCAGTCCTATTAGCAAGAGATGTCTCATTGATGAGTTCATACACTTGTTTCATCTGCTCTCTATGAGTCTGAGTGTACTGCTGCAAGAGGTGCCCTGTAATATCGATGTCAGTCGGGTCACGTGGGTCAGTATGTCCTAATATGAGGTCATAAGGCTTGCATTTAGTAAAACTATGTACTGAACTATTATACGCGATCAGAGCATAGGGCATCAAGTTAATAACAGGCTGATCTCGTTGCTGTAACTTTAAGATGCGAAGATGTTCGAGCAAAGTCGAGTGAAAACGCTCTATGTTCCCGTTAGCGTTAGGTGAGTGAGCTAAGGTTTGATGATGAGTGATTTTGTAAACCTTACAAAACTCTGAAAACATCTGGTTAGTAAATTCAGTACCTTGATCCGTGATAATTGTTAGTGGTAAGCCATGATGCGTGCTGAAAATTAATAAATCTTGTATTACACTAAGCGCGGTGCCGTCTCTAAGTAGATAGGCTTGTCCATACTTTGAAAAAACGTCTATAAACGTAACATACTTTTCACTTTGGGCAGTGAAGCTGTCCATGTGAACTATCTCAAAGGGCCTCGTGGCTGGTGGGACCACATTGAATTTAGGCCTAATCGGGTTCCTATCGTATTTAGCCTGTCCACAAATAGTACAGTCATTTATGAATTTGGTTACATGTTCTTTCATCTTCGGCCAATAGTATCGCGCCGATAAAGCTAGGCAACATTCGCTAATGCCACGGTGGTTAGTTTTTCCTTCGTGATAATTGCGGATGATGTCCTGCTGTCTAAGATACTCTTTAACATTTTCAACTTCTTTTTTAGCAAGGACCAATTTCATAGATGA
Organism: Horisme vitalbata; assembly: GCA_951804965.1. Classification (NCBI taxonomy): domain Eukaryota; kingdom Metazoa; phylum Arthropoda; class Insecta; order Lepidoptera; family Geometridae; genus Horisme; species Horisme vitalbata. The sequence continues at coordinate 2,005,139 of OX638096.1, forward strand.
ACTTTTAAATGTTTCCTGTAGGATTGGGACGATCTTGTACATAGCAAGAGGAGGATTTATAAGGAGAGCTGTTTTAATCTTAGGATTAACGTATTCCTTAATTGCCTTAATTAAATCTTCCTTCAAGTTAGACTCCGATAACTGGACGGATGTACGTGTGTGAGTGTCGAACGGCTTTGTCGCTGACGTACGCTTTTTAATGTCACCTACTATAGTCAGTATCAGCTGTCGGTGGAATTTATTCAAAGGATCGTCGGTTATGGGAATTTCAAGTATGGGATTTTCATTCGAGGTATGAGCGGTCTGGGTACGAGTGTCAAGGTCGTCGGCTACTGATGGGGGTCTTTCAGATGCGTTAGCTACCATAGAACTCAACTCTTCATTACAGATCTCCACACGTGAGAGGGCGTCGGCGTTAGTATTTTTCTTACCTGGCTTATGTTCGGTAGTAAAATCGTATTCACTTAGCTTAAGACGCCACCTTGTGAGCTTAGAGTTCGGCTCCTTAAGGTTCATTATCCATTGCAGTGGTTTATGATCGGTTATGATTTTGAACTTACGGCCATATAGATAAGGTCGAAAGTACTTCGTAGCCCATACGATAGCTAGTAGCTCTTTTTCTATCGTACTATAATTAATTTCGCTCTCATTTAAAGTACGAGAAGCATACGCAATCGGTTTGTCCGTACCTACTCTACCTTGTGATAGTATTGCACCTATAGCGAAATTAGATGCGTCGGTCGTCAGTATGAAGTCACGATCAAAGTCGGGGTATCTCAATATGGGGTCATTCATCAGAAGAGTTTTGCATTTCTCAAAGCTATTTACGTAGTCTGAGTCAAATGTAATTTTTCTTCCCTTCTTAAGACACTGTGTCATAGGCTTTGTAATTCGGGCAAAGTCGGGTATAAATTTTCTATAGTAACCAAGAAGTCCTAAAAATGACTTAATTTCCTTAGGGGTCTTAGGTATAGGATACTTCTGGATTGCTGAAATTTTATCAGGGTTCGGTTTTATTCCGTCCCTGGTTATTATATGACCTAAGTACGCGGTCTCAAGTTTGAGAAACTCTGACTTATCTAGCTGGATTTTAAAGTTAGACTCGCGTAATCTTTGGAATACCTTTTCAAGATTGACCATATGTTCTTGGAGTGACGTCGAAAAAACTATGATGTCATCCAGATAAACGAGGCATATGACGTTTTGCAAACCTCTAAGAACATTGTCCATTACACGTTGGAATGTAGAGGGTGAGTTTTTCAACCCCATTGGCATTCTTAACCATTCAAAATGTCCATTCTCTACGTTGAACGCAGTTTTATGGATGTCACTAGGATTCATCTCGACTTGATGAAATCCAGATGCAAGGTCAAGGGTCGTAAAATACTGACATTTGCCTAACTTGTCGAGGACGTCTGTAATGTTAGGTATAGGGTACTTATCGTCGATAGTCTTTTCATTCACATTACGAAAGTCAACGACCAGCCTCCACTTCTGCTTCCCTGAAGCATCTACTTTTTTCGGGACTACCCAAATTGGGGAGCTCCATGCCGATTCCGATGGTCTGATGATACCCTGATCTAACATTTTAGCTATCTGTTCGCTTACTTCCTCGCGATGGATATAGGGGTAGCGGTAGCTTTTAGTATAGACGGGGACTTCGTCATGAGTCTTTATACTATGTTTAATTTTATTCGTGAACGTTAGCGCTTCACCCTCGACATAAAATACGTCGGCGTATTTGGAACAGAGTGTAATTAAGTTCGCTTTTTCCTCAGCATTTAAATGCTCGGTGCGCAAACGCGAAATAATATCGCGAGCGCGCGACGACATGGTCTCGGCGTCGGTGCTCGTGCACTCAACGGTGTAAACCGACGCTTGCGTCGCGTGGTCTAGCGAGAATATTACGTCGTTCTGGGTTGGATTGACGACTTCCACTATACCGCGATTATTGATAACGGTGGTTAAGCAGTCAACAATCACGCAGTTACAAATTAATTGTTCCTGAATGAACACTGCGCCATCCGGGGCGTTAATGGGTAGCCTTACCAACTTCGAGCTTTCGGCTGGAATAATATCCTCGTAAAGGTTTAAGTTCCGCGAGTTGCACATGCGGATGGGATTAAGGGCGTTCTTAGTTACTAGCGACCGACTCTTAAGATCTAGTTTCGCTTCCCATTTAGTTAATAAATCCATACCTATTAATCCATCGAAATGATCATGAAACCTATACACGAATAATTTAACATCCTCTGTATCTCTGAACTCCGGGAAACACGGAAGAGTGATGGAGTACTCATTCCTGCTCGTAGCGTGAACATTAGTTACTTCAAACGGATCATAGTCTAATGGTACGTGTGAAAAATAATTTTCCACAGCTTCTGGACTAAGGAAGGACTGATTCGCGCCTGTATCTATGAGGAGATTCAAAGGAGGGTTTATTATGCGAATATACGGTAGCTGTCTCTGAGTCTGGAGATTAACTTCTATCTTGACTTTTTTGAAGTCAAGGCCTTGGTAAAATCCTCGCTCGACGGAGAGTTGGACTGAGGCTGGTCACCTACTTCCTGAACGTCATAGTCACCAGTCATGTCAGTCTGGTGAGGTCCTTCGTACTCAGAAGTATAGGCGTTAGAGTCGTCATAATAGCCGTTGTTATAATAGTCGCTATAGTCGTAGTCATTATAATCATAGAATTCATATCCGTCATAATCGTTACCTGAACATTCATTTACGTTTACATCACGAGTCTTAAAATAATTAGATGGGGGTGGATTACCCTGCTTAGCCCAATTCCAGCCACTGGCGGAGGGCATAGGTCTTTCCCTAGTCACGAAATGGGATACGCCACTCATGGGCTTAGGACCCTGAAATGAAGGCTTGGGTACTGGTAATTGGAACGCGTTACGCTGGTTATGGTTTGGCGGCGGCGCACTGAACATTTGTTGAGTGCGGGATGGCATACGCGGCTGATTAAATGGCATCCTAAATTGATGTTGCGGCGGAGGTGGTCTAGGCGTGAACTGGGGTCGTGAAGGACCTGGCAAATTAAAGTTCATAGGCCTGAAGGGCTGAATGGCTTGGCTAGGTATTTTAAAACCAAAATTACCCTGCTGCCTATCATCTAACTTCTTCTCTGGCAAATAAGAATTTCTATTTTGGATATACATGGTGTTCATTTCGTCGTGAACGAACTCCAATGCCTTTTCTATAGTTTCGGGGCGCATACAGCGTATACGTGACCCTAAAGGATCCTTTAACCCGCGTAAAAATGCCTGAAGGGTTAGTTTCTTATAGAGTACCCGCTTAGCGTCAATAGTGGTAGCTATCGATTCATGCAATGATACATATGTCATGATAGTTGAGAACAGGTTCTGGCATCGCTCATAAAACTCCTGAGGGGTGCTAGAGCCTTGAGTTAGGATTGCCAAATCGTTATAGAGGGCGGTTTCATCCCTCTGGTCAGCAAAGTTATTAATAAGAGTATTACGGATACTTGGCCAATCGTTCGGAATGCCGTTCGCATTGATTAAGCGTGCGGCGGGACCAACGATTTTGTTAAGGATTCCGTTAAGTAGTCCTAACTTATTTAATTGATTTTCGTCCTGAGCATATGCTGCCACTAATTGGTCACACAAATTGACGAATCTTACTAGAACATGGGTGTTCCCGTCAAATTCCGGAACTAACCGAAGAGCTTTGCAAATCCCGTCTAAGCTAGCCATATCGCTAATTTCACTACTTTCACTATTTCCTACTGAATCTAAATCTCTATTACTGTCTAAAATTTTATCTCTACTTTTAACTATCCCAGGATTCTTAGATTTTCTTAAGTGAAAAATCTTGAAATTTTATAAAATTACACTTAAAAGGAAAATGGGCAAGCAATCACTAGAAAAATCAGTGTACTTACATGAGCAGCATCTCGGTACTTCTTGAGAGGTAATCGAAGTTTGGATTCCCCGGCGAACGTCAAAGTTGTAGTAATCCGGCTCGACTTTGAAATGTCTATCCTTCCAGAATTTCTTCCTGTTTATCCTGGAAAGGACCCGAATTTTCCTACCGCCTGCGCCAAATATAGGAACGACGCCTGGAGTTCTCAAAAAAAACCGATTACGAAATAACTCTTTATTGAGTTCTACAAATTAGAATTAATACTAGAAAATGTTATGTACTAAACTATAATTATGTTGACGGGTTCGAGGTTGGAACCGAAGTGGTGAGCCAAAGTGTTGGGCGAGCCACGCAGTGCAGCCTCGTGGTGCTGGGTCAGCATTGACGTCAATCGGTTGGTTATTGCCACATAATTGTGGAATTGCGATTTAGGCAGTTCTGGTCGTAGCGCTAGGTATAACAACCTATTATACAAGACCATAATAATAACATAAAGTTACTTTTTATATTAAATATACAAATAAATATTATTATATTATTATGGTTATACTAAGTTTGCAAGGAGAGATAGTGCTCTTTCAACTTGGACTAATATTTAATTAAAATTTAGGAAACACTTATTTCCGCATACAATTAGTATTGTTTTTTTTTTGGTATGAATGAATTAGAATCTTAATTTTCTTCCATGCCCTATCTGTTGGCCTCTGGGACAAACACGAATAAAAAATCTGCCATTTCCATATATAAACCAAATTCAAAACATTGAAATATTATGCATGCAGATTCCCAAACAGTCGTATTATATTGTATGTTGTGGTATTACAACCGAAACATGAATTCAAAACGGAATTTTTATGAGTTTTCCAAGTTACTATCAAAATATTTGCATCTGCAGAACAATGTGGTGGTGAATAAACGAAAACAAATTCTAGTTTTGAACTGTTTTTAAATTGAACATTGGACGCGAGAACCGTACGAATTGCTTATATTGTAATAGTGTCTGCAACTAACGGATCTTCGAAAATAAATACTAATTAATATCAACAACATCATCATGGAATCAGCAGCTGGGTATAGCTTTCGTATTCGATAGCTTGCTTTCTCCTGTGCTTCTCTCATCCAGGTAAATGAATAAGTAGGTATGTACAGGAGATGAAAAAAAGAAAACTAAAAAGGCTGTTTTTTAGCTTGAATTTGTATCATAGTCTCAGGTTTGTAATAAAAACAATGAGTGTTTTTGTCTGTAGTTGATAAGGGTTGATACTAGAACGGATTAACACTGTCATAAAAATTGCATATTCCTAGTATGTGAGTATTCACCTTGAATGGTTATAACACAATACATCCTGTAGTGAAAATGTTCTGTTAATGCACAAAAACCGTACAAAATCGCACAAAATGAATATGTATGAGTGGATTACACTGAACGGGATCCGGTGCTTGTTAGGGATGCACTGTGTCGCCGTTAGTTTGTTTGTAATTAAGGATTTTTTTTGCTAAATCGATGTTTTAGAATCCTCTTTTGTTATGGCGACTATACATGTCAAACCACCCTCTCGCTCGCACTATTCAACATTTTTGAAGATAAAATCACTGAATGTAGTTATGCAAAATAGAAAACCTTCACGGCCTAGAAAATAACAATACAAAGGTTCAGCAATAATATTATTTTGATTCTATCACGTTCTTTTACCAAAAAACTTGGTACTAGTTTTTTGTGATCAGTTTTGGTAAGAAAACGTGTTGGGTTCGACATGATATTCTTGCTGAAAATTTGTATTGTTACTTTCTAGGCCGTGAAGGTTTGCTATTTTGCATAACTACATTCAGTGATTTTATATCTTCAAAAATATTGAATAGTGCGAGCGAAAGGGAGGTTTCACATGTATCATCGCCTTAATTGTGTCGTTTAGTGAATTTGACTATCAGTTTTACCATCATACGTGCACTGAAAAAGATAATAAACTGGAGTGAAACTTGCTTCCGGCGTCTGTTTTCCCGGATCAGTACAATCTGGGAGTTTTCAAATTCAGAGTGAATCGGTTCCTTCTAGGCAAGCGTGCTCCATCTAAGACCACTTCTTCACCTGTTTCAGGTGTGTGAGTGGTCAAGCGCTTTGCTATTTTTTGTAACAATAAATTAAAATAATAAATTATAGAAAAAATATTCCTAAAAACCTTCTTCCTTTTGGCATGAGTGTGCTAACTTCAATGCGAATGTATCATTTCAGGCATGTTTGGGTTTCATCATAAAAATATATTTACACGTTGACTGCGGGCCTGCAGCTCAGTTATGTGCGTCAACGGTGCTAGAAGTTGTGCCCATCCCCAACCCCCTTGCTCAGTGTGGGGATTATTGGCATATCCCCATTCTCATAGGGGACGCATATGTCCAGCAGTGGATGAAATAGGCTGGTATTGTTGAATAACGATTTTACATTACAATTGCATTGTTAGCTTCAAATCTTTCTCATTTCCACGCCATTTTGAGTTCTAAACTTACTCAAATAACAAAAAGTCCTGTGACGATAAGCATACCCTTCCATCCTTTATGTTCTTTTTGCAATCAGCTCAGACAATCCCTCAACTTTTCAACTTCTTAAAAGCCAACCCTAAACCCTGACCGCCCCCTACCCCTCCCGGAGGGTTAATATTCCGTATTCAACTCATTTACATGTGCCGCGGTCGCATCAAGTGACACTCAGCTGAACAAAGTTCGTAATAACCAGGGTGACCCGGGTTTTGGGGAGTACTATACGTAGCGGCAATTTGGAGTTCTGATAAGTGGGTAATTGGGAGTTTAAGTTCTATTTTATAATAATAAGGTATATTTTACAAAATATAAAGGCCAAAATGTAGTGTAGGACGCCTTCCGGCTAGGTGGAGTGACGATTTGTGAAGGGCTGCTGGTAGAAGCTGGATGCGTCGAGCTCAGTGTAGGGCGCAATGGCACTAGTTAGAGGGTGCACAGGCATCCCCCCCTAACATACATAGGACATAGGTCCAGCAGTGGACTGCTATAGGCTGATGATGATGATGATGATGATGATGATGAAAGGCCAAAATGTATTGGATGATTATGGCTACCAACTGTGTCGAGTATTCAGTGTCTTAATTTTTTTTTCGAATTCATGTTTTTAGGCTCCCGAAAAGCCGGGTCCACTCATACTAACGTAGCTTTGAAATACGTTGTGTATTGCCACCTATTTTTGTACCACGTACTCAACTACCTGCGGTGCCCCCTTCTTAATAACAAAGAGGCTCTGGTGGCCAGCTGATTGTGGCATAACACAGCTCAATCAGCACAGCTATCTCTCCTGGCTGCCAATGGGCTGCCAGTGTCGGCTGCGAGAAGCTGTGCCCTGCGATCCCCAAATCGCATGCTCATCATTTTGAGTTATCTATATATATTTCTATGTATATCTAGTATATCTCCCTATGTATTAGGGGAGACCTGTGTTCAGCAGTGGACTGAATTTGCTGGTTTTGTTGTGGTTGTTGTTTTATGTCCAGCAGTGGAAAAATATAGGCTGGTGTTGTAAAATGGTCTTGGAAAATAATTTCTCATTATGTGTCGATAGATTCTAAGTCCAGTAGCATGTATAGAAATCCAATCCGATACATACGTAACTCCGTAATTGGGACAGTTTCCTACGGACTAATACACTTTGCAGGCTGATTGGTGTATCGGTATTGATAGCTGAGATGGACTACTGCCGTGAAGCCGCATTGCTGTATATTTTAGCTTGAAGAGTGTGAGTGCCGGTCGTAGGTTCTGGTTTTTAAGTAGTTTTTAGTTTTGGATGGCTAAGAAACTCCGATACCATAGTTGGCCTATCTTATAATGAAAAAGAGAAGACCCCTTGAGTCGACAAGGTCGTCAAGTTACAATATACTCCTCTTTTTATCCTACTTTTGCACAAATCCTTGTTACAAACACAACTTTTGCATAACATTAACGCGCGGTCATAATTGAAACCACGAACTGGGAGCTTTCAGGGTTCCGCACGGAAACCGCGAAACGCCAACTCTTTTGTCGAGCTCAATGTTCGTTGGTAACTGAAAAAGTTTTCGTGACGACAAATCGTGATAAATATTTTCTGTTGGGTTTTAAGATGAGGTCGTTTGTAGGTTGTAGAAAAACTTTTTGGTGAATGCATAACCTTTCTATACTGTTTGTTGACTTTGTGTGAAAAGTTTGTAAGAAAACATGTACAAATATTTACAAAATATTTAAATAAGTTTGATTATAACATGGGGTGTACGGCGTACGGGGTCCCAACCCCCATCTTCGGAACCCAAGCCAACCTCACCTTCCCGTGGTGCACCCTGCTAAACAACGAACGGGGCTCTGGCGGCCGGCTGATTGCGGCATAGTGCAGCCTAAAACCGGCACAAATAAATTCCATGACTGCCGACGGACAGCAGCGTCGGTTGTGCGTGTAGCTGTGCCCTGCGATCCCCAACCCGCATACCCAGCGTGGGGATTATGGGCATATCCCCTTTATTAGGGGAGGCCTATGTACAGCAGTGGACTGATATAGGCTGGTGTGTGTGTGTGTGATTATAACATAAAAAATATCTGGTCGTAGATCCTATTAATCCAAAAAAATACTATACGTCATGACGATTTTGATATGATTGATTATTTATAATAAAGCTTATTTCTATAAAAAAGAACTACCTGAGACTCACATTATGTAAAATAAAAGATTGAAAAAAGCAAGAAAAAAAAAATTAATACGTAAGTATGATCTAATCATTACGCAGGTTTTATTTTCAATTATTTTAGAGATTTTAAAATCAAAAACTCTACATTACAATCCATAGATCACTTCAACACTTTAATATTTGTTAACTTACAACATTTTCTATGGCAACCAAGTAGGAAATAGCTAAAGTTCTAATACATGATATTTCTATTAACAAAGAGGTATTTGTGAAGGTTTAATACGGGAAAGCATTCCATCAACATCCGTGACCTACGAAGCAACATTATATTATTGCTAATGGTTATCCATACCACTTAACATCAGATGGACCATCTACTACTTCCATCACATTATAATAATAATAATCACTTTATTTTGTTCACAAAAAACTTAAGAAACAAACAATGCCATGTACTACAATAATAGGTATGTATAAATATTAAGATAACAAAATATAATGTAGGTAAATACTATATAATGTAGGTTTTAAGAATTCACTGTTACATTACATACAATCAAAATTCTCAAACTTGGCTCACACAGACATGCATAATTGTCATCAATAGGTGATCGAAGTATAATGAAAGAACAACTTCATCTGTTGGTAACTAAGGAGACGTAAAGCAGGTTTGTACATACATGTAATTCGTTAGTACCTACATTGTACATGACTGAGCTCCAACTATATAGAAAAACTATAACATAACTTGAAAATGGACCGCGTAATTTCAAGAATCGGTTGAAAGCTTACTGGATATCATGCATTCGAATTAACCCATAGTCTCACAGAACCCGAGTACAATACTGACTTGACACATAAAATACATCGCAGTACATCAGGGAATTATTCATACGGTAAACAGCTCACAAAGAATTTCTTTTTCATTTTAACTTGAAACGATTTCAAGTACCAACGGTTATTCTCGAGTAGTTTGGAGAATGCATTTTCTTGATTTTTCTCTTAGTTCTCATTTTCATAACATGAGTGGAAATGTTTTTTTAGTTATCTTGCGATATTATATTTTAATATTTTTTTTCGGTTCAGTTTGTTTAACCGAACTTCTGTCTGCCGAATGTCTGCTTAACAAAATCATACAAATAATAAAAATGTGAATGTTTGTGTGTTTGTTCCCACTCAACTCTATAACAACTGAACGGATATGGATGATACTTCGAATATACACTGTCTGTAAACTGGAATATCAATAGTCTACTTTTTTCCGGCTATCATGCGAGTGAAGCCGCAGGCGTAAGGCTAGTTATCATCATAAAGTAAATATTGTAAGTAAAAAGTAAAGTAAAAGTAAGTAAAGTAAAGAAGTAAGTATCAAAATAAATATTTATTTATTATTAATATTAATTAGCAATCGCTGTCCCACTGCAGGCCAAAGGACTCCCTTCTCTTATTACACTTTTCGCGATGTAACGCTGTGACAGGCCGTGTTGGTAAATATGAGTGAAGCTCGTCCCGCAATTTTTTAAAGGTAAATAAATATTAGAAAATAGAAAATAATTACTTATAATTTCTACCTCACCGACTCGAGTGGCGCCTCTAAGAAGATTATTCTCTTTGAAAAGTACTTCACTACATTTATTTAAATACACTTAAGAGCAAATTAATAAAACAGTAGATATTTTTTCTTATAAATTTTCCGACTGATAATATTAATTTAAAATATCTACTTCATTTGATCATATTTTTAATTAAGCATTATAATGCTTTAAAAATGTACAGGTATTTTGCCTGTGAAATGATTTACTTTGATGTTGATATGAAAAAAATATTTTCTGAATGGTTTTAAGGGTCGTATTTCATATAAACATTAAACACAACTAAGCACTTTTTCTCAACACGACTCATATGTTTAAAAATATTCCCACTCAAGATAGATAGAAGATTATCTGTATGGTCGCATTATGAATTGGTGTAAATTAAAAATATTGACAATTTTAAGTGTACTGTAATGTTCGTACTGAATAAAAACTTTATTTTACTACTTACTTTTCTTCTTTCTTGCACTAAATTCATTGTATTGCAAGAACTTAATGCAAAAAGCATTATCTACCAGCTAACCTTTGTGGATTTGAACTTAATATGTGGTGACAATAAAATATGATTCATTCAATTAGATGATGAATTAGTTAAATAGTTGATCTTTGATTATTGCCTGTTATTTATTCAGGTATCTATTTATTGGGTCACCGCACCGACAAGAAATATACAAAGAGACATGAAATCAGTTAAAAATAATAGAAGCAGATATTCTTATAGACCAGTGACCAGTGTGTCTTTTTTTTAAATGTCATTATGTATTTACATGTACAAGCAATAAAGTGTTCGCTCATTCATTTCATTCATTCATTCCCCTATAAGTCAGCACATCATCATTCTCCTGACCTTGTCCCGCGCTAGGTACATATTTTTTTCTTCCACTCACTTCTGTGTCCATTCCTTTAATTATTTCATATCCGCTTTCACAAAATCCATGCATCTTATTATCATTATGGGAGAAAACAACAATAACATTATATGTCCGCAAGTGTAAAATATCTTCATACGTATAAAGATTAAGATGTACCCTGTCAAAGTCTGATCTAAGATACGACTGAGCTTAATGCAGGCTTAGGGTCTTCTTATATTAATGCCTAAAGATAATCCGAGGCTTAAGGAATACGGGATGTAAAAAGTCGAAGCAAAAGTTGGGTATAACTATAATAAACTCTCATTTTTGAAATAGAAATTAACCTAAAATCACTTATGCTACTTTTATGTTTTAAGAAAATTTATAGTTTTAAGTAAGATAAGCTAATAAAATAAAATATAAAAGTTAATTTATGCGCGAAAGCAGACGAATACGATAGATTTGCTATTGTATTTTATTCTATTCTTTAATTCTCGTAATAGATTATAGCTTAGATATTTAATCTATTGTCATATCATTAATCAAAAGCTTATACAGTCCACTGCTAGATATTATGCCTATTAATGAGTGAAATTGCACCCTGTCCTCTACTCGACGAATCTAACTTCTTTAAGCAGCTTTTCACAGATCAACTCCTGTCCAGACACAAGCATTAAAGGCTTTAAAATTATATAATTACATAAAAATAAAAAACTGTAAATAAATAATAAGAAATAATTAATTATAGCCTTCATATATTTTTAAGAGTAATTTTCCTTAGTCATAGCGAAAAACGGGATTTTTTACGTACCGTTACATCGGTGAAAGCAACGATGCCGTTCCGACTCATTAAGAGAGCCTTTATCTTTGTATTGAATGCGACGCTCTCTGCGTCCCTATTAGCCAACTACCTTAGTAGGTATTTAGGAACTGATAAATTTTTAAAAGCTACCTACATTGTCGGTAGGTATATAGGTATTTCAATGTGTCGTGTTTTATGATATTGCTATTATTTATTATGTGGGCTTTTTTCTTCTTTTTGTATAGGTCTTCTTCTTCTTCGTATGAGCTAGTGGCCAACTCTGGTGTCGGAATTTTTAGGCCGCCCGAAGGCCTCCGACACGGTTTAACGACTGTAAAAGCCGGGACCAACATCTTAACGTACCTTCCGAAGCACGGAAGCGCTCAGATCTAATTGCAACTAAATGGTCACCCATCCAAGTAGTGACTAGGCGGCTTAACCAAGGTGATCTGCTAAGAACTCCGAAGTAAGCCACGCCACGAGCGCTTCCTTTTGTAAAGGTAGTAATTGGTTATTGGAGTTTGCTTGTTTGTTTGGATGGCGAGTGGAATGACCAAAAAAACTTGCGATAATACCTCCAAACTCCCTGAAAAACAATGTAATAGTTAATAAGAACAACAAAGTTAATAAAATATTTATGCCAAGCAGAGTTTCTTGCCAATTCTTCTCTGTTTGATCATGAATTGGTGTAAATTTAATAAAAATGACGATTCAAAGTGTACTTTATTTGCCAAATCAATAAAAAAAAATTACCATTACTATACTTTATTATTAATATTGATTATTTAATGTGAATCCACTTTTTACTTTATTTTTATTATTTAATATTTGAATACTGTATAAATGTAATGAAATTGTTATAAATAATTGAAATAAAAATGTTTTAAACATAAATAGAGAAAATTAATTGACACAGGCGTGAATTTGCTGAAATCCATTCCAAGATATTCTACAAGGTAAAATATTTTGTACAAATTCCGCCAACTCTCTCTGACAAGTTCCACAAAATGCATACGCGTGCAAAGCCCTCCCGCCCGCAAATTCACATACAAATCAGAGATTGATTACTTGTTTGCTTGTTCTTTCTCTGATTTGCATGTGAATCTGCGGGCGGGAGAGCGATGCACGCGTATGCATTTTATGGAACTCGACAGAGAAAGTTAGCGGAATTTGTACTAAATATTTTGCCTTGTAGAATATCTTATAAATAGAGAAAGCAATACTCCTAAAAACTAAGCCCAAAATACGAATATGCATAAGAAACTTTTTTAACCAAACTACGTAAAACGTAAACTGCAGACCTCATATCGAACCAAAAACCTTAAAAAACGTTATCAAGCCACAAAGCCTTTAATAAGATACTTTTGTTTTCACGACTTGTCGGGTTCCGTATGATAATGGTTGGACCTTTTTATACAGAACCCATATCAACTCTGTCAACCACAAGGGTCGAGAAAAAATAAAAAGTTTTCAAGTCACTTTGACCAAAGAGAACTTAATTAAAATATCAGGTACAGATTTTCATTTAATTAAGTGTTGAATTTCAGAATTTGTTTTTCTTATTGGCAATAAAGAATAATTTTTTTTTTTGATATTTACAGGTGGGGAAAAAAATTTCCACATTGAGGGCAGTTAGCTTTTCTTTAGTACTTAGAAGATTTTGTTTTGAGGAAATTATAGGTTTATTTTGAAAGAAAAAATGCTGCCTTTTTGGATTAAAAAAAAATTACATTTGTCAAAAAAAAAAACAAAATGGTCTCAATCGCCTTTATTTCCCTACAGGAACACTTTTCCCAAAGTAACTTACCAAATCAAATATATAAACACATATATAGATATACAGAGTGGGGCAAAATTTTAACTCAATAAGGGCGAAATTTAAAAAAAAAAATGTTTATCATACAATTTCTATGAAGCGTCATTCGCCACTACATTGAGTCCATGTATGTATGTTATTCGAACACTTGCAAGGAAATACTCTGTTCTTATTTTAAATTCACCTTTCATAATGTTTGGCAGAATGAAGATACCCCCGATTTTTTTTTTTATAAATAGACTATCACACAGCATCATGTAGCCCCAAACTAAGCAGAGCTTGTGCTATGGGAACCACATGATTGATATATTATATATATGTTTGTTTTTTGTAAAAACATACATATCATACATAGAAAACACCCAGACCCGAGCCAAATATCTGCAGGACATGCAAACATTTGTCCCACGGCGAGAATCGAACCCGCAACCTTCTGCGTCCCAGGCGGACCTTCGCCCACTGCGCCACAGAGGTCGTCGCCACAGAGATTGCCACTATGCGTCAAATTGCATGTATGAACTCAATGTTATGGTTAATGAGGTTTCATAGAAATTGTGTGGAATACTTTTTTTTTGAATTTTCGCCCTCAATGAGCTAAAATTTTGATCCACCCTGTATATTATATCTATATATATATGTGTGTATATCTGTATATGTTTGTTTGATATATATAAAGCATGGACCACAGGACCGCGTCTTGGTAAACAAAGTGTAGGGCGTCTTCCAACAAGGTGGAACGTAGTTATTGGAACGACTTGCGGAAGTTGGCTGTCAGAAAGTGGATGCGTAAAGCCTAAAATTGGGCTCAGTGGCGCTTACTGGGAGAGGAATATGGCCAGCAGTGGACTGATACTAGTTGAAGAAGAAAAAAATAAGAATATATGCAATTTTAGCTCATTCCGTTCAATAGTTTTATCATGAAGATGAAATAAACTTAATCGAACATCCACAAGTTGAAATATACAAACCGACTTTCATATAATAACACTATTAGCCTCTAACATCGTTTTGGACGTTAATTTTCATCAAATATTTTGTAATAAAACTAGACTTAATTAACATCAAATACTAATTAAAACGCATGGCAAAGCGCTGCCACAGCTTAATGTTAAGTAGCCAGTCTACTAAAAATAACTGATACCATAAATGTCAGCTCGCTATAATCCTACATCAGAGATTCGGAGACATCAGACTTCGGTATAGATGGAGTACGTGACTGTGAACTAATATCTTATGAGTAATAATACCATCAAACCTGAAAAGAATTTTGGTTCCTTACCAACCGGAATGTCACCAATTGTTTACACAAATGTTATTATTACAAACAATATGACAAATTTACTCAATTAATCATTTAAGAACATCTTTTGCAAACATTTTTCTACTAGTTTTTTTCTTTTACTGCCTGCGATGGCTCGTTGCCTGGATAAAGACTAGCCTGTACCGTTTTCTTTGTCAAAAACTACAAAACATGCAATTCAGCTATACATTCACGTTTTGGCGAGAAAGAGCAGAGGAGCGATCACATCTTTCTAAATTTTTATCTAGACACCTGCCACTTATATCACTAGGCGACCCAGTAGTTTTGTTAGCGTGACCTTTCCGCCAGTCAATTTCATATTCCAGCACTGAGGAATTGTGTATAGTTTATTATTTAATTATCGAGGGATGTAGATATTCTGATTTGGCTGTGACTCCATTGGATGTTTATACTCGCGTTATTAAAGTATGGGTCTCTTGTTAGCTACAAATAACACTTTGTAAAATTAATTGTCACTGTTTTAATGACCGTGAAGTTATTTAAAAAAAAGATTTTACTAAGAAAATAAGCGACAAACATTCTTATTAAAATAATAGTAATGAGCCAAAATATTATTATTCAAGCAATTTATTTTGGATTTTAAAAAGTTAATTATAATGATCCTACGCAAACGCTTCAAACTTAATGGTTCAATGACGTCACATTTTTTCGTTGTCGATTGTGAACCAAAGGTGGTATAAAAAATCTATCTAAAGTCTGATGCACAAGTCACACATAGATCATCATCTCATCATCATCATAGTAATAATCATCATCAGTCTATAGTAGTTCCCTGCTGGACATAAACATGGACACTCATACATTTCACGCAATGTATACCAAGCAGTAACGTCATGTGATTGGTGATCTACGTGACACGTGACCAGGGCTTTTTTTTTGTTTTTTAATTTATACACATTTGATAACACATAAACTTTTAATTTTTATATAATATGTACATATTTACAACAAACAAATGTAAATAAGTATTTATCAGTCATATGGTTCCCTTATGGTAACAATAAATAAATAATAAATAAATAATGCAGGACGTAATCACACAGCATCATATAGCCCCAAACTAAGCAGAGCTTGTATTATGGGAACCACATGATTGATATATTACACATATTTTTTTTTTTTTTGTAAATACATACATATTATACATAGAAACACCCAGACCCGAGACAAATATCTACAGAACATGCAAACATTTGTCCCGCAGCGGGAATCGAACCCGCAACCTTCTGCGTCTCAGGCGGACCTTCGCCCACTGCGCCACAGAGGCCGTCAAGCTCTATATCAAGCTCTATAATAAGCTCTGCATAGTTTTGGGGCTACATTATGTTGTGTGATGGCGTCCAGCATTATTATTTTATTTCAATTAAGATTATTTTAGACTATATGCGGTGTTAGCGGATAGATTAAAGCCTTAACCGAGTGCTGGTCGAGGTCGGGCCAAAGAGTTCTCGGTCGTCTGCTAGCGCGTTGGGTCGAAGACATTGCAGAAGTAGCTCGGCATACCTGGATGAGAGAGACACAAGACGGAGGAGGCAGGCAAAAACTAATAGATAATACCCAGCAGTGGGTGATTGCAGGCTGAGATGATGATGATGATGATTATTTAACATTCATTATTCTACTGTAAAAGTAAAAGTAAAAGTAAATTAGTTTATTGCTTCAAAACAGTTCGACTGGTACAATCAGAGTTACAAAATGATAAATGTTCCTATGCTTACAAAAAGTAGCTTCATTTCATTTCATTTCATTTATTCACAAACAATAAATTATTGTATTATATAATTAGTGTCGGAAATATTTTACATACAAAAAAAGGGTAGTTAATTCTGATCTTAGGCTAGGCACACAAAGAGGATTTCAGGTAAAACAAAGAACTTAAAAACAGTCATAAGATTAACCAGGGGAGCAACTGCCTGGGTCAAAAAGTATAAACAAAATTTATATACCTACCTACTTGTTTTGCTTAGCTGTATAAGTTCTATACCCAAACGTAATATATATATATATTAATCAATAAATTCAAGTCAATAAATTAATAGATGTCAAAATCAACAAATTAATACATGTCAAAATTAGCAAAATTAAATTAAAATTATCAGATTCTACAATAAGTAGTATGTCAAACAAGTAATACCTATAAGTAATACAAACAAAGTTTTGCAACATAACTTTGGCAAAACGAAGTTTACCTAGGTACCAAAGTTAGTCCCTGTTCCCCGCACTAGGACTGGCACTGTACTAGCTTAATGTATTTTAGCAAGCTGTCTGTTGCCTATATTCGTACATCGAGATAAAAAAGTAACACTTGGCTGGTTTTATGATTTTATCACGAATTTCAATGAATTCAAATGGTGTTTATTATATTGGTAGTACTAATAAACAATCCAATAAACCGTCATTGTTACCGTATGTGTGTCTGTGTAGAGCAAAGGTCTCCCCCATTTTTTCCGGCCACTTTTATCCTAGGCTATAGTTTCCCAGTGTTTTTAGAAGAAGTCTAGTTCGATAGAGTATCTGTGATATGTATGTATTAAAAAAAATGTATCTATGTAGTATATCAATCATGTGGTTCCCATAATACAAGCTCTGCTTAGTTTGGGGCTATGCTGTGTGATAACGTCCAAGATTATTTATTTTTTAACCGACTTCAAAAAGGAGGAGGTTCTCAATTAGTTGGAACCTTTTTTTCAACTTTTTTTATGTATGTTCACCGATATCTCCTTCAATTGTAAATCGATTTTCAAAATTATTTTTTTGTATAAAAGATTAAACTTCACAGGTAGTCCCATATACATTTTATTACTGAGGGATTGGTTTTCTTTTCCCGGGAAACTCAAAAAACCTCATCCTCACTTGTAAGTTTCGCCCTATGATCACCAATATCTCCGTCAATTGGGAACCAATTTTCAAAATTCTTTAGGGCAAGAAGTAAGAAGTGATTTATTTGAAGTCGGTTTATTTTTAATAAAAATTGTATACTTATACTTTAGTCAAAATCACGTTTAAGTGAAGTTCTAAGTTAAAGTCTGATAAAAGGTTCATTTAAGGTTAAATTGATTGTTTTGTACCTCTGAAAATGATTGTAAGAATAATTCTTTTAAGTTTACTTTAAAAAGTGGGGCTCTGTGTTGTCAATACAAGTTTCAACGCTTATTCAAAAACACCTGGTTGGTGACATGGCGCTTTGCTATAAATACGCCTCCACTGACGAGAATCGTGGCATTCTAGTTTTAGCCTGATGACAATGAGTAATGTCATTGGCATCCGACACCAACCTGGTGACAGGAGTCACTCCAGAACTACTGACGAGTGCTGACGTCACTCCCCGTAACAAAACCACCTACGGAGCATACCCGTGCTCCATCATATACATAAATTATATAAAATAATACTCTTATAAAAAATATACTGAATAAATAATCAAATTACATTACTTTTGTGTTTCCCGTACTGTCAACTGGCCTGTTTGCGTTCCTAAGTCCAATACCCTGAACCCAATATTAATTAGAGTTGGCATAAAACCAAGACAATAAACAATTAAAGCCTGAAAACAGACAATTTATTTAATTTACAGTTTCAATGGTAGAATTAAAATAGGTTAATTTGTTTTGTAAATTGTATAACGCCGGCATAAGGGTGAAATGAGGCGGACTAATATTAGGACAGTTAAAAAAAAACATTTTGACGTAATCCATGGCTTATTTTGGTGTTCTTCAACACTCCGCCCAGTCACTTCTTGGATGGGTGACCGTTCATTGGCAATTTGATTTAAGCACTTCCGTGCTTCAGAAGGCACACGTTAAGATGTTGGTACCAACTTTTTCAGTCGATAAGCCAAGTCAACTACTTTTCATCAGGTGTGCCTGTTTCTTCGTCCGTCAGCTTTGGCATAAAAAAAAATTACCTTGTATAAATGCTAAAATAAATTTGTTTATTTGGTACACTATATTTACGCCTAATTACTCAACCTATCAATAAATTTCGTATACACGTTTTCATGGGTGTAAGGGGTGGGTAAGGTATTCAAACTTACATCTTCGGAACCCAAGCCAACTTCACTGGCCCGTGGAGCACCTTGCAGCTAACATACAGGGCTCTGGCAGCCTGCTGATTTCGGCACAGTGCAGCCTACACTGGCATAGCTTAATTCCCTGACCACTAACCGGCAGCAGCGTCGGTGATGCAAGAAACTGTGCCCTGCGATCCTCAATCCACATGCCCAGCATAGGGATTATGGGCATGTCCCCCTTTTAATAGGGGAGGCCTAAGTCCAGCAGTAGACTAAATAGGCTGTTATTATTGTAAGCTTTACCTTAATTGTATAAAACTGTTAAGTACATAATTAAAGCTTCTATATACAAAGCCAAATAGCAGCAATTTACCCTTTTAAGCCTTTGACAATTCAATTGTATTTAAATGTTTAATAAGAAAGGTTTCGTTAATGTTTTACTGTAAACATAATTTTTACGATATTGCCAGTAAAATGTTGTTTGAGAAAGGTGCTTTGTAATTTCAATAGACATTATTATTTGGTCGCCTCTATATAAAATAATTACTAAAAAACACTGTTATTTAAGTAAAGGGCATTTTATTATTATATTTAAAAAAAAATTAGCTGATTAAAAACACTAAGGTTACAGAAATTTAATGCATATTTTAGGTAGATGCCTGCTGAGGACTAATAATAATCGTTCACTAACCTATTATTGTTTTGTAATTTTTATAAGTACTTTGTTTATATGCAACCCTTTAAAGAGACAACATAATGGGTAAAACTAAGATTCAATAGGTATTTTATCAGTTTAGAAAATACGTTTACACAATACCTTTCAATTAAATACGCCTTTCACTAAGCAATATTTAGCAGTGTTGACGTCAAAATTGCATAATTGCAATTTCTACGTCGATAGAACCAATCGGAGCATACCGTAGCGCGCAATAAATCGTAGCATTGCTACGTCGTAGTAAAAGTGCTACGCCGTGAGATACTACGGCGTAGCACGTAGCTAATACCGACGACAGATACTTAGTTAGAAACGAGCTTCCGCTCGTGGCTTTGATGGTGTGGTATAGGAAATAAGAGTGGAATAAATATGTAACTCCTGGGTTAGAACTACATTAAAATATATTAATAAAATGAAGATGGACATTATCACATGCATAATATAGCCCCAAACTAAGTCCCATTTATTTCTGAGCTATGCTTTGGTCAAAACTGATGCAGCTCCTTCTATTTGCCCCTGTGCAAAGCAGCCTCCTTCATTTCCCTATACCACATGACAGCAACAACAACCTTCTCTGTTATGTAGCTCATATAATTTATTCTTAGTCTTCCTCTGCCGATCTTTCCGTCTACTTTTCCCTCTATGTGTTACAGACATAAAATATTAGCAGAATTAGTCTGAAATATGCTTGTCACACCTAGTAATTATGTTGCATATGGCAACACTTAAGATAAGCAATCGCCATCAAAAAATTGTAACCAAGTGTCTCGGCTTCTATAAAATAAATTCAGTGATCTGCAAATAAAGGTGTTTCCTTCCATAAGATCACACCCAAATTGGTGCCGAAAAATTAGAAGCAGTCTAAATACATAAAAACAGTGGTTCCTGGTATAATTGAAGAGAAAACAATATATCTTCCGTGTGCCGGCCACGTGTGTCGCGACGAGTTCATCCGCGCGTATAATCAGCAAAATCCCAACATCAAACAAAGAAAAGAGGCTGAGACCAAAAAACAGGCGATTCACCAATAAAACATCAAATACGCTAAATAATAATAAACTTAGTATTTCTACATTCATCATTTTGCCGGCCGCCATTACGCAGATTATTGCAAAGTACGGCCCCGTGTACAAGCAAGCCGGTAACAGCAACTGTACCTGTCTCGCTCCCACTCACGCAACAACGCGACGTGCAAGCAGTGCGAAATGAAAAATTTGCGGGATCCGTCATCCATCTTGAATTTACTACATCGAAACACACATTTCAACATCGATCCGCGTAAAAAATCTTCGGTTACGTATCGACCAGAAAAAATACAAAAATGCTATCTCCGCGGATCAATCCGGAAAAAATGACACCGGCAGAAGAGCTACGGAAACTGAGAGCAGCACGAGGGCAATGCAAATCGTTTATTAGCCGGTTGGAAACCTTCTTTGGCGTCAAACAAGCGCTTGATCAAGATCAGATTGAGGCTAGAGAACTCCAATTACACACGCAGTATAAGCGATTTCAAGATGTGCAACTCGAAATAATATACCTGGATGAGGCTGATGACGAGTCGGCGCTGATGGATGACCGGTATTTCAGACTCTGTGCGTCAATCAAAAGGTGCAAACAAGAAAATTTAAGTGATGAAAATAGTGCATCAAGTGTTAAAGGGTGCATAAAATTACCCCGCATTAATATACAACCATACGATGGTCGTGACATTAGTGGTTTTCAGCCCTTCATGGATCTATTTACAGCAATAATAGACAAGGACACCAAGCTGACTCCGATTGAGAAATTGTATTATCTAAGGACCTTGCTCAAGGGAGAGCCTTTGCAAATAATCGAGGGACTGCCAGTCAGTAATGAGTCATACAAATCAGCCATTCAACTATTATCCAAGAGGTACTGTAATCCATCCTTAGTAATTTCAAGGCACATAAATACTCTGCTTGACATGCCATGCCTTCAGCGTGGAACAGCCCAGCAATTAAGGGAAATCACAAATAAAATCAGGCAGCAGCTATCCGCACTTGAAAACTTGAAGCAGCCCGTTGATAAATGGGGTTCTATTTTAATGTGTATCATAACACGCAAGCTGGATCCCTTAACTGTTCGGCTGTTTCACTCTGAAAAGGATTATGCTGTTGTAATGCCAACTTTGGAAGAACTGTTAGAGTTTTTGGACAAACGTGCGGTTTCACTCGAAGTAAGCCCGATGTACAATGACAAATCGAAGCCTAAAAGTGTAACCCTAGCAGGACCCGTTAACACAAGCCAGGTTACTCCTGCGCTCTGCAATGTTTGCAACGATTCGCATAGGCTATTTAAATGTCCCAAGTTTGTCCTAATGTCAGTTGAGAAAAGGCTCGAACATGTTAATAAATTTAAACACTGTTTCATTTGTTTGGGACTGCATTCACAGAAGTGTCGTTTTCAATTCAAATGAACCATGTGCAAATCGAAAAATCACAATACTTTGCTTCATGTGGAAGACAAACGGAGTGAGCACAAGGAAAATCAAGAGGTAAGTTTATATTCTTACAAAGTTCCTCAAACAAAGGTTTTGTTGCCAACAATAAAGTTTTTGGTAGCTGACGCAGATGGTAATAAGGTCATTGCCCGTGGGTTGCTCGACTCAGGCAGTCAAGCATCCCTGTGCACAAGCAGGCTAGCTAACAGATTAAAAATTCAGCCCTTTGACCATGAAAAGAACATACTAACATTGGGTGAAAAATTTAACACAATAACTAAAGCAATAAATATTAGCATTTATTCCCTAACTCAAAACTT
Source organism: Horisme vitalbata (assembly GCA_951804965.1). NCBI lineage: Eukaryota > Metazoa > Arthropoda > Insecta > Lepidoptera > Geometridae > Horisme > Horisme vitalbata. Next base: position 2,027,590 of record OX638096.1, read on the forward strand.
CAAGGCAGATATCACATGCTCCATTGTCAATCAAATAACGGCACCTTTGCCTCAAAGACAATTTTACCTCACTAACTTCATGCTGCCTAATAATATTACATTAGCTGACAATGAATATAACATTCCAGGAGTAATTGATGTGCTGCTGGGAGCGGACATCTTCTTTCGAGTAATTCAGGATGGAAAAATCGAAGGAGGTCCATCTGATCCGATCATGCTCAACACGAGGTTTGGATACATCATCTCAGGTGACTCTTTTCCTTGTTGTAACGTAGCAAATATTTTGCATGCAGTCGTAAGCACTGATTTGGATCACGTTGTAAAAAAGTTTTGGGAGACTGAAAAGGTTCCAGAAGTCTTCCTGGAATCATTATCTGAGCACGCTCAAAGTGAGAGTGTGTTTCAAGAGTCTGTCACTCTACAAAATAATCGTTTTGAAGTAGGCATACCACTCAAAATGAGTCCAAGTGACATCAATACATCAAGTTCGTTTGCTATTGCCTTGCAGCGATTTTACAACTTAGAAAAACGTTTTTCCAAGGATCAATTATACTATCAATTATACAAAGAATTTATACATGTATATTTACAATTGGGTCATGCAAGAATAATCGATATAAATAATGACTCTCCTAATATTCAACCATTATACTTCCTGCGGCATCATGCAGTTCTGCGACAAGATAAAATCACAAATAAATTGCGTGTAGTATTTGATGCTAGCGCCAAACATCCTGACTATCCTAGTCTAAACGACATACAATGTAACGGCCCTGTAGTACAAAAACAATTATTTGATATTTTGATACAATTTCGCACTCATAAATTCATTCTAATGTGCGACATACGCCACATGTATAGGCAAATTTTGTTACAGCCCCAATACAGGGTACTTCAAAACATTTTGTGGAGAAATAGTCCAGAGCAATCTCTGCAATGTCTTCAACTCCAGACAATAACATATGGGCTAAAAAGTTCTGCATTTTTGGCAACAAGATGCTTAGTTGAGTTAGCTAAAAGGTACGAACATGAGTTCCCGCTAGCAAGCCAGGCTATTATATCATCAAGTTACTGCGATGACATAATATGCGGGGCTTCAAGTTATGAGTCAACCACTCAAATAAAAAATGAGCTTGTTCAGTTAATGAGTTTAGGAGGCTTTCAGTTGCATAAATGGTGCTCTAATAATATGCAGCTACTATCAGACATTCCAAAAGAAAAGTTAAGTTTTTCTCAACGTGATCTGGATCAGGACAAACCTGTAGTCAAAACATTAGGACTTTCCTACAGCACGCGAGATGATGTGTTCAAAATGAGTGGGGGCATGGTCACCTCTCCTGAAATACCTACCAAAAGAAATGTCCTCAGCTCAATAAGCAAATTATTTGACCCATTAGGATTCGCTGGACCTATTATAGTTAGGGCAAAATTAATCCTTCAACAAATTTGGCAACACAACCTTGGATGGGACGCTCCCTTGCCCATAGCATTAAGCAAAGTATGGTCAGAATTCCAAAATGATATTTCAAACATGCCTGACATCATAATACCACGTGACTTACAACTGTCAGAAGCAGATGAGTGTGCATTGTATGGTTATTGCGACGCTTCTACTGAAGCTTATGGTTGCTGTGTCTATGTAAAAATAAAACTTGCAGGTGAATACCGCGCATACTTACTGTGCTCAAAATCCAGGATCGCCCCCTTAAATTCAAAATTAACTATCCCAAAACTTGAATTAAATGGTGCACTACTTTTAGCTAAATTAATATTCAAAATCTCTAAAATTCTACCTGACATTCAAACAATCAACTTGTTTTCAGATTCTAAAATTGTCTTGGGATGGTTAAATTCTAGCTTGCTTAAATTACCTGCGTATGTAGCCAACAGGGTCAAAGAGATTACTGGTAGCACAGTGGGCATGAACTGGTATCACACGCCCGGCGTGTTCAACCCGGCTGATATATTATCGAGGGGTGTAAGTCCTCATGACTTACAGAAAAATAAATTGTGGTGACAGGGCCCCGATTATTTGCATATGGAATGTAACTCTAATTTTTATACTTCAGAAATTGAAATCCCGATTTCTCAAAATAATTATAATGAAAACTTGCTCCACACTGTGGAAAGTGAAGCGGAATGCGCTCCACTGTATACAAAGTTTTCCAGTCTTTATAAGATGCAAAGAGTTATTTGTTATATTATAAGATTTATAAATAAATGCAGGTGCATTGCAAAAGACACAGGGAACTTTTCCGCAAAGGAATTGAAACACGCATTAAATATTGCAATAAAAGGCGTTCAAACTTTTCACTTTTGTGAAGATATAAAACTTTTAAAACAAAACAAACAAATAAATTCCAATTTAAAATCATTACATCCCTTCATTGATTCTGAAGGGCTCCTCCGCGTAGGCGGCAGATTACAAAGCGCAAATATTTCCTATGCAAGAAAGTTTCCAGTTATCTTGCCGAACAAATGTCATCTGACTAGAATAATAATACACAATGAGCACCTATTATTATTACATGGTGGATTAAAACTTTTGCTTAGTAATTTATCTCAAAAATACCACATTGTAAACGGCATTCGCGAAATAAAATGTGTATTGCATAAATGTATTGTCTGCTTGAGACATAAAACAGAGGGTGCCAAGCAACTCATGGGTTCTCTACCCAGTGATAGAGTCACTCCTGCTAGAGCCTTTGAACGGGTGGGTTTGGACTATTGTGGCCCATTTGACGTCAAACAGTCATCTCTAAGACGAAGTGTAGTGTCGAAAGGCTATATTGCTGTGTTTGTTTGCTTCACCACCAAGGCATTGCACTTAGAGATAGTTTCAGACCTAACCACAGATTCATTCCTAGCTGCTTTAAAACGGTTCATATCTCGTAGAGGCCTACCTTTTGTCATACATTGTGACAATGCTTCAACATTTAAAGGAGCCAACAATAAATTGCGTGAACTCTATCAATTACATAATCATTCAAACTTTCAGAATATGATTCAAGATTTTTCAGCAATCAGAGGAATTCAATTTAAATTTATTCCTGCGTACAGTCCCAATCATGGTGGTTTATGGGAATCCGCTGTTAAATCAGCGAAATATCATCTAAAAAGAGTCACTGGTTCTAAAACTTTCACTTATGAACAATACCAAACAATCTTGTGTCAAATAGAGTCTATACTCAATTCAAGACCATTAGTTTCTTTGTCTCAAGACACCACTGATTATTCTTATTTAACTCCAGGACATTTTCTTATTGGTTGCCCGCCAACTTCTTATCCAGAAGAAGATTTATCCCAAATTCCTTCTAACAGACTTCGCCTTTGGAGATGCTGTGAACAAGTGCAGCAGCACTTTTGGAGGGTGTGGTCAAATGAATATCTTTCACTTTTAAATAAGCGGACTAAATGGCAAAAAGAATATCCTAATCTCAAAGAAGGCATGTTGGTACTACTGCAAAATCCAAATACAAAACCCTTTCAATGGCCTGCAGGTAGGATATCAAAAGTATTTGCAGGATTAGATGCCAAGGTTCGTGTAATAGAGGTCAGAACAGCTGATGGCAAATTACATACAAGAGCGGTCTCAAAAGTTGTACCATTACCCATCGATGATTAATCTCGTCATCAGCTGCTCTACCTGATCATTTTCAAACAATAGAAAAATTATAGAAGATTAAATTTAATTAACATTTAAGTAGGTACATTACAAATGTATATTTGCATTTAGGAACATCATTAGTTTAAACATAGATTATATTATTATAAAACTTATTAATTAAGGTAAGGAGTAAGAGGCATTTTGGCCGCCCCAACTTATGTTACAGACATAAAATATTAGCAGAATTAGTCTGAAATATGCTTGTCACACCTAGTAATTATGTTGCATATGGCAACACTTAAGATAAGCAATCGCCATCAAAAAATTGTAACCAAGTGTCTCGGCTTCTATAAAATAAATTCAGTGATCTGCAAATAAAGGTGTTTCCTTCCATAAGATCACACCCACTATGATGTAGCGTATAAAGCCGTCATGTCGTTAAGGTGCCCAAACATCTTTTCACTTGTATTATCTATATTTTTTAACATGATTTTCTCTTCTGAGACTGTACTCAAAACTTTTTTATTAGTTGACGATCTCTTTGGCGCAGTGGGCGAAGGCCCGTCCGAGATGCAAAAGGTTGCGGTTTCGATTTCCACCACGAAATAAATGTTTGTACGTTCTGAAATACTTGTTTCGGGCCTGGTTGTTGCTTTTGTGTAGTGAGTTAGTAATGTGGACCCATAATACAAGCTCTGCTTAGTTTGGGGCTACATGATGCTGTGTAATAATGTCCAGCATAGTAACTTTTTCGGTCCAGCTTATTCCAAACTAAGTCTAACCATATAAATTATTTTATTTATTTAACACTTTATTGCACAAAAACCAAATAATTGTACAAAATGAGGACCAAAGCATTTATAAGATAACAGTATTTTTATTTATAATAAAGCATTTATAAGATAACAGTATTTTTATTTATTTTTAAACTCAGGCCTTTACAGCTACTCTAGATGGTTAATAAAGCGCCAATGGGTAACTTTAACTAACTGACTGTAACTAACTATTGTGCGTGGGATATTGTTAAACAGTGTCATGAAGCACCTATACTGTCCTCTCAGTCTAGTCGGCCTTGCTTTACCCACTGAAAAGACATGGTGAATACGTATTGAGCTGACTAAGACACGGGTTTTCTTACGATATTTTTCTTTACTGGACTTACACATCAGATAATCAGCCACAATCAATCCACTGCTGGATATAGGCCTGCTCTAATTAGAAGGGTATAATATGCCTATAATTCCCACGCTGGGCGTACAGGTTCGGGGACAAAGCTTCTCGGACCACTGACACTGCTGCCAGTTGGCGGTCAGCGGTACTTGAGTTACGGCCTGAACTATGTTAGCGCGTTTACGCCTTAATTCGGCCGATTGAATCAAACACATGTAAAAGAATGAGAGCGCGTACACTACTGGCGGATGCACTCGGACAATGTCGGTAGTGTATAGTAAACGCGCTCATCCTTTTACATACGTTTGATCCAATCGTCCGAATTCGGCCGTCGACGCCCGACCATTTTTTGGCCATTAACATGTATTTGTATTTTGTATTTATTTATTTAACCATTTCGTTATATTACATAACATTGGAAAGTCAATTTTTACAATGTAAATTCTTACAATAATCTACTTATTTCTACATATGCAACTCAGAAAATGAGCAACTCATGAACTGATTAATACGGGAAAATGAATGGGATTCAAAAATAAAAGCAATTTTTGCTTAAACTGGTTTTGAGAAAGCTGTAAAATTTTTAATGGTAATTTATTGTACATATCTAGTTTTATACAGAAACCTTGTTTATAAGTCTTAACAAGTCTTGTTCTTGGTTTGTGTACTTTTTCCTTGTTTCTGGTATTATATTTATGTGTATGCATTATGATTGGCAAACTGTTTTTTTGGTTTGATGTATTCGTTTAGGCTACGTTATGCTGCAATCAGCCAGCCGCTAAGACCCCGTTTGTTAATTAAAAGAATGCACGTACAAACTCAAGCCTCATACACACTCATACCTCACATGCCCGGGCATGTGAGGCTTGAGTTCCAAAGATGGAAATAGATCTCCTTACATTTTATGTACTTAAAACAACATAAAAACCTTATACTCTACGATACACTTAACTCTAAGCTGGCACATCTAAAAGCAGGGCTAAGTGGGTGACGTCATAATAGTGACGTCATAGCAACAGCTCATTATAGCTGACCTCAGCCGAGCAACTCTCGGCCACAAAGAGATTAAGACTGTGGACCGGTTTTCTGTATTCTGAACACTAATTAGGAACGACTTTATTACATGTAACCTTTAAGCCAATTAGGTTTTACTTTGTTTTGTTTCTTTGATATCTTTTTGAATTTAAAAAGACAAAATATAATATAATAAATAATTACATTTATTATTTTTAACGGAATATAGAGTTGGCTAAAAATGGCCTGCGCAGACCGGGACGGCCTGGTAAGGGATTTAATTTTTTTACCAATGATCATTCAAACCTATCGAAATAGAAATACGATACAAATTCCTATGCTTTAAAATAATCCCGTGGCCTCGAAAAGGAACGTCACGGCATTATTTTTAAGCATAGGAATTTGTATCGTATTTCTATTATGTAAGACGCTCGGCGAAGCAACACGTCTGTGAAGTTCTGCGGAGTGCCGAAGGCGGACAGTGAGTCAATCATTTCCTGAAGATGCCTTATAGGGTGGGCAAAACATTGTATATATTTTGTTGGGTTTTTGTGAAACTCGTTAAAGAATGCTAGCGGAACTTTCACTAAACATTTTTCTTTTACATAACTTTTAATATTATAGTATTTTTCACAAAAAGCCTATAATATAGAATATAGTTCAGCGTTTTTGCAAGCAGTTAGCATTCCACGTGAAAGGTTACAAGCTAATCACCGTTTTTAGAAAACTAACCTAACACACATGCCTAAGATTTTTTGTTCTAAGTTTCCTTGCGATGTTTTAGCAAAGAAAAAAATCCAACTATTGGTTTTAGCACGTAAGATACGACCTTACATTAAAAAAAAATTAAACCCATAGGATCAGCCAAAATTTGACCTCCAATCGGAAGTCGGGATACATCCTATTAAACGAACGCAGCTTCTCTGAATCGGAAGTCGAGGTACAAACCACCACAGCTTTTCACACATAAATTTAACCAAAATAAGGCTTATATTTCAGGTTATGTCATTTTATATTATAAATTCAGTGTTTCATCACTGACCGTAAACTAGCCAACTTTATGCCAACACTCAAAAGCGACATAAAAAATTCATAGCGGATTAAAATTTCGGTCATTTCGCATTTACAACGAGTACTTCATCTTGAATATAAAACAACAATGTACAATTAACTGGTCATATTTCGGACGGGAAGGCTTTGCGGTCGAAATTAACATCGCTATGGATATTATTTACATTTTTTTCGAGTTTATATACACGTAACGGAAAGTTTTATCTTAAAATTGTATCCAAAATGTATCTATCACTATATTAGCCAACTGGCTAAGGAGTTTTGAGACCACATAAAGGCCTCCAACATGGATTGATAAGATTTAAACAAACTGAACTGTTACTTATGTGATGACTCTGACTTATATTTGACTGTAGTTTGATTGAGTCTGACATGACTGCTCATTGACTCTGTGTTTTTTTGATAATAATTTACAAACATACTAAAAATAAAATCACTAAGATGATTTTGCTATAACATTATGGAGAATCATAAATTAATGCATTTTGAGCTTTTTATCTACGACGAGTTAGTATGAAATGCATTTAATCAATTATCTATTAATACTCAGAATTAACGTACAATAATGATTAAACAGAGAAGGTAGGTATTTAGCTGGATATAGGATCCCTTGATCTATCATTAGATATTGAAATAGCTAATTATTGTAATTGATTCCAATTTGTGTTTGGAATTCTCTGTATATTAGTAGAAGTGCTCGAATTCGGTGTTCACAGCAGATCATCTTAGAATAAACAATACTTCGCGCGGTCATTAATTGGGTGGGTGATCGTTTAGCGGCATAGATCCGAGAGCGTTAGTGTTTTAGATGGTATGTTATGATGTAGAACCGGCTTTTTAGGCATTGAACCATGTCGGAGTTCTTTAGGTGGCATAACATCTCTTGTAAAAGAGTTGGGGCCACTATAAGATACACTATAATTTTTGAAACAACATTACTTAGCCCCAATGTAAGCAGAGCTTGAGAGCTTGAGAGCTACGTGATTGATATATTCGTACTACTCATATACATTTTTTCCAAAGAAAAATACTTACCACAACGATGTCTTAGTGAAGGTTTCAACAGGTAATTGTTAAGTTAAGTATTGAAAACTAGCAGGGATCGATGGACAAAGCTTCTGGCACCGCGACGGACCCGTCGACGATTGGTGTCTGGAGGGAACTGCTGGTTTCAGGCTGCATCATGCCGCTGTCAGCTAGCTGCCAGGGCCTCGTTTGTTAGTTAGCAGGATGGATCACATGCCGGTGAGGTTGGCTTGGGTTCCCGAAATTGAAATGGAGCCCATAACACCCCAAATGTGACTGGGTGTTATGTAAAACCGTCGGTTGTAATCCTCTGCTCACTCCTAATTAGGACTGTCCCCTTGTATTATCTTGTTTATTTCACGTCACTTGATATTTCTTGGGTCCCAAGCTGCATCTTAACTATACGACCCATTAGTTTTATGTATCACTTAAAATTTGAGGATTATTGCGCTGTACTCACCTAAAACTTGAGAGTAAATATTTTAGTTAATTAATATACTTAGAAAGTTTACTATCATCATGGTACTAACCGGCCAAATCCAATTTTTCAACAAATAAGTTTGTCTTAGGCCATACCAGTTTATCCAACTGATTCCAAGTAGTTAGAAAAATCCTAAGATATATAATATATCGGTTTTGCTGCCACAACTTGTTTGGCAAGACCATTATCATCACCATTCAGAACTCGCCTAGCTAGTCCTAGCTATTTTTGTTTGGAATTGAGTTTGTACGAAATCAGTAACCTAAAGAATAGAAGAGTATTAATGTTCTATTAATTATGTCATAGGATGACTAAAAATATATTTCGAAAAATTTACTAAAGATTTTGGTCGACTTTTTCTGTCATCAAGCCATGTCAGAGGCCTTCGAGCGGCCTCCAATACCAGAGTTGACCACATTGGCCACTATCTTCTACAAAAACATGTTCTAAATATTCCCGTTTTCAATATCCAAACAAAACAATAAGCGGAAGTCAAAGTTCAAAACAATAAAATTACATTCTAAAAGTTTCCGGTGATCTATAAAACTTGGTTATTTACGGGTTGATATAAAAATGTCGTAAAAAACACGTTTTTGTTATACCTATGATAACGAAACGAGGTTCACTGTGGCAGCCTTGTGTTGCTTTGTCACGGTATGAAAAATATTACGTCAAATAAACGTAATAGTATGCCAAAAAATAATACGTCGAATTTTCTTTCAAAAATAACTCAAACAGGTACCATCAAGTATAGTTTCCAGCAGTACCACGCTTGACTTTTAAAACAAGCATTGTTAATGTTAAAGAAATGTACTATTTTGTACTTTAAAGTTAATAAAGATGACGTTTTCTATTTCAAAGCTAGTAAAAGTTCAAAGTTACGCCGGTGGATAAAAAGGCAAGACTTCATTGGAAATCTAATGCGGACAGCCGTGGACCAAATACTATTGTTATTCATCATCATCATCGTCGTCATAGCCATTTAACACCTACTGTTGGGTATAGACCTCTTTATTACGCCACTCCTTTCTATCCCTTGCAAGCCTCATCCGAAGATTGCCTGCTACGCCCACGATGTCGTTCGACCATCTGGCGGGTGGTCGGTGGTGTTTGCATTGACGTTAAAGTATTTTTTTATAGACGACCTCTGCAGCAAGTTGGTTGTAGGCCCGCCTAAGACGCAGAAGGTTGCGGGTTCGATTCCCGCAGCGTGACAAATGTTTGTACGTTCAACTAATATTTGTTTCGGGTCTGGATGTTTTCTATGTATAATATGTATTCACAAAAAAAGTATCTATGTAGTTTATCAGTAAAGTGATTACCATAATACAAGCTCTGCTTATTTTGAGGCTACATGATGCTGTGTGATAGAGTCCAGCATTATTTATTTTCATCTCCGAGTCTGCCATTTTAAGGCTTTTTTTAAACAAAGTATTCATTCGCAGTTATTGAAAAGCGTCCAAACAGTATCTTTGAATAATTCAACGCCCGAGAGATATGATTCTTCGTTGCAATAAAAGTGATGCTGTGTTTGTTCACTTCAAGCTCCCGATTGGGGAGAGATTCAGATGGGGGGTGATTCCAATGGGGGGTTAGGGGGTGGATTCCGAAGCTAGGGAACGTAAAATCGCAGATAAACATAGCCTTGTCCTAATAGTATGCGATTACGCCTTGGAGTTCGTTTGTACGTAATTATTTTTATTGGTTTATTTAACTGGCTTCATAGATCAGTTGATGGTTCTGCCTTCTTAGCTATGAGTGGCGATTTGATTCTCTTAATATAATAGAATTAAGTAAATGATAAATAAATGATAATTAATTTTTATAAATTCAAAAAATCTATTCTTGTCACTCTTTTAAACAAGTGATTTACTGTGTAAGTTTAGGATAATTTAATATTTTTGTTGTTTAATAGTTATGATGTATATATATTTACTTTGGAATGCGGTTCAGTTGGAAACATGGTGTAAATGGTATGTAGTATTTTTGATTGTATTCTGTTTCGAGTACTTGTGACTATGAGGACTATGACTACCTAGTGACCCAGAACAAATATCTGCAGATCATGAAAGTATTTGTCCTGCAGCGGGAATCGAATCCGCAACCTCTTCCGTCTCAGCCGGATATTTCCTAATTGCGCCACAGAGATCGTATATATTTATTACACATTAAAAAATTTGTTCCTTTACGATACAAATTTATTCTACACATATTTTGATCTACATAATCCACATTTTTCCTCTCAGCGCTCCAGCCGATAAATACTTCAATTTCAAAAGGCTTAAAAGTCCGATCAACGAACTTCGCTACTCTGTGCTCAGCTTCCATACAAACTCATAGCTAATCTGCGCTGTGTTTCCATAGTAACTGTTTACTATTCTGCTGTATAAAGGTGCTTTAATCAAATTCTTTGTTGCCGTCCAATAAATTAGCTTCACAGGAGCAGCTGTGGTATTTACATTTAAACAAGATGGATAGGGGCTGAGCATTTGAGTATGCGGTTTTTGTAAAGCAAAAGCTTTGTGAAGATCCTGATAGGAAAAGCTAAATAATATTTTATAGAGAATCTGGGATCGGAGCGATCTAAGCAAAGTCCAATGTAGTATATTTATATATATTTATTACTTGGCTATTTGAGTAGCATTTGTATTAACAATTTCATTTATTAGCCTGTTATCAATGATTTGTTGCAAAATAGCAAAAAAATAAAAAAAATCATAATGGTTTAGTAAATTGTTTCAAGATGAATATTATAGAAAGGTTTATTGAGAATGTCTGACTTGCTAGTACACCAGATCTCAGAACTTTTTGTGCGGTAGCAGAAGTACTCCGCGAAGACTTGGCATAATTTTTGCATTTGTTAAAATGGTTTTGTATGGATAGAATGTATTTATTTGACACACAGAAAGGAAGTACATATCATCATCTATTAACATCATCATTGATGACCTCTGTGGCACAGTGCGCGAAGGCCCGCCTGAGACGCAATAGGTTGCGTGTTCAATTACCGCCGCGAGACAAATTTTTGTATGTTCAGGAAATGTTTGTTTCAAGTCTCAGTGTTTTCTATGTATAATATGTAGATATGCATTCACAAAAAAAAGTATATTATTAGTATAATAACATTAATGTGGTTCCCATAATACAAATTCTGCAAAGTTTGGGGATACATGATGCTCTGTGATAGTGTTCAGCATTATTTATTGATTTATTATTTATCATTTAGCCCTTCAACAAACTGTAGGGTATCAAATAGGCCTCTATAAACCCAATCCTTCCAGTCCCTCCAGTCCCAATTCTCATCCATTATTTTTGTATATCATCATCATCATCAATAATCATTTTTAAGCCATTTTCGACCCACTGCTATTCCTAGGCCCTCCTTTGATTATGCCACTTGCCTCGATCCTGCGCTATTCTGAACCAGGTGCAGCCGACGGTCTTTCTAATATCGTCTACCCATCTCGCTGGAGGACGGCCCCTATTCCTGTTACCGTCGGCCAGCACTTGGTCAGCGCTCTGGTCCACCTGTCGTCACTCCATCTGGCCAAGTGTCCTGTACAAATTCACTTCAGTCCCAATATCCACTAGCGGTTAAAGACTTATAAGGGCTAAAGACTTAATTTTGGTCTATATGCGGTGAATATTTTCTAAAATCGGTAGCTCGTTATGTACCCCACTTAATAGACCAGGCGGCTGAAGCTCCCTACGGCATTGTACCGTGCATTATTAAAAAAGGATTTTCTGTGGTATAGCTTAGTCACGACCCACAGAGTGATGTGATCGAGCTATAGACTGGGCTTATATAATCCAAACTACACCGACATAGCTACTAATCCAAGCCATAGACCGACAGGCAAACATTTATTCATATAAAACTGTACACTGCAACAATATTATAGTTAAACAAGTACCTAACACATACATAGACATAATAACAAAAGAAAGACAAATCATACAGGTGTGCAGAACGCAGCTGTAAAGAGATATATAGAGCTGACGTTCTCTCAGGGAGGTGTTGGTAATATTAGAAAACACGAAAACTTCGGTAAAAACCATAACCACCACTAACCATTTCAGACCATAGTCCATAAAAGTAAGTTAATAAAAATGGTTAAAATTAAAACATAAATTAATTAAGATTACAAAATAATTAAATTAAAATTCCAAAATAAATAATGCAAATAAACAATAACATATATTAATTAAAATTACAAAATAAAGTAATTACAAAATAAATAAATCAAGATCAAAAAAAATTAATTAAAATTACAATACAAATTACAAGATCAATAAATTAAAATTTAAAATTACAAATGAAATTAAATTGACAATTGACTGGAGACTGGAACACAAAATTACTTGGCGCAGCGCATGGAGTTGCAGGCCAACACATGCGTTTTGGTCCAGTAATGCCCATGGCATAAATCTTTAATATAAACGCCATTGACGTCACCCACGGTGGGCGAGTCAACTCGCTCTTAACCGGTCTTGTTTTTTTATATTGAACATCTCACACACGATCAACTGTTCCCAGCCTGAGCCTGTACTATGGGTACCAGAGACTGATAAACATACATAGATACTTATAAAACAACCCGTCACAAAACAAACAACCATGCTCACGACACAAATGTTTGTCCTGGGCTGGGATCAAACCCGAGACTTGCAGCTCAGAAGGCAGAGTTACTACCAACATAGCTATGAAGCCAGAACCCAATCAAATCTACAAAATGTTTAAAGTCCCCTTACCAACCAATAAGTTATGAAGCAGACGATTAAACTGGCAAATACCAGGACCTCCGTGCAGTAGATCTTGCTGCCGAGAAGCAAAGCTCTGAGATGTAAGCTATGAGGCCAGTCAGAATAAATGAAATTTAGACAAAAAAATTGTTAAATGCATGCCGGCCGCAAACATATTTTCAGCGCCGGTTGCACAGACGGGCCAAAGGTAACGCGAGTGCTTTAGGCTGGTATAAGATACTTGGATGCTTACTCCCCACATTACTCTGAGGGGCTGATGTATTTACTCACTGATCTGATGGAAATGTAATTTCAGTGAGTGCGTAATAGGTTACTCTATTGTGATGACTTTCTTACGGAAATTGGTTGGGAATAAAATGTGATGATAAAAGCTAAGAAAACATGATTTTATTATGAGTAAAATGAATGGAAAAGTTCTTTGTTGGGGGTTCTAAGGCTTCTTAGATTGAGGCTTGGAATAGTGTGTACTTCTATGAAAAAATAAAGTGAGTGATAAACATTTTTGATTTGACTTGTTGAGGATAGTTGGAATTGAAAAAATATATATCCCTACCACAACATCGTAGCAGACTTAGGCGTAGCTGGATGCTAGTGTGGATTATTAGAAAAAATCCAATTATACGGCGCTGTATAACAATTGGAATAATCCGTTATCTGTGGGCAGCTTGTCAGATGTCCAGTTTTTGAATCAATTTTTAATGATACTCAGAAGCAGCTTTGCTGTGTTTCGAATTATGTGTGTGTGGGTAGGTATTGGGGAAATCTCAGGCACGTAAGAATTATCAATTACCACCTGCATAAGGTGGTTGCGTACTTGCGAGCTGCAATCATCAACAGGTTGATGATCGCAGCCCGCAAGTACATGGCCAACCTGATGTTTTAATTTAAGGAGTAATCTATACTTATATTGTAAAGAGGACAGATTTGATTGTTTGTTTGTTTGCATTGAATAGGCATTGAAACTACTGAACCGATTTAAAAAAAATCTTTCACCGTTTGGCAGCTACACATCTCCGAGTGCTATAGGTTATATTATTACCTACCCATGCGAAGCCGGGCCGGGCCGCTAGTCATGACATAATACCAAATTACTGGTTCCTAGGTCCTGCAGGAGCATGCCCTATGATGAAACGCCCTGCGTTTATCAACTTGATGTATAAAAGTGTGATGCCTCAGTGCTTGTAATTTGACCGGTGCCCACATCCATATGGTTGAAATACAGCAATATTGCTCTATTTCAGAAAGGTAGCACTTTTCCGGACGAGCCTTTTTTTTAAGCAACACTTGTGCCATCGACTGTCCTTGCTATACGTCACGTTTTCAGTAATCTCAATCTTCCGTCGAGAGTGCAGCGTAATACATTGGATATATCATAGTATTATATTACATTGTACTCTCGACGCTGTGTGTGCGTGTGTTGTGTTTCATCCTTTCTCAAACTTTACCATACTTCCCTGTCTCTAGATACCCACAATAATGCATCTAGATTATCCAGCCAACGTTTTTTCAGTCGACCACGAGGTCACTGTTAGTAACATTTTAGTACCGTCAAATTAATTATAGGCCAGAGAATATAATTAAATTATTTTTACACATCATCAGGATATATTATATCCTCGTACATAATTAAGGGAGCACTAGCCTTTAAGATTAAGTTCTATTATTTTGTTTATGTATCTGTGTATCTCTTGTCGGCGACCCAATAAATAAATAAATAGGATATATTTATATACTACCTATGTTTTGTTAAAGAAAAATATTTTTATTTTTTTTACCTTGCAAAAATAATTTAATTATATTCCCTGGCCTATAATTAATTTGACAGTACTTAAAATGCTACAAACAGCGACATCGGGGTCGACAAAAAAAAACGTTGGCTGGATGATCTGGATGCATTTGAGAATAAATGGTGGGAGATAGCAAGAGACAGGGACGTGTGGTAAAGTTTGAGAGAGTCAAGCCCAGCAGTGGGTCAAGATGGCCTTGTTAAAAACATACTCTCTTATAGTTATGTTCTGAATGAATATAACAGGGATCGCTACAATTTATTTTATTTGTTAATATTAAATTTGTATGTATGTATCATAAAAAATATGGTAAAATTAAAGAACAGGTCTGATACCTTAAAAACAAAACATAATTGTATGTGTGTTTCGGTAGTAAATATACTTTGAATTTGACTTAGGACTTTAATTAGTTTAGGATTCTACAAATTAGTGCACAAAAAAACAATAATATCAATAGGATTGTGTTCTAACATCCATCTTCGGAAACCAAACCAACCTCACCTGCTCGTGGTGCACCCTGCTATCTAACCAACGGGGCTCTGGCGGCCGGCTGGTTGCGGTATAGCGCAGCCTAATACTGATACAACTAAATCCCCTGACCAGCGACGGGCTTTACGATTCCCAACCCGCATGCCCATACGTGGGGATTATCGGTATATCCTCTTTCTTATAGGGGAGGCCTTTGTCCAGCAGTGGACTGAATAAGCTGGTGTTTTTGTTGTATGTAATAAATAACTACACTTTTGACATCGACTGTACGTCCCGTACATCACGTTCTCAATGTAATCTCGGTACATTCGAGTCACGAGAACAGTTTGCTTGTAACATGCACTAGGATATTATCCGCTGGGGAAGGAAGGTTCTCGAATGCCGGCCACGAACTGGAACAGTAGGTATGACGACCTCTGTGGTGCAGTGGAAAAAGGCCTGCCTGGGACGCAGAAAGCGAGTTCGATTCCCACCGCAAGACAAATTTTGTTTTATAAATATTTGTTTCAAGTCTGGGTGTTTACTATGTATAACTAATGCGTGTATTTATAAAAAAGTACATTTATATAGTTTAATACTCGTGTGATACATAAAAAAGTCGTTAATCAGAGGCCAAAAGGTGGCCTGAAAACTGCTACACTAGAGTTGGCCACTAACTTATACGAAGAAGAAGAAGGAAGTAGGTATATTGAGTATTGAAAAGATTATGACAGAAATCGTACCCACTCAAACTAAACTTAATATATTCGTTTGCACCTTGGCTCGCGTAGGCGAAATATCTGGAAATCCTTGCAAATAACAGGTTTTATCCCATTCGTTTGCCTCCGAAAACGATTGGGGACTAAGCCGGAATATAAATTTAGTTTTATGACCGCGAATGGAATCTCAAAGTTGAATTTTCTAATGTGCTCGCGGTTTAAATGGGATTAGTATAAAAATATTACTGTTAAGTTATTATTACCTTATAATAACTTATATGTTTCGCAAATAATATAGGCCCCTCCTTCAGTCAGTGAGAAGATATCGTGGCGTGGGTTACTTTGGTGTTATTGGCAGATTGTTAAGCAACACCCCGCCCGGTCATTAATCCGATGACCGTTTAGACTTACGTAGCGACTACGAAAGACTTTAAAAAAATATGAGCCAAGCAGAGTTTCTTCTCTGTTTGGTTGCGTTATGAATTGGTGTAAGTTAATAAAAAAATACGATTCAAATTGTACTTTATAATTCATATTAAATATCCAAGTAGGACTTCTAAAAAAAAATAAACCGACTTCAAATAAATCACTTCTTACAATTGCCCTAAAGAATTTTGAAAATCGGTTCACAATTGACGGTGATATTGGTGATCATAGGGCAAAAATTACAAGTGAGGGTGAGGTTTTTTGAGTTTTCCGGGAAAAGTACCAATCTCTCAGGAATTAAATGTATATGGAACCACCTGTGAAGTATACTCTTTTAAACAAAAAAATAATTTTGAAAATCGGTTTACAATTGAAGGAGACATCGGTGAGCATACATAAAAAAGTCGGAAAAAAAAGGTTCCGACGAATTGAGAACCTCCTCTTTTTTGAAGTCGGTTAACAAATGTTTGATTTTTTTCGATTTGATTGGAGACATTTATCCGAGAGCCTCCAAATTTCACAAATGTTAGTCACAGTTTTGTAGTCGTTAAGCTATGTCAGCTATGTGTTGATGACAGGTGAAGACTGACATTGACCGATTAGTGGCTGAGAGTTGGTAGAAGCGTCAAAAGACCAGGGCCTCTAGCCAACCGGTATTTGCTACGAAGCGATTCTATTTCGTCCGTCGTCATCGTTCGGTAGCGACACATCCAAATATTGTACAGCTCAATAATTATTTAGCCGCGTACAATATACAACTCAATATTGCGAAAAGAAGAATAAGACAGAAGGTTGCGGCAATTCCCGCCGAAGGATAGATGTTTGCATTAATTGATAATAGATATTTGTCTCGGATCTGTGTGTTGTCTATGTATATTATGTACGTATTTAACAAAAAAAAATACCTTTAAGAGTAGTTTAACATTCGTATGCTTCCCTTATTATAAGCTCTCCTTAGTTTAGGGCTGAATGATACTGTATGATAATATCCCCCATTATATTATTGTAATACTACTAATATTATAAATGAAAGTTATGGATGAATATATGTTACTCTTTCACCCTAAAATTATTGAACGGATTTGGATGAAATTTAGAATATACATAGTTTGTGACCTGGATTAACACATAGACTACTTTTTATCCCGGTGCCACGCAAGCGAAGCCGCGGGCGGAAGCTAGTATTATATATAGCAGCTATAATAAGTATTCTACAATCCCTGTGAGCTTGTGATATATCTTCCGTAGACAGGATCGTTGTCACGCTCCACGCTCAAACACCGTAAAATATTATCTCGCTGACTGTTAGCACTGCATTCCTCTGATAAAGATGAGATATTGTAAGCTTAATGCATCTGTAGGGATTTCACAATTTTCCAGGTCTGTGCACTTGCAAAATTTTACTGCAATCAATTCAATAGATTTAGCGCGATGGAGCAAATAAACAGCTATAGTACATATTCACTACCAATCTTCTGTAGTTTTTGTACGTTTTTCATTTTACATTAAACAAGCTTCTGCCCACTCTGATGGTACTGTTATAAAAAGCCTATGTCGAGTCCATCTCACCACCACCACCACAACACCAGCCTATAACAGTCCACTGCTGGACATATGCCTCCCCTAATAAAGGGGGATATGCCCATAATCTACACGCTGGGCATGGCACACATGGGGGATCGCTGAGCACAGTTTCTCGCAACGCCGATGCTGCATCCTGCGAGGGGATTTAGCCAGCTCACAAACTATGTGTATTCTAAGTTTCATCAAATCTGTTCAGCTGTTATGGAGTTTAGTGGGAATAAACAAACATACCACACTCTCATTAATATATCATCATCATCTCAGCCCAGAATCACCCACTGCTGGGTAAAGGCCTCCCTTAGTTTTTGCCAGCTTTCTCTTTCCTGTGCCTCTCTCATCCAGGTATGCCGAGCGACTTTCGCCATGTTGTCGGTCTAACGCGCTGGCTGCACAGAGGAT
Organism: Horisme vitalbata; assembly: GCA_951804965.1. Classification (NCBI taxonomy): domain Eukaryota; kingdom Metazoa; phylum Arthropoda; class Insecta; order Lepidoptera; family Geometridae; genus Horisme; species Horisme vitalbata. The sequence continues at coordinate 2,046,106 of OX638096.1, forward strand.
TAGTAAATAAGTAGGTAGGTTGATGTCTAGGTTAAACGTATTTATGCCTAATAAGTATTATTACTTGCTAATCATGTAACATAAGCCTTACATCGTAAATAGTTTAGTTATAATGTTTCTGCCTTGTTCTTAACCTAGTGATTTGTCGAAATAAATATAAATATAGATTATGTTATATCTGTTTTTTATGGTACTTGAAGATGGAACAAGCACATGGCCCACCTGATGTTAAGTCGTAACCTTTACCTATCACAAAGCATTGCATCATGGATCACACTTGTTTAGAACGTGCCTATTATCAACTTGAGGCATGAAGATGATAAGCCTCTTGTGCCTGTAATGTCATCGGCACCCAAACCTTTCAAACGGAAACACAGCAAAGCTGCTTCACGGCAGAAATAAGCATGGTGTTCACAAAAACTCTACTATTCAAAAATCAGATATCTAATAATGATAAAAAACATGTTTATTGCTTTATCAGTGGAACACAGCTCCTCGCTGCATTGTAACCGATCCAACATCTGCACTCACACATAAAGTATAAAACGTCCCGTTTCAAGTTTTTAATTAGTTTCGGAACATGTAAAGCTGGATCTGAATTGCTCAAAACTTTGTCGTAATGAGCTTTAGGAGGGTTCTGTGGCCGAATTCGCAGTATAACGCGGCGTCCTACGTGGGCGATTCAAAGCGAACGCGATTGCGAAGCGATCCGACGTGGTGACACGCAAATTCAACGTGATGCGGTGCGACGCTGCGTGCACGTGAATCGTCCTACATCATCACCGCCTCGCGCCCTTCGCCATCGCGTCCAGTTCGCGAGAAAATTTTAAATCAACTAACTGATCGCCTTCACGCAGCGACGCATCGCACCTTGCGTGCATTTGGTCACGTAGGAGACTTCAATAGTGATCAACTGTTTGTTGTTTCCGATCAGAACCGCGCCGTTTAGATCACTCACGTAGGACGCCGCGTTAGAGTTATAGTTATCATCGACATCATTCTATAGCAGTCCACTGCTGGACATAGAACTCCTCCGATGAGCGCCATTGCGCTCTGTTCTTAGCATGACGCATCCAGCCGAGCAGCGGCCTTACGGCGTTCCTCACTCCATCTAGCCAGAGGGCTTCCTACACTACGTTTGCCGTTATGGTTTATTTTAGTTTAGTTTAGTTAGATTATATATTTATTTTAGTTAGATTATAGTGTTATATAATTGTTAAAACAATGTTATTAAAGTCGTATATAAAGTAGATTAGATAGGTTTAAGGGGAATACAGACGGTGAAAGTAAATATATCGTCTATCGTCCACAAGACCGGCTGCATCATGAAGCGAGCACCCGCCTTTCCCGCTTCCAGTAAACTCCGTCCCACAGTGCTGTTTTAGTGCTGCATAATAAAGATGTCTTCATCATCATCATCATCAGCCTATAGCAGTTCTCTGCTGGATATAGGCCTCCCCTAATGAGCGCCATTGCGCCCTGTCCTGAGCTCGATGAAAAAAGTATTTTTTTAATTTACATAAAAAAATTAATAAATTGTTTACTTTTAAAAATTAATAATGTGATGTAATCTGTGATGTGTGCCTGTAATAAACAGAATTTAGTAATAGACAAGCATTGACAAGCATGACAAGTTTACTATCTATTTAAATATAGAAATGTGAAATTCAATCATCTTGAAATTTCTCACAATTTTTGTGAGGGGTTCAGAAAAGGACATAGCGTACCTTTTATCCATAAAAGATCCAGAGGGATAGAAAAATACCTTTTACGCAAGAGAAGCCGCGGGTAATGTATAACCTTGTGTATGAACGAGTTGGTTGACTAGCCAGTGCGGATTTTATTCCTGATCAACATGTTTATATTACAAACTAGTGGCCCGTCCCGATTTCGCACGGGTTATGGCACTTTTTTACATCTTGGGTTACGTTACTTAAGTTTTAGTAAGGATCCCCAATCTTTTCTTGCAATAAATATAACCTTTTTTACTCAGGGTGAATGTAGCTTTCGAATGGTGAAAGAGTTTTTGAAATTGGCACAGAAGTTTTTGAGTTTATTAATTACAAACATACACACACACACACACAAAAATATTTTTTTTTTCCTCTTTATAATATTAAATAAAATAATAAATAGTATAGACAAGCATTGACTTAAAATTACTAAACTTTAAACTGTTTGCAAATAAGACAACAATTTTTACAATACGGCTAATAGCTTTACAATGTCAACAATTTTATTTTTCATTTTAAACAAGTAAATTGCCTTGTAGTGCGTCGGTGTTGGCTAGTCCTCTTCCTTAAACACTTTTAAAATCATAATACAGGCATTTCCTCAATGGATTGGTAAGCTTCAGGCTCAAAAGAGCTTCTTCTGAACCTCTCACAACATCAATTATGCCAAGGAGCCACCAAAGACTACGGAACCTTCGCCATTTTTCTTTCATCCCAAACATATTTACTCTCGGAACAAAATTAAATTCAATAACGAGAGTAAGTCTAACAAAAGCTTTCAATAATGGTACCTTTTGATAAACTATCCCTTTTCAGGGCTAACCCCCTGCACAGTACAATAAAGTGTTAAACAGTAGTGAAAGCTCTTCCTTGCTTACGCCAGCTTTGAGGTCACGATCTGGCCCAAACCAAATAAAAAAAACACATTGGTATTTGAGTAATACTTATCAGTATTTAGTGTTCAAAGTATTAAACACGACTAAGTGCAAGAATCATATATGATTTTCATAACCAATGACGCCTGGTTTTTCTCCCGAAAACTTGACGCCTTGTTTTCATAATTTCAAGGGGAACAAATGGAATCCGCGGCTATGTCCTGAATAACCGAACATAATTAAGCAATGAGGTCGTCAAACGATTCCCGCCAAGGACGAACATCTGTGTGATAAACATGGATGCTTGTTCTGTGTTTGCGTGTTTTTTATATATTTATGTATGTTTATCAGTAAAAAGCCGCGGTGGCCTAGTGGGATGTACCCCGACTTAAGATCTGGAGGTCGAGGGTTTGAATCCAAACCGTGCACCAATGGATTTATCATTACGAAAAATTTATGTGCGCATGAGCTCGAAACGGTGAAGGAAAACATCGCAAGAAGAAGATAAACCGGCATGCCTTCGAACTAAAAATTTCGAAAGGTATGTGCTAGGTTAGTGTTCCAATAAAAAGCGGCGATGGGCTTGCAACCTGTGATGTGGAATGCTAGCTGCTTGCAATAAGTGGGCATGTATCGAACGTAATGTTTGGACTTGCCTCTGACTACCCCCGTTAAGGTATCCTCAATAGATTTGCGTACTGAGCCATATAATCTGAAGATATCCATAATGGGGAAAAAGTCGTGAAGATGTTTGTTTTGTTGTGTTTTTGTTTTTTGTATCAGTCTCTGGTACCCATAGTACCAGAGGCTTTGTCTAGTTTGGGATCCGTTGACCGTATGTGAGAGGCCCCGTATATATATTTATTTATTTTAGAACACGAGAACGATTTTTACAAGCTTATAGACTTATGATTTTCTACCAAGGTTGTTGAAATTGATAAAAGCGTGGTTCATTTCTGGTGCATTTCAAAAGTAAAAATTATGATCATACCTGTAGTTTCTCTACTGTTTTTTGAAATATAATTATGTGCAGTGGTTTCTATAGGGACCTCTTCCGGTGTATTGTGGTGGGCCATCCGCCAATAAATAGTCCATTTGTTGACTGGGAAGGGTTGATTGGTATTGATAACGCTTTATTTGGACCATTTTTGTTCATTTGCCAGAACTGCGTTTCATTTTACTGAGATAGATGCTGTTTAGCGGTAGAGAAAATATTTTTTGTTGTTTTTCGGTAGGTATTCTATTCTATACATTGATCAAAATTAGACTTTCCATCTTATTGTTGAATATGTCGCTTCTACATGTAGCTTTGTTTGCATGATATGGGGATAAAATGTAGCCTTTCAATGGTACCGGTTTAAGAGTGAACTTCAAAAATTTGAGCTGAAATTATACATTTCAGTCAGTATCTCAATTTCAGTTTAAAATTACTCCTAGCTATAATTTGGCGTAAAGTACGACAAAATCAAATTAAATCAAAAGTCATAATTTGTTTATTTCTCTTAACGTACGATACATTTTGGTTAGTAGCACTACTTACCATACTAAGCTCATAAAAACTTGTGTTTTGGCTTTCACTTTTATTTATTAAAATATGTACATTATTCAGAGTAAGATAATCATATATTCGTAAAAAAAACTTTCGATTGTATAGTATTAGTAAGGAGTAAGGTAGGATGATATCAAATGTGATATGAGGATAGGATACGATAGGATAAGATAGTATAGGATGAGATTAGAACTCGGATACCATGGTTAATATCCCGTACAACAATAAAAGTGAGAAATAAAAACTAATGAGAATATCTTTAGACAGATAAACGATGCCATTACCATCTTTTACACAGGTCTAACTTTGAGCATTGGTTAACTTTAGCGCCCTGCACACGTAAAGTTCAGACCGCGGGAAACTGCACGCGCTATTCCAACCCGCACTCCGAAACGTACGTGTAGATGCGCGGGGCTGACAGTCCGTAACAGTTTGAACCGCGCATCACGTCAGTGATCAGTTCTAGATGCGCGGCCCGATCTTTAACGCGCCCTTAGCAAAACAGTTTGATTCGCAGTCGAAACCGTACAGATCGGACTGCGGTTTGGAACGCAGTCCCGATGCGCGGTCCGATCTTGACGTGTGCAGGGCGCTTTTGAGTAGCGTTTCTAAGTTAGGGGTTAAAAGCTCTCTAACAAAAGCATGTAATACCAGCTCACTACAGCTTCTTTGATCAGAAATATAATTTCTTCGATGGCAAACTTGTGCTGAGCATGAGCAAGGGAATAAAATTAAAGCTATTATGCTTTAACATTTTCCTGATTAGAGAAACTATATAAATAAATAATTATATCCACTTGAGACGCAGAAGTTCTCTGCAGATATTTGTCTCAAGTCTGGGTATTTTCTATGTATGATTTGTATGTATTTACAAAAAATAATGTATCAATCATGTAGTTCCCATAATACAAGCTCTGCTTAGTTTGTGGTTACATGATGCTGTGTGATAGTCCAGCATTATTTATTTATTTATTTTATAATTTAAATTAAAACAATATCCTACTTATAAAATCAAAGCCTATAAAATGTGAAATTTTTGATTTCACGCCAAAACTGTTAAAGAATTGAGCTGAAATTTGTAAATGAATGTAGTTGTAGACCAACTATAAAATATAGATAACTTTTTTCGGGAACCGCGTGAGCGAAGCCGCTGGCGGTGGCTAGTAATATCTTAAATAGGGACTATATTATACATATATTATAGTAAAATTAGAGACCTACTAGATTCCGCCCGTGGCTTCGCTCATATAAAAAAAGCCTGCCCTGATAAAAAAAAAAGCTTTTGTGTTAATACAGGTCATAAACTATGTATATTACAAGTTACATCTAAATCCGTTCTGTAGTTTTTACGTGAAAGAGTAACAAACATACATCCATACTCACAAACTTTCGAATTTATAATATACTAGCTTTCGCTCCCGGCTTTGCTCGCCTGGTACGGGATAAAAAGTATCCTATGTGTTAATCCAGGTCACAAACTATGTGTATTTCAAGTTTCATCGAAATCCGTTCTGTAGTTTTCACGTGAAAGAGTAACAACCATTCATCCATTCATCCACACATACAAACTTTCGCATTTATAATATTAGTGTGATGTAGGACTAGCTTCCGCCCCCAGCTTCACTACCTTACCCAGATACAAAGTAGCCTATGTGTTAATCCAGGACACAAACTATGTATATTCCAAGTTTCAGCAAAATCCGTTCAGCCGTTATGGAATGAAGCAACCACAAACATACTCACACACACAAACTTTCGCATTTATCATGTTACTGTGATTTAAGTAGGAAGGAAGTAGGATGTGTAGACTTTTACAGGTTGTTGATGAAAATAGGTTGAACAGCAAACACGTTTGAAACATGAGATGGGTCTGCAATTATCAACTTGATATTACTGAACAAACTTCAATGCTTTTAGCGAAATTGCAACAGAATATACAGTCAATTTTATAAAGTTTCTCTAACAATTGAAAGACATTATGTTATTATATTGGGTTTAACCCGAAGTGTATTATCATCATCATTTCAACCGTAATAGACGCACGGCTGAGCATAGGCCTTCCTTTCGATTATTCCACTCATTGATATATTACTTGTCTTTTTATCTCAGTGATGCCACTATGCCTCGATCCTGCGCTCGTCTGAACTAGTTACCGCTCATGGTCATTCTTGTAAGGTTTTACACCTTTAAATGATAGATGATAATAAGTTCTTATAATTTATTCTAAGCAACTCTTACGATACTAAATGATAATGATGATGATAAATTGATACAATGAGACATGCTCCGTTTATGGGAAGCTAACGTGAACTGAGTGATGAGCGCGCGCCTCGCGACGATGGCGTAAAGTGCTGACGCGAGTCAAATGCACAGTTAAACAATACAATTCTAATATTTTCAACACATCTCGCTGTATGTATTTACAGAATAATAATTAAAAAAGTCGTTTGAATATAGTTTAGAAGTCACTAGACCCGTCCCGGCTTTGCACGGGTGCAAATTATACATAAAAACCTTCCTCTTGAATTACTCTATCTATTAAAAAAAACGCATCAAAATCGGTTGCGTAGTTTTAAAGCTTATGAATACCATACAGACAGACAGCGGCAACTTTGTTATAAACTATGTATTGATAGTGATGTTGAGAGTCCTATGTTCAGCAGTGGACTGCTATAGTCTGATGATGATGACGATGATGATAGCAATCATGTGGTTTCCATAACATAAGCTCTGCTTACTTTGGGGCTATAATAATATTGACGACATCTGTGGCGCAGTGGGCGAAGGTCCGCCTGAGACGCAGAAGGTTGTGGGTTCGATTTCCACCGCGGGACAAATTTTTGCATATTCTGCAGACATTTGTCTCGGGTCTGGGTGTTTTTTATGTATGATATGTATGTATTTACAAACAAAAAAAAATGTGTAATATATCAATCATGTGGTTAAAATAACACAAGCTTCGCTTAGTTTGGGGCTACATGATGCTGTGTGATAGTCCAGCATTATTTATTTATTTATATTATTAGGCGAAAATGCCATAGATAAGCGGCAACGCTTAACGCAACAAAACTTACTCATATAGAGTAAGTTTTGTTGGTAATTTAACAAGAATACGATGGAATTGATAACCTCCTCCTTTTTTGAAGTCGGTTAATTTTTTTTTATTATTATTTATACTGAATGTATGAATTAGACGTAATTGACGTCACCCGCCGTATGTGGGTTAGACTAGCGCAGGATCGTGGTGGATGGCACAAGTTGAGGGAGGCCTAAACCCAGCAGTGGGTGAAATCGGGCTGTGGATGATGATTATGATGACGTCACCGCGGTGGACGAGTTAAATATATGAATAAATAATAAATAATTAAATATTTTATACATAATCTCCCAAAAGTATTGTTTGTAAATTAATAAATTGCTTGTACGAGTATATTGCCACTTGCCACTGACTATGCCCAACAACATCAACAACAACAATAGCCTATATTAGTCCAATACTGTATGTAGGCCTCCCCTATTAAAAAGTGATATACGCTGAGCATGTGGTTTGGAAATCGCAGGGAACATCAACTCGGACCGCTGACGCCGCTGCCCGTTGGCGGACAGGGGACGGAGCTGTGCCAGGATCAGGCTGCGCTTTGCCGCAATCAGCCGACCGTCAGAGCAGCGTTTGTTAGTCAGCTAGTCACAAATTGACGTTTTAAAGTGTACTTTTTGTGTTTATTGAATAAACGTATTTTTATTTTGAGTTAACAGGGTCCACCACAGGTAGGTGAGTTTGGCTTGGATTCCGAAGATGGAGGTTGGAACTACTTACACCCCCATTACCTTCACTGTATACCCCAGTAACCTTTTACACTTATGAAAAACTGTTTATTTAATATTTGCCTATTATCATAAAGTTATTTGAGTATTTGAAAATACTATAGGTTTATGCTAGACGGGACGCGGGGGAGAACGTCTCCCTTAACGAGTCGAAACGCCATCAGTGCCTTCACCGATGTAACGGTACATGAAAATTCCTGTTTTTCTTATTTTAAAGAATTAAGTTTCAAGTATTTCAAAATACTCAACTAACTCTATGAAAATAGGCCTTAACTTCACTCTAAAATACTACTGCAAGCTAGTTCAAACTTGTGTAACTTTTATGCATTGTGTAGGAATCTCAGGCCTGTGTGCAATGAGCTTGTTGCATTGTGAGGGTTGTTTACCATTCCAACTTTGCCTGTAACATACTGAGCCTGATATGTTGCCTTCTCTGTGTCATTTTGTAATTTTTGGTCTAAGTTTAAAGCGTCCAGTACCCCTATTACGAGTTGCACAATTCGAAAACTTTCGTAGCTTACGTATTCAATTTAAAAGAACCTTTTTATTCAATTTCCTAACTGTTTTGAGTTTTATAAATTGGAATCTCCAATAAGATTACATTACACATGTTGTTCAATTTCTATTTAAAACCAGTTGAGTAATTGCCAAACATCTCCACGACTTTTTTCCCATTATGGATAACTTCAGATATTGCTCAGTACGCAAATCTATTGAGGATACCTTACCGGGGGTAGTCAGAGGCAAGTCCAAACATTACGTTCGATACATGCCCACTTTTTGCAAGCAGCTAGCATTCCACGTGACAGGTTGCAAGCCCATTGCCGCTTTTTATTGGAACACTTACCTAGCACATACCTTTCGAACTTTTTATTTCGAGAGCATGCCTGTTTCCTCACGATGTTTTTCTTCACCGTTTCGAGCTCGTGGTAATGCGCACATAAATTTTTCGAAACGCAAAATCCATTGGCTGGGATTCGAACCCACAACCTCCAGATCTTAAGTCGGGGTACATCCCACTAGGCCACCACGGATCTCTTGTAAGTAATTGCCAATAAAGTTAATTAGCTAATAGTTTGTCAATCATGTGGTTTCTATAATACAAGCTCTGGGGGGTGATCCACTAACTCTGTTGCAAACAGAAATGATTAATGCCGATCCTGTTTTTACAAACTGACATTTCATGCGTCTAAATTCGATGAACGTCAATTGACAAACTGTCACAGTTTATTAAGACAATGGTGTCAATCATTTTTGTTTGCAACAGAGTTAGCCGATCACCTACATGATGTTGTGTGATTATATCCAGCATTAATATTATTTGATTTTTATTATTCCGTTTTTATTGATTTTTCATACTTTGTATAAAAAAAAGTGAAGACATTATGACAAATCACAAAAATTATAGCCATTCGTATTGAAAGCGTATCATAAAATTTTAGGAATTGGCAAAACTAAGATAAGAAACACTGTTTTGTCGATCGACATAATTTTACTTGTGACCTTTGGGGAAAGTTTTTAGATCTCCTAGGCTTCAATTATTATTATAGCTTCATCGACCGATTGCCATGCGAATGCCTATTCACAATTTTCTATGTTTCTCCATACAGCTTTGAGCAGTATGAACTTAGAAAAATTAGCTTCTACAATCTTCTTATCCTACTAATATTATAAATGAGAAAGTTTGTGAGTAGATGTATGGATGTATGGATATATGGAAGGGTGTTTGGTACTCTTTCATGCAAAAACTACTTAACGTATTTGGGTGGAATTTGGAAGTAAAAAACTATGTATGTTTGTGACCTGGATAAACACATAGGCTACTTTTTATTCAGGTACTACGCCAACAAAGTCGCAGGCGGAAGCCATGTAACATAATCATTTGAAAAGAATAACAAAAAAAGTAACCCAAAAAAGTATATAAAGTTTTTATGTATGTATGTGCAATTCTTAGAATTATAATCTTTCCATTCTTGGTTGTCAGGAAGAATTCGCTTTAAGGGATAAGACCGCCAATTGTACCAACATTACTTTTTTATTTCTCTGTTCTTGTAATTTTTGTATTGGTGTTGTGTGCAATAAAGAGTTTATCTATGTGCCATCTCTCAAACGGATGAACCGATTTTGATTTAAATAAATAATGCAGGACGTTATAATCACACGTGTCATGATCGGCGAAAGGCTGCTTGTAGAAGCTGGATGCGTCAAGCTCAGGACAGGGCGCAATGGCTTATGGGAGGCCTATGTCCAGCAGTGGACTGCTATAGGCTGATTATGATGATGATGATGTTATCACACAGCATTAACTAGCCCTGAACTAAGCCGAGCTTGTATTGAACCACATGACATTAAACATAAAAAATACGCTTAAAGCTCTTTTCTTGTGGAAAAGTGTTAGCAACTTCTAAACGATTCTAAATTTAGTATGTAGATCAGCATCATCTAAAAAATCCGAAATCAATCACTTCTCGGCCTTCCTTAGTTTTTACCTTCTCTGTCATTGCCTTTTCCATCCAGGTATGTCCAGCAACTTTTACAATTTCACCGACCTAATGCGCAGACAGAGGACAGAGTTAGAACACTCGGTCCTCCGGCACATGATGCTAATGTACGATTCATATCTGACGCGCCGCATCGGAGCGCAGCGCAGCGCGTCGCAGCGAATGCGCGGCTAAAACGGCTAAAATTTGACTGGAGACTGACGGACGCGTCGAGCCGAAACAGTAGCCGCGAGCATCCGCGAGCAACCGAAAGTAGCCGGCCGCGTTCGCGAGTGGGTCGCGGAGTTCGAGCGCCGCCGGCCGGTGCGTCAAAGCTGCGTAAATAGCATTCAAATAAGGAACGTAACTGCTTTGTGGATATTTCAATTTCCTCTAACAATGTTTTAAAATGCTCTCCGACGCGCACCCGTAAATCTGATCCTACATAAGAATAGTATCACGTTCAGATAACCGGGGATGTGAGATATACACCTAAATATTGCTCGAAATAATATTTATAGTTTAGGATGCAATATAAATTATAGCACAGTGTGAACGGTCTCGTAAAAAATATATGACGAGCGATAAAATATTATATCTCATGATGTAATATAGTATATTATATCCCATAGTCAAAAGCTGACTTTAGTTAAAGTTATTCCGCTTCAGTTCATACAATATTCCAAAGTCTGCACTTAACAAAGTAAACAAATTTAAACGTTATGACTTTCATAATAGAGCCTTTAATGTATGAGCTACGTTTGCTTTGTCATTACTTGATGCTTAAAATTTTTGGATTTTCCTTTGTTGCTTATTGAATATCTTGAGGCTTAGCTGAAGTGGCCTTAAGTATATGAATACGAAACATGATAAAATATTTCTTTGACGAAATTTGAAACATTTTTTACTCATTTCGATCGGCTCAAACAAATATTATCTGTCTGTGAATGATTTTAAGGTTGTTAGTGTGGGTGACTCAACTATTTAATAATATGTAGTCAATCAAACCGACTTCATACAGTAGAGTAGGTACTAAGCCTATATGATTATATTTTCTTCTTTGAATTATATATCTAATTAAGTTTGATTTTCGCTTTTAAGGCGGCAAAAGACTTTTTAAGTCGGTTTAATTTTTTAAATAAATAAATAATGCGGGACGTAATCACACAGCATCATGTAGCCCCAAACTAAGCAGATCTTGTATTATGGGAACCACATGATTGATATACTACACATATATATATATTTTTTTGTAAATACCTACATATCATACATAGAAACACCCAGACCCGAGACAAATATCTGCAGAACATGCAAACATTTGTCCCGCGGCGGGATCGAACCCGCAACCTTCTGCGTCTCAGGCGGACCTTCGCCCACTGCGCCACAGAGGCCGTCAAATAAAGTCAGATAAAGTTGTTTATTTTTCCCTTTTTAGTGTAATTAAATAATACTGGTATTCTTAATCATGGGCAGACCAATATAAGGTGAGGCCCGCATGAGAGATGACTCAGGGCCAAAATTACAAGTGAGGATGAGGTTATTTTTGGGTTTTGTGGTACTTTTAGTACTCATCCCTGAGAAATAAAATTTATATGGGACAACCTGTGAAGCATTCTTTCAAACGAGATAAAACTTGAAAATCGGTCCACGATTGACTGAAGAGGTAGGTATCGGTGAACATAACATAAACAAAAAGATTCCGACGAATTGAGGACTTCATCTATTTCTGAATTCGGTTTATGAAATGCATATAGGTAGCATGCGTCATGTATTAAGAACGCTAGAAGAAGTGGAGTATTTATTTGCGCACGGGTAAATACCGATATATTGCCTATTGCGCAGCATATCGCCAGCGTTCGTTTTACCTGACGCTACCGATATTTACTTGCCCCCTTAGCATGGCGTTTTTATGTCTACTCTACGATAGAGAGATTAGATTATTTTCCTGATTGTGGGCCTCCCTGCATCCCAAACATGCTTATTTTTTCCCAAACGCTTATTTTTATCTATTCTATATGAATACGAATATTCAAATGTTGCTATATTTACAACTAAAAAACTTTAGAGGTGTCAAGGGACACCCGGATGGAACGAAGTATCTTTCTATGAGAGAGAGAGAGAGAGACAGACAGAGAAAAACGCGCACGCCGCACGGCTTGATTGAAATACAGATAATATTACATAAATTCAAATTAAAAACAAGCAAAAAGACGTAATCACCACAGCGATTTGAAGTGGGTGTTGTCGCGGCGCGGCAGCCCAAGCCTATATTGCGAGGCTAACGAGTACTTAAATAATAAGCGCACAAGTCTTTATACCATGACGTCATCAGCCCAACCATTTGACAATTACAAAGTGTCGTTACAACTTTTGGTCTTAATTTTTTCCGTCTAGCCCCCTTTTGGAACGCGCGATAAGGAACTTCGTTCCAATAAGTTTTCCTTATCCTTTCGGCGACAAAACCTTGTCTACGGTTGCAGTGCTAAGCCGGCTGCATTTCCTACTACTTAAATGAGTTGAATATAATATAATATGCGAACTTTTGTTTATTTAATTATTTAAAGTTATCAACAAACCAAACGCGTATCCCATCCCGCAACAGCTGCTTGCTATGACCGTACATTTTATTTGCATTACATCAATAATTGATCAGATTTCAGCTTTCATCCCCATTGAAATAAAGTTCAATATCCGCAAGCCACCTCTAATCAACTGCAGAGGAAATAAAAAAATATTCTATTTTCCGCCTTATCACCGTCCCCTAAGGTCGGGTTTTAGTGTTTATACGGATTGGAAGGCAGTGATATTGAATTTATGCACCAATAAAATTCAGTCGTAAATAGAACCATGAAAATGGCTATCGGGTCAGCGGAGGCAAATAATAATGAATATTAGAAAAATGCTACGTGAGCTGTTTTTGAAAAATGTTACCGCTTGGGACTAAAAGCGATAGTATTGATAAGGGACGAAAACAAAAATGATGTAAGGCATATTCTAGAATACGGCAGAATGAAAACATTACCTTCCTTTGTGTCGCGTAGTCGGGTAATAAGAATAGTTTGTCCTACTTTCTTACCTACTGCAAGTCATGTTACTACCTACCTACCTTGTTATTAAATGTTTTCTGTGCTGTAATTACCTGTGCTGAATAAAGAGTTGTCGTATCATGTTTTCAGCGAAATAAGTTAAAGTTTGACTGAAACTTATAGTTTGACGAGAATTATTAAAAAAAGATTTATTTTGTGCATGCCAAAATTGTGGACAAAATTATTGAAGACCTTAGTAATGTATTCACATAAAATTATATTGCTAATAATAATAAGTATCTCATTTATTAAAATGATAAATGTTTGATTTCTCATTTTTTGGGATGAATATCTTATATTATCTTATCTTATGAGCCTGTCTCACCACCACGCTAGGCAGAGACCTTCTTTCCCTCTTTCCACACTTCCTGATCATTTTTATTTATTTATTTAAGTAGCCAAATAATACAATTCATAAACAAGGTTGAAGTCTTTGAAGTACAGACTACAGTACCCTGCGCTCTCATTCAATATCAGGATTGTCTTTAAGGTCGTCGGTAATATGATGTCCAAGATATTTGAAGGGTCTGACTTTATTAATGTTCATTCCATTAAGAGCTATCACTGGGAATTCTTTGAGTTTATTACCTAATATTATTTATCTCTCTTTAAGAAACACAAACTCCTTACGTTAACTTGTTTATACATATTCCAAATTGGCTGTTTTGTAAAAGAGCAGACTTAATTTCTTTACCTGTAAAAAGATAAAAATAATTCTGGTTTAAAATATAGAGATCCCACTAGACTTATATTGCCCCTACACAAAACTGCACTGTGTGGGAAAAATTGTTCTGTCATGTTTATAAAAGTATATATTAAAATTCTTAGAGACAAGATAACTGTCCACTAGAAAATTTAAGACAAAACTCCGTAAGTGGCTCATAGAAAAATGTTTTTATGACATTAAATAATTTTATAATCATTAAATTTCCTAGATAATAAGTTAAACATAGTATGTATGTATTTAATGGACAAACTTTTGTTTCACCCGGCTTATAAGATCTTATTGTACACAGTTTCTACAAATACATTTCATATCAATTCATATGTATGTATCATGAAAATAAACTTGCCTGAAAACGAAAAAAACATCCAGTTCGTGACGCACCCCCGTCTTGTATAAATAGGAATTAAAACACAATTTTAATTAAAAAATAATTGTAGAATAATAATACATATAATAATAAATAAATATCTGGACAAATTCTACACACGGTCGGTTAGCCACACGGTAAACTATTTATAGCTTGAAAATAACAGAATTGATATAACTATAGTATATATACGTTAATTGTACATTTTATTTTTTGCATAAATACATATCCCACCCAGACAACAGCCACCAAATCGTTTCATCACACAAATGTTGTACCGGGAAACGAACCTGAGACCCTCTGTTCGGCAGTCCGGCATGGTGACCATTACACCAACTGGGTCGTCAATTGCAGAAGAAATGGCTAAAGTTAGTTTTTTAAGCAATTCAAACTTATGCAAATAATTTCATAACAAAATAAGCAGCATAAATTTCGAACTACATCAAAATCAAGGACAATTTCCACTCACTAAAGGAAATCCTAACAATTTTCTAATCCAACTGGCAACATCTCTCCATTTAAGTAACTCCGTTTCATTATCGCTAGGGCACGTAATTGGAATAAATTAATGAGTACAAGGAAACTTAAATAAGGTCGTAGAGGTATCTTAGGAGTAAGCAAGGGTTCCAGAAATACTGGTTGCCAATCAATAATAAATAAAGTAATAAATAAATATATAATCATTATTGCTGGAAATCATGTAGCCCTTAACTAAACAGAGCTTGCAAAATTGGAACCACATAACTGATTTACTATTAATATCCTTTTTTTTATAAATATACACAATATTATACAAAGAAAACACCCCTGAGACAAGTATCTGCAAATAATGTAAACATACTAGAGGGGTACTAGGCTTACATGTCTTCAAAAATCCAAAAATGCCATTATTTTTTTCTTAAAAATAAACTTATAGTTTCTTGAGAGCCAAATCTTCTAACTTCAAAATATAAGGTTACTGCCCTCACTCAGGTAAAATTTTGTCCCACCCTGTAAAGAAAAAATATTAAAATTACATTTGATACCGTCTTCTAGTTCAGTTTTTTTTCAAACTAGCTTCCGTCTGCGGCTCCGCTTATGTGTTATCGGAATAAAAAGTAACCTATACTATGCATATTCAGAGTTTCATTCAAATCCACTTAGCCGTTACGTAATTGAGAGGGAACAAACATATTCTGTGATGTGATGACTAAAGAAATCTCTGTTTGAAAATAATCTTGAGTTCAGATTCTAAATCGTTTGGGACCCATAAGTAAAACTAAATATACGAAAACTTTACCAATGTTCGACAAAATATTTGTTTCGGGTTATCCCCAACGACCCCAAATAACGACCCCTACGGGGTTACCTTGTCAAGTCAAGGTCGGATTCCAGTATCTCAGTGGAATTCCTGAGAATTTAGAGGCTTTGTTTACAATCAAAACTAGGCTTTTAGTGTTGTTTATGTACCTAAAACTAGAAAGATTATCAACATAATGCCCTATTAGTTCTTCTTCGTATGACCTAGATGGCGAACTCAAGTGTCGGAGTTTTTAGGCCGCCCTAAGTCCTTCGACATGGCTAACCGACTAAAAAGCCGGGAGCAACATCTTAACGTGCCTTCCCTTACTAGATATGTACGATTCACACTTACTGGCGCGCGTTGAAGAGCATCAGAGAGTATTTTATAACATGCTAAAGGAAATTGAAACATCCACAAAGCAGTTAAGTTCCTTATTTGCATGAAATTTACGCAGCTTTGAGCTTTGTCAAACACTGACATAAATAGATCCGTAAGTAGATGTTGCATGCAAATACGGAACTTAACTGCTTGGTTGATGTTTCAATTTCCTCTAGCATGTTTTAAAATGCGCTTCGATGCTCTCCAACGCGCACTAGTAGGTGTGAATAGTACATAACAGTAGTATATCAGCGCTCCATAATATATTTCACTTAACGTACTGAATTGTCCCTGTATAAGTACTGTACCCTTAGTACGAGTTGCACAATTCGGAAACGTTCATAGTTTTTGTTAAACGTTAATCTAGCGTTTTTGGAAATAGCGCAACTGGTTTTAAATAGAAACTGATCATACAACGCAAGTTATGATCTTCTTGATGGCAATGATTATCACTCAAAACTGTTCAGTAATTTATCAAAAAAGGTACTAAATTAAGTAGTAGTAGAGTTCTTCATGGAGGGCTCGTCCGGGGAAGTACTGCCACCATGCCTATTTCTGCCGTAAAGTAGCTGTGCTGTGTTTCGGTTCAAAGGGTGTGGGTGCCGGTGAAATTACAGGCACAAGAGGCTTATCATCATCATGCTATTGATGGACGCAGGGCGTTGCATCGTAGAGCACGTTCCAAAAAACGTGATTATGTTGCCGTATTTCAAAACCGTAAAGCATGAAAGTTTTCGAATTTTTCAACTCGTACTAGGGGTACTGATGTCAATATTGTCTTGGAAGCCTTCGATAGAGCGGTAGCAACTTTCTGGTGAAAACTAAAATCTAGATTTTGAAAGACCATTGACTCGAAAGAAGAAATTTTAATCTATATAATTATTTTGGAAGATAATTGACTCGAAAGAAGAACACCAATCTAAACAATGACTGGCGTAAAGTTAAAATTATATGCAAAGAACACCAAAGTACGTCATGAGCGCATATCACAGTGTTTTCTATGTATGATATGTATGTCTTTATAAAAAAAAAAAGGAAATAATTATGGTTCCCTTATCACAAGCTCAGTTTAGTTTCAGCATTATTTATTATTATTATTTGTGATAGTCCAGCATTATTTATTATTATTATTTGTGAAGCAGTGAAGCAGCTGTGCATCAGTTTGAAGGGTGTGGGTGCCGGTGAAATAACAGGCACAAGGGGCTTGACATATTCATGCCTCAATTTGATGGGCGCAGGGCGTTGTATCATAGAGTACGTTCCGAAAAACGTGATCCTACAATGCAATGCTTTGTGACGGTTACCGTTTCACATCAAGTGGGCCATGTGATTGTTCCATCTTCAAATCTGTCTTCGGGTCTGGGTGATTTTTTTGTATGATATGTATGTATTTACAAAAAAATATATATATGTAAAATATCAATAATGTGGTTCCCATACCACAAGCTCTGCTTTGCTTGGGGCTACATAATGCTGTGTGATAGTCCAGCATTATTTATTTATTTATTGGTTATTTATTAACCATAAAAATGTTTTTTTAAAGAACATTGACTCGAAAGAAGCACATCTGAAGAATGACAGGTGGAATGTTGTTAAACTGATCTGCCAAAAATACTGAAGTACGCCATGAGCGCTTTATATCTTCCAGTTAAGTAATACAGCAACCAAACTAGCAATTTAAATCCCCCAGCATGCTCCAACAGTGAAAATTACAATAGTTCGAGTGACGCTGCACTTCCGGAATCACGTACCAAATGGAACTTGTCATGTTCAACTCTGCTTTAGCTACACCTATTTGTTATATTATAGGTTATAACACACTTCTGCTCGCAATTTCGCTCGCATAGGCACCTGTAGGGCACGGAACCCTAATAAGTAGACAGCTCGTAAACAATAACGTAGAAAGTAATTCTTAAAAAGTAAAAAAAGTAAGTACTTTCTCCGTTCTTGTTGTATACTTTTTAGGGTTCCGTACCCAAAAGATGCCCAAAGGGGTCCTAATAACCCTAAGCGTCCGTCTAAGCCTCTGTCCGTCTGTCTGTCAGCGGAAATAGCGATACGGTACAGAATATGGTATTATGGTATGGTAGAGAATAGAGATGCGTCGAGCTTAGGACAGGAAGCCATAGCACACATTAGAAGAGGCCTATGTCCAGCAGTGGACTGCTATAAGCTGATATGGAACAGGTAGAGAATTTAAATTGTCAAAGAGTATGTATTTCTTTTGCCGTTATAACAAAAAAAAAACTTGAGAGGTGTCAAGGGACACCCGGATGGAACGAAGTTCCTATAACTTCACCCACTCAGGCCCCTCAGGCACCTCAGGCACCTCAGGAACCTCCGGCACCTCAGTGTTCCAAAACATGCAAAAAGACGTAATCAACGCAGCGATTTGAACTGGGTGTCGCGGCACGGCAGCCCAAGGCTATACGGCGAAGCTAACGAGCACTTAGTATAGACGGTTGAAATAAACGCACAAGTCTATATACAATGACTTCATCAGCCCAACCATTTGACAATTACAAAGTGTTGTTACAACTTTTGGTTTTACTTTTTTTTCGTCTAGCCCCCTTTCGCAACGCGCGATAAGGAACTTTGTACCAAAAATAGGTATTAAAAAGTACAGTGTAGTGTAGCGTATCTAGTGTATATCTTGTACGATGGTTCGGAACCTTGCGTTTGCGAGTCCAACTCGCTCTCGATCCTTTTTTATAGTAACAGCTAAATAATTATATTACAGTCTGTTACATAAAAGTTGATATGCAAGACATTGACATTAGCGATGATAAATAAATAATGCGGGACGTAATCACACAGTATCATATAGCCCCAAACTAAGCAGAGCTTGTATTATGGGAACCACATGATTGATATACTACACATATAATTTTTTTTTCGTAAATACATACGTAATATCATACATAGAAACACCCAGACCCGAGACAAATATCTACAGAACATGCAAACATTTGTCCCGCAGCGGGAATCGAACCCGCAACCTTCTGCGTCTCAGGCAGACCTTCGCCCACTGCGCCACAGAGGCCGATGATGAAGGATTTTTTAAAGGAGAATGCCGAGAACTCGTTCCACTTACCTAACGTATACCCTATAATGTATTACTAACATTTTCTTTAGTTTTACACACCGACAGGATTTATAACCCAATAAAAAATATTTTGTTAGTATAGTTTCCGCCGCACGCCATCATTAGACTGCAACAACCATTGATAATACTGTTACTATGGCAACCACTACTTATTTAAACTGTTACTATGGCACTACCATTAACTACCATTGTTAATTCTGTAATTCTTTATTGTACACGGAAATAATACAAACAGAGAGTATAGCAAAAAATATGTACAGAGGCGAGCTTAACCCTCTAAGAGTTTTTTGGTATATAATGTTACTATGGCAAGGACATTCATTTTAAATTACTTATACAATAGAATCGACTAAAAACTTAGCCATAAATCAGACGGCATAGACATTTGAAAAAAAAAATATTTACGATTGTCAAACCCTTCAAAAGCCATTTTGGTTTTAGTCATCGTTCATAATTGGTTGTCATCACTACTGTCAACGTGTATTTAACAAACAGTAACAGTTTTTTATACAAAAAAATATATATAAAAAAACCTCTTTTTATATATATTAAGTTCAATTAAAAAGGAAACAAGTGTATATATATACGTATTATGTTAAATTAGTTGGTAAGGAAATAAAAGGCTTAATTATTATTATTAATTATTAATGGTTTTTTCAGTCATGAAGCTAACGTGAATTAACTCATTCATATTGAAAAACGGGAATTTTCCCTTAACGAGTCGAAATGCCGTTAGTGCCTTCACCAACGTAACGGTACGCAAAAATTCCCGTTTTTCAATATTATTATTAATTATTAATGGTTTTTTCAGTCATGAAACTAACGTGAATTAACTCATTCATATTGAAAAACGATGACGTGACGATCTGCGAAAGGCTGCTGGTAGAAGCTGGATGCGTCGAGCTCAGAACAGGGCGCAATGGCGCTCATTAGGGGAGGCCTATGTCCAGCAGTGGACTGCTATAGGCTGATGATGATGATGATGATGATGATTGAAAAACGGGAATTTTCCCTTAACGAGTCGAAATGCCGTTACTGCCTTCACCAATGAAACGCATAAATTCCCGTTTTTTAATATGTAACCAATACATTACATTACATATACATTCTTGGTAGTCTGTACATAATTCCTAAAAATCATGATCACGAAAACGCGATATCCTAAAGGCGTGGACGGCTTGTCTCCAGCTACTTCAATTTGTGGGCACCTGGACCATCTTTTAGCTGGTCAGAATATCTAGACAGGAATCTTCATCTCGATCTTTCCCCTTTATAAAGATAAGCCGTGGCCGATAAATGTCAAAAATAAGACGGGCTCAACACAACACCAGTCTTTATTAATCCAGTGCTGGACCTACCCTTATAAGAAAGGGAATATGCCCAAATTCCTGTGCATATGTGTTGGGGATCAAAGGACACAGCTTCTTGCATTACCAACGCTGCTGCCCGACGGTGGTCAGGAAATTTAGCTGTGCCAGTGTAAGGCTGCACTATGTTTCAATTAGCCGGCCTCCAGAGCCCCGTTTGTTAGTAAGCAAAATGCACTACAAGCAGGTGAGGTTGGCTTGAGTTCCGAATATAGCGGATGGAACCCCATACACATCAACACGCTCACACACACACACACACACCAGCCTATATCAATCCACTGCTGGACATAGGCCTTCCCTAATAAAGGGGGATATGCCCGTAATCCCCACGCTGGGCATGCGAGTTGGGGATCGCAGGGCACAGCTTCTCGCACCACCGACGCTGCTGCCCTTCAGTGGCCAGGGGATTTAGCTGTGCCGGTGTAGGCTGTAAGGGGTTCCAACCCCCATCTCCGGAACCCAAGCCAACCTCACCTGCACGTGGTACACCCTGCTAACTAACAACCGGGGCTCTGGCGGCCGGCTGATTGCGGCATAGTGCAGCCTAACACCGGCACATGTAAATCCCCTGGCCACCGACGAGCAGCAGCGTCGGCGGTGTGAGAAGCTGTACCCTGCGATCCCCAACCCGCATGCCCAGCGTGGGGATTATGGGCATATCCCCCTTCTTATAGGGGAGGCCTATGTCCAGCAGTGGACTGAATAGGCTGTTGTTGTTGTTGTTGTTGATGATGTAGGCTGCGTTATGCCGCAATCAGCCGCTGCCAGAGCCTCGTTCGTTGTTTAGCAGGGTGCACCACGTGAGGTGAGGTTGGCTTGGGTTCCGAAGATGGGGGTTGGAACCCCGTACACCCCTTCAACGCGCTCAATACTACTTTATACTTTAAACTACAAGATCTTAAGATATCAATCCAATTTCAGTCCAAATTATCAATTAACTTTACAAAGGAATAATACAGTCATAGTTTCCCAATTCGTAATTTGTTTTATCACCCAAATTAATTATTCATTTCCCCTCTATTCCTGTTAATTAAAGCTGAAATTCCCTCGGCAATTTGTTCTTTGAGTTAAAAACAAATTTGAAATTGGTCTCGAATTAAGTTAAAAACTAACACTATCTTTCTAGATTAGCTTAATTACATTTTACTCTGTACTTTAGATAGGGTCTGCAAACATTGCATTACAAAACTAGTCTTATGTTTACGAGAATACAGTTTTGTTTAAGATGGCTAGGGAAAATGAAAAAGATGAATAGGAAAAAGAAGAAAATACGCGGACTAGATCTGCCATTACAACATCTAAGCGTCTAAAATAAAATTAATAGAAACTTATCGATCATTTAATTATCTGGAAATTTTGATTCTAGAGTTCCGTACCCAAAGGGGCCACTGTCTGTCTTCCGGCTTCTTCGTCTTTCGTCTTTCACCCGGCTGTATCTCATCATGATTCATGATAGCAAGACACTTGAAATTTTCAGAGATGATGTATTTCTGTTGCCGCTATAACGACAAATACTAAAAGCATATAAAATAGTTATTTAAGGAGAATCCCATACAACAAACATGATTTTTTTGCACGATATTAATAACGGCAAGATAAACGCTTGAAATATTGATAAAATAGTTAGTTGTGTATTCACTTTAAAAATAATATAATAAAATAAATTAAAAGGGGCTCCCATACATGTACAGATAATGGTACGGAACCCTTCGTGCTTGCGTCCGACTGGCACTTGGCCGGTTCTTATAGTGTTAGCTCACACAAGGAAACTGGCATAATCAAAAGAAGGCCTTTGTCGATAACGGCTGATAATAATGATGATGATGATGATGAAAACATTAGCCCGCACTTATAAGAAACTAAGATTTTTATGGTGATGATGATCCTCCTAGCCGATTTCGGCTACGGCGACTGTGTATCTGAACAGGCATTTTAACTCTGTTGCTGTAATTAATATCCCGAAAAATTGACTCAGGCGAGATTTGAACCCAACTGCGCTACCGAGTCAACTCTCTTTGCGCCGTGGCTGATATCTTATTCTCGACGAATTATTCTCTTATTATTCTCGACTGACGACTTATTCTCGACGAACGAATATTCATATTTTTGAAACGCTTAGACAACCTATGTCTAACACAACTGGGAAAACTTAGTCTTAAAATGGATATAACTACAAAAATATATTTATCGTATACAATCCAATATACTATTACATCAAAAAGAAAATAAATATAATCTAAGAAACTACATAAAACTACATTGAAATAACACACGAACCAACTACGGGAAAAAACTATTTTATTTGAGGGAGTTTAACTCTTCAATAATTTACCAAACTACATAAAAAAGTATAATGATATAAATATATATATATATATATATAAAACGAAGTTAAAGTCATATAAACGTGAAGTACACACCGTAACGTAACAGGTTATACCTACCCATATTTATTTAATTTATTTTAATTTATTAGCCCAGGAGGTAAGTTTATAACTAGGTACATATATAAAAAGCTTTCTATTATCTCATTATAAGTGAACTACATTGTTTTTTTGACAAATAAATGTTCTATATAGGTACCTATTATATACCTTATATACTATAAACACCCAATCATTGGAAAATCTCAATGAGTAGGTATCATTTAGAAATAAACAAAGTCAATTCCCAGACTTCAACGAAAGTTGGAATCAGCTCAAAGTTGAGTAGACTAATAGTTAAACAGAGTTGAGCTGAATCAACATTGTTCTGAAACATCAATGAGCGCAAGAAAAATAACAAGTGCTGAAAACTAGTATTTGTTTATGGATATTTCAGAACCCAGTTATAATTGCATGATAATTAAGCGCTATGCCTTACTAAGGCCCTTTTACGCCGGGGCATTACTGTGCAGCTTTGCAGCATGCCACAAAGCCATCAAAAAATCATTAAAGTGTCGCGCATTACATACAAAGCCATCATAAATCATTAAAGTGTCGCACATTGAGACAAGAATCGTGCGGCATGCCAATACCTTGCGTCATGTGGCAGACTGTCGCAGATTGTATCCGAACACGAAAGATTCCATGCGACAATTTTGGTGCGTCAAAACAGTTTCTAGGTTAAGTTTTGTTTGAATTTGTTTAGGAAAGTAAAGGTTTTGGCAAAATCACACCATTATATAGATTTTCGGTCTTGGAGTAATGAAAAATATTTAGACTTTATTGAAGATTACGACGTTTCTTCTTCCGTGGTGTAGATGCATGGTTTATGCTGCTGCTAAAGTTGCTTATTCAGCCATATTTTACGAGGTCTATCCTAAAAAAACACTCCAAATATAGCACAATGTTGCTTTTGCGTAAATTAGACTGCCGCGTGCATCGACCGCTAGATGTTGGCAATTGCAGCATGCAACAAGAAGCCGCATATAGCAGTTTGTAGCATTCCGCACTGTATCACGATCTTGCTCTGGCGTAAGAGAGCCTTTAGTCGATCATCTGAGTCAAGCAACATTTTGCCCTGTATCTAATTAGCTATTTAGACCGCACTAGTGATCGTATTATGGCATTTAGATCTAAGCGTTTCCGTGCTCCAGAAGGGACGTTTAGATGTTGATCCTGTCTTTTTCAGTCGTTAAGCCATGTCGTCAACCCATCTCGCTGGAGGACGGCCTCTATTTCTGTAACCAACTCTCGGCCACCACTCGGTCAGAGCTCTGGTCCACCTGTCGTCACTCCGTCTGGCCAAGTGTCCTGCCCAGCTCCACTTGAGCCCCAATATCCGCTCGCTGATATCCTGGACCTTAGTCCGCTTGCGGATTTCGGTATTGGGGACTCGGTCTAAAAGTGTAATGCCAAGCATGGCGCGCTCCATGGCTCTCTGTGCAACACTGATTTTGTGCACAGCCTCTTTCGTGAGCCGCCATGTCTCAGCACCGTAAGTCATAGTTGGCAGGACACATTGGTTAAAGAGACGTGTTTTCAGACATTGAGGAATGTGGGTATCTGTAAAAATATCGTCTAACTTCCCGAAGGCTGCCCATCCTAGTTGTACCCTTCTGGAGACCTCCTTCATCTGATACTCTCTGCCAAAAGATAAAACATGCCCAAGATACACGTAAGAGTCGACCATCTCTAATCTTTCGCCCCCAACCATGACGTTAGGAATCGAGACTTCAGATATGTTCGACATAATCTTGGTCTTGTTCATGTTCATCTTAAGGCCCACTGCTATAGAGGCGTCATATAGATCTTTCAACATAGTCTCCAGGTCTTCCATCGTCTCAGCAAACAACACAAGATCGTCGGCAAAACGTAGATGCGACAGGTAGACGCCATTAACATTTACATCACAATGGTCCCAGGAAAGCGTTTTTACGACATCTTCCAATACAGCCGTAAAAAGCTTGGGTGAAATTGTGTCTCCCTGTCGCACCCCCCTTTTGATCGAAATAGGTTCTGTCAAGCTGTGCAGCCGCACCTGCATAGTTGCTAAGCTGTACACTTCCTGGAGTAGGTCCACGTACCGCGCGTACCTCCAGCGAGATGGGTTGACGATATTAGAAAGACCGTCGGCGGCACCTGATTCAGAATAGCGCAGGATCGAGGCAAGTGGCATAATCAAAGGAAGGCCTATGCCCAGCAGTGGGTCGATAAAGGTTGAAATGATGATGATGATGAAGCCATGTCGAAGACACGCGGGCGGCTTAAAACTCTGCCACCAGAGATGGCTACGAAGAAGTAGAAGAATCGTTTGATGTGGTAATGGGAGGTCAAGTTTATTCCTAATTTTGTTCTTTAAAAACGTCGGTCATTGTCGTTACTTACTCTTTATATCGTTTACCAGAGAATGTATTCATTATTTTCATTATTTGATGATAGGATTTTAAAAACTTTATAATGTTGCCTTATTAAAAAAAACATCACAAACAGAATTTTGCTGAATTGGGAAATGAGAAATGTTACTCGTAGACGGCAAAGTTATTCTGTTTGACGGTACTTCAAATGATCTTATTTATGAAATTTTGACTCTGATTCACATCACATACAGCAAATCCTATCGAATTTGATAATGTGTGAAATAAAATGCAGTCAAATTGTGTATTAATTTTGTCTATAGGATTCTCGCCCGGTGAGCGTGGATGCGACTAGCACGAGACCGTGGTGGATGGCACAAACTCCAGGAGGCCTATATCCAGCAGTTGATAAAGTCAGGCAGTGGATAGTGATAATGATGATAGGATTTCCAAGTCACATTTACCAGAGACTTAAGATTAATAAGATTTTTTCGTAAAAATCAACTTGAAAACAAGCTTTAAAGTATCAGTTCAGGTACAGAAAACAACACCCTAACATTTCCATTAATGACGGGGCCCGCATCCTACAGTCCTTCAATTAGTCACCGCGACCACATGACCACTCAGTGTACAGCCGCCCTAAATAGACATAGTGAAGATTTGTAGTCTTCACAAATTGATATATTTTCACTAAATAGTATAGTATTAGAATTCTTTATGGAGGGCTCGTCCGGGTAAGTACTGCCACCATGGCTACTTCTGCCGTAAAGCAGCTGTGCTGTGTTTCTCTACGATGCAAAGCTTTGTGATAGATAATGGTTACCACTTAACATCAGGTGGACCATGCACTTCTTCCTTCTTCAAGTACCATAAAAAAATACATCAATTGGATGTGCAATCCAAAAACGTACAGAACTATTAGCGCCATCTAGTTTTTGAAGTTGTTAAACTCATACAGTAAGTGTACCTAACAACATTGAACCACTTTCTACCCTCGTTTCCAGTTGACGGAGTCTGCAACCTGCCATCCTTCAATTAGTCACCGCCACCACAGACAACTTAGTGTACAACCGCCCTAAATTCAAAAGTCTTCTTAAATAGTTTTAATTAAGATTAAGTCTTGTTTTCTAGAACTGAATTGATCGTGACTCAAGCTGAGATTTTTTGATAGTATAACTAATATATTTTTTCAACCTCACTTCAAATTACTCAGGAGTAGTTTGCCTCATAACATGCTTCATGAATACGCGTCTGAATGCGATGATTGGACGCGCGACCTAGAAACGTTAAGATCTAATAGCGCCATCTAGTTCTAAAGTCGTTAAACTTATAAAGTATAACAACTTTAAACACAGAATTTTTTTTACAAAAGTAGCCGGGAACACCAGGCTTAGCTGTCCACACTCCCGAAACTTAATAATTTATTAGGGTAATTCCGTCACAGTTTGATAATTCCCCATTTTTATGGGTCGAACCGCCATAAAATTTATGTCCACGTTATATGGGATAGGATATTCGGGACTTCGATCGGATAATTGATATGCTGTTATCGTTTGGGCGTGTGTGACCTTTGGGTGGCTTATGAATGGTTATCTGCACACGATTGGTACTTTTTTGATCTACTCCAGTTAGATACAAAGTTAATCGGTGGCTTTAAAAGGGTGAATGAGTATTGAATAAGTACTGTAATCGCAACTGTAGACTGTAGACTGTAACTGTAGACTACAGTTGGGATGAACTGTTTGCAAACTAGACACGGCGTATATTACGGAATAAAGCTGGTTTTTGATATGGGATGTAATGTATTACATCTAGACTATATATTGCACGTGATCATTTGACACTTCTGCACACAAACGTCACCATGAAAACTCGAGGCAGAGGGAGGCGCGGTATCCGGGGGAGGTGTCTCGTACAAAATGTATGATGAACTATTAATATACTACAACTACTATCTCAAGATGTAATATATATCTCAAAGTCAAAAGCTGGCTTAAAGGATTTTTACTTCATAAGCTACAAAGTAAAAAAAAATTGGCGTAGGTTAGTAAATGGTGATCCCAGACATCAGTGTTCTCCACGTCGACTGTATAAAGCATGTCGTCTATATAACGAACTGGCTTCTAATGATGCTGGGATATTTGGAACCAAATATGAATAGATTTAAGAGATGCGTTATCAGGTTGCTTTATTGCAAAGCATAGTAGTTTTATTGTGTAATAAGTAGATATATTTTTTTCCCTGGGTATAGGTTAATCATAATTTCGAGCTAGCAGCATTATTTTTTTCTGTTTAATCTTGTCAGGTTTACTTATTTGAGTAAAGTTTAGGTCAAAACAAATTTGTTATGTTATTTAATATAATTTGTTATGTTAATAGATTTTACTCTATTTTGTGAACTTTTAAAATAAAATAGTAAGATATTTTGTAGAAATCGAGTCCGCCACTGCACACTAACACATAAAGTATAACTTACAATTTGAGTTTTGAGAACTGTGGTGTAAGACGCGAACTCAGCACTTATGCACACTTATACAGCTTAGGTAATAGTCAGTAAGCATTACATGTGTCTGTATGAGACTCCTCACCCAACCACCAACGAATAAAGACGTACTACAATGAAGGTCTATCAATGCACTGTGCCTCCCAACATACCACGAAGTAACTTCCTTCATTACATGGTGACCTTGCCGAAAACGACTAAAAGTGAGAACGTCCAAGCTCCACCTTTTTTCCCCAAAAATATAGAAGAGAAAATATACGAACTGAAAAAATTATAAGAAGAAAGAAAATTATAATTATGAAGAATGAAGTTGAAGACAGAAAATTAAATGAAGAAAATATGGAAGAAAGAAAAATTTAATATTATGACGAGATAATTATTAATATGAAGATAAAAAACAAAGATTTTTTCCGAAGAAAGAAAAATAAATAGATGAAGAAGGAACATTTAATCAAGATGAAAGAAAAATTAAATAAAGAAAAAAGAAGACAAAATATGAAGAAATAAAAAAAAAAACTTATGAAGAGTGAAGTTCAAAAATAAAATTAATAAATCAAGAAAGAAGAAAGAAGAATTTTAATGTTGGAGTAGTCAGGGATTTCCCGGCTCAGTAGCAGTGGTGTCCAGGGTTCACTAAAGTGGTGTTCACTAATGGTACAGAATTATTTATCCCCAAAAATATAGATGTGGTGTAAGACGCTCAGACGCTCGCGAACTCAGCAGTTATCAACACTTATATAGCTTAGGTAATAGTCACTAAGCATTGCATGTGTCTCCTCATGTATGGGACTCCTCACCCAACCACCAACGAATAAAGACGTACTACAATGAAGGTCTATCACTGCACTTTGCCTCCCAACATACCAAGTAACGTCCTTTATTACAGAACAGTAAACTTGAAAGTCAATCTGAATTAATAAAAGGATTCAGGTATTGGGTTTCACATTATAATATCTCAATGATCACTAGACCATTGAGGTATTATAATGTGAAACCTACCAACCTATATCGTATGAGCACTAGCTTATACGATACAAAAAAAAACCCCATCTTCAAGAAGAAAAAGGTAACACGAATAGTCAATCGATTTAACTCACAAAGATAGCAACTATTCACAAAAATGGTAACTTTGCCCTAAGCCGGCAACATTACCCAATCACCAAAAATAAAAACAGTTATTTGTTTGCGTACAAACATTTGACATTCGGTCCATTCTGCCAATTCCACTTCATCTTTGCAACGCTAAACTGTTCCTGTAAAAATTCACTTCCCCAACTAATGGGTATATTGATTACAGTTTTGGAAAGCCATTATTATGTCCATTTCACGGATGAATCATCAATTTCTCAGAGTTATTTGAGTGAAGTTCCGTTTTATGTTGTAACTTTCTAGTTAGAGTATGAGCCATTTAACATGGGAGTAATTTGAAGGGGCTCGAGGAAAAAGTTGGGAACTAAGTGGTGTTTTTAGTTCTTCATTACCGTTATGCGGAGTCGCTTGTAGTTTTGTGGAGTTCGGTTCGGTCGCTGTTTATTTTGCTGGTTATATAAAAGGTCCACGATAATCTTAATAGCTTATAGCTCCACCCATGTCAATCAGTAGAGACATGTGTACTAGAACACCCACTTAGCCCCATTAGTGGAGCAGTGGACACGAACCAAAACTGACCCCTTTTGCTTTAGATTTCTAATTAGCCCCTATGAGTTCACCACATTAATGGAGACTTTTGTTTTTTTCTAATTATTATTAAACTCATACAAGATAAGGTACATCAAAGATAAAATATTGTATGTAATAAAATAGTGATAATTTATTGCAAAATGGAACATACTACCTAATAAAGGCCTCGTCTCGTATCGTTTCGTCACGTCTCGTCTCGTCTCGTCTCGTCTCGTCTCGTGTCGTCTCATCTCGTCTCGTCTCATCTCATCTCATCTCATCTCATCTCATCTCATCTCATCTCATCTCATCTCATCTCATCTCATCTCATCTCATCTCATCTTATCTCATCTCATCTCATCTCATCTCATCTCATTTTGCAGCAACAGCGTACTAAAAAGATGCTTAGAGAAGGATTCAGCTGGGTTGGACAGCATTTTCTCCTCACCCATACCGCAATGTTACAATGTTTGTGTTTGAATACGAGAGCTTTCTATCAGTGCGTCCTACCCGTAATGACATACTGAGCTCAACACTCACATTACGGCTAATTAATCAGTATAATTTCGCTCAGCGAGCTACGCACCGAAGTATGCTCGGAGTTTCTCTGAAGGAGATCCGCAACGAGACTATCCAACATAGAACTCAAGTTGTCGACATAGCTCAAAGAATTAGCAAGCTGAAGTGTCAGTGGGCTGGCCATATCCACAAAAGAACTGTTCACCGTTGGGGTGAACGAGTTCTTGAGTGGAGAGCGTGGCTCACCAAACGTAGTGTAGGACGCACTCCGGTCAGGTGGAGTGACGATCTGCGAAAGGCTGCTGGTAGAAACGGGATGCGTCGAACTCAGGACAGGGTGCAATGGCGCTCATTAGGGGAGGCCTATGTCCAGCACTGGACTGCTGTAGGTTAGTGATGACGTAGTGATGGGGATGAATTGTAAAGGAGTCCAGATAAGTTAGTGTTACTGTCAGTCTGAACAATCCCATTGTAGAGCAAAAGCCTCTCCCCATTTTTTTCTATCTACTTCGCTCCTGCTCTAAAGGTCCCAGTCTTTTTGGAAGAAGTCTAGTTCGACACGCCATCTTTTACGTGGTCTGTCGCGACGTCGTCTTGCTGTGTAAAAAAATGTTATAAAACGTTTGTTATTTGTTTCGGCACGGTAGTTAAGCTATATAACTAAGCGCGACTTCACTTGCGGATCAATATAAGGTTGGCGGAAGGAGATGGATGAAAGGAAGACTAACTTGGACTTAGCGACTACTGCACCTGCCATCACTTGGCACTCCTGATGGGTGTCCGTTAGTAGGCCGACGATCAGTTGGAGGTAGGTACTTCCAAATGCAAATAGGTACGTTATCCAAGCCTGGTAGCGCTTCTTCTCGGCTAGTTTCTTCTTCTTCTTCTTCTTCTATATATAAGCGGCCTTCGATATCTGCCGTATTACGACAGCAGTGGACGCAATCCGGTGCGGTGGCAGTAGGCACGCCAGAGCCAGAACCAAAGATAGGTAGTAGACAAGGCGTGGGTATATTTGTATGAGAGGACCAGAGGAGGTGGATCTCGAAGATTTAGGTAGGTACGTAGGTACGGGAAAGCGAAAATAGCGGTTATTCCAAAATTTAAGGAAACACGAGCGCGCACATCCACAATCGATATGGGTCGATCGCAGACTATTGCCGCGTCGTCGTGCAGCTACCGGCTACGAAACATTATTTGGTGCGGGTAGATAGAATAATGAATAAAAATGGTCACCTAGTAAAGGTGGCGCGAACATTATTCAACATGTCTATGTTTAAACAATGTTTTATGTGTAACAGATTTTTGGTATATGAATAAATTTTTTATTTTTCTTATTCTTAGTAACACCATATCAATAACACGAAATATGACACTTTTTAACTTTGTTTTATAATATGACTAGCTGACCCGCTCGCAACTTCGTTTGCGTTTAAACTCTTTTTTTACGTATGTCCTTTCATGTGAAATCTTTCCCAAGCCCGGTAATTTGACACGGAACCCTAAATATGAATGGAATAAAAAGAACCTACATATTACTACATTACCTACCCCGTAATTTAGTAATATGTAGGTACTGGTCCCGTTCCCGCTCTCACTCCTTTTTACGTTCCTGTTTCCGTTAGCAACCCGTCGCCAAGTTAACAGCCGGTATAGGTATGATGCATTTTTATATACCTAACTCTTGATTATGATTGGTTACCCATCTAAACTTTCTTCACATAAATCAACCTCTTTAAGTTTCATTTTCGCTACAAAAAGCAGGTCCCACTCATGGTTCAGTGCTTTAGGTGTTTATTTATTTTCGTTATAGTCTCTGTGTAAAATCTCAAGACCAAAGCTCAAGTCTTTATGTAAAAAAAAACTTGCTATCCCCGTGTTATTCAAATATCCAAGAACAAATGAATGAAATTGAAATTTCGAATTCTAATCCGATTTAAGTTTTTTTTTTGACATTCCAATTTTAAAGAGTATCGCATTGCACCAAGCTTTTAGGGTATTGCACACAGGTATGTTATTATCGGCGATAATATTGTATGCGTTATTGCGATAATGCGTTCCAATTCCTTCCACATAATTGCGTTATCGAAGCAGTATGTAACTTTTTAGCCGTCCTTATACATAATGTACTAAAATTCTACAGATCTCACACTACGCGCAACTATCAAAGTCATTGAAAGTCTAATTTAGAAATAAAGCACACGATAAAATTTGAATATAATGTACTGACGAAAAAGTGAACGGAGCGCAGAGTGGCTTTGCGCGTAAAGGCCCTTCTACTGCCTACAGTTTTTGTCCGTCTGCTTCTTAAGATGGCTCAAGTTGTAGCTGAATTCAAACTCGAGATGCAATTTTTTCCATTTCTTGAATAGCGAGCTCAAAAAAACGAATTGGGAAATTCTCGATCCAGAAAATTGTTGAATTTTGACAAATTTGGGAAAATCTCAAAAAGTTACAATCCGATTTTGGAAATTCAAATTGCACTTTGAAGCCCTCCGGCAGACGCAAATACTGAGATAATTATGACTGATCACTTTATTCACCTACACATCTTTTTTAATGCATGTGACGAATTTACTTTCAATGTATGGAGTTTCAAAAATGCGACGAATTTACTTTGTGGCTAATGTACAACAACCCCTCTCATATCTGTGAAACTACAGGCAAATTTCAGAATTTCATTAATCGAAGCACTATACTCGATCAGAAAAACTTAAACATTTTCAATATTTACGCATGCGATATTGCGATATTGTCTGATATTATCGCATATAATAACGTACCTAGGCCCACGCATCTGTGTGTAGGAGCCTTTATGTGAGAACAACGTTTTTTGAATAAATTTGGAATGAGTTTTCAAACACGACAGTGTCAAAATAAAATGGCATAACATGTGTCACTAAGGAGTATTGATATCAACTTCGATGCAAATCACCCCTAAAATAACTTTGCTACCCCTTTTTAACCCCGTTAGGCGATAAATTTCAATAATATACGAAACACGTCTTTCATCAATTTTGTTAAAGAATGTTTATGCAAAATTTGAAGTAGATTGGACCAAGGAATCACGTTGGTCCATACAAACTTTGCCCACGTTTTTCACCCCTTTAGGGGTAGAATCTCGGAAAATCCTTTCTTATCAGATGCCTACGTCATACAAAGAACACGCCCTCCAAGTTTCAGGTCTCTACGATCAGCGGTTTAGAATGTGCGTTGATCCATCAGTCATTCAGGACAAAGGATTTTATATGTATTTTTACCCTCCATTAATGTATTTTTTTCAAAAACCTGGTATGCGGTCTTTTATTATTTAATATTCAAAGTGTTTTGACGAAGTTTCAAGAAAATCACACCACGCGTTAAGATTTTCCCATACAAACTTTACCACCCCATTGCAACCCCCTCGAGGCCTATTTCAAATTTTCAATGACACCAATCTTCATTGATTGTATGGAACAATACATGTCTCAGGTTTCAAGTTTCTAAATTCAAGGAATACGATTTTTCATACAAACATTTTTACCCCTTTTCACCCTCTTAAGGGTTGAATTTCCAAAAACCGTTTCTTAGTGAGCGCTCACACTCTTTAAAGAGTACCTGTACCAAATTTCAAACCTCTAGACCCTGTAGTTTTTGAGATTTCGTGATGAGTGTGTCAGTGAGTGAGTGAGGATAGTTCTCTTTTATATATATAGATTTGATATATAGTCCGGATTCAGATTGAACAAAGATACCTTCTCAGGTAAACAGAAACACGCTAACAGAAAATGGATCTTGGTTCGACGAGGTCCGGTGAAAATTGCTATAATTGTACCATTTGATCTTTCATCTCACGTACAGCTTCCGCGATCAGAGCGCGTTAAAACTATATTATTATCGGTACAATTTGCTCGCTATTTGATACGTTAACTCTGGGAAATTCTAACATCTTTTATTGTGAATAATACACAATTTCAGCGAATATGTTTGAACGTGAGCTAGGAGTTTTGTGAGTGTATCAGAGTGGAAAAATAATAAGTCAAATTTTCTTGGTGTCAGGGACCGTCAATATTATTATATTATTTTAGTAGTGATAGAGTTCTTTGTGGAGGGCTCGTCCAGAGAAGTACTGCGCGACGCAGCTGTGTTGTGTTTCGGTTTGAAGGGTGTGGTGGGTGCCGGTGAAATTACAGGTTGATGGACGCAGGGTGTTGCATCGTAAAGCAGGTTCCGAAAAAATGTGATTTCTGATGCAATGGTTTGTGATAGGTAATGGATACCACCGGATACCGGATTAACATCAGGTGGGCCATAAAAAAAGAAGGAAAAAATATTGTCGATCCCTGTGGTGCAGTGGTGAAGGCCCGTCACCTCTAATGTTGCTATTGAGTTATAAGTCTAGGCCATAATGGCAAAATTATAAGTGAAGTACTTAGGTATCATAATTATATTAAGAACTACCTACATAAACAAAAAAAAAACAAGAAGGCTACAGAAATCTTAATTTACCTACCTACCTGAATTTAAATCTAAAAGTAAATTTTTAGGTTACACTTTTTGCGTAGATCATTTTGTGTTGTAATTTAATCGAAAGTGTTTGATATATGACGTAGAGGCATTTCAGGGCTGAATTTTCTAATTTTTTTTTTATAGTTCACTCGTACACTATGAAAGGTGCATACCATTGTCTCTAGGACTTTTTATAAGATCCTACCAGCTGTCATGATCCTACCACCTCTGTGGCGCAGTGGGCGAAAGTCCGCCTGAGACGCTTTTGCTGACTCTAAGTCATTAGATGACCAGCGCAGCTTTCTTGCAAAAGACGAGCAGGGAAGAGAGTGTTGCGCTTAAGAAACACTTACGCACCATAATATATCCTGCGCAACGGACTGCTTTTGGAGATTTTTAACACTTTCTTATTTTGATAGGTTAATTTTACTTACTTTTTGATAGACGTTTTTGTCAATCCAAATAAATTCTTCCTATTTAATCATATTATAAATCCGAAAGTTTGTAAGTATGGATGTATGGATGTTTGTTACTCTCACGCAAAAACTACTGAACGGATTTTTATAAAACTTAAAATATACATAGTTTGTGGTATGGATTAACGTGAAGGCTACTTTTTATCAGGGTACCACGCGGGCATAGCCGCGGGCAGAAGCTAGTATTTTATATTTCTAAGATGTTTTCTGTTCATGTTTACAAAACAAAATAGCTATATTTGTGTTTCAAGAATACTTACTCCTTTTACAAAATTCAATTCAATGAATTCTGTTCGTTGAACTAATTTTGTTCCATCATTGTGTCGGATAGTTGTTGTTACTATTGTCGGAGTTAATTCAACTAATAGGACGCTACGACAAAACCTTCGTTGTTTCGCCTTCATCCGCTCTTGTCACGGAAACTTGGAGGATTGGATTAGTCGCTAACACTGTGTTTACACGGTTATCTTTGTGCTGTGTATTGCAAGAATAGAGTGCATTTTCAGCTACACAACACAGTTTTAGGTGCAGGTCACATTTATATGGCGTCGGGCGCGGTAATAGCACGGGCGTTTTCTTATTCTATTCAAATTTCATACAAAATGTCCCAAACTAGGCGGAGTTTGTATTTTGTAAAATAGGTTCTTCAGTGTACAGTCCGTCCAGAAATCGTCCGAAATGGAAACAGAAGCTTTTAATACAGAATTATTTATAGATGAAATACAGCAACTTACGATACAAAATTATGTACTTACTGGCTTTCAGTCAGCCTGTGTGACAAAATTGGGTGGACCCAATATCTCCGTCTTCTGTCGCGTTGTTTCCGTTGCTATAGAATCACCGTGAAAACTGTTTCTACGTCCATGTGTGGTGTCATGTTATTTTGGGAAACATATGACTGATATGAATATACAGAAAACTTACAAATATTTGCAGCATAGTTATAGGTATATAGGTATAGTATAGGTATATGTTTTCTGTATGTTATATAGAATACATAGAAAACATACAAATATTTGCAAAACGTACAAGCATTTGGTGTCTTGGCGGGAATCGAACCCCCAACATTCCTCCTCTCAAGCGGGCATTTGACGGACGATCTTTCGGACGATCATAGAGATATGATCGTCATTATAGACACACAAGACGCTGTTTTTAGAGCATTAGAACAAATAGCTTAGAACTGATCTAGTTCAGGCATGTTATTTATTTCGCGGTATCTGACCAGCAATCTAATCCAGGGACTGAAAACGTTACGGTATAAAGGTATCAGTACCGTAAAAACGTAAGGATACCATTATCCGATAGAGGTTGGGCTATACCGTTATTTTACCGGTATAGAATTACGGTACCGAAAAAATATTAAGTCGAGCCGGTAAGGATGCAAGCGGGGTGGTGACGATGGCTGGCGGGACGGGAGGGGGAGGCTCGCTTGGGGGCGCGCCGATCACCGAATGCTGTGCTGACAGGAGTTATTCTTTAGGTTTTCGTATTCATTCTGTTACGCACGCGCTCACGCACGCACATTACTTAGTTACTACCTGCTTTCATTTTTATACCTTCTATCTAACCACTAGAAAATATTGCTACGTATTTTATTGCTTGTTACCTACGTAATAATGGGAAGAAAAAGAGGAAGTTCATCCCCAAAAAATAAAACTTAAAAACAGTTCATTTCATGTGTTGTCGCTTCAATGCTTAAATTCGTTGTATTTTTTTATGTGTTTGTTTTCGTTTATAAATAAGGCTACGCATACTTTTCACAATATTGTCCAATTATAAACACAAAACTATAGAAATTGGATTAGTAGTTTCAGATAAAAATACAAAAATGTATGTATTGAGAAATCATTTTCTCAAAATTTTCCCTAAAAAACTAATATTAAATGTTTATTATTATATAAATATGTTTAAATTATTATGATCCGCCTTAAATGTGATTACGACAATTTCTAGCTATGGAAAGATACCAAAATTAGTAATAAGCTAGCTTGAGTTAATTGAACTTTTTAGTATGTCAAATTTATGAGATGCCTACCTAATTGAAAATTTGGTTTAATTAATATAAGTATTTACTAAACTATGCATGGTTTTTTATTATTACTGATGTACTATTATTAATGTTTACAAGGTGGATATATTACTTTTATTTCACTGTCCATTTTATGTTGTCCTTTGAAAGATTCTACAATCTTTAACATGTGCCTGTATGCCATATTCCGCATGCATGGTCGTACAAATTGTAGCTCACTTAGCAGCATTTGACAGAAATGGTAGCTCCCTTTATCAATTTCATTTTCTTTGATACAATCAGTACATTTAGAATCATATTCAGTTTCTGTTTTTTCTGCTTCGGCATTATTATTGGACTCTAGTTAATAATAAAATAGTATTACTACTCGCCCATAGATGACAGAAAGAGTCATAATCGTATTCTAATTATTATATAAACTTTTTTTTAAAGAGCTCTTAGGCAATTTAAGTAAACACGTGAGTTGAAAAGACACATATATTTTATCAATAACTAGCTGACCCGCTCGCAACTTCGTTTGCGTTTATACTCTTTTTTTACGTATGTCCTTTCATGTGAAAACCTAACCCCGGTAATTTTACACGGGACCCTAAATTCGAATGGAATAAAAAGTACCTATATATTACTACATTACCTACCCCGTAATGTAGTAATATATAGGTACTTGTTCCCGTTCCCGCTCTCACTCCTTTTTTCGTTCCTGTTTCCGTTGGCAACCCGTCGTCGCTAAGTTAACAGCCGGTATAGGTATGATGAATTTTTATATGCCTAACTCTTGATTATGATTGGTTACCCATGTAAACTTTCATCACATAAATCACCCTCTTTAAGTTTTATTTTCGCTACAAAAATCAGCAAGTCCTTCTCCAAGGTCCCATGGGTGGGACCTGTAGAACCTTCAGCGCTTTAGGTGTTTATTTATTTTCGTTAGAGTCCAATACAAATGAATGAAATCGAAATTTCGAATTCTAATCCGATTTAAATAATACTTTTTATTTGACATTCCAATTTTAAAGAGTATCATCCCATTGCACCAAGCTTTTAAGGCTCCCCCACACAGGTGTGTTATTATCTGCGATAATATTGCATGCGTTATTGCTATAATGCGTTCCAATTCCTTGCACATAATTGCGTTATCGCAGCAGTATGTAACTTTTTAGCCGTTCTAATACATAATTTACTAAAATCCTACAGATCTCACACTACGCGCAACTATCAAAGTCATTGAAAATGTAATTTCGAAATAAAGCACACGATAAAATTTGACTATAATATACTGACGAAAAAGTGAACGGAGCGCAGAGAGGCTTTGCGCGTAAAGTACCTTCTACTGCCTACAGTTTTTGTCCGTCTGCCTGCTAAGATGGCTCAAGTTGTAGCTTAATTCAAACTCGAGATGTCATTTTTCCGTTTCTTGAATAGCGAGCTCAAAAAAAGTAATTGGGAAATTCTCGATCAAGAAAATTGTTGAATTTTGACAAATTTGGGAAAATCTCAAAAAGTTACCATCCGATTTTGGAAATTCAAATTGCACTTTAAAGCCCTCCGGCAGACGCAAATACTGAGATAATTATGACTGATCACTTTATTCACCTACAGATCTTTTTTAATGCATGTGACGAATTTACTTTCAATGTATGGAGTTTCAAAAATGTGACGAATTTACTTTGTAGCAAATGTACAACAACCCCTCTCATACCTGTGAAACTACAGGCAAATGTCAGAATTTCATGAATCGGGGCACTATACTCGATCAGAAAAACTTAAACATTTTCAATATTTACGCATGCGATATTGCGATATATTCTGATAAATTGTCTGATATTATTGCCGATAATAACGTACCTAGGCCCACGCACCTGTGTGTAGGAGCCTTTATGTGAGAACAACGTTTTTTGAATAAATTTGGAATGAGTTTTCAAACACGACAGTGTCAAAATAAAATGGCATAACATGTGTCACTAAGGAGTATTGATATCAACTTCGATGCAAATCACCCCTAAAATAACTTTCTACCCGTTTTTAACCCCGTTAGGCGATAAATTTCAATAATATACGAAACACGTCTTTCATCATTTTTGTTAAAGAATATTTATGCAAAATTTGAAGTAGATTGGACCAAGGAATCACGTTGGTCCATATAAACTTTGCCCACGTTTTTCACCCCTTTAGGGGTAGAATCTCGGAAAATCCTTTCTTTTCGGATGCCTACGTCATACAAAGAACACGCCTTCCAAGTTTCAGATCGCTGCGATCAGCGGTTTAGGCTCTGCGTTGATCCGTCAGTCATTCAGGACAAAGGATTTTTTAAGTATAGATAACCCTCTATTGAGGTATTTTTTTCAAAAACCTGGTATGCGGTCTTTTATTATTTAATATTCAAAGTGTTCTGACGAAGTTTCAAGAAAATCACACCACGCGTTAAGATTTTCCCATACAAACTTAACCACCCCATTGCAACCCCCTCGAGGCCTATTTCAAATTTTCAATGACACCAATCTTCATTGATCGTATGGAACAATACATGTCCCAGGTTTCAAGTTTCTAAGTTCATGGAATACGATTTTTCATACAAACATTTTTACCTCTTTTCACCCTCTTAAGGGTGGAATTTCCAAAAACCGTTTCTTAGTGAGCGCCTACACCCTACAATTAATACTTGTGCCAAATTTCAAACCTCTAGGCCCTGTAGTTTCCGAGATTTCGTGATGAGTGTGTCAGTGAGTGAGTGAGGATAGTTCTCTTTTATATATATAGATTTATAAAAACCATTAATTTTCTTGGTCTAACACAAACCAAACATTCATTGGCTTAGTGTTGCTTAACAACGTTATCTTTTGTCAAGTAGCTATAGTGTTGCTATGTCGGTAAAACAGTTTAGTTGTTGTTAAGCTGACAGCATCGAGTTATTATAAATAGAGGCAGAAACGTGGAAAAAGAGTATCTGCACCAAAACTTACTTACTTACTTAGACTTAAGGTCTAAATTAGTGCAAATTTGTCATTTTGAAGTTGATTTATGTCAAATACGCTTGGACGATTTTTGTCAGTTTTCACTTGAAGACTGTGACTCTGTAGTAGTAGTATATACTAACTCGATGTCTCATGGCCATAGTTGCCAAAACAATAGTAATACTACTCGCCAATAGATGTCAGGAAGAGTCATTTTCGTATGCTGATGATATTGCAGCAGCCTTTTTTTGGATAAAACAACATTTTCTATTAATAAAACCCAGCTAGATCGACTTATCGTCCCCAAAACCCCCTACATACAAAATTTTATGAAAATCGTTGGAGCCGTTTCCGAGATCCAGATTATATATATACATATATACAAGAATTGTTCGTTTAAAGGTATTAGATTATGAAAATCGTTGGAGCCGTTTCCGAGATCCAGATTATATATATACATATATACAAGAATTGCTCGTTTAAAAGTATTAGATATGCAACTTCTTTTGCAATACAAGCCGACATTGCCGAGTATAACCCTTGAAGATTCAGCAACTGATTGCTGAGGAGTTTTATTCGTACACGCGGAGCATATTGCGGTAAGATTGAGGAGACAGCAGCAGCAGCTACAGGACGAGGCGGGGGGAGGTGAGCGAGGGAAATAAGATGCACCTAAACATCAGAGCAAAGACGATATACGGCAATATTGCAGTGAAGTCAAAGCTGAATAAACAATTTTCAATGTAGCCGACTAGACATTAAATACTTGCGAATATTCTGAAATATATTTCAGTAGGGCGATTGCTGCAAAATTGCCGGGCTACAATATTGGAATTATTGCACTTTGTGAGAGATTTAATCGGCAGTTTGGTGGCTATACCATTGCAGCAAGAAATTGACAAAATTGCCCGTTTACGAGCATCTGTAAACAAAAACTAAACTGTTTTGCCGACACCGCAACACTAAAAGCTACTTGACAATAGATGTCGTTTTTAAGCAGCACTAAACCAAAGAGTGTTTGGTTTAGAAGGTTTTATAGGTACATGAAAAGAAGGTTTGACGGCAAAACGCTGTATAACAGAGGTTTTAGAAACTCACGTGATACTTTACATGGGATTAATAGGGGAAAATTCAACTCTAATGCAAGATAATGGCCGAACTCACGCCACTGCACAAGTTCGACCATATTGAGAAGAGATTTAAACGCACCGTGAATTGGCCAGCACGCAGCCCGGATCTTATGAAGTATTAAGCCTGCAATACATGTTGGTGGAGCCTTGCCGAGCGAAGGCCAATACACCAACGTATAGATAGCATATTACCCTTGCCTTGCCATTGTTCGGTGTCGCTCGCCTAGCTGGCCAAGTAAAGGCAACCGCCAACGTGTATAGAGTTCATTTGGCGTGTAGGTATTGTCACAACTCGCAGTCGCTCGCGACCAGTCGTGTTCGGAGCAGTGACGGTTTTTCTGCACAAATCAAAGGCGCTCGCATGCACCTGGCCAATTGCACAACGTGTGGGCAGCTTTCTTGGGGCAAGTCCACAAAACTCGTCTACATTGACCGTTTGCAATAGTTTGCATAGACTTGCCGAACGTCTAGACGGTAGCTCTTTTCATGTATCAATTTGCCTACGCTCGCATTGGCCTAAACTCGATCAAAATGTAAGTATAGCGGGCTTTAGGTAACTGCTTAGTCAATGGAAATTATGAAGGAATGAAAGACAGAGCAATACTCGCGCCTCATAACAAAGATGTTGAAAAAAATTAATTATTATATAGTTGCCAAACTTCTACTATAGTAAGTATAGTAAATACAAAATCTACTAAAGCCATGACTCAATGAAAGATCCACCTGAAGGAGCAGTCAAAATAACAACAAAATTTCTCAATAGTGTCAACATTTTAGACTTGCCATCACACGAACTAAAATTGAAAAAAATTCGTTGATAATGTTGTCGCATAATTTAGACGTATCAGAAGGACTATGAAATGGTGTATAAGTAGATTGTTTTACAAGGGACTAAACCATCCCATTATATACGAGGTTGCTATACAACACCGAGGATGACAAGACCGAGTTATAATGGGTGGTTTTGGCCCGAGTAAAACACTCTACTTTTCACTTCGATTGCGAGAAAATAAAACAATTCAAAATTAGACAATTTTCAGTATTTAACCCGCAACGAAACAGTTCGCATTCTACCGTGAAGGGAAGAATCAACCTTCATAAAACATCACCAAGACGGTTCTATTTTCAAAAAAAAAGATTGACGGAGCACCATGCTGTCAAGTTTTTAAAACTCGGCTTCTTGGTGCTCCGTCAATCTTTTTTTGGTGTAAGAGAACGAATGCTTTGTACGGGCTGATGATTTTAGACAAAAATTAAAAAGAAAAAATACTTTTTAGCCCGAGGTATTAAGCTCGAGTTTTAGGCCCGCTAAGCTACACTATTATGATACACTTTTTGAGCAAGAGAAGTGGAAAACTTATTGTAACAAGTCTGTGCAATCACATAATATAGGCAAAAATTGTTATTGGTAAACAATCTGGCAAAGAATTATATATACTAAGGGTAACCCTTGACTCATAAAAAGGACAATTGAGATGCACCATTCAGCGTCAACAATTTTCCGTTAGATCTGCATTTGCCATGACTGTCCACAAATCCCAAGGGCAAACATTGGAATTTGTTGGGGTTGACGTAAAGTGTAGTGGTCCAGTCTTCATGCATGGCATGATAAACGTAGCATTTTCTAACAAATCCAAAGGGCAAACATTCGAATTTGTTGAGGTTGACTTAAACTCCAGTCCGGTCTTTATGCATGGCAAAAAAGTCAAAAGTAGTCATGGCAAAAGTCTACCTTCCAAATGAAAATCCTCGACAAACCCACAATATAGTATGGTAGGAAGTACTAGGATTTCATAATTAATATGATAAAAATATACTTACTAAATTGATTGATTAACTGTTAAATGTTACTGTTAACTATTAAAATGTTAAACTAAATGCACTTGTGATTTTTTATTGAGTAACCAGTTCATATTTTTTTATTAATGTGTCGGTAAGATGGAAAAAAAAATATTCATATTTTATCAATAAGTATTTCGTATTATAATTTACAAAAACACGGTTTAAAAAAACCGAGCAAAGCTCAGTCGTCCAGGTACTGTAAACTGAAACTAGCCAAGGACGACAGAAGACGCGGTTATATAAAAGAATACCTTTATCCTTGGGGATCAGGTAGCGCTACCTCTTTATACCGTTTCGTATTTCAATACCTGATTTTTCGGTACCGTAATTTTTTTAGCTATTGAAATATTTAGGTAACCGGAATATAAAGGTATGACGTCATACCGATAAATAAAGGTATCTTAATTTTTCGGTTATTCAGTCCCTGATCTAATCCCTGAGTTTATTGCCGCTTCAAAGCGAGAGCCGGCAATTCCACGGTACACTCAGTGTTAAAACTTACTGAACTTACTTAGAAGGCGAATCACTAATATTTTAACCATTAGTACCCTATTTTCTATATTTTATCAAATCCTATTATCAATTAATAATTTTTCGCATACAAAAAGCAACTGTATGGTCAGTGTAGATAAGAAAAAAAAATAGTATTTTTTCGGATACAAAAAGCAATCGTGTGGATAGCGTAGATAAGAAGACACATTTGGTATTAAGCTATAACATAAAATAGCTATGTTATAAGTAGGTAATGGTTACTACATAACATCAAGTAGGCCATATGCTAGTTTATAGGGTGACGTTACCGAACCCTTATGGTGCCGTTTTGTCCGTCCGTCCGTCCGTCTGTCACAGCTGAATATTTCAGCAACTACATAAACAACCGACTTGAAATTTGGTGTAGATTTAAAATGCAATGACTGAATAAGATTGCCAGATTTAAAAAAAAATAAAAAAATATCACCATACAAAATGTCAAAATTTCAAACTGGTGCCAATAGGTCGAGTGGCATATCATATGAAAGGGGTCAGTTTAAAGTTTTTTTTTTATACAATGCATATTTCATTTTACCATAATACCATTTTGGGTCTCATTATCTCAGAAACCTTACCTGGGAC
The DNA here is from genome assembly GCA_951804965.1 of Horisme vitalbata. Taxonomy (NCBI): domain Eukaryota; kingdom Metazoa; phylum Arthropoda; class Insecta; order Lepidoptera; family Geometridae; genus Horisme; species Horisme vitalbata. The sequence continues at coordinate 2,090,377 of OX638096.1, forward strand.
CAGCAGATCACTGAGATCAGCAGAAAGATGTTTGGGTCCATGCATGCTTTGAAACGGATGCAGAACTTCCTACCCTTCACTGCTAAAATCACTCTCGTAAACTCTATTTTGCTTCCTATCCTAGATTACGCAGATGTGTGATACCCTGACGCTACTGAAGGACAACTGAACAAACTGGAGCGGTTACTGAACCATTGTATCAGTTACCTCTATGGACTACGCATGTACGACCACATCTCATACTACCGCTCTCAGTTAAAATGTTGATATTAACATTCGTCACCGTCGTGACATACACATACGCTGTCTCCTGTACTGCATTCTCAACAACCACTCTCTCCCTTTACCTTAAAGAACGTTTCTCCCCTCTATCTGCCCAAGATCGTCCTTCCCGTTCCTTGCATTATCTACGACTTAAGATACTGTAAATGAGTCCTTCTACACGGACTCATTTACAGTGTCTGCTATACGTCTGTGGAACTCTCTACCAGCAGATATTCGTAGCTCTCTCTCCTTAGGAATCTTCAAATCCAAACTTTATAATCATTTTATCTCTCTACAAAATAGTCAATGAAAAAATTGAGCATCTAGGTACTTGAAGTAATTTATGTATGCTTATGATATTTTTGTTTTTGTATGTAAGTTTATTTTTGTCTTTAGTACCTATGGTTTAGGTTTCTTTTTTTTCGGTTTTTCTCTATCTCATTTATTATTATTAGTTATGTTATAATTTTCTACAATTTCATTAATAAAATTTTTAGCACTACCAATCTATCTCCACACTACACAAAGGTTATCTGGAAGAAAATGCTATTTAGCATTAAGTTCGCCTGTGTACTTGTATTTTATCTTGTGCAATAAAAAAATTTCTATCTATCTATCTATCTATCTATGAATCAAGGATTAATTACTGGATTATCTCAAAATAAAGATGACCACTGGGTAAAAAAAAAAAATTCTAATTAGTCCGTCAGATAAAAATAAAATAAAAATATTTGACAAGTATTTTTTTATTTATCAATTAAATAATAATTGACTGAGATATAGAGCGTCAAAGTTTAGGAGTGAGGGCTCGTGACGTCACGGCTAGGTAAAAAGTGTACTAAGCTGTGACGTCACCCGGAATCAACGCACTATATCTTATTCATTTTTTGTTTATTTGACAAAAAAAAAAGACGTGTGGCACTCGGGGACTGCCGCGGTAAAGCTATTGCATAGCATTTTGTATCAACTTATGCAATTATAATTATTTATTTATTTTATTTATGCTGTATTTCTTTTTCTTTGATATTAATTCAAGTTACACTTTTTGAGCGTGGTGTCCGATAAGAAAACATTTTTTTTTCTTTTATTAAATAAAAATACGTCTAGATGCACGCACACAAACACCGTGTCGAAGACTGCAGAAAAGAAACGACGTTAGACAATGCACGGCCTTCAAGCCACACCTCCGTGCCCGTTGGAGTGGGGAGCGTGAGGTTTTTTTTCGTTACGGAATTTCTGGATTCGGTCCCCGCGCTCAAGGCCCTCGATAAAAGCTATGCAATAGCTTAAAAATATACGTGTTCAATATTTTTTGATAATGTAATAAATGATGGATTAATTAGAATTTTTCGTCATCCCTTTTCTTAACATATTTATCTACCGACTGTACAACCGCAGAGCCGGTATTTCGCTTTCCACCTCTCACTCGCTGCTTTTTACGTCGATTACATTCGTTGCTCTCTTGAGGCCTATTCAGTTCTACAAATAACCTCCCAATGTTTGCGTCACTAATTTACTTCAGTTTATGTCTTTTTGCTGCAATACTACTGCACAACCGTAACTTATAGAACCGGATTATGTGAAAATACTAAGAGCGTGTTCAGATGATCCGCGATGACCTCCTGGAGCAGGCGTGGTCACGCGTCACACCCTCTTCTACCACTAGTAACTGCACTACATGAGGCGAGCGTGAGGCGGGCGCGTCTAAACGCACCGTTAGGCCGCGGCCACGAAGTCAGTGGGAACGGGGCGGCAGCGGCGACGGGGCGCAAGGAATGGCGCGTTTCAATGCATACATTTGCGTAGGCACGCCGCTCCCCGCGCCGCGGCCGCTGTCTTCGTGACCGCGGCCTTACAGATGTAAGACCGGTTAAAAAACGTAATAAACCATTTTTTATCGATTTAATACGGCTGGTGTTAATATGTATATATGGGTTATGACTATGTTTTTGAGCAGGTGGATGACTCTGGTGTCAGAAATTAAAGGCCACCCGAACGACTTTATAAATCTGGACGAAAATGCGTAAAAGGAGAATGCCAAGAACCCGTACCAATTGCGTCAAAACCGAACGTATGCCATAAAATTTATTATATTTTATAAATGACATTAACATTTTCTTTAGTTTTACACACCGACGGAATTAATAATCAAGTAAAAAAATATTTTGTTGATTTGGTTTCCGCCGCACGCCGCCATTAGACTGCAAGAACCAATGATATTCACGTTACTATGGCAACAAACATTGATGTAAAGTGTTACTATGGCAATAACCCTCATTTTTAATTATTTTGACAGTAGAATCGATTAAAAACTTATTGGAGATTTTTTTGACGCATCCACTTTAGTCTTGGTACCGAGCGCCATACATCAGACGGCATTCTCCTTTGAAAATAATGCACTAGCAATCACGTATTCTGTCGAAAACCATCTAGGTATTTAAATCATGGTACTAAACTGAATACTTAATTCCATGAATGCAATAATTCATTATTGCATTTATGGAATTAAGTCTTAATAATTCATTATGAAATTACCTACATTATTATATTAAAACTGTTCGAAGCACTATGTAAATCTAACTATAAATAATAATTAGTTTCTCTTATTAAGTATAATTATTTTCCAAGAAACTTAGCGTCTTCAACCATTACAATAGTGTTATAAGAATGCCTTTCAACCATCAGCAATTGATCTCGTGCGTATCTAATTTTCATATATTTTTTATTCATACTATAGGATCACAGGGTATAATCAAATACAATCATAATCATAATACAATTATGATTGTTATTTTTAACCCTTCTTCAACTAAAACCGTCATAATTGCTTCACACATCTTCATTTTAAATGAATACGTATTTTTTAAAATACTTCTGTGAGTGTTTTTTTAATATTATACAAAAAGCTTAGACAGAACCAACCTATAACTTGTCAATAGTCTGTATTGAAGAAAATTATTACGTAAATTATAATTCAAGCAAAAGTACTAAGTTATTCTGTTCCCGCCTTTAAGCTTATCTCCAGAGATTTATAAATACTACCAGATAATATATAAATATTCAGATGGAATTCTCAGTTTTCAATATTAAAAGGTTTTATCGATCTTAAAGAGTCTGTTGAGGTCAAAAAAGGTCAAAATATAAACTAAATCAAGATTAATAAATCTAAAAGGCAATGTAGTTACTATTTATTTACAGGGAGATAAAGTTTAGGAATTTACAGAGTTTGAAAAAATACAGTTTGATTATTTAATTATATAATATTCTTAAAAAAGCCTAAATTAGTTAAAGATTAAAATAAAAGTTTAATTAGTTATGATAAAATAAAATTTGTATCTTCAAATCAGCTGATTATTCTAATAGTCACGCATGTTTAATTTATTCTATAGCTAACGTTTGTGATTTCATCTTATATTTGTGATAAATTATCTCACCAATAAAAACTAAGATACACATTATGTACAAGAATCCCAATCCATAAAAGCATCCAATGAGTGTATCCATATTTAATGGCTCCGCTCCTCTGTCAACGAAGCGAGGTATGTCTTTTGTCATATTATAGCGGGTTTCGGTTAATATTTTTTCTATATAACCAGATTGTGCTAAACCCAACAAAGCCATATCAAAATTAGTTGATGCAGGCCACCCTGGACGCATTAGGAAAGCCACAGGCGAACGTGTTATAGGATCATCCAGTAGTTGGAGACCTCTGCCAAGCTCCAAAGCCAACATTTCAGCTGTATTTACAATAAGCCTCTTACCATTGGAGAGTTCTTCCATAGCAATACGAAGATTCGAAAAATCTATAAGGATATAATCGTCGTAGTATTTAGTTCCTTCAAAATTTTCGTTACGAATGTACTCCAATCCACCGTAGCCATCGACCTCTTTGACTGCATCAGGAAAGTGTTTAAGAGGACTCTCCTGAACGTTTTTCTGTAAGCCGTCGACAAGGTCTCCCTGGTACACGAAGCGGACTATCATGCAGAACCAAATCCACTTAACGAAAAGAGAGTTCAACAGCCAAGAATTGGATTCAAACCGCACTTCTTGACCCAGAAACATTATGAAAGATTGAAATATCACGCCAAGTTTGAAATCAACCTTTTCGTGTCCATATCTTTGTACTATCGATGTAATAATTATGAATAATACAAATGATACGACTATTGCTTTTGAAGTATCTGTCATGAAAGGTTGTAGAATTTTCAGCCATTTTTCTTTCTCTCGTCTTGGCGGTCCGAACCACGAAACAACGAGATATTCAAACACGGATGACTTCTGCATCAATCCAGCTTTCAGAGGTTCAATGATTATTGCCGGAGATATAATATCTACTATATTATTAAATATAGGAATATAACATCCAGTTGTAGTACCATTTTCGTAAACTTCACCAAAATATCCATGACCTTCACACAAAATATAATCCATACGAGCGTTCAATTTTTCTAACAACAAGTCAAACAGAATTCCATCCATGCCAGAAATAGACTGAACAGTGTCATTAATAACGTCTAGATTGTTATAAGGTACCAAATCTAGAAGAGCTACTCTTATTGGGCATCCATGAAAATTATAAAACTTTTTGGGAAACCATTTAGTTTCATCCGGCTTCATTTGTACTGGAGTGTGATCCCCACAAATTCCGTTGTTGCTGTAAGGGTTGTATGTCGTTAGTTTTATATTATTTTGGTCCATGCTCACTATTACAATATCTGCAACATCATGCACCCAAGCTGTTTTAGTCAGAGCTGAAATTTCAACGTCTGTAGTTGACTTAGTTAGAACTACTATAAGACGGATAGGATCCACCATAACTGGCTTCAGCAAAGCTACAAACTTGATGAATTCATTCAAATCTGTTGCAAATAAGACTGTTTGTAGAAATCCGGGTGTTTTATCAAATTCACGAAATTTTTCATTTTCGTTCTGTATTAACGTGACAACTACAGATCCATTGAAGTTTTTTATGAAATCTGTCACTTGAAGTTCACTGGGTGGGAACGAAACAATCGAAGTTACAAAGTTTCGTTCAAAAGTTGAATCAGCTATGAAGACTGCTTTTTGTATCAGTGGTGATGTGATGTCGCAAGATGAAAACCTTCCTTGAAGTAAAAATATAAACTCAAATAGGAATCCCTTCGAGAATTTCATTATATATTTTTCACATCGTACAGCTCTTGTTCCAGTTTCAAATACACTGATTTTACTACTGAAAAAGATAATAACATACATAAATATTTACTATTACTTTACGTTGATGAATGTGAGTAATAGAAATGCTTGTTTTTATTACAAAATTATGGGTTCAAGCTGAGTTATCCTTGCCTACCTAAAACAAATCAATCATTAATACACAAAATGGCTATTCAACGAACATTCTGAAGGAAAATTTATTATTTATCTAGCTTTTGCTCACGGTTTTGCTCGCGTTATTATAGATATAATATTATTTTATTAGTCTAAAAAATAGATCATCATAATCATCATCAGCCTATAGCAGTCCACTGCTGGACATAGGCCTCCCATAATGAGTGCCATTGCGCCCTGTTCTGAGCTCGACGGATCCAGCTTTTACCAGCAGCCTTTCGCAAATCGTCACTCCACCGGGCTGGAGGGCGACCTACACTGCTTTTGCCGAGCAGCGGCCTCCACTCAAGAACTCGTTTGCCCCAGTGAATGTCGGTTCTTCGGCAGATATGGCCACTTCAGCTTGCTGATTCTTTGAGTTATGTCGACAACTTTAGGTTTAGAATAGAATTAACGTTTATTTGGTACAAAATAACAAAAAATAGGGGAGGTGAAAGTAGGTAAGTACATAGAAAAATCTTGCACTCATAAAAATGATAGTAAAGGTTTGTTAACGATTTCACACAAAACAAACAAAAAATATTTCACAAGACGGCCTCTGTGGCGCAGTGGGCGAAAGTCCAACTGAGACGCAGAAGGTTGCGGGTTCGATTCTTGCTGCGGGACAAATGTTTGCATGTTCTGTAGATATTTGTCTCGGGTCTGGGTGTTTTCTATGTATTCACAAAAAAAAAATATATCACATATTTATTTTTTTGTAAATACATACATATTATACATAGAAAACAGACCCAGACCCTGACCCGAGACAAATATCTACAGAACATGCAAACATTTGTCCCGCAGCGGGAATCGAACCCGCAACTTTCTGCGTCTCAGGCGGACCTTCGCCCACTGCGCCACACAGGCCGTCTAAAGGAGGCTGTTGAAGCGGAACTAACCAATTCATTTTCATGTATGATTAAAATTAAGCAGTAAAATTTAACAGCATAATTGTGCGTGAAAATAGCAGTTTTTGCTCCTTATTTTAATTAGTATTTCGCACCCCTAGAACAACACGGAATTATGTCGAAAAATCTCAAAATCGACTTTATTGCATATTCGAATCCGATACATAAGCAGATAACGGTTTTTCAACGATTCTGTAAAAAGTTTTTTTTTCGACATAATTCCGTGTTGTTCTAGGGGTGCGATTTATTTATTTTATTGAGTATCTAGAAGAGATTTTCTTGATCGATAACACCGCGCATTATAATGTCATGATGGTTATCGACCGTTTTTTTGTATGGTGTTTGTACAACAAAGAGTTTTCTATCTCTCTATATATATTATTGAATTTGTATGTTATCTGGAACGGGGATGATTTAGTTGTGCACAACTTGCAAGAACCTCACTTAAAAATACGTGAATCAAAACTTATCTCCAAAACCTTGTGTAACCCTGACAGTAAGACGGAGCTACAAAATCATAATTATGTCAAAGACAAAATTAGGTGTTTTAAGGCCGCTCCACAAGTTTTTTAGTCAAATATTACTGTTACTGCACAATTTGTCGTTGACTTTCGGGAGTTGATTTACCCCCTTTCGCGATAACACACGACTATGCTCACAGTGTATTGACACATTAGTACTTCCACCACACCACACCAGCCTATATCAGTCCACTGCTGGACATAGGCCTCCCCTAATAAAGGGGGATTTGCCCAAAATCCCCTCGTTGGGCATGCGGGTTGGGGATTGCAGGGCACAACTTCTCGCACCACCGACGTTGCTGCCCGTCGGCGGCCAGGGGATTTAGCTGTGCCGGTGTTAGGCTACGCTATGCCGCAATCAGCGGGCTGCCAAAGTCTCGTATGTTAGTTAGCAGGGTGCACCACGAGCAGGTGAGGTTGGCTTGGGTTCCAAAGATGGGGGTTGGAAACCCTTACACCCCTACTTCATTAGTACTTGGTGAGTAAATAAAAATACATGGGGTTTATTGGGCTCCAATCGCTACCTTTGGAGCTCAAGCCAACCTTACCTGCCCGTGATGCACCCTGCTGTATAACAAAAGGGACTCTCGCGGCTGGCTGATTGTGGCATAGTGCAGCCTAACACCGGTACAGCTACATTCCCTGGTCACCTACGGTGCCAATCTAGGCTTTTTTTCAAACATAGTCAGGTATTTCAGGAACATGGAAAATGAAAAATAAATGTAAATTTAATTAATAATATTTATTGCACCAAAAAGAAACTAGTTAATATTATTTACACGAAAGTGACATTACACGCAAGAACACGTTAAAATCATGGATCTCTAGAAAATAGACGGAAACAGTTAGCTTACTCATACTCATTGACTTACGACCCTAACGGCTTCAAAAAGAGAGTTAATAGGCATCTTCTGGGAAATCTCGCCCCATCGTCGACCTCGTCCTTGCCTATGCAAGCCTCGAGGTCAAAAGCTGGCCCATATTAAATAAAAAAAATAAAAAAAACCTCCCTAGACTAAAGATCTGTTTCGTTAATAATATTTTAATACGCTTAAAATTACATTAGTGTGTACCTGTCATCCAGGTTTCAATAAACATAACTAGAATGATATTTCAACGTTATTTTAATAAATAAATAAATAATGCGGGACGTAACCACACAACATCCTGCAGCCCCAAACTAAGCAGAAATCATGCTTTCTGAGGTTTATATTACGACAACCAAACAGATGCTTAGCATCCTTAGAAATCCCTGAATGCCTGTAGTTTTTACACGAAATTCAATCATAATATTATTTTTCCCTTAAAAATCTAAGCAATTTTTTTTGATAAATAATATATTATTGATTATTGAGCAAAATATTTTTTTTACGTGTAGTCATGAGCAGGTCAACCCCCTGGTGCCGGTTTATCGTTGAATTTTTGGACATGTTGTATATATAGTAGACAATATTTTTAATTTTGAAAAAATGATGAGCAAATGAGTCTGCCTCTTGTTATCAAAAATACTATCCGAATATTTTTATCAATCTTAAGCTCTCTGTTTTTATAACTCTATTACAATCGATTGTGATTTAAACTTATATTTGTTAAAAATTATCTCACCAATAAAAACTAATATACATATAATATACAAGAATACTAATCCATAGAAACATCCAATCAGTGTGTCCATGTTTAATGGCTCTGCTCCTATGTCTACAAAGCGATGTATACCCTTTGTCAGATTAAAGCGGGTTTCGGTTTCTATTTTTTGTATATATCCAGATTGCGCCAAACCCAGTAGAGCCATATTAAAATTTGTTGATACTGGCCATCCAGGACGCATTACAAAACCAACAGGAGTAAGTGTTATAGGATCATCGAGTAGTTGGAGACCTCTGCCAAGCTCTAAAGCCAACATTTGAGGTGCATTGATGATGAACCGCTTACCATCAGAAACTAAGTCCATATAAATACAAAGGGTCGAGAATTCTAGATCAACATAGTTCTCATAATCGCTATCTCCTTTAAAATTATCAATTCGAATGTAATCTAACCCACCGTAGCCATCGACTTATTTGATTGCCTCAAAAAAGTTAGTTAAAGGATCCTCCTGAACCTTCTTCTGTAACCCGTCGACGAGGTCTCCCTGGTAAACGAACCGGACTATCATGCAAAACCAAATCCATTTCACGAAAAGTGAGTTCAATAGCCAAGAATCAGATTCGAACCTCACTTCTTGACCCAGAAACATTATAAACGATTGAAAAGTCACACCGAGCTTAAATTTAACCTCTTGATGGCCATATCGTTGCACTATTGATACAATAATTATGAATATTACAAATGATAAGACTATGCCTTTTGAAGTGTCAGTCATGAAAGGTTGAAGAATTTTCAGCCATTTTTCTTTTTCTCGTCTTGGAGGCCCAAACCATGAAATGACAAGATATTGAAAGACAGGTGATATCGGCAACATAACAGCTTTAAAGGGTTCGATGATTACCGATGGAGATATTATATCTACGCGACCACTAAATACATTTATATAACATCCAGTTACACTGCCATTTTCGAAAACTTCACCAAAATAACCATGACCTTCACACACTAAATGATCCATTCGCGCGTTCAATTTTTCTAACAGCAAAGTGAAGAGAATTCCATCCATACCAGCAACAGACTGAAGAGTGCCATTGACAAATTCTAGATTATTATACGGTGTCAAATCTTGAATAGCTACTCTTATTGGACATCCTTGCAAATTATAAAACTTGTTGGGAAACCATTCTGTTTCATCCGGCTTCATTTGGACTGAAGTGTGATCTCCACAGATTCCGTTGCTGTAAGGGTTGTATGTCGTTAGTTTTATATTATCTTGATCCATGCTTAATATTACAATATTAGCAACATCATGCGCCCAAGCTGTTTTAGTCAGAGCTGAAATTTCGGCGTCTGTAGTTGGCTTAGTTAGAACTACTATTAGACGGATAGGGGTCACTAAAACTGGCTTCAACACAGTCATAAACTTGGTAAACTCATCCAAATCTGTTACAAATAAGACTGTTTGTAGAAATCTGGTTTTTCTATCAAATTTACGAACGTGTCCATTTTCGTTTCGAATTAGAGTGACAACTACAGATCCTTTGAAGTTTTTTATGAAATCTGTCACTTGAAGTTCGCTGGGTGGGAACCAAACAATGGAAGTTACAAAGTTCCGTTCAAAAGACGAATCTGCTATGAAGACTGCTTTTTGTATCAGTGGTGAGATGTTGCAGAATGAAAGTCTTTCTTGAGAAAGAAATATAAACACAAAGATCAATCGATTGGAGAACTTCATTCTTTCTTTTTCACATTGCATAGTCTGTTCAGGTTCGAAATCATACTAACTTTATTACTAAAATGTAAATTATTTACTATTACTTTGCGTTGACGTGTGTAAGCAAATAAACGTATTAGAGATATTTGTTTTTTAACAAAATTATGGGTCAAAGCTGAATTATTTACTATTACTTTGCGTTGACGTGTGTAAGTAAATAAACTTATTAGTGATATTTGTTTTTATGGGTCAAAGCTGTGTAATTTACAGCAATTTATTCATTATTAATACATGGAAAGTCAACACAACAAACAATGTGAAGGTTAATTGACTTGGTGCAGCGACGTGACTTTGTTGAAATCCAGAAAATATGTTTAAACACGGGGGGAGAGGTACACGTATGCATTTTGTTGAACTCACTAGAGAAGAGAGTTAACGGAAATATAATAACGGTCGTAATATATACTGACGCTTCGTTTTCCCTTGAATAAATGTCAAATTTTCGACATCTCGTTAATTTTTGTCAGTTTTTCGTTTGTTACGGTATAGTTCTAGGGTTAATAAATAAATAATACTTGACACTATTACACAACATCATGTAGCCCCAAACTAAGCAGAACTTGTATAATGGTAACCATCTGACTGTTTTTTTTAAATACAAACCTAGTATTCATATCACATCACCCAAACCTGAGACGAATACTGCAGATACCGCAAACATTTATCCCGCGACGGGAATCGAACCTAATCGATATATTTCAATTGATTTCCAAATATTTTGTCTTTTCAATCTGAAGGTCACTTTGACGAAAACTAGATTTCATCTGCAGCGCCACCCCCCGCGTGCCGAAATCGGCCGCGGCGATGTACCGGCATGCCCAACCTGGCCACCCTGGCGGCAAAGAGTTATTGGTATTCCTACAATGAACAGGGTAGCGCTAAATCATTAGGTTAGTTAAATTTGGCAGTATGTCCGTGAGTCCGTGAGGGTTTGCTTAGGGACCTGTTGTTCAAAATTACTTACCTACATTACAAAATAAATCTTTTTATTCGACTATTTATCAGATCAATCACGTTCCACATGACAGATTCAAACCCATTACAAATTTATGCAATACAATTCAATTTCTTTTTTTTATATGTGACTAGCTTGTGCCCATGGCTTCGCTCGTCAGGTACTCGGATAAAAAGTAGCCTATATGTTTAATCCAGGCCACTATCTATGTATATTCCAAGTTTCAACCAAATCTGTTCATTAATCACTTTTGCTTTCATGATACTTCACCTTGATCTGTTATGAGCTGTATGAACGGTATCGTGAAACTTAAACTCGAGTGTGGTGCGTGTCTGATCCGACCAGCGCATCGGACTTCAGCCTCTAGGCCTTTTTTTTTTTCGCGTGATGAGCAGTTTCTGTCGGTTGTCACCGCTTTTCCGTTCTATGTGGCCAAAATACGCAAGGACTCGTTAGAGACAGATGGAAGATAGTGTAGTTTTTATTCTGAGTTCCTTGAGTATTGATAAATTTTTATTAGAGTAAGTTGATAAAAATATTTTTGTTGCAAAAAGCGCTGGTGTTCACTTTGAACTTGTGTCGAATTCGCAAAATTGTTGTTTCAAATACAAATTAGTATTGTGATTGAAACGCCTTCCTGAATCCTTCGTTTTAATTTGGGTAAAATAATTCTGAACAGTAAATATTTATTTATAGGTCGTGAAATGATGTCTTGGCTTCTCGGATTTCTCAGCTTACTCTTGCTATATTGCTTATATTAGAAACGTCAGAGAAAATTGTAAAAACAAATGTACCTACCTCATCATCATCATCATCAGCCTATAGCAGTCCAAAGCAGGACATATGCCTCCCCTTAGGAGCGCCATTGCGCCCAGTCCTCAGCTCGACGCATCCAGCTTTTACCAGCAGCCTTTCGCAGATCGTCACTCCACTTGGCCGGAGGGCATCTTAAACTACGTTTGCCGAGCCACGGTCTCCACGTTATCGGTTCTTTGGCAAATATCGTCAGCCCACTGCCACTTCAGCTTGCTAATTCTCTGAGCTATGTCAACAACTTTAGTTCTATGTTGGATATACTCGTTACGGATTTTATCCTTCAGGGAATCTCCGAGCATAGCTCGTTCCACAGCTCGCTGAGTGACTTTAAGCTGGTGGACTAGCCGTACCTACCTACGTAATTATATCTTAATTTTATTTTTACACTAGCTCCCGCCTGCGGCTTCGCTTGCGTGGCGAGCGAACCTGGATAAAAAATATATGAAATTTCTGGTCTAGAACTACAAGGGAAATAACAATCTGGATAGGGATACCCTAATCACCTAGCGATATGAAATATACTTTACAACCTATTCCTATATCTCTGTGGCACAGTGGGCGAAAGTCCGTCTGAGAAGCAGAAGGTTGCGGGTTCGGTTCCCGCTGCGAGACAAATGTTTGCATGTTCTGTAGATATTTGTCTCGGATCTGGGTGTTTTCTATGTATGATATGTATGTATATACAAAAAAAATGTATCCCAAACAATGAAGATGTGTTCTAAGATGGATCACGCGGGCCTAGAAGGACATCAAAATCAAATTCACTCTGGATTAGAAGACTCCGAGATTGTACTGGGCCGGGAAAACAGAAGTTCCACTCCTTACTAGTACCAACTATAACGTGGAAGCTACCGTTTGGTACGACAAGATTTTTGTATTATAAGATTAAAATATTACTCAGATGTGTTATTTAAAAAAAATGTTACTCATGTTCTCAGATAATGATGTTTTACTTCATCAGTATTAACAAACGGAATAATCAAGTTTAGACGGGAGATCAAGGGACTCATTACTGTTTGTGATTATATTATCTTTGTTGGAGTACAAGAACATCTTCTAAGACACTTCTTAGAACACACTTTCTTTGAGGTCCTTTCAAGTCTATTTTCAATGCGAAAATTATACCAAAAAATAAGGTGTAAGTTTTAACATAATATTTTCACCATCGGCCTATATCAGTCCATTGCTGGACATAGGTCTACCCTAATGAAAGCGCCATTGCGCCCTGTCCTGAGCTCGACGCATCCAGCTTCAACAAGCGGCCTTTCGCAAATCGGCACTCCTGGCCGGAGGGCATGTACGTTTGCTGAGCCGCGGTCTCCACTCAAGATATTATTTTACCAAAACGGTAATCGGTTCCTTGGCAGATATGGCTAGCCCACTGCTACTTCAGTTTGCTTATTCTCTGAGCTATGTTAACAACTTTGGTTCTATGTCGGTTAGTCTCGTTGCGGATTCTATCCTTCAGAGAAACTTGGAGCATAGCTCGTTCCATAGCTCGCTGAGAGACTTTAAATTGGTGGAGCAGCCGCACTAAGTGTGTCGACGTTTCGGCTACGCATGTCATTAAAAAAAATGACGTTTCAAAGTGTACTTTACCTTTCCCTACTGAATAAATAAATTTTGATTTGGACTTTTTGAATTCATGACGCACTGCTTAAAAACTTTCGTTTTTAAACATTGCGGTTACGAGAAAACTCGATGTAGTTTTCTAAATGAGAGTTTTGTTGTCATCCATACCGCATTATGAAATAAAACAATGACGTAAGAATCGAACCTGTACATTCTAACTGCACCACAAACATACCGACTACGCAACGTTTGTCAAATACGTTCGACCCAGAAGAACAAACATTATTAGCATCATACAAATATGTTCCCCTAACGGAAATCAAATTCACAACCCTTTTAGGCACTCTACTACACGTTGGAAAGAGGAGTGAATAGATTTGAATTGTCGGTCGCGTGGTTTCGGGTACCCGTGTGGTGTGATTGGATCTCGCCTCTTGGATATAAGAGGCCGAATCTATTTTGAGAATATGTAAAGCTGTTTTCACCTTTTGATGTTTAAAATATTCTTTAACTTTTGTATTGGATTAAACTTACTTCAGTTTTTATTACGAAAACCAAACTACGTCTATGTGATTTATAAAGCGTATGTAGTATTTATTATATAGCAAGGTTACTTTTACTTTTAAAAGTAGTAGTTGTTGTTTTGTATATAAAACATCATCATCATCAGCTTAGAGCAGTCCACTGCTGGACATAGGCCTCCACTAATAAGCGCCTTTGCGCCCTGTCCTCAGCTCGACGCATCCATCTTCTACCAGCAGCCTTTCACAAATCGTCACTCCACCTAGCTGGAAGGCGTCCTACACTACGTTTGCCGAGCCGCGGTCTCCACTCAAGAACTCGTTTAGCCCAACGGTTATCGATTCTTTGATAGATATGGCCAGCCCACCGCCACTTCAGCTTGCTAAACCTCTCAGCTATCTTGACCACTTTCTATGTCGGATACTCTTTTTAATAAAATAATTAATCAAATATAATGCAAGTGGAGATCCGTGGTCTCTGCCTAACCCACTTGTAAATAGGTGTGACTGTATGTATGTATAATATAGCGCCTTCTATCCTACCTAATTTGCGATGCCTGAAAAGGGTAAATATGTCTCGTAAATTAAATAGCTAGTCCTGTAACCTCATGTTAGCTACACTTATTTATGCAAATAAATGTCTTTTATTCTTGTATCTTGCCCAGCACCTCCTCTCAGTCTAGTCAGCGTTACCCACAGCAAATACATAGTCGATACGTGTGGACCTGACTAAGCCGCAGGTTTTTTTACGATGTTTTTCTTCTACGTTTTAAACACGTGGTAATGCATGCATATTTATTTCGAATCTAAAAATTTATTGGCCGGGAATTGAACCCAATACCTCCAAATTGGAAGTTAGGGTACCACTCTCTAGGCTACCTTTCTACAAATTCCACTTTTAAATTCCAAAAATTGTTTTAATGTATAAAATAGATTAAAACAAATTTGTTTTAATGTATAAAATAAATTTTATATAAACGATTTTGAGTTACACCAGATTACATCTAGGGATATGATATAATACTCTAGGCGGTCATTTAAATGTATTGTACTATAATGTTTTTTGCTTAGTGTAAAGATACTGTTCGAAAATATGTTTGAAAATTAATTTCTTGAAGGGAGGATAAATTATTTGCAACCGAAGTCACGAGACACCCATTAATCCGTCTATTTATCTGAACCATTTGAAGTTCTACTCTTTTCGTTCTCTTCTACTACGTTCTACTGGTAATATACTGCTGTTAAATTTACTACTTCGTTTTTTTTGGATCAATATAAACAATAGAGACTCGTAAGAGTCTTGAACAGAACGAATGGGAATTTATTTCCCATTTGTCCCGTGAACAGAACTAATGGGAACAAATGCCCAATAGTTCAGTAACCAGTCAACAGAACAGGTGGGAATAGACGATGTAAATAACATCACACAGAATTCACAAAATATGGTTAAAAAGCTTAAAATGTTACAAAACAGACACAAAACAGGGCCTTTAAGAACACAAAAAATACAAGGAACAAACACAATGTATTGATAAAATTTCTTATTCCATAAAAAAACATAAAATACAAGACAGAAGAGATACTTTGTTTCCGAAACTTCCTTATCTTAAATTCAGAAATTTAGTCATGATCACAGCACGTTTTCACAATTCATAAATAATTCACATCCCCGTATCGTTCCGAAGCCTCCGATAAGTAGGTCACCGCGAAACCTTAAAATATCAAACAACAAACTGAAACCACTTCAGACAGCAGACAGACTAAATTAAACTATGTCTTCCTGAAACAACGAAGGCTCAAGTCAGGAAATGCGAAAGACTTGGGAAAATAGATTTATTTTTATTATAATATGTTACTGACTGAGGCGCAAAAGTCCAAAAGAATTTGAATATATTTTTGTAGAAGTAGAGTTCTTTGTGAAAGGCTCGTCCGGGGAAGTACTGCCACTATGCCTATTACTGCCGTGAAGCAGCTGTGCTGAATTTCAGTTTGAAGGTGCCAGTGAAATTATAGGCACAAGTGGCTTATCACCTTTATACCTCAAGTTGATGGACGAAGGGCGTAGAGCGTTCCAAAAGAGCATGAACTACGATGCAATGTGATAGGTAATGGTAACCACTTAACATCAAGTGGATCATGTGCTTGTTTCATCTTCAAGTAATATAAAAAAACTGCCAGAAAGCCATGGAACTTCTCAAGCCAATGGAATTCTCAGCACAAACAAACCGATTGAATGCGTAACACCATGCTATGTTCCTTGAGCGCTGTTGCCGATGTTGGAGATAAGGCTGCTAAACTCAAATGGCGATGGGCGGGTCACACTCAGCTGGATGCCCATAACCACAACCTGGACACCTGAGGAACAGCGGCATCAGGGTCAGCCGAAGATGCATTAGCGGGACGAGTTCGGATCCTTCAAACGAGGGTAGAAAGAGGTAGCTCGGGACAGATATGTATGTAAATCTATGCCGGAGAACTTTGCCAAGCATTGGGACGAGAATGTTCAATAAACTAAATTACAAGACGTCCTGCAACTGAGGCTGAATTTCAGGAGATTCTGTCTAGCCCTTTATAGTGTAGCAAAGGACATGCCACTAAAAACCAGTGCTGCTTGCTACCATAATTCTGTAGCATGCGCTGAATGGCGACCTTTTTAATATGTCACTATTTCTCTTATTAAAATGCTGAAAACGTATTTGCTCTAACCAGGCTGCCGCTGCTCCTTTGCCATGACGTGTAGTGTCATATCCGAGGCCCGCTGTTAACGTGTTAAGCACTTACCTTTCGTTTTTTTGTATAATTTGTGGCTCAAACGAATGTGCCTGTTTTATATCTTTAAATAATACATATGATACTGCCAGTCAGCGTTGACTGTCAGTCAGTCAGTGAGCGTGCTTTACAGCTCCGGTACTATTCATGGAAAAATAGTAGTCAGGTTCACTGACGGCTTAAGCTGGGTTACAAGTTAGCTATTGTTCAGTAGTTAGTAGTGAGCGACATAACAGCTCCAGTACCATTCATGGACAAATGGTAGTGCGCCCTCAGCGCACGAGTAACTCACCTGGGTACCGGGGTGCACTTGGAAAAATAGTAGTCAGGTTCACTGACGGCTTAAGCTGGGTTACAAGTTAGCTATTGTTCAGTAGTTAGTAGTGAGCGACATAACAGCTCCAGTACCATTCATGGACAAATGGTAGTGCGCCCTCAGCGCACGAGTAACTCACCTGGGTACCGGGGTGCACTTTGCATCTCGGCAGCAAGACCTACTGCACGAAGGTCCTGGTATTTGCCAATTGAATCGTCTGCTTCATAACCTATTGGTTAGTAAGGGGACGTTAAACATTTCGTAGATTTGATTGGGTTCTGTCAGTCACTCAGTCAGTTATTCAAATAATCAGCTTTAATATAGTTTTGTAATTCAGACGTTATTTAATTGTGGGGTGAATGTATCTATCTTCGCTACCCAAACCAACCTCACCTGCACGTGGTGCAGCCTGCTAAATAACGAACGAGGCTCTGGCATCCGGCTGATTGCGGCATCGCGCAGCCTACATCGACAGAACTAAGTCCCCTGGCCGCCAACGGGCAGCAGTTTCCTCGGTGCGAGAAGCTGTGCCCTGCGATCCCAAATCGCCTGCCCAGCGTGGGGATTATGGGCAAATCCCCCTGATTATATTGCAGGCCTAGGTTTTGTACAGTACCAATGATTCTGGTTCCATGAATGCAAATTCATCTTCTATAATAACAATTATTACAAAGTTGCCTATTCAAATCATCCCAAACTACCGTGAATCCTTTCAAAATATTATTTTTCCATCAAAAGTTTCGCTACCGCCTGTTCTTCGTTCCACAGGTAGTAACTATGATGCTTGCTAGGGTCCGGGTCCTATTGTTCAGTCAGACCTTCAAGGAGCAGTCGTCCATACAGCTGGGGTTAACGACCTCCTTCACTTTCAGGAATGCAGCTGTTGGATAACAGTAATAGCTACTTATACTACCATCATTTTATTCATCAAGTATAATAGTTATAATATTTTAATCTTCAAGTAGGTATATAAGCTATAATAGGTAAACAGGATAAAGCTTTTGTTTGCAAATTCTAAGGAAAAAACATAACCAGTTAATGCACATTCCTTAACACACACATACCACATTGCATTTTGCACAAAATTTTGCTCTGTTTTAGTTACAACATGATATTTTGTCATTTAAGTACATCTAAGTACAAATAACTGCTTAGATAAGCATAGTTATTTCTACTTCGATCTTCATAAATTACAAAATATCACTTACAAATCTTTCTTAGATGGCTTCATTCAAGAAATATTTGTAAGTGGGAATTTATTCATTAAAAATACTTATGAGCAGTCATAAATATTTGCAACAAAAATCATAAGACAAACAAGAGACCTCTCCCTGAAACCACTGCAAACATAAAAAGTCCAAAAACCCCTTTACCCAATTCCCATTTCCCAACCAGAACATTGTGAAAAAAGGCAAAAACTACATACATTCACCTGAATCGTCGACAAACCAACACGTTTCCTTTATCGAGAGCTGTAACCGCCTATATTTCTTCTATACGACTCTTAAAATCGCGGCCGTAGACCGCACTCGAACGATGTACCATTACAATATTTTCACATTGAAATAGTGGGATTTGGCCATCGGAAAATGAAGGCTGCTTTAGCCGTGTGAACGTGATGTATAATATATTGAAGGTTAAAATGTATAAAGGGACATAAAAGCTAAGACTGGGTTAGTAAGATAAAGTCGAGCTTAGAAAAATGTATTTACGCATAATTTGTATGAAGTCGGTGGCTGGAAAGGGGGTAAAGACCGCGTTAAAAAAGTAGTTTTTAAGGAGAATAAGTCCAGGAAAGGGACACTTTCTGTCTTATTCCAAAACGAAGACTAAAGATAGTCCACGTTTAAAACTGGTATTTTGTATACAAAATGTCAGATTAGGACTCAAACATTCTGAATGAGAGGGTTTGAGTTTTGTATTCATGGTTTAATTTAAAATAAACTCTAGAACAAGTTTTGACTTGTTATTCTACAAGACAAAATATTTAGTACAAATTCCGCTAACTTTCTCTGACAAATTCCACAAAATGCATACACGTGCAACGCCCTCCCGCCCGCAGATTCACATGCAAATCAGAGAAAGAACAAACAAACATGCAATCATTAATAAATGCAACTACCGAAAAAATTACGGAATTCGTACTAAATATTTTACCTTGTAGAATGGCTTTCCGAAAAGTCACGCCTGAGTCAATTAATTAAGTTTTGACTTGTCAAACGGCGCTTTTCCCGTCGCCATACCCGCATGGATACATATTAGTTCATAAAAATCCTTTATTTATTCTTTAATTGTTTATGTATTACATAAATATGTCTATCTAATACGCCGACACATTTTCCACATTAAAAATGAATAAGAAACGAAATCCTTTTCAAAAAATATTTCTACGATCCCATTCACTCATTCGACCTTTATCACCTTTCTACGTCCTACATCTAACGTCATAAATTATTTCCAAAGGAATGATTCAGGAACAGTTGACGGGCTGGGCTCAAATAATTCGTCTCAGAACTTCCACACGTGCTGGGAGACATAATAGGAATATTTCTGTATCAGCTATCGATTCAAATTGTATTTTGAATTGTCCTGTAGGTATTTATTGAAGTACTTCCGCCCGCGGCTTCGCTCGTGTGGTACCGATATAAAAAGTAGCCTATGTATTGATCCAGGTCATAAACTATGTATTTTCCAAGTTTCATCCAAATCCACTCAGTAGTTTTCGTGTGAAAGAGTACCAAACATTCATCCATACATACTCACAAACTTTCGCATTCATAATATTATAGTGTGATGTGATTGTCCTGTAGGTATTTACTGAATTACTAGCTTCCGCGTGCGGCTTCGTGGATAAAAAGTAGCCTACGTGTTAATCTAAGTCACAAACTGTGTATATTGCAAGTTTCATTAAATCCAATCAGTAGTTTTTGCGTGAAAGAGTAACAAACATTCATCCATTCATCCATACATCCATCTATGCATTTATAATCACAAACTTTCGCATTTATAATATTAGTACAATTATAAATGGAAAGTGTTGATTATTGTCTTAGGTGTCAGCAAAAGTGTAACCATCTGTGGTCACCACACCCTGTCGACCATTTTATAATCTTTTGGGCTAATGCTACTGTGTATTGACGTGACACTCAGTGTGAAATGTCGACGGAAGTGTTTTTTAGGGTGCAACTTGTCAAAAAAATACCATAAATAATTAATTAGTTTATTAAAGATTTTTATAATATGCCAAAAATTTCGACACAGGCGGTATTTGAACCCGCGAAAACAATCCTACCGAGTAGAAATTTTTGGGATATTATAAAAATCTTGGATTTTCCCTGACAATTTTTTTTATGTTACCTGTTGATGGAACTACCACATGTTCCACCTGATGTTAAGTGGTAACCATTACCTATAACAAAGTATTGCATCGTAGGTCACGGATCAAAAGTAAAAAAGCCGGCACCCACATCCTTCAAACCGAAACACAGCAATGCTGCTTCACGGTAGAATAGGCGGAGGAGCCCTTCACAAATACAATAAAACAACCAGTTTAATTTTTGAATCTTACATGTGATACTTTGTCCTGGTTGGTATTCTGAAATAGACGTTTTTATTATGAAAAAAAAAATGTCTATTACGAGCGTGGTAAGCATTCTTTAAAAGTGCAAGTGTAAGCAAGTGCCAATATGTTATTTTTCAAAGAAAACTCGACGTTCAATTATTTTTCTTTTGCTAACGTCTCACCGTCTAACTGTTCCTGACAGAGTATCACATCATTTAACGCAATTTTTATGAGCACATTTTTTTAGTATATGTCAGTAGACAAGCTTTGGGCACGTGTAGAACACCCCAGATGTAAGCGACACCTAGACGACAGGGCGAGCCTGGCTGATGAATGTGGGACTTACAGTCTGGATCGGAACTATGACAGATGGTGTAAGGGAAAACTTTATTATGGCGAAAGGATTAGCTGACTTATTGAATGGCGTATGTTATTTTCTATCTAAATCTTTTATTTACCTTGAATTAGTTTTTTTTTTGTAATTATGTATTTTCGTGCTTAGTTTTGGATAGTATTTAAACGCAAATAAAACAATCAAATTCAAAATTACTGATTACAAAGCAAAAACCTAATAACTTAATATCTATATATGTGTGTCAGTTTTGCTGCGGGAAGGATTTCCGGGATTTTCATTAAAAAATCTTAATAACTTTATATTAATTTTCTGTCCCGTCAGTATTTATTATATGCAATTAATAATTTCCTTTTAGTTTTTCAAGTAACAGCACCAACTTTAGACCATGACCACCACGTTGCTCTGCCCAGTGGCACAATTGGATGTTGTATATTGTGGTATAAGCACATACGCGGGTTCTTGTCCCGTCTGGTTTGAATATTTTGGATGGCATCTAAAGTTTCGTTAAGTTCTCGTAGTAGCAAGCCAGGGGCAGGAAGAAAAAAATCTACAGATCACAGTTCGCGCAACTATCACAGACTTTGAAAATGTAATTTAAAGACTCACCTGGCGCGTAAAGGAAACACTACTATCCACAGTTTTTGTCCGACCACCTCCTAAGATGGCTCAAACTATAGCATAATTCAATCCCAAAATTTAATTTTTCCGTTTCTTGAATAGCGAGTTCAATCGATTCAAGTAAAAAAAAAAGACGTGTGGCACTTGGGGACTGCCGCGGTAAAGCTATTGCATAGCATTTTGTATCAACTTATGCAATTATAATTATTTATTTATTTTATTTATGCAGTATTTCTTTTTCTTTGATATTAATTCAAGTTACACTTTTTGAGCGTGGTGACCGATAAGAAAACAATTTTTTTTTCTTTTATTAAATAAAAATACGTCTAGTTGCACGCACACAAACACCGTGTCGAAGACTGCCGAAAAGAAACGACGTTAGACAATGCACGGCCTTCAAGCCACACCTCCGTGCCCGTCGGAGTGGGGAGCGTGAGGTTTTTTTTCGTTACGGAATTTCTGGATTCGGTCCCCGCGCTCAAGGCCCTCGATAGAAGCTATGCAATAGCTTAAAAAATTATGAAATACTAGCTTCCACTTGCGGCTTTGTTCCAGATCATAAACTATTTATATTCTAAGTTTCATCCAAATCCGTTGAGTAGTTTTTGCATGAAAGAGAAACAAAACATTCATCCATTCATCCATACATCCATATTCACCAACTTTTGCATTTATTTATTTGGAATATGTGTAATTTGGTTATTTGGATGGATTTAGAATATTTGGAATTTGGATTGACAAATTTTATAAAATCTAAAAGTTACCAACTAATATTGGAAATTCAAATGTTACTTTGAAGCCCTCTGGCAGAACGCACATTTTGATATACAGCCCATCCGCATACCTCTTATATCTGCGAAACAACAGACAAATGTCACAATTCTATAAATCAGAGCACTATAGGATATCAGGAAAACATAAATATTTTCAATGTTAAGAGCGTGTTTAGATGACCCACGCCAACCACGTAGATGCGTTGTGCCCGCTCCCTGCCGTATGTATCGCACACGCCTCACGCATGCCTGGAGCAAGCCTAGAGCACGTCTCGCACCCGCTTGTACTACTAAATTAAATTCATTTGGGATTTTGTTAAGAAATCGTACACATTACCCTTTAAAAGATTGACTAACTTTATGGAGCCTTACAGTAGGAGCAGCGAATTTAACTTTATTTTTTACTAATAGTGACTGGACTACATGAAGCGGGTGCGAGGCGGGTGCGAGGCGGTCGCGAGGCGGGCACAATGTGGGCGCGTGTCGTGTGAACGCAGCATTAAAGAAGAAGGATTATATACCTCCAGCAAAAATTGCCTTAACACACGAATAAGGAGTAAAGTATTTTGCAGGGATAGATTAAACGGTTAACGTACAAGCCCACAGGTTGCTTTGTATCTGTACCTGTAAAACTGAAACTTACAACGCCTGCATTATGTATGAGCTGTTGTATGGTGCAATAAACACGATACTGCGTATTCTTATTTAAAGTTTACTTCTGATTTGAAAATATCCTTCATTATGCTGTCTTTTATTAGTTTCTACCTTAGAGTACAGATGAGTTTGTACATAACAAGAATAATAATAATTGTCAAGGAATTTGAAGGCGTTGTGATGTTTGAAAGGGGTTCGTGATTTTTCACATTTTGGCACCCTAGCCTTACCGACCTTACCGTCTACATTTTCGCAATGTATCAGGCAACGTAACAGAATTCCCATAGTGTGGAGGCTTTGCACGCACAAACACGTGCAAACTACGCGCACGAATAGCATTTCAAGTTGTGCGCGCCACGATCTCTGTCCACACCTATTAAATACTCCTTTAATGTTATATGGAATGTTACTTTAGAGCAGTTTGTATCCGCCTTAACAATGTGATAGTAATCATCATCATTATCATCAACCTTTTCAGTAATCACTTATTTCATCGAAAAATGTCTATTAACAGTATTAGGACTTATAGAGACATTTATTAACAAAAAAACTAGAATTTGCTGTTTAGTATAGCAAAATGTATTATAACACTTAAGAAAAAGGTTGGCTCAGAATTATTATCACACTCAAGAGATAGATTGGTGATCACAGTATTAATATTAGGTATCTACACAAGTGCATACGACTGATACCCATACCCTGAGATATCGCTTAGTAGTCTCTTAGTAAGGTCAAAATATTCATTGACATGATAGAACACCAGATGAGAAGTAAAGTGAAAAATTCCTTTATTTAGTTGAAACCACAACACACTTAATTGGCAAGAAACTCTGCTTGCCTTATATTTTTTAGTCTTTGATATAATCTTTATTCATAGCTATTACATTGTTTTTGAGGGAGTTGAAGACAGCTTCATCCCAAGATTTTATGAGGAAATCAAAGGGCATAGTGTTGTGGTTAAAACGCCCGTATCTTATGAGTTGTGCAGCTCCCAAGGAATGGGTGGACTAATTTGCATGTTATTACGGCTTAATTCAGGCACATCGTGGGTAGCTTGTCTCAACAAGATTTTTCGGGTTACCCTACTAATATTACTAGAGAGTTACGTTATCTTACATGGTTTTAGCTCTATTTTGAAGAAATTGGGGGTGAAACGGGTATTAATCTCTATCTTTGGAGCCCAAGCCAACCTTAGTTGCCCTGCTGAACGAAGCCGAATACTAGCGCAGGCCGCCGACTAGCAGCAGTGTGGCCGGTGCGAAAAGCTGTGCCCTGCGATCTCATACTAAATGCGAGTTGGAGACTTCTTTTAGGAGAAGTCTGTATCCAGCAGTAGAGTTATACAAGGTGGGCAAAATTTTACCTAATTAAGGGCCTTACCTATTCTTTTGCTGTTAGAAGGTTTTGTTCTGAGGATACATTATTTTGATAGAAAAACGAATGGTATTTTTGGATTTTTGAAAAAGTTTACAGAAATTTATATTAAAAAATTATATTTGTCAAAAAAAATTAGTTGGTCTCAATCGACTGTATTTCCCAAAATATTGTTTTGGCGAATGGCGCTTCATAGAAGTCGTAAGGAAATCTTTTTTTTTTTTTAAGTTTCGCGAAATCTTATGATTTGATTTAGTAAGTTACTCTTGGAAAAATGTTTCTTTTGGGAAATAGAGTCGATTGAGACCAACTTTTTTTGCGAAATATCATTTTTTAGGCTGACTGTACACTGTTTCAGAAATCTAAAAATACAATTATTTATTCCTTCAAAATAAACACATAGTTTCCTCAGAACAAAAACTTCTAACTACAAAAGAAAATGTAGCTGCACTCGATGAGGTAAAATTTGCCCTGACCTGTATTAGTTTTGTTTTCTATTCAAAAAAATTCAATTTAATTGTATGGAAGCACTTAGATTTTTAACGATATGAGTACTTTTTCAAAAGTTTATTTGTTCCGTTTCACGGTTTCAAAGTTGCTAATTGGATTGTAGGCAATTAGGGACGTGCTTTTCACAGCCGTTAAATGGTTTTTTTTTTATGATTCTGCAGAATGGTGGTATATTCTTTTGTATCCATTTTTTAACACCACGACTATATTTTATATTTTATTTATCTATTTTTCAGTAGACATTTGGACAAACCCAATAAATACATATACGAGTACATTAAGGACAAAGCTAATACTTATAAGTTATGCACAAAACAACACGACATAAAGTTATCTGTGGGCTGGCCATATCTGCCGAAGAACCGACTACTTGTCCATCTATATTGTTTTTGTGTACACAGCCTTTAAACTTAACATACAAATTATAAATAGCCCAGCTTACAATAAAGGATTTACTTTTTATATTATTACCAAAGTGTTGTTGGTAAAATGTGGCTGTGATTCGGCAAGATGGCCGAATTGAGTGATCTGTAATCAGCTGAATCAGTAAAAGGGCTGTCGTGTCACGAAGGGATTCCCTGAACCTCTTGTCTGTCACCAACAGATAAACGTATCGAAAATAAGGGTTGCGTTTTATACAGTGATAAGGAACCCCGAAAAGGGTGAGTAAAGTATATTAGGGTGGTCACAAAGAGTTCTCCAAAAACTTGCAAATTGTTCGTAATGAATTTTGTTTTCGGTTATTTTTCGGAAGTTTTTTGTTGGTCATTTACGTAAAAGTTTTTTCATGAATATTTGCTCGTGCGTTTTTCAGCATTCTAGGTCTGTATCCTACTCCGTAAGTAGGAGCTTCTAATTATATTCTAAGGACATGTAATGTATGTAAAGTATATTATTTGTAGTTATTATTCCGTTTATTTGTTATAACTCTCTTAATCTGTCAACTTAAAATCTAGTCCGTTATACACTTTTTCTACCAGTTTTGTGCTGTCGCCTCTCCCCTGCTCACAGGTTTGCTGGAAGAAAACTCATAAAGGGACTCGCCTCTGTACATATTTTTCGCCATACTCTCTGTTTGTATTATTTCCGTTTACAATAGAGAATTACAGAATTACATACCTACATATTTATACATAGAAATGATCTATTACCCACCATTCCCGATTCCAGTTGCTTATAATCTGAGCCTAAGAATTTTCACATAGATAGTGAAATGTTATTTACTGACGATGAAGAATAACATCAATTTTTCGAACTGTTGAGGAAAATATTGAGAAAAACTTGAAGCTCACGTATAGATCTTGTCTATCCTGGTAATAAGTCGACTAGGCCAAGAGGATAAACATAGCGTCCAGTCAGAAATCATAGTTCCTGATACACAGCAGAGAATCTTAGTGCAGAGTCAAAGCTACAGACATACGTAGCTAGCTATCGCTAAACAATAACATTAATCATAATTATCCCCAAACTGTTATGAGATACATACTTGGAACCTTGAAGGTCGCTAACTAAGCTGATAATATATAACACAGGTACATAGTACCCTATTAGACCACTCGCACTCCCCGACCGCAAGCACTTGTGGCGTGGTTCCCCCTCATTTGTTTTTTTTAGTTACTAATATCAAGAAAATAAAATAAAATATAAATGACACTAGTAAACGTCATTTATAATAAAATAAAAGTTTTGCTCAACGAGGCCAAGGTTCGATATTCCAGATTTGTGCAGGAATTTGCAATTTCATAGTTGCGACATGGCACTGTTAAAATATAAATTACAATATCTGTAGCTAAAACCTATTTTGACCAGTCAAGCAGTCAAGTCGTACTTGGAATTCAGATTGTATGATATTGATTCAATTTTATGTATTAAAAACAACCTACGCTCTATGTATATGCCATGAGAAGCAAAATAGGTCCCAAGAGCTTTCATATCTGAACTTATAAACAAGAATGGTAAGAGATTGCCTCAGAAATTCTTCAACATTTCTTATCTTTGATGTTATCCCTTTGGGACTCAGGTACTTAACATGCTGAATTGTTATTTATCATCATCATTGGAATTTGGATGGGTCTCCATCCGCTGAATTCCCGCAATTTTAATATAATCTTGAGCCCTTTTGCCTGAAAGCCGTTTGTCGTGAAAATCTTTGAAAGTTTGTAATCTTCATAATAATACAGATAACTTCTATGTTAGTCCTAATCGTAGGAGCAAAGAGTACGTCTATAATTTTAGAATTTTAAGTGTTAGCCCACATTTCAAGGAAAATATAAGATTTTTATTTATCCTAAAAATTTCGAAGGCGGGATTTGAACCGTGACCTTCCGGTAAACACTCAATACTCTTTGCTCCAACGGAGGTCTTTCTTCAGTCCCTTCATCGGATGACATAAGAGACAAATAAAAACAGCATCCACTTTAAGACTTCTGAGTAAGCACCAGTCCACCTCAGCTCGAGCAACGGGGTATGCTGAGATGAGAACCAGCCCTGTGTAGACTGCGCAGAATAGTGCTAAGCCTATCCCGATTGCCAAGTCTCGGACTGGCAAAGAGCCGGCTCCCGGCCGCTTCAAAATTTGCCGCGTCTGGCAAGCGGCCTGCTCCCGGCCGCGCGCTCGGTCGATGAACCGGCGCTCTGTTTTAGCACTTTTAACGGTATTAAACGGTTGCCACACTCAACTAAGAGATGTCACTAGCTTGCTTGAAAACAGGGGCATGTAATGAACGAAGAATCGAGTTTTTGTCCATAGAGTTTTTGTTCAGAAATTCAATTATGATTTCACAGATGGCAGTCAAGTGGCAGTCAAGTGGTTGTTTGTGTGATTAGTTATTGTTGTTTTTAATGTTTTTTGAAGTGTTTTTGTGTAGTTTGTGTATTTTAAGGATAAACAGGTATGTTTTTAACGTTTTTTCGTTTGTAACGTTTTACGAACATTTTCATTCGAAAAAGGTAATTTTACGTAACACGGGAATTCTCGACTTTTTTTTTTACTTTCTCTACTTTCACTTTTGAATAGCGATGTGTTTATCAGTAAACAAGTAATAAATTAATGTTTGATAGGTAGAATATTTCAAGCCAATTTCAATGAGGTATGATACTATAAATAGTTTAATAATAAAATATAAAGTAATTATTAATTATATACCACAAGGGGGGCCCGGACCACCCACGATGGCCGACGGGGGGCGGGGGCCCCGCAGATTTCCTATTTTCCATTTTCTAAATATAGGGTTATAGTTAAGGTGTTGGTAGAAGCTGGATGCGTCAAGCTTAGGACAGTACGCAATAGACTTATTAGGGAGGCCTATGTCCATTTATGGACGGTTGATGATGATGATAGCCCTGTTATCATCCTTAACATCCCTAGGGCTATCCTTAACTTCATCATCATGCAGATAGGCATGCTGATGATCTGCATCTACTTTTCTATGTTGAAGAAAAGTGGTAAGAATTGTGGTATTGTTGTGTTTTCCTGAATTGTTCCGATTGCACCGCGTTCACGTTACCCCACGCTTCTTATTACCCGCGTCCCTTACAACTGCGCTCACCTTAGCACCGCGCCTCTGGTCCCCGCCTCTTAAGGTATATATAAGGTAAGGACTATACAGGTCAAACCTCCCTCTCGCTCGCACTATTCAACATTTTTGAAGATATAAAATCACTGAATGTAGTTATGCAAAATAGCAAACCTTCAAGGCCTAGAAAATAACAATACAAAGG
The DNA here is from genome assembly GCA_951804965.1 of Horisme vitalbata. Taxonomy (NCBI): domain Eukaryota; kingdom Metazoa; phylum Arthropoda; class Insecta; order Lepidoptera; family Geometridae; genus Horisme; species Horisme vitalbata. The sequence goes on from OX638096.1 coordinate 2,119,301, forward strand.
TTCAGCATTAATAACATTTGATTCTATCACGTTTTATTACCAAAAACTTGCACCAATGTGATCAATTTTGGTGCAATTTTTTTGGTAGGAAGACGTGTTGGGTCAACATGATATTCTTGCTTAACCTTTGTATTGTTATTTTCTAGGCCGTGAAGGTTAGCTATTATTCAGTGATTTTTATATCTTCATAAATGTTGAATAGTGCGAGCGAGAGGGAGATTTGACATGTATCGTCGCCTTAACAGTGGACTTCTTATCGGTGACCCCTTTGAAGTTGGGGCTTGCTTATCCTCGCGGAGTACATTCAGACCTAATAACTTTATTGCAATATGTATTTACAAAATAATTATTTATCTAGTTATATTAGTCATGTCATACGGAGCCGAAACGTGGACGACACTCACAGTACCGCTAGTCCACCAGTTTAAAGTTGCTCAGCCAGCTATGGAGCGAGCTATAAACGGAGTTTCTCTGAAGGATAGAATCCGCAACGAGACTATCCGACATAGAACTAAAGTTGTCGACATAGCTCAGAGAATTAGTAAGCTGAAGTGGCAATGGGCTGGCCATATCTGCCGAAGAACCGACAACCGTTGGGGTAAACGAGTTCTTGAGTGGAGACCGTGGCTCGGCAAACGTAGTGTACGACGCCCTCCGGCCAGGTGGAGTGACGATTTGCGACAGGCTGGTAGAAGCTGGATGCTTCGAGCTGATTGCGGCATAGCACAGTCTACATCGGCACAGCTAAATCCCCTGGTCACCGACGGGCAGCAGCGTCGATGGTGCGAGAAGCTGTGCCCTGCGATCCCCAACCCGCATGCCCAGCGTGGGGATTATGGGCATATCCCCCTTTATTAGGGGAGGCCTATGTCCAGCAGTGGACTGATATAGGCTGGTGTGGTGTGTGGTGTATCCTGCAGTGGACTACTATAGGTTGATGATGATTAGTCATGTGGTTCTCATAACACAAACTCTGCTTACTTTGGCTTTATGATGTTGTGGGATTACCGGCATTGTTTATTTATTTGTCTTGCGGCGGGAATCGAAGCCCCTTGACCACCCACACAGGGTTAAACACGATAAGCATCAGTTGGCTAATTGCCCATCGTGTATAACCCATACATCTTAGTGTTGCCTACACTTAGCTATCGATTTCCCCAGTTAGCTTGCCAATGCCTCAGCCACTTGGCAAGACGCGACCGTTTCTCTTCCAGATATGTAAATACCTCATGGTAATTCTCGTTCGAATCACATTCCTGCTGCAATGTATTACGGTTATTTATTGAGTGGCACTTTGTGGTTATAAATTGAAAGTAATGTACGTAGAAGTATTGGAAAGAAAATAGTTGAACGCAATATCTTTCAACAAGTTGGAATTGAAGTGCTTTTTTTATGGTACTTGAAGATGGAACAAGCACATGGCCCATCTGATGTTGGGTGGTAACCATTACATATCACAATGCATTGCATCATAGATCACCTTTTTGGGAACGTGCTCTACGATGCAACACCCTCTGTCCATCAACTTGAGGCATGATGATGATAAGCCTCTTGTGCCTGTAATTTCACCGGCACCCACACCTTTCAAACCGAAACACAGCAGAGCTGCATCACGGTAGAAATAGGCATGGTGGCAGTACTTCCCCGGACGAGCCAAAAAACCCTATTACTACTAAAACTAACTAGCTTACGATTTAAAAATAAGTTTGTAATACTAAATGATAGAACCAACTCCACTTGAGCTCCTTTGCTATTGAGCAAAGAGGGTTAAGCCATAAAACGCTACGCTGGTCAATGCGTCTTACCAAGTGTTTTCCCTGGCAGTCACGTTAGCTTGTAGTGAGTGGTGTTTTAATGAGATATTATAGCATCTTGCAAAACAGTAACCAAGGGGGACCATGTGGAGGTGTTTGACTTGGAACTGGTACAACAATGTTCTGTGATGTAAAACTGCAACACAGAGCCTTGTTCTCCAAAATGTCGGAAAACGCATCGGAGCTCAAGTGGAGTTGGGAAGGACACCTGGCAAAACGTGATGATGACATGACATGGCTGAGAACTGAGAAGATAAGTATCAGTCACCCAGTGGCATGATGGGTTGACGACATAGTCTGCGTCGTGGGCCACCAGTGGATCAGGCCAGCGCAGGAACATTGCAAGTGGCAGCAGCAAAGGCTTATACTCAGCTGAGGGTAAAATTGAGCTGCGGATGATGATGGAACAGGTAATTATGTATCTATGACCATTGAGATAAATGACAGTAACAATTGTAACGATTTCTATAAAAATTTACTGTATCGTACGTCAACCAAGCGCGGGGATTATCACCCTTTTATTTTATGCGTATTGATATAAGCTGGTGTGTATGTGTGTGTGTGTGTATGTGTGTGTGTGTGTGTGTGTGTGTGTGTGTGTGTGAGAGAGAGAGAGAGAGTATGTTCAGGTATCAGTCACGTGGTACTGGGATATTACCGGGCTCATCCGGGGAAGTAGTGCCCCAATGCCTATTTCTGCCGTGAAGCAGCTGTGCTGTGTTTTGGTTTAAAGGGTGTGGGTGCCGGTTAAATTACAGGCACGAGAGGCTTAACACCTTCATGCCTTAAGTTGATGGACGCAGGGCAAGTTTCATCCGAACGAACATACTCATACACAGAAACTTTCGCGTAAATAATATTGGTGTGTTATGTATGTGTTTATGTGTAGTAATGAAAAATGACCAGAATCATTTATTTCTATGAGACTATCTAGAGATCAATTATTCAACAACACAGTTCCTTTCCAATTACTCATCTTTGGTAGACACAAGCCATAATAAATCCCATTTGATCCCCTCGGTGTCCGTATCCGATCGTCGTTTGCGTACAGCCGATTTGCGTTCCGTATTTCAAGTTAGAATACGGAAATTGCAGCTGTAACGTAAACCACAAGATTTCTAGTCCAGCTTACACTGGACAGTCAGCTATTAAAATAAGTTATCAAATTGATAAAGTTTTTTTTAAATTATTTTACAAAAAATATATATGTGCTTACACTAGACAGGTAGCTACTAAAACAAGTAAATTATCTTTTACAAAAATATGTGTGTTATGGTAATATTTTCGGAACTATTGCCTACTAACATCCACCCGCGGCTTTACTTGCGTGTTACTTGGATAAAAAGTAGCCATATATTAGTCCAGGTCTACAAAATTTCAGTTCAACCTCTTCAGTAACTTTGGCGTGAAGGAAGGATAAACATTTAATAGAGCTAGTATTTTTATAATATTAGAATGATTTTCAGAACTTATATCTATCTTTGATCCATTTATTTAAGCGAAATTTAATTATTGTAACAGCAAATCACATAATCTAACATTATCTATAATCTGTCTATGTATAAATCCCATACTATCCTTCTAACAATGTAAATGCGAAAGTTTGTAAGTATGGATGTATGGATGAATGAATGAATGTTTGTTACTCTTTCACGCCAAAACTACTGAACGGATTTGGATGAAACTTAGAATATACATAGTTTGTGACCTGCAGTAACACAAAGGCTACAATTTTTATTTATTTTTATCACGGTACCACGCGAGAGAAACCGCGGGCGGAAACTAGTTATCTATATATCTGAGTTGGTATGTTTGTGCTGAACGGATTTTAATGAAACTCGGAAAAAACATATTTCGTGACACGGATTAACACATAAAGGCTTACTTTTTATTCCGATACCACGCGAGCGGAGTCCTGGACCAAACCTGTTTTAATTGATTCACCAAAATGGAGCTTTGAATTATTATGAATCCCAAAGAAATATTGTTCGCTTATTTATCACGCTGACTGTACAGCGTTTAACGTCCTATGGAGAATGCACACATCGCATTTTGTATGTTTTGGCTTAAACTGGCTCTAACCATAATGTCAGTCGGTTGAAACATAAAATGTGATGCAGTAGCGACCAAAAACAAAGTAATTTCAAAAGTGATGATATTCCACGAGAAATCCACTTTACAGGCCATTATTATAAAGTAAAAGTTTATTTAAGAGCGAGTCGGAACAACTGATGCAGCTCTTTCCATCTGCCTCTCTCCAAAGCTCCTTTGCTTCCCTATACGATATGACATCGACTTTCTCTTTAATGTGGCTTATATAATTTATCCTTGGTCTTCCCCTACCTCTCTTTCTTTCTACTTTTCCCTCAATGATGTTGCGTATAAAGGTGTCATATTGTTTAAGGTGTCGAAATATCTAGAAGCTAAAAATAAGGTCAGGCGGTTTGGGAATCAGAGGGCACAGCTTGTTGCATTGCCGACGCTGCGGTCCGTCGGTTGTCTGGCTTGCTGAGCTGGTGTTAGGCTGCGCTATGCCGCAATCAGTTCATCGTCTAAGAATATTAGCCAATGCTATTTTGTTGACTGGGTATATATTAACACAAAAGTATAAAGACATGAAATCTGGTGGTAATGGACGACCTCTGTGGCGTAGTGGTTTTGATTCCTGCCACGTGACAAATGTTTATATTGACGACCTCTGTGGCGCAGTGGGCGAAGGTCTACCTGAGACGCAGAAGGTTGCGGGTTCGATTCCCGCCATGGGACAAATGTTTGCATGTTCTGCAGATATTTGTCACAGGTCTGGTTGTTTTCTATGTATGATATGTATGTATTTACAAAAAAAATGTATATATGTATACGTATCATATATCAATCATGATATACATGATTGTATATCAATCATGTGGTTCCCATAATACAAGCGCTGCTTAGTTTGGGGCTACATGATGTTGTGTGATAGTCCAGCATTATTTATTTATTTATTTATATGATCTGCAAATATTTGACTCGGGCCTGAGTGTTTTCTATGTATTAGGTACGTATTAACATAAAAAATAAGTTACTACTTACCATGGAAACGAAGGTAGTTGATTAGTTTGTGGCTATATGATGCTGTATGATAGAGTCTAGCATTATTTATTTTTTATTTATTTATTAAATGTTCAACCAATAAAACCTTGAATTTGCTCCTGTTCCGTGTTGTCAACTACATTTAAACCTTTTTCTAATATCATGCAAACATTTTGTTCCGCAGCGGGAATAGAACCGGCTTTCACTTAGTAGGTCAAAGTTTCGAAATTATAAATTTGTATCGACAACACAATTATTATATGCCCATTAAGTTCTTAATGAGAATAAACATCTTATACCTGATTAAGAATCATTGATATCATCAGCCTGCAGCAGTCCACTGCTGGACATAGGCCTCCCCTAATGAGCACCCTGTCCTCAGCTCGACTCGACGCATCCAGCTGCCAGCTCTACCAGCTCTACCAGCAGCCATTTGCAGATCGTCACTCTACCTGGCAGGAGATCAATTCTATTAAATTATGGTTTTTCTACCACAACTGAAAATTCAAATAATACAAAATTAACTCCTGATGTTGACATTATCAAATTACCCCTCTTGGCTTGTTCCTTGATTTATTATTAAAATGTTCTACTTCAAAAACAACGCTACAAAATGAAACATGAACCATGAATCTAAGAAGATATTGGATGTTTTAAAAACTTTTGCCTTGAATTTACTTTACTGAAGCTTATAATGGTCCTACCCCTTTTCAAGGGTCAATCTAATCACTTTTTCGAATACATAACAGAAACACTCAAAAGTCACTTAGATAGCTTTGAAAACACAATCCAATTCTTACCTGTAGTATCAGAGCTTATGCTCGCCATGGAAAAAACAACCAAAAAATATTTTCAGATCAGGGTATTTGCGCAGTAGTAGGAATCGAACCCACCTCATTTGATTTGATTGCATCTCAGCTGGCTAATCACCCATTGCGTCAACGTTGTCATCAAATTCCAATATATCGAGTGCAAGTAAATACCTAATATATTTTTCACTTCTCTTGCTCAAAAAGTGTATCATAATAGTGTAGCTTAGCGGGCCTAAAACTCGAGTTTAATACCTAGGGCTAAAAAGTATTTTTTCTTTTTAATTTTTGTCTAAAATCATCAGCCCGTACAAAGCATTCGTTCTCTTATATAAAAACTCGACTTCTTGGTGCTCCGTCAATCTTTTTTTTTGAAAATAGAACCGTCTTGGTGATGTTTTATGAAGGTTGATTCTTCCCTTCACGGTAGAATGCGAACTGTTTCGTTGAGGGTTATTGAAGGTATAGAGATTTAAAAAAAAGATGGTATTGGCGCTAAATCTCTAGAATTTTCTTCATTCCAAATCACAAACTTTTACGTTCAACTTCCTGACTTTAACTTTCAAATTGTGAACGTGAAAAATGTCATCAAGTGATAGTGAAGATGCTAATATGCAAATGGAAGAAAAGGGCAAAGAAATAATTATGAATCTGTTGCCGACAAAATCACGTGAAATATATTTAAAGAGTTACGAAAATTTTATGAAATGGAGAGATGAGAAACGTGTGGATTCTTTTACAGAAGGGGTTTTTCTCACTTATTTTGATGAATTATCGAAAAAATTCAAATCGTCGACTCTTTGGAGCACATATTCAATGTTAAGAATGACCTTAAAAACAAGACACGACGTCGATATTAAAAAATATGTAAATTTAACGGCTTTACTGAAGAAATTGTCCATTGACGACACAAGAAATCGAAACATTTTTAAATAACGCTCCAAATAAACAATACTTGGCAACAAAGGTAACCTACTTATGTACTCTACTCAAACTAAATAAATAGATACCTACCTACATACCTAAATTATGTACCTAGGTTATTACGATTATTAACACACTTATTTTTTTGTTCAACAGGTTGCTTTAATTTATGGAATCAGCGGTGCATGCAGAGGAATAGAGCTTGCCAATATAACGCTAGAAGACGTAGAAACGGATACAAACCTACAAGCTGTGAGTCTGCCGAACACGAAAACAAACAAAGAGCGTAAATTTGTCATCAGTGGAGAATACCTTAATATAGTTAAAGCCTATCAGGAGTTACGTCCCACTAATGTTTCAACGAGAAGATTTTTTCTAAATTATCAAAATGGTAAATGCACAAGGCAAGTCATAGGCAAAAATAAATTTGGTAACATGCCTAAAGATATTGCCACTTATCTAAATTTACCAAATCCGGAACTCTACACGGGCCATTGTTTCCGCAGAACATCCGCGACTCTGTTGGCGGACTCTGGTGCGAATATAACGACATTAAAACGCCACGGTGGATGGAGGTCCGATCAAGTGGCTGAAGGTTATATAGAGGACTCTATACAAAACAAGTATCACGTCACGCAGCGGATTATGGAAGGAATCAATATTCTACCAAACATTACAGAACCCCAAGCATCTACATCGCGGGATTGGATGAATATGTGAACTCAGCTGAAGCCGCGCAGGAAACTCAAGCATGTTTCGAGTCTCTCCAACTTTTACTCCACAACAATCAACTCAAAATATTATCACATCCCAATCACAGAGAAACGAAATAAAATTGCCCGGGAAAAACATATCACTAAACATTCAAAATTGCTCTAACTGCACATTTAATTTTTAATAAAATTTCTGAAAATTGACTAATTTGGAATTGTTTTATTTTCTCGCAATCGAAGTGAAAAGTAGAGTGTTTTACTCGGGCCAAAACCACCCATTATAACTCGGTCTTGTCATCCTCCCTCGCTAAGCTCGGGAGTATAACAACCTCGTATATAATGGGATGGTTTAGTCCCTTGTAAAACAATCTACTATTTAATGTATAACATTATGCACCAACTATAAAAACTACTTATTGAACCGTAAACTACCACCGCACACAACTCCAGTTTATACTAGTCCACTGCTGGATACAGGCCTCCCTTATTATAGGGTTATATTTTGTAATAATCGAATTGTAATTTCGTAATCCTCACTATTTTACTTCTTTTTGTTTGTAATACCTTTCTTTTCATGTATGTATCGTAAATAAATATTTTTCTATTCTATTCTATTCACTATGGGCATGCGGGCTGGGGATTGGAAGACACAGCTTCATACACCGCCGACGCTGCTGCCCGTCACAAGTCAGGTAATTTAGCTGTGCCGTTGTGTAAGGATGTGCAGTTATGTAAGCCTGTGCTGTACCGCTAGAGCCCTGTTTGTTATGCAGCTGGGTGCACAAAAGGCAGGTGAGGTTGGCTTAGTTTCGGAAGAGGTTGGAACCCCTTACACCCTCATACCTTGAAGTCTATTTGCCATCTAGATTACCTCAATACAGGCACTGCCTAGTGAGGAGACAAATTAACTGTAGATACTTACCAAAGTACGTATATTCTTTTAACTACTCGGCAACTTCTTCGGTCCTCTCGACCCATTTTTAGAACTCTAGTAGTACTCCTTCAATCTTCAAAAAACAAGATGTGTTGCGGACCTTGCGGAGGTTGCTGCGGTGGCTGCGGCTGCCCTTGCATCACTATCTACACTTGCTGCACCAAGATTTGCTAATCGCAAACAAAGGCGTGTTGTCGCCTTGGACGCGCGGGCAAGCCATGGAGCCTGTGGTGTCCGCGTGGGCGCAACAAGCTTATTACTTTGTGTTGAAGTATACTTATGTGCCGTTTTGTGGAAATAACCTATATGAAAAAGTACCTAAAGAAACTATCTATGTATATATAATCAGTCTATACTGGCTTTACTTTGTTTTTAGTACCGTACTCAGGTAGCGACCTCCATGAATGAAACCTATATCACCCGAATTCAAGAAAAGGGGTTAATATGATTTATCAAATGGAAACCGTTAAGACGTCACTTATCCAAGTCCCCTCGCAGATATGAAGATGAGTTCAAGACGATAGTGATGTCTATAGCACCATTCTAAAAGGTTAATATCGATATTTCAGAATACATTTATTTTTAGTACCATAACCCGTCGTGATCGATAACGGTAAGGAACGATGCCGTAAAATTTAAATGTATTGGCAGAATGTTTAGTTTATACGGTAAACAAAAAAGAGGTCTATAAAATTTACATTTTTACCAAACGTATTGCGTTTTTGTGGATGAAAAGAAAATGCTGACGCAGTAACTTTTTACTTCAATACAAACCATCATAACAAAACCAACCTATAAAATTATTATATCTTTCATCTTGTTCTCACCACTTAACAATGTCACGAAATACTTGGCAATACCATTAGCAGCCTTCGATAAACACATTTGATAGGACATTCGTTCATCGCTTTTTTATTGCCAGTTTTATTGTTAATCAACTGAAACGTTTTATTTCAGCAAGGGTGCCGACCCCAATCAAACCGTACATTTTATCGACACTCACCCCACATCGATACTTACGCTACATCACTAGCAGTCCTCATATTATGTATGCGGCCGGGAAACGGAACAAAGACCCTTTACGGTCTTGTTTATCGTCCACCACAAGGCATTCCTAACAAAATGTTCGTTTTAGCAACCACTTTCAAAGTTTCTTTGAACAGCCTGCCGTTTGATATTTCGCTATCGACTTTTGTTCGATAACATTCTTAAAATATCGACAAAGTTTTGACATCCCTTTTATGTGGTCCCGATGCTCTATATCTGCTTCGAGGCGGTGAAATGAAATGAGCATAATGATACCATTGATTTTTATTCGATAATCATATTCCATTTGGAGAAAATCGATAACATTTCACTTAGAAAAACTGACGCCTTCAACTATTTACATACATTACACTTTTAATCCTGGAATGCAGAAGAAATTAACTGTCACACTCTCATTTCATCGATGGCGGCTTGCGGGAGGTTAGTGTGCAGCGGGCCTTTACCCCTGCGTAGGGTAGCGTGGGGGGGTCCCCTGCCCTCCTCCCGCGGGGAACCCTGCGCCGCCCCGTTCGGAGGCTGGTATTTCTGTTGCCTCAACTCCTGCATCGGCGGGGAGTTATTAAAGTGCCCCACATTCTTGGGCATAGTAGCGTAGCTCGCGACTTGCGGGTAACTCACGTTCGGTATTCTAAAACTGCTGTTTCTACTCCCCAATTTGCTCGGCAGCATCATATTATCCATGCTAAGACTAGGACTTGGCGGAGATTTCGGCGCATCCAACGGCCCTTTGAAATTCAACGCAGATAGATGAGCATCACTGCCCATCATTTGCTTTTTTCTATTATGCCTCTCCACATCGACGACCAGACTGGGCGCGTGTGTTGGATCCATGTGATAATGCGAATGCTTCCCCGATATAGTTTCGAAATGTTTCTCATTGAACCGTTGCTGTTTTCCGCGTGACCTAGTTTTATCCCGCTGGTAGTAAACGCCGGCAAATATTAGCACGTTGAGAATTAAGAGCGAGCAGCCTATTGCGATCGTGACGCTGAGAGCAGTGGAGTACGCGGCGTAGCCGGCCGCTTCTAAATTAGCTAGAGTGTTTTCAGTTGTGTTCGCTGTTTGTATCTCTCTCCCGGGTAGGATGGTAGCACACGTCGCTAGGATTGTATCTACTGTTGTGAGTGCTGTGTCGTACATGGATCCATTTGCTCTGCGAATCTGTTCGTTTTCGTTTCTGGCTAAGGGATCTGGTCTGACGATACCTTCGTATAGGTCTTGTTCGTTGTGGTTCTTGAAGAGGTTGTGACGGGCTGCTACGTCTTCCATGCCAGCTCGGTGTAGTTCGGGGACTAGGCGCAGCCAGACGGACAGTTGGTGGGCTCGGTAGTGATTTTTGAGGCGTGGTTTCAAACCTGCAACAAAAAGTTTGCTAAAAATGTGCTTCTTAGTTAATGATTGAGCCGTGGTGGCATAGTGGGATATACTAATACGACTTCCAATCCGGAGTTCGTGAGTTTGATCTTTGACCTATGGATTTCGTTTCGAATACGTATATGCGTATTATTAAATACTCAAATCGGTAAAGGAAAATATAGTTAAAAACAGCAGTTTAGTCAGCTTCACAGGAAGGGCATGCTCACTATGCTTATAGTGAGCATGCCCTTCCTGTGAGCCAACTCTTTTCAAATATATGTGCATTATGACATTTTGAGCACAAAACAGTAAAGGACAACATCTTTAGGAAACCGCAGTTTAGTCAGCTCCAAGCATATTGAGCATATTTTTTCCTGTGAACCAACTAGGCCGAAAGGATGGAATATGTGCTGGACAAACCTATGCCATTTATAACCATGTCACGGGCACTTAGGGTGTTAGGGAGTATTTCCGTTTGAGCACCTATGCATAGAACACCAAAGGTATTCCCATTTGAGACCCAATTAATATTTTGTCGTGGTGCTCAAATGGGAATCTATATATATAAAAATGAAACCCGTTTTCCTTGGTCACGGCATCACGCGTGAATGGCTGGACCGATTTCACTAATTCTTTTTTTGTTGTATTTGTTATTATTAGGAGAAGGTTCTTACGGAAAAAAATATTAAGAAAATCTCTCAGAAATATTGAAAAATATACATTTAATTTTGCTAAGGCGGTACGAAGTTCGCCGGGTCAGCTAGTAAAAAATAAAATTTGATTTATACCCCACTGAGCACCTACAGTGCAGTAAAGTTATGAATTTATGCTGCATAAACCAACTAGTTGATGATAAGTGAAATGCTTCTGGTTTTATCAAAAGCAACCTTTGACATACATTGATGATTGATGATTGATTATTTTGTGGTACACAGTATTTTGTTGCTCTTTGTATACTAATCGGGACTTATTTTGCTAAGGAAGTGAGACAACGCAAATAGGCCCGGATATTCCCAGGACCGAAGCAATAAACATGAAATCGAGTTTTGCTAATTATCGCTGAAAGAGTATTCATAGACTATACTCGTTATTGTATGCAACGCATAGTGAATTCATACTAATCACGTGAGTGTCTAACTGACTTAGCCACTGTTGTCAGCCATTTTGCATTTTTGGCTTTGAATCACGGCCTTGATTCTAAGAAATAGGATTAATGTCACAACAATGTCGCAAGAACTTACTTTCCATACAGTTTTGAAAGTTCTCACGACCTAATGTCTGTTATGACATTTATTTCTGAGAATTAATTGATACTGGCTGAATTATACAAAATTCACCCAGAAACCATTTAGTATAGAATGAACGAATTTCTGAGTATTAGAGCCCAGATTTTCCATAATAATTGGCGATTATGTAACATTAAAGTATTTTTTTTTATTGATCATCGTTTTGTAGAATTTCACTCAGAGCGCTTCTGTGCCTTGGATAATGCCTTCTTGGAGGCCTTCGGATGCCGAAATACTCACATTATGGTCATTAGCTCATACAACGATGAAGAGGATTTTTTTGATGTGAGCTGTAGAGTTATTTTTACATACCAAAGCTATTTGGTCGAAAAGTGGTTTTATGTGTAACGGTGATAGACATTTTGAGCCTACACATCTGAGTAGTCTATTTCGCCTATTCAGCATCAAAAACAAGCTATATTTTTACGCTTTCAGCGTTACAGGTTATGTGTTAGATCAGTTGCGTGTACATTTACATAACTATCGGGCAAATTATTTAGTTGAAGAGTGGTATTGTGTATTACTGTGAATAGTAATTTTCATTACGAGTGCGGAAAGCCTGTCATTGCAAAGGGTTCCGACAAATGTCTACCCGAGCCGAGGCGCAGTCGAAGGTGAGGGTTGGCAGTCGGAACAAGTTGCAATGACGGTTCCGCACGTGTACTGAACAACTATTTTTAATACAGTTGCGAAAAAATAAAGAAAATTTCTGGCGCCAACCGTAAAAGAATATAAGCAGAGATTTTTTCTGGCTTTCTTCACCCATTCTGAGTAGGCAAAGGGAACTATGCCCATACAGCCAAGTCTTGAGTAGATTTTTTTTATTGATATGAAATGAAAATGAAATTTAATGAGATGAAATTAAATGAAACTTAACCTAACTCATTGAATCAAATCATTAAATCTGATATTGAAACAAATTAGTAGCTTCTTTTTAGAAATATTTGCATGAATCATTAAAACTTCTATGATTTTTTTTAGTAAAAACATCGTGGTTGTTTTTTTTAATAGACATTATTTTGACAGTTGGGAAAGAGAACGCACGAGTTCGGAAAAGGTAAAAAAAGCACGAGTATGTAATAGCCCACCTCCCGAACGCTATACGTCCCTGCAATACGCCACTTTTTGAGCAACTGTATTAAAAATATATTTGCAACCACACAACAGTAAATAAGTAGAAGTCTCTTCTGTCAGGCCTGAACCTGAACGCGTTCATCGCAAACCATTTCTAAACGATGTTTGCCCATTGGCTGCTAGCCATTACCACCAGCCGTATCGACTAAAGCCCGGATAATAAATACCGTGTAATCACGAAAATACCTTCCACTAAATTACGTTCGCTACCCATGTAGGTATCTGTTCGCGGATTAAGCAAACATAGCGGTACGGCGTAGCGATAAGCTTAATTCAAGGAAATAGGCTAGGAAAATACTTTCTTGGCTTTGTGATAGGGAGGAATTGAGAACGAGGATTTATTTTATTACTAAATAGGATGAATAAAGTCAATTATATGAACTACTAGCTTCCACCCGTGATACTTAGTACACGGATCCAAAGTAGCCTATGTCATAATCTATGTTTATACTAAGTTTCATCAAAACCTGATAAGTAGTTTTTGTGTGAAAGAGTAACAAACATCCATATATCCTCACAATCTTTCACATTTATAATAGTAGGTAGGAAATAGGACTAAACCTTGGAAAGTATTTTATTACCTACGTTCATGTTTATTAATTAGTTGTTCCTATTTTAACGTTTCCTTAGTAACCGTTCTTTATGTGAGTAAAACCCACAAGGAAGTAAAACCAATTCCTAAAAGCTTGTACAATACATACGCGTTCTTTTGAACATGTTCATTGTTCGTTTAATTAGTTAGAGAGACCGGGTTGTTTGTATGCTGTGAAACATGTTGAGACGAGATACATTATTTTGTGAAATGTACGAAAATATTGGACCTTTATTTTTGATACGAGTTCTTTAACAAAGATAATTTGAATTGCAAGCTTGTGAGCGGATTTTTGGGAATTATAAAATTAATCTTATTACTAGGTGCTGTACTACCTACTATTTTTTAAATCGTTTTTATTGTTTAAGTATAGATAGACGTATGTATATAGTCCAAAAATGTAAATGAGTAATATATCAGTTATGTGTTTCTAAGCCCTGCTTAGTTTAGGGCTATATGCTGTATGATAGTGTGCAGCATTATTCACTAATTATAAAAAAAAGTGTTTTTTATCGAATTACGACCAATTTATTTGGATTTTTGTCTTAAAAGAATTCGTTTCAGAATAAGATATTTCTTTCTTTCTTTTGAACATAAAAAAAAATCAGGTTATTCATGTTGAAGTTAAATGGTTGGAGTTCAACGTTCATTGTTGGATCTTAAAGTGCCTTCGGAAGCGATATTGATTCTACTATATAAACTATCTGATCCATTTTCACTGAAAGACATTAATCACTCTCCTCACAGGACATTACGTCCAAACAGGAATACTCCCTGACATATTCCCTATTCATTACAGCTGTATATCATACACTCCCGGCGATTCATGATCTTCATAAATTGACGTTTTAAGCTCTTGAAATGTCTCGTTATCAATATAATTACCATACTCGTAACACCGATAACATCGTAATTATCATCATGAATAGTTTGTAAGCAGTTTACTGTTAGATTTCATCCATACAAAACCATTTTAACAAATTAAAAATAATACCAACTCCTCGCGTTCTGAGATCTGGTGTATTATTACCAAGTCAGACATTCTATTTTTTTTCCTCTAAATTAGTATATCCCAATTTTACGGTACCCTAATTGTATTACAATCTAGCAAAGTAGGCTAATGAGTAATTTGAATTTAACTTAATTTTATACAAATATTATTTCTAAGAATGTGTCCATTGGCACTTTTCTTACTGTCTCTAATTAAGGGGAGGACACTTTGTTCTTGAGTTCATTTTAAGTTGTATTGGGTGGAGAAAGTTCTGGGATCTGGTGTACTACCAATTCAGACATTTTCAATCAACCTTCCTAATCTAATCATCTAGAATCAATTACTTGGCTATTAAAGCAGTTTGTATTTCGTATTAAAATTTCAATATACTAGCCTCTTATCAATAATTTACCGTAAAATATTATCTCATTATTACACATTTAGGTCCATAACATAAGTAAAAAGTTCTTATAAATTATCAAATTTCTCTGATAAACGTTCATTAACATTACAATAAGCTTTCTGTTTGAGTTCTTTTTTAAGTTACATTTCAAAATATTTTATTTGGTCAGTTTCTAAAAGCTTTTTGGTATAAATAATTATTGTATAGTCAAATTAGTAAATTATTAAATATGCAAGGTGCCATTTGTAAACCTTTATTTATAAGCATTATTTGCTATAAAAGTATCATACACGAGACACATTTACACGTAATCATTCTTAGGTCTCAACAGTTTTGTATGCGTCAGCCATCTTGACGACCTACATTAAGAGATGTGAAATTCTCAGTCGTTTACGTAGTTTGAAAATGACACGCTAATGTTTATTTAAGTGAAAAGATAGTACCTATTTCTAGTACGTGAGATAAAAATGTAGAACGTCTATTCTATAGGCTCAATCATGAAGACTAGCGAAAATGTATTCATGTCGTAAAATGTTGGCCAATGAAAGCATACATTCAAAATGACTTGGCAAAAAATTTTCGTTTCCCTTAAGGTATGTTTGTAGTCGACTGCAGACAGCAATAGCAGGCGACGTGTTGCCGCGTCATGTTACGATAATACGTCGCGGCGTCATGTCGCTACAGTCTTTAATCCTAATTCAACTGCAGGTAGAAGAAAGGGTAGTAGAAGACAGTGCTGTTTACGTTTTATCAATTTTATTCAAATTTAAATGTTAATCAGCTCGTAAGTTTTCTTTTCTCGTATGAGCTAGTTAGTGGCTAACTCTGGTGCCAGCGCTTTAAAAAAAAATTAATTCAAGCTAAAAGCCCGTAAAATTAGAAATTATAACACATTATGAATAAGTTCATACAAGAAAAAAAAAATTTAAGCTCGTAGCTCGTAATAATTGTTACGACGATAAGTTAGGTGAGTAAACTAAGTACCTACCTAATCACAAAAAGTGTATTCACGTATTCAAAATATTTTCAAGTATACAAAAGTAAGAAGTTCATTCATTTAAATCAGGAAAAAAATTGTATTTTTTTACCACAATACTCATAGACTGTATAAACTATAACCAATAATAATATTGGTAACCGTAGCCTTCCTTAACTATAGGCGGAAAAAAATAGCAAAAATCATTTCCCGCAAAAACCAATTCACATGTGGTGAAAAATAACAGGCAGCTGACAAAAACCTTCAGAAATTCTTATGCTTTGTTCACACAAGAGTGAAGCGTTACAAACTAAGCAAAAAATAACGTCATGGTACATTTGATACAACATTCTTTACCCAGCACTTATAATGCAACATGCTCATTATAAACGTGTTATGAAAATGCTGAAATTAAATCTATTAATATAATGCATTTTTTTTAAAGGAACGTAGAAACGGAGTCATTAAAAACAAATTTGACCATGCGTAGTTTGCGCAACGCTACACTTTTTTTGTAAAACTTACTCATATTTCACGGTACTTGGACTGCGGGAATTGAAAGTAAGGCAGGCTGAATTCCATGCTAAGGTGTGGGATACAGCAGTACGGTAAACTAACAAGATGATTCTATTATTCTATGAAATCTACGTTGGTAACCTTGTGAACATTATAAATACAGTAAAATTTATCCCAATCAAGCTCAGGACAGGGCGCAATTGCGCTCATTACGGGTGCTATGTCCAGCTGTGACCTACTATAGGCTTGTGGTGATGATGATGGTGACGATGTTAATTAGGTTTAACATAGTAGTATTATATCTAAACTGAGGACCTACGGCTGAACATAAGCACCATACGATGCCTTATATTATATCAATAAAGCATATGTGATAATGTCGGATCGTGGAAATGTCATCCCAGGCATCGAAATATATATTAAAGTTTATCGATGATCCCAGGTCTCATTAAATTAAAATCATCGATTCAGATGCGTAGCTTTTTAAACTCTAGCGTGAATGAGCCTTAAACGGAAACCAAACAACTGACCTATTTCCAAATACTTTTGGTGCGTAGAGTCGTACTCCTCCCAGCTTATCCCTCGGAACCTGTTCCGTTCTCGTGACGCCGGCAGCAACGCTTCCTGGCGGGCGTTGTCGTTCGGATTCCTGGGAACAAAACGAGCAATGTATTGTGTACTTTTTAATAGCGTCGAGCTGTTGTAGCATGTTTTGAGGTTCAATGAAAAGGATTTTTACTTTATACCAAATTCTGTGAAATATATTCCCTGCATATGTCACTATAATAACGTATTTTTGAAATAATTTTGTATAGGATTTTTTGTATCATAATTTTGACATGTTTGTTTAATCACCTTAACGACTATGTTCGAAAAACATTTATCAAATAGTTACACCAAATATATTATTATCTATCAGTTCATAATGCTACTCTTTCCATCATATTCTAAGTTGTCCTCGAAAATGTCTCACCTAAACTTAACCTTAAATATGGTAGTATCGGTTCAAAAAATTGCCTCCAGTCAAGATACCTCTATAAATTTCCTCAATAAACAGTGTCAACACAAGGTACTTCGATAACTACCTTGAGTATTCCTCTATAAATCCTAAAGGAAAAGTTTGAGGGGACAACTAAGACAACTAATATGAAGATTAACCAATTTGAAGACATTGTAACAAAATGTTGTCTCTAGTGTTTGGTGAAGCTTTCTCTCACAATTATTCAAGCCAAAATACTCTGCTGTAGTACCTAAGACGTTTGCTAACAAACACGCAATGTATTGTGCGTAATTTGTAAGTGTCGGGTTGTGGGCAAGTGCTTACCAGTTATATAATATACTCCCGAATTCTAAAACCTATTGCAAACATTATTGTACCGTCTATACGTTACGATTCTGTTTAAAATGGATTTACAGCAGGTTTATTTACAGAGCACTTGTGAAATTTTGAGTTGAGATTAAATGCCGTGGCGGATTAGTGGGGCCCGACTTTCAGTCCGGGCGTAGGTTCAAATCTTGGCGGTGCAACATTTTTTTAGCAAAAGCTATCATCATCGTCATCGCCAGCCTGATCTACTCATATATGATGAATATAGGCCTGCCTTTACTGTGCCATCTACCCACGATCGGCTGTACCTACATTATCCCATCTATAATGTAGCTACGGCCCACAACTTTGACAATGTCGTCTGCCCATCTTACAACAGTATGCCCTACGCTCTTAAAACCATGCCTAGGTCACCATTTTATCATCCTACTACTCCACCTCGCAAACACGATTAAAAAATAGTCTTGTGGCGGGTACAGACTTACAAAATGTAGTATGTAATGAAAGAATTTGCCGTCCACATTGTCGCAATGTATCCTGCAATGAAAGAAAATTCCCATAGTGTAGCGTCCACGAACTGCACGAACTATGCACACTACACGAACAGAGCATTTGTGCTTACATGCTCGGCTCGTGCACGTGCTGTGTCCACACTTATGAAATGCTCCTTTTATGTTACGTTACAGTATTCTGTACCTGCCATTACATTATTTCTATGGCGTGGCGTATTTACGTCATGGAGTATCTGAAGTTTTTGTAAGTGTAAAGTTACTGCAAAGTGGAAACAAAGTGACTGTAACCGTATACAGATGGAGTTCTGTATATTCACCAAAATAAAACTCGTACACGCAACGAGTGTATTATAAACAAAAATAAGACAGAATGATGTGCCACAATAAAACGTAACAACCCCCGAAATAAGACCTTACGACCCGAGCACAAAGTTTATATCTCATAATTTCCTATTTCCATAAACTTTGAAGAGCTATTAAATATAACAGCCGAAAACAAGACGCGAAACCTTTTCTGCCAAATTACACTGTCTCGCCGTACAGATAAGGGTCATATTGGCGTGATAAAAGTTTATCTCTGTGTCTAAATACGTGAATTGTCATCAAAACTTTGGTTCATTGTTTGTTGATTAGTGCATTGAGGGTACTTAAAGCAAGCTTGTCGGCCTAATGAAATGTGCTGTTATGAGAAAACGTGTTCGAAACTTTTAAGGAGTATTCAGAAACAGCTAAGTACTCATAAAGGTAGATGATTTGCTTCATAATTCATACAACCGTATTCTGGTAAAGGAATACTGAATATCTTTTTTTAACTTATTGAAATCACTTGTTATGGTTCCCAAATAATAAGGAAGGTTATTTAAGAATTTCTTTCAACAGTTTCAAATTGAGATTGGCTCTTGATTTTGTTCATAGGTTGTAAAGGGTTCCATTTTATTTCATTTTAAATTTTAACTTTTATTCCCATTTTCATTTAAGGCGACTATAAGGGTCAAACCTCCCTCTCGTTCGCACTATTAAGATAAGATAAAATAAGATACGCATTTATTTTTGACATACACACACGTAGAATACATAAACTTCATTAGTGAGATAATGAGGAAGGAAAACAAAAATAAAAATAAAATGAGTTAAATAAAAAATAAAAAACCTAATATCTACCGTGATGTGCAGGCCAAAAAAAGATCCAATCTCAGCTTTGTAGCTACACCACAGTAATCCGGGCAGCGCTGGTTTTCAGTATTTTTGAAGATATAAAATCACTGAATGTAGTTATACAAAATAGCAAACCTTCACGGCCTAGAAAATAACAATACAAAGGTTCAGCAATAATATCATTTTGATTCTATCACGTTTTCTTACCAAAAAACTTGCACCAATGTGTTCAATTTTGGTTTCAACATGATATTATTGCTGAACCTTTGTATTGTTATTTTCTAGGCCATGAAGGTTTGTTATTTTACATAACCACATTCAGTGCTTTTATATCTTCAAAAATGTTGAATAGTGCGAGCGAGAGGGAGGTTTGACCCTTATAGTCGCCTTTATGTTTCATTTTAATTTTAATATGACGGAATGGTTTATACTATTTTTGTCATTAAATGCATGAATTGCAATAAATAAAGTTACGGAACAAGCAGGTTTTTTTTAAGGGCACCTTCCCGTTGTGCTGAATGTGGCATATCACAGCCTAACATTGGCACAGCCAAACCGCTCAGCACACACGAGCTCGCCCGCGTCGTTATCGATAATAAAACACTACACTTTTTTTGCGGTTTCGCGTAGGAAACCGCAAAAAAAGTGTAGTGTTTAATAAAACACTACACTTTTTTTGCGGTTTCCTACGCGCAGTTTTTAAATCCTTTTTTAGGAAAATATTCCTAAAAAAGGATTTTTATACGAAGGCAGCATTGAGAGAGCGGCGAGAAGCTGTGCTCTGCGATCCCCTATCCACATGTTCAGCATGGGGATTACATGCATATTCCCCTTTACTGGTAGAGGCCTATGTCCAGCAGTAGACTGATATAGGCTGGTGAACGCATCTGTGTTTTCAGCTCAATTCGTATAATAGGCGAGAAGTTTGTTGTTCTGCAGATATTTGTCTTGGGTCTGGGTGTTTTCTATGTATGATATGTATGTATTTACAAAAAAAAATGTTTCTATGTAGTATATCAATCATGTGGTTCCCATAATACAAGCTCTGCTTAGTTTGTGGCTACATGATGCTGTGTGATAACGTCCAAGATTATTATTATTTATTATTATGTAGTTTCACATTTCACCTTAAATATATCTATAGAGTAAAAGTCTCCAAGTTAAAATTGTCAAAAATGATCCAAGCGTCGTTGACATAAACATCAAATAAATAGATATGCAATAATTTAGACTTTATGTCACTTCAAAGGTGTCTAATATCGGCGCAATATGCAGCGTACGCGGAGTTTTATTACGGACATTATTTTCTACGTTTGAGGCTCAAGATACTATCTTTAATAGTATACTATATTATATATTAGACAATCGTGAAGCTTTTCACATCTAAACTTATGTCAATAAAAGATCAGTTAGAATGTCAAAGCTATTAAATTTCGTTGTTCGTACTACTTTTAGAAATGGAAAAGCTAAAAACTGTTTCTTTAACTTTTGGATTCGTTTTGCATAAAATAGAAGTCTTTTTTCATTCTTTCCGTTTCGCTAAAGTTACCCGTGCTTGCAAATAGGTACAGTTAGCATCAAAATACACTGAATATAATAAAAATATTTCAATTCATGTTAGTGTAGAGCACAAAGGTGAAGGGTAAATAAAAATAGGAGGGGTAATTATGTACAAATAACTGTTCTATATCGGAGGGTAGTAGGAAAGGGAAGTGTAGGAGGAACCCCAAAATATGGCATTACGACAATACATTTTCAAAATTGCAGCATTGTATTAAAAAATCTCAAAGCTATATGATCTATTTATATCTATCAAATAAAAAAAAATGTGTATATGTAATGAATATAAAATGCATATAAAATGAAAATAAAATGTACAAAAGTGACGAGAATCTTTTTTTAGATTCAATTACTGAACCGACAAATAATTTTTCTCCTTCGAGATTCCTTTTTGCTGACTGTATCAAGAAGTCTGAACAAATTGAAACAAACTGCAGTAAATTCCAATTTGTGTTGCAGATACCAAACTATTTTAAACTCACCTACACAAGAAACTAGAAATAACAAAATGCTAATTCTTACTTAATCCAAGGTTTTGTGCTTTAGCACTACCGTACATTTAGCACCGCTAATATGTTTTTAAATAATTTAGAAAATATATTTTTATAAAACCCCAGAGGGGTTTTTATGGGCTTGGAGGGGCTTATGTTTGACCGCCATCTCACCTGTTGGTAAGTGAAGATACTCTTCGCTTGAAGACCTCTAAGTCATAGCGATCAAGAAACACTGACGCTGGAACAGCATACCATTCCTTTTGCTGTTCTAAGGAGAAAAGTTCAAAGCACTAGTGAGCACCAGTATTGAGAGTCATGGTTAAACCATATTTTTTGCGTCGTTTTAGACACCATTACCTAATTTAATAAAGAGATTAGCTAAGGCAGAATTTATAAATCAAATATTTTTGTATCTTTATCAATAACTTTATTTCCATAAAATTTGAGTAAAAGGCTTTTAAAATATTAAGATTTTATTGAGGAACAACATGCCATGGACGCAGGAGAGGGAGAGCGTCGCATTCACTCACCCTGATGAAGACTCTCCTAACGAGTCGAAATGCCGTCGGTGCCTTCACCGATGTAACGATACGTGAAAATTCCGTTTTGTCAATATGAGTTAATTCACGAATTCATAATTTATTATTCATTTATTGCTTGTGAATCCAGGTAAAATTTACATTCAGATGGTTTAAAATAAATATGAATCACTAGATCCTGCTAATTACCATACAAACATAAGTACATTATTACTAAACTAAGAATTAAGTAGAAAATAATAGTTGGTATACAAGTTAGTTTCATGAGTAAATGAGCAAAATTTTAACTCAAGATATTTTTTGTTATACTTATCATCATCATTATCATCATCATCATCATCATACATGCTATATGCCGATGGTGCATATATTACTCAGTCATTAGATTAAACATTATTACACCCGTCATTTGACGGACACCGTTTTCCACAAAACTTACCCGGCCTTCGCAAAGTTAGCCACGAACAGCATAATGGATTCAGCCAGTGCGACTTCAGATTTGGTGTAGTTCTGAGGGAAATGGCCGAAGCCTTCCACCAGAGGTGCTCCGAACACGTAAGGTAACTCTTCACCGTGGACTGTTCCCGTTCTCTACAAACAAAAAAACTATTTTGAGCTTCGATTCCCGCACAGGACAAACATTTGTGTGGTGAATATATAGGGATATTTGTTCTGTATTTGGGTGTTATTATACCCATAGTACATGTTCTACCTGTTCGAGATGTTTTTTGATGACATTATCCCCATTCACCCCCATTTGCATGACCTCTGTGGCGGAGTGGGCGAAGGTCCGCTTGAGACGCACGAAGTTGCGGGTTCGAATCCTGCCGTGTCACAAATGTTTGCATTATCTGTAGATATTTGTTTTAAGTCTAGGTGTTTTTTTTAATATGATATGTATGTATTTAGAAAAATATAAGTAAAATATCAGTCGTGATTCCCACAGTTCGCTCTGCTTAGTTTGGGGCTACATGATGCTGTGTGATGGATTCCAGCATTATTTTTATTATTCATCGCGTGCCTACGACGTAACATCGTAGATAATTAGAAAAAAAAACATTTTTACAATAGAGATTTCATTAGGAAGAACTTATAACATTTTGCCTTTATTCTACTAAATTTTTTACGAAGCAGCACTAGCATAGCTGATTTTGTTGAATGTACTCTGTCTTTAATATATTGATGATGATGATGATGATGATTGTAGCTCTGTCTTACTGTAACCTACCTAAATACCAAAAAACCAACCAATGGGAGCTCAACCAATGAGCGAGGCCTTTGCGGATGATAACTACCATCGAGTTCGTAATCAACAAATGACTCGAAAAGCTTCGAATGCAGAAAATATTTAACACTCGATAGAGCGGACCACTCTATAGAATTAAGTTTCGCTATGATAGCCCAATGAGAATTCATTAATGTGTCTGGCGGGGAATTTTAATTAAATTATCGACCGTTTCAAAACATTTTGAATGTACAAAATGGTTAATTTACTGTAAGAACCGCTTCAGTTGTTTTTTGTTTTACAGACCCTGTACAAAAAGTATCTAAGCTATTAAATTTTATGGTTACTATTTAATTATCTTAGTTATACAATAAAAAGGTATTGTTGGATAATTTATTTATTTTTTACCAGAAAATAAAAACATTTTTATTCTTGATTGATTTAGCAAATTCCTAAATTAATTTTATTGTTTGTTTTTTTTTGCTGTTCGAATTTTTGACATTTTTGATACATAAATAATAATATATATATTTTTTTGTTCGTTTATTATTTTTTATTTTTGCATATTAATATGGTAGAAGTATTGTCTTAATTTATTAGTTATTTAATCGTAATTTTATATTAATTTGAATGTAATGTGATATAATAATTGCATGCCTAACTAGGGTAGAATACATTGATACAATAATTAAGTTTGACATCTATAAACAACATGTATTTCAAGCAATAAAAATATACTTTGACTTTGACTTTGACTTCTGCTGTAAGAATACTAGCAAGTCTAGAGTGGGGATTATGGGCATATCCTTGTTCTTATAGGAGAGACAGTTCAGGCAGTGGACTGAATATAAATAAATAAATAATCCTAGACACTATCACAAAGTATGTAGACATGTAGCCCCAAACTAAGCAGAGCTTGTATTAAAGGAACTACATGGTTAATTTACTAGATAGATTTTGTTTTTGTAAATATATACATACGTATTATACATAGAAAGCATCCAAACCTGAGACAAGTATTTGTAGAACATACAAATATTTGTCTCGTGGTGGGAATCGAACCCGCAACCTTCTGCATCTCAGGCAAACCACTGCGCCACAGAGGCCGTCCTAAAGGCAGTCATGTAAGTATATTTTTTTTAAAACAACGTTTTATTTGAATAGTTAAAACATTTTCATTTAAAAACTAAAAAAATGTGTATTTGCTTCAAGTCTTTTACATTTACAGGTTTTTTTATTTATTAACATTAGATCAATCGCTCGAAGCGCTCGTGGCGTGATTAACTTCCCTGTCCTTAGCAGATCACCTTAGTTAAGCAACACTCCACCCGGTCATTACTTGGATGGGTGACCGTTTAGTGACATTTAGATTTGAGCGCTTCTGTGCTTCGGAAGGCACGTTAAGATGTTTTTCCCGGTTTTTCGGTCGTTAAGTCATGTCGGAGGCCTTCGGGCGGCTTAAAAACTCCGACACCAGAGTTGGTCACTAGCTCATACGAAGAAGAAGAAGAAGATTACATCAATAACACACTGTATTGTACCCTATAAACCATACAGGGTTTGTGTGTTTCCTCACACTTGACAACTATTTATAAATGTATGCAGGTATCTAATTAAACAATTAATTGTATAATGATTGAAAAAGTTATATAAAGTTATTGAAACAGTCTTGAATATAAAGTAATTTATTTCGATAAGGATTAATACCGAGTGACAAATAAAAAGCCTTTTCCAGTGCCGGCAGTTCAATTAAATTTTTAGAATAAATAAACACTTATTGTGACATAACTATAATAGGTAGGCATATGCTGTCGCAATATTTTTTTGTAGATTATGATGTGTTCTAAATATTCGTAGTACATTATTTTGTTCTATCATCAATAGTTTTCGTAGCGCACGCAATGTAAGGAATTTTTTAAGTCATTTTTTTACACCTCGGGTTACATTATTGAAATTTTAGTAAGGAACCCTAATTTTTTTGAAAATATAATATAGCCTATAACACCCGGGGATAGTGTAGCTACCCCACGGTGAAAGAATTTTTTTAATCGGTCCAGTAGTTTCGGAGCCTATTCAATGCAAACAAACAAACAAACAATCAAATCTTTCCTCTTTATAGTGTAAAAGTGTAGATGTAGATGTAGAAGAAGGAATAGAACATAAAAACTACCACCGAATTATAATAATGTCTTACCTACACTATCCTCATACATACATATTACATACGGATACATACAGTAACTACCATTTTATAATTTTTTATGTATTTTATTATAAACATATTTTTTTTCAGTTAATAGTAGTACAAGCGGGTGTGAGGCTTGCTCCAGGCGTGCTCCAGGCGAGCAGAATGCATACGGTAGGGGGTGGGTGCAAGGCGGGCGGCTGTTATCTGAACACGTTCTTACCTGCGGGTAAACACTATCCCTCGTCTGATAGTCGAATACGTAGAAGTACGTTTTGGTTGGTCTTCTAGGCCCCTCGTCGTCTGCCATCGCTGGCTTAGGCCCACCACTCAGTAGATCACCACTTTGTACAACCGGTGCCACATACTGGGCGTCTGAGAGTGCTGCTATCATAGCGTCTCTCGTGTTGATAGGGTTCTGTAAGAAATATTTTTTTAAGGACACAACACAAGTAAATAATATACACACAAAATAATAGACAGTTAATAGGGGAAGACCTAAATAAATAGCTTAACAGTATTTTATTGATAATTTTGGCTTTGAAACTATATGTTTACTTGGTCTATTATAAAAGGCCGTCTTATAAATTATATTTAATAGAATAATAATTTAATTGTTTTTTTAATGTTTAAGTTTATAATAAAGGTAGGTAATTAGTTTTTGTATTATTAGCACCACCACTCAATTATTTAATTTTATTCTTTCCATTCTTGGTTGTCTGGAAGAAATCGTTTTAAGCGATAAGACCACCCATTGTACTTACATTACTATTTCGTTTCTCTGTTTTTGCAAATTTTTGGTTTTTAATTGGTGTTGTGTGCAATAAAGTGTTCATCTATATATCTATATATATCTATTTACCTCGATGTACTTTCTGCGATCGATGCGATTTTCGTAGACGTACTGGAAAGGCCTGGTCAGGAGTACCCTAAACCGACGTGCATGTGTAAAGAATGTTATGAGAGTGAATGAAGCAAAAGTGGTATGCCATCGTAGCAAGTGGAGACCCGTGGTTTCTGCCTACCCCTCTCAGAAAAAGGCGTGACTGTATGTGTGTATGTAAAATATTAGTCAAACGGTTTAAAGTGTACTTAGAATTCCCGTGGTCACCATATCACCATAGGCTATAATTCTAATTCTAATTTGAAGTGGGGGGAAAAACTAATGCACTTTATTCAATCATCACTTTATTATATTATGGCCTATGGTGCGGAACCATAGGCCATAATATAAATAGGTAAGATCTTAGTTGTATGCTTAATATAAAAAAAAAACATAACTAAGTAAGACTATTTCACAACATGTGCAACATAGCTACAAGACAATAGAACAGGACTTAGTGGGGTTACTGGTTTTAGGGCTATTTTTCACCGGGACATCATGGCCGTGCAACCAGTCGCCGCTACCAACAAAATGAATGGCGGTGTCACCAGGAGTATCTCAATAGACCTGAATTCATTTTCTTGGTAGGGGCGACTGGTTGCGCCACCGTGGTGTCCCTATAAAAGGGTATTAGGTTAGTTAAAAAAGTACTACTACTTTATGCTGGTGCGAGTACAATAAAGAGTTTTCTATATATTTATCTGTCTACTAATTTACTATGTAATATATAAACTTAACTAAATCTAAAATTTTATTCAATAATGTTGGATAATGTTGGAAATTAACACACAACATTAATCTAACCCCAAACTAAGCTTGTATTATGGGAACCAAAATTTATATAACTTTTTTTTAATTAATACATACTCATAATAATCAAAAAACACTCAGACCCGAGATAAATATTTGCAGATTATACAAACATTTGCCTCGCGGCGGGAATGAAACCCGCAACCTTTTACATTTCAGACGGGCCTTCGCCCACAGTGACACACAGGTCGTAAGATAATACTATTATTCAATTTAAGAGCCTTCGCTCTTGTCAATGTAGTGATGCAATTCCCTCCATATGCAGCATATAACGAAGTGAAATAGACCGCAACAGGTAAAGCAAAAACGTTATACCCAGGCTAACAAGTGCAGGTAAATGAATTTAAATTATGTAGGTCTCATAATCTTTAGGCTTTTGTATATAATTTGTGTGCCATGACACTGGCAAAACATGTTACATTAAAATGTTTTACCAGTTAGATTGATAATTCTAAAATAGTTGGAAGTATAACATCAAATGAATTTTTATAACAATAGGGATAAAAAGTAGAGATCAATGCTATTTAGCTTTGCAGAGCTTTCTTTGGGCGAATTATTTACCATAAAAATTGAAAAATTTAAATAATTAATCTTATATAAAGACAAAAACTTGAATGTAAAAATGTAAAGATAAAATATAATAAGCTATTCACTCCTTCACGCAAAAACTTGCATATTATCTTTTCCTACAAAAAGGCGAAAACTTTTGAAAGTGTAGGTATTAAGTTCATCTTCAAGCCAATATTACTTATGGAAGTAAAATTTCGATTGAGCTAACGTTTCGGGCATATGTGGTCTGGACATAGAATAACTTAAAGGCTTTTTATCTAGGCGCAAAGTGAACGAAGGTAGAAAGTAATACTATTGATATCATGACTCCCTTTGCTCCTGCCATTAGGATATTATCATCATCATCATCAATCTACTGCTGTTCACTGCTGGACATAGGCCTCCCCCAATGAGCGCCATTGTACCCTATCCTCAGCTAGATGCATCCAGCTTCAACCAGCGGCCTTTTGCAGATCGTCACTCCATCTAACCGGAGGGCGTCTTAAACTACATTTGCCGAGACGCAAATTATGATGTTTTTCGACTTAAATTCGTATAGAGTGTACGACAATCCATTGCGAGCAAGCAAGCTATTGTAAAATTTTGCGTATTATACCAGCCAATATTCTTCGCACACAACAAACAATATTCTTCACAATGAGAGCAAACAACAAAAATCTTTCAAAATTCAGAACCGTTCCCCACTGGGACAACACAAATTCTGCTCAATACAATATCATCGTAAATGCATTAACTAACAATGGGTTTATGTAAATACGTATAATGTATGATAATGAGGGAAACCTCATTCCCAGCGGAATAGTAATCGTAACATACTTGATATACGATACACAATCGAATGTCTGAACGCTGTTTAATATTAATTTCTCTCTCGACTTATATTTGTAACCCATGATTCAAATCTACAGTAATGTATTCAAGTTGTGTTTTGTGAAGGAAATATGAATTGTTTTCTGGTTATTGTTGTTCTGAATATATGAATCAATTTATTTAGGATTGAGCTGTGGTGGGCGGTGGCCTTAGGGTTATGCGCGATCCAAATGACGTGTGTTCAAATAATGGGGCATCGAAATAATTAAATAGAACACTATAGAGTGACAGTCTTCAAGTGAAATTTAACAAAAATCGTCCAAGCGTGATTGACATAAATAAACTTCAACAGTTGCACTAATTTAGACCTTATGTCGCGAAAAGTGTTCAAAGACTGCGTAATTGACAGCGTGCGCGGAGTTTTGGTGCAGACACTTTTTTTTACATTTTCCACTCTAGAGTATAAATATCTCGAAGGGCTTATGCCATAATCCAATGTTCGATTCCTTAAGGCTACCTACACACTGAGAGGCGGCTTGCTAATCGCCTAGAGGTCTAGTCATTACCTCAAAAAAACGGCCCAATGCACCAGCCTATATCAGTCCACTAGTAGACAAAGGCTTCCCTTAACAAAGGGAGCTCATGCTCATTGAGCACACCTTCTCGCATCACCGACGCTGCTGTCCGTCAGCGGTCAGGGAATTTACTGTACTGGTGTTAGGCTGTGATATACCGCAATTGGCTGACAGCCAGAGCCCCGTTTTTTATACAGCACGGTGCAGCACGGGCAGGAGAAGTTGGCTTGGATTCCATAGATGGAGATTGGAACTCCTACACCCTAAAGCTACCCTACTTTATTAATAAAACAAACCTCTACCGTTCTTTCCCAATCCGTGTATTCGTTGACGATCGTATAGAATATTTCGCTCAGGTGGTATGTGTATGAATTCCTGACGTAGGTTCTGAAAGAAAAAAATAAAAGCAGTCTAAAATTAATTCTACATAAAACATAATTGTGACAATCGTGAGCTAAAAATACAACTCTCGGTAGTGGGTTTAATAATTACGTTTCAGTGTAACTGAAGATCCAATAGTTGTATTTTATCATAGTATAAAGTCATCATCATCAGCCTATAGCAGTCCACTACAACTGAACATAGGCGGAAGCTTTAAATAAGGGGAGCCTCATGAGCGCCATTGCGCCCTGTACTCAATAAAGTCATCATCATCATCTTCATCAGCCTATAGCAGTCCACTGCTGGACATAGGCCTCCCCTAATGAGCGCCATTGCGCCCTATCCTGAGCTCGACGCATCCAGCTTCTACCAGCAGCCTTTCGCAGATCGTCACCCCACCTGGCCGGAGGGCGTCCTACACTACGTTTGTCGCCTAGCACAGCTCTTTCCATAGCGCGCTGAGCGACTTTAAACTGGTGGACTAGCCGTACTGTGAGTGTCCACGTTTCGGCTCCGTATGTCATGACAGGTAGGACGCACTGATTGAAAACTTTCGTTTTCAAACATTGCGGTATGGGTGACGAGAAAACTCGACGTAGTTTTCCAAATGCTGCCCAACCCAGCTGAATTCTCCTCTTGGCCTCCTTCTCGAAGTTGTTTCTACCGAATATCTGCCCGAGGTATGTATACTCCGTAACAACATCAAGAAGGTGTTCATTAACGACGACAATCCTCGACTTCAATAAAGTGTGTTTATTTAATTACCTACTTGAATAGAATTTTGAAATTCTTATTTTTAATAAATTTTGCAGAAATTGTATGATCCGAAGTTTTAAGAACATTCAATTGTATTTATACAGGCCTAGAACGGTGAAAACTTAGCCTGCCTTTAGCTGACTCCACAACGTCAGAAGACCATCTATCTTGTGGTCCAGGCCCACTAGGCTGAGCAGAAGATATAGGTTTTGGGCAACCCTACTCCATCTAACTATATCCCAGGCACTACAGCTGGTCAGTATATACTAAAGTTTCCATTAGACGCTGTATAGATCATAACAAGAACAACACCAGCTTATTTAGAAAATACCTGTTGAACTTACAAATATCTGTCCCTTAATATGGTCGTTCTATATCGTTTGTAATTTGTGTAAATAATGCTGTACACATTTATTTAGGTTTATTCATTACCAATTTTTTTAATTTTATTTGTAAAAAAG
The DNA here is from genome assembly GCA_951804965.1 of Horisme vitalbata. Lineage (NCBI taxonomy): Eukaryota > Metazoa > Arthropoda > Insecta > Lepidoptera > Geometridae > Horisme > Horisme vitalbata. The sequence goes on from OX638096.1 coordinate 2,150,111, forward strand.
ATGCGTTTCACAATTTCTGCTGCTTCCGTACGGTGGAGCTACTAAAAACTAGTGCTGCAGTAGCTTCCATGCTTCTGCAGCATATGCTGAGTGGCGACCTTTTTGTGTCACTGTTTCTCGTATTAGATTTAAGCACTTTTCTTTTTGTGAACTTATTGTGTGGTCCAAAAAAATTTTTCTTATCTCGTCTTATTCAGTTCACTGCTGGGCATAGGCCTCCATTTTAAGAAGGGGTATATGCCCATAACCTCCCCCGGGCATGCGGGTTGGGGATCGTAGGGCACAGTTTCTTGCACCGCCGACGTTGCTGCCCATCGGCCAGGGGATTTAGATCATATAAACTAGATGTAAAAGGCTTAAGTTCTACACAAACCTCAGCATCCGATCCCTTTTATCCGGTTCAATCCCATTCTGTACATCATGCGCCGAGAATTTCCACAACGCTTCATTAGTCACAACACCGAACATCAAATCGTATTTATTCTGAAACAGCCTCCTGCCGCTATCGCTCCTCTTCTTATGCATATTCAAATTGAAATTCATATTGTTTAAAGGCCCGAAGCTTGGAAAATCCCCTGTTGAATACATAGTCAAGAAGTCCTTTGAGAAATCCGTTTTTATAACTACTCCGTCGACTGAAGGGCCAAAGGCTGTCAGAAAATTTGGTGGTGATATGTTTAGAGATAGAAGTTCTTCTATGCTTGCGTCTCTAAGGCAGTCTACTATGATCTCGTGGTCTTTTGATAAGTCTTCTGGTATGGAGCAGTTCATGTGTTTTGCTAGTTTTAAGGAATAGTATACGGGATCGTCGACTATTGCCCAGGAGCTTAGTGCGGAGCCGGATAAGAGGATTGCTCTGTGAAACAAACCTGAAACAAAATTTGCTAGTTTTACAAGTACTCGTAGATAGATAGGTTTTTTTTAATTTATTTACTAGCAGCCCGTCCCGGCTTTGCACGGGTTAAGGATCCCTAATATTTTCTAGATATAAATATATCCTATGTTACTCAGGGTGAATGAAGCTTTAAAATGGTGAAAGAATTTTTGAAATCGGCATAGTAGTTTTTGAGTTTATTCATTAGAAACATACACACACACACAAAAATACAAATTTTTCCTCTTTATAATATTAGTGTAGATTTACTATGCTAGCTCTTGAACTCGAGGCTTACATAGGCAAGGTTGAGGTCGACGATGGGGCGAGCTTTCCCAAAAGATGCCTATAAACTATCCTTTTGAAGCCGTGGTGGCCTAGTGGGATGTGGGCCCCGACTTAAGATCCGGAGGTCGTGAGTTCGAATCCCAGCCATGCACCAATGGATTTTTCTATGGGCTTGCAACTTGTCACGTGGAATGCTAGCTACTTGCAAAAAGTGGGCATGTATCGAACGTTGTTTGGACCTGCTTCTGACTACCCCCGTTAAGGTATCCTCAATAGATTTGCATACTGAGTAATATCTGAAGATATCCATAATGGGGAAAAAGTCGTGAAGATGTTTGTTTCTTTTGTTTTTTTGTCCTTGAAGCCGTTATGGTCGTAAGTCAAAGGGAAAACAGACACTGGCAGCTGCTTCCATATTATGGATGTATTAAGTATTAGTAAGTAAGTAATTAAATACATACATTTAATTATTATTGTTTAATGGGTCTTCGCAGGTAAAACGCGAGAAAGACCCGTTAAACAATAAAAATTATGGTTAATACTCGTGAGGTATTTATTTATTGCTTTTAAATTGTTTTTAGCTATTGAAATGTAAAAATACAAGATTTTGCCATTATTTTTTTACAACTTCAAAACCAAGACCAATATTGATTACTAGCTTTGGGATGTGGCGTCGCTCGGGATAAAAGTTATTTTTCTATCCCACAAAAAGAGTCATTTTTTCTGTATGATAGTAAAGTAAAGTAAAGTAAAAATTCATTTATTCAGTAGGAACTGTATAGTACACTTTGAAACGTCATTTTTTTTTAATTTACCACCAATTCGTAACGTGACCAAACAGAGAAGAATTGGCAAGAAACTCTGCTTGGCTTATATTTTTTTAACGTCATTGTACTTAATATCTATTACATTGTTTTTGATGGAGTTGGAGGCAGTTTCATCCCAAGCTTTTTTGTCATCTAAATAATCAGATATTTTATAATAAGCTTTATTACATAGATTACGTTTAACAACATTTTTGAATTTATTTACAGATAGATTAATCACATCATTTGGTATTTTGTTAAAAAATCGTACAGACATCCCTTTAAAAGATTGACTAACTTTATGGAGCCTTACAGTGGGAACAGCTAGTTTATCTTTATTTCTAGTGTTAACATTATGATAGTCGCTATTTTTCTTGAACATATTAATATGTTTTCGGACATACATTAAGTTTTCATATATATATTGGCACGGCACTGTCATAACATTTATTTCTTTAAACTTAGTTCTAAGTGATTCTCTGGGGCCCATATTATAAATTGCACGAACAGCCCTCTTCTGCAACACAAATATGGTGTTGATATCTGCAGCATTCCCCCACAACAAAATGCCGTACGACATAATGCTATGGAAGTAGCTGAAATAAACTAGTCTAGCCGTTTCTACGTCAGTAAGTTGACGGATTCTTTTGACTGCGTATGCTGCAGAACTGAGTCTGTTCGACAACCTATCTATGTGAGCGCCCCATTGAAGCTTATTATCTAAAGTTATGCCTAAAAATACAGTACTGTCCACAAGATTTAGATCTTCATCTTTTATTTTAATGTTAGGTTTAACTTGTTTAACATTTGGTAATATAAATCTCATACAATTTGTTTTAGTCTCGTTCAGTAATAGGTAGCTTACGTCCTTTTCTTTACCCCTAACTTGAAATTTTGCATACACGTTGTATGCAAAATTTCACGATTATAGGTTGAGCGAGAAAGTGTAACAAACAAACAAACTCATTTACCGCTTTTATAGTAATACTCAATACTCAAAACTAATATACTCAATAAATGTGTTGTCATCACATGGATAAAAGGTTAGGCGAGTTAACACAGTAAAGCGTGGTTATAGTTATAGTGTGGCGTTAGGAATAGGATAAGTGAGAATAAAGTACACCCAAGATTATAAAATTTTGTAGGTACTTTGATAACTAACGATAGCACGATAGATACGTTAAGCTGTTGGTCCCAGCTTTTTCAGTCGCTCTGCCATGTCGGAGGTCTCCGGGCAGCCAAGGCGGTCCAAGGAAGAACCAAGAATAATATTAATACATACAAAGGAGAATGCCGTCTGATGTGTGGCGCTCGGTACCAAGACTAAAGTGAGTGCGTCAAAAAAATATCCAATAAGTTTTTAGTCGATTCTACTGTCAACATAATTAAAAATGAGGGTTATTGCCATAGTAACACTTTACATCAATGTTTATTGCCATAGCACCGTGTATATCATTGGTTGTTGTAGTCGTAGTCGTTGTAGTGGCGGCGTGCAACGGAAACCAAATCAACAAAATATTTTTTACTTGATTATTAATCGAGTCGGTGTGTAAAACTAAAGAAAATGTTAATGTCATTTATAAAATATAATAAATTTTATGGGATACGTTCGGTTTTGACGCAATTGGTACGGGTTCTCGGCATTCTCCTTTACCTGCATAAGAGCAAGAAAATGTTACTTATTTGTTTTATGGTACTTGAAGATAAAACAAGCACATGGCCCACCTGATGTTACGTATTATCAATCACAAAACATTGCATCTTAGATCACGTTTTTTTGGGAAATCGCTCTACGAAGCAACGCCCCGCGTCCATCAACTTGAGGCATGAAGATGATAAGGCGTTTGTGCCCGTTACTTCACTGGCAGCCAACCCTTCAAACCGAAACATCGTATACTTACGATAGAAATAGGCATGGTGGCAGTACTTTCCCGTATGAGCCCTTATAAAACTAATGTGAATTCACTCATTCATATTGAAAAACGGAAAGGCAGATGGGACACGGAGGGAGACCGTCACCATTTGAAGAGCCTGAGGATGAGTGAACGCACTCCTCCTCATAAAGGCTTTCCAAATGAGTCGAAATGGCGTCGGTAAGTTCACCGTTTGAACGGTACTGAAAATTCGCATTCGAAATAAAATCGATAAGGAAATATACTAATCGAGTAAGGAAAGATACTACTGTAGTAGTAGAGTTCTTTGTGGGGGGCTCGTCCGGGGAAGTACTGCCACCATGCCTATTTCTGCCGTGAAGCAGCTGTAATGTGTTTCGGTTTGAAGGGTGTGGGTGCCGGTGAAATTACAGGCACAAGAGGCTTATCATCATTGTGCCTCAAGTTGATGGGCGCAGGGTGTTGCATCGTAGAGACGTTCCGGAACGTGATCTATGATGCAATGCTTTGTGATAGGTAATGGCTACCACTTAACTTCAGGTGGGCCATGTGCATGTTCCATCTTCAAATGGATTTTTTTTTTCTAGCTAAATTTCATGTTTTAACGTTATGTATACTTTATTTCTGTTTTACTGTTATTTTTGTGTTAATTTCATGCGCTAACTTCAGGTAGGTATATTTATTCACTTTTATGTAGGTTTCATACTTTTAAAAAAAAAAAAATTACGCAACTGTACCTTTTATAACTTCCTACTTACTTACTTATTTATCAAAGGTTTAGGCAATTTCTAAACTAGTTTAGTTCTATTAGTGAAAACTGTTTGGCTAAATCCTTTTCTATTATTGTGACGATTATCCATCTTTACTGCTTACCTATCCTACTTACTTACTTATTTATCAAAGGTTTCACATTAGGCAATTTCTAAACTAGTTTAATTCTATTAGTGAAAACTGTTTGGCTAAATCCTTTTCTATTATTGTGATGATTATCCATCTTTACTGCTGTTCTATCTTTACTGTGTTCTGTAGCTGTGTGTCCAAATAAGAAAAAATAAAATAAATACCATATAAAATATATACTAACATACCTGGCATAACAGTTGGTGATATCATAAGAAAGTTAATACACGCAGCTCCTGAACCATGGCCCATGAGGGTGATGTTAGTGGGATCCCCACCAAACAGCGCTATGTTCTGCTGGACCCAGTGCAGTGCTGCTATCTGATCCATCAGGCCGTAGTTCGCCACTCGAGCCTTGAGGTGTGGCGATGGATTTGCGTTTAGGAAGCCTGGGAAAGAAATATACTCGTAAACCCCTTGCAACAACCTACTTGTTCAAAACGTAATCGGTCCACCTCCACTTCGATCGTTGCTACGCCCAAAATAGCTAATTATGAAAACCTTTTTTAACACCTTACATTGATACTTGAATAAATTATTGCAATAAAGAATATGAATATGAACAAGATCTGTTTAGTTTGATACTAGATGTTTTTAAGATACCTAACGAAGAAGCACACGGCCTACTGGATTTGCGACGATTAGGTACTTAAAATATAGCTTCGTGGGCCAATCATGTTTGGAATGTACAGTGAATTCCTAAATAAAATCATAAATAATAAAAAAAATTGTACATCAGGCTAGAATTGTTGACAAAGATTTAAAAGGTATCTACAATTTAGTGGTTCAGGTCTCGTAATTTACTCTTGCAATAATAATTTTACTGTGTTAAACACACATTAGTATACTCAAACGCAGTTAAATATGCATTGTATAAAAACAAGCATACAGTACTTTTATGTTATTTTAACAAAACTAAATATTGAACAAGTTTATGCTAGTTTCAAACAACATTTCGCATCCAAATTGAAAATAAACATTTCCAATGTTGAATTTAAACCAAACTTGTAACTGCATTTTAATGTAAATTGAATATTTAAATGACCATGAGTTTTTATACGCAACATCATAGAGGAAAAAGTAGAAGGAATGAGAGGTAGGGGAAGGCCAAGGATAAATTATGTGAGCCACATTAAAGAAACAGTAGATGTCATATCGTATAGGGAAGTAAATGAGGGTGCTTTGGAGAAAGGCAGATGGAAGGAGCTGCATCAGTCGCGCCGACAAGAGCTCATAAATAAATGATGAAGATGATTTTTAAAGGTATTTCAGAAAAAAAAAACAATTGGGCAAGAAGACATAACGGTGCAGTAAACCCCAATTAACGCAGTGTCTCCGTATCTCAAGGGGAACGGCGTAGGTTTAGGCGTCGGACGGTATAAGAAGGTACCGTTCAAGGTACTGTACAAATGTCAGAAAATGATAATGACATAACTTTAAAATTACTTTGAAAATAATTACAATAAATGCTCAAAATACTATTTTAAATTTATTCACGACATTTTAAAAAGAAACTGCCATTTTCTACAATCTGTTACATTTAACACAAAATTAAATTGTTAACTGCTTAAAATACACATAAATGTAAGTTTTGAAATCACTTTGATTTGTTAAAGAAATGTTAGTAAATAAATTCACTAAAGTAAGTATCAAATAAGCACTGAAGTGTAATTTAAAATTTCCAATACTGCGAATGGGTCTCATGAACGTAGTTCAAGCATTTGCATTCGAATGAAATGGAATTAATAATTTTCATTCAAAAGCTACTTTAGATTTTAGTCAAAATATTTTTTTTTCCTTACAATATTTTCTTTAAAAAGCATTTTAACATTTTTGGAAACCGAACTTACAAATAACGTCTAGTACTTATAGTCTGATTTTTTAATCCCTATTTAATTTAATGATTTTTAAAATAATATAAATGGATATTTTCCACACCACACCACATCAACCTATATCAGTCCACTGCTGGACATAGGCCTCCCCTAATAAAGGGGGATATACCCATAATCCCCACGCTGGGCATGCGGGTTGGGGATCGCAGGGCACAGCTTCTCGCACCACCGACGCTGCTGCCCGTCAGTGGCCAGGGAGATATTTTAATAACACAAAATCCAAAATACGATACAAGGTGATGCCCGTAATTACCAAGACCATGTAGGAGTACGTATGCGATGTTTTTAAATATTTGGTATTGTTGTTAAAGCTACTTAGACCTTACTTATTTTGAATTCATTTAAGTAATTTACGTATTTTCTGACAAATAAAAACTTAGGACATTCGTTTCTTTTAAAACTACGCTACTATATCACTTCAACCAGTAAAGTTTTTATAACGATGTACAACCACAGAAAAAACATACCCATTGGGAAAACATCAAAAGAGCTTTCACAGAAAAGATTTTATTGAATTCTTTCAATAAAATCTTTTACGAGGAAAAGATATAAAACAGAAAGTGTAAGCAAGAATTGCTTATGATGGTTCTGTAACGTTATTTAATATAAAAAAAATATCAATCACTGTACATATCAAATATGTATCTTTAGATTGTTTTGTAAATGTTTGTATTATCTGAAAATATTTGTCTCAGGTTTGGGTGTTTTCTTTGTATAATATGTATGTATTTACAATTTTTTTTATTAAATAAGTAGTTTATCAGTCATGTGGTTCCCATAATACAAGCTCTGCTTAGTTTGTGGCTACATGATGTGTGATAGTCTAGACATTAGTTAATTTATTTATTATTATTTCATTAAGAGTTTAGGCTTGAGACAAATAAGAATAAGAATAACTTGGTTTTTTAATATTATAATGATATATCTAAGAAAGCACGTATCATTACGGGAACGGCAACATCTTATTGTTTTTTTGTATTTTAAGTGTTTACTAATTGTGTTGTATTAGCTTACATTTCAGAGAAACATATTGGATATATTGATAATTAAATTACTTAGAGGTTTCTTTTTATTTATTTTTACTAACGGAAGGAAGATATTTAAAAGTTAAAATATTTAGTACAAATTCCGCCAACTCTCTCGGACGAGTTTCATAAAACCTCAACAGAAATTCGACAATTTTTCGCCTTCCCCATAAGCCATCATCAGGAAACGATAGACTCGCTGTCCGCCTTCGGCACTCCGCACAAATTCGCAGACGTGTTGCTTCACCGAGCGCCAACCAGAAAGAACGGACGGAACTCCAAAAAGTGCGTTGAAAGGAAACTTTTAACATTTGTATTTTCTTTTTTATAGAACTCGAATGTGAATGTTAAAGTTTTAAGGTCATGTTCTGGGAAAGAAATAGTTTTTAATAGGCTGTATCCGATACCATACAGATATCAAATTTTTATTTAGTTTTTAGGCCGTTTGAAGGCCTCTAACTTGGTTTAATGACTGATAAAATCCGGGACCAAAGTTTTAACATACTTTTCGAAGCACGGAAGCGCTCAGATCTAAATACTACAAAGCAGTCACCCATCCAAGTAGGTCCAAGTATTGCTTAGCCAGATCATCTACTAAGAACATTGAAGTACGATATTATATTAAGTATACTTTTTCTTTGTTTATGGGCCAACTCTTGACCTCGAGGCTTGCATAGGCAAGGATGAGGTTGACGATATACTTATGTTTGTACATTACTATTATTATATTGATTATACTTATGTTTTAACTAGCTTGCACCTGCGACTCCACTTGCGTCTTAACGGCTACAAAGTAACGTCACAATCTATGTTTATTCTAAGTTTCAACCAAATCTGTTCAGCCGTTTCACAATGATCGTCCTATTCATAACAGTTCTATAAACCTCAGATAGCTAAAATGGCGTTTAAACATCATGTCACCTCATTTTATTTAAATTCAAATGACAGGGACAAGGTTACTATATCAAGCCGTAAAAAAATTACATTTGGTTATGAATAAGGGGGTAAGTGTGATATGATATGATTAAACAATGACGAAGACCCGTCTGGTCCAAAAAAAAAATTGTATAGCATTTTTAATTTCTCTATAAGTTAAGTATTGATTGATTTGAAAAAGGGCCTTTTTTTGCCAAGACCTCCACGAACAAATAAACTATTTTACCTAAAACCAAGAGTTAGTTCAATTTAATTGAACTTTGACACTTGGGGACCATTTCTGCAGGCGCCATGTTTCCTAACTGAATTCAGTGACGTCACCTCGATCACTTTCAAAGTTACCGAGGCTGCTGAACCAGTGCTAAATGGAATAAAGCTAGTTTAGACGGGGAGAGTTGGAAAGTGAGAAAAGGAACCCAAATTGTTTGGATTAGAACTGCGGGGAAAATAGGATCGGAGTCATTCATTTCTGTTTGCAACAGAGTTCATAGCCCACTTATACGACGCTGCTACCACCCAACTAATAAAATATCATTCAAATATGGGCCGAGATAGTCGTCGTGGCCTTGCAATATCGTTTATATTGACAACATAAATTAGCAGACAGCTTGGTGTCAACAAGCCTCCCGCTATCAGAATGCTCGGTAGTTGACGCCTCGCTGACCACAGGATGTAGACGAGCGGTCAGCGCTGACCGCTACGGTGACTGCTACCGCCCGCGCCGGCACCGCTCAGTCGGTAAACGAGCAAGGCTCTCCCGCCGCGTCCCGCCCTTCAGCCATTTTCGGATTATCTTTCGGTCATCGTGTGGACAGCTGGGCGTCTGCTAGCTGTCAATGCGTGGACAGCTAGGTGTCTGCTAGCTGTCGATGTGTGGACAGCTGGGCGACTGCTAACTGTCGACGAGTGGACCACCAGCAGTCGTTTGAGTTTAGGCTGGTGTTGGATGGGAGCGTTGTTGGAGCAGAGTCGTGTAAGTGGGCTATGTTTTTAGCCGATAACCCCGCTGATCTACTGGTATGACAGGCTACTTCATCATCATCATCGCCATTATCGGCCTAGGACTAGTTCGCTTTTGCGCCTTGTCCTTAGCTCGCGGAATCCTACTTATACATCCTTTCGTAGATCTTCGCTCAACCTGGAGCCACCGAAGGCGGCCTACATTACTTTTGTTGAGTCGCGGTCTCCATTCAAGAACTAGAGCTTACTTGTTAAATCTCATTAAAAATCACATCACTCCACTAATATCTAAAGTTTGTGTGTTGTGCGCATGGAGATACAGTTGTGTGTATGGTTGTTCACACTCAACTCCGTAACGGCTGAACGGATTTAGATGTGACTTGGAATATACATAGTTTGTGAGCAGAATCAACACAGGTTAATTTTCATCCCGGTACCACGCGAGGTATTTTTTTCTATAATTTAGTAAGTTTAATACTTATTAAAACTCTTAAATATCTATATAATAAGCTTGAAATTGAACAAACTCATACAAAACAGGCTCGATACTTCCTATGTCAAACATAAATAATTTCAAAAACTTCGAGTAATTGCTAATTAATTGATCCGAATATCATCATTTTTGTGGAAATCGAATCTGCTACCACATCTATCTCAGATTCTATCCGCTGCGTTAGGTGTATTAAGTCTAGTAATTTTCTAGTGTGAAATGAATTTCTGTAACGTTTTTTATAAAATTTAAATGGAAGGTGTTATTTCATGTACAGTAGGTACAAATCTTTCATTAAAATTAAACGTATCTACTAAAAGTTGAAATCACGACCTAAAACATTCGATAGGGTACATAAAACCAACAAAACGACTCCTTTGAACGTTGGGGCGGTTGTTCAGTGGAGCGTTTGAACGCAATAAATTGCGTCAAAGTGACCATCACGTCATCCACAAGCGATCCTATTGGTCAATTCAATGCGGCGCTCGATGCTTGGCTGGACACCCGTCGAGTATTTGCGGGCTAATTGTTCTAAAGTGCTGAATTTGACAGCGCATGGGATGTTTCAAAACCACGGTTTTGCTTCTATCCCTCAATTCTATTAATAGCTACTCAGAACATCCTTAAGGGTATTTTAACACGAAATTGAATAGTATGTGGTTTATACCACATGTGATACATGTACATCTGATGATACGTTTCCACACTTATTTAAAAGTAAGCTGAAAAATGCCTCATTCGTGGCAAAAAAGCTTGGAATGAAATTGTCTCCAACACCCTCAAAAACTGTGTACCTTAAGATTCGTACTGAATAAAAAAATTGAATTTGAGTTTGTTTCTAAATTAGTGCAAATTTGGCATTTTAAAGTTTATTTATGTCAAATAAGCTTGAACGATTCTTGTCAGTTTTCACTTGAAAACTGTCACTTCATAGCCACACCACCACACCAGCCAGTCCACTGCTGGACAAAGGTCTCCCCTAATACAGGGGTAATTCCACGCTGGGCATGCGGGTTGGGGATTGCAGGGCAGCACAGCTTCTCGCACCACCGACGCTGCTGCCCATCGGCAGTCAGAGAATTTATCAGTCCAGCTTTTAGGCTGCGCTATGCCGCAATCAGCCGGCTGCCAGAGCCCCGTCCGTTGTTTAGCAGGGTGCACCACGTGCAGGTGAGGTTGGCTTGGGTTCCGAAGATGGGATTTGGAACCCCGTACACCCCAATTCAATATTTGGTCAAGTTACGAATTTGAATAAATTAAAAAAAAAACAAAGTGTACAGACAGCGTCAGAGTCTGGTAACCCCCCTAGTTAACGTTAGTAGGTTCAAACCGTCGCTGTGTCGGTCGTGGATCTCGAACTTTTTGCACAAATGTGTGTTTTATAAACCTTCTCCTCCTTGCTTAGGGATATTTAATTTCGTCCATATATCTGTATGAGACGATGGCGGTTACAACACTCGACATTAATCTATACGTTATAAGAGCACTGGGTTCAAATCCCTCAATGCCTAAATGTATTTTTGTTTTTTTTTATTTTCGTTACTAACACAATGGACTACGTTTTAAGTGTAGTAGGTAAGTTACCTAGTTATTTAAATTCAGGTAAAATAATAAAACAATTTTCAAAAGTTATAACAAATTTATTAAAACGCCATTTAACATAACGCAATATAGATAGTTATTACTTATTTTTTAGAATTTTCAATAATGTTTTAAATGATAGAATAATATTTAATTTACCCATAATTAACGAGTGAACAAACATGTTAACATTGGAACAGGTTATACTTGCCGTATAAAATCCAATAAACAATTTAGATCACTCGCAAATACTTACTCTGGTATTTTATCTTGAAAACATTATATATCTGAATATTTATTAATACCGAATGGGATGGATGTCTTTCACTTAAAATAATTTGTCAAAGCCTTCTTTTCATTTGGGTAACCAAAGTCCGCCCAAAACCACTACGACGCATCAGTTCTTAGGACCTCCTGTTGCAGGTGCACAACACTTCACTCGTGTCCCAATTAGGACAAATTGACCCCACATATGCTCACACATTCTCCACATATTTAAATCTGGACTTTTGGATGACCAATGCTGTGGTGATTATGCCAGTCTGCGAAGCGAGCCAATTGGTCAGAATTCGCGAACGATGAACCACGCAGTTATCATGAACTAAATACACTGTTCCTTCTGGACGCTTATCCACTGCTTGCACTGTTAACAGCATTATTTCTTGCAAAACTGGCCAATTATGCGTCCACTCACTTCAACAATTTCTCCTGGTCCCATTGATGACATCCATCACCAATTACCTGAAAATAAAAACATAATATTACAAACGTATGACTATGTTTATATAATATAAAAGGGAATAGGTTTACTAAGCACATTGTTTATGATAATCCTACTTATAATTGTCATACCACTTACCTAATGTTATTCTGCCATTTCCTCTTACATTTGATGGGTTGTAGCGTTCCGAAATGTTATTTTGCAAAACGCACTCTTTAGCTCAATTTTTCGGCTGTTATGTATGCACAATTATTTTTCATAAATAAAATCAATGACACACACCCAAGACGAAACAAGTAACCTTTTGTTCTGAACTATCATTTAATACACAACTACCCTCAATAGTCCAGTGCTGCACAGAATAATTTTAAGTAGTTGCGCACTACCGTAATAAACAAATGAAAAAGTTACTAGCTGACGCATCCATTCATACCTAGACAAAATAATAAACGTATAATGTAACTTAAAATTTCGTCGTATTTGCCAACCGCTACGATAGCTCAGTTGGTTAGAGCGTCTTATTCATAAACTGGTGTGAATAAATTGCTGGTTCGATCCCCCAGCCAAGTGTAAATATTTTTGTATAAGATTTTGGCCATTTGAATATGGTAGCCTCCACGGCAGCAGTTTAAATTTATACTTGAAAGGGGTATACCAGATCGTGACGCTGTGTGTACCTTAAGTTTCGTACTGAATAAAAAAAAATGGAATTTGAGTTTGTTTCAAATACGCTTGAACGATTCTTGTCAGTTTTTCTTTGAAGACTATCATTTCATAGAGTTCTCTATAATTATCTCGATACCGTAAACCATAAAACAAGTTTGAAAATTAGTTTTTATGAGAAGAAAATAAAATAATCTTAGTATTTGTTTAGGTTTTGTTTATAATTTTTCAAATTGTATTTTTTTGTAATTTTGCGCTTTTTTCTAATTTTTTGCTATATAATTCTAATTCTGAAATCCAAATATTCCTGCTTTGTAAATTTCTTACATTTAATTAGATAATAGTTTCGACATTTACCTACAGAACATAACATTTTACACCAGAACTCGAATTTATGCTATATAATGGCAAAATAGACTGACGAGTTCCACAAAATGCATACGCGTGGACCGCCCTCCCGCCAGCAGATTCACATGTAGATGTGCATGTTCAGTTATATTAGAGTTCACGCAGAATTGCATATGAGTTGTTCGCGGTGCACGCACAATTTTGCCCTAAAGAATATTTTGTAATAGATTCCCACAAAGTCCCGCCTTAGTCGATTAATTAAGGCGACGATACATGTCAAACTTCGCTCTCACTCACACTATTCAACATTTTTTAAGATATAAAATCGCTGACTATAGTTATGCAAAACAGCAAACCTTCACGGCTTAGAAAATAACAATACAAAGGTTCAGCAAGAATATCATGTTGAACTCAACACGTTTTCCTACAAAAAAAATTGCACCAAAATTGATCACATTGGTGCAAGTCTAATGTAACTTACCCTCCTGATAAGAAATCTAGCGACTTGCTCCAGTTACTAGAATCGTTTGAAAATACTGTAAGACGTTGAGCTATGACGTCAGCCTAATTCGGTTATTTAAATGAAGCTGGGTCAAACCGGTTGAGGCGTTGAGCGATGTTACTTAGAATAGTTAGCTTTATGTTAATTTTGTGATTAACAGTTAGAATAGAACATGAATTTAATTTAAAACACATTTACACACATACACATACGCACACAATGAAATACACACATATATACATACTCAAAATATTAAAAAAAAAAAAAAAAAAAACGCAAGCATATGTTGCATGATCTGCAGATATCTACTGCGGATAAGTATGTAGTTCCTGATACCCATTAAGGTCAATTCACACATTTCAGTGAAGTCACAGTTCAGACAACGTGTCCGTTTAGTTCAGTTTCAGTGCTACAGTATTGCGTCAGTGATTTAATTCACACATATCAGTGCTAAGTAACGAATACTTCCACATTTGCCGGTGTCAGCACTGACACTGAGAGTGTCGACACTGAAAAGTGAAAATGAATTCATTGAAAATATATGATAAAATATTTCTTAACTGTTTCAGAACTGTGGCTTCACTAATATGTGTGAATCGACCCTTAGCAAGTAAAACCACAGGAAAAGTTAATGACGTCAATGGTTAAATGCAAATCACAAACTTTTGAACCTAGACGTGAAAGTTTTGGAATGTAAAAGTACCCTGGAGCTTTGACAAGCTTTCCTATCACTGCATTTGATTTAGAAGTTATTCCAGTTGCAAAACTACCTTCAAATAAAGTGCATAGTCGTCCAAACTAAAACTAGTTCATGAATTTGTAGATTATGTTTCTTTAACTGATTATATATAAGTGTTATTGAGAGAGACAACTATGTGATCAATGTAGTTTGATTTATAGCAAAGTGCCGGTGTACTAATTCCTAGAACCAATACTGTACGAATCATCAAGCTATAATGGTACCAATAGAGGTAAACCAATAATGCCGATGATGATGTTAAAGGTGATGACGATAATGTTATTATTGATGATGGTGATGCTAACGCCAATGACTATGAAGATAACAGTTGTAACGCGAAGAATAATGATGAAACAGATACTCACCCAAAACCCCAAGCCTGAAGTTGAGTGTGACGACGATGAGGTCCGTATAGCTGGACAACACAGCGCCGTCGTATGGATGGCTAGAACCCCACGAGTAGCTCTCTCCGTGGATGTAGACCAACACTGGTAACGCAAGCTTGGTTTCATCCACTGCAATAGAGAAAAATATCAAAAACCTGCTGATATAGCCGATAGACAAGTAGATCCTTCTCAAAAATCAAGTTCAATTTCATTTATTCATACTTTGGTACATGTCAGTTTAGTAAATATCTAGTTCTGATTGTGATGATGCCCTCCTTGACGTGACTGTCAACGGCAAACCTTGTTAGTTCTGGACATGAGAGACAATATGGCTTGCAAAGCCAAATTTTGTTTTATGTAGTTTTACAATGTACACATATAATTAAAATTAATAATCATTGGTATGGGCATGTCAAGAGACGTCCACCTGAATACGTTGGCAACCAGGTACAGGAACTGTCCGTCTCCGGTAGAAGATCTAGAGGGAGACCTAGGACAACTTGGACAGAGGTGTTGCATAGAGACATGGTGGCATGCAATGTTTTCGATGCAGACGTCAAAGATGGAGCGAAGTGGAAGAAAAGTTGTAGGAAGGCTGACCCCAACATCATGTGGGATATATAGCCAGGAAGAGAGAGAGAGAATAATTAATTAAGTTAATGCAATGAATTAATAATAAAAATAACTATAAATTATTAATACAACGTACACACTCTGTACACTCTGAAGCCAACAAACGTGAAGAACGTCTGCTAGACAATCCAGCCAGCCATTATTTATTAGCCAGGGATTTAAACAAACACAAACTATATGATCAAAGTACGGTGATATGAAAAAAGTGTGTCACACTTCGGCGCTCTTAGTAGATCATCCTATTTATGCAACCCTCCTTCACTATTCTAGTCACTATTTGGATAGATGCTTCCGTGCCAAGGCACGTTAAAATGTTAAATTTGCTTTTCGCTATGTTTGTCGTCTTTTGGAAGCCTAAAATGTTTGACCTACGATTAAATTGAAGCCGCACTTGGCTGGTTTCTATTATCAAAGAACTGATAGCCGTTGCAGAATATGGTAATAGGGAAATTAAACCATCCATATCTAAATTCAAAATCAACGTACCTAAAACTATTTATGAAACAACTAAAGAGATTGATGCCTAAGCCCAATAATGAGTCAGCATTTTTTAAAACCATGTTGATATGCGTGATAATCTTAGTCAAAAAAACACTTTAAGTAGGTCTGTGTTTCACCAGCCTTTCAATCATTCGCGTCTCTCAGGTATTTTCCGTGACTTTTACAATGTCGTCTAGAATTACGACGCCGTAAAGATGAATAAGGTCGTGTCTTGGATTTTACATTCCTCCCTTTGAACGAGAGTGTGCCATAAAAAAGCATTGTTTGGTACATGCCTGGATTTATGGTCGTTATTGTAGAAAATGGTATCATTACAAAAAAAGTGTCAGCTACTTGACAATAGAAAAAAACAAATTTTGTGACTCGTTATATAAGTAGCGTCAGTTTTTTTTGTTGAAGGATTTTTTTTCACCATTTTCAGTTAAATAAATTGGATTGTCTGATTTTTTAAAATGAGTACTTGTTATTACTTATTTAAAAAAATATTTTTATTTTAGAATGTACGAACATTGTTTTTCTCTTCAGTCCCGTGGAAGTGGTTAGGTTAGGTTAAAGTCAAAATTTATTCAAAAAAACTATAGCAATATTTTAATATTGCCTAAAAAAATTAAACAGCTTTTAAAACTTATAACTAAACTTTTGAACAAGCAATGCATCCCATGAAACACGAATTCACAAAGGCCCGTGGTTGCGTTTAGGTTCTACAAACAATTCAAAAATAATTCGAATACACCGTATATTTTTCAAGTCCTAAAATTAAATTTCACCATAAAACTGCAAAATCTTCGACCAAGCAAATATTGATTATTATGCATCGCACTCACAATGCGAGCAGCTCAGTGTAAGATATCAAGCATATCGTATAAAAGCTGTGCTATTTGATTCACGGCTCTGCGCTTGGGAATAAATCCTTCTTATTTTACTTAGAATACATATTACTCTTTGAAAGAAGAATCAGGTTCATATACTATGGCATTGAGCAACGTATGTTATATAAATAGAAAGTAGTTAAATTAGTTTAAATATGGGCTAATTGATGAACCTATATCAATAAGTAGCCTGAAATAGAAATATAATTGTTATTATTACGATCCAAATAGATCCAAATATTTTTTATGAATATCTTAGTGCTTCCGTGCTTCAGAAGGCTATTTAAATTGTTGTTCTCGGCTTATCTAATCGTTAAACCATGTTAGAGTCCACCAAATCATCTAAAAAACAATGGTTGGCCAATAGCGCTTACGTGTGACGATAGGATAAGGATTAAATTATTATAAACACTTTTGTGTCCTGAAATAATTGAATCTTATATTATTCATTGGAGACTAAGGTGATGAGTATGAATGTGATTGGATGTACGAGTAGAGGGAGGCCGAAGAAGAGATGGATGGATTGTGTATAAGAGGATATGAGAGTAAAAGAAGTGAATACAGTGTTGACAGCCGATAGGAGTGAATGGAAAGAAGAAACTCTTCATCGGAGAAAGAAAACATGTTGTGCCGACCCAACCTAGAATAGGATAAGGGCTGGGAAATTATGATAATAATAATTGGAGAAATTTTGTTACCTTATGGCGGGTACAGACTGCTGTAACGTAACATGCGATGTAACATGAAAGGAGCATTTCATAAGTGTAGACACAGATCTCGGCACACACGACTTGAAATGTTGTGTTCGTGCGCGTAGTAAGCACGGTTCGAGCGGTAATTCTTAATTGCATAATACATTGCAACTGTACGGCACGTTATCAACGAGGAATGGCAAGGAAACAATTAAATAGTAATTGCAAAGGTTTATTGTTCACGAAAGAAGCACCGATTAAATACATGACAGTGATGTCTACAAATTCCAGAACGCATCGATAGCGCGATCTAGAATCTGACCAAATGTAGTCACGCCATCTATTACTTTTCTTAGGTACTTATCTCAATACATTACATTAACATAAAAGCTCCCAACATACCGCCCACCAAGAGCAATATTGACATAATTATTGCTCTTAAAATTTTATTCAAATTAGAAATGATAAGAAACTTAAATAGGTAATTGTTGAAAATATAAAACTTACAAAATAAACATTGTTAGGAACCAAATTAATCCACCTTACTAGAACTATAATAGTAACTAAAACAAAAACAAACCAACTGGGTACTTTATCCTATATTACATAAAACTAAAGAAAATAAACTAATGCGCAAATCCATATTAAATACAATTTTGATTAATAGAGCTGATGCGTCTTAAATCTTATTTTTAATTTTTAAGTAACTAGACCTGAAATTATCCACCCAAATTTAGTTGATTGGGCAACCATCTGTCCTGGGGGATCTTTTAGTAAACCTTCTTTCAATACCTGACTGTATATATCTGCGCCTAATAAAATATCAATTTTGTTTGGGGTTTTATATTGAGGATCAGCTAAAATTAATCCTGTAGATTTTATCCACTTTAGCTCTTCTACGTTCTTACTTGGGACGCAGGCAGTGATCGACTTTAAAATGTGAGCTCTCACTTGTATGCTCACGTGAGGTTCTATTCTGGAAGTCAACTTTATCTGTACAGCCGCCTTAGAATTAACCGGTTTTTCTCCACCAACTCCAGAAATCATGCTTTTTGTAGGTATCTCTTTCATCTTTAACCGCTTTACTGTAGATTCTGTCACAAAAGATGCTTGCGACCCTTGATCAAGCAAAGCTCTTACAGTACAGCAAGTGTCATTTTTAGTTTCAGCATTGACCAGTGCTGTGGCAAGTAATACTGATTTATTTTCTACTGTAGCAGTATTCGCTTGGAACTCTTCCATTGGCTCTTCAGCATATTCCTCCGTCGATTCATCTTCCGAATCTTCTTTTACTAATGCGGCCAATATTTTTTCCTTACTTGTTGTCCTAGGATGTACCAGCGTATGGTGATGGCGCCTACACACTCTACACTTTATTGGATTTTGACAAGATTTTGCAGAGTGATTCACTCCCAAGCAGTTAAACATATTCTGTTTTTTAACACAAAATCTCGATGAGTATCATTGTCCTGGCCCAGAAATTTCTTACACACATGTAACTTGTGATTTTCAAAACAAAGTGGACATTGATCGTTAGTTTTTTGCTCTGAACTAGCAGCGTGCATAGATCGATGCTTATTTGCAACATTATTGCATTGTTGAGCTCTGTTAGAAGACTTTTGTTCAACAAATTCTAGCGCTCTGAACCTGTTCGTTATAAAGCCTTTGAATTGTTCAATGGTCGGCAAAGTATTAGCCGAAATGGTACTTGTTACATGCAACTCCCACTGCTTCCGTGATTCTTCGTCCAACTTCAAAGTCAGAATGTGAATTACAATCAAGTCCCAATTAGACACGTCAACCCCTAAATTACTTAAACCATTTAAGCAATCTGTGGACGTATCTATTAAATCTTTAAGGCCCTGTGCTGACTCTGTTGTATGACTCTTTTGACTTAGCAACCGTTTTAATATACAATTTGACAGGTACTGCTTATTATTAAATCTGCTCTCTAATAACTGCCAACATTTACTGTAGTTGTTTGCTGTAATAGGAATTTGCCTTAACAACTGCTCTGCTTCACCCAACAAATACCCTTTGAGGTAGTGCAGTTTTTGAACACTGTCCAAACTAGCATTATTATGAATCAGTGACAGGAACAACTCTCTAAACGTGACCCACTCTGTATACTTCCCCGAGAACTTCGGAATAACTAATTTAGGCAGTTTAATGTTTGACTTTCCTACCCCTGGTCCTTCCTCTTTAGTGACACCAGAGCTATCAGTTTTGGTTTTATATGTGCCTAACAAAGTTCTGAGTTCAGTTTTGTAGTCGACGTAAAGCTCTTCCGCCTGCTCGTAAATGTGTTCTTCATAGTAAGCATGTTTATTCAATTTCGCCCCATGAGTTTCTAGTAATAGACTATGGCCCTTTACAAATGATTCCCACAATTTATTTACATTTTCTAACCTAACTTCAATGAATATTTCTGTTATCCGTTGCTTTGGCGACTTTTTAAAGTTATTCATAGACTTTATCAAATTATGGTAGGTATCCATTTGCAATAGAACTAGTTCCTCCATTTTCAATTTAAAGCTAAATTCTATAAAACAATACCTTTACAAATAAATTAAATTCCTTCCAACAAATAAAAACCTTTTTAAAAAAAAAAAGTCTATACAAATTCTTTAAAATTTTCTAAGTGTTTGAAAATAATTCAACTCTAACAAAAATTGGGCGTGGATTGCCCGTAGTATCCAAATTTTAGAAATTATTCTAAGTCCTAAAACCAGACTGTCTTTAAAATGTTCTATTTAACAGTATGATACAAAAGTACTCACAGCTTATTCACCAAGACACTTTTTTCCAAACCTCCGTAAACTACAACGGCCTACGTAGCTCCGTACGTAAATGGCTTCTTCAATCGCACCCGTCTCATGCGATTGCCTGCGCAGTCGTTGCGCTCCTCCGCTCCGTATATCCTGTCGTTACTGGACTCCCGTCTCCGTCTGCAGACCTCCGGCGCACGTTACCAGTAGGGCTCCGCTTCGGGCAGCACGATCACCAGGCTTCGACGAGTTGGCTTCCGGCGCACGTTGCCAGTAAACCCACTAAGCTCTCGCTCCCGAGTAGCAATCCACTACTCCTTCAGGCGCGAATGCGGCACGGCCGCGGGATAGTGATTCCAAGTTCCAGGCTATTTCGTTGGAATCACCCAAAAATCTTGCCTTCCTCCTTTTATCCGACTCGATAAGGACCAAAATGTACGGCACGTTATCAACGAGGAATGGCAAGGAAACAATTAATTAGTAATTGCAAAGGTTTATTGTTCACGAAAGAAGCACCGATTAAATACATGACAGTGATGTCTACAAATTCCAGAACGCATCGATAGCGCGATCTAGAATCTGACCAAATGTAGTCACGCCATCTATTACTTTTCTTAGGTACTTATCTCAATACATTACATTAACATAAAAGCTCCCAACAGCAACAATTTGGCAAATTCTTTCATTGCTTGTTACATTTCGTACCCGCCTTTAGAATGATAAAATTAGTGTCTTCGTATATATAACTAGCTTCCGCCCGCGGCTTTGGTGGCGCGGTACCCGGATAAAAAATACCATATGAGTTAATCCATATTATAAATTATGTATTTTCCAAGTTTCATCCAAATCCATTCAACCGTTACGGAGTTGAGTACGTGAAAGCGTAACAAATATCATCTGCAGGATTACTGGTTATTCGACCTATTTCTGCTAGGAGGTCGTAGGGTAGATTATTTCGGTTGAATAAGACTATAATGTTCCAGTGCAAATGGTAACCATTTCTGAAAAAAGTGGCTAAATTTACCACAGAAAGTGTTTGTACACTAATTTTATCATTTATAAAAACATCCGAAAAATATAAGCTTCGAGAGCTTACCCAAATTCCATTCATAATAAAAATCAAAATAAACATTGCTTTCTTAGTACTTAACCCCATTTCTGTAACCTTTTCAAAAATGCTCACGTATTTAAACGAGTCAACACAAATTTAAAATTCAAAGCTGGTGGAAAGGCTAAAAATAACGATGTTAGAGATTACCCAGATGTCAAAGGAGAGCCCACTAGGAGCCCACTTAGCGAGCTCTGTCAAGATATACATGTATGAGGCGTACTGAGATTATCCACCTCTGAAATGAATTAAATTTAATGTTTATTTGCATGAAGTACATTTCCCTGTTCATTCTTAAAATATATAAAATAAAATAAGCCTATAATGCTGTTTAACCTCTAATTTACAATTCAATAACATATTATGTTTTACTGGCAATCGGTTTTCTGTCAATAGCTTGTGCTTCGAAAAAAGCCTTTTCCAAAGACCACCTATTTCTGTCTCATGCGATTCTGATCCATTCTCGACAGGCAACTCTTTTGAGGTCATCTTCCCAACGTTTTATTAGTTGACCTTTAATTCTCTTGCCATCCCTGGGGTACCACTCTGTTATCATTCTAGTCCATTTCACCTTTTTCTCTCTAATTATATGCCCCTAGTTCTTATAATAATTCAAAACCGAACTAACAATTTCGTCGCTGACCGACTTGCAAGAAGCTATGAAAAAGTTGCTTAATTTAAAGTATTGGCATTTTAAAATTCCTTCCAGCTTTTAGTGTTTGCAATTTCGAAATTTGATTGTAATTAATTGTTATAGCTTAGGATTTTGTACACTACAAAAAGCATTTATCTAAAATAACATAATGCAAATAAGTAATAGTAGATTGTTTTACAAGGGACTAAACCATCCCATTATATACGAGGTTGTTATACTCCCGAGCGTAGCGAGGGAGGATGACAAGACCGAGTTATAATGGGTGGTTTCGACCCGAGTAAAACACTCTACTTTTCACTTCGATTGCGAGAAAATAAAACAATTCAAAATTAGAAAATTTTCAGAAATTTTATTAAAAATTAATCAAGCATTTATCTAAAATAACATAATGCAAATAAGTAATAGTAGATTGTTTTACAAGGGACTAAACCATCCCATTATATACGAGGTTGTTATACTCCCGAGCGTAGCGAGGGAGGATGACAAGACCGAGTTATAATGGGTGGTTTCGACCCGAGTAAAACACTCTACTTTTCACTTCGATTGCGAGAAAATAAAACAATTCAAAATTAGAAAATTTTCAGAAATTTTATTAAAAATTAATCAACCTTCATAAAACATCACCAAGACGGTTCTATTTAAAAAAAAAAAAGATTGACGGAGCACCAAGAAGTCGAGTTTTCATGTAAGAGAACGACTGCTTTGTACGGGCTGATGATTTTAGACAAAAATTAAAAAAAAAAATACTTTTTAGCCCTATTAAACTCGAGTTTTAGGCCCGCTAAGCTACACTAATATGATACACTTTTTGAGCAAGAGAAGTGAAAATTATATATCATCACAACCTGTGGATAGGGGATCGCAGGGCATAGTTTCTTGAACCGCCGACGCCCGTCGGCAAAAATTTAGCTTTGCCGATGTTAGACTGCGCTATGCCGCAATCAGCCGTAGCCCTGTTGTTACATAGCAGGGTGCACCACGGGCAGGTGAAGTTGGCTTGTGTTCCAAAGATGGAGGTTGGAACCCCTTAAACCCCGACCCCTGTCTGTAGGTATGGTTCAGAATAATCCGGTAATAACCGTGTTGGAGAAGGGCTTATCGCAATGGATTTCAGAAACGTTATCTTAGGACGTCGATATAATCTGATGTATAATTTATTCAGTCTTCGAGGTTAGTTAGCTTATCTCAGTTTGCAACTTGGAAATATAATTTGCGCTAGGATTACTTAGAGTATTATTATTTTACGTAAATTTCCAAAATTGTAATTCGTTCTGGGAAATTGGAATTTTGGTTAATTTTATTCAGTAGTTTACGGTTGGTACCTAAACAAGATAAAAAAAAAATACATTGATTATTATTCAATTAAGTAGCTCAATTAAAAATATGTTTAACTTGACGACGTCTGTGGTGCAGTGGGCGAAGGCACGCCTGTAACGAATATTTTCAGATCAGACAAATATTTGTTCGATCTGAAAATATTTGTCTCGGGTTTGGGTGTTTTCTTTGTATAATATCAATGTATTTACAAAAAGTACATAAATATCTATACTGTTATAACTATTTCATGTACCTACCAAATAATAACTCAGTAAATAAAAACTATAATTTAAAAATATGCTTTACTTTATCTTGGGAATAATTAAATAAAAAAGCGAATAAAAAAAAATTTAAGAACTTATACTAGGCATGGCATAACTAGGCATAAGCCGCCCCATACCGCGAGCCAAACGAGTTGCGACTGCCTGCCTACTTCTTTTCAACTACCCGCTATGAATTTTATGGTAATATTGCTCTTAGTGTTTATAATGTTATCTATATTCTAAATGCCTGCATGTTAATGCTCACTGTAATTTATTTTTTTAAATTACTCATCTGAGTAGTCAATAATGTTTCTCAGTAAGTGATTAGTTTATAATCTTATGAGAAATAAATAACTCCGACTCCAAAACTAACAGGTAGGTATCTAGATCTACCTATGTGGTAAACGCATAGATCGTAAGGGATAAATTTATAGAAAAAAGGTGAATGAACCAAAAAATGAGCAATTATTTTAAACTTAATTTTTATGGGACCAATTGGGAAGTATACCCTTTCTAACGAAAAAAGAATTTTCCAAATCGGTTCATAAATGACAGAGTTATGAGCCAGCAAACATTAAAAAAAAAAAAAATACAACCGAATTGAGTACCTCCTCCTTTTTTTGAAGTCGGTTAAAAAAATGAATAAAATATGAGCCCATAAAATTTTAATTCCCAGTTTTCTCACCCTTATTGTTGGTATTGTTACTTCAAATTTATATCGGACCAATTGCAATGTATACCCTACACAAAGACAAAATAATTTTCTAAATCGGTTCATAAATGGCGGAGATATGTGGTAAGAAACATAAAACAATAATAAAATTCGAGCCCAAAAAAGGTTAATTCCCAATTTTCTTACCCTTAGGGTTAATATTTTTTCTTTAAATTTATATGGGACCAATTGGGAAGTATTGTATATACCCTTTCCAACGAAAAAAGAATTTTCCAAATCGGTTCATAAATGACAGAGTTATGAGCTAACAAACATAAAAAAAAATACAACCGAATTGAGAACCTCCTCCTTTTTTTGAAGTCGGTTAAAAATGCGACAAAGTTTATATAGGAAGTCGGAATTTCTACATTCCAAACTGTTATTTTCCAAGCTGAGTAACGCACGAAATTCATATATCAAATTACGGTGGTTGTTGGTTTAGTCTGTTAAAACAAAGAGTAGCCAGCGCTGCAAGAGACTACCCGTAGTTTTATTGAATTAATACATTACAGACGTATTATAATCACTCTAGGTACAGTGTCTGTCTCGCTAGTGATATTTCAGTGGGTTTCATTTCCGCTATGTTCAAACTACACTACTGTCTATACAAATTAATGTACGAGAATTAAGATTTTTATATGAATAAAAACAGTACGTAAGTTTTCAAATGCATTTAGTAGTTGATAGTGACACGATTAAGAATACACATCAGCTTTATCAGTCCACGGCTAGACATAGCCTTCCCTTATAAAGGGGCATATGCCCAAAATCCCACGTTGGGCATGCGGTTTGGGGATCGCAGGTCACACCTGCCGGCTCTGCTACCGTCGGCGATCAGGGAAAAGGAATGACGACTGAAAAATTCTAATAAATCCATCATTGACACTATCAAAAAATATTGGACACGTATTTTTTTATTTTTCAATTAAACAAAAAATGACAAAGATATAGTGCGTTGAAGTTCCGCGTGATGTCACGGCTCAGTACACTTTTTACATAGCCGTGACGTCACGAGCCCCCACTTCCGAACTTTGACGCTCTTTATTTCCGCCAATTATTATTTATTTGATAAATAAAATAAAAAGTTATATTATATTATTACCTATTTAGCTGTGCTGGTTTTAGACTACGCTATGCCTCATTCAGCTGGTTGCCAGAGCCTCGATTTTAGTTAGCAGGATGCACCACAGACAGGTAAGGTTGACATGAATTCCCAAGATGAAGTTTAGAACCGCTTACACATTGATTGAGAAACAATCACGCATTATTCAAATTCATCGTAATCCTACCGCGAGTCAAAATTTTCTTCCTCTCTTATAAGCTAATGGCCAACTCAAGTGTTAAAGATTTTGACATGGCTCAATGACTGAAAAAGCCGGAACTAACATCCTAAGGGCTCTTATACGCGAGCGGCATGCTGCCAACGGCAGAGCATTCGTCAACGGCAGCTGTCGATGGCTACAGTTGCTCTGCCGTTGGCACTTTGCCGCTTGTGTTAAAAAGCTCTAACGTGTGTTCAGACGCAAGAAGTTAATCTAATTATGGCTGATTTATTTATTAAAATACTTACTTTGCAAAGGAGCAAAAATGTTTAAATATAAGCAATCTTCGCTTTGATTCTTAAGATAAGGCATCAGTCTTTTCAAATATTCTAGTCTGCCTTTAGGCATTTTCTCTAAAATGGTCTTCTCATCTTCCAGGTCTGGTAGCTTCTGCGGGCAGGCGGGACCAGGCCGGTCGGACACTCTGACGCCATCCCAGGGTGATGGAGTACGCGTTGGACTGAATCTAGGAGAAAATGCAAGTGTTATCTGTTTGGGTAGTGAATAGAAAGCGTGTTTAAATGACGATCGAATAATAATATAATTTATTTCGTATTTGTAGCTTTAAGATATGGAATTTACATTTTATTTATTAAGTTAGTATTCTTGAGAAATTATGCCTATTTTTGTATGCGACATTTTTGATTCGCTGGAAAGTAATCATACTTAGTGGCACCACATTAATAAATTTATAGAAATGATATAAAGCTCAACCTCCAAGAGTGATTTTCAACAAAATTATCGCCTTTTAGAAACGTCAAATATTGCAGACATTATAAAATCTTCTCCTGTATAAAATTTCCTATTTTATAAGCTTCGAGAATACAAACCTATGAAGCTTTATCAATTAAAAGCCACCCCTCATCGTCTTTGGTTATCTGGGACGCGTCGTTTTCATTAATGTTTGGTACGTGAGGCGTGATAATTTGAAATTAATGAGACTTTCATATCTGCTACAAATAGTTCTATCATCAACAGCTTACCGATTTGATCCAACAGGCGGCGTCGCATATGGAACACCTAAAAAAACTTCGAGAGGACTGAGATATCTGTGCTCATCCATAGCTAGCACAATGCCCTGTAATTTCCCATACTTCGTCTGCACTATCCTGCTACTTATTTTAAACTTTACATTACTTTTAGGAAGAGGGTCACTTGGGTTCAGATAAAATTTTTTGTACACTTCATAATTACTATACGCGTTCTCCCCACTATAAAATTTACTATTCAAATTAACAAAATCTTCACTATTGTAATATGGTTTTTCAAAATTGACTTTTGTATAATCATCTGTGTCATGATCATCGTAATTGTCATCACTAGGGCTATCGTTAAGTGTCTCACTATTACTTAATTTATGATCACTTTTTACAGAAGAATCACTTTTTACACCAAATTTAGGATCACTTTCACTGAAATGTCTCATGTTCGTCGTGTTCGAGTTAACTGGCCGTATGGAAAGCCCCGTCACAATGAGGACGCAGTATAAATTGAAACATGCCACTAGCTGTTTTTTGTGACGTTTTACTTTTTTCACGTCACAATAAAAACGCATGCTCGAATAAAAGTTATTCCACTGTTCATGGATTGGTCCGTTTTGTAACATTTCGTCATGTTACCATTTTTGTGACGTTTTCATTTTTTAGCTGCGGTTGAATTCGGTCGTTATTTCACTCGACATCTGGAACAAAGAGAAGATTTATTAGAGGTTGATAAATTGGAACTGGTGTTATTTACTGGAAATACATAAATACCACTTTTGCAATAAAAAGCTTTTTATTTATTTTAATGAATGTATTGAACATGATTTATCGGAAGTTTTATTTTTTAACTCTCGATAGATATTATATATCGGGACAAATTTATATAAACCATCATTTTAATAAAAATAAAATATGTCTTCTTCAACACCAACGATACATAAAATCTGGTCACAAGTTACGTTTTTTTTTTTTTAAATAAATCATATTTTTAAATAAGATATTTTTTTATCAATATCATAGCTAACCTCATAGATACTGATTTAAATGAAAACACTTAGGGCCTCATCACCATCCTCAATTAACGTCAAAGTAAGATAAAAGCCGGTTAAAATGACAACTTTGCTCAGAGATTTGTCACTTTAAAAAACAAATAGCTTACTTTGACGTTACTTGGATGTGAAATAGGCCCTTAGGTGCTAATAACTAGGTCAAATCAAAGTGAAACCAATAATGTGCCAGGGGTTACATAGGAGAAGGCAACATACATAGGAGAAATGTAATATCCTGTGTTATTGAAGATAGTCTTGAGGCATCTACATTGATGCAAATACCAATGAAGCTGAATAGATTAAAGCCCTGTCTTGTTCCAAAAAGTCAATTCTTAAAGCGTCAAGAACGGTGCAATGAAACAACATAAATGTAATTCAATTCAAAAATTTATAAAAAGAAATGAATTAACTAATTCAAAATATTCAAAAATGACAAGGATAAGTATCTAAATTGCGCAACATTAAAAAAATAATTAGGGACTTAGAAGATATATCGATGTTTATAATGACTTCAATCATCTCGGTAGTTAAATAGCTACTTTATTAAACGAACCCGAGAACACTTTTTATTTTAGCCAATCAGTAAAATAGTACAAAAATAACAAAAACTAGTTTTACTAAGCTATATCACTACATAGTATAAAGCAATGTCACTTTCCGCTGTCTGTCTGTCCCTATGTACGCTTAGGTCTTTAAAACTACGCAACAGATTTATTATAGATAGATTGATTCAGTAGAACCGTGCAAAGCCGGGTCTGGTCGCTAGTCACACATAAATAAAAGTAGTTGCTAATTTCTACAGTGACCTGGCTTTAATGTTGTTCAACGTACATCCTAAGCCTGAAATTGGCATGCCAAAACGTTTGCATCTCAGTAATTGTGTACACAGTATCAAACGATGGTAAACAAGCAATTAGTAGATCCCAAACATAACATTGAAACAAGGACGTAAATAATATAGAAATCAGCATAACGCTACAAATTATGCAGAATTTGATATATATGATATTGAGATCATCATCAGCCTATGGCAGTCCACTGCTAGACATAGGCCTCCCCTAAATGACCATCGTTGTGCCCTGTCCTGAGTGTGACGCATCCAGCTTCTAACCTTTCGCAGATTGTCACTTCACCTGGCCGGAGGGCGTCTAATGCTTACCAAGCCGCGGTCTCAACTCAAGAACTCGTTTACCCCAACGGTTATCTATTCTTCAGCAGATATATATAGCCATATTGAGATATAATAGTACTAGAAATATCCTCCTCTTTAATCGCTGTCCTATAGTAGTCCTAGTTGACGATCATGATTCCGTGCAAGGACAATATTATCAATAATTTTCCTCCAAGTACCACGATCTTCAGCTTGAGAGAGTGCGTCGTTCAATGGAGCTCCTCGCTTTCGATGTTTTGTCCATTACAATTATCAACAGTAGGTAACATTATCCATACAAAATATCTAAGGAATCGCCCGACTACAATACAGTTGTGTTTCTTGCGTGAAAACATAAAAAGGAGAAATCACAAAAAGGGAACGCAATATCGTAAAATGGAAATGTTTCAGCAATTTCAATAAGAGAATGAATATTAGAAATGATTTTTTGCTGCCGTGATTGCCGTTTTTATCGATAAGAGAATATGTTATTGTTGGAATAACAATAGCGAGTTTTATTTGTTTGAAATATTTAAGTGCCGATCCCACCTAGCTTGGTACAAGGACAGGAGAATAATGAAGTCAATTCAAGTTTATTGGACTAGCAACAAAGTCAAAAGAAGACGCTCCTATGTTGATAAATTACACCTCTTTGAATTATAACATCTTAGAGGGAAAAGTAAAAGGAAAAAGAGGTAGGGGAAGACCAAGTATTAATTATATGAGCCACAATGAAGAGAATGTAGATATCATGTCGTATAGGGAAGTAAAAAACGCTGCTTTGGAAATAGGCAGATGGAAAAAGCTGCATTAGTTGCACCGACAACAGCACAGCTCTTAAATAAATAATGATAATGAAGAA
Source organism: Horisme vitalbata (assembly GCA_951804965.1). Classification (NCBI taxonomy): domain Eukaryota; kingdom Metazoa; phylum Arthropoda; class Insecta; order Lepidoptera; family Geometridae; genus Horisme; species Horisme vitalbata. Next base: position 2,180,001 of record OX638096.1, read on the forward strand.
TTATAATTATCTTCTTCTTATAGTATACTCCATCACTGAAAATCGGCGATCAGCCTTTTAAATTTTTCTTTAGGGCTAGCCCAAATAGGTCTTCTGCCTTTTTGATTCCCTCCAATTGCTTACTGCTGCAAAGCCAGGATGTTTTTCATCTGCCAACACCTTGTTTAACCTGTGTTTTCTCCATCATTATGATTTGCAGTAGTGGGTAGCGTTTATATCGCAAGCTATGCCCCATAGTAATTGACTTAATAACTAATATTCGCTCACTGTTTTTTTATAAGTTGCTTAGATCTTTGCATCTATTCTAGATGATTCCTCTAGTCGTAACTTGATGAACTTTAATTACATGGGACATGGGACATGGGACATGGTAAGATGGAGTAGGCTTGTCCAGCACCTATACCATCCTCGGCATTACGCATAGGAATGACATGGTCAATAGGTGTGGAGCTGACTAAGCCGCAGGTACCCTTACGATGTTTTCCTTCACCGTTTTGAACACGATTTTTTTATTATACTAAAACATGGAACAAGCTCATGACCCACCTGATGTTAAGTGGTAACTGTTACCTATCACAAAGCATTGCATCGTAAATATTTTTTTTTGCCTTACAAAGCAACGCTTTGCGTCCATCAACTTGAGGTATGAAGATGATAAGCCTCTTGTGCCTGTAATTTCACCGGCACCCACACCCTTCAAGTTGAAACACAGTACACTTCATTACGGCAGAAATAGAAAAAAACAAATAATAAAATAAGTATTAACTTATTTTGAAGAAAAGAAAAAAAGAAAAGCTTAAATAATTCATAGATTAGAAGTCTTATCTAGATTACGAAATCATTTGCTCACACTTAACAGTTTCCATTTGAGTGTACCAATAACCTATCGAGTTCTTAATGTGCCAAATTAATTGACTCTCACCTGACCCTCATACAATTTTATAGGTGAATCAAATTCCCACTACATAATCCATAATCACTATTAAACAGAGGCTAATTAAACTTGCTAATCAAGCAGTTTTGTCTGTCGTATACGTCTATTTCCTTCATCCCACAGATATAGAAGAGAACTAGATGAAATCTTAAAATTCACTATGGTCTGAACGTCAGTTCATACGGCTGATCTCTTTTTTCTTATATCCATATATCATTTGCTGGAAAGGGATGCATACTTTATCTCAATGCGCTTGCTGCGACTTCGTACCAGGGCATTTCTATGAAACTGCATTGCATTTTATTCGAGCACCCTGGTACGATTTGTTTTTGAACCCATTTGAAGTCGCATTGAGAGAAGTATGCATCCCTTTCTAACTGATGATATTTGACGTAAGAAAGTGGAGATCAGCCGTATAAGTTGATGTTAAGAGCATGAATGAATATTAAGGGTTCTTCTGTGCTTTAGTCATAATTTTTTGGTGACGACTCTTGACAAAACGTAAACGACCAACGAGTCGGGTTGAATCCTAAGTTCATGGAAAGGCACGGTAACGAGAACAAAGTTACATAATATTTAAAGAAAAAATAATGCCCAACAATGTTCAATCAACACTAGAAATAACAGAATCGGGAAATAAATCGAAAACGTTTCCAATCATTTTAATATCGCAATACCAAAACCTTTTACCCGATCCCTAGACCCAAAAATACAGGATAATTCTACGTAAATACGCTGACACGATTTCTCCAATCCAAGAAAAACAATTTCCAAATAGAACGTTACATTGCTTCTTTTGTTTATACTAAAGGCACATGTGAGAATTGATATCGGCCGATGGATGTGTTCAGGCGATTGTCTCGGATTGAATGAGTGGGCTTAGTCTGGTAATAAGGATCCGCCCCGACACCCCCTATGCAACTTATTGAAATGATTCAGTTCTAGGGATTGAGCCGTGTTTTGAGTTTTGGATTATTTTGAAAAATATATAAGAAAAGATAAGATAATACTTTAGCACAGACAATTACAGCATAGAAAACACATAATAAGATAGGTTAAGACTTTAAATTTAGGCAATAGAATTATGTAGACAGAATACAAATTACAAATGTGACAGTATCCTACTTCCTACTATCCTACTATCCTACTAATATTATAAATGCGAAAGTATGCGAGTATGGATATAATAATATGGATGCATGGATATATGGATGAATGTTTGTTATTCTTTCACGCAAAAACTACTGAACGGATTTGGATGAATCTTGAATTATACACAGTTTTTGTGATCTGGATTAACATATAGGCTACTTTTTATCCCGCTACCACAGAGCGCAGCCGCGGGCAGAAGTTAGTAAATATTAATTATAAAGACTTAAACAGAGAGACTAAAGATAGATAAGTACCTTGTAACTATTACAAACTAAGCGAAATTGGTAGGTGCGAGTGTCGTCTGCGCTGCAAAGGCCTGGGCTAAAAAGGTTCCATCTCAGCTTGAAGCTGCTTTGCCACGGGGGCTAAGCAGTGCTGATTTTCAGATAATATAAGCTGAATATTCTCTTATCCATGGACCTTAAGTTATGTTTTGTAGTTAATCACAGAGAAAGGAACAGAGTAGCTTAAAGAAAGTCAAATGACAATAGCGTGTGTAAATTGCCTTAATTTGTATTTAGTAATTCGGATACACAAATATTTTAAAGCATAAATAAATTAATGGCAGTCAAAACTATGACGATAGTAATTCTCTTTTGGTCCTCGATGCTTTTTGTATTGTTTTTCTTTTTATTGATATTTTGGACTTTCTTGTTTTTTTTTTTTTTTTTTCTTTTTTTTATAGTTTATAGGCTTACGTTTGACCGCCATCTCACCTGTTGGTAAGTGATGATGCGGTCGAAGATGTAGCACGCTTGCCTAGAATGTACCTATTTACTGTTCGCTTGAAGACCCCTAAGTCGTAGTGATCAGGAAACACTGACGCCGGAAGAGCATTCCATTCCTTAGCTGTTCTAAGGATGAAAGTTGCAGCAAAGCGCTTCGTGCGGGCAGGAGGAATGTCTACCGTGTATGGGTGACGAAATTCCGTGCGTCTGGTCGTACGATAATGAAATGGTGATGGGGGGATTAAATTCTGTAATTCTTGCGCACACTCTCCGAAATGTATCCTATAGAACACTGAGAGGCGAGCGATTTTTCGACGGTGTTCTAAACTATGGAGTTTGATAAGTATAATATAATATTTGACAAGTAAGTAACTTTTCATAAGGGCCGGCACGGATCTCAAAAAACATTGTAGGCCCCTAATATGTTTCTTGTCTACTATTGATTTCGTGTACAATATAAAATATTATTTCTTGATATATGTTGTAATTTCTTTTTGATTTGATGTTAAATTAGATTTTTTTTAATTTCTTTTTTATTTATTATACAATACAACCAGCGGTCCTTAGCAGTATCTTACTAATTGTGTCAATTCAGACCAACGCAAAGCTTACACAGCTTTTATGAGTTTATGTCCATACTAAATGAGGTCAAGTATTTCGGGTAGACAGGCTCATTTGAAATTCTATGAGACTGTAAAATGTTTATGGGATACTCGTAAACTTGAATCATTATGAAAACTATGACATTTTAAGCCCAGTATGGAACGAGAAGTTAATTTGCTAAAGTTTTCCAAACATTTTCGTTTTAGAAATTTTATGACCGAAGTGAGCAATCAAAGATAATAATTGTACGCCGAGTTTTCTCGCCACCCATACCGAAATGTTTGAAAACGGAAGTTTTCAATCAGTGGGTCCTACTGGGTTGGGGTAAACGAGTTCTTGAATGGAGGCCGCGACTCGGCAAACGTAGTGTAGGGCGCCCTCGGGCGTGGTGGAGTGACGATTTTCAAAAGGTAGAAGCTGGATGCGTCGAGCTCAGGACAGAGCGCATTGGCACTCATTAGGGGAGACCTATATCCAGCAGTGGACTGCTAATAGGCCGATGATGATAATGATTAATTGTTGGAAAAGTCAACTTACATTATAGCGCGAAAAGAGCAAAGTCAACGATGTTGATAGCCATTTTGGTTTAGGATATCAATGATAAGAAAGATTCGTTTTTGCTCAGTTTCCCCATTCAAACAATGTTATCTTAAGAGTGTCAGAGAACCTCCACACTATGGGGCTATGGGTATCATAGGTACATTCACCGATCGAAATGGCAAAGATCTCCGACATCAACTTGTCCTCTAACTGAAACTAAACAATCAAGGTAATCCGAACCTTATACCTTAGACACAGAAGTAACATTTGAAGGACAACACAAATACTTTACGGATATGTCAGAGGAATGGGAGATGTCTCGAAAATGCGTACTTGAGAGCCCTTCATTAGTCTTAGTACGGTTTACATAACTCTTGAATTTTGTAGGGAACTTGAAATTGGGGTGTTTTTGTAAGCACGTAATTCTTTATGGCGTGGGTATTTCATGAATTTATAAGGAGTGACTTTGCGCTCGCTAGAAAGGACGCTTCAGTCGAGTTTTGTAAAGAAATTGACTCGCAGGTTGCAAATTATCTCCCTTTTACAAAAGAATTGATAAACAGCTAGGACCCAAGTATTTATACATACTTTATTTCCTTTGCTTGTGTTGTTAGGTGACTTTATAAAATAAGCACGAGGATTTATGAAAATATATTCTTTGCTAGAACTGTAAGGGTGTAAGGGGTTTCACCTTTATCTTTGGAACCCAAGTCACCACACCTGCTGTGGTGCACCCTGTTGTAAGACAAACGTTGCTCTGGCCGCCGGCCGATTATGGTATAGCATAGACAAAATAGGCAAAGCTAAATCCCCTGGCCATCGACGGGCAACTGCAACGGTTGTCTGAGAAGCTGTATCCTAAGATGCCCTAACCCGCGTTCCCAGTATGAGTATTCTGGGTATATCCTCATTTTTAAGCAGAGTCCTATGTCCAGCCGTATTTGGTATTGGGGGTGTTGGTGCTAGAACCATCGTATTCTGTACGATGATACTAACTGTTCCTGTCTTTATGAACCTATTTATGCATTTTTAATTTGGACGATAAACACAATAAAAACATTAAAAAGTGTTAAATTATCTGTCTATAATACTATTCTTTTGAATGAATTTAGCTGTGTAATTTAGTAAATATTGTCAATTCTCTCATCACTTATCTCTTAATACTTTCTCCGGTAAGCCGCAAGTTGTAAGTCACAAAGCAAAGTTTGTCTTATTCGTGTATAGCAGTAGTATTTTAAACCGTAGTGTTACTTTATAGTACGTGAGTACCTTTGTTGTGTAGTGATAACGATATTAGCATCTTCATCAACATCAGCCTATAGGTCCACTGTAGGACGTAGCCCCCCCCTAATGAGCGCTATTGCGCCCTGTCATCAGCTCGAAGCATCCAGCTTCTACTAGCAGCCTTTCACAGATCGTCAACTGGAGGGGTCTTCATTCAAGAACTTATTTACCCCGACGGTTATCGATTCTGCGGCAGATATGGCCAGCCCACTGCTACTTCAACTTGTGTTCCAAATTATAAGCTTAATAAAGATTATACGGTGAATAAACCCTCAAAGAACTACCATCAGAAAAATATCAGGTTGCTAAAAGGCTTCTCCGATGAGGTCATTTCATTATACAAAGTACTGCTGTGTCGTCGGTATAAATTGGCTCTCAGCCAGTGTGTCACGTGTCATGTAGATAATTGTTGTACAGCGGTTTCTGTGGTCACAGCTCTTAATGGATGTCAGCTGGCAAATTATTGGCCTGATTGTTTATTAGCTCTGTGACCATTTTCAGCTTTGAACGGACTTCAAACATGGCCGTCTTTTCGCAATTGGTAGTATTTAGATTATTAAAAAAAACTTTTTTTTTCTATTCATGGCATAAGTTTTGTACCTGAGTAATTAAGTGAATTGTAATGAGTGTAATCAAATTTATATTTGTACCATAATCATAATCGGTAGTGGTAGGGTGTAGCACTCCACTACTGCACATAAGCTTCCCCTAATCGACGCAGCTTCTACAAGCAGCCTTTCGCATGTTTATCTTTATTTCACTTACAGACGCTTTGTCGTCGCGCTTAGTCGCGAGCGTCTGTCATATCTTGCTGTCGCAATTGTCGCCGTGTGTGTGGAGCTTTGAACAAAATGTATGAAAATAGTCCCCCGCAGTTTGTCATAGCGTCTAATCGCTGACGCTTGTCGTCCAATGTGTGCAGGCAGTTAGACACGCTTTTACTTAGGAACGATTATTATTAACGACGAGTACCTAGTTAAACCTAAAATGTTTTAATTATAAAAAATATTTTGATATTAGAAATCATAATAACAATATTATTAAAAAAACATGCACAGAGAGCCATGGAGCGCGCCATGGTCGGCATTACACTTTTAGACCGAGTCCCCAATACCGAAATCCACAAGCTGACTAAAGTCCGGGACGTCAGCTAGCGGATATTGGGGCTGAAGTGGAGTTGGGTGGGACACTTGGCCAGACGGAGTGACGACAGGTGGACCAGAGCGCTGACTGAGTGGTGGCCGAGAGTTGGTTACGGAAATAGGGGCCGTCCTCCAGCGAGATGGGTTGACGATATTAGAAAGACCGTAGGCGGCACCTGGTTCAGAATAGCGCAGGATTGGCCAGTGGCGTTATAAATAGCAGGCCAGCAGTGGGTCGATAAAGGTTGAAATGATGATGATGATGATGATGATGATTATAAAAATTGTATTTTTGTGTTTTGATAAATAGAAAAAAATATATACAAGGTCATATTATTTATGAAGTAACTGTGTTGTTTGTTCGTGGTATATTAATCCAATGGGTGCAGATTGAATGCGGTTTTGTAAAAGGTATCAGCCAATTGGTTTAAATATAACTTATCCATGTAGCAGCATGAATTTAAAATCAAATTAAGCATAAATCTACATTGAAAGCGCACCTCAAACTTTTATCCGCTTTGGCTGTTGAAGGTAAATTCAATCAGACTGAATACGAATTGCAATCTGGCTTCAAAACTTCAGCTTTACGGTTTGTTCTGCTTATCTTAGCATTTAGCTAGAATACGTCTCCTCAATAATGGTACAGTTGTTACTTCCAGCCAGCGATGGCTCAACTAATGTTTTACTTTAGCCAGATTATTTAGTCTATATGAGAAACATAGTCCGAACTTCGTGTCAGGAAAAGCCCATTTATGTGTTAAAATAGGCTGGTTGAGCAAATAAGTAAGGGCTTAGTCGTAACTAAGCATTTTATTGCAGCAACTTGAATAAGCAAAGAGTTCTTGAGTGGAGACCGCGGCTCGGAAAACGTAGTGTAGGACGTCATCATGCCGTTCTGAAATCTGCGGTTTGCGAAAGGCTGCTGGTAAAAGCTGGATGCGTCGAGCTGAGGACAGGGCGCAATGGCGCTCATTAGGGGAGGCCTATGTCCAGCAGTGGACTGCTATAGGCTGATGATGATGTTTACTGTTCAAATCAGATAGATTTAAATCTACTCTCGTTGTACGTATACAATGATCATCATCATCAGCCTTAGTAGTTCAGAGTTAGGCCTCCCCTAATGAGCGCCATTGCGCCCTGTCCTTAGCTCGACTCATCCAGCTTCTACCACATGGCCGGAGGGCTTACACTAGGTTTAACGGTCGTGGTCTCCACTCAAGAACTCGTTTACCCTAACAGTTATTGTTTTTTTGGCAGATATGGCCAGCCCACTTTCACTTCAGTTTGCTTCTCTGTGCTATGTCTACAACTTTAGTTCAATGTCGGATAGTTTCGTTGCGGATCCTATCTTTCAGAGAAACTCCGAGCATAGCACGTTCCATAGCTCGCTGAGCGACTTGATGCTTGAAACATTTATTATTTGTTTTGATAAGGCATAGACTAAATATGCCATCTGTTTAAATCATTCTTAATTTTATGTAAAGCACTATCATGAATTCAAAGACCGTTAAAGTATAACTTAATTGGTAATGTAGTTGAAACGTCTGACGTCGGCATTTGGTACAATTTAAATGGTTGAATTTCTCAGAAATTTTGAATTCCAATTGTTGGGTGGAATGTTTGCTTTGATAAACGAATGCTGAATTTAATTTGCTGATCAAACGCGACCCATTTACAATGATCGTTCCTCGCTGGAGTGTGGACAAAGATAATAACATGTTATGCTGCGAGTTTAGTTCATTTGAAACACATAATATAAAGACTCCATTTTTGGTTAGTTTACACATCATCTTCTATATGACTGGTTGACAACTTTCAGTCTAAGCCAGTGGGTATAGATTCAGAAGTTCCTTAAGTACAGTCAAAAGCAAGCCATAAAGTAGCATAAAAGGTATGATACATTTATGGAATATCGTGTTTGCGAAGAGAAAATTCATCGATTATACGCTTAGTGCTTTGGTTTGGTTGGGGTAAAAATCATTAAACTAAAACAATTAGTAATAGCAAAAGATACAAAGTCAAAACAAATGGCAAAAGACAACGGAAACGCAAGAATTCCGTTCCGGTAATACCATTTCAATTTTCTCCGATGCTAATTATGAAATTTGAATGTCAGATTTGTTGGTGAAATTATACTGGAATCAAAAAGGAAAATTGTTTTATGAAATCGTTGGATAGTAAATGAAAAGACGGAGCAGGGAACTGGCGGTAATTATTTTTGTGATGAAATTAATAAAGTAGAAAAAAACTGATAAAGATACGGTATTAGTTTGAATAATGAGAATAGGAGTTGAAAAACAATTATGTTGTGGTTACGTTACGACTATTTTCATTATACTAACTAATAACTTCATTTTATTAATGGATTGGTTTAGATATTTATCAGTTAGTCAAGACTAATAGAACACACCTTCTTCGTTTGCGATGTAGTCCTTTTTGCTTATGCAATACCTATGCCGTCGAACACGGAAGTTTGTTGACCACGATTCGTCCGATCTCTGCTAGATAGCAGCAGAGATTCAACAAATTCAGGGGAAAAAATCTGGAAATCTTAATGCTTCTTTACACTTTGCAAAGAACTAACCTCTACAAGTCTCTGGTACTTGCTTAGGCTGTGGTTTGATTAAAGTCAGTCAGTCAATGTCAGTGAGCTTCATACAAGTTTTATAAATTTAGATGCCATGTAAGAGAAATTATAGGCAAATCCAAATGTTAGCATTCCCCGTGGTAAGTTTCAAATATCTATGTATGTTTATCTTTCAGTCTCTGGTACCTAGCATAGTAAAAGCTCTACCTTGCTTTGGATCAGTCGACTGTGTGTGAGATGTCTGGTTTGACATTAAACTAGTTTATTTAATTGTCAACTCATTTTAAAATTCATTTTAAAAGCCAGGTTGGTACTTGTAATAGTGCTAAGCGTATTGTTGCAGCTAGATAAGTTACCTGCATAAACCTGTACCTGCTTTACATCGTAAAGAGAGTAGAAATTTTAATTTTTAGGCATGTCAAATTTAAACCTCACTTTGTATCTAGTGATTTTTGGAAATAAATGCTATTTATATCTAGCTATCTTTCTACCGTAAATATTTATCCACTGACCGTAGGGTAGGGCTGAAACTATTAATATAATTATATTATAGTTGTAATCCCATACTAACTATAATGAGCTATACAACAAAAACAAGGCAAAATTGCTGACTCACGTAAGCAATTTATCATTATTATCGTTCATATCTATTCCGCCCTTCCCTACAGGTCCAGTGTAGCATAAAATAGTTGTATCTACATCGACCCCATTGTTTGCGGGTATTACTGGACTGTTACCCTGCGGTCCACTAATCGCTGCCTGTATTAGGATTACAGCCTCTAAACCTTCGGTAATGGTTTTATTTGTGCACAGGTGTTCCTTTGTTTCTTTGAAATGTGTTTTATATTGGTCGTTAGTTGGACGTATTAACCCGCGAGCACTCGCGTTATGAGCATTTCCCTCACGGTCAAACTAAAACTCGCACTGTGCTCTCAAAATACCCTATTACCAAAAAATATAAGCTTGGGGTGAAATCAAGCCAAGCCGAGTTTCTTACCGATTCTTCACATTGGTCGCGTCACGAATAGGGATGATGACTGGGTAAACAAATAATAAAACTAATTAGTCCGTCAGTTTGATTACCAAAAATCGTTTTTTTTATTTATTTAATCCATAGAAATTAACAAAGATATAGAGCGTCAAAGTTCGGAAGTGGGGTCTCGTGACGTCACTTGTATGTAAAAAGTGTACTTACCCGTGATGTCACGCGGAACTTCAACGCACTATATCTTTGTCATTTTAAGTTTAATTGACAAAATAAAAAATACATGTCCAATATTATTTGATAATTTAAATGACGGACTAATTAGAATTTTTTAGGCATCTAGCCTATTGGTGTGAAAAAATTGACGATTCAAAGTGAACTTTCAATGCTAAATGAATAAAAAGAGTTTCAACTTTAATTTACTTTTAAACATTATATCGCTATCAAAATCAATTCGATAAACTGATCCATTAAAATCGAAAGGTACTAAACTACCAAGCTGGTATTTAGTTTCTTTTACACAAAACAAACAAAGAATATAAAACTCCGTAACTGAAGAACAGCCCCGATAATGTCCAGTGATTGACCGAACGAAAACAAAGTGATGACTCGCCCCATTATCTAATAGACCATAAAAAGGATACAAGGAAGTAGCAACCCTATTCACCAACTATTGGAAAGTCATGATTGGATACATAGTTCTGGAGAAAAAGATTGGGGACTGTGCAACGACGGTTATAAATAAATAGATAATACTGGATTATCTCACTATATTGTCTAGCCCCAAAACTAAGCAGAGCTTGTGTTAGAACCACATGAGTGATATTGTAATAAGCATACAATTTTTCTGGAAACGAAACAAATTTGCAGTATATACAAAAATTTCGCGGTGCGAATTAAAATCTCAATCATTTGCGTTTCAGGCGGGCTTTCGCCCGGTTAAACTATGTTTTGGGGCTATATGGTACTTGGTTTAAAGGTTTTGTTCTGGATTTTTAAGAAGCAGTAGAGCTCTTTGCTCTTTGTGGAGGGCTCGTCTGGGGAAGTACTGCCACCATGCCTATTTCTGCCGTGAAGCAGCTGTGCTGTGTGTTAAAGGGTGTGGGTGCCGGTGAAATTAAAATCACAAGTGGCTAATCATCTTCATGTCTCAAGTTTGATGGACGCAGGGCGTTGCATCGTAGAGCACGTTTCCAAAAAACGTGATCTACGATGTGATGCTTTGTGATAGGTAATGGATCATGTATTTTTTCCATCATCAAATACCTTAAAAATCAGTTACAAAGTCGTGCAATTGACACCCTTTCGCTTTTCTACTCTAAAAACCTATTCTGTTTATACAGTTCCATCTTTTATCTGGTCTTATAAGTAAACAGCAAGATATATTTGTGAATCAGTAGTAGATTGGAATAGTATCGAAACGTTTACGAATGAGGGTAAAGGGTCAAACCAAATAAATAGTCGGATCGAAGCCATCGGACTGTGACAAGAAAAGGGATGATACGTCATTGATACGGTTGAAAAATTCCACGTATGCTTGTAAGTTATGGTGATCAAGATTTTAGTTTTACATTTCAGTACAAAAAACAATGGACAAGACAATGTTCGCTACCCGTCACTTAAATCTTAGATTTCAGGCCCAAAAACAATAGCCAAGACAATTTGCACTACCTATCACATCAGTTTTACATTGCCACCGTCCAAAAAACATTGGCGAGGACAATTTACCTCTACCAGTCACCTAAGTTTTATTTTGCTGTCTAAAAAACAATGGTAAAGACAATTTTCGTTACGTGTCACTTAAGTTTTACATTTCAGTCCAAAAAAACAATGGCGAAGATAATATTTGCTATATCATGCCTTTATAATGGCGAAGACAATATTCGCTACCCATCAACTAAAGTTTAAGTTGAAAATTTAAAGCACCTAAGTAACAACCTTTTGCATCTCAAGGCCTGCAACCACTAAGGCATAATTTATTAAAGGTCACTATTAATACAAATAAGTCTACTAAGTTCCTGCTTAAGTTCTTTTTGTACCGTGATATCATCATTTATTTGATATTTTCAGCGTCTAAAATTTTTATACGAATCTAATTATTCGCAACTTCATAACAATGTAAAATAACTTCCGCTACGTAGATAGCGAAATGGGAAATTGTATACCGATTCTGATAGCAAAATTGTCAGGCAAGCCACGAACGCGGATTTCGAATTAAAATCTAATTATGTATTCGGTGAAACCGTTTTCTTGGGGATGGTAGAGTTTCAGAGAGGGATATAAAATTCAATTTTAAATTTACCGATAAAGCTATGAGGTTGGTTGATGAGGTTGACTATAACGTTTTTTATGGCACTTGAAAATGGAACAAGCACATGGCCCACTTGATGTTAGGTAGTAACCATTACTTATCACAAAGCATGGCATCGTAGATCACGTTTTTTTGAAACGTGCTCTAATATTATCAACTTGAGGCATGAAGATGATAAGCCTCTTGTGCCTGTTATTTCACCGGCACCCACACCCTTCAAACCGAAATACAGCACAGCTACTTTACGGCAGAAATAGGGATGGTGGCAGTACTTCCCCTTCATTTGACATAAAATGTGCGATATTAATTTTGACCTGGGAAACATATTTCTTTGTTACTTATACTTGTTCTATCTATTGTCGAAGAACTGAACTGAAGAAGAAGAAGAAGAAGAAGATTCTGAAACCCATTATCTGGTGGATTCCATATATTTTTTTCAGCATAACAATCTATAATTAGATTAGCTTTCGCTTTCAGCTTTGCTTGCATAGTACCTGAATAAAAAGTATCTTAGGTGTTAATCTAGTTAAAAAACTTTGTATATTCCAAGTTTTATAACAATCCGTTTAGTAGAGCCATCACATCCATCCTCACAAACTTACACATTTATAATATTAGTAGGATTGGTACAGCTCGGTCTTAATTAAGTATTTATAAAGGCGTGGCATTAACATGAAAATTCAAAAAAAGGTAAGAGAAATGTTATACAGAGCAAGCTAATAAAAGAAAACAAACTCAATGCCCTAAGACTCATTTTGCAGAGTGACAAAAGGCAGCCAATACGCTGAAATGATAAATCATTAGTTTGAAACTTCACCGTCGGTTATTCATTACAAAGTTTAGCGGCAGCATGTTATATTAATATCGTATAAATTATGTTTTCTGCATACCAGTAGAATTGAGAATGAGGCAATCTTAAAATATATAATACCTCTATTCTTCATTGAAAACTTCAACAATATAAAAGTTATTGTTAAAGTTTTGATCGTCTATCATGATATTTTCAGAGTCAAATCAGGGGCCTGATTCAGTCAATTTGATATACTTGATTTTGTTAGATATATATCGCGAGAACTTTCAAATTTCATACAGTTTTGACAGTTTCCACGATATACAGGGTGCCTCAAATTTCAGCGATAAGCGGGCACTAGAGGGTGGATCTACTTATGACTACTCGAGAAAAAAAAAGTTATAAGTAGGGTCCACCCTCTGGTGCGCACTTATCGTCGAATTTTGGGACACGTATATATAATAGAGTCAAATATATCGAATCGTCTAAATTAGGCCCCTGATATGTTCAACTACCTACTATCTAATTATAAGAAGGCATGAGTAATCTATCAACTAAATGTGAACTCCGACGGATCAACGTCAAAGCCACAGTGAAACCACCATAATTCAAATCTAGAGACAGACGTATCCCTATTCAAATGGAAGGATTTAACGCGGCAAACAATAGCACGACCACACGTTGCAAAACAAACAAACCATGAGCTTTATTCCATAGAAGTTAAAGTTTATATTTGAAATGAAAATGGCCTGTGACAGACACGTCACCGAATTGAGACGAATATGTTTGTTTTGAATATATTAATTTGCTATTCAGAGACAATACAGTCCTGATGTGATGTGACCTCGAACTAGGACAATACTGATCTACAAACTACTGATCTTCGGGTGTTTGTTCCGTGCCTTTGTGAATGTACTCATGGCTCAATTTAGTAAAAGGGATCAAAGATTCATTATTCATGCCTACAGCTACTTCCTTTCGCTGTTTGGTAGCTTACTATTGGAGGAATTTAACTCCTAATTAAATTCTGGACAGCGTAGGATGTGGCGTGGGTGAATGCGTTCCAATATAATATGGTTCTTATATTAATTGACTTTCAATTGAATACATTACTTTATTATTTATTTATAATTTGAATCGTTTATTTATATTTTAGATAACAGGAACGTATTTTACCTCCTTGTTTTTTTTTCCCGATTTTTGTGTCTTCAAACTTCGCTCGCGTCTGTAAACCAGCGCAGTTCCATTCCGGTCTAGGTTTGGTGCAGCACATGCTAGAGACGGGACCATTTCAATAACATGCCATACAAAATAATATTAAATGCTTATCAAAAATTTTGCATTTTATTTTTATTTGTCTTTTATCCAACTGTACCTATGTCATCGAGTTAATTATATAAAACACTATAGAGTGACTGTATACAAGTGAAATTAAAAATAAAATTGTCCAAGCGAGTTTGACATAAATAAACTTCAAAATGCCAAATTTGTACGAATTTATTAGTGTTCAAAGACCGCCCAATTGACAGAGTGCGCGGAGTTTTGGTGCAGATACTTTTTTACCACGTTTTTCACTCTAGACTATAAATATCTCGATGACCTATGTACTTATTTTTTGTGCATTGTGGGTCGAATAAATTAATTTTTCTCCTTCATTCTTTCTAAGGTCCCGTCACATGCCTTTTCCTGCCCTATTATTATTTTAAAATAAGTGTCAAATGTCAAAAACATTAATCTTCCATTCGAAACAAAAATTAGTAAAGTTACGAAAAAATTTCGCAAACTTAATTTCAAATTAGAAAATTCTCAAAGAAACGAACAATCGAAGGAAAATGTTAAATGGGGGAAGGGCAAAAAAAGAAATAGGAGAAGGGAAAATTTATTCATCGCTAGAGGCTGTTTTGGGAAATGACCAAACAGGGTCGGATGGGGAGTTAAAAACAAATAGGATAGACCCGATCCAAAGGGACAATTTATATCGCATTGACATTGATTAGTTTGTGTTTATAGAAGTTACGGCATATATGCGAATAGAATAATAAATGAAAATAGGAACTAAGTTTCTACGGTTGAATATTATGTTTACTGTGTATTTAAAAATATCGAATGAAATAAAGATATCGGTAAAGGGGACTATTTTCAGTACAAAAAAATATATCTTCTTGCGATCGCCTAGAGTTTGATAAGCTTGTAGAGGTTTTTGACTGCATTTATAAAACACAAAGCATCCCCTTTCAACTCTTTCTGGGCAAACACTCAAATTCAAGTACATTTGTATGTAAAAGCGCCATTTGTAAGTTTATTCTGGCCGTTGAAGAACATACTAGTTTCTTTTCACGATTTCTAGCCGCATTATTGCCCCATTCAAAGTATCGTATTAAAAATTCTGCGACGAAAACGCTTGGTTTCTTTTCGATCTTGAATATTGTGTTCGTGTTTTCTTTCATCCCTAGATTATGTCTAAGTATTCATCGAATCACTTTCCTAAGTGCAGGCCACATATAAATGGCGTCGGGCGTCGACATGCCACTGGTGATTTCCTATTCCATTCAAATTTCATAAAAAATGTATGGAATTAAAGCACATTTTAGGACGGTATTTCATTGCTCGGACGTGGTTATGACGCGCCATTTCGGCGCCCGCACCTGATCGCCACCAGTTCGTAGTGCGACTTGCGAGCTTGCTTGCCACAGACATCTATTATTGATGTAAAAATGCGTCTATGCATCTGTATATTATTTAATTGAACGAGAGCAAGAGCATCTATGTCTTCTGAGGATGATATGCTGGCACATCGATCCCGGACAACAGCCAGCTCCTACGCCTGTGCTTGTGCATTTCCGAACCATTTCCGTGCCATATTTGCGCCATATCTTCGCCTGATGCCATTTATATGTGGCCTGCGCCCTAGGCTTCTTGGTTTTTAAATTAACTTTTATTTCTCTTTTTGTCTGTTTAATGCCTAGTTGTTTTTATACGTGGCCATACATTACAGTCTAAACACGCATACTGAAATGTTTATTTTTATTTTATTCAAGTTGTTTTTGCGGATCTTGATAGTACGGGCATTTTGTGTTTAGTATTTTCTCGAACACTTTTTACTTAAACTGAAATTGCCTGTCTTGATTGCTGCTCTCTATTAGAAAAGAACGATTATTGCTAATTGAATTTCTTAAGGTTGTCGTTTCTTTTTATAAATAAATATGTGGGTCCTTAAACTTACTTCAAATTAGAAAGTTTTATGCTATTAGCATAAAACTACACTATTAATTAAATATTTCTCAATATTCTCATTTTTCTGTTAAGCATCAAACATATTTTTTTATTTCTTTTTTTTATTCCTCACTTTATAGGACCTATCTAGAAGGGCGAAGACCAGTCTTGTCAATATATTGGACTGTTTGAAAATTTGTCTTTCAACGCTTTAGTATGAATAATATATATTAAGGCGACTATACAGGTCAAACCTCCCACTCACTCGCACTATTCAACATTTTTAAAGATACAAAATCACTGAATGTAATTATCCAAAATAGCAAACCTTCACGGCCTAGAAAATAACAAAACGAAGGTTCAGCAATAATATCATTTTGATTCTCTCACGTTTTTTTACCAAAAAAGCTGGTACCAATTACTTGTTATTTTCTAGCCGAGGACAGGGCGCAATGCCGCTCATTAGGAGATGCCTACGTCCAGCAGTGGACTGCTATAAGCTCGTGCTGATGTTGAGAAGTACGCCTACATCTGCTTATTCCATATTCAGTCTAGCTCTATTTATTCATCAGAAATCTAATATTACCAAAATTAACCCCCAAAACTAGCAAAAGCACGAGCAATAACTAATTGCAACAATCACAAGGAAAGAAGGCGGGTAAACTGTGAGAGCAAACTACGAATTATGTAATTACGGTTCCGTCAAGTAAATCCTTTTACGCTGGGACCGAGCAAGAAGGCAATTTGGGAAATGGCTCTACAGAGACATAGGTACTTTGCTGCTCTGGTATCACTTTTACGATGTGAACTTTCGAATTGGCTGTAGTTGAGTCAACTTGGTTTTTGTTCGCTTAAACGAACTAGTTATACTGCAACATACATAACACCGTTAACACCATCATAATTACAAACAATTTTGACTTTGCACAAGGACTTTTAGTTACAAAAACGCGTGATGAGTCAGTCTTCAATTGAAACAATTTTAACAAAAATCATCCAGGAGTATTTGAAATAAAAAAACTTCGTATTTTAATAGACTGCCAAGTTTTCCCCAATTGTTATGGCTACGATTAGCCTTACGCCAATTTCGGAGACTTTCTGGAATATTCTGACTTTATGAAAATAATTTAGATATTGGAAATTATCAGTCATCTTTTATCTCAGAGATCTAACTTAATTTGGTACCCAGTTTACTTGAAAATGAACTTTTGTGGTACATATTATTTAATAGCTATTATTTTTATGGGTTGGCGTGGGATAGCGCGCAATAGAGGAGAATGGAAAGAAGGAAGGGAGGCCTTTGCCCTGTAGTGGAAGAATTCAGGCTCATAATAATAATAATATATATAGTGAAGGCCGAGAAGGACAAACTTAGCAAGTACCTTGACTTGGCTAACGAGATTACTGCTATGTGGAATGTCGACTCAACAATTATTGGTCCTTTATAATCGTTTCAGTGAACAGTCTGATAGCGAAGAGCCTTGACCAATACCTTAGGAGGCTCTCGCTAGGCAGCTGGATCAAGGGTCAGATACAGAAGGTGGCTCTTCTGGATTCGGCACGCATTGTGCGAAGGTTTTTCTCTCTGCAGCCCTAGCCACCGACCGTTTGAGCCTGGCCCTTATTTTTGTATAGTAGATTAAAAATGTTTAAAATTTTATAGTAAAAAATGTATTTTTGATAAGTTTTAAAATGAATAAAGTGTCATAATAATAATAATTATTATTTTATAATTCCTAATCCAAAGGTTTATTAATATTTCACCATCATCATGCTACAGTTATTTTAAAGTCATGTCTCTCCATGGTTGTGCGGAAGTGATCACTGTAAGCGATAAGACCCGCCTACTTTCATGTTTTTAATGTCTGTTTCTTTCTGTGTGTTCATGATGGTGTGAGTACAATAGTTTTCAATTAATTCAATTTCAATTCTTTCCGCTAGTCTGGCCGCGACCGAATACGGTTACCTCAACTTACGCATAACATAAGAGATTTCCATCTTAAGCGTTACGCACAAACATATAATATAAAATCTTACTAATACTTTATTATAGGCATACAATTTTATGCGGATAAATGTGATAGCTCCTCTTTCAAACACCGTGTTCGGATAATGATCGCGTAGGACTCTATCCCATCATTTTATGAACACAGTGCTAAGTACCTACCTATACATTAATTTACTATCAACAAGCAATCCACCTTACCATCGTAAGGGTGCATTTTCTTTGCAGTGGCTAGCTGTTATCCCCGCTTTGTCAAATTTTAAACACCAATCAATTAGCAGTTTTTCGGGGCTCTGTCATAAAGTTTTTTGTGTTCCGGATAGCTTCTAATAAGTATTCTGTATTGCGATGACACTATAAATAATAAATGAAGCCAATAGGAGTGGGTGGTATGATGAATTCACTCATAGCTGATAACGATAGTTATTAACGATAAGGTATTTTAAATCTAGCACTGTCTGTCTGCAACTGAACTGAACTGCTGTTACCTTGAGGCTAATACTTAAAATTATAAGATTCATAAAAAAGGGCTTTCTCAAAAATAAACAGATTTTGTATCTCCGAATGGTCAAAATAAGTGGATAAAGAAAAAGACTCAACATGATAATACTAATATTATTATTCTAAGTCTACTTTCAATACTAACAACTATAGATCTATTGTTGTCATAAATAATGTATTGTATTACTTATATGCTTATTGTATATTTTCATCCGATTCGCTTCTTTGTTACTGGTTGTCTGATGGTTATTTTCCGTCTCAAGAGCAGTTGAGATGACGAAAGTATTCACGGTAAGCGTAATTTACGTTTTTCGTAAAAGTAAACAACAGGAATAAATCAAAAGAATTTTTCTCCCCATGTTTGCCAAACACGTCGATTGCACCCTCCAGCCGATATCAAAGAGTTTGATCCATATATTTGTTTGTAACAGAATTTATTAATATTTTTACCCGACTGCTAAGGGTAGGTTATGTTTCATCATCATCATTATCATCATCAGCCTATAGCAGTCCACTGCTGGACATAGGCCTCCCATAATAAAGGGGGATACGCCCATAATCCCCACGCTGGGCATGCGGGTTGGGGATCACAGGGCATAACTTCTCGCACCGCCGACGCTGCTGCGCGTTGGCAGCCAGTGGATTTAGCTGTGCCGGTGTTAGGCTGAACTATACCGCAATCAGCCGGCCGCCCCGTAGCAGGGTGCACCACGTGCAGGTGAGGTTGGCTTAAATCCCCTAACGAGCGCCATTGCACCCTGTCCTGAGCTCGACGCAGCCAGCTTCTACTAGCAGCCTTTCGCAGATCGTCACTCCACCTGGCCAGAGGGCGTCCTACACTACGTTTGACGAGCCACGATCTCCACTCAAGAACTCGTTTACCCCTCATTTACTCGTTAACTCGTTTAGGTTATGTTTAACTAAATTAAATTACTTGAACACACTAAAATTAAATCTAATAAATAAAAATAGCTTTAGCTGTAAGGGTGCTTTTACTCTATAGATGATTTTGTGGTGGAATACTGAATAATTTATACCTAACATTAAAATAAATAAATAAATAAATAAATATTACTTTTATTTATACGAATTTTTCTATTGGGTTATTATAATATATTTATATTTTGACATTTTTAAATAAATATTGTAATAAATATATTTTTAATTAATTCTTATGTGTTTTAAATTCGTTCAAATACGATAATGTGATTGTTATTGAATAATTAAATAAAACTGTATACTATTTAAGCACTATCTAAATCTAGAATGTTATACTTATAAAATCCTTTTATATTTTGAGAATAAACGGAGCCCCAGTTCATCGTTGAAATTGTAGAATCCTGTATTTGGCAGTGAATTTTTTTAAATACTTGCTGCCGCCCTCGGTTTCACTCGCTTGGTACTCTGATAAAAAATATATTTTATTCCAGGTCAAGATAAACATAATATGAAAAAGAAAACTAGAAAAAGACACCCTCATCACCTAGCGGTATGAAATATACATTACGACCTATTCTCATACCTACCTAATAACGTAATATCAAAGTAATATACATAAAAAAATCGGTCGAGCCGTTTCGGAGGACCACAAACATCGTGATACGAGTTTTTTTTCTATTCGATCTTATTAGAATGTTGATGATAAATATGATGTATCTTCTATAATCGTTACTTCTTGCAGTTTCTCTAACTCAATTTTCTTTGGCTATTCAACAAACATAACATAAACCTTCAGAGAAGACATAATTTCGGTGATAAATTTTGCTCTCGTCTAAATTGGATCTTGTTAGGTATTTGTTGAAATTACTGAAGCAATCCTATCAAGAAACAAATCAAAATGTGATGAGAAAATACAATCTTAATATTTAAACGAGAAAAATTTCTTATCAGTAACAAGTTAAATAACTTAGTTATAATTTGACGGCCTCTGCGTGGCGTAGTGGGTGAAGGTCCAAGACGCAGTTTGCGGGTTGGATTCCCGCCGCGGACAAATATTTGCAATAATTTTAGAAATTGGTCTCAGGTTTGGTTGTTTACTGTGTAGTATGTATTAACAAAAAACATTGGTTCCCATAATACAAGCTCTGCTTAGTTTGGCATAGCTTTATGATTCTGTGTAAAAGTATCCAGCATTATTATTAAATGAATGAAAATTCTTTATCGTACACTTTAATTTAAGAAACACTAACTTAAATAAACTTATTAAAATGTATTATTATTTAATATTTAACGGGTACCCAGTGACTTCGTCTGTGTAGAAATATTCCCTACTTCAGCTAAAATTCAGGAAAACTTAGTGGGAGCGGGATGTAAGGGATTCTAACCTCCATTTTTGGAGCCCAACTTCATCTGCACGTGGTGCACCCTGCTGAATAACAAACGGAGCACTGCCGGCAGGGTGATTGCGGCATAGCGCAGCGTCGGCGGTGCGAGATAAGCTGTGCCCTGCTATCCCGAATCCGCATGCCCAGCGTGAGATTATGTGCCCCCTTTTTTAAAGGACCATGCCCAGCACTGGACTAAATATGCAAGGACGAACATACTCTTAAAATTGTAAGTATCTGGTAGTAACAAGACGAGAGGCGTCGGGCGATGGTGTGGCGCAGGCGAGGTGCAGGCGCGGCACTGGTGCAGCGCAGAACAGGCAGTCGTGGGCGAACACAGTGGATGCATTTGGGGAATTCTAGTGTTGTTCTATGCTACTGCTAACTGCGAGTGTGCCGAGGGCGAGGAAGCGGCACCCTTGCCCCGCCCGCACCCCGCCATCTCAGTACGTTTCGCGCCATACCTCTTCCATACATTTTGTATGAAATATCGAAGAAGTGGCCGCCCGACACCTCTTGTATTTTTCCCGGGCCTAACGGTTTAGACTGAGCGCTTGTTTAATCATGTTTATAGTTTGTAGAGGCATAGAGACAAAGTCGTCTATAGCACAACAAATGCACTCTTATAGCACAAAATATTAATTTGACTGGCATCATAACTCATTTGGTAACTCTGCCTTCCGATTTGCAGGTCACAGATTCCCGTCCAGGTCAAACATTTGTGTGATGAACATGGATGTTTATTCTGTGTCTGGGTTTAAATATCATTGTATGTTTATCACTCTCTGGTACCCATAAGACAGGCTCTGCCTAGTTTAGAATTAGTTGACCGTGTGTGAGATGATACAATGATATTTAAACCCATGTACTGCTTAAGATTACTTAGAGTATCATGGACCGAGTTTCGCACCAATGTATCGATACTCCAGGAGCTCGGTATCAAGCAGAGTCTATCAGCTTTAGTACCAACTCGCATACTTTAGTTCTTCGGCCACGTCTCGAGGCGAGACACTGAATCCATTGAACGATTGGTCGTGCAAGGACGCGTGGAGGGCACCATGCTGCGAGGAAGGTCACCGATGCGATGGAATGATCAGATCAAATCTGCAGTATGCGACAATCTCTATACGTGTACCCAAAAGTCCACCAATAGACAAAAGTGGTGAGATATCGTGGGGCGAACAACATCAGCCCCTAATAATACTACATGATGACCACGACCACTCGGTCAAGAGTGAAACGAAGAAGAAGAGACTACATAAGTATTTTGGCGAAGTCGCAAATATTTTCCTGCTTTCGGATCCCGCCTCTAAATATTTCCTTCCGTTGAAAAACTTATTCCTCCAAGCATTAGGCATTCGTAGCGTCGCAAAGCTCACAAATAAATCCAATACCTTTTTTCCTTTCACTCATAACAGAAAGCCAGTAGTCCGATAAAATGCCTGCTGAACGTATAAATCTGCAAAGTTAGACATACAGCCAGAGGAGGCGCGACTGCTTCGCAAAAACGTACAAAAAATACATATAGGCCCTTTCCATCCGCAATCCTAAGTTTGTAAGGCAATATTCGTGTTTCATTCATCTGAGTAAGGTTGATGTGCAAACAAATATAACAGCGGATATAATAAATGTTCGAAAAGGATACGGATTATGATATTTTATCTCAAAGGGCTGAATTTATACTGATCAAACGGACGGACGTTAAGCTTTTGTTGGGCAGATAAGTTTCAATGGCTTTGTTGAGATACGTCAGAGGGAGTTATGAACGAGGATAGACCATGATGAGGCTTCTAGTTTTTAAGCGCAGAGCAACGCTAACGGCACTTTTACGCCAGAGCAACATCGAGATACAGTGCGGCATGCTACAATCACCAACATCAGCATCAAAAATTGAAATGGAATCAATCATGTTGGATACAAAGAGCCAATTGATTGAACATGTATTCTTCATACATTGTACCTATTGCTCCACCTGCCCTACAAGCTGCGACAGTCTGCCACATGACGCACGCAAGGTGTTGCCATGCCGCACGATTCTTGCCACAATGTGCGTCATTTTTAATTATAGTAGCATGCGGCACAGTGTCTCCCCGGCGTAAAACGGCTTTAAGAATCTTCACACAATGCCGAAAATTACACGACGTAAGTTCTGCAGCTGATTTTGACAAGGTCGGCTGTATGCCATAACGCAACTTAATTTCAGCATAATGTGTCATCTGTAATTCAAATAGCATTACAGGTGTAATCATGCCAAAGTTACGTCGCGTAATTTCGGCTATAGTGTGTTTAGACACTAAAACCGTGTTGTCGCGTGGCATATGCTCGTAGTGACAGATCGAATGTGCTCTAAAATATTCAACTTTCCGTAATTTAAAGACACCGCAGTTTTCAAGTACATCAACTCGTACAGCAGGTAAAATTCGTAATTTCCTTATTTTTATCTATATATTTTTTGTGATACCCGAAGATGGTAGTACATGGTGTTAATTAACAAAGAATTGCTACGCAGGTTACTTTTGTGCCCTACGATGCAATGCGTCAACTTGAAGCATGAAGTTGTTAGGCCTCATGTGCCAGTAATTTCACCGGCTCCCATATCCTTCAAACCAAAACAGCAATGCTGCTTTACGGCAGGAATAAGCACATTAGGTGTACAACATAAGCTTAGTGCATTCTAAATCCAAATTTTCATGACTTGTCATTGTTTGTAAGAAACTTAATAACAGAAAGCTATTTCAACACCAAAAAGGCCTTTTATTTAATCTTCGAGTGTATTCACTGGTTAAAGTGCTAAATAAATTATCACTTTAACAGAAAATTACTTACGTTGTCATACTTGAAGATAATGAAAGACGCGTCTCTAATTCTCAGTGTATACTTGCTACGACATGAAAACGGATTATCAAGTACAAACGACGCATTAACTACACTTTGTCAGTACAATAGAAGCTAATAAACAACGTGCGGAACATACGGACATACCGTACAAATAACTTCACATAAGTGAAACAACGTTACGTCAAAGCGAGCCAGACAATGGAGCTCAAAGGCGGGGCAGAGGAGAGGATAAACAGTGGTTCACGTTCCAAAGTAATCTAGAGTCATGGGATATTGTTTACACTGGTATACAGAGGTCTTGAAGATGAATTTACTGAGCGTTTAAGCAGACTTAATATGCCTTTTTTAATAATAATATATAATAATAATAATATAACATTTAATTCAGATACAAGATCCATATCATAGCATACAGGGGAACAGTAAAAAAAAAACTTATTGTACATAATACATAATACCACACTTAAATTAGGTGGCAATCTCCACCCATCTTTTAAACATAGGTGTTTGTATAAGCCTTTCTGCCAGACTCCTAATGATAACATTGTGACATGAAGCAACTCTGGACATAAAAGACGCTATTCTTCTACGCTGTATTGCATTGAATGAGTCAATTCTGGCTTCAAAGTACATTTCGGAAGCACTACAGTAGCGTTTTAACCCCATTAGTTGTCGGAAGATGTTATTATACGCTACCCGAATACTGTTGTGTGTCTTTTTTGTGTAGTCTGTCCAGAACTGACATGTATAAAAAGACTGACAGAAAGACCTAAACAGAGTCACTTTCACGTCAATTGATGACTTGGAAAATTTTCTTGCAATCATATTTCCCACGATACATAGCGCCCTACGTTGACGTTCTAAATCCAAGTCATCTTTTAGGTTAGAAGTTACAATATGGCCAAGATACTTGAAGGAATCTACTATTTTAACAGGCTGTCCGTTAAGAAACACCTCTGGCACATTCGCAGGCCCCCTTCCCGACCTGAACACTACCATCTCTGTTTTTTTATCATTGTAGATTAAATAGTGATCTCTAGCATAGTTTTCGCAGATACTGACAAGCTTTCTCAAACCATTAATCGAGGGGCTGAGCAGCACCATATCATCGGCATAGCTCAAGTTGTTGACATATCTGCCATCCAACTCGAGCCCTACTGGCGTGTGTGTGAGCCCGCCCTGTCTTACGCCACATGGAAGCTGGTAACTGTCCGAGAGCTCCGAACCCCACCTGACGTTGTTGGTCTGTTTGCAGTACCAATACGCTAGAAGATCAACAACCTCAGCCGGGACTCCCGATCTGACACCACGCAGCTTCCCCCAAAGAAGCTCATGGCATAATCGTGTCAAAGGCACGGCTCAAGTCCAGGAAGCAGGCGTACACTGTGGTGTTCCTCTGTTTATAGTAACTGACAACCTGCTTCAGTGAAAATATGGCCATGTCAGTGGATACTTGTGGACGGAAACCAAACTGCCCGTCATCATTACTCACAGAAGTAAGATGCGAATGAATGACTCTTTCCAGTACCTTGGCCACTATTGTAGCCAATGAAATAGACCTATAGTTGACCATGCTCGAAATATCCCCGGTTTTGTTCTTGGTAATAGGAACTACCAATGTACTGATAAGTTCTACGGGTAAATAGCAATACCTCAAACAGAGGTTATATTTTTGTTATCATTCATTTGATTTGCGTAAATTAAAAATGCAAATGCGAGAAAGAGAATTTTAGTTATTGATTTGTTACAAATATTTTGATTATTTATGATTTAATTAGGTAAATTGAACGTATTCTTGATCAGAAAATCCATGAATAAATCTCAAAAGTTCTACCAATATTGTAAATGCGAATGTTTGTGAAAGGTATATTATGAATTTTTGTCTTCCCCTCATGCCAAAACTACAAAACGGATTGAGCTTATGTAGTCCTATATCTGAATTCACACAGGCTAATTATCTGGGTACCCCACGAACGAAACCGCGCGCTGAAGTTGTCAAAAATGAAAGTTCCTTTATAATAAAAATAATTTGAAGAAATGTCATACTTGATTCGATATTTTACTTAGTTTTAGCTCTACTTTGTCGCTTTATCTTAAGACTGTGAGTGCACCTCTCCATTACTAATGGAAAACAATATAATGGAATATTTTGTCAAGATGAAAATAATTTAAAGTATATTTACTGGCTTTGTGTGTTGTTATTCTTGTCAAAAGTTGTTTACGTTTATTTCCATTTTGTTAAACTTGGAATAACAAGGTTCAGTTAGGGTGTTTTGACACGGGCGCGTTTGGTATTCAAACGACTCGTAAATATTCTTCCTATGGCGTCAATATTAGGAAAGTCAAAGTCAAAATTTATTTATTCAATAAGAACTGTAAAGTACATAGTAGTCTTTGAATCAGTATTTTTCAATTTACACCAATTCGTAACGCAACCAAACAGAGAAGAATTCGCAAGAAACTCTGCAAGGCTTATATTTTTATGTCTATTTTACAATCAAAAATGCATGCATCTTAAATGCAAAGACCATGTAGTATACATACTACTTTAAACATCTTTGCAGAATCTGCAAATGTTTTTGTCCTGACACTGTATGTAATCGTACACGCATCATTTAGTCACATCTTTGTGCTACAACACAAAACGTTGTTGTTTTTTGTAACGATAATTTCTACAAAACAAACGATTAGTCTGTACAATAGAAATTGAAAATTACGTCTGACAATCGCATATAGAAATAGATTTTTATGAAAAACTAATATTAGTATCGCAAAACCAAACACTATTTTTAACAGCATGTGGTATGTCAAATGCCTGTCTACTGTCAGTTAGAATAGGAAGTGATAAAAAAAGAAATACAGTGTAATTCAATATTTGTGCAGAGTTTGACGTGAATAGTTTTATTTTTTCATAAATTTATTCAGTTAGCGACTGAACTAACGAACGGCAATATGAAATTTATGCTCTTGATTTTGCTCGTAGAATTTAGAATGTTTTTACTACAAGCGTTTGATATGGAATTTTGACAAATTATTTATTCATAAATATTGTATTTGCTCGCAAAAATGCTCGCGATAGATTTATATACATACATCAAAAATTGATTTCGTTTTAATACCCCAAATTGCAAACTTTTTTATTTGATGGCTTGACTTAACTGGTGAACAACTGGTGATATAAAAAACGCGTGCTATTTACATTGCCAGCTATTAAGAAAATTGAACACGTGTTCAATTCCAAATACTGTGTTACAGTGTACAGTGTATACAGTGTTTTTTCTAATAAACATTTCATGTCTTGGTATAATTTACTCAAAATTCATAATACGTCACAAAAAAAAACGTAGGGTCAAGTCTATTTCTTTGACTGCACATCAAAGAAATAGGCCCATGGCAATAGATTATGCCCACATATATATTCTCAAGTATGTCAGAAAAACATTTTAAGCCCGCATTACCCGGAAAATATCATTATCAAACTACCTCAACCGTAGCGGGAAAGATTTTCCGGGTACCAAGTTTTCGCTATCTCCTGATTCAATAATGCAGAAATGATATGTGGACCCATGTTACGTCTAACTTATCACTTTAGGACAGATGTGAATGAAAAATTTGCTTTATCACGTTGAGTTTTGATTCAATTCGACTTAAGAGAGTTTTGTGATTTATTTCTAATAAACAATAAGTATAAGAACGGCCTGACTACTACACAATACTCGTACGAACTTTCACCCAATTTCGATTAAAGTGATACTTAAACGTAAACTTAAGTGACGTAATTATATTGCGATACATAATAATATTTTTTTTTTTATATGATAGATAAAAGCAATGCACAAGACATTAACATAAAAAATTGTATTTTACTGTGTTATTCATATTCAAGTTAATAATTTGATGTACGATGTATGATAGTGAGACGTAATGTAATATTATTTTTATACTATTTATTCTGTGCGCGTCAGAATCGCGAAAAATGTAACCTTTAACCTTCACCTATGATATTATTACTGCCGAGCTTGACACGTGAAATTGAGGAAATATTGCCTTTTAAACATTTTGCCTTATAAATCAAAACTAAGTTCCAAAATAGAACCAATAAAAGCTAATTTAGATGAGTACCACGTTGGGGCGCCAGATATGATACCACGTTTGGGCGCCAATTTTATTTTGTGCAATTTGCTAAAACTTATTTTTGGATATCATTATAATGAACCCTGTAGCGTAATCGGCGAAGGTCCACACAGACGGTTGCGGGTTCATATTCAGATATTTGTCTCAGATTTGGGTATTTTTGTATGTAAAATTTGTATGTATTTACAAATTTAAGTAGTAAATCAGACATGTAGTTCCCATAATACAAGTTCTGCTTAGTTTGGGGCTACAATAAAATAAAATAAACTTTTATGAGGTGAATATGGGCTTTGTTCTGTGTCTGGGTGCATTATGCGTATTTTTGTATTTGTCTCTGGTACCCATGGTAAAGCCATATAGGCTCTGCTTATTTTGGCAACAGTTGACCATGTGTAACTTGCATATTATAGTCCCTAGGAAAATAGGCGGTCTGCCACCATGCAGAATCATTGGTGGGGACAGCTTAAATTTATTATGTTCTAACATTAACTGATACCTACCTTATTATGACAGTTACAAACCACCTGATTTAACCTCCTGATAAGCCAAACGTCAATCCATGTCTCTTCATCGTGTCATTAACCCCAGCTTAAATCCTAATCCCAGCAATAAACGACACGTTACCCAAAACAGAACAGCCACTAATCCTTAAATTTAAATATTCGGTTCGTCTGTTTGCGAAGGGCACATCTGCATCATATCTCATAATCGCGTTTCTCGTTACGTTGACAGCTTAAGAGGCTTACGGAATAGAATACCCTCAATTTAATATTTTTTTTCAGGTAGATGTCTGTCACTTCACTGCCGACTTTCTTACATTTAATTTCGCAGAGTGTTTTAAGATGGATACTGGATTTAATATAGCACGTTTTATGACAGCGGCTTTGTTTGTTGTGAGTTTGTGAGTCGATATATGAAAAGGTGTGAACGTTTATCGTGAGTTATATTGGCGCCCAACGTGGTGGCAATTTTATGGCGGTCATAAAGTCACAGGTGATACTTAACTGATTATAGGTAAGTGGTAATATATTTGTATGTTTCATTTGAGAGTTTTTATTGTGTTTTGGGTAGGCATAAATAAAGCTATGTGGCACTTGCTCCGCATGTGTTTTTAATCCAAATAACACTTTAATGAAGTGAAAACAACGTTCACATTCGTGTTTATTTAAACAAACGTAATTTTAAAATACTTTTTTCAAAAATAATCATACTCTAACGTGTGTCAATCACGGTAAGTTACACAAATAAAAGTCTGTTACTTTAATTAAAGTTTTGATTAAGGTTTGGATTTTAAGAAAAAGTAAACTTTAAAATTAAAACTGTCAGTCTGTTCCGATAATACATCTATGTATTTTGATAAAATTACTAAAACACTAAAAGCAACGCTCTGATTAAACTGAAACAACAAAAAATAACGAAGCTCATTAAAACCTGCAACTCCAAGAGCATCATTAATACATGAGCTCCCCTTGTTAATTATGTATGGGACCTGTAAGTAGTCTTCACATCGTGGTAATGCTCTACTGTTAGGGAAAGGTGGAGGTAGTCGTGTGGCGAAAATAGGCTTTATGGCCGAGTGTTTATGTTCGTTATTTTCTGCTGTCTTGTTTTTATGGTCTAAATGGCTCTATAGTCCCAAAAAAGTGATATTTTGGGATTATAGAGACTGAGCTCTACTTTGCTTTTTGGAACTTCTGCCATGTTTGAGTGTCTAGATGTCCTTTTTCACGGAGCTTATTTTTGTGGTTTAATTCATGCGGTGGTTTTTGTATTTGGTTGTCTATTATTATAGACCATTCTTCAAGTAAGATCAATCATAGTCAAATAATTTCTTCATATCTATAATGTCTCGATATATTTATATAACAAATGTCCATGATACGCTACGTACCTATTTCATCGTAAAGAATTCATCATTCTAAACACATTGTTATGCAGTTACAAAGTGCCAAGACGTATGCTTGGAGACCGCTTGGATGGAGTCAGCCATCTCAAGGGTTCCAGCCCTCAATTAATCGTTGGGACGGGTACGTTCGTGCTTAGGATTTACATTAATTATTTGAACCTTATGTAAGGTGAAGGAAATAGCTGGATTAGTTCTTAGTAGTTTCAACGATTTTTAAATGGTAAGTAGTATTTCCTTTTCTAATAAGGTATATCCCTCGTCATTATCATTATTACCTCATAACAGTCCACTACTGGACACAGGCCTTTCATAATGAGTGCCATTGCGTCTTTCCTCATCTCAACGCATTAAGTCCTTCACAATACTATTACTATATTATATTATACTATTGCCAATACTAGTCACCATTGAAAAACTCGTATAGCCCAACCGTTGTCCGTACTTCGGCAGATATGACCTGCCATTTCAGCTTGTTAATTATTTAACTAGGTTCTATAAGGTATATCCATACCAAATTCCAGCAAATCAGAAATTTTGCATTGATAATGGAATAAACATAATTATAGGTATTTCACCTAAGTTACAAACACTGTCGGCGCAGTGTTTTTTTTCAATATCCACAGCCACTGCACCTATTTTGAGGTAAAAATTACATATTTTTTTTAATGCAGGATGCACTATTACACAATTTAGGTGTGTTTTTATGGTATACATACCCTCAACAAGTTTCTAGAACTTTTGGTTTCGATTTCGTTTTTCGTTTCGATTTCATTACATAGTCCTTTATTAGAGTTTTATAATGTGTGTGAATTGCAGAAGGACGTTTTCTCTGTCACATGAGCTTATCAAAATTATATCTGTTATTTGTTCTGATTTTACAAAGTAAACTAGCTGTTTTGAACTGCTGTGACTCTCAAAATGTGTCTTGGAGGGTCTCTTCAGGTGTGGTCGAGGCAATTTGTATAAATACCTTTGATTTGATGGAGTCTTTATTTAGTCAAAAGCATTTGTGTACTTGATACTGGCATTGATCACTGAAAGGTTATAGCAGTATCATGATATTATTAAAAAGTGATACCGGTGAGGGCGGTGCATGCGTATGCATTTTGTGGAACTTGTCAGAGAAAGTTAGCGAAATTTGTACTAAATATTTTGTCTTGTAGAATATCTTGAACTTACATATGAAAAAATTGACGTTAAAAGGGCCATGAAGTCTAAGAACAATCTATCGAAGTAATGTGATTACAAGCATAGAACAAAATGCTCACTATGATGGACTTAAGACATAGATAATGATTTTGACATTATTAAAGTAGATGATATTCATAAACAAATCCAGTCTGAATGTAAGTTAATCAAACTAGTCAATAGATATCTCATAGTCTCACAATATATCTGATAATAATGACTAACAATTTCGACTTGAATATTTGACTATTCGCGAGTGATTGTTATCGTGTCTGATCTTTAATTCCATCTAATTTGCTTTTTATTTATAGATCCCATCCAAATGACAGAATGACTTTAACTATAATGTTCTAATAAAAAATACGAGAGCTTCGATATTATCTGAAAACTTCCTTTATGTAAACGTCCAACTTTTTACAATCAATGTGCATTGTTACTATTTTTCTGGTGCGGTCCAAGAAAGAACCAAGTTTTCTAATCAACTCAACTAAGGTTTTATCGGATCCACAATCGGAGTAATGAATAGTCCTGAGCCAGACCACAAAGAACCATCTATCCCTATTGAAAATTACTCAGCCTATTCACTCCTAAGTAGATTTTATTGCTACGATTGATGAAGATTTTCGTTTGGTTTTCGATTTTTTTTAAGTGTTTAATAAACTATTGCTAGGATTCTGTTCTTGATTTCTCAGGGTGTTACCTGGTTATTATGAGTTGTATAAACTTTTTGTTATGCTAACGATAAGTACCTCATGTTGAAATATTCGTGATCGTCTACAGCTTTAGAACGTGACAAACAATCGAAATTGGGTTACATCTATAAGCATAGCTCCCGATCGTGCCTTACTTACCAACCACGTATGTGACCTTGAAAATATGATGTCAGAGCAATATTTGCAAAATATGAGGAAAATGTTCTGAGATATTTTACTACTAAAAGCTTTGGCTTATTTATCTTACTATGTAGGTAGGTAAGGACATTGGTCTCTGCCCTTCACACTAATATTATAAATGTGAAAGTTTGGGTCTGTGTTGGTATGTTCGTTCCCACTCAACTCCATAATGGCTGAACATATTTGAATTGATTGATTGATTGAATGGAAGAATGAACATACAAGATAAAACCCGTAAAATCAGTAACTAAAGGCGAATGCAAAATGAACAAAATAAAATGACGTCTGGGAAATTAAAATTAAAAAAAATTGATCCAAAAACAGGAGGAACCATTTTTTCATTTTGGATGACGGCTGTGTCATTTTTATGTCATTTAATTTGTTTGTGTTTGGCAATATAACCAATCTACCTTAGTAATAAGACACAAGTTAAGTAAAATTAAATAAAAGCGGTCTTGGACTGGAATTTTCTGATGAAGAAAATTGATCGCCGATCGTTTTTTGTTCTAGTCACCATTGATAGAGCAGAAAACAGGATCTGACTGAAAAATAGACGACGATACTTACAAACCGAACTACTTATACTTCATACAGGCGAACTTGTGGAGTACCATCTTAGAGACCATAAATAAGTGAAGTGATCCAAAAACAAAATATGGGTATATAATATATGAAGATCGTCTTTTAAAATTATTTCCAGTAATTTTGGAATCAAAACCAAGGTACAAATAATTCGGCATTTTATCTCATTATATCTTTCATTTGACTTTACCCACTCATAATTCAAAGAAACCCAAAGAAATGTACTTCTAAGCCGCGTACAGCTGCTCATTTACGAATAAATGAAAGCAAATGGGAAAAAATGAAAGAAAATACGTGATTTCTTAGATTCTAATGAATGTATTTCGGACATTGAAAGGTGTGTTCAGATAATAATTGTGCTCTTTTTTGTTGGCAAAATCTGATTTATTATATTCTTTTGTGGATATTTTTCTTTGAATTTTCTTTAGCTCTCATTTTATTTATAATCACATGTAATGAGATTGTACAATTTTCTAATTTTCATTCATAATAAAATATTCAAAAACAAATTGAAGCGTATTGCGCGCAGGTTGCTATTTAAAAATAAATTTGTATTTATTTTTAAATGGCAACCTGCCTTGGCTTTGCACGGGTGCAAGCTACACATAATAAACCTTCCTCATGAATCACTGTATCTATTTATATATTTATTCTAAAGATTTAAGCATACATTGGGACAGACAGACAGCAGAAAGTGACTTTGTTTTATACTATATGTTTAGGGATTACCTATCCAAATCTGCGATCCCCAACCCGCATGCCCAGAGTGAATATTATGGGTATCCTTTTCTCATAGAGGAAGTCTTTGTCTAGCAGTGGATTCATATAGGCTAAGTTTTGATATCAAAAGTATTATTATTATCATCCTGGATTGTCCCAGTGCACGTCAAAGGCCTGTATGTTTTGTGTTTGTCAAAGGACTGTGATTTTAAAGTCCAGCTATTTTATGTGTCTAGATCACCCCATCATCTCCATCTGGGTCGTTTGCAATTAAGTTGTCCCGTTGATCAAAATAGTCGACATTAAAAATTAAGTTTTGACAGAATTAATACGACTACAAAGCTTTATTAAATCTACCATTTTGAATTGAAAATTTAATTTGACACCGTGATAACAGAAGTGAGACCCCGGTTTGGGAATGGTTACATTGAAATGAAAAGGGATACAGGATGGCAAAAACTTTTAAACGTAAATTCAAAGCTGTGACAATGAATTTTGACTTTATTGTTACTGTATTGTGGTTCAAAATTAATTTTGAATTTCTGATGGTGTGGCAGTAATTTAGATTATTTTATCTGTTTTATAAAAATTATTAACCATTGTGTAACTATTTAACAGTGAATAGCCTAGTAGACTTGAAAGGAGGGTATGATCTTGCATGTTGTAGGAATGTACTGTTGCTATATCGGTAGGCAATGAAACGACCGTCTTGCTCGCAAGCTAGTTTATTACTGCTTAGGAAAAGTACCCACGTCTACATACAAACTAAATACAGTCCATCCCTCCAACATTAATTTGGAAACCTGTAACAATAGATAATGTGATAAGGTACTTCGTACTTAACCTATTTATTTATAATCTACTTAAGTTTTAAACGTTAATGCTTAAGTACCTAACCGTCCCATTCATAACAGTTCTATAAACCTCAGATAGCTAAAATGGCGTTAAAATATCATGTCACCTCCTTACATTTACATTTATATGGCAGGGACAAGCTCACTTTATCGAGCCGTTATAAAATGTTATTTGGTTATGAATAAGGAGGTTAGTATTATTACGTTTACATACAATGTGCTTAGAAATATTGCTTATAGTTTATTGGTTTTCTTAACCTCTTTGAGCGCCCCAGCGGACCGATATTTGAAGGTTTTGGATTGCTAACATCCTCAATAGGATCGGCAACAAGTTCAGCCGGTGGCGCCTCCGTTCCCACCTCCTCGCAAGCCTCGGCCCATTCCTCATTATCCTCCTCCCCCTGTTGCACTACGACTACGTGTTCGCTGTTGGTACTCGATACATTATTCCCGTCAGTAGGTGTCGCGACCCGCATCTCGTCCTCCACAGCGGTGGCCGATGGAGACGGTGGAGGAGATGCCGGCGGCGGCGTCGCGGGGGAGAGGTCCGCGGGGGGCGGGGGCTGCGGGGACGCCGGCGTCGGCGATGCGCTCGACACCGGCAGGGATGAGCTGCCGGAATCGTGCACATCCCCGTTATCACTTATGATCTCAGTATCATTCACATTAATGCTCGTAAATTTTCTCATCTGATCTATATGTCTGTTACAATTAGCATCATAGTCCCTAAAATAAACTTCAAACATTCTTGTACCAATAACTTTTTTTACAATACCTACACGCCAAAAACTTTTTCTTGCTATAAACCACTTAGCCCATACAGTTTCACCCACTTGAAAACATCTGTTATGTTTTAATTTGACTGAGTGGTTGCGTTTAACTAAGACTTTATCGTGCGGTAGAACGAGATCTAATCTACATCTTAAATTACGACCTAACATCAGCTTAGCCGGAGTGAAACCTGTAGCACAATGTATTGTGTTTCTAAAATTAAACAAAAAACTGTTTAATTTTTCTACAATAGCCTTCTGACAATAATCACCCTCTGAAACCATACATTTTATCATTTTTTTACAAGTTTTTACCGAGTTTTCTGCTTGGCCATTGCTAGCAGCGTGGTAAATTGGCGATGTTAGGTGCTCAATCGCATTGACGCGGCAAAAGGTATGGAACTCAGCGGAACTTATTTTAACATCATCATCCGAAACAATAACATTTGGAACGCCAAATCTAGAAAACAATTCTTTTAACTTTTGAATGAGCGAATATGTAGAAGTGCCACGGTCCATATAAATACATTCCAGCCATTTAGAAAACGCATCTACAACAATCAGATAGACCGCCTGCCCTATCGACATGTAGTCAATGTGTATGCGGTGCCAGGGGGAGGGGGGTCGCGGCCAGGGCGCGGAGGGCACGGCAGGCGGCGCGCTGCGCACGGCGGCGCACGCGCCGCATGCCCCGACCCAGCGCTCGATGTCGCCGTCTATGCCCGGCCACCACATTCTGCTGCGAGCCGAACTTTTCGTTTTCACAATCCCAAAATGAGCAGAATGAAGTTCTTTTAACATCCTTTCTCTAAACACCGATGGTATAACTATCCTGTGACCGCGGAACAAACAACCATCAATTACCTCTAAATCCGTTTTACATTGAAAATACGGCGCTATACGATTACAGTTTATTTTTCTTGGCCAGCCATTATTCATATATTTGATTACGGTTTTTAAAACATCGTCGGAGACGATCGCCCGTTTAATATCGTCGAAAAGAACCGGTTCCATGCTCTCTTCAAGGAATAAAAAATACCTCGAACTTTCTTCTTGCTTATCATTCGCGACTGATACCGATAACGGCGCTCGAGAAAAATAATCTGCAACATCATTATTTCTCCCGTCTATATACTTCGGCGTGTAATTATATGCTGATAGAATTATTGCATATCGCTGGAGTCGCAACGCAGCCGTCACCGACACCCCACTACCCTTGCCAAAAATGGAAAGCAAAGGCCGGTGGTCCGTTTTCAAAACGAAAGGTTCTTGTCGACCGTACAAGTACTGGTGAAAATGTTTAACCCCGAAAATAATAGCCGTAGCCTCTTTTTGTATCTGGCTATAGTTTTTTTCGCTCGTAGACAAAGAGCGCGAGGCGAATGCTATCGGACGCTCGCGTCCGTCTGCATCGCAATGCGCCAGCACGGCGCCCAGGCCGGCCGGGCCCGCGTCCACCGTCAGGACAAGCGGCGCGTCCGGGTCGAAATGCGCCAGCACCCGCTCGCTTGCCAGCTCGCACTTCACGCTATCGAAAGCTGCCTGCTGGCGCTGCCCCCACACCCATTCCACACCCGTGCGCAGCAATTCGTGTAGTGGGTTCAAAAGCGCCGATGCGCTCGGAATGAAATTTCTATAATAGTTCACTACCCCTAGAAATCGTTTAACCCCTAACACGTCGGTGGGTGCGGGTGCGTCCAGTATTGCCTCGACCTTGCTCGGGCTTGTCCTTAACCCTTTTGAGTCTATTACGTAGCCTAGGTAGGTTACGCTCTTCTCAAAAAAAACACATTTATCTTTTTGTAGACGCAAACCCGCCTCTTGCAATCTACGTAAAACTTCTCCTAACCTAAACAAGTGTATATGTTTTGAGGACCCTGTTATACAAATATCGTCTAACCATACACTGACCCCCTCTAAGCCTGCTAATAAGGTTTCCATAGCCTTTTGAAAAATGGCAGGAGCACAAGCTAACCCATAAACAAGACGTGTGTAGGAAAACAAACCCTTATGCGTATTGATGGTCGTAAGCTTTTGAGATGCCTGAGATAGCTTAAATTGCTTATACGCCTCTAAGCCTGCTAATAAGGTTTCCATAGCCTTTTGAAAAATGGCAGGAGCACAAGCTAACCCATAAACAAGACGTGTGTAGGAAAACAAACCCTTATGCGTATTGATGGTCGTAAGCTTTTGAGATGCCTGAGATAGCTTAAATTGCTTATACGCCTCTAAGCCTGCTAATAAGGTTTCCATAGCCTTTTGAAAAATGGCAGGAGCACAAGCTAACCCATAAACAAGACGTGTGTAGGAAAACAAACCCTTATGCGTATTGATGGTCGTAAGCTTTTGAGATGCCTGAGATAGCTTAAATTGATTATACGCATTACTCAAATCTAGTTTTGAATAGTGCTCCCCCCCTCCTATTTTGGAAAAAACTTCTTCTATTCGTGGTAAAGGGTACTTATCAATTTCCAAATCTTTGTTCAGAGTACATGAAAAATCTCCTGCGATTTTTAACTTTCCATTTTCCTTTAGAACCGGGACTATGAGCGTGGCGTAATCCGAATAACAAACCGGTTTTAGTATGCCTAAGGTGAGCCACGAACTAGATAGACTAGTTGTCTATCTAGTTCGTGGCTCACCTTGTCCATGAGAGCAAACGGAACAGTACGGGGCTTAAAAAATTTAGGCGATGCATCATCTTTTAATTTAAAATTGACTTCGAACTTATTAAAACATCCTAATCCATCTTTCCAAACGTCTGGGTACTGCTTCAACAGCCGTTGCACTTCTTCAATTTTCTCATTCACACAAGTTATTTGTTTAATCGAAGAAGCAAAGTAAATTCTGAACTTTGTCATGAAATCACGGCCTAATAACGGCGGACCACCGTTTTCTAAAACATATATTTTTAAATCTTAACATAAATCCGAGTACGTTACTTTAGCTTTAAAATATCCTATTGGCGTGATTTTATGACCGTTATAAAGACACATTTTTAATTCACTTTTATGCAGAGACTGATCAAAAAAATTTAAGGCGTATAATTTTTTTGAAATAACGGTATTTCCTGACCCAGTGTCTAACTCCATACAAAGATCTATATTATTCACCCTAACACTTATTTTAATAGGATTATAGTCAACATTACCTCAAGTTATAAAGTTCACACTCACTGCAGTCCCCTCGAGACATATCCGTATCTTCCGTGCCGATATTATGTAGATTAGACTTCCTAACCGCACATAACTTCTTTAGATGGCCTTTTTGCCCACAACCTAAACACTTGTAGTTCTTATATCTACACTTAGCCGCACTGTGGTTTTGCAGTCCACATACTGAACAACGCGATTCGCCGCCGTCGCCGGTTTTGCGAGCCGCCTCGGCCGCCGCTTGATGCGCGGCGGTGGCCGCGGTGCTGCGCGATGAGTTCGCGCCTGCTCGCACGTAGAAAACCGGTTCCTCCTTCACGACGACGTCACCCGTGCTGACGGCGCCCGCGCCGCCAGCACGCGCCTGCCGCGCGCACGATGCTTTCTGAGCAACCTCCAACGCCTCCGCGAGCGTCAACGTCTTTGAGTCGCGCTCGAAAAGTTTGTCACGCTCATGTCCTGTTCTGAAGCCTAGGACAAATCGGTCGCGGAGGAGCGTGTCCAGCTCCTGACCGAAATCGCAGTACACGGCTAGCCCACGCAGCCGTGCCGCCCATTCCTCGATGCTTTCACCTTCGGATTTAATCGCTTCGTAGAACTTCGCCCTATCGGCGAACGTCGACCTTTTTGGCGTGAAATGTTTGTTGAGTACTGCCACTAGCTCATTGTATGCGATATCTTCGAGTTTCTTCGGTTGCACGAGATTCCGAAGCAGACGGTAGGATTCGTCCGATAGATGCGTCAATAACACTGCACTTTGGTTTTCGACAGCGATGCTGTTTAACTTGATAAACTGCGTCAATTTTCCGTAGAAAACTTCCCATTCGTGGACTTTATAATCAAAAGTGCTTAAGTTTCCGAGAAAACTCGCCATTTTATAAAAAGTCACCGCGGGTAGATTGGCCTCGTCGTCAGATGCTATATCGGTAGGCAATGAAACGACCGTCTTGCTCGCAAGCTAGTTTATTACTGCTTAGGAAAAGTACCCACGTCTACATACAAACTAAATACAGTCCAACTGTAAATGGTTTAATGGAAACCGTATCCCTAATTAGGTCCAGGCAGAGGAACTAGTTTATTTTTAAATTATTTTTCTAATAATGTCCCGTCAACAAAAATAGAGCAAAATATGTATTTGGTCACACACAAAAATTGTGAATTAAATGATGCGCAAAATAATTTGCAAGGGAATTTAAATAGTTTGTGAGTGACCTGGATAAATATAAAACCTACTTTTAATCCAAGTTCCAGCGAAGCCGATAGCGAAAGCTAGTAATATGTGAATCATCATCATCATCATTATCATCATCATAATCAGCCTATAGCAGTCCACTGCTAGACATAGGCCTCCCCTAATGAGCGCCATTGCGCCCTGTCCTGAGCTCGTGAGCTCGTCATTAATTTTAATATAATATTATTATAGTTGCAATTGCGTATGTGAGTACGTTTGTTCCCACTGAACTCGAACGGCAAACAGAGTTTTGTTTGTGTCGTAGAGGAGATTTGTGATTTTGACGCCACCAATGCTTATTACTCCCCCCCAACTCTCGCAGGTACGCCTGACAATGTATTTCCCATATGCGTTGAATAATATGGGTGACAAAATACAGCCTTGTCTCACACCTTTCTGGAAAAGGACGGGTTTGGATAATGTCATGTCAATATTCAAGACACCTTGGGTGTTCTAATACAGGCTCTCAATCGGTGCGTTCAGTAGTCAAGGAACTCTTAACCCTGATAAAATTTTCCATAGGGATGACGATTGAAAAATTCTAATTAGTCCATCATTTACATTATTCAAAAATATTGGGCACGTATTTTTACTTTTGTCGATTAAACAAAAAATTACAAAGATTACTGAAAAGATTATGAAATTCCGCGTGACGTCACGGCTTAGTACACTTTTTACATAGCCGTAACGTCACGAGCCCCCACTTCAGAACTTAGTCGCTCTTTATCTCAGTCAGTTATTATTTTATTTGATAAATTATAAAATACGTGTCTGTAAGGCGTAGGCCTCACCTGTCTGACCTGGCGCGGGCATGGCGCGGGCGCTTTCCTATTCCATTCAAGTTTAATACAAAATTCACGGAAATAAAGCACAATTTAGCTCGACGACTTCGCGTCATAACCACGTCCGATCAACGACATACCGTGTGTCCTAAATTATACTTTATTTCCATGCATTTTGTATGAAATTTGAATGGAATAAGAAACCGCCAGTGCCATGTCTGCGCCCGACGCTAGTCACATTCATCGGGCACGGACATGGCACAGGTGGTTTCCTATTCCATTCAAATTTCATACAAAATGCATGGAAATAAAGCACAATTTAGGGCACATAGTATGTCGTTGCTCGGACGTATGACGCGCCTTTTCGGCGCCCGCGCCCGATCGCTGCCAGATAAGCGTCAGATGGCCGCCAGTTCGTAGTATGTACTTGCTTGCGACATACGTCTGTTAGTGATGTAAAAATGCGTGACGAATGACGATATCGAATTTAATATTGAATTTTGTGAATTGATTGTAAAATATGCAACGCTTTATGATCATTGTCGTTCCAATTATTGTAACTGAAATGTTCAAGATAAATTGTGGCTGGAAATCGGAAAGAGATTAAACCGGTACTAAGATTTTTTTATGTAATACCCATGGTAATACTAGCTGATCCTTGTGAAAATTCGTTTGCGCGTATTTTTTTCATCTTTATCAGGGCCCGATTTGGTAACCCGATGAAGAGGTTTTCGGCAGGGTTTTTTCAAAAGCTTAGTAATTTCAAAAGCTTAGGTAACCCTCTCCGTATGGGTTACACTATTATTTGATGGGTCTAAACCATTCAAAACCCTTTTGATTAGGTTACCTGTTCATGAGGGTTATCAATAGTATTGGGTTTTGGTATTATTCCAAAACCCATTCCTTAGGGTTACCCTTTTTATCATTGTAACACGGGTTATACGTGGGTTATAGGAGATAAAGGAGAAAAAAAAATCGGTCAAAAGACGAAAATTAATTGCGGTAATTGTGTTCTAAGCATTAAGGGCGGAAATACAGACTACTAATTGTTTATTTTACGCAATAATAATTATATTATAATAAAATTGGAATAAATTTTCAATAACAGCTGTAAAACCTCAATCGACCATATCTCGAGAACTACTTATCTTAGACTTGCCTTTACTAGCTCAAATGATAGCTATTGACATGAACTTAATTTTCGATGACAGCTGTTAAACTTAAATCGACCATATCTCGGGAACTACTTATCTTAGACTTGCCTTTACTAGCTCAAATAATTGCTATTGACATGAACTTAATTTTCGATGACAGTTGTCAAATTTAAATCGACCATATCTCGAGAACTACTTATCTTAGACTTGCCTTTACTAGCTCAAATGATAGCTATTGACAAGACCTTAATTTTCGATGACAGCTGTCAAACTTAAAACAACCATATCTCGAGAGCTACTCATCCTAGGCTTGCCGTTACTAGCTCACATGATAGCTATTGTTAAGATCTTAATTTTCGATGACAGTTTTTAGTTTGACAGCTGTCATCGAAAATTAAGATTTTATTAGTAGCTATCATTTGAGCTAGTAACGGCAAGTCTAGGATGAGTACTTCTCGAGATATGGCAAATTAAATTTTGACATATGTCATTGAAAATAAAGATCTTGTCGATAGCTATCTTTTGAGCAATTAACAGCTATTCTAGGATGAGTAGTTCCAGAGATATAACCATTTACAGATGAATTTGTAGAATGAGTTTCGAGTGGAGCTTTGAGTTGAGTTTTGAGTTTGAGTTTTAGAGTGACAGTGACAGTGACAATCCGAAATTATTATTAATTAATAAATATTAGTAATGATAACCATTGTGTAACATTCAAAAAAACCTATCAAGAGGTAACTCCATTCATTCGTTTAACCTCATAAGAGGGTAACCCTATCGACTGAAAGCCAAAAGGAACGGGTTACACTTTCGCTTGTGTTATGAGGAGAATAGCCAAACGAAAGGGTAATCCCGTCAACTGTACAACCCAATGAAGGGGTTTCACTTTCGAAGCAACTAACTCGAAATCGGGGTTGTACGGGCCCTGATCTGTATATTAATTAATTGTATGCACGAGAGCAAGAGCATCTTCGTCTTCTGAGGATGACATGCTGACACATCGATACCGGACAACAGACTGCACTACACTTGTGCCTCTGTCACGTAATTTCTGCGTCATGTCCGAGCCATGTCCGTGCCATGCCCGTGCCATGTCCTCGCCACGTCCGTGCCACGTCTGCGCCATGTCCGCGCCATGTCCTTGCCCGATATGTGTGACCTGTGCCTAAGTCTGCTCCCACGCTCCACGCTGTATCCCACGAGACCAAACTCAAGGTGCAAAGCGGCGCAGCAAAGAATGACACGAGTTAACGCGAACGCGATTTAGCTGGTAAAAAAACTCGCGCCATATATTTTAGATATTTTCGCGCGAACTAAAAGCGACGCGATGGATGGCCGAGGGCGGTGATGTTGTTGTACGATTCGCGTGCACGTACTACCAAGTCGCCGCGTGAGTTTCGCATTGCGTTGAATTGGCGTGTCACCGCGTCGGATCGCTTCGCAATCGCGTTCGCTTTGAATTGCCCACGTAGGACGCCACGTTACATTTTCAAACTCACTTCACATATTCAATGAAAATCTTACCTGTTATTTCAGTCTCCGCAGTTCCCATCTGCTACCTCATTAGATTTATTAAAACGTTGAATAATTCGTCCATTTCAACCTTTGATCCGAGGTTGGCCCTTCACCTGTAGTTTGCGAATAGAACCTTTCCTTTGAGGTTACTTAATCGAGCCCATGAATTTATTCTTTGTGTTTTCTATAAAAGTAGGTTGTTGAAATTATATTCAGCTGGGTAAAATGATACAAAATACGATTTTCACTATCGCTTTTGCTGTCATGTTTATTGTCAAATGTTTAGTATACATATGTGTTTGCAGTATTTATGTGTTTTCTGTGATCAAACCTATTAAATAAACACTGATATTGATCATCCTGGTCAAGTCTAGCTTACACGGCCATAGTTCTTCAAAAAATCACGTGATCTCTATTTATCTTTACCTAGTATATATGAGTATACTTACTAACGGAGTGGACTCCCCTTGGCTTAGTGGAGTGACGATCAGCAAAAGGTTGATAATAAAAGCTGAATGCCTCGAGCTGAGGACAGAACGCGTTGGCGCTCAGGGAAGGCTCATGTCCAGCAGGGGACTGGCTGACGATGATTA
This sequence comes from Horisme vitalbata, assembly GCA_951804965.1. NCBI lineage: Eukaryota > Metazoa > Arthropoda > Insecta > Lepidoptera > Geometridae > Horisme > Horisme vitalbata. The sequence continues at coordinate 2,223,412 of OX638096.1, forward strand.
TGATGATTATTTTGAAAAATTTACCTTTTTTGCTACTAAAGTTGAATTAACTGAGCTTTGTAAACGCACAATGAGCTTAATAAACGCACAATAAAGTCTGACTACACAAACTTGAAAGGCTATTGTTGTGAGTTTCCAGAAATGACTCATTCACAGCAATTACTCAAAGAAGAACAGGGATATTAAAAAACCCATACGCAGTCGAAACCGGCTTTTGACTATGGAATTTATATTACATCTTGACATATCATATTTTATCGCTCGTCATAGATTTTGTTTCAGCAAACGGAGTGTGGGACGCCCTCCGGCGAGGTGGAGTGACGATTTGCCTCAGGCTGCTGGTGGAAGCTGGATGCGTCGAGCTCAGAATAGGGCGCAATGGCGCTCATTGGGGATGCCTATGTCCAGCAGTGGACAGCTATAGGCTGATTATCATGATGAGATTTTGTACGAGACCGTTTACACTGTGCTATAATATAAATTACATCTCAAACTATAACTATTTTTTCGAGCGATGTTGGTGTATATTTTACGTTTCACTTCCCCGGATACCGCGCTGCCCCCTGACTCGCCCTCAGTTTGAATTTGTTCGTGAGCAGAAGTGTCAACTGATCACGTGTTTTGAATTTCTGTATACACTACATCTCATAGTCAAAAGCCTGTTTAATAGTGTACAATCTTCTGGTTATATGATGCTGTCATCGAATACCAAACTCGTCCAAAACTGTTTAATATTTCCGATAGTTAGAACGGTCGGTAGAAGTTTCCAAACACGTACATTTTGCAGTTAGTCTACAGTTGAAGCAACATATTTTTAAATTTGAACACGTGCTTCGAGTTTTGAACCAATTTACTATAGTTTGAGATTTTCCAGTTAATAGTTTCTCTTAGTTTTTCATTTGTTCTGTATCAATTTTATTCCTCTGTTGTGTGACAGAACGTTGCAATCTATGATTTTTTTTTTTTGATAATTTTTTGTCTTATATTTTTCTTGGTCTTAAACAAATTTATTACTTTTACCATGTTGTTGAATGTTCTATATTAAATGAAAACTTATCGATTTTTTTAATGAGCTAATGTTTCGATTTTTTTATTTTATAAGCACTTGTGCATTGTAGAAGATTTATAGCATAGTAACATTATATCAATCGAAATTAGTTATATTTGTACCAAAATTAGGTAGGTAAATTGAATTACTCATTATAATTTCTATTTTTGTGATGCTTGAAATAGGCAACTAAGTTTTTCAAGTACATAATATTTAAGCATTAAGTTAATTATTGACTATACTTAGTTATGCAAATAAAGATCTTGAAATCATGAACTTTGAATTTTTACTTTGCTTTTCAATTTAAAAAAAATACTATAGTAAATATTTATATTATATTAATTAGAAGTAGTAAAGTTCATTGTGAAGGGCTCATCCGGGGATTATTCATTTATTATTTATTTACTACCAACATGCCTACTTCGATCGTGAAGCAGCATTGCTGTGTTTTGGTCCGAAGGTTTAAAATTACAGGCAAATGAGGCTTGGCACTTTAATGTCTCAAGTTGGACGCAGGGTGTTGCATCGTAGGCCACGTTCCACACACCCGTTTCCTACGAAGCAATACTTTTTTATAGGTGATGGTTACCACTTAACATCAGGTGGGCCATGTGCTTGTGCCATCAATAGGTATAATAAAAAAAAAGCCTACTAGCTACTAGCTAGCTAATACTAGCTCAATATTGTAGGAACAATATTGGCTGGAAATCAAACCTATAAATTTTAGATCGATCAGATCCCAAGCCACCATTTAATTTCAAATATCAACAATCAAACCGTTCCAAACTCCACATCTGGGCACCTCAATTATCAAACACAAACTCAAGTTCGCGATAATGGAGGCGCACCTGTCACGATCCACTTCTTGTTTGGAAGTTTCTTGACACCGTTCACCGTTATCAAGCAATTATTAGAAATCCTGACACAGCTGTAGAAACTATAACTACTTACATTTTATCTTCCAACATATAAAAAATCTAAATACTAGTAGAACTGACAACCGTTGGAATAACCGAGTTCTTGAGTCGAGACCGCGTCTCGGCAAACGAGTGTAGGACACTTAATTTACTATTCATATATATCCTAGAAAAGGATAATTATGCTTGTTAAATTTACTCACAATACACTCTAATTTAAGTACAATTAATTACACGAGACACGAGCTCACCATATTTTTCTACACGACTGTCGAAAGAGGGTTGTACAAAATAACACAGAAAAGTGGATTAGGCATTTAAACCTCTCGCAGTAAAATAAATCTGTCTGCCCATTAAGCAGGTTTTTATTTCGAGAATTATCGGCTTATGCAAGTTAATGAGGTCAGTGAATGGAGAGCTCACTTGCATTGTATTTTTGCATTTTAAATTGGGATACTGTAGTATTTTGCATTTTTCCTTGAAGTTTTATGGGTTGCTGCCAATGGGTTCGAGAATTTACGTAATGAGTCTGTAGTTTCATTAAGTTTTCTTGATCAAATATCAAATAGGACGTCCGGCTGCAAGATGGGCAGACGACATGGTCAAAGTCGTGGGCCATTCGTGGGTTAGACTAGCGCAAGATCGTGATGGATAGCACAAGTTGAGGGAGGGAGGGAGGGAGGGAGGCCTGTACCCAGCAGTGGGTGAAATGAGACTGTTGATGATGATGATGATCATGAAATATGTACATACATATTAAACATTGAATCCTACGCTTGAAAATAGAAAAAAAAATCAGGACGGAGAAGACAAAAATCCAACTACTGATGATGATATCCTTCTGTTGATCGTAATATGACTAAGTAGTTCTCACATTATGTTTATTACTTCTCCACCATGAACATTTCCGTGCACATAGCTCCTGGTTCTGATCACCAGGATTATGTTTAGCTAGGTGACTGTACGAACCGCGTTCGACACTCAGCTCCTCAAAGCCATTTGAGTCACCGGGGACCGCAATAAATGGAAATAAATCATACTAGAAAGGATCATGACGAATCACGACTCTCTGCAGTGAGGATTCAACGCACAGAGTGAGGAAAAACTATTTGTTTCTGCACTACGCCATTTCAGGTTTAAGCTAGGTATAAACCTATCCGTGACCAAAGTTTCTGCCGCCTAGCTCACATCCTTTAGCCATCTGCAGTGAGAGTTTAACGCACAGAGAGAGAGAGAGAGGTAGATTTGGTGTTGAGTTGAGAGACGGGAGATATTGCTATCCCTATTAGGTTATTGGCAGGGTTATTAGGTAACAAAACTTTTGAAATTCACAAGAGAAGACGAAGCTTACAATTATTTTGCAGATTAATTTGGTACAAATAATTTTTTTGCAGTAAGATCTGAGTGCATTTTTATGTTATGTATAATACCGTCAACGTGTAAAAGAACCTTTATTTAGAATAGTATTTTTTATCTAAAAGCCGACACAGAAACTACTTTTTGTGTCGTTCGGATACTATCTATGACCGGATGTTCTCAATGCTATCGAAACCCTATTGAAACTCAGTTTTGAAAGGGAATGCCACGCAGACATTGTGACAGATATGGCTTGAAATACATACTTTTAGTTGTAGAACTTTTTATGTAGGTTAAAAGGTATTTAAGTAGGTTAAAGTATATTTTTTCTGCTACCTGTGAAACTTTCAAGACAAAAGTTTTATATTAAATACAACATTTTCATCATGCTTTTAACGTGTTTTGTTGATTTTAGGTTATTGTATATACGTTGTATGTATCTAACCTGTACAGAGGTTTGATAATCAGAATGATTATAACTTTTTACTGACATCTTTTTCGTCTACGCTAATGGCAAATTCTCTGTCGGTGTCCGAGTTTTTAGGCCACTTGAAAACCTCCGACATGGCTTATTGAATTAAAACGCCCAGATTAATTATAGCTTTTCAAAATCAATGCGGTGAATTCAATTTTTCGACAGAAAGCTTTGAAGTTGCTGACATCAACTTCAACGCTCTCTGTCGAAAAACCTAAGTTATTGTTGTGGTTACAATCGTAGTACCTAGTTATGGTCGCGACTTCCACTAACCATAGTATATTTAGTGCTGCATAAGCACTGCATACCTGCGCCTACGCACGGTCTCAGGTGTGCATTTTGCGGACGTTGCATCTGGATTCCGATAGAATATAGTGACTGGAGAGCCAGTCTGAATCAATTCACTGTACCAATAACATCTCGAACATTAAATACTTTATATTAAATTAATTTTCGTGTTTTTAAAAAGGCTTTTCACGCTTTCCCGTACAAGTCTACCTACGGAACAAATACATTTTGATGTTAATTTAATATACGGAAGGTATTAGATATTATTAGATATTGGCCCACGCTCACAGAAAACTGAATACACTCATATTTTTTTATTGTTCCGTAGTTACTACAATTGTTTTAGATACTTGTACGTTTTTCGACAGAAAGCATTGAAAGCGCTTAGATCTTAATGCCACTAAACTATTTTCCATCTAAAAACGAAAAGGCGTTTAAGATGATCGACTAGGAAAACACCACTATCGCAATGGCGTACAATTCATAAAATACCTTGTACCTAAGTATAATTTACAAATCAGTACTCTTAAAAAAACCTTGGGACCTAAGATAACTGTCCACTAGTAAATTTAAGACAAACCTTCGTAAGTGGCTCACAGTAAAATGTTTTTATGACAATAAAGAATTTTATAATCAGTAAATTTCCAAGATAATAAGTTAAACATTGTATGTTTGTAATTAATGGACAATTTGTTGTTCCACCCGGCCGTTAAGATCATATTGTACACAGTTTTTACAATAAATAAATTTCATTTCATAATTCGAATGTTGATGATATTATCATATCATGTCGTATAGTGTAAAAGTACACACCAAAGATTATTATATATTTAGATTACATGAAACTAGTAAAAATAAATTTATGGCAAAATCTAAATGAAAATACGTGACGAAACTTTCATCTGAACAAAATGCTGTAAAAGCGAAATATGGCCAAATGTGCTTGTCTAGACTCATTTAGTTAGGAATTCGTATAGATATTTTACGACGAAATTTTACTAGGATTTTTTATTTGATCTTTTTTATATCTTACACTGATTCATCTGCTTATTCTTATCTTGGCAATAATTCAGAATACTAAAATATTAATGATAAATAATAATTAATGACATAAAATATTAGCAAAATATTTCGTACAAATTCCGCTAACTTTCTCTAACGAGTTTCACAAAATGCATACGCGTGCACATCCCTCCCGCCCGCAGATTCACATGCTAATCAGAGAAAGAACAAGCAAACATGCAATTATTAATAAATGCAACCTACTCTTGCACCAAATAAAAACAAACATGCTAACCTGTAATTAGCTTGGAGAAACGACACACACATAAATACACAAGAAAAAACTCAACAGAAATTCGACAATGTTTTGCCTTCCACATAAGGCATGTCGAATTTCCGTTGTTTTTAGGGTGACGTTACCGAACCAGTGAAACGAACCCTTATGGTGCCGCTTTGTCCGTCCGTCCGTCTGTCACAACTGATTATTTCAGGAACTATATGACCTTTTCTTATGGTACCCCACTTGGCACCTGTTTGAAATTTTGACATTTCTTATTTTGCACCATTTGGGGAAGAAAACAAAAATATTTATTTATTTTTTTACTGGCAATCTTATTCACTTAGTGCATTTTACATGTATAATTTGGTATACATGTAAAATGCACTAAGTGAATAAGATTGTAGGATGAAAGTTTGCATGGAGAACCTATTGACATGGCGACGGGAGCAGGAACGGGTACGGGGTACGGGTACAAGTTCGGGTTCGGGTAAGGGTACCTACGGGTTCGGGTAAGGGTACGGTTACAGGTACGAAAACGGATACGGGTGCTCGTAAGGTTAGATATGTTATGTTGACTGTAGGCTTTTTATCCAAATTTTAGTATAAAGTTCCAACATTTTATGTTAAAGCACATACAGGAAGCGTATACCCGCAAACGAAGTTGCGAGCGGGTCAGCTAGTATCGTATATTCATTATTTTCTATTATATAAATAAATAAAAATACATTTATTCACTTATTTCACCACAAAATAAAATTCATTTACACAATTATATTTGCTTAATTCAATATGAACCCCTTAACAAACACTTTTTAAAATTTGCCATTAATTAAAGTTATACATGTCACTGTTTGTCAATATCCAATGGTAAGAGATGACAATACTTTAAGCATCGTTTATCTTTTGACAGATTTTTTTATAAGTAAGGCCCTAAATTAACAATAAGATTTTTCTCATAATATAACACACCTATATTATAAATGCGAAGGTTTTTATGTGTGAGTATGTTTGCTCCCACCTAACTCAGCAACCGCTGACCGGATTTGAGTGAAACTTGGAATATACATAGGTACATAGTTTACTTGGATCAACATACGACCTTTATACCCGCACCACGCTAGCGATGCCGCGGCTTTTTGGGATATTGGCTTATTTCAACTCTCTCAAACACATTTTATAGAAGATGCTCCATAAATTTCAGAAAATACCCATTCCGACAAACAACTTCTTATTGATTTCCGTAACCGAAAATTCAAGTAATCGAACGCCATCTGTAGCAATAAATTACACTTGAATCATTTTAATCGTAGTCAGATTTATTAGATTCCGTTTTTCTAAATTGAATTATTTGCGGGAATTTCTCGGATAAAATACTGATTTATCGTCGTATAAATCAAGAGCGCAAAATAAACAAACAAGTACGTAATACTGGTACCTAAAAGCTTTTCCGACCAAGTTCTTGGAGAATTTACACTTTAAAAAAAAGTACAATTGGCGGTCTTATCGCTAAAAGCGATATCTTCCAGACAACCTTTGGATGGACAGGATATAACAATAAACAAAAGATGGCGGTGTACATACGAGTAGCTACATAAATAATATCATATGCCAACTACGAAATATGTTTGGTTAATTCCAGTACTTACCCAATATAAATTGTACGCTACACATGGACGCTGTTGTGCTAAGAACCTCCAACCACACGCCAACCTATATCAGTCTACTGCTGTGCCCATAGGTCCCGCGCTGGGCAATGCGGGTTGGGGATCGCAGGGAACAGCTTTTCGCACCACTGACGCTGCCACCCATTGGCGGTCAGGGGATTTAGCTGTGCCTGTGTTAGACTGCATTATGCCACAATCAGCCGGCCGCCAGATTCGTTTGTTATACAGCAGAGTGCAGCACCAGCAGGTGAGGTTGGTTTGGGTTCCGAATATGATCCCCCCTTACACTTCTTAGAAGCCAAATTTCCTCAATACTAAACCCTTTCTACTACCCACTTAAATGTAGATTTCACATTTCTATGTTGGTCTTTATAAATGGGAAGATTGCGGGTTCAAATTCCGCATGAGTTAGAGTTTTTGGGATAAATAAAAATCTTGGATTTTCCCTAAAGTGTGGGCTACTTCAAATACAAAAAAACGTTCAAAGTTCACGTATTATAATTTCACAGTTAAACGAACATTACAACCCTTTGTATCTAACAATACGTTCGAAATTTATTGAACATGGAATGCGAACAGAAATCAAAACAAAGAGACCAAGAGATTCCATCGAACCAAACGGATGGAAAGCTCCGGACTAGCACTTCTGCGCGTTCAATGCATCGATAAATCCGTGCATTTTTAACTTCCAATTAGCAAAATTGTAACTGAATTTGTTTTAAAGTGTTACAACTGATGTAGCCGGATATTTATCAATAATAAAATTCATGTTGAATTATTATGAAAGGCTGCTTCCTGGTAGAAGCTGGATGCGTCGAGCTCAGGCCAGGGCGCAATGGCGCTGATTAGGGGAGGCCTATGTCCTGCAGTGGACTGATATAGGCTGATGATTATAATGATGATGATGATGATGATGATTTATTCATTATTTTATCAAACCAGTTCCGATTAAAATGTAAATTATATAAAATATCAGAAAATAGTAAACGTTATGTGCCTAAAAATGGATTTTAGTCGTTTTATTTAAAAAAAAAATTTAAGCCTTTTTCTGTGTAAGACTGCTGGTAGAAGCTGGACGCGTCGAGCTCAGGACAGGGCACAATGGCGCTCATTGGGGGAGGCTAATGTCCAGAATAGAATAGAATAGAATAGAATAAATCTCTTTTTTAACACACACAGAAACACAGGAAAACATAAATGCACAGCTTACAATTACATATAAACATAACATAAAATAGAAAAACAATAACATAGACAATCAATAATTATAACAACAACAACAACTAACAACTAAGGCATATAGGCAGGCAGGCACAACACTGAGATAAAATAATAAAAAATAGGCAAGTAGGTACCTATGCCAGTGCACCAATCAGTCACCTCCGCAGGTACTGTGTGGGTCAAATAGGACCTCTCTCAGCTTAATGCTGCGCCACACCAATAATGACGTGGGCAGTGCTGGTTTTCAGAGAGGCCCTGGGCGACATCGTTCACGCAAAAATACTAAACTGTGACAACAAAATTTATACCTATACCTCAATTAAATACAAAAACTATCAACAATTAATTAAACAGTTATATACTAATGAAGTATCTACTCAAGAAATAAGTAATTATGTATGGCAAAAAATATACTGGCCAACACAATACTGGCCTGGGCTCCCCGCGGTGTGAAATGACCCTATCTTTGGTGACAGTCGACTGTTATGGACTTTATGATAGGATAGGCTGATGATGGTAAACCCTTCCTTTTGGCTTTACCTTGGTTGAATAAAACAAAGGTCCCCCAGACACTACCTGCTAAACTGCAAATATCTTTCAGTATTCGTAAAATGTTTAATTTCTAAGCCCCGCGGATTATATTTCCAACGAAAAAATGTTTTTTAAATACAAAAAATTAATTAGCGGCTACCGGATATTCTTTGAGCGTCGAAAGTCATGATTTATACAAGTAAATAAAAATTGAAAAAAGTTATTTTAGACACCGAACGGAAGAGAGTATAAAATATTGGATACCAGCTTCCGCCCGTGACTTTGCTAGCTTTGCTATCCAGGTCATAAAACTAGTACATTAGGCCAACTTAGGGTTTCCTTAGCAGGTTATCTTGATAAAGCAACACTATGCCCCATTATTTGGATGGTTGACCGTTTAGTGGCTTCTCAAAATCAAAATCATAATTTGTTTACCTACTTAAAAAAGGAGGAGGTTCTCAATTCGTCGGAATCTTGTTTTTTTTTGTTTGAAAGATTATACTTTATTTATACATTAAGAACTATAAATATACTTTGAATTTTTTTTTCAATTTAGATCAATTTAAAACGCTATCAAACAGATAAGAACTGGCAAGAAACTCTGCTTGATTTAGATATAAGCGCTTCCGTGCTACGGAAGATACTTTAGAATGTTGGTCCCAGCTTTTTCAGTCGTTAAGCCATGTCTGAGGCCTTTTGGTGGCTTGAAAACTCCGACACCAGAGTTGGCCACTTCCTCATAGAGAAGAAAAAAAGCACATCATAATTTCATACTGTTCGTATGAATTCGTAGGTACTAGTTTTAAACACGTGCACTTTGCCACTTCGTGCAAGAACTAAAATGAACAAACTTCCGAATTTACGACTCAGGTCGTGGTAGTTCAAGACTGTTCTAGAAAACGAGGTACACACTGCTACACTGCTGGTATACACTGCTCAAATAGTTCATTGTCATATAACAAAGCCTTGAATTTTGATCATGCATGATGAAGTTTAAATTATTAATTTGCTGAGTGCTATGGCAACCAAATGTTATGCGGAACTGAGTGTTATGGGAATCACATCACATTAATATTATAAATGCGAAAGTTTGTGTGTTTGAGTATGTTTGTGGTCGCTTCACGCCGTAACCGCTGAACGGATTTGGCTGAAACTTGGAATATACATTTTATACTACTAAGTTAGCAAACAGGCATACCGTCCTCCTGATGGTAAGCTGATGGTAGCCTATGGACGCCTGTAACAAAAAGAGGCGCGTTGCTGACCATTTTAAAAATTTTAAAACGCCCTTTTTGAAACGCTTTATATTGTAGTCTCTCAGGAAAACCTCGGCAGGGAAACTATTCCACAGCTTTATTGTTCATAGTATAAGAATTACATTAACATTATACTACTATCATACAACATAAGCTACTTTTTATCCCGGTATCATGCAAGCGAAGCCGCGAGCAGAAGCTAGTTACTACATAAATATTTGATTTTTGAGACCCGTGATAAATATTTTTAGATTATACAAACGGGGATCGAACCCGCAACTTTCTGTGTCCTCCTAGGCGGGCCTTCACCCACTGCGTTATGTAGGTCATCAAATATTAGCCTCTGCCTGTGTTGGTCACGCCTATTCTTTCTTTTTAAAACTAAGGTAAAATTAGCTTAACTCGTTTACGAGTGAAAGAGTTACAACTGCCAAAGTCTTAAGTAAATTAAAAAAGTAAAGTAAATTTCACATCCTACTAATATTTAAAAGGAAAAATGTCGTGCAATGTGAAACGTGCACTTGTAAAATGTGAAATGTTTTTCCTTCCTTCACGCAAACCTACTGAGCGGGTGGAATACTTTTTATCCGAGTACCACGCGAGCTAAGCTGCGGGCGAAAACTAGTTAATCATATTCCTAGTATTTCATTTCATGTATAAACTTGCCCTTTTAATATTAAAAAATAATTATATTCTGTAGAGAAAGGTATCTACGTATTTTATTATTTTAGTAAAAAGAAAGATAAACAAAAATTTTTTACGTAACCATACGAGTTTTTTAGTACTGTAGTAATCAACCGCAGACGTCCAAAGTAAAAGCATTGCCTCATATGAATATTATAATATGCTAAAATAAATACAAATTCATGAGTTAACCAATTAATAATAAAATTTAAAGAATACATATAAAGAAAAATTGTATGTATTAATTTTCTATTAACTTACTATTATATCAGTAAACAATATTATCACTCAGAACTCTAATCATTAACATTATTAATCTTAGAAAAAATTTAATTGTATGAATTTTTAGTGTAGAATTTTCAATTCAAAGGCAGACGGAATTATCCGCATGCTGAAAACTATAGTAAGTTAAAAATGCTTAGCCTTAGGGCAGGGCTCCTGTGATTAAGCTGAGTAAGCACCTAACAAAACAATTTTTTCAAAGTTATTAGAATTTTCCTAGGAAAAACGCTCTTTAAACATATGATCACTTAAATTTACACACCTCATTTGAATCTCAAAAAAATAAATGTTTAGAATACTACAAAAAAAGCTTACCTTTCCACAAGAAATAAAATAAAATCCATTGTTGTAGTGTCTCGATGCTATAAATCACTTCAGAAACTAATCACAGCTAAATAATAACACAAACAAAATATTGAAATTCAAAGAATAAAATTTATATATTATTTGTATTATCGAATATCACGAAATGTGGGTATTTAATAAAGCGCGATGACGTCCACATGCAAGGACGGCTACGCGTCAACTGAAAACGTAACTGAAAATGAACCTAATTTTCGCGGTTCGGTGGTTGTCCCGGAAAGTCTCTACCGGGAGAGCTTTTCAGTAAATTCTAAGGGGCGCCAACAGATGGCGCGAAATGAAATTCTTACTATCAATGAACCACTACTCGTAAGCGAATAGAGGGTGTGTCTCGAACGAATGTTGAAGACGGAGTAATTACAACGATATTCATGTAATAATTTTAGCTCCGAATATTATTCTGCCTCTCGCACTCATTACGTGGCCATCAAGTAGTAAGTCACTTTCGAGTGAGTTCTGTAAAATTATACCATGATCTTTACTTTACTACGTATAATATACGCTATTGATTTTACCTGTAGAGTGTTTTTATGTATAATATAGATTATTATTCTAATCATTGATACATGCAGAATTTATCAAAATAGTAATGTTTTTAAAGAGAACTTCAGAAATTGTTACAGCTCGGTGACATTAGTGTCGATGGCCGAGTAAGCTAAGAGCGTGTTTAGACAACACGTACCCGCTTCGCGCTCGCCCCCTACCGTATGCATGGCGCACGCCTGGAGCACACCTGGAGCACGCCTCACACCCACTTGTACTACTGCTATTGACTGGACTACATGAAGAGGGCGCGAGGCGGGCGTATGTCGTTTGAACGCAGCGTCATGGTATCGATTTTTTTTCATATAATTTTGCATTTTCATAGATCAAATATAATTCTTACAACCATAAAAAAATTCATAGATTTAGGGGTGACGACTGAAAAATTCTTATTAGTCCGTCAGATAGTTCAACAAAAAATATGGGACCTGTATTTTTCTTTTCTCGATTAAACAAACAATTACAAAGATATAGTGCGTTGAAGTTCCGCGTGACGTCACGGCTTAGTACACTTTTTACCTAGGAAGCTGTGACGTCACGAGCCCCGACTTTGAAGCTCTTTATCTCTGTTAATTATTATTTATTTGATAAATAAAAAAAATACGTGTCCAATATTTTTTGTTGATCTATCTGACGGACTAATTAGAATTATTATTTTTTTACCCATTCCTCATCCCTATTTAAACGATGTCAAATTAAGTTGTGTCTATGAAAATGCTTAGCTAAATCAGAATCAGATAGATGTCCTTAAGTTTCGACATTAATCAGCTGACTTTTTATTTATTTATTTACTTTAGTACTTTCTACAAATCTTTTGGCGCCCCAAAAATTCCAGCACTAAGGTCAGTGATTTTATCTTACTTCCTTACATAATAATCTAATTGTGAATGTGAGTTGGTTTGTTTGTTTGCTTTCACACCCCGATTCATGAAATTTTGCATAGACGTTAAGAGTACAGTAAAAAAAAAAACTCGAGAGATAGATAAATTTATTTTACACAAAATCTAAAATAAAGCGAGTTCGGGAAAAAGTTAGTAATATTAAAAAAAGGTTACAGTTTGCGAGTAAAAATGTACGTGTGTTCCTCTTTCTTATACAATAGAATGGAATGAGCCAAAACTTTGCACGTTTAGTAGTTTTAAGCTAGGATTAATATGTATCTAAGATGGGAGCGAAGCCGTAGAGAAAACCTAGTCGCTTTCAAGGGTGAGTTTTTCATTACAATTCCGTTCGAGTAGGATATTTTATGTACACATTCACTGGATTTAGTATCGTTTTTATTTGCTTTCTCAAAATGTACGAAACCTGTGGTTTATAAAATGTAGCTGTACTGTAATCTTTTTTCGCAGCTTTTAATATTTGTAGGTAGTAGAGATATATAGTCTGGGCGTTTTCTATGTATAATATGTATGTATTTACAAAGAAAATTTATATGTGTATAATGGGTTTGATGTTCAATATCGGCAAATAAAACTATTTGTGTTGCTCTGTAAAACAAAGGTTTTTATTTTATTAGCTTTACAACAATAACATTGTGATTCTGGTTATAACTCAACTTATGCACACATACCTGTAAAACAAAGAAACGACATTTAAGTTTTATGCCAATCTTCAGTTTCCTTATTTGTTTCACTATTCAATTACGTTTTATTTTATAATAACGTTTTCGACAGCCATGCGAAATTCCCACACAATTCCGCCATCTTTTTATAATTGACATTTGACAGTTTTTATGTAGATGTTTCTTTCATGTACGTCATCACTGACAGCGCGGTAAAGTTTAAAATTAAAGGAAGTTTATAATATTTCCTTTACATCTCCCCCCCTCAAAAAGATACAATAAAATCCAATAAATTATATATCTTCTCTTTATTCTTCTTCCAATGCTCGAACTGGTATAAGCTTTGTGATATGGAAAAGGTTTGATTCTATCTTTTTGTGACTTGTATCTATTCTAAAGATAGAGTTTGAAATTTTTTCAACAATCCTTAATGGTCCAACTTTAAGTTCATCTAATTTTTTCCTGTTAAGCTTGTTTCCATTTTCCACAAACACCATATCTCCCACCTTAAATTTAAAGTGTTTCCTATTTTTATCAAATATTATTTTATTGTGTGTATGTGATTTTATTGTATTCTCAAGTGCTATTTTTCTGTCTCTTATCCAGTTATTGTTTGATTGTTTTTCCTTCAATTCATTCGGTAAAATTGTGACATCTGTACCATATAAAAGGTAACCTGGTGCAAAGCCAGTGACTGAATGAATAGTCTCATTATATTTCCTCACACATTCTTGGGCTATTGTTGTCCAGGCCCTCTTTTTTCCTTTTTCATTTATCTTACATCTGATTTTATTTACTAATGTTTGATTGAGTCTTTCATTTAAGCCATTCGAGAATGGTGCGTTTACTGCTGTGAAGATCATAGGTATCTGCTTGTCATTTAAAAAATCCTTAAATTCCCTTGAATTGATTCCCGGATATTGGTCGGTGAGAAGCATACCTATTTCCTCTGTTTCTGCTATATTCTCAACTAGTTTCACAAAATCACTTGCAGTTTGAGTTTTAGATGTTATAATAAATGCATATCTTGTGAAGTGATCTACCAACAAATGTAGATATTTTTTTGTTGATCTTGTGCCACCAAATCCTCCGATTGTGTCTATAGAAATTATTTCAAAAGGCTTTGTAGCTGGGCCTAGCTGAGACATAAAGCCAAATTTGTTGTGTCTTCTTGATTTATTTTTGATACATATTTCACAACATCTACAAACTTTTTTTATGTTTTTTGTCAAATTTTTAGCAGTGTATTGCGAACTTATCATTTTCTGCATTTGTCCAATTCCAATATGGCATAGGTTTTCGTGTGTTTTTTTTATCAATTCTATGCTATACTCTTCTGATAGAATAATTTTTTCCTTCTTTCTGACCTTTTTTAAGTATATGTTGTATCTCTGAATCAATTTCCTTTTTTTATTCTGTATTTCTTCATTTTTATTCTGATCTTTTAAAATATCTTCCAGTTTAACTATGTTGACCACTTTTAACTGTTCATCGGTATTCTCATCTGCTTCTAATACTGGATTCCTGCTTAAACAGTCTGCTTCCAAATTTTGTTTTCCTGGAGCATATTTTATTTTAAAGTCATATTGGGATAGATAATATGTTAAATCACCCAACTCTTCATCAGTTCTACTTCTTAGATTCATGTTTTCTAGTGGTTTGTGATCTGAATAAACTATAAATGATTTACCTATCAGCCAGTATTGCCAGTATTTCACTGCTTCCTTAATAGCCAAACATTCTAAGTAAATCGCTTTTTTTTTCTTCTGCGCTGCATTTAGTTTTTTCGAAAAGTAAGCTACTGGTTTTTCTTTTCCATCAGGCTGTGTCTGTTTTAAGATTGCTCCAACACCTTCTAAAGAAGCATCTGTATATATATTTATTGGCAAAACCGGATCAAATATTTCCAGGATTGGTTGAGAACACAGTAGTCTTTTTATCATCTCAAATGTATTTTGGCATTTATGGGACCAAATAAACTTTTGATTTTTCCTCAGTAAATTATGCAATGGCTCTAGTATTATTGCGCTTTTTGGGATATAATCATGATAAAAATTTATTTTTCCCAGGAACTGTCTTACATTCTTCTGCGTTTTCGGAATTGGAAAATCCTTTATTGAAATCAAATTATCCTTCACCGGTCTAACTGAATTATTTGGAATTATATGACCCAAATATTTTATTGAGTCTGATGCAAATGTGCATTTTGTAAATTTTAATCTGAAACCTTCTGTCTTTATTGCGTCCAGTAGCATTGTTAGATGTTTAATATGCTCATCAAAAGTTTTTGAAAATATAAGAATGTCATCTATATAGTTGACAGCAAAATTAGTGAGGTTATATTTTCTCAGTATATTACTTAATATCCTCTGTGTCACGAATCCTGTTTTCTTTCTGTCTTCTACTCGCATAGGAATTGACCAAAATGCAGAATTAATATCCAACGAAGAAAAAAAATTACAATTTCTGGTTTTTGTTACCAAGTCTTCAATCAACGGAAATGGTTGAGCTTGAGGCACTACTATTTTATTTAGGTCTCTGAAATCTATACAAAGTCTGGATTTTTTATTTTCCTCTCTTTTGAATGTTAGAGTAACCGGTGCGGCAAACGGACTGTATGATTGTTCTATCAATTTATTATCTAGTAATTTTGCTATTTGTTCTTCTATTTCTTTTTTATCTTCTACAGTACATCTGTAAGGCCTCTTACTACAATATTTGTCTACTAGTAAGTCTATCCTCGCTTCATATCCGTTCACTGTGCCAACATCATATTTACTTTTAGCGAATATGGATTCATATTTGCATATTTAGTTCATATATCTCTGACTCTTTTGTTTCATTTAAATGTTTTATTTTCATCTTGAAATCTTCTTCTTTAACATGTTCATTGAAATTGATTCTCTGTTCTTCTATAGTATTCGTATTTTCTGCGCTTTTTAATTCAGTATTTGTTTTTGTATCTGTAGACTCTTCCTCTATGTTATTTCTACTTGTCTTATCTAAACACAGTTTCTGTGTTATTTGTAGGTTTTCACACTGGCTTAGTTTGTATTTCTTTATCAAATCTAATCCAATCAAAAAATCATATTTGAAGTTATGTTCATCAATAATATACACATCAACATTTTGTACCAATTCAAATATTTTTATCTTCAACGTTGTCAAACCACTTGTCTTCTTAACACCATTAATTGTTACTAAATTTTCTTCATTAAAATTATTCTCTTTTCGCTTAAGTTTCAGTAACTTGGAATTTATTAGAGAAACGTTTGAACCCGAGTCATAAACCCCATAAATTTCTAATTTATCATTTAGTAATAGTTTGACTTTTATTAATGGTGTTACTATTCGTTTTTTTGATCATGTTCATTTAACTCGGCTTCTATCACTGAGTTGTTTACATGTTTTACTACACTTTTCTTATATTTTTCATCTTCTTTTATTTTGAACCAACACGAAGTTTCAGCATGGTAACGGATACCCTTATTTAATTTCTCACAAATTTTACATGGAGTTTTATCTTCGTTTTGACCATTAGATCTGCCATATCCAAATTTTCTTTTCGCTAAAAAACTTTTTCCCACTGCGTGTTCATACTTATTTACTTCATTAAACAAATCGGCTGTATCTTGCAACCCTTCCCTATCAATCTTATTTCGTATGAACTCTGGCAATCCAGAAGCAATAAGATCAATCAAAGTACCTGTGTCAATTGTTCTTCTCATATCCAATAAGAGTTTTTCTTTTCTTAAAGCATAATCCAACAACGAGCCATCCTTGTATCTAAATGACAGTGCATATGTAACTGGGTTCCAACCCTTGTTTACGAATGATTCACAGAATTTATTTTTCCACACGGACCACTCCGAGTTCATTGTTAATTTAATAATCATAGAACTGTACCAATCTGCACAAGTTTGGTCCATAAACAATCTGAGTATTTCAATTTTCTTTTCATCCGTTATTACCTCAAATCGTATACATTCTTTTTCAAACATATCCATCCACTGGCTGGCATTTGTATTTTTACTGGTGAATTTTTCAATCACAAATTTATCAGAAATGTTTTTTATGCTTTGCTGCTTATTTTCCATTAATTTTTCAACTAATTTCTCCAATGTACCTGTTTCTTGTTTCTGTAGTGAAGGGTTATCTTTTTCTTCCAATTCTTCAAGGAAAAGACTACCAAACTGTAAGTTTTCATGTTCATCAATGTAAGTATTTTCCAGTTCTTCTGTCATTGTTATCCAAACTCTTCTAACCTGGTACCTTTTTCCCAAACTATTTTTCACCTTGCTGAAAGCAGCTGTTTTTATTATTTCCTTGTGATGACTGGCTAGTTGGTATTGTTCTGGTATTGCATACACTTTATTATCGCTTGTAGTTATTGATGTTATACACAAAATGCTTGATTTTGCATCACTCCCAGGCAATAGTGTAAACTCAAAGCGAAGCTTCTCCATTTTTGATTTACCAAAAATGTCGTTTTATAATGGGTTTGATGTTCAATATCGGCAAATAAAACTATTTGTGTTGCTCTGTAAAACAAAGGTTTTTATTTTATTAGCTTTACAACAATAACATTGTGATTCTGGTTATAACTCAACTTATGCACACATACCTGTAAAACAAAGAAACGACATTTAAGTTTTATGCCAATCTTCAGTTTCCTTATTTGTTTCACTATTCAATTACGTTTTATTTTATAATAACGTTTTCGACAGCCATGCGAAATTCCCACACAATTCCGCCATCTTTTTATAATTGACATTTGACAGTTTTTATGTAGATGTTTCTTTCATGTACGTCATCACTGACAGCGCGGTAAAGTTTAAAATTAAAGGAAGATTATAATATTTCCTTTACATGTGTAACATATCAATGATGTGGTTCCCATAATATAAGTCTAGCTATTAATAGGTTATTGAGATACAGCCTGATAACACAGGTGACAGGTGATGACAACTGGTGACAGACAAACAGACAGTGTAGTCTCAGTAATAAATAAATAAATAAAATAAATAAATAATGCGGGACTTAATCACACAGCATCATGCAGCCCCAAACTAAGCAGAGCTTGTATTATGGGAACCACATGATTGATATACTACACATATTACTTTTTTTTTTGTAAATACATACATATCATACATAGAATAGGGGCCCGTTTTTACCTCTTAGATACAAAGCCCTTAAAATACATACTAAATTTATCATTACCTTATTTGATTTACCTTTCCTACTCTACACACTACATTCGAGTGCAATGAAATAGAAATAGAAATATATTTATAGATTGAATAAAGCTTACCCCAATAACTAGAGCCATTCACTGAAAGTCCCCTAAAAGCTTCTACACTCGACTAACAATTGTCAGGTACCAATAACTCCTGGCTTCCAGGCGTGGCGACTCATGCTCCAACAATACGACACTCAGGACAAAGCACCAAGTACTCATGTAGAGCTAAGCTGGATGGTTCAAGCTATAGAAGAAGGGAACTAAACTAAAACTCAAAGGAAACGAAAAAAGAAACCTGTAAAAAATAACTTTCAAAACTTTACTGTCAAGAACGCATTGACTTATCAAATTGAAATTAATATCAAATAGGTACTCAGGTCTACAATTCCTTAGAACTGTAAAAAAAACAAAGTTCTAAGTCAACGCAATCAAAAGATCATCATCATTATCAGCCTATAGCAGTCGATTGCTGGATATAGGCCTCCCATAATAAAGGGGGATATGCCCATAATCCCCACGTCAGGCATGCGGGTTGGGGATCACAACATCTCGCACTGCTGACGCTGCTGCCCGTCAGCGGCCAGTGGATTTAGCTGTGCCCGTCTTAGGCTGCGCTATGTCGCAATGAGCCGGCCGCCAGAGCCCTATTTGTTAGTTAGCAGGGTGCATCACGTGCAGGTGAGGTTGGCTTAAATTCCGGAGATGGGGGTTGGAACCCCTTGCACCCCCCAATCAAAAGATACGGCTTTTATTTTATACATATTTTAGACACTCGCAAGGTAATCAAAACCTATAGGGTACTTACCATTGACCTAGAATGTTATGTATGACCTACAAGTTTGTACGGAACCCTCTCCTCTGTGATCAAGTCCAAATCAGTCCAATAAAATCAATCCCGCCGTGAGACAAATGTTTGTATAAGCTGCAAATATTAGTCTCAGGTCTGGATGTTCTTAACTTAAAACTCTCGATAGTATATGCATAGTTTACATCATCTTTAAGTTTGTGTCTTAATGCATGAATAAAAGCTGCAGTTGCAAGTATGAGAATGAATAAAATTCAATGAAAATCGCTAGACTCACATTTACACTCATTTTCAATCATATTTCATATTTTTCGCACTCTGTTTTAATTTTTATAAAATAAATGATATTATTGATCACAATAATTATTTGAGAAGATTCCATGCTACTGAGATGTGAATGTTGAGATGGATGTGCGGTGTGACGAGAATGGATAAGATAAGGAACGAGTATATCAGGGGAAGTTTGAAAGTAGCACCTGTGACATATAAGGTGAGGAGTGGTAGACTGGCATGGTATGGGCATGTCATGAGAAGAGAAAAGTCATGTGACTAAAAGAGTGATGAATATAAAGGTGACTGCACGAATAGAGGGAGACCAAAGAATAGATGGATGGATTGTGAGAAAGAAGTTAGGAGAATGAAAGGAGTGGAAATAGATGTGACGGCTGAAAAAAGTGAGTGGACGAACAAACATTTTGTGCCGACCCCACCTAGCGTGGGACAAGGGCAGGAAAATGATCAAAATAATTATTTCAAATTAAAGTACGCTAAATTCATGAAATGAAAATTAATTGTTTTAATGTAGTTCTTTGGTTACCATATTTCTAAATATAAGAAGGATAGCAAATATTTTGGCGCACTTTTAGTTTTTAATGATTGTTTAAGTTGAAAAAGAACTAGACTTAAACAATTTATCAGGAAAACTAAAAAAAAAACATCTTTCCCATTTTCGATAAAATATAGCCTCTAGCAAAAAAAAGCTTTTAAAAGTCTTAGTTAGTCTCATTCAACGTATTGCGTGTTGCTCAATTAAACAAACAGACAATTATGTTCAACAATAATTAACTTTTCATAAAATAAAATAAAAAAGAACAATTTAATTTGAATTTCTTTTTATTTAACGCTGATTTGACTCGGATAAGAGAAATAATAAACGGTACATTTACATATCATATAATTTTCCACAGATAAAATAATTAAACAGTACATTCAATGAATGAGTCTTTTTGTTTTGTACATGAACTCAAATTATAAAAACTTTTTTTACATCAATTATGAATATCAACGGGATATTTACCATGATTTGTGAGTTCTGTTGTTTCCCGATATTTCGACGCAGTTGCATGCGCCATGATCACGGGAGGAACTGAAGTCTGTGCTAGTGGGTAGTTACTGGCAGACGAATCTTACGTATTTGTAATAAAAGACTAAGAAAGAGGGTAGATAGATTCGTCTGCCAGTAACTACCCACTCGCACAGACTTCAGTTCCTCCCGTGATCAACAGAACTCACAAATCATGGTAAATATCCCGTTGATATTCATAATTATGTTTTTTACAAAATTATCAACAACGAGTCGCATTTTTTTATTTTTGTAGCAGTTAGCAAAGTTAGTTCAAATTCAGTCATCAAATATACTCAAAATGAAAACACCAACATCTATATGACAAAATCAAATACACCATTACGAATACGCGCGAAACTGATAAACACTTACATGGCAGCGAATATGAAAGGCAAACATGTACAGTACATACATAGGTGGGTATGATGACATGTTTCCCTTAGTCACAGTCTAAGCGAGAAGCAGCTTCATCATTTATATATAGTAAGCAGTTACCGATTTAAAGATTCAAGATATTTAATTGCATATATGTGTAAGTAAAAATTAATAAAACAAGTTATAGCGACAATTCTCCCTTCGCCTATAAAAACAGCAAGCCTACGCGCGCACGTTGAATTGCTTATCGAGATTTCATAATGTGTAAACTTACTTATTTTGTTGTTCTAATTCCATATTCCATGCCTGAACTCTTTGATTGACTATTATTATTCGAATTAAATCTCTTTTTAAAAAATACTTCTGCTTCTGATTGCTAAAAATATAATATAAAATGGTAAATATACTGACTGAACAACCCAAATTGCTGGACCCAGAGACTTGAAATTTTATACAAAAAATTATTTTAGAGTGTAAACAATTTTCAATAAGGAAGAATTTTCAGAAATTCCACCTTTAGGGGGGGTAAAATAAGGGATCAAAGTTTGTATGCAAGTCCGTCAGTTTCGAAGATAGGATCACGCTTCAAGGTTAGTATTACAATTGAAAGTTAATTTATGATGTGTCTCAGCTTTTTTGATAATTCCACCCCCGAAGTGTACAAGGGGGATAAATTTGTGTAAAGAAAGTCCTTAATTTTCAAAATAAAAATCACTCTAAAGAAAAAAAGTCCTTTAAGCGGACGAAGTTGAAGGCCTTGTAACTTATAAAGTCTGTTAGTTACTTGTGTATCGTGTTGTAACAGACTTCGATTCCGGAATATCATGCATATCATGCACCGATAAATGTATATAACGAACTGTTTTTTTTTTAGTTCTTGTAATTAAAAAGTAAACAAAAACAAATACTCTTAACTAAGAGTCTTAGTTTTAGTTTAGTCTTAGTTTTAGGTAAACTCATTTTTTCGTTGGATAAATTGAAATTACGTGAATTATGCTAGTGCTAAGTTAACTGTGTTTATAAATTCTATCAAGTTAATTTTCAAAAGCTAAGTGCAGCGGCTTAATAGATGAGCTGATTCGTCTTAAAATTACATTATTATATTTTATAAGTAGCAGGTGTTGCTGATACCTGTATATGTTTTTATATTATCTCGGCAATAGATTTTTTATATTGATTTAAGTTATTTGTATATGCCTAGGCTTTTACTTGGTTTTACTTTTTTTTGCACTGCGATGGGGTGTATGGGGTTCCAACACCCATCTTCGGAACCCAAGCCAACCTAACCTACACGTGGTGCATCCTGCTAAACAACGAACGGGGCTCTGGCGGCCGGCTAATTGCGGCATAGCACAGCCTACATCGGCACATCTAAATCCCCTGGCCACCGACGGGCAGCAGCGTCGGTGGTGCGAGGAGCTGTGCCCTGCGATCCCACACCCGCATGCCCAGCGTGGGGATTATGGGTATATCCCCCTTTATTAGGGGAGGCCTATGTCCAGCAGTGGACTGATATAGGCTGGTGTGGTGTGGTGGTTGCTTGATTACCGTTATTCACAAGTGACCTAATAAGTACCATACAACTCACTAGGATTTGCACAGTAGGGTTTATCATCGTACAATAAATCAGATTAAATCAATCAACCCTGTAGTTTGGAATAAACCTTTTACAGTCAATACTCAGCGATAAAAATGTGAATCTAAGAAAGTGACCTAGGTATTTCCATTTCAGCTGTTTCTTAGATAACGTTCTAATCCTAAAGCCTCGGCTTAACATTCCGTCTTGCATCCCGCGCTTCCTTAATGTGTTTCCGTTATTTCTGGAACGGAAAATGGGTCTTAAGATGGAGATGATAAGAGTTAAGGTTGAATGAAAGGTTAATGGTACGTTACACTGAACTAAAGTGAGGGGTAGGGATGTGCCTTTTCAAAGGGGAGTTTTAAAACTAAGGTGCCTTCAGAGGACAACAAACAAATCTAGCCAAGTTGAGTACAGTACGCATTATGTAAAAATAATGCTAGAAGAAGTGGAGGGGGTGTATTTGCGCATGGGTAAATACCGATAAATTGCCTAAGGCTCAGTTTACCACCAGCGTTCTTTTTGCCGTAATCTGGGTGCCAAGTGCAAGTTTTTTACCAGCTCCTCGCGAATTTATAAGGAATGAAGTCAGCGCCATCTAGTGAGAGACGCGTGGCGCTGACTCGATTCCTTAGAAATTTGGGTTAGCGGAAAAGTGATAGAGCTGGAAAAATCACACAAGACTCTTGCACTGTACCTACATAAATGAAAAAAAAAAACGCGGTAGACGACGTTTAATTAACAACATTATTTGGCAATAGTATAAAAGGAAGACTGTTTATGTTATCCATGGTTTAGAACTACCACACTACACGTTACCACTCTCAGGTCCACTGCCAGACTTAGGCCTCCCATAACAAAGGGGGAAGTACCCATTATTCCCACGCTGGGCATGCGGGTTGAGATCGCAGGGCTCAGGTTCTATCGCAACCGAGACGCTGCTGCGTTTAGGCGGTCCGGGAATTTAGCTTAGGCTGTCCTATGTCGCATTCAGCCGGCTGCTAGAGCTCCGTTTGTTGGTTAGCAGGGTACACCACGGGCAGGTGAGGTTCACTTGGAATCAGAAGGTGGAAGGAACCCCCGAAGGTGGTTGGAACCCCTTACACACTTAAGCCGGATTTTGACATGGGACTATATGTGATGTATATTACATCTTGAACTATATATGCGATTGCTAATCATACTGTAAGATATATGTTTTAAACACAAATTCAAAACTCGTGATCAGTTGACACTTCTGCAAACGAACGTCACCATTCAAACAGAGGGCGAGGCAGGGGGAGGCGCGGTGTCTGGGGACGTGAAGTAAAATATCAATCAAAAAAATATTTATAGTTGGGGATCTAATATATTTATAGCACAGTGTAAATGGTCTCGTACTAAATGTATGACGATAACATATTATATCTCAAGATGTAATATGTTATCGCCATACATTTGTAACATTAATAAAAGTAAGCATAAAGTGTATTTGTACATTGTTTTGTGTGTATATCTCAAGATGTAATATTTTATCGCCATACATTTTGTACGAGACCGTTTACACTGTGCTTTAAACATATTACATCCCCAACTATAAATATTTTTTCAGGTATATAAATCCCATACTCAAAAGTCGGCTTTAGAACTAGATAATGTACAAAATTTTAATGAAAATTTATAAATTAAAACAATAAGGAGGGTCAGAAAAATCTTTTATCCACCGTCAGTCCCATCACTATCCCGAAATTGTCTCTTTACGATGCTAATGTGAAATCTAAGACGTACAAATTAAGGTTCAATTTATTCCGACCGCTTATAGACCACTAATTGGTCCTTCCAGAGGGTCTAGTTAACCTGCACTTTGTATTTCCATTTCTTTGATATTCATGGACATTGGTAGTTCAGGAATTAGTCAGTAACTGGATATTTTCCGAATCCAAAATTCCGAATTCTTCCTACTATACTCTAACTCATACTCATTTATTTCACCATAGGAACATATAGCACACTTCATCATCAGCCTATAGCAGTCCACTGCTGGACATAGGCCTCCCCTAATGAGCGCCATTGCGCTCTGTTCTGAGCTCAACGCATCCAGCTTCTACCAGCAACCTTTCGCAGATTGCCACTCCACCTGGCCGGAGGGCGTCCTACACTTGATTTGCCGAGCCGCGGTCTCCACTCAAGAACTCGTTTACCCCAACGGTTATCGGTTCTTCGGCAGATATGGCCAGCCCACTGCCACTTCAGGTTGCTAATTCTCTGAGCTATGTCGACAACTTTAGTTCTATGTCGGATATACTCGTTACGGATTCTATCCTTCAGAGACACTCCGAGCATAGCTCGTTCCATAGCTCGCTGAGCGACTTTAAACTGGTGGAATAGCCGAACTGTGAGTTTCGTTTTCGGCGCCGTATGTCATGATGGGTAGGACGGACTGATTGAAAACTTTCGTTATAGTACACTTGGTTATGTTAATTTTTAAAACTAAGCAAACAACTTAACAAAGAACTTAAACCAAATAATTTAAGTACATAACATGACCGTAAGTGTCTAAACACAGTATAGCCGAAATTACTTAATTAAATTAGTTTGGCATGATTTCGCCTGCAATGCTATTTTAATTACAGATGACACATTAAAATGCTGAAATTACGTTACGTTATGACGTACAGCCGAACTTGTCAAAATCAGCTGCGGAACTTAAGTCGTGTAATTTCGGCTAGTGTGGTCAGACACTAAAACAGACAAACCATAAATTAAAGGCCTTTGTTTTTTCCACAACTAGGGACTCTACGTTCTAGCTATACATAACTATCATAGTCATAAAAATGAAGCTACTGTAAAGAAGAATTGTCAAAAATAAAAGAATAAAGGCCTTTGTTTTTTCCACAACTAGGGACTCTACGTTCTAGCTATACATAACTATCATAGTCATAAAAATGAAGCTACTGTAAAGAAGAATTGTCAAAAATAAAAGAATAAAAAAATACACAGAAAAAAGGAAGAAATATATATAAAAAACACTTCATCCTATTAAATTATATTTATGAAAGGTGTAAATAGATGGATGGATGTTCGTAGCTTAATCATGCCAGAGCGGCTAAACGGATTTAGATGAAACTTTGAATACTCATAGAATGTGACCTTGATCAATACAAAAGCTACTTATTAAATGCAAAAGTGAATTTGTTTGTCACGCTTTCACGCCTTTACTACTCAACTGATCAATATGTTATTACACCAATTTATTATGCTAATTTCACTTACCAACACATACCCATTTCCCCATAGTATACCCTGTTATATAATAAACGGGACTCTGGCAGCCGTCTAATTGCGGCATAGCGTAGCTAAATCAACCTTGCAGTCCGCAGACGGACAGCAGCATCACTGGTCCCTGACCCGTATGCTCAGCTTGTGGATTATAGGCATACCCCCCCTCTTGTTAGGAGAGTAGTTAGATCGATAGAAAACTCCTTATGTACACACAGCGTCACGATCTGGTATACCCCTTTCAAGTATAAATTTAAACTGCTGCCGTGGAGGCTACCATATTCAAATGGCCAAAATCTTATACAAAAATATTTATACTTGGCTGGGGGATCGAACCAGTAATTCATTCACACCAGTTTATGAATCAGACGCTCTAACCAACTGAGCTATCGTAGCGGTTGGCGATAATGACGAAATTATAAGTTACAATATACGTTTATTATTTTGTCTAGGTATTCATGGATGCGTCAGCTAGTAACTTCTTCATTTGTTTAACACGGTAGTGCGCAACTACTTATAATTATTTTGTGCAGCACTGGACTATTGAGGGTAGTTGTGTATTAAATGACAGTTCAGAACAAAAGGTTACTTGTTTCGTCTTGGGTGTGTGTCGTGTGTCATTGAATTTGTAATATGAAAAATGTTGCATATAAAAAAGCCAGTCCGAAAAATTGAGCTAAAGAGTGCGTTTTGCAAAATAAAACTTTTGGAACGCTACAACCCATCAAATAATTAATGTCAATATTAATCAATGTATGGAATTGGAAATGGCAGAATAACATTAGGTAAGTGGTATGAGAATTATTAGTAGGATTATCATAAACAATGTTCTTAGTAGACCTATTCCATTTTATATTATATAAACACATCTTATGCTTATAATATTATGTTTTTATTTTCAGGTTATTGGCGATGGATGTCATCAATGAGCAAAGTTTTGCAAGAAATAATGCAGTCAACAGTGCAAGTTGCTTATCCAGAAGGAACGGTGTATTTAGTTTATGATAACTGCGCGGTTCATCGTTCGCGAATTCTGACCAATTGGCTCGCTTCTCAGACGGGCATTATCACCATATCATGGTCATCTAAAAGTCACGATTTAAATATGTGGAGAATGTGTGAGCATATGTGGGGTCAAATTGTCCTAACTGGGACACGAGTGAAGTGTTGTGCACCTGTAACAGGAGGTCATGAGAACCTAGGAACTGATGCGTCGTAGTGGTTTTGGTTGGACTTTGATTACCCAAGTGAAAAGAAGGCTTCGACAAATAATTTAAAGTTTTGGACATCCATCCCATTCGGTATTAAAAAATATTTAAATACTATAAAATGTTTTCAATCATAGATAAAATAGCAGACTAAGTATTTGCGAGTGATCTAAATTGTTTATTGGATTTTTATACGGCAAGTATAACCTGTTCCAATGTTAACATGTTTGTTCACTCGTTAATCTTATATGGGTAAATAAGTATTAATCTATCATTTAAAACATTATTGAAAATTCAAAATAATAAGTTACTATCTATATTCTATTATGTTAAATGTGGTGTTTTAATAAATTTGTTATAACTTTTGAACATTTTTTTTATTTTTTAAGCTTAATTTAAATAATTAGGTAACTTACTTACTACACTTACCGCGTAACGTAATCCATTGTTAGTAACAAAAATTAAAAAAAAAAACATATTGGTAATGAGGGATTTGAACACAGTACTCTTGTAACGTTTCGATTGATGTCGAGTGTTGTAACCGCCACTCCATTGTGTCGTATAGTAACATGATTGAAATTAAATATTCGTAGGCAAGGAGGAGAAGTTTTATAAAACACATTTGTGCAAAAAGTTGAGATCCACGAATGACGCCGCGACGGTTTGAACCTACTAACATTAACTAGGGGGGTTACCAGACTCTGACGCTGTCTGTACACCAAAAATGACAAAATTTAAATATACATACAAATCTATAGAACTAATCTGCGGTTATTCAATGGGCGGCCTTATCGCTAAAATCTCTTCCAGGCAACCTTTGGATGCACTGGATTGTATAGAACGAGAGGGGAAGCTGTGTTACAATATTATAAAATAAATATTTCATTACATTATGTGCATATACATACATACCATATATACATACATACATACATACATACATACTATATATTGTTAGCAGAGAACAAAACTCAAGAGTGGCAATCCTTTTAAAAGTAGCGAGCCTACCGGCGCGTATGGCATTCGTTACCAAGATCTTGCACTAGACAGACGTATTTGTGTTGTATTCTGTGGTTCTAAATCCATATTCCTTGCCTGAATTATTTGTCGTTACTTTTTTATGAATGAAATGTGTCTTTGAATTTTTCTTTTTTTTTATATTTTGCACCTCTGATTTCTAATAATATGATAATAAACTAAATTAAATTAATGTAATATTAAAATTATGCTATTTAAACTTCTAGATAAATACATAAATACAATTGAATCTTTTAATACCTACTGAAACATGACCAAAGACATGAGATCGTGGTCGCTGGCTGGAGACGCGTGACTGGTCGCTGGCTGGAGACGCGTGATTGGTGGATCACTTCTATTCAACTTCATACCGCGCGCGCCTTACAGCCACACGACAACAAGAGTGTGACACCGCTGTGTCTGTGAGCGTAACTGCTTACTATGCTTATAAGTATTGTACTGGTATATTATTTATATAATTTTATGCTATCTTCAGAGAACCCTAGTGTCTAGATAAACCTAACGTAGGATTTAAGGCACTATTAACTAAAAACATGTCATCTCTTTTGTCAATAAACGTTATCTATCTATCTATCTATCTAACGTATCAATTGAGCGATCTTGCGAAGTATATTCTGTAGACCTCATTTTTAAAGATTTCCAGGGACTTAGCATGTCTCACAGGAACTAACTAAGTAGTTGTAAGTAGTAGGAACTTAGCAGTACGTGAAAGGCTCGTCCGGGAGTTCTGCCATGTCTATTTCTGCCGTGAAGCAGCTGTGCTGTATTTTAGTTTGAAGGATGTGGGTGCCGGTGAAATTACAGGCACAAAAAGCAATAAATATCTATAACCATATACCAAACAGCATTAAAGAACTACCAGAAAAAACATTCCAAGTAAAATTGTATAACTGGTTAGTGATTGTTGTTATAATATAAATGATTTATTTGGACAACGTTAAAATTTATTTAACATGTAGTATTTAACTTATAAAAAAAAATGGACAAATATTTAAATTTTGAGTAAGGATGACTTTTTAATTTAATTAAACTCTAGAATAATATACCTTCTGACTCAATTTAAAAAAATGTTTTTACTCTAATCAATGTATGATTGCATGCTTAGTTTTAAGCAAAATGTGTTGGACCTACATCTGAGTATTATTGTCAACTTGTATTACCACATTTTATGCAATAAATTTCATTTCACATGCGGCTTATCATCTTTATGCCTCAAGATGATGGACGCAGCGACGCAGGGTGTTGCATCGTAGAGCTGGTTCCATAAAACGTGATCTACGATGCAAGGCTTTGTGATAGGTAATGGTTACTATTTAACATCAGGTGGGCCATGCGCTTGTTCCATCTTCAAGTACCATAACAAAAATTGTCCAGCAGTGGACAGCAGCTGCTGTTATTGTTGTCAAGGTGGTAGTGCCATGGTGCTCACTGTTGTTGTGTGGTATTACAGCTATATATGTGGCTATTGTGTGTTATGTTATATTTACTAAGGCGGCTACCTCCAGTTCCACTATAATCATAAAGAATTAATGAGCTTTGTATATTCATGACCTAATTTCTGATGAAGATATCAGCGAAGGATTACAGTAAATGAGGTTACTTTGAATGTTTGTGATCATCATTTCTATTATGTATAAAGTTATTTCTTTGATCTTTGTTTCATTACATAGAAAAAATATATTACATCACTCACACTAAGGACTGGACTCCTTTATGGAAGACTGGCAAAATACAGCAATCAATAGAGAGGAGTCGAAGGACGGAAGGGAGGTCTTTGCCCTGCAGTGGGACAACTCAGGCTTATAATAATAATAATAATACTCAAGACAGAATACGGAAAGTATTACGAGAAAGTAAATTTGTTGTTTTTGAGAGGGACCATTTTTTTTCATCTAGAACCACGGTTGTGTCATTTTTTTTTATTTTTAGTAATAAGCCACAAGTACAGTGAAATGGAATCTAAGTGAACTAAGACAGAAATTCTCTAATGAAGAAAATTGTTCGCAGATCGTTTTTTGTTAGTCTCCATTGCTATATCAGAAAAAAAGACCTGACTGAAGACTAGACGACTGGACTTATAAACCGTACTACGTTGCCTCATATTATTATTAACAATTACTTACTTAATACTTGATACTGGCGAAAATTTGGAAATATATCCCAGAAGCCAGAAGCCATTGTTTAAAGAAATGAAGGGAAGTTATTGTTTTAGATATCATATACTAAACAATCTACCGTCATCACTTTCTCTCTTTCTTTCTTTCTTAAAGAAATCCTTAGATATTGCTTGGTTAGTACGTAAATCTATTAAAGATACTATGGGAATAACGTAGTATAGGATACCCTTCGGCCAGGTGGAGTGATGATCTGCGAAAGGCTGCTGGTAGAATCTGGATTCGTCGAGCTGAGGACAGGGCGCAATGACGCTCATTAGGGCAGGCCTATGTCCAGCAGTGGACTGCTATAGGCCGATGATGGGAATACTCAGAGACAAATCAAAACATTAAATTAGCTAAGTACATGCCCGTTTATTAACCTTTTCATTTAAAGTCGGGCAAAACTACAACCAACCTAAATCCTTAATAGCATGCAGTAAATCAGAACTAACAAATACACTTCAGTGCCAAAAAACTGAACCATAAAAACCGAATGAGGATCGAAATGACCCATTGCACTCAGCGTAGTATATTTGAAGGCTTTACCGATTTTGTTCGTCCATTTACCATTTTCTAGTTCATATATTTTGTAAATTACTTTTAAAATGTGATGCCATAGCCGATTGAGGATAGAAATTTTCATACAAGTACTTGTTTCTATGTATTTCTATGAAAATGTTTCGTTAAGGAGGGTATTTCATAGGTATCCATAAAAAACCGACCACGTGCGAGTCGGATTCACGCTTGAAGGGCTTCGTACATTTGTATGGGAGCCCCACAAAAATATATATTTTATTCTGTTTTGAGTATTTATTGTAGAAATACATCATCTGTGAAAATTTTAACTATCTAGCTATCACGGTTTATGAGAAACAGCCTGGTGAGAGACAAACAGACAGATGGATAGTGGAGTCTTAGTAATAAAGTCGTGTTTTTATCCCTTGGGTACGGAACCCTAAAAAGCATTCGCAGCAAAACGTCAGCTGTCTGAAATAGGCTACAGAAGGAAACCTTTAGACTCATCTATGTAGAAACTCTACTGAAGAAATCATGGTGGAGCCATGTCTAAGGTCTACCGGTGGCTTAAACCTCCGCGTAAAATAACCATATTCAGGAAACATTTTACGTAAAAGCACAAATATGTACCTTTATATAAGCAAACGAACTTGCGGGCGGATCAGCTAGTATACAATATTTTCTATTCTATTTTGGAAAGTAAATGCATTTCTTTAAAAGCTCAATGCAGTAGCTTTTCCCGTAGCTCCAATAAATTGAGTGCCAGGATTAAAGATTCTTGACCGTGACTTAATTTAGATTAACTCCAGTTAAGTACTGTGAGCCACGGAAATAAACAATATAGAAGTAAAGCAGGCGCCTTGCGAATTTGTCCTCGTATGGTTTTCCGTTCTGGTTTTGCATCCCTTTAAAAACAAAAGCAAACATCTTCATGGTTTTTGACCCCATAATGGATATTATGGGGCTCTGTCAGGTGGCTGTGGCTGTCAGCCTCTTTAAAATTATTCAAGGTAGATAGTAGTCTCACATTCACCTCTATAGTTACATGAATATCAATAAAGTGGTATTATAAAATACAAGATGTAAAAAAACTAAAAAATCTTGTAAGCAGACCAAGAATCTGAACATATTTAGCGAAAAAAAGCAAAAAATGTTTAGTTGATTTTAATTATTTTAGGCACATATTACAACATAATAATATCATATCTACCTATAACATTTAAATAAGTCGACTATGTGTG
Organism: Horisme vitalbata; assembly: GCA_951804965.1. Lineage (NCBI taxonomy): Eukaryota > Metazoa > Arthropoda > Insecta > Lepidoptera > Geometridae > Horisme > Horisme vitalbata. Next base: position 2,255,646 of record OX638096.1, read on the forward strand.
ATATGTATGTATTTACAAAATATGTATATAGGTAATATATCAATCATAACACAAGCTCTGCTTAGTTTGGGGCTAAATGATGAAAATCTTTAAAGATTGTTTTCTCCGGTTATAATTATTTTTTCACTTCTCTTGCTCAAAAAGTGTATCATAATAGTTTAGCTTAGCGGGCCTAAAACTCGAGTTTAATACCTCGGCTAAAAAGTATTTTTTCTTTTTAATTTTTGTCTAAAATCATCAGCCCGTACAAAGCATTCGTTCTCTTACATAAAAACTCGACTTCTTGGTGCTCCGTCAATCTTTTTTTTTTTAAATAGAACCGTCTTGGTGATGTTTTATGAAGGTTGATTAATTTTTAATAAAATTTCTGAAAATTGTCTAATTTTGAATTGTTTTATTTTCTCGCAATTGAAGTGAAAAGTAGAGTGTTTTACTCGGGCCAAAACCACCCATTATAACTCGGTCTTAACCTCGTATATAATGGGATGGTTTAGTCCCTTGTAAAACAATCTACTATTTATACAACAGATTTGTTATTTGGATTGGTTTTGGTGGCATGTACCACCTTTTTTTTCAGTAAACGTCTTTTTACACCCGATTATATGATTAGTAATTATATATTTTATCAATGTGTATAATTATTAAATTTTGTCTTCAGTCTAGAAATGTTAATCGTAACACGGTGCGGATTTGATTTTCACTGCAAGACAGCGTTTCCAAAATCTGTGAAACTTTATTCCTAGCTAAGGAATAAAGTTTAGCTTTCTTCCGCCTGTGACTTTACTCTCCTATTCTTCTTCTCTGTTGTCACACTCTTAGCAGAGTGGTCGTGGTCATCATGACGGGGGTGATGGCGAGCGTCACAATTCGTCGCCATTTCTCTCGTACTGCTTACCTCGTACATTCGTCGAGTTGACCATTTAGTGCAGTTTTATTTTGGTCGCTCCAGCGCATTGGTGATCTGCCGCGCGCCCTCGGGCCCATAATTTTGCCCTGAACCACGAGCTCCACAGACGTGTCCTCTCAACGTCCAAAGAAAGTGAGAATACGACTTGACTATTACCCGGATAAAGTAGTCTTTATGTTTTTCCTGGTCGAGAATTACTTACTCATGCCACATCGTTTTTCACAAATTTTCGACTTTCTGTATTTTACATAATGTAAACACTAGAAATAAAGATAAACTAGCTGTTTCTACTGTAAGGCTCCATAAATTTAGTCAATCATTTAAAGGGCAAAACGTACGGTTTTATAACAAAATCCCAAATTATATGCTTAATTTATCTGTAAATAAATTCAAAAATGTTGTTAAATGTAACCTCTGTAATAAAGCTTATCTTAAAATTTCTGATTATTTAGATGACAAAAAAGCTTGGAATCAAACTGTCTCCAACTCCCTCAAAAACAATCTAATAGTTAATAATAAACTTTGTAAAATACAAAACTTTAAAAAAATATAAGCCAAGCAGAGTGTCTTGCCAATTCTTCTCTGTTGGGTCACATTATGAATTGGTGAAAATTCAAATTTAAAAAATTGACCATTCAAAGTATATGTGCTTATTGAATAAACTTATTTTGATTTTGATTTTTGATTTTAGGAAATAAACAGTAACCAAAAACTTCGTTTACTCAAAACGTGTTCTTTGCCTTCTAATTCTATGGGTAGAGTATTGAACTTGGCGATGCACAAACAAAACTTTTGATTAGATTGTTGCGAAGTCGATGAAGATGAAGGCATTGTCGTGACAGGCCGAGGCTTTCTTGTTATTTTTATTTTAACTAGGTTGAGAAAAGTTTTTTTTATCGACTGAAAATTAATCTGCTGTTTATACTATTTTACTCATTCTTCGAAACGTCAAAATGCCATGAACTGTCTAAAATAGGTAGATAGGTAATAAGTCCATAAACTCCCAATTTCTCTGAAAGCTGACTAAAATCTTCCGAGGGTTGAACACAAACATTAATAAATACACACCCTTTGTTCATAACCAAATGTCATTTTATAACGCCTCGATATAGCTAATTGGTCCCCACAGATTTATAAGTTTAGTACTAAAGTATTGGTCCCTATCATTTAAATGTAAATAAAAAGAGGTGTCATGATAATTTAATGCCATTTTAGTTATCTGAGGTTTAAAGATGCTGGTATGAATAGCCAGTCTCTGAAAACTGACAAAAAACTCCCGAGCGTCGTTGACAGACAAAAAAATAGTACATTGTTTACCGAGAGGAGAAAGTGAACCGTGAAAGTGATTACCGTCGAGGGTGTCGTTTGAAGCCCGAGCCGTAGGCGAGGGCTTTAAAACACCCGAGATCGGGAATCGCACTTTCTCTCGAGTGATACATAGTGCTTTGTACTACACCTACGAGGAAAATAAAAAACTAACTTGACTTTGACTTTGACTTTGACTTTGACTTTGACTTTGACTTTGACTTTGACTTTGACTTTGACTTTGACTTTGACTTTGACTTTGACTTTGACTTTGACTTTGACTTTGACTTTGACTTTGACTTTGACTTTGACTTTGACTTTGACTTTGACTTTGACTTTGACTTTGACTTTGACTTTGACTTTGACTAGCCAGTGCTTTTTTTTAGCTAGTGGCCAGTGTCATTTTGCGAACTTGGAGATAAAAACTCACTGTAAAAACTTTTTGGCTTTTGATATTTAGGTTACCAGCGCATAGTCTTACCCAAAATTTAAAAAGAAAAACCACGTAAGAAATGGATTTTCATACACTTTTCTCTCCCGCTCAGATGCGTTTTCTCCCCGCATATTTGTTCGATATACAATGACGTACTAATTTGATATACCATACCATAAAAAGTATTCAACCACTTATACTTCAGTACCTTACTTTCCTCTCCTGGTAATAAAATAACGTACCTATCTACCACCTTATACCAAACTACATCGTCCGGAAAATATACGAAGAAATGCGTGGAAGCATTTTAAGAAGGAAAACAGCCCTGAAAGCCTTAATAGTGCTTCTTAAGAATCCGGCGACCCTCGCTTGCAACTTCAATTTGAGGCGCGTGTAAAGGATCGCTCCGAATATCGCTATCTCTGTTTAGCTGATCCGTGCGCGTAGAAATATTGCCCGTTCAAAATTTGATATGTATTTGGTTGAGTTCCTTAATACCAAAAATGATGACTGGAAACTTTATGTATTCTTTACATAATATTGTTAACCTATAACTAGATTTTATAAGCTACGTTTCTTAATAAACACCACACCACACCAGCCTATATCAGTCCACTGCTGGACATAGGCCTCCCCTAATAAAGGGGGATATGCCCATAATCCCCACGCTGGGCATGCGGGTTGGGGATCGCAGGGCACAGCTTCTCGCACCACCGACGCTGCTGCCCGTCGGTGGCCAGGGGATTTAGTTGTGCCGATGTAGGCTATGCTATGCCGCAATCAGCCGGCCGCCAGAGCCCCGTTCGTTGTTTAGCAGGGTGCACCACGTGCAGGTGGGGTGGGGTTGGCTTGGGTTCCGAAGATAAGGGTTGGAACCCCTTACACCCCTTACACTTAATAAACAACACGTACGATATTGTTGTTTTTAATACGAAACATAGAGGAAGAAAATTGGTGAATTTTGGCAAAAAAATGTGTAAAATGTAGTATTGGCTTTTATTTCATTTTACGTAAAGTATAAGTATAATACTAGATAAATACAATTATACAAATAATACAACAAAATAGTGGAAGTATGCTTGAAATAGAAATAATTATGGTATTACGTTTGTATGGGAAATTCTTCCGTCGGTGGCCCCTTAATAGTGCTTCTTAACGCACCCTGCACAATTAATGGGGCTCTATGCAATAACCTACATCTAAATTTAGATCTTCAAAGCACGCCATGCGAATATAAGCCTTAAATTTATCGCACTGCAAGTTATATTACTGTAGCTTATTCTTCATCCATTACTGGCTACATGAAGAAACGAAAATAGCTTTTATTTTGAGTAGTGCAACGTTTGAATTCGCATTAGCAGAGGTTTGCTGTTGATTTTGGGTCTGGTTGAACGTGTTGCAATAGAAATAAGACTTAATGTGAATGAGTTAAAGCTGAGATTTTGCCCAAGATATGTTCGTTATGTTTATTTTTGTGAAGAAGGGTCAAACATCTCAAGTAAAGGAAAAAAATATGGATATGCTGCTAAAGAGCCTAAAAACATGTAAGTACGTTGCTACCTTAAAGTTTTTAATACGTAATTTTCAACTCAAATTTTAGGTACTAATAACACGGTGAGACTGAAATCGTTTATTTTCCGAAAGGGAGCAAAAATAGCCCCAACAGAGCTTATTTTACAGAGCAACTTTCTTTGCCTTAGGCGGGTGTCAGACCACTGTGCCAACTGCGTTAACTGCGTTAACTGACCTTCATAAGTCTTACCTAAAAAAAACAACTACGAAAATGGGGTGTAAGGGGTTCCGAACTCCAACTTCGGAACCCAAGCCAACCTCACCTGCCCGTGGTGCACCCTGCTAACAAACAAACGGGGCTCTGACGGCCGGCTGATTGCGGCATAGCGTAGCCTAACATCGGCACAGCTTTATCCCCTCTGCCGACGGGCAGCAGCGTGGGCGGTACGAGAAGCTGTGCCCTGCGATCCCCAACCCGCATGCCCAGCGTGGGAATTATGGGCATTTCCTCTTCTTAGTAGGGGAGGGCTATGTCCAGTAGTGGTCTGGTATAGGCTGGTGGTTGTTGTCGTTACAATAATATTCAAACACCAAACAGATTCCCTTCAGCTCGTCAAAATAAAAAATATATGGTGAAAGCCGAATAATTCACAAAGGGTCAGAGTAACCCTTTTTACTTCATCGCTCGCTCGTTTAAAAATAAAAGACTCATCTCCTATTATAAGTTGATTCAAACCAAGCGAGTATTATGCCAGTTACTAAACAATGCACTTGCTTCTTGCCACTGGCACTAGTACCATGGTCTAACTAACTAAGTATTTGTCGACTGTCTGCGTAACCCTGTGAAACTACGGTTGAGATCAATTTGTGACCAATTTCCATTTTTCTTTAAGGCAGTGGTTTCATTGTAGAAAACTTGGAGTTGCCTTGAGGCCTCTTTTCAAAACCAGTTTATGGAAAACCCGGAACAACTCCAAAGCACGAAAGCGCTTGAATTTAAATGCTACGTAATGTACCCACACAAACGTTCTCCAGGCGGAGATTCGCAACTAAGATCTGTTATGAATTTCATTCTTACAAGCATTCTCCCGCAGAATCGATGTAAATTCATCTAACTTTTTACAAAACTTTAAATTATTTTTGTTTTTTCGATGAATCATTTTGTGACTTTGACTTTCCAGTTTAGTTGTGTCATTGTGTCAGTTAATGGTCTCGTGTGAACGGCGCATAAACGCAAGTTGCTACAATTTGGTATGCCGTTGTCACTTTGGAGCACTTTGAGTTTTATTTTCGAGTGCGGAATTGAGTAAATTGGCTTTTTGTCAGCTACAAAAGCATGCTTCGACTGTTGAATTTTACGTGGAATTCAGACTATTCCAGTTAATAGATTCAATATAGGAACAAAATGGGAAAGAATTGAAAAAGTTTTAATCTTTTCTGTCGATTTATTAGTCAAATATTTATTTAGCTGTTGTCTTATTATTTATTTTACTTTTTAAATAAAACACATATCTAATGAATACAGTGGCTTTAACACGTGGACTAGGGGCCATTGGTATGACGCATAGTAGCATAATGTACGATTCACACCTGACGCGCCGCATCGGAGCGCAGCGCAGCGCGTCGCAGCGGATGCGCGGGCACGCGCCGGCAGCCGACCGGAGCCGCCTAACGGCTAACATCTGACTGCAGACTGACAGACACGTCGAGCCGAAACAGTAGCCGCGAGCATCCGCGAGCAGCCGCGAGCAACCGAGAGCAGCCGGCCGCGTACGCGAGTGGGTTCGAGCGCAGTCGGTCGGCGCGTCAAAGCTGTGTAAATAACATTCAAATAAGGAACGTAAATGCTTTGTGGATGCTTCAATGTCCTCTAGCAATGTTTTAAAATGCTCTCCGACGCGCGCGATAAATGTTAATTGTACATAAGAGGGCTAACTACCAGAGCAAAGATATGTTTTCAGCACTCAGTGTTAAAGTACCAGTGAATGCTTTATATCTAAACTCACTGTTTATTTATTTATTTACTTGTTAAACTCAAATACCACCTTGGCTGGGACGAGATAAATTGCGGGTTCAGTTCCAATAATTGTGTACACAAAGTTCTTGATACCCGCAACACAGGTGAAGAAGGCTTTGTGTGGCTATGGCTCAGCATGGTACTGGGATAAAAAATTTCATGTCAAAAACTTCCAAGTTTTATCTAAATCTTACAGTGATAAACAAATAAATTACAGGGTTGGGTAAGAACAAACCTTAAAGTGTAATTTTGTGATGTAATGGAGCAAAATTTGATCAAAACTCTAAACCATTTTTAGGGTGACGTTACCGAACCGGTCAAACAAGCCTTTATGGTCCCTCTTTGTCCGTCCGTCCGTCCATCTGTCACAGCTGATTATTTCAGGAACTACAAAAGATACCGACTTAAAGTTTGATAAAGATTTAAATTGCATTATTTCAATAAGATTGCAAGTGAAAAAATATAAAAATAGTTTTGTGTTCATCCCCAAAGGGTTCAAAATAAGAAATGTCAAAATTTTTAAAATATTATTTCTGATCGTATGTCTTTGAATTATCCTTGTGAAGAGCAAGTGACACAAGATTTGTCGTGGGTCAGTAAGGCCCTGGTTCTTTGAAAAGCCGAACAAAAGTATTGGGGTATAAATAACCCATTGGTCAAGAAGACCCCTGACCGATTTGGAGCTGTTTAATGCGAATAATTCAGTTTATCGCTTCACCGTTTTGTGACGAGGTCGTGACTTTTTAAGGGTTCAAAATCTATATATGAATTGCAAGAAAGGCTGACTTTAAGTTATGTCAATTTTAAAGTTATCTTAGATACGAACTTAGCATGTTAAGTTGGAGATGACTGCAGACCAAATCAAGGGTACAGTTTGAAATTCCTCATTTACATAATAAATTAATAACATATACTAGCAGGCACAGGTAATTTCATCATCATCATTGGCCTATAGCAGTCCACTGCTGGTCATAGGCTTCTCTCAAAGAGCGCCATTGCCGCCCTATCCTGGGCTCGACGCATCCAGCTTCTACCAGCAGCCTTTCACAAATCGTCACTCTCCCTGGCCTTCTACAATACGTTTGTCGAGCCGCGGTCTCCACTCAAGAATTCGTTTACAACAAAGGTACCCTTGGACACGTTTAACACGTGACTTTGTTAATGTATAAGTTTCTTCTCGCTGCAGCCCTTTTTTAGGGCCTTCCACCACAACCTAGTTAGATGTAGACTAACATCAGTACTGCTTGACAAGGCTTCCCCTAATAAGAAGGAGGATAAGTCCATAATCCTCATGCTGGGCAGGGCATGCGGGTTCAAGATCGCAGTTTAAATCTTCTCGTACCACCGACGACGCTGCCCGTGGGCAGCCAGGCAATTTAGTTGTACTGGTGTGAGGCTTGCGCTATGCTGTAATCAGCCGGCCGTTGGAGCCCCGTTTGTTAGCATGGTGCACTGGGGATGTTAGCTTGGGTTCTAAAGATGAAGGTTGATTAGCCCCTTAGGGCCTGAATGTCAGGAAATCAGCAGCGTCAGCGGTGCGAGAATCTATGCCCTGGTAGGGTGTAAGGGGTTTTAACCATATATTTGCAAAGCTAACCTCATCTGCACTTGGTGCACCCTGCTAACTAACAAACCGGGCTCTGGTGGCCGGCTGATTACGGCATAGCGCAGCCTAAAACCGGCACAGTTCAATTATCTGGCCGTCGCGTCAGCAGCGTCGGCGGTGCGAGAAGTTGTTGTTTTATATAGCCTTAATCCCACACTAGTATAGTCTCCCGTATCTTGGATATCAGGAACTATTTACTTATGGTAACGCAACAACCAAACTTACATAGATCATATCTGCAATCCATGCAAATATTGTCCCACAGAAATCGAACCCACTCTTGCGTCTCAGCCTATTCACGCGTTGCGCCATCAAAGTCTTCAAAATAAATAAAGCAAAGAAAATCACGTTTCTGTTCCAATAACCAGGTCGCAAACGACTGCAGTTTATTTGCCTTATATAAAGCGATTGCGACTAGAAATTGGTTTTATTGAGATTTAAATGAAACTGTGAAGCCGGTTTCTGAGAAAAATAAGGCTGAGTTTCGCGTGAAAAATATCTGTTAATTATTACGTAAATGAGTTTTTTAGATTCCCTATGACTTTTAATATGGCTCTGAATAAAAAGCCGGGACCATTCGTAGCACCAAAGTCCCTAAGTCACCAAATTATTATTTTCACTTCTCTTGCTCAAAAAGTGTATCATAATAGTGTAGCTTAGCGGGCCTAAAACTCGAGTTTAATACCTAGGGCTAAAAAGTATTTTTTCTTTTTAATTTTTGTCTAAAATCATCAGCCCGTACAAAGCATTCGTTCTCTTATATAAAAACTCGACTTCTTGGTGCTCCGTCAATCTTTTTTTTTTGAAAATAGAACCGTCTTGGTGATGTTTTATGAAGGTTGATTCTTCCCTTCACGGTAGAATGCGAACTGTTTCGTTGAGGGTTATTGAAGGTATAGAGATTTAAAAAAAAAGATGGTATTGGCGCTAAATCTCTAGAATTTTCTTCATTCCAAATCACAAACTTTTACGTTTAACTTCCTGACTTTAACTTTCAAATTGTGAACGTGAAAAATGTCATCAAGTGATAGTGAAGATGCTAATATGCAAATGGAAGAAAAGGGCAAAGAAATAATTATGAATCTGTTGCCGACAAAATCACGTGAAATATATTTAAAGAGTTACGAAAATTTTATGAAATGGAGAGATGAGAAACGTGTGGATTCTTTTACAGAAGGGGTTTTTCTCACTTATTTTGATGAATTATCGAAAAAATTCAAATCGTCGACTCTTTGGAGCACATATTCAATGTTAAGAATGACCTTAAAAACGAGACACGATGTCGATATTAAAAAATATGTAAATTTAACGGCTTTACTGAAGAAATTGTCCACTGGATACAAGGCAAAAAAATCTAAAGTCTTGACGACACAAGAAATCGAAACATTTTTAAATAACGCTCCAAATAAACAATACTTGGCAACAAAGGTAACCTACTTATGTACTCTACTCAAACTAAATAAATAGATACCTACCTACATACCTAAATTATGTACCTAGGTTATTACGATTATTAACACACTTATTTTTTTGTTCAACAGGTTGCTTTAATTTATGGAATCAGCGGTGCATGCAGAGGAATAGAGCTTGCCAATATAACGCTAGAAGACGTAGAAACGGATACAAACCTACAAGCTGTGAGTCTGCCGAACACGAAAACAAACAAAGAGCGTAAATTTGTCATCAGTGGAGAATACCTTAATATAGTTAAAGCCTATCAGGAGTTACGTCCCACTAATGTTTCAACGAGAAGATTTTTTCTAAATTATCAAAATGGTAAATGCACAAGGCAAGTCATAGGCAAAAATAAATTTGGTAACATGCCTAAAGATATTGCCACTTATCTAAATTTACCAAATCCGGAACTCTACACGGGCCATTGTTTCCGCAGAACATCCGCGACTCTGTTGGCGGACTCTGGTGCTAATATAACGACATTAAAACGCCACGGTGGATGGAGGTCCGATCAAGTGGCTGAAGGTTATATAGAGGACTCTATACAAAACAAGTATCACGTCACGCAGCGGATTATGGAAGGAATCAATATTCTACCAAACATTACAGAACCCCAAGCATCTACATCGCGGGATTGGATGAATATGTCAACTCAGCTGAAGCCGCACTCAGATCTTAATAATGCAGGAAACTCAAGCATGATTCGAGTCTCTCCAACTTTTACTCCACAACAATCAACTCAAAATATTATCACATCCCAATCACAGAGAACCGAAATAAAATTGCCCGGGAAAAACATATCACTAAACATTCAAAATTGCTCTAACTGCACATTTAATTTTTAATAAAATTTCTGAAAATTGACTAATTTGGAATTGTTTTATTTTCTCGCAATCGAAGTGAAAAGTAGAGTGTTTTACTCGGGCCAAAACCACCCATTATAACTCGGTCTTGTCATCCTCCCTCGCTAAGCTCGGGAGTATAACAACCTCGTATATAATGGGATGGTTTAGTCCCTTGTAAAACAATCTACTATTAAGTAGTAAAAGAGTTTATTGTGAATTGCTCGTCCGGGGAAGTACTGCCTCCATGCCTATTTCTGCCGTGAAGCAGCTGTACTGTTTTGCGGTGTTTGAAGGCACAAGAGGCTTATCATCATGCCTCAAGTTGATGTACGCAGGGTGATGCATCGTAGAGCACGTTAAAAAAAACGTGATGTATGATGCAATCCTTTGTGATAGGTACTGGTTACCACTTAACATCAGGTGGGCCATGTGCTTGTTCCATCTTCCAGTACCATAAAAAAAACCCATACAAGTAGTGACCGAGCGTAGCATTGAGATAAAAAGTAACCCCCTTATTCTAATCAAATGTCATTTTAAAGCGCTCGTTCTATAAAGTAAGGTTGTCCCTGTCATTTGAATCATACCTTTAAACGAGCAATTCTTGTATATGTCGGAGATGAGGTAAATCCAACGTGTAAGCACATATCGAGGAATGCAGCGATCTCCCATTTGTAGTGCTTTTCCTTTTCATTCCCAAAATCCATCGCGATCCCATCATATTTAACCTTTTTATTTTCGTGTTCGATGGACGACGTCCATCCTCCCTTCCCGCGCCCCACGCTCCCCTCTTCTTCTTTTTTTCATGGCGTTTCTGGATCGTCACCCAAACGTCCCATCTGACAGTCCATCTACGATGTGTCAAGCATTTCAACGACCACAGCACTACAAATGGCATTTCACTCAAGATCATATACCACCAGATATGATCTCCAGACACTCCTCAACACGGCCAATTCTGACATTTCACACGTCCCTGTGTGATACTATGGATAAACTGTGGAAGTGCCATCTCAGACGCCATTGATTAAGTAAAAGGCAAGAAGTACGAGTATGTACACACAGCGTCACGATCTGGTATACCCCTTTCAAGTATAAATTTAAACTGCTGCCGTACAGGCTACCATATTCAAATGGCCAAAATCTTTATACTTGGCTAACTAAATACAAAAATATTTATACTTGGCTGGGGAATCGAACCAGCAATCTATTCGCACCAGTTTATGAATGAGACGCTCTAACCAACTGAGCTATCGTAGCAGTTGGCAATTACGACGAAATTTTAAGTTACACTATACGTTTATTATTTTGTCTAGGTATGAATGGATGCGTCAGCTAGTAACTTTTTCATTTGTTTATCACGGTAGTGCGCAACTACTTAAAATTATTCTGTGCAGCACTGGACTATTGAGGGTAGTTGTATATTAAATGATAGTTCAGAACAAAAGGTTACTTGTTTCGTCTTGGGTGTGTGTCATTAATTTTGTATATGAAAACAAATGTTTATGAAAATATTATGCGTTTTGCAAAATAACATTTCGGAACGCTACAACCCATCAAATGTAAGAATAACATTAGGTAAGTGGTATGACAATTATAAGTAGGATTATCATAAACAATGTGCTTAGTAAACCTATTCCCTTTTATATTATATAAACACAGTCATACGTTTATAATATTGTGTTTTTATTTTCAGGTTATTGGTGATGGATGTCATCAAAGGGACCAGGAGAAATTGTTGAAGTGAGTGGACGCATAATTGGCCAGTTTTGCAAGAAATAATGCTGTTAACAGTGCAAGCAGTGGATAAGCGTCCAGTAGGAACAGTGTATTTAGTTCATGATAACTGCTTGGTTCATCGTTCGCGAATTCTGACCAATTGGCTCGCTTCTCAGACGGGCATAATCACCACAGCATTGGTCATCTAAAAGTCCAGATTTAAATATGTGGAGAATGTGTGAGCATATGTGGAGTCAATTTGTCCTAATTGGGACACGAGTGAAGTGTTGTCCAACAGGAGGTCCTAAGAACCTGGGAACTGATGCGTCGTAGTGGTTTTGGGCGGACTTTGGTTACCCAAATGAAAAGAAGGCTTCGATAATTTATTTTAAGTGAAAGACATCCATCCCATTCGGTATTAATAAATATTCAGTTATATAATGTTTTCAATAATAGATAAAATACCAGAGTAAGTATTTGCGAGTGATCTAAATTGTTTATTGGATTTTATAAGGCAAGTATAACCTGTTCCAATGTTAACATGTTTGTTCACTCGTTAATCTTATATGGGTAAATTAAGTATTATTCTATCATTTAAAACATTATTGAAAATTCTAAAAAATAATTAATAACTATCTATATTGCGTTATGTTAAATGGTGTTTTAATAAATTTGTTAAAACTTTTGAAAATTGTTTTATTATTTTACCTTAAATAATTAGGTAACTTACCTACTACACTTAAAACGTAGTCCATTGTGTTAGTAACGAAAATAAAAGAAAACAAAAAAACATTAAGGCATTGAGGGATTTGAAGCCAGTACTCTTATAACGTATAGTTAAATGTCGAGTGTTGTAACCGCCACTCCATCGTCTCATATAGATAAAGGGACGAAATTAAATATGCCTAAGCAAGGAGAAGGTTTATAAAACACACATTTGTGCAAAAAGTTCGAGATCCACGACTGACACCGCGACGGTTAGAACCTACTAACGTTAACTAGGGGGGTTACCAGACTCTGACGCTGTCTGTACATACACATTCGGATTGCTAGTTTCTGCTTGTTAACCTGAAAAATTCTAGCCAAGCAAACAGTTCTCATTAATTTTTGTTTCATCGAATACTGATAGGTAGGTAAAATAAGCACAGTTGTGTTGCTGATCATGACATTGACAGTTGGGCATCAATACCGCCTAATAATTAAGCTGGTTTTCAAGGCTATCTACCAAAGTTATACGCAAATGACTCTTTGAAATAGGAATCACAAGCTCCAATAATCTGTAGCACAAACGCTTACACGCACCATAACGTAAACTTATTCAGAGCAACTCTACTCATAGCCATCAAACCGCGCTTGAAACTGGCAATACTCAAACTTATGAATTAGATTCACATCTCAGTCCTTAATTTCATCAGTCGTATAAACGCACGCACGCAAACGCAACGCTTCGTAGCACGCAGCCATTATAAAGATGTTTTAAGTTTTTACTGTTTTGGTCATTTTAACATACAATTGATCGGTTGTTCGGATATGGTTTAATAAGTTAGTCAAGTATGTAATAGCACAATTCAGATGTAAATAAATAAACAAATTAAGGTTTTATAACTTACATAAATAAACAAATTAAGATTATAATAAAATAACATTGCTCCGGGGCGCTTTGGACAGAATTCAACAGTTGTCCCCGCTGGACAGTATTCAACCGCTTAGTTGTCCCCACTGGACAGTATTCAACCACATGCTTGCCCCCGTTGGACAGAATTCAACCACATGCTTGTCCCCGTTGGACAGAATTCAACCACATGCTTGTCCCCGTTGGACAGAATTCAACCACATGCTTGTCCCCGTTGGACAGAATTCAACCACATGCTTGTCCCCGTTGGACAGAATTCAATCGCTTGTCCCCGTTTGACAGAATTCAATCGCTTGTCCCGCCCGTGAGCAGTATTCTCAGCCTAGTTCCAACCGCGAAACTGTATTCACCGCCTGGTTCCAACGTAGAACCGGATTCACCGCCTGGTTCCGACCATAGAACCGGATTCACCTCCTCTTTCCGACCACGGAATTATTCACCGACTGGTTCCTACCGCAGAACCGGATTCAACACCTCGTTCTGACTGCGGAACATAATTAACCGCCTCGTTTCGACCGCGGAACATAATTAACCGCCTCGTTTCGACCGCGGAACAGAATTAACCGTCTTGTTCCGACCGCGGAACAGTATTAACTGCCTCGTTCCGACCGCGGAACAGTATTAACCACCTCATTTCGACCCTGGAACAGTATTGACCGTCTTTTTCCGAACGCGAAACAGTATAAACCACTTTGTTCCGACCCTGGAACATTATTAACCGTCTTGTTCCGACCGTGGAACAGTATTAACCGTCTTGTTCCGACCCTGGAACAGTATTAACCGTCTTGTTCCGACCTTGGAACAGTATTAACCGCCTTGTTCCGACTCTGGAACAGTATTAACAGCCTTGTTCCGACCCTAGAACAGTATTCACACATTCAGTCTCACGCAAAACTCGCCACTAAAATTTTCTCCACACTTGCTCCACATTGCCGTATTTGCAACGTTACACGTCCCGTCGCCTTCATTTTTATTTTTCCGACAACTTGGCCCGCACACGATCCGACCAAACCGAACTCTTTATTTACTTAGCAGTCACAACGTTAATGCGCAGCGTAGGCATAGGCTATTTTGTAAAAGCGTGCTCAACCAGTTTTACCGCAGGTAGGTATCTAGAACCAAACCAAACATAATTCCGACTCTTTGTCAACAACCTCAGATACCGTTCAGTACCAAATTCCACCGAGGATACAGAGACAAACCACACATCACACCCAATGCATATCCACATGTTTGCAATGTAATGCAGTGTCATCCACGAAATATGCATCCGTTAAAATTTTAAATGATTCCAAAATCAAAGTGAACGTGACGTGTCAATACTTCCTACATTATCGAGCAAGAGTCAGAGATATTTCATTACAGAGCCCGCAACCGCATGCCACGATCAGCAACCCTGGATTCCGTCTTACTAGAATCACTACACATTTTCAGGTTCGCATACAAAAAGCTAAATGACTCGCAGGTACTTATCTTAAAGTGAGGGGGAAGCGCTATTGAGAGTTAATATTATCGTCGCTGCTCTTTTGATCCGGCCATACTGACATCTCACACATCCTCGTGTGAGTGTTCAATCTGCAAAATAAATTCTGCCAGCTTATTTGTTCTCCTGCTCGGTCATTCTGACCCAAATAAATTCTAATAGTAATAGTTTATTTTATTCTCATTGTGTATTATCAATCCTCTAGCTTAGAATCTGACAACTACTTAGGTTACTATACCGTGAAATATTTAACAACTAAGTACTAAGTGTGAGAGTATTAATGACTCTCACAATACAACTCACAAAAAAAAAGAAACCAAACAATAAAAAAAAGCACATCATCATCATCATCATCATCAGCCTATAGCATTCAACTGCTGGGTTTGATACTTCGGCTCACATAAAAGTATTACAAAATGTTTACTCTTGAACAACATTACTTTCTAATTCTAATTTAAAGTAGGGGGGAAAGTTCTGCACTGACGTCTCGCGTTGGGGTGTATGTGTATGTGCATTGCCCCCGCCAACCCGACCCCAGCCAACCCAACTCCCTAGAATAACGGAACACTCTGGGTTGGTGTCAACATTACTCTAGAATTCCCGATACTGCCTGCGTTCTGAGAGCCTTGATCAAGCAGTTTTTGTAACCCGGACTTTGCTCCAGTTTCGCCTGTGGCAGTGCAGTGTAGGATGACATTGACATACATGTTCCACTGTTTTTTTCATCTTGAAAGCAGCCGTGACAGGTACCGTTAGCATTGTCAGACCGATGACGTTATCAATTGTATGGTAGGTGTAGTAAAATTGAGTGGAACATGTAGTTCATCTACTCCCCACTAGATGGCGTGGCAATTACTTCTGTGGTCGCTCGCCAATAGATAGCGGTATGTGGGTTGTATCAATACTATCTCCGCACCAACTCCTTCATGAATTGGATCACGAGTATCTACTCCAAAAGATTATCTGTAGCTCACGCTTTAGTTCTGTTTCCATCATCATCCCAGTAAGTATAAATCCAAATGCTCACCAAATAAACCCATACATTCTGTACATCCGTCAGAACACCACAGCACACTCTCCAGAAGCTCGTCACGTTGGCCATATAATATACCCAAATTATTCCTCAGAGTCGGTTGCGCATTCACAGTATGTTTCAGGATATGAAAAGAAAACAATGTTAGCACATTGTATTATGGACTACACTGGATTAGATTACACTTTCATACCGTTAATGCAAATGCACAATAAGATAATCAGACCTATGGGACTCGAACCCACACCATTAAATTCACATGACAATAATTTTTTTGAAATACTTTTGTTCTAATTGTCTTTATATAATTTTTGTCCAAAACAAATGTAATTTTTTTAAACAAACTGCATTCAACCGTAACAACTGTGTTACAGATGACAGACTTAATGTAGCATAGACTCACAACCATTACTGAAATTACTAATATTACAAATAAGCAGTGAAAGCTTAATGAACTATTTTATTACAACAACTAACTTGAAACTTAAAGGATTGTATAGGCTTCATTACACACTCATGATATTGCTTAGTAATTCAGTACCATGTATGTACATTGTAGTTAGGGGCAAGTCCGAACATTACATAATATTAGTATACCTTCCTTATCAAACCTATGGCAGATCAATTAGAAAGCTGTCTACCAACTTGCCATTAAATTATCAATGTTAAATTAAAAATTGTATGAACTCACCGGATAAATACACCATTAAATAAATGCATCAACCTTTACAGTCCAGATGCAAAACAAACCATTACATTGTGGCCTATCTTGTCTACAAACCATAAGCACAGCCAGTGAAAGTGGTAATCAGGAACTTTGATATAGGTACATAGTTTTCAAATAACATTGTCATTCAATATACATTTCCTGTTCTATATTTTCTTGCATTCTTTTAACATAGTTGGTTCATCATATGATGCTCATCATAGTATATTCTTTCCACTTTAGGAAGTAGTTCCATTGGTTATCTTCATCACATAATCACATGCCACACAGCTCATCCATCTCAGAGTAAACGCTCCTGCTAATCAATATTCAGTGTAGCAGTCTACTGCCGTCAAGCATCTATGCTGAAATCATTTTTATTTTGAAGAGGGTACGCGATGGATCATTGACTACAAACTCTAATATTGCTGCATTCATGTTCATTGCAGGTATCCCTTTTGTGTAAATGTAACATTCCTTTTATGGCAATAATTCAGATGGTCGGTGTAGATTTAAGTCAAAGCAAAACAACATCCAACATCACACACATAGCTCTGATACTGGGCGGGACTCTCTCCTGCGTCGTGGATATCACAAGGAAACCATGGTACTACCAATCCCAGACTCTGAACAAATCGCTGCTGCAAATCATGCAAACATCCATTCCGCTGTGTGAATCTTATCCTCTATGCAAGCCATGCGAAGCCGGTAACTCGTTGCATCCTGTGACTGACAATGTTGCATTGCATCACATCTTCCAACAGGTGAACATCTTTTTCAGTACTTTTCTAACGTAAAGTTAGCTCTGTTGCGGCGACGAGCTGGCGCCCATTTGATTACTCGAATGCTAGCGACTTGTAATGCCATTTTCATCATCCACCGCGCATGCATTTGATTGTAGGCGTGCATTCACTATCCGCGACTTCTGATGTCGGAGATGAGGTAAATCCAACGTGTAAGCACATATCGAGGAATGCAGCGATCTCCCATTTGTAGTGCTTTTCCTTTTCATTCCCAAAATCCATCGCGATCCCATCATATTTAACCTTTTTATTTTCGTGTTCGATGGACGACGTCCATCCTCCCTTCCCGCGCCCCACGCTCCCCTCTTCTTCTTTTTTTCATGGCGTTTCTGGATCGTCACCCAAACGTCCCATCTGACAGTCCATCTACGATGTGTCAAGCATTTCAACGACCACAGCACTACAAATGGCATTTCACTCAAGATCATATACCACCAGATATGATCTCCAGACACTCCTCGACATATATATGTATATATATATATATATATATATAATCTGGATCTCGAAAACGGCTCCAACGATTTTCATGAAATTTTGTATACAGGGGGTTTCGTGGGCGATAAATCGATCTAGCTGGCTTTTATTAATAGAAAATGTGGTTTTATCCAAAGAAAAGCTGCTACAATATCATCAGCATACGAAAATGACTCTTCCTGACATCTATTGGCGAGTAGTAATACTATTTTTTTGGCAACTAGGGCCATCAGACATTGAGATATTTAAACTACTACTATAGAGTAACAGTCTTCAAGTGAAAACTGACAAAAATCGTCCAAGCGTATTTGACATAAATCAACTTCAAAATGGCAAATTTGCACTAATTTGGACCTTAAGTCTAAGTGAGTAGGTAAGTTTTGGTGCAGTAACTCTTTTTCCACGTTTGTGCCTCTATTTAAAATAACTCGATGCTATCAGCTTAACAACAACTACACTGTTTTACCGACACATCAACACTAAATCTACTTGACTACTTGGCAATAGATGAAGTTGTTAAGCAACAGTAAGCCAATGAGTGTTTGGTTTGAGGCTAGACTAAGAAAATTAATTGTTTACATAAATTATTGATAAAATATATATCTTTTCAACTCACGTGATAATAAAAAAAAAGCACATTAATCTAATAAGATAGGATATATCTTACAGTTACCACCAAATAAAGAATGCGATAATGCGCCCATCTACCCACATCGGTATTTGTGCTAGCTCACTGTACGTCCCAGAAAGCCGTGGCAAAATGGTTTTGACTCAGCGTTGTGCTGGAATATGTTTATAAAAACAAAAACCAGCGCTGAGATTTTAGAAACTCACGTGGTAGGTACTTTACATGGGATTAATAGGGGAAAATTTAACGCTAATGCAAGATAATGCCCGACCCCAGGCCGCTGCATAAGTTCGACAATATTGCGAAGAGATTGGAAAACGTACCGTGAATGGGCTGCGTGCTGGCCAGCATCCCAGATCTTATGAAGTATTAAGCCTGCAATACATGTTGGCGGAGCGGTGCCGAGCGAAGGCCAATACCAACGTATAGATAGCATATTTGCTGTGTCGAGTAAAGGCAAGCGCCAACGTGTATAGAGTTAATTTGGCGTGTATTGTCACAAACGCAGTCGCTCGCGACCAGTCGTCTCACTTCGGAGCTGTGACGGTTTTTCTGCACAAATCAAAGGCGCTTGCCTGCGCAATCAGGCAATCAGGCAATCACACAACGTCGTGGGCATCTTTCTTGGGGCAACTCCACAAAACTCGTCGACATTGAGCGTTTGTAATAGTTTACATAGACTTGCCGAACGTCTAGACGGTAGCTCTTTTCATGTATCAATTTGCCTACGCTCGCATTACCCTAAACTCGACCAACATCTAAGTACAGCGGGCTTTAGGTAACTGCTTAGCCAATGGAAATTATGAGGGAATGAAAGACAGAGCAATACTCGCGCCTCTTATCAAAGATGTTGAAAAAATTAATGATTATATAGTTTCCCAACTTCTACTATAGTAAGTATAGTAAGTACAAAATCTACTATAGCCATGACTCAATGAGAGACCAACCTGAAGGAGCAGTCGAATTAACAACAGAATTTCTTAATAGTGTCAACATTTCAGACTTGGCACCACACGAACTAAAATTGAAAAAAAAAATGCGTTAATAATGTTGTTGCGCAATTTAGACGTATCAGAAGGACTATGAAATGATGTAAAATTTATTGTTACAAGTCTATGCAATCACATAATAAAGGCAAAAATTGTTACTGGTAAACAATCTGGCAAAGAAGTACATATACCAAGGTAACCCTTGACTCATCAAAAGGACAATTGAGATGCATCAATCAGCGTCAACAATTTCGTTAGATCTGCATTTGCCATGACTGTCCACAAATCCCAAGGGCAAACATTCGAATTTATTGGGGTTGACTTAAAGTGCAGTGGTCCAGTCTTCATGCATGAAATATATAAACGTAGAATTTTCTAGAGTGAAGCGACCACCTACATTAAAAGTCCACCTTCCAAACGAAAATCCTCGACATACCCGCAATATAGTATGGAAATAAGTATGTATTAGGATTTCATAAATAATATGATAAAAATATACTTACGAAATTGAAACTGTAAAAAAGTAAGTACTTGTTTTTATTAAAATGTTAAACGAAATGCACTTGTGATTTTTCATTGAGTAACCAGTTCATATTTTCTTATTAATGTGTCGGTAAGATCGATTTTTTATTATTCATATTATATCAGTAAGTAAGTTCTTATTATAATTTCCAAAAACACGATTTACAAAAAATACCGAGCAAAGTTCGGTCGTCCAGGTACTGTAAATAAAAAGAGGTGACATTTTTACGCCTCTTTAGCTAAGGTTTATAGAACTGTTATGAATAGGATGGTGTCTATATATTTGCTTATTGATAGGGTGGAGTGTGTATAACTAAGTTCACTAGTGGCTTCACTCGCGTAGTACCCTCGTTAAGAAGCCTATAAGTTACTAGGTCTAGAACTTTATAAATGTGCAAAATTTCATCTCAATCTGAGCGCTTCCGTCCTTCAGAAGGCACGTTACATCAGGCACGGCCATCGGGCGGACTATAAACTTCAAAACCAGAGTTGCACACTCGAAAAAATGTAGAGCGCCGGGCGTTTTAAAATTTAAAAGGGTCATCAACGCGCAGTTTCGACATGGGATGTAAATGTCTTGATGTTACAGGCATCCTTAGGCTACAGAAACCGCTTACCATCAGGAGAACCTTATGCCTGTACCATATTGCCTGTTTGCTAACTTAGGAGTAAAAAAAATTAATAAAATTATTACTTGCAATAAAGAATGAAAGAAATACTTGTTTTTTTTCCATTCTACTATATTGCGACTTGGTTGGCTTTAGCTGGTTGACTTGTTTTTGTAGGATATTTAAACAAAATTCAATACCCGGTTCTTTTAAAATCTACGCGCTATTTAAACTACAAAATAAAGCTTTAATATTTCATGTGAAAACCGTTAATAATTTTTACAAAAGCGCAACTTTCCTGTGAAACAATGGATGACCTCTTTATACCGCGGCCCGAATATAACTTTTTGAAGTTTTATTTTTTGACCACAGGTAGTATGGATATAGCTTGCTCCACAACCATGAAGTTACTATTACAGTTTGTAAAGTATAGGTTGATACACGGGACGTTGACATTTATACATCGAAATAATTATACTCTAAAGCCACAAACGTGAAAAAAAAGTGTCTGCACCAAATCTCAATACACGCTGTCAATTGCGATGACTTTTAACACTTTTCAAGCAACATAAGTTCTAAATTAGTGCAAATTCGGCAGTTTGAAGTTTGAGATTTATAGTAATTGAGACCATAAATAGACTCAGAAAAAATTGTACTATTTTGTACTCCAAAATTTGTCTATTCATAGTCTCAATTATTATAAATCTCTCGTGGTCGTGCCAGTTTTTTTCTTCCAGGGTACAAAATAGTACATTTCATTTCATGAATTTGTACAACAAAGAAATTACTAAATTACTAATTACTAGCTTCCATGGTCGTGCTGGATAGTATCACACGATATTGTCAGTTTTCACTTGAAGACTCTATAGTAGTAATTTTTCACTTGAAGTCTCTATAGTAGTATATAATAACTCAATGCATTAATAACATTAGATAACGATACACGGCAAATCTTCCATCATAAAATGTGAAAGGAGTCTGTGATTGTATTTTTCTTTAATTAAATTTAAGAGAAATATTATGCTACATTTTATGTAAATTTCTCAACTCGTTCAGTAGTATTAGTGTGAGAGCAAAGCCGCAGGCGGAAGCTATAGTTTAAAATCGAGAGAGATGAAACCATTACTATATTTTTTTTGTAAATGAGCTAGCTGTACACTGATGAACTGTGGTCAATTTCGTGCATTGCCATGGCATGGGTGCTGGTGGTTTCCACATCATAAATCGTAGTCTAAAGAGAATTTTCTGTTGCTTTGTTTCGGAAACCTTTGTTTAAGCTCCGGTCAAGTATTTTTATTAGTGTTTACACTTTTGAAACTTAACACTTATTATCCTTATTACATAACTAGTGAGCATCCCGCGACTACGAGCAACTTTTTCCGGTGCATAGATTTCAGGACTTTTTTCTTAGTGTAACACCCTCTTCAACCTCAACCTCTGTGGCGCAGTGGGTAAAAGTCCGCCTTGGACGCATAAAGATCGAATCCGCAACTTTATGCGTCCAAGCCCCCCTCCCGCCGCGGAACAAATGTTTGGATAACCTGCAGATAATCCAAATATGTAAATATATGCTTATAAGGCAACAAAATTCCGAAAGCTATCGCGAAAATTAAAAATTGAGTATTATTCAAAAAACAATTTTTAATTTTCTGACTATTATCTGCATAGTGAATTGAATCAGGCGTGACTTTGCGGAAATCCATTACAAGATATTTAAAAGATAAAATATTTAGTACCAATTCCGCCAACTCTCTCTGACGAGTTTCATAAAAACTCAACAGAAATTCGACAATGTTCTGAAAGTACTTTCTGAGCGAGTCTATCGTTTCCTGATGATGCCTGGGAAGGCGAAACATAATTATTTTAATGATAAAATTTTTATCTTTTAAATATCTTATTATCTGCTTATTATAATATAAATGAATTTTTGACGGCCACTTGTAGTTAATTTTTGACATTATGTAATTATTGTTATTTTTAAATTGTATCCCTTTTATTACTACTATTTTTTTCTTTTTTTTATTATTTATTCTTGTATAAGTTGTAATTTATTGTAAAATTTATCTTAATAATATCTTATTAAGTACCTATTTGGTTTGCATGCCTAAATTTGAAGGAATAGTATGGTACGGTAGAATTATTATTTAAAACCATGTAACCCTATTTGAACCAAATAAATAATTCAATTGATTGATTATAAATTGATCAGTCAGTTTAATAAATTATAATATTTAGATTATCCCACTGTATTAATAAAAATGCAAAAGTATCTTTTTGGAAGGTTTATTTTCTGAGATAGTGGCCAATTTCGTTATCGGAGTGTTAGGCCAGCTTAAGGCCTCGGACGTGGCTGGAAGAACAAAATAGATTATTTGGTTTTATTTTATTTTATTATTTTATTTTTATTTAAACAAGGATTCACAGTTTTACAATGTTAAATTATAGGCTAGTTAAACATAATTTGTACATAAACCAATTTGAATCCACATTTTGTAAACAGCTCGTAATATGCGTTAGGACGATAAGTTAGCAGATGAGTATGTTACTAGTCACAAAAACTAAACAATAAAGAGTAAAAAGATAGGTAGGTAACAACAACAAAGCAGCAATGGTAATTTTATAAAGAGTTTTAAATATTACAACGACTGTTCTATTTCAATCGCATTTGTGTGTGTGTGTGTGTGTGTGTGTGTAAGTATGTGTTTTATAATAAGAAGTAAGTACCTACTGTAACAACCCTACCCTAACCTAAAGATAGACTAAGTCTACACCTAAGTAGAACCTAGCACTACACTTGGCCATCCTAATGTGATCGTCTAGATTTAAAATAATTCCTACATTGAGTGAAGTTGGGATAGTGAATGAAATACTATATACTCATAATAATGATAGATTTAATGAACGAATAATGTCGAAAACTGAATAACAAGATGACTCAAATAATTAAACGGAATAATATGTAACCTAAAATTATTATGTAAACTTACGACAAGAAATCTAAAATAACAAAATACTAAGTTAAACTAGACAAGGCTGCTTAACGATTAATTTTAGTATATTAATTAAAAGTATAATCGTACGACACCTAAATGAATAATAGAATTAAAACTCGAATTAGTCTATGCTTAAAACTAAAAGAAGTCTCTGGGCATCTGGAAAAGAAACAAATAATTAGTTTTAGTTTATTTTAATATTGTGGTCTTTCATGCAAAAAGTCGGCGAAGGAAAATATATTCGAATGTTAAATTATAATAAATTTAAGAAACATGCAAGTCATTTAAGTCTATAACGTCGGTCTATTCTGAGAGTAAGTCATTAATAATTAATAATTGAGTAAGAGGAGAAAATCAACAAAGTCGGGAGTACTAAATTTACAAGAGGTTATCTACGGGGAAAACAAATGGAAAATGTGATATTTTTATGGTAATGTGCCTCTACCCCACACACCTTAGATGCCAATCTAAGACATGTCTTAGATTGATTTAGAAGCCGTGTGCCTAGTGCCTTTCGATTAATTGTTTAATTAACCGGGTTTTCACCAGTGACAAACCATGTGCAAGCCATAATTTGTTCTGATTTAGGGATGAGGTATAGCCTAGGATTTGACCCCACCTGTTTTCTAAGCCTGGGTCTAAGCTTATGCTAGTGGGAGCTAGCGGATAAAGGAGAGGAAAGAAAGGAAAGGAAAGGCGCCTTTTATTCCCAATTAATTCCCAAATATGTTTGAATATCCTATTGATTTCAAACATATTTCTAACACTGATTTATTCAACCCATGGTAAGACTCAGATATATTTATCTGAGTACTACAATGGGTATAAGTAAATCACTAGCTAAACTATCCCCATTTATTCTAAACTAGCTAAAGCTACTTGATCTTCACACAGCCAGGCATGTATGATGATCAATACTACCTTAGCAATATTCCACAACCTAATTATGCATCTAAAGGTGTGAACATCCAGGGTTTCCACACTGACGGGCTGTAAACAACCACTTTTTCAGCCAGGGTCCACCACGTAGTTGGAGTCATCCCTTTAAACTCAGAACCGGTTATAAAAGATTGTCAAGATAAACCTAGTTTATGTTTTGCATATCAAGGTACAACAATCGGCCAATCAAATAATTTCATGGTCGACAATTGTCTCTTTATATAAGAAACATATTCAATAATAAAACAGTAGTAGAAAGGCGAATGAATAAATAAAATCCTAATATATAAATCTTTCGTAGAATCTGGTTTGTAAGTTAAAATGTTTAGGCGATAAGGAAGGATTTGAAGGATATTATATATAAATTATATATTAATATAAATATATTTCATATAAATTAGGTCTCAGTAACTGTCATCTCAAGTCAGTCGAACTAGTTCTCTGCTCTGCAACCCTGTAGAGGTTAATAAAATACCATGCCTAGTAGTATTAATTCACTCCCGATCAGCATCCCGCTCACATCAGCCTCTTCAGGAATCTTACAATACCATGCACATGTCAATTAAATATAAATCAAGTAGCAGCAATTAACAATGCCATACTCAATTAAAATACCTGCTGTAAGGAAGGGATTAATTATTTATCTTAAACAAAGGCAGCTACCTATTTTCTTTATCTATTTCCTTACTTCTTAACTATAAACCCTAACCTCTCCTAAAAGACTTAGCCCTTATCTATAGTAAGATGGTGCGGATATTTGCCCTAGCAAATACTAAAATAAGCTCTATCTCTAAATACGTTACCAGATGATCACTGACTTTAATATAAATTAGGTCTTAACTCACGACCTACAATTAATACAAACACAGACTCTATTTACTGTAAAACAAGGTAACTGACTCTAAAATATTATAATATCTCACGGTCAATAAATCTACCAGAACTCCCCCTGTCTTTGATCTGTCGATCCCTACATCACAATCTCCAATTTCGATCTCCCCGAATTCCCGCTTGTGCTCCCTTTTACGCGTCGAAATCCCTACTACTTTTGGAGGCGTGGATAGTTAACACCTCTTTCAGACAAATACTATAGTAATAGCCAATCAAACTTAACTTCTTTGGTTTTAGGAAAAAAGTAAGGAGTGGCCACATCTATCCAGACTTATAAAAAAAATACCCGGAACCACACATGCGAAGTGCTGGCGCCTTTGCAACTCTTGACTTTTAGTTTATGTGACAGTTTCAAATAAATACGCTAAAATTATGACCTCTTGAAAATCCATTAGTGGTGTCAAAATTCGTATGTTGATTTAGGTTTTCAATGAGAGCAAAAACTTATCAAGACCCTTTTGAAACCCAACTTAAAATAGTTTCCCATGAGAATTTTAAAGATAGAAACCAAAATTATAATTCTGAATAAAATAATGTATGTGTAAAATCAAGAATCGTTACAGACGCCCCTTGAATTTATTGAAGTTTTATATGACAAAGGCAAAGAAAACTGAAAGAAATTCACATTCTTATCAGATTCTTGATCATTCAAATAATATTTTGCCCTTTTGCTTGGCCTTAACTAATAAATTAAATTAGTATGTTTAATCTTAGTTAGAAAATAAGCATTGTGATGACCTAAATAACTTAGGACTTTATAACTTTCATCATATTTCCTAATTATTGAATTCCCGGACATGGCCTACCTATATAAATTTTATTCAAGAAACGAATAAACATCTAGATCTTCGAATTAAATCCTAATATTCAAACACGCACTTACACGATAGTGATTTTAATTATTGTGTCATGACAATTGATTTGCTAAACCATTTCCAGACTTCAAAAAAATGCATTCTTAAATATTCAATAACACCTTGAGTGCTGAAAACACACTTGTTATAGGGTGCGAGTTACTACTCGACTCGCTGCTACGAGGCCGGAAGTGAACGTGTTAAGGGAATCGAACCCAAAATAAAATCAAATATAAACAATAAAATCAGCAATAACGGGACTCGAACCCAATAAGATTCATATCTCAATCATCTATTAACCTTTAATCGTTAAATAATTAATATATTAATAATAAAGTATTATGTCTCTTAGAACCCAACATTTCAGATACAAAATTTAGTCAATGCCTCGGGAATCGAACCCAAGATGATATCAGAATCTCAAAGACAGCTGCAAAATATGTTAATAAAGTAAAAGTAAATGCACCTTCATCGAAACTAGGAATCGAACCCAGTCGTTATTATCGTACCTCTTCTCGTATAAACCAAATAAACAATACATGGCTCAACTTATTTCAATGGTCTTCTTCTTTTTGTATACTAATTCTTAAGCTACCTGAAGACCTACGACATGGCTTAGTGATTGAAAGCCGGGACCAATACCTTAACGCGCCTTTCAAAGCATGAAAGCTCTCGAATCTAAATGCCACCAAACAGTCATCCACCTAAGTAGTGACTGGGTTGGGTGTTGCTTAATTGATGATGATCGGCTAAACACACCGAAGTAAAGCTCACATACTTCCATTCAAATGAGTGAATGATTAGATAGTTGTATCTAGGAATCGAACCTAGAAGTCTTATATCACATTCGACTTAAATCAATTATTACTATCACCTTAGTATTCTGACAATTATAACATTCAATTTATCTAGGAATCGAACCTAGAAGTGCTCTTATTTTGTCTTACTTTATACTCAAATATTACTTATTATATATATTTAATCTTAGTATTACAACAATCAGTGGATGCGACTAGCACAAGACCACGATGGCACCCATTTCAGGAGGCCTATATCCAGCAGTGGATAAAGTCAGATGTGGATGATGATGATGATGATGATGATTATAACAAACCTAACGTTCAATTTATCTAGGAATCGAACCTAGAAGTGACCCTAATATTTAATTCCTTTGTATACTTAAATAAAAGTTATTTAAACTTTATTATTATAACAAGTTAACCATTCAATCTATCTAGGAATCGAACCTAGAAGGGGCCCTAATATTTCATTTCTTTGTATACTTAAATAAAAGTTATTTAAACTTCAATAGTATAACAACTTAACCATTAAATCTATCTAGGAATCGAACCTAGAAGGGGCCCTAATATTTATTTATTTCTTTGTATACTAAAATAAAAGTAATTTAAATTTAGTATTATGTCAAGTTGACCGTTCAATCTATCTAGAAATCGAACCTAGAAGTGGCCCTAATATTTCATATCTTTGTATACTTAAATAAAAGCTATTTAAACTTAAGTATTATAACAAAGTAACCATTCAATATATCTAGGAATCGAATAAGGAAGTAATCTTAATAGTTTATTTCCTTAATACTCCAATAATACTATACAACCTTTGTATTACACTACAACAAGTTTAACGATTGATAACACGAAATTGAATAATTTATCTAGGAATCGAACCTAGAAGTGACCGAAATTTTTATCGTAAATAATAAATGAAAGTTTTGTGAACCAAACCATCTATATTTATTTATCTGAGAATCGAACCCAGAACCAATCTTGCCATTTTCCGATTAATATTAGTGTATCATTGTTTCTTCGAATTTTACCAAACATGTAATGTAAAGTACCGTACAAAACTCTCCGATTAAATTAAATTATTTTATTTAACTAGATATACTATAATGAAGCCGATTGAATGACTGACTGACTGATTTGACTCACAATTTCATAGCCTAAGCCGTAAGTCCTAGAACTTGAAACTTAAAGTTCAATACTTGAACTTTGTCTAGTCGAATCACTAGACAAATATACACACATACAGACAAACAAAACAATAAAAGCAAAAGTAAAGTAAAAGTAAAGTAAAAACGACGAAACTTGCTTTTCCAAAAGCAAATAATCTCATGCTAATAACTTGTTCCTATGTTAAGGCGTTTCTATGAATAAATTAATTTATAGAACCTAAATAACAAGACTGTAAACAAGAGCTAATAAAACAATGAATAAAAGAATACTTAGCTAAGGACATTGTTTCAAAGCAACCAACAATCGTACTGCTCTGAAGCTAGGTCAGCCGAAGAACTCAAAACCCAAAAGCCGGTCACGATGCTGTCACTATTAGTCCGCACGATGTTTTCTCCAACACCAAATGCAGTTCTGAAAATAATTAATTCAAACGCGAATAAATCGTAAAAGGGATCGTAGGAGTTTTATCTAAAACTCTCGCCCCTACGATTTATAGTTTAGAGAAACTACAATTTCCTAAAGTGTTATTCAAAACCTTTCGCCCCTACGAATCTTACATATCTACAGCAATATAATAAATTTGGGTGTAAATTACTATTTTATTACTATGGTCAACGAAGGACATACAAAACCTTTCATTCCTAAACCATTTACTCATACACTCGTACCGTTCCGTCATACCTACGTCCAAATAAAATAATGCGCCCCTAATTTACTTAGTTATACTCTAAAATATCTTATTTGTATGAACCTTCAGGAACTTCGAAACATCTGTCAGTATTGTAAAATTTAACTTTTATTGGTCTCTCCTACAATAACCAGAATTCTGGAATTACCTAACAATGGCTTGCGCATGTGGTGGAGCCGCTCGGCATGCCATAAGCTTTCTTTACCGAACCTTTTTTTTTTCTAAACCATAAACGTCACTATTGTCTTTCCTTAAATTGCCCAACATCTGCGAATGGACAATAGATTACGCCTAACACTAAAATATACCCTAACACGTGGACTCCTAAAATATCGTAAATATTTGTTTATTGCAGCCCTGTCAGTTTGTTTAACAATTACTTAAATTAACCTTTCACTATCCCAACGAAGATGAAAGAACAGTACCCTTACGTTGTGATCCGATTTTATAAGTAACCCAAGTTCTTTTAAATAGGCTATTGAATTAATAAATTATTAATTGACTAATTCAATATTGACTGGCACTATTATCCTGGCTCATGGCAACATTTTGTAACAACCCTACCCTAACCTAAAGATAGACTAAGTCTACACCTAAGTAGAACCTAGCACTACACTTGGCCATCCTAATGTGATCGTCTAGATTTAAAATAATTCCTACATTGAGTGAAGTTGGGATAGTGAATGAAATACTATATACTCATAATAATGATAGATTTAATGAACGAATAATGTCGAAAACTGAATAACAAGATGACTCAAATAATTAAACGGAATAATATGTAACCTAAAATTATTATGTAAACTTACGACAAGAAATCTAAAATAACAAAATACTAAGTTAAACTAGACAAGGCTGCTTAACGATTAATTTTAGTATATTAATTAAAAGTATAATCGTACGACACCTAAATGAATAATAGAATTAAAACTCGAATTAGTCTATGCTTAAAACTAAAAGAAGTCTCTGGGCATCTGGAAAAGAAACAAATAATTAGTTTTAGTTTATTTTAATATTGTGGTCTTTCATGCAAAAAGTCGGCGAAGGAAAATATATTCGAATGTTAAATTATAATAAATTTAAGAAACATGCAAGTCATTTAAGTCTATAACGTCGGTCTATTCTGAGAGTAAGTCATTAATAATTAATAATTGAGTAAGAGGAGAAAATCAACAAAGTCGGGAGTACTAAATTTACAAGAGGTTATCTACGGGGAAAACAAATGGAAAATGTGATATTTTTATGGTAATGTGCCTCTACCCCACACACCTTAGATGCCAATCTAAGACATGTCTTAGATTGATTTAGAAGCCGTGTGCCTAGTGCCTTTCGATTAATTGTTTAATTAACCGGGTTTTCACCAGTGACAAACCATGTGCAAGCCATAATTTGTTCTGATTTAGGGATGAGGTATAGCCTAGGATTTGACCCCACCTGTTTTCTAAGCCTGGGTCTAAGCTTATGCTAGTGGGAGCTAGCGGATAAAGGAGAGGAAAGAAAGGAAAGGAAAGGCGCCTTTTATTCCCAATTAATTCCCAAATATGTTTGAATATCCTATTGATTTCAAACATATTTCTAACACTGATTTATTCAACCCATGGTAAGACTCAGATATATTTATCTGAGTACTACAATGGGTATAAGTAAATCACTAGCTAAACTATCCCCATTTATTCTAAACTAGCTAAAGCTACTTGATCTTCACACAGCCAGGCATGTATGATGATCAATACTACCTTAGCAATATTCCACAACCTAATTATGCATCTAAAGGTGTGAACATCCAGGGTTTCCACACTGACGGGCTGTAAACAACCACTTTTTCAGCCAGGGTCCACCACGTAGTTGGAGTCATCCCTTTAAACTCAGAACCGGTTATAAAAGATTGTCAAGATAAACCTAGTTTATGTTTTGCATATCAAGGTACAACAATCGGCCAATCAAATAATTTCATGGTCGACAATTGTCTCTTTATATAAGAAACATATTCAATAATAAAACAGTAGTAGAAAGGCGAATGAATAAATAAAATCCTAATATATAAATCTTTCGTAGAATCTGGTTTGTAAGTTAAAATGTTTAGGCGATAAGGAAGGATTTGAAGGATATTATATATAAATTATATATTAATATAAATATATTTCATATAAATTAGGTCTCAGTAACTGTCATCTCAAGTCAGTCGAACTAGTTCTCTGCTCTGCAACCCTGTAGAGGTTAATAAAATACCATGCCTAGTAGTATTAATTCACTCCCGATCAGCATCCCGCTCACATCAGCCTCTTCAGGAATCTTACAATACCATGCACATGTCAATTAAATATAAATCAAGTAGCAGCAATTAACAATGCCATACTCAATTAAAATACCTGCTGTAAGGAAGGGATTAATTATTTATCTTAAACAAAGGCAGCTACCTATTTTCTTTATCTATTTCCTTACTTCTTAACTATAAACCCTAACCTCTCCTAAAAGACTTAGCCCTTATCTATAGTAAGATGGTGCGGATATTTGCCCTAGCAAATACTAAAATAAGCTCTATCTCTAAATACGTTACCAGATGATCACTGACTTTAATATAAATTAGGTCTTAACTCACGACCTACAATTAATACAAACACAGACTCTATTTACTGTAAAACAAGGTAACTGACTCTAAAATATTATAATATCTCACGGTCAATAAATCTACCAGAACTCCCCCTGTCTTTGATCTGTCGATCCCTACATCACAATCTCCAATTTCGATCTCCCCGAATTCCCGCTTGTGCTCCCTTTTACGCGTCGAAATCCCTACTACTTTTGGAGGCGTGGATAGTTAACACCTCTTTCAGACAAATACTATAGTAATAGCCAATCAAACTTAACTTCTTTGGTTTTAGGAAAAAAGTAAGGAGTGGCCACATCTATCCAGACTTATAAAAAAAATACCCGGAACCACACATGCGAAGTGCTGGCGCCTTTGCAACTCTTGACTTTTAGTTTATGTGACAGTTTCAAATAAATACGCTAAAATTATGACCTCTTGAAAATCCATTAGTGGTGTCAAAATTCGTATGTTGATTTAGGTTTTCAATGAGAGCAAAAACTTATCAAGACCCTTTTGAAACCCAACTTAAAATAGTTTCCCATGAGAATTTTAAAGATAGAAACCAAAATTATAATTCTGAATAAAATAATGTATGTGTAAAATCAAGAATCGTTACACTACCTAGGTAGGGACGCAAAAACAGGTGCCCATTCAATAACTTATGAACAATGCAAACAATTCATCACTAATTACAAAGAAGAAATAAATATATAAAATTTTGTATATCGCAAGATTACCCACGACTAACCTGCGAACAAATAAATAATTATGCAACCAGTTTGAAGTTTTGGATAAAAAAATATATAAAATTGCGTATGTGAGACACCCTCCGGGGAGGTAGAGTGAGGATCTGCACGAAGTTGCTTGTAGAAACTGGATGCGCTAACTAAGGTTGGGGTGCAATGGTGCTTATTAGAGGAGGCCTAAGTCCAGGCTGATGATGATGATGATAATTTATTATTTTCTGGGTGACAAAATCTTAATAGACTTTTTACGAGGATGTTATAAAAACAATTATATAAATAGGAGCGAAAACAATTATAAATTCAAAGGGTTTTGAGTTCAGTAATTGCGGACAAAGTAGGACGGAACCCAATTACATGTTACCCGAATATTACATTACATAATTATCACTTAGTGTGAGCATAATATAATTTATATAGGTATATATCGTTTGTCAAAAATACTATGATAAATGTACTTATTTTCTGGTCCATGGGCATAATTTCAGAGCAAACTGTTCAGTAGTTTTGGCGTAAAGAAGGTACAAACTTACATTTTACACACTTTAGCCTTTATAATAACACGAGTAGGATACACAACAACAACAAAAACAACAGCCTTATCAGTCCACTGCTGGACATAGGCCTCCCCTAATAAGAAGGGGGATATGCCCATAATCCCCACGCTGGGCATGCGGGTTGGGGATCGCAGAGCACAGCTTCTCGCACCACCGACGCTGCTGCCCGTCGGCAGTCAGGGAATTTAGATGTGCCAGTATTAGGCTGCGCTATGCCGCAATCAGCCGGCCGCCAGAGCCTCGTTTGTTAGTTAGCAGGGTGCACCACGTGCAGGTGAGGTTGGCTTGAGTTCCGAAGGTGGAGGTTGGAAACCCTTACACCCCAAGGTAGGAGTAGGATACGTTTTTGTTCAATGTAATAATTCTATTCTGATATAATAATATATACATGATCGACATCCTACCTTGGCGCTTCCACGTTTATTGTTAGTTCTAGTATGTGTGGAACTTGTTTCCGGCTTCTGTTTTGGAAAAGTACAGATACTTTAAATCCAGAGTGAATTGGTTTGACGGCCTCTGTGGCGCAGTGGGCGAAGGTCCGCCTGAGACGCAGAAGGTTGCGGGTTCGATTCCCGCTGCGGGACAAATGTTTGCATGTTCTGTAGATATTTGTCTCGGGTCTGGGTGTTGTCTATGTATGATATGTATGTATTTACAAAAAATATATATATATATGTGTATTATATCAATCATGTAGTTCCCATAATACAAGCTCTGCTTAGTTTGGGGCTACGTGATGCTGTGTGATTACGTCCCGCATTATTTATTGTTATTATATTCTTATTGCATTATTTACTACATAGACATTAGACATAGAAATAGACTTGAAATACATATTTTGGTGAATACAACGTCATACAAGATACATTTGATATAACTTACTGGCCGCGTCATCTATTGAAATATTTTTGTATTATGTGGCCCTCATCTCGGGGTTAGCTTTTTTAGTTGACTGAAAATTTCAGGGAAGAGGTTCTAGTGGTGATAGAGAGATGGCGTTGTAATAAATAAAAACCATTTGGAAAAAAATATCGCACTTATTACCTACTTTTTATTTAAAACAACATTTGAAAAGTAATTTAATTTATTCTCATAGTTATTCTTACTTTTTGTATATAACTAACAGTTTTGTTTACTTATTTATATATAATTTTTTTTGGTACCAACTTTATTAAATAATACTTTTTTAAGTACTTGTTTTGACTTTGGTGCTAAATAAAGAATAAGCAACACAAGCACTCTCGTTCATAAATCACACGGGCAAATCGTAAAGCCATTTAAATTTAACTACTCAAAGTAGGTAGTTAGGTACCCTCATTGAAATTCCTTTTTGACTCTCATTCTAAGAGGTTCCCACTAATCCCCATCAATTCGCAGGAGCCAATGAATATAAGATTAATTGGTGCGCCTATCTCGATTGGAGCCTTAGAGGGGAAAATGTTAACTCTCCCTACTACCATAACCCTATTACCCTGCTACCTTTTTTTAATTTTCTATCACTGTGTTGTGTTGTCAATTAAAAGTATTATTCTTCTGCCTTTCAAATAAAATTATAACGGGTAGTTGTGGATTAATTTGTGTCTATTATGTGAGTTTATAAGGAAATAAACTTATTTTAGGGGTAGTTTTGTAAACAAAAATTTTAGGGGTTAACAACCTTTGAATCTTTGAAATAGTGTGAAATATATTTTTCCTCAAACATGCATGGAAATTTGAGCATTACTTTGACAACCTTCTTTGAGATAAATCGAAATTGCTGTACTGGACAAATACATGCAAGCAGCGGCCGGCAAAAGTTGTATGAAAACCCATAATATCTGTCGTGATTTGCGGCCAAATAAATTACCATGTAAACTCATATCTGTCGCGTAAATTAAAAATGGAACGATCTATTATTCCGAAAAATGGCATCCAAGGAGGTAACATATCAAAGGTTTTATTCAAATTTCGAACTGGCTTGCAAATAGAAAGCTGTTTATTGAAAAATGTACAAGTTTTTCCTAGGCGGATATTAAAACTAAAATAAGTTTTAATATCCGCGCATTACTTGAGAAAATTACTATACAAGCCTTTTTTTTTTTTTTTTTTTTTTTTTTTTTATATTGTATAGGCTTGCGTTTGACTACAACTGGCCTGATGTTAAGCGAAGATGCAGCCTTGGCCACAACGAGGCATTGATGGACTCACGTAAATGTGCCTTGGCTTCGCCACATTTATACGTTCATCCTTCAATGTCACTTTTGCTCGCCGCAGTATGTACTATAATTCTGTCTTAAACATTTTAGTTACCTTCAATTTTCTTCTTGAAAAGTTCTGGTGTTCACCTTTTCAACTTGGTACTTTGATCATATTTCGGCTTGTTAAGAGGACCTACGCTCTTATTACTCCAAGAGTGGTATCACGATCGGGTCCCCTCTTGAATAATTAATTGGCATCCATTTCTTTCACACTAAGCTAAAAAGAAAGAGAGAGCAAGGCTATCCGGTTTTATGTATCGTTTGTGTAATTAAGTTTTTAAATTGAGTTTCTTTAGATTTCCGATAAATTGTACCTGCGAGAGTAAACTAATAAAATTGGGAATAGATTTTTCACGAAAGTTGTTTGGATTAGGATTTTTACAAAATATTGTAAAACCAGTATTATTTGTTTTAGTAATAGTATTTTTTAACGGATTTAACATATCTCACAAACAAATAAAATCAATTGACATATTCTGAAAGAAGGAATAAAAAAAAATTTTAAATACTCATTTACAATTTTTCTAGTCAAAGGAGAATGCCGAAAACCCGTACCAATTGCGTCAAAACCAAACGTATCCCATAAAATTTATAATATTTTATAAATGACATTAACATTTTTTTTAGTTTTATACAACGACGGAATTAATAATTAAGTAACAAAATATTATGTTGGTTTCCACCGCACGCCACCAGTAGACTGCAACAACCATTGTTACCATGGCAACTGTGTTTGTTGCCTTAGTAACAGTACTGTTACTATGGAAACAACTCTATTGTTTTATTATTTAGACAGTAGAATTGACTAACAACGTTTTGACGCACTTACTTTAGTCTTGGTACCGAGCTCTATAATGATACATCAGACGCCATTGTTCTTTACATCACCACAATTGGACAAAACGGTACAACGATTATATATTTAACAGAAAATTGAGAATTCGTCTCAAGCTAAAAGTTTTCCCAATAGAAACAAAATATTTCGATCATTGAATTAAGTTGTCCCCTCATAAATATGCTAAGTTATGTAGGTATCTGCCCAAAACTGGTAAATTCAGGGTAGTTATTTATTATTTACGGTGTGTGGAAGTGAAAAAGGGTTGGTCCACAGGCCAATATTTCGTTAGGATATAGGTACTTACCTACTTATGTGGGATAAAGGTAGGTTATGTTAATATTTCGCTTTGGTTGATGTCTTTGATGTGTTTTCCTTGCATGTTTATTGCGACAAAAATGTTTTTCATGAAAATACCCCAAGTTGGGGTAAAAAATAAATCTTGTTGAATTTGCAAAAGCATAGGTATTTTAAGGGTTTATTACATGATCAAGAATAAGGGTACGTAAATCAGATTTGCTTGAATTTCTATCCAAAGCTTGGCCACAAAACTGATTTTTGCAAATTTAAAAATATTTAAATAATAGTTACATTATCAAAGTTTAAGTTAACCTTTTAAAGATTAACTGTTTACTGTACCAGGTTTTATGATTGAATTACCTTTAGCTGGCGTAGTTTATAATTGAATTCATAAAACGGCAGACCAAACATAGGTTCTGCCTGCCGTTTTATGGTCTCAATACCTGATTAGTTATCTATTTATCATTTAACAAATAAAAGCTCTTACCGATCGCACCGACAAAAGTTTTCCAATATTTTTTTAAATTCTAATAAGTCCGTCAGATAGATCAACAAAAAATATTGGACACGTATTTTTTTATTTATCAAATAAATAAAAATTGTCGGAGATAAAGAGCGTCAAAGCTCGGGAGTGGGGCTCGTGACGTCATGAATATGTAGAAAGTGTACT
Organism: Horisme vitalbata; assembly: GCA_951804965.1. Taxonomy (NCBI): domain Eukaryota; kingdom Metazoa; phylum Arthropoda; class Insecta; order Lepidoptera; family Geometridae; genus Horisme; species Horisme vitalbata. Next base: position 2,292,594 of record OX638096.1, read on the forward strand.
AAGCCCAGACGTCACACGGAAATTAAACACAATATATCTTTGTATTTTTTTGTTTAATTGACGATAGATAAAATATGTGTCCAATATTTTTTGATAATGTAAATGACGAACTAAATTAGAATATTTCAGTCATCATCCATAATTGATCTATCCATTGCGGTCTCTTTCACTTCGACATGACGTGACTGCGACCTCTTTTATCTCATGTGGCTCATGTAGCTTATTCTTGATCCTTCTCTTCCAAGCTTTCTTTCTTCATTTTCCTCGATGATGTTTTTAATGAAACCTTCATGTCGTAAAAGGTTTCCAATAATTTCTCTTCTTATTTTTTGTAATGGTCAAAACCTGATCGGCAATCTTCTAATGAAGCTGTTATGTAAAGGTGTTCCAATATTTTTTTGTCTTCTTCTATTTTGTATATAGACAATCGAAATAAGTAGACATCTACATCAAGGGGGTAAAAGCCTTGATTTGACAATACTAACCTTGTTCTCATAAAGGTTGTCTGGTGAGGTTTTACCATCAGACGGCGCAGTAAAAACCACTTGACCGTAGCAGACTCAAACCGAATTAGGAGAGTCCTTCAGGGAACGAATGTCTTTATAGTTATGCTTGATATAACTGAGTGTGGGATAAGGGAGATATTTACAGCGTTTTCTTGGGACCAAAAATCCTATCGTTTGTTAGGGTGCATCAAGCTGAGAAGGGGCCTTTTTGGCACATACCGTTGCAGCACCGATTTCACCCACACAGCTTTAGTGCTACTTTATAGTTTTTCTTAGCTTTAGTTATGTACAAATACTTCTTTTTTTATTTATTCATATTATGTTTCTAATATTAGTTTCTTTTTTACCCTGCAAGATACCTTTGTTATACTTATTAATGACCTACTTGTATATCAGTGTTTTTCTATTTGTTTTTTGTGCTGTACCTACATGTGCTGTAATTGTCTGAGCCAAATGAAGTCTTGTCTTATCTTATCTTATCTTATCTTATCTTATCTTATATTATCTAATCTTATCTTATTCAAGTATAGATGTTTGTTACTTTTTATGGATAGGTGAACTTTATGAATGGGATTTGAATGAAACTTGGAATATACATTGATTGTGACCTGGATTAACGCAAAAGCTACTTTTTAGCCGGGTATCATACGAGCGAAGCTACGGGCGGAAGCTAGTCCATAAATAATGCTGGAAATTATCGCACACACAATCAACAAGCAGGCAAGCAGGCGTACAGCAATATACCATCCATACCTAGTTGACATCCCACCTTGCAAGCAGGCGTACAGCAATGTACCATCCATACCTAGTGGACTTCCCACCTTGCAAGCAGGCGTACAACAATATACCATCCATTCCTAGTTGACATCCCACCTTGCAAGCAGGCATACACCAATATACCATCTATTCCTAGTTGACATCCCACCTTGTAAGGAGGCGTACAGCAATATACCATCCATACCTAGTTGACATCCCACTTTGCAAGCAGGCGTACAGCAATATACCATCCATTCCTAGTTGACATCCCACCTTGCAAGCAGGTGTACAGCAATAACTCATCCATACCTAGTTGCCATCCCACCTTGCAAGCAGGCGTACAGCAATAACTCATCCATACCTAGTTGACATCCCACCTTGCAAGCAGGCGTACAGCAATAACTCATCCATACCTAGTTGACATCCCACCTTGCAAGCAGGCGTACAGCAATAACTCATCCATACCTAGTTGACATCCCACCTTGCAAGCAGGCGTACAGCAATAACTCATCCATACCTAGTTGACATCCCACCTTGCAAGCAGGCGTACAGCAATAACTCATCCATACCTAGTTGACATCCCACCTTGTCGTACCAAACGATTCGCTTCCACGTTTATTATTAGTACTAGTAAGGAGTGGGACTTACTCCCGACGTCTGTTTTCCCGGCCCCTTTCATTCTTCATTCCCGGTTCATTCCATTATATTTTCTAATATTTCATTTATCAATTTTGTAGCACTATCAATCTAACTCTACACAAAGCATCTGCAAGAAAATCCTATTTATCATTAAGCTCGCCAGTGTAGATACCTGTTTTATCCTGTGCAAGAGTGTGTTATATATCTTTCTATCAGTGATCTGCTCTCTGACCTTTGAAATCAGAATATCCTACTATCCTTCTTATCACACTATCACATCACATCACACTTATATTAAAAATGCGAAAGTTTGTGAGTATGTATGGACGTATGGATGAATGTTTGTTACTCTTTCACGCAGTAACTACTGAACGTATTTGGATGAAACTTGGAATATACATAGTTTATGACCTGGATTAACACAAAGGCTACTTTTTGTCCATGTACTACGAGCGAAGCCGCGGACGGAAGCTAGTACCTTTAATATTTTAGATGCTTCTACTTCCTCTACATTTTACAGGTAATACAAACTGCAGTTAAGCATCTCTTCTATCTTAAGCCAAGGTAAACAGAATAAGGTAAAGCTTCCCTTTGAATACTTAGGGCCACTCCCTTGAGGGAGCCGCGTATTTTATGATAATCATCTCGAGTAATTTATGTAGGTTCTTGTTATAATTGGCATAATACTAATTACGAGACAGAAAATTTCCAAACAAATAAAACGAACGCAATTGTAAGAATCTTGTTTTTAACCGACTTCAAAAAGGAGGAGGTTCTCAATTCGTCGGAACCTTTTTATTCGACTTTTTTATGTAAGTTCACCGAAACCCCCCTTAATTGTAAACCAATTTTCAACATTACTTTTTGTTTAAAAGAGTATACTTCACAGGTGGTCCCATATAAATTTTATTTCTGAGGGATTGGTACTTTTCCCGGAAAACTCAAAAAACCACATCCTCACTTGTAATTTTCGCCCTATGATCACCAATATCTCCGTCAATTGTGAACCGTTTTTTAAAATTCTTTAGGGCAAGAAGTAATAAGTGATTTATTTGAAGTCGGTTTATTTTATATAAAAAAGTTTATTGTTTTACTATAATGATGATAACTAGCAACCCACCCCCGCTTTGCAAGGGTGCAAATTATAGATTATACCTTCCTCTTGAATTGGTATGTCTATTAAAAACCACATCGAAATCTGTTGCTAAGTTTTAAAGATCTGAGCATAAATAGAGACAGTCAGCGTGAAGCGACTTCAAATTATACCATGTAGTAGATATTGATAGTTATTGCCGAAGATCCGAAAATTGTTGGGGTGTAAAAGAGTTCTTGAGAGGAGACCGCGGCTCAGCAAACGTAGTGAAGGACGCCCTCCTGAAACGTGGAGTGACGATTTCCGAAAGGCTGCTAGTAGCTGGATGTGTCGAGCTCAGGACAGGAGAGGCCTATGTCCAGCAGTGGACTGCTATAGGCTGATGATGATGATGATGAAAATACTGGAGGAACTCCATCTGGTTCAGCGTGCTCATCTGGTACTTCACCTTGGCTCTGTATTCAGGTTCAGGGATATCTAGCGTGATGTTAGGGGTTTGGTTCTTTAAAAAGTGCAAAATATCTTCGTCAGTGTTTTTAACGCTACGTTTCACCGCCATCTCACCTGTTGGTAAGTGAAGATGCGGTGTATGAGGTTTGCACGCTTGCCTAGAATGTGCCTATTTACTCTACGCTTGAAGACCCCTAAGTCATAGTGGTTGGGAACCACTGACGCTGGAAGAGCACTCCATTCCTGAGCTGTCCTAAGAAGAACAGTTGCAGCAAAGCACAAGTTAGAGGACGTCGCGGATAAACACGAGCTGTGCCTTGGCTCGTGCTTACACGGTAAGCCCGTTTGCCTCAGATTAAATTCAGATCTGTATTTTATTACTTGCTATCGGGTATCTACAGGTGATAACTACTTTCTGGTATCAAGGCTTCCGTACATTATTGACATGAATGTCAGTACTGCTGGCGTCGAACGCCCCTCATATTTTATCCAATACTATGGGACTAGTATCGACCAAGGGCCTGATTCGGACGAATCGATATATTTTATTCTATTTAGATATATATCGCGGAAACTCTCAAAACTGTACATATGAAATTTGACAGTTCTTGCGAAATATATCTAATAGAATCAAATATATCGACTCGTCAGAATTAGGCCCCAGCTCGTCGGTAACTATGACAAAGTGATAAATCGTAAGATATTTATAATATCCCAAAATTTTTGACTCAGGTAGGACTTGAACCCGCGACCTTCCCATTAATACAGAGTCGCACTACCAACAGCGCTACAGAATCAACTCCTAACCTTTCATCATAACTTTCCCTCAACAACTTTTGGGATATTATAAAAATCTAAAAATTTCCCCAAAGTGTAGGCTAACACAGATACAAGAGAAAAAATAAAGTGGCTTAAATTTTTATTACTGCATTAGTGGCTAGTGGCTTTTTTTTTGCTTATATGTTAATTTCCAATTTATATTAGAACAATTTTTAACGGTACCTAGGTTCTTTGTGGACTGTTTTTAATCAAATTATTTTCCATTTAATTCAATTTCATTAATAAGTTTGGAAGGGTTCATGAAATTAAATTAAATTTTACTTTTCATTCAACTTCACAGACGTTGGGAGAAAGTTTCGAAACAATTTTGGATAATTTTAATAAAATAAACAGTTTTAAAGTCAAAACGTGTCGTCATTCAGAGATTTTATATAATTTTGCCAAATACTTTTGACTCTTTTTTTTATATTTTTCGACTTTATTTTCAATGTATATAAAACTGTAATGAAACTGACTAACTAACAATCAACACAAAGCCTTAAATAAGAGTCCTAGAGAGTTGAAGGGTATGTTTCTTGTATAGTGTAGAGGTGAAGTGTAGGGGCTAAGAAAGGATTTCATACCCTCAAGGTTTTCAGTGGGAAAAACCTCAACGCGGACAAGTTTGGGGGCACCCACTAGTGTGATGATAATTTTTTTTTGTTAGACTATATCATCCCACTGCTGGGCAAAGGTCTCCCCCATAGACTTCCAAACATCTCTATCCCGAGGTATCTCCCACCACCCACTTTTGAAGGCATCGAGCTCGTCCAATGTATCCTTAGCCGACCCCGACGCCGCTGTCCCCCAGGTAACTAGGATGTGGTGTTGATTGCCCACTTAATAGAAGGTTTCCGGCTAACGTGTCCTGCCCAATCTCATTTGAACCTGGCAGCCTCATCTGCTACATCGGCATCAGATATGGTCTCTCAAAACATGAACAGCACCAAAAAAAAACTTGAGAGGTGTCAAGGGACACAGTTCCTTTAACTTCACCCACTCAGGCACCTCAGGCACCTCCGGCAGCTCCGGCACCTCAGGGCCCATACTAAAGGCCTTACTTATGAACATCTTTCAAAAAATAAACGATGCTTAAACTATTGCCATCTCTGACCGTTCGATGATGACAAACAGTGACAGGTATAACTTTGAGCATTGATTAACTTTAAGTAGCGTTCATGAGTAAGAGGGTTAGTAATTAAAACTTGAGAGGTGTCAAGGGACGCCGCACGGCTTACAACTATAGCAAAAAGTGTCGTTACAACGTTTGGTCTTAATTTTTTCCGTCTAGCCCCCTTTCGCAACGCACGATAAGGAACTTCGTTCCAAAAATATTAGAATATATTTTTTAGGGTTTCGTATTTTACAATCCAGTTTCTACACAATGAGGTCTAACTTTAATTACTGAGAATTTTCCACTGTAAAATGCATCTTGAACGCAATACATCACAATTACAAAGTTACCATACCATCTGGCGAAGTTAAGTTCTCTCCGCTACAAAAACTTGCATAAATTGTCCAATCGCAAACAAAAGTTGCGGTTCAAAGTGAGTGTGATTGTAGGAGCTGCGGCTAAGACCTAGGATATACTGGTCATTTGTTCAGGTAACCAGAATTCCAGGAAACCAAAATAGTGGGTTCACTTTGCCATCTCCAAAAAAATTTCAAACTACATTTACTTCACACCAGACCAAGACTTCAGTTGTCAACAGAAATTACTTAAAGCCACAATTTCACCAATATTTCATTTTACTAAATATATGTTTGTAATACCGTAGTGATCTCAAAAGTAGTAATAGATCTTTTGAATGTGGTGTATATTTTATACATATTTAAAATCCCTAAGCCTTAAAAACTTTTGTTAGAAACCACCTGAGAAGTAATTTTCTTCAAAAAATCCATCTTATTAGTACAACTCTAAACATGAACAGTATAACAAAAGGCTTAGTAGTTTTACAGAAGAGTTAGTCATTGGCTCTTTAATAAGAAAAAGGATCTTCAAATGATCTATGAAGCGGCATATCTTCTCGTCACAGATACCACTAAGCCTCAAGACCAAAGTCTACAATCAGTGCATGTCGACTTGATCGCTAACTATTGGCTTCTTACACAAGCTCAAAGTCGCACAACGGGCTATGGAGAAAGCTATGCGCGGAGTCTCTCTACGTAATAGAATTCGAAATAAAATCCGTAAGAGAACCAGAGTAAACGACATAGCTCTCAGAATCAGCACGTTGAATTAGCAGTGGGCAGGTGACATAGCCCTTAGAACCGATAACCGTTGGGGATTGAAATTTTTAGGACTGTAGGAAACCCCCAACTAGATGGACCGATGACATCGTCAAGATAGCAGGAAATCGGTGGATGGAGAGGGCTCAAGACCGGTTTTCGTGGAAATCCATAGGGAATATAGACATAGTTGGTCTTCTCCAAGGATCCATTGAAGATAGGTTCAACAGTGGACTTCTTAGGTTGTTGATGATGATGAACTTAAAACGAGGTTAAACAATTGCTCTAATATAAATGCTTTTATCAATAATAATAAAGGCTCAGTTCTTCTCGGTACACTTACGACTTCAAGACCTGACACAGACAGATAGCTAGAACAATTAGAATGCACCCAGCTCCATAATCTGCTAACCCCTGTGTCCCGACCATCCAACCATCCGTCCCATTTTGAAAGTTGCAAACCCAACTTTAATCCTGACTAACGTAATTGCGAAAGTTGGAATACAACCTTGTTCGCAAGCGATTTAATGTCAGACGGTCTGTAATTGATGCGGTCTTTTGCGACCTTTTAGCATGTTAATAGTTCACTGTACAGCAAGTGGCTACTGATAGTGGAGTAGTTAATGGGTTTTTTACCATACTTAAAGAATGAAAAGCTTATGGTCCAACTTGTGTTATGTGGTCTTTCTTCAGCTGCTTTTTGGTAGTAGTAAATGCTACTGTTTGTTTGTTTTTTTTAGCGATCGTCATGAAATTTTGCATACACGTTATCAGGGGTAAAAGGGGTACCTTTCATCCAGAAAAAAGTACTGTTTTCGGGATAGAGAAATATATTTTTTAGATAATACTTCACGCGAGCTTACTTGACCGGGTTTTTTTGTCGCTAAGCCACGTCGGAGACCTTACGGCAGCGTAAAATCTCTGACATCAATCCTCACTACTCTGAGAGTTGACAGAGTTGTGGGTGACGTAAACTTAATTCACCTGAGCTAATTCACCCAGGTGTATTAAATATACTTTTAGTTAACTTAAAACACCTGTACCGCGGTTCATAAAACAAAAGACATACATTTACAATTATCAGTAAACTTTATTCACCTGGACACGTCGTTCTAGCTAGAGGTGCGCGATTATGAATGATTCACATAATCGAAACATTTACTAATTACTAATTTTGATAATCGATTATGAAATTAGTAACTAATCAACTTTCATATGTAATCGAATAGTAGTTTTGTATGTATAATTATTTATTACCCACGACACAGAATACCCACGTCCCACCACCCACGTACAACCCACGTAGGACCCACGAGGGAACAGAGGCGGTATATGCGTTTGAGGTGAGAGGTTGTTTGTTTGAGCAAATCCATATTGTCATTTTTCTCCAAAACTACAAGTCTGATTTTGATGCAGTTTTCAGTTATGGGTTCGGGTATGATGGTTGCATGTTCTTAGATAAGTTTTATGGTGACAACTCACCAGGGGGCGCTGCAGCAAGCATACTTTGTGCAAATCCATGTTGCTATTTTTCTCCAAAACTGCTAGTCCGATTTTGATGCAGTTTTCAGTTATTGACTTTTTCTTAAAATTGAAATCATGTTTTTTGTATTTAAACGATAGTACAGAATATGTGCTTAGAAATAAGTCTTACTTCTTAGCCCTAAGTGGGATAGTTTAGAAGCTATGACGGCTTAAACATGGAAGTGTTTCTTACCCTGGAGTAGAAAAAGCCAAATAAAACAAAATAAGTCAATTACTACTGGTTTATTATATCAAAATCAATGCAAAAGTTATAGCCACGTTTCAATAGAATGGAATTCCTCGAAACCTTGACTTTTTTCTTTATAAGCGTAATATGTAAGCTTTCAAGGGTCATATGCAAACCGTCATAACTTCTAAACTATCTCACTTAGGGCTAACATGTAAGATTTATTTTTAAGCACACATTCTGTGCTATTGTTTAAATTCAAAAAAACATGAAGATTGATAGTTTCAATTTTATGTAAACGTCAATAATTAAAAATATAAAATGAAAAAATACTTTTTCTGTTTAGAAATTCTTTTTTGCGCTTTTATAAAATTAAAATTATAAAATTGTTATCATTAATTTATTGTCTACATTATTAACTGTCAAATGAGTCCTATTTTGTCTTCTTAGGACTTCTACATCGGTAGCTATGGCTTGATTAGTACAAGCACCTCAAAAAAAATGGCTGCCATTTCATCATGGAATGAGAGGGAAAAAATAAACATGGTGATCTGACGACAAAATTTACAGTGTTTCACCGCCCCAAAGTCTGTGACACTGGTAACCGGACATATTGTATATAGTTTATGACCTGGATTAACACACAAGCTACTTTTATCCGGGTACCACGCGTGCGAAGCCGCGGGTGGGAGAGCTAGTTAACAATAATGCTAGCTCATACAAAGAAGAAACGTAAGAAAAGCCAAACGACTAACCAGAGGTCAAAATTTTAACTTGCCATCCAACATCCACAGAAGCGCTCGATAATCCAACTAAACACACATTTTTAAGTTTTTCTTATTTAGGTTAAGTTAAGCTAGATTATTATATATTTTTTTGTTTTTTTTTTAATCTAAAATTTATTGTCTCGTATTAAGTATCGCTACAAATAAAACATTATTATTTTTATTCTTATCCTTAAATTATGATGACTCCATAACACGTTTACTGCGCAACGAGATCTAATGGTTCTCGTACGATTCGATTCAGTGCGGGTGTGAATTTGTGTGTCTATTCTGTTCGGCCGGATGAATTTTCTTTAGGTTCTTTTTGATTTAGAGTGAAATGTTCAAGCCAACCATTACCTACCTACCCTCAATATAGTATTTTTGTCAATAAAAATGTCCGAGAATTTATAGGTCTCGTAGCGACCAGATAGTACAAATTTACATTTAATGCGACACGACACTCACAAGATCTCGCAAAAATCTCGTACGAAGCTTGTCCGTATTCAATTTTTTTTTAAATTTGACACAACATGTGTCAACTTTTGAAGAGTGTATCTGATTTTGCTTGCTATCATCGATAAAAATACCCGGAGAAGGTAACGTAAAGGAGAATGCCGTCTGATGTATGGCGCTTGGTACAAAGACTAAAGTGCGTGCGAAAAAAAAATCTCCAATAAGTTTTTAGTCGAATTTACTGTCAAAATAATTAAAAATGAGGGTTATTACCATAGTAACCCTTTACATCAATGTTTGTTGCCATAGTAACGTATATCATTGGTTATTGCAGTCTAATGGTGGCGTGCGGCGGAAACCAAATCAACGAAATATTTTTTTTTACTTGATTATTAATCCCGTCGGTGTGTAAAACTAAAGAAAATGTTAGTGTTATTTTTAAATTATAATAAATTTTATGCGATACGTTCGCAATTGGTACGGGTTCTCGGCTTCTCCTTTTAAGAACTATCAAATAGAACGATTAAAAGATGATCTGCAAAAAATTTCGAAGTAAGCCAAGCCATTCGCTTCCTTTTATATAATTCATATATTCCATATATCATTGAAGAAATCAGAGCGACCGGAATTCCTCGCTGATTTACAATAGCAGTTCGTTGCGTCGACATTCATTGTTCCCACGAGTTATGATTACCATAAAATACGTATGGGACAATACGACGAAGACCCTTTATCGTAACGGAATAAGGTGTATAATTGCATGGTATGCTGCATAATTGAGTGTCAGGAACCATGTTGGAGCGCTCTTATTACGTTTGATTAAAGTTTATTATTTGATATTATCAGGTAGCTGGAATAACTGGCTATAAATACTTGACTTTCTTATGGGAAGAAGTATCGATTCCTAGATTTTTATTTTATCTAAGTTGGATAAAAATATATTATCGTCATCCGTCAAATTCATAAATTGAGTAATAACGATGAAGCAAACGTGTTTTCCACTGGTACCCGCGCGACGCAGCACGCATACGAGGAAGACCTAGGAATAGGTGGTGCGATGATCTAGTAGACGTTGCAGGAAAACTTTGGAGTAGACTAGCTCAACATCGGCAACAATTTAATTGTATGGAGGAGGCCTACACTCGCTTTTTGGTGCCCTTGTAATCTTTCTATAAATAATAGTTAAGTGTTATACGTATGTACATTAGATGGGAATAAAGGCTTTATTTATTTTTTGAGAAATTAGTAAGATAAATTATTTAAACGCTTACAATCGTACTATGCACGCAGAAGGAATACCTAATTAAACAGGCTTTTTTAAACCACCACCACCACCACACCAGCCTATATCAGTCCACTGCTGGACATAGGCCTCCCCTAATAAAGGGGGATATACCCATAATCCCCACGCTGGGCATGCGGGTTGGGGATATTTTAAACCACATTTGTTACTATTTACTAGATAAATAAGATATATTTTTTATGATTAAAACTTTATCCTAAAAATAAGATAATCAACGAAATTCCCTACTGTGTTACGTTTTCCAAATTTTCTCCCGCCCACTGTTACCTGAAATAAAATCGTCATTTTCTTTCTACAAAACCTATAATATAATTATAAACGTATTTTTAACTGAAATATGTTCATGTTTTTCTATTGTAATAATCATTACTTACAATTTTATAGATTCCAAAACTACTCAAAATTATCATGTATTATGAAAAAATATTTTCATAATAAAAAAAATATTTCAAAGTCATACATTATCTCATTAGTATTGATCAATTTTATAGAAGACTTCTTTTTTTATATGAGCTGCTGGTTATCCTTGGTGTCGTAGTTTCTAAGCCACCTGAAGATCTCTGACATGACATAAAAACTAAAAAAGCGTGCGTTACTAAAGACAAAGAATTAAATCTATACGGCTTACTGCAAACTGCACCGAAAACAACCACTCCAAATCAAGTCGGTAAATAACACGAACACGCCATCACAGCTCTATTTATGCTAGTTGGTGGGTGACATCACAATCTACACAAAATTCGACAAAAACAACGCTAATAGTAACTATTTAGCTCGGGTAACGGTAGCTCTGAGGGTAACTCATAGAGAATACAAATTCCATGAATCTACCCATTCAGATAACCAATCAGAACGTAACAATTTCACTCAAATACCGGTACGGTACTGAAATCTATGATTTACGGTACGCTTTGGCACGTGGTCTATTGTGTCGATCGAGGGATGATGTTTATTAGGATTCTGTTGCGGAGTGTCTTTGGCTGTTAGGATGTTATTAATAGAATTTCTATAGATATTTTTGGGATGGAAAAATTCGGACGGGGTTGTTTACCAGGGTATTTTTAAAAGTAAAAAGTAATCAGAGCCGGTAAAATCAAGTGTTAGCGCTAAACAGAAACAACCTACGCATTTTATATATAGTAGGATATTTCTTTTTAAAGTGGATTTGTAATATCTGTACTTGTGTTTTACTTATTTATCCTGAGCTTTTTTTCAGCTTTGATTTGTTTCTTTATTGTGTTATGTCTGTGTTTCCAAATAAATTATTTCTATTTCTATTTTGCCAGAACCCTGACTGGACGCTTCTTCTTCGTCTTCTTCGTATAAGCTGTGTGACCAACTCTAGTGTCGGAGTTTTTAGGCCGCCCGAAGGCCTCCGACATGGCTTAACGACTGAAAAGCCAGGACCAACATCTTAACGTGCTTTCCGAAGCACGGAAGCGCTGAAATCTAAATGTCACTAAACGGTCACCCATCCAAGTAATGACCGGGCGAAGTGTTGCTTAACCTGGACTTTGTCCTTTGACTGGACACTGTCGCCTTAACAAGCACATGTTTAAAGTTAAGTTTAGTTAGCTTTGCGACACTAAAACCTGCAGATTCTACAAAGGGGCGGATGAATAGCTCCTACATCTGCTAGGAGAGTGTGGGCCGCTAACGAACAAACTTAGCGCCATTCTGGGCAAATTCTCTCTATGCCCAGAGGAGGTATGAGAATTCACACCCAAAAAGAACCTACAATTTCTGACAGCAGTAGGGCTTAATAGTGAACTATGAACGCCCCGTCTCAAAACCTGACGAAAAATATAAATGGCGGTCACAATAGGCAAATAAGAAGGGTATTTTGTGATTATGGAATTAATAACATGCTAATAAGTAAAATAACCCTTGATAACTTATTACTGAGAGGTAAGTAAATTTATGTTATTTTATTTGACTGTAACCAAGTCATCAATTTGAAAAGTTTTACTTACCTCTCAGTAATACGTTATCTAGGGTTATTTTTTAGCATTTTATTAATTCCTTAATCAAAAAATACCATAATATTGACTGATATTTCAATTTATTGATTTAACTCTTGTAAAGTTATGCACCTAAAACTAAAATAATTTCATATAAATTGATTAAAAACTACTTCAAACTCATATACAACTCAACAAAATAATAATTTCAGCAAGAAGTTACAACTGATAGTCTAAATTCATAGTAACATAACTATGAGCGTTTTCACAACTTTAATAACGCGTTGATTTCTCCAGGGTACCGCCGTGAGCTCCAAGTTTAGCTGAAATGAATTTTGTGCTTAAAAATGTGATGTAACTCTGTTTTTGAAAATAATTTAATAAAATACCAGTATGGGTACCCTGGGGTGCAAGGGGTTCCAACTGCCACTGCAGATCATCTTGGTTAAGCAACACTATGCCCGGACACGACTTGGATAGGTGACCGTGTTTAGTGGCATTTATATCTGAGCGCTTCCGTGCTTGGAAGGCACGTTACGATGTTGGTCCCGGCTGACGAAAGAAGAACTGCCACCTTTGGAACTCAAGCCACCTGCCCATGTACCCTGCAAACAAACAAACGGGGCTCTGGTGACTGGCTGATTGCGCCATACAGCAGCGTAGGACACAGCTGAATTCCCTGACCTTTGGTGTGCAGCTGCATCGGTGGTGCGAGAAACTGTGCCTTGTGATCTCCAACCCTGATGCCCAGAGCGTGTTTTTAGGTATACCCCTTCTCATTAGGCGAGGCCTATGTCCAGCAGTGGACATTTATATAGGCTGATATTCATTCATTCATTTCCATGCATGATGTTGTGGCTGTTGTACTGGTACTGTTACGCCAAGCCAAAGTTTATGACAACCCACCTGCCAGATCAGCCAATGCCAGCCAGCCATGTCACCACCACCACGCACCACAGTCAGTCAACCCAAGGCCAGTAGAGGATAGCTTTTAAATAGCCTAGCGCGCTCATTTTTAGCTAATTTTTGTCATTGTAATCTAGGTAGTACGAAATTCTGTCCTTTGTACCAACTTATAAATAAAAAAATAGTACTTACCTTAGTACTTACTTATAGTCCATTCAAAGATTGTCCAGAAGTGACTGATCCTTAACTAGGTAGGGCCTGTACTATGTAAGAACTAGATACCGATACACATAAATAGATACTTATAAAACACCCAGACCAAGAACAAACATCCACGTTCAAATGTTTGTCCTTTGCGGGAATTGAACCCACGACCTGGAGCCCAGAAAGCATAGCTAATACCAACTGAGCTATGAGGGCAGTTTAGGTGTAGGATTTACGAAAGTTATTTTAGTAAAACTTCATAGTTCACTAAAACACAAACGAAGTTGCGGAGAGAAGTTCGTACATCTTCAACCACTGATTGAGAAGCAAAAGCCTACGTAACCAATGAGAGGCTTTCTGTCGCAGTTACCACAGTTAATTAATTACATTCGTTCCCCCAAATATATTTGCTCGTGTACACTTTGTACTCGAGATAGGGTGTGTTGGAATGACTTTCAAAAACTCAAGGCTCCGGGAGAAAATAGACTCGGATCGAACCCAAGATTTTTAAATTCTTTGTATGTTTTGAATTTGAATAAATTTGTTAAAAGAAAAACGCGAACGCGTCAAAAAAATCTTCAACAAGTTTTTAGTCGATTCTACTGTCAAAATAATTAAAAATGGGGGTTATTGCCATAGTAACACTTTACGTCAATGTTCGTTGCCATAGTAACGTATATAACATTGGTTGTTGCAATATAATGGCGGCGTGCTGCGGAAACCAAATTAACAAAATATTTTTTTACTTGAAATTGATTATTAATCCCGTCGGTGTGTTAAACTAAAGAAAATGTTAATGTCATTTATAAAATATAATAAGTTTTATGGGATACGTTCGGTTTTGACGCAATTGGTACACGTTCTCGGCATTCTCCTTTAGTTTAAGCTTTAAACTTAAGGCTAAAACTTACAATAAAAGAAAAATCATAGAATAAGCAAAGCGACATCTCTCAATGTACTAAACTATAAGTCATGTATCAATCTTGGAAGCTGCAACTTTTCCCCTGTAGGTGAAGCAAACGGCGTTAGCCGTGACTGTCCGAAAATTTCGACAAGGCGAGGAATTGACTCGGTTGCGCAGTTAATCAGTTAATTTACTGCGCTACCGAGTCGCGTCAAGGTATTGATGGGAAGGTCGCTGGTTCAAATCCCGCATGAGTCGAAATTTTTAGGATATATAAAAATCTTAACAAAAATAAAGTTTTCCATTAAACATTTAATAAAATTTAGCATTCGTTCACCTCGCAGAAGACTCTCTGAAACACTCGAAACGGCGTCGCCTTGATCGACCCTACGTGAAAACGTGACATGTACGTGAAAATTCACGTATTAAAATATGAATGGAAAAAACTAATAACATCAATCTTTATGAATTAATCTAAAAAAATAACTTGGTTCTTATCAATCACTAAAAAAATATCAATGATATTGTACATCATACTTCAGTTTCCAGCAGTAATCCTATCACAGCCTATATTTGTACAACTGCTCAAATAGATTTCCTCGTATGTACAGTGTACTGTAAACATCTTCATAGGGAAATTGGTAATTTGGCGTATTTCGGACTAATTAGTGATGATGAAAGACAGAATGCTTAATTATACTGTTTGTGTACTCCTATTGTTGTAATTTATCACGGTAAATAGAATATTTAAAGAGCCGTGGTGGCCTCGCATTGGTGAAAGGCTAAGCGAAGTAACAATTTGCGAAAGCTTGCTGATAGAAGCTGGATGCGTCGAGCTCAGGACAGGGCGCAATGGCGCTCGTTAGGGGAGGCCTATGTCCAGAAGTGGATTGCTATAGGCTGATGAGGATGATAACTTTTTTTTATGGTACATATTGATGGAACCAGCACATGGCCCACCTGGTGTTAAGTGCTAACCATTACCTGTAACAAAGTATTGGTTCGTAGGTCACGGATGTTTAGAACGTGCCCTACGAATTGCGTACATAGACTCAAGCTGGGGATACCACCACACCACACCACACAAGCCTATATCAGTCCACTGCTGGACATAGGCCTGCCCTAATAAAGGGGGATATGCCCATAATCCCCACGCTGGGCATGCGGGTTGGGAATCGCGGGCACAGCTTCTCGCACCACCGACGCTGCTGCCCGTCGGTGGCCAGGGGATTTAGCTGCTATGCCGCAATCAGCCGGCCGCCAGAGCCCCGTTCGTTGTCTAGCAGGGTGCACCACGTGCAGGTGGGGTTGGCTTGGGTTCGGAAGATAGGGGTTGGAACTCCGTACACCCCCTAATACTTATAATATAATGCGAATACATTTGCAAGTAATACTGGCACGCAAGTTTTGCCCTAAAATGTCAGTATACCTATCGCGTATACACAGGACAGTTAGTGAGAGTCACTCGTACCTATTCTTGCGTAAAACAAAATACGTGCATCTACGTCAACAACGGCTCTGGTATGCCCATAGCTGTCGCGTCTGTTCACACTTGCCAGTTTGGCAACTCCCCGCGGCCCCTCCCTCAACGGGCATGCAAGTAAATCAAATGTTGAGGTAGCTACATGTATGTCAGTTACAGGTATGCCAGTTAGCGTATACACATGACAGTAGCTGGCACGTGCAAGGAGCTAGTATGCTAGTATGCAAGCTACGGGTATATGTATCTCAAGCTATATTGTTGTATCGAATGATGTTTCACAGAAATTGTATGGAAAACGTATTTTTAAATTTTCGTGAAAACTTTGGGAAAAGTGTTTCTGTTGGGAAATAGAGTCAATTGAGACCAACTTGTCGTTATAGACAAATGTTATCTTCTAAGTTGACTGTACATTTCATCGAAGTTCTGAAAATGCAATTGTTTTTTTAATCAAATTAAACCTATAATTTCCACAGAAAAAAACCTTCTAACTACAATAGAAAAGGTGTCTGCCACTAATGAGGTAACATTTTGCTCCACTCTGTATCTCACTCAACATGGTTTTTAGACATTACAAACTAGAGTTTTGTTAAAAGTTTATTAAATAAATATCTATCTATCTATATGTTTGGGCAAATACATTTTAATCGTTATCTTGAAGCAATGGGCGAAAGCTAGTAAAAAATACAAATGAATAAAGATATTTTTACCTTACTTTAATTCATCATCATCATCCACAGCCCGATTTCACCCACTGCCGGGTATAGGCCTCCCTCAACTTGTGCCATCCACCACGATCTTGCGCTAGTCTAACCCACTTAATGCTTTAATTTACTTTACTTTAAAGGAAAATGCCAAGAACCCGTACCAGTCGTCAAAACCGAATTTATCCCATAAAATTTATTATATATTATAAATGACATTAACATTTTCTTTAGTTTTACACACCGACTCGATTAATAATCAAGTAAAAAAATATTTTGTTGATTTGGTTTCCGTTGCACGCCGCCATTAGACTACAACAACCAATGATATATACGTTGCTATGGCAATAAACATTGATGTAAAGTGTTACTATGGCAATAACCCTCATTTTTAATTATTTTGACAGTAGAATCGACTAAAAACTTATTGGATATGTTTTTGACGCACTCACTTTAGTCTTGGTACCGAGCGCCATACATCAGACGGCATTCTCCTTTAGTTTTAAGAAAATACAACCCTATCACAGATCTGATTATTAACCTGCAGGTAAGCATCGTCACGAGCACTTCGAACAGATAAGATGACGAGGTACGGAATCCAAAAATAATATCTTCGCAGATATCTCTGGAATTGACGTGAGATGATTGATGACTGTATCCGTGGATTTGTCACGAGCCATCGATCATTTCGGAACGTTCTCGATTCTTAACCAGATTAATCTAAAAATGTGGAATTGTAACTGTGTAACATTCAAATAATAATCCTTCAATTTGTGTTTTTTTATTTTATTAAAGCGCGCATGGTGTGGCTTACTTCGGAGTCTCATCTTGGTTAAGCAACACTATGCCTGGTCACTATGTGGATGGGTGACCATTTAGTGGCGTTTAGATCTGAGCGCTCTGTGCTTCAGAAGGCCCGTTAAGTTGTTAATCCCGGCTTTTTCAGTCGTCAAGTCGCGGTGAACTACGGGCGGCTGGAGAAAACTCTGACAATAGAGTTAACCACTTAAGAATTATGATGAAAACCTATTCATCAACATCAGGATAAAGCAGTCCACTGCTGGACAAAGGCATCCCCAATATACGCCATTGCGCCCTGTCCTCAGCAGCTATCTGACAACAGATCGTCACTCTACCTGGCCGGAGGGCAAAATAGCAGTGAAAATAAAACAAATTTTATTTTGCATAAAGCTAATCAATCCATTTATCTTGTTTCTAAAATACCCTGATCAATCGTATTTATCCATCAAAGATACATCACTACAGAATATTTAAGTACTATAATTTTCACAATACAAGCAGAGCATTATTAGAATGTAGGTACTACATAAACCAAAGTTTGCTGTTCTCAAAAGTTTTTAAAGTGCAATAATTAGGTATAGTGCCATCTATCTTCAAACATCGACAACATTTCAACGCAAACGATTTTCTTCATTAAAATAATGTCACTCTAATGATTTTCATTTTGGAGTCTCCCCAACATATGGTGCTGTACCTGTCCATGTAATTTTTGCATCTTGCCACCTGAAACAGTAAATTAATCAGCGTTGCGTAAACGCTACCTAGGCCACATCTTCGAGCCTTCCTGGATAGGCGATTTAAGCGCGGGTGGAGTCACGCGATTGACATGTGTATCCAATCCAATCAGGCTTGCTTAAGGCGAAATTACACGGTTCATTTGTGCCTTTCAATTTGGATGAAGCAACCAAATTGTAAAATAAAAGTGAAATATTCAATGTCATTGAATGTTGTTGTTCAATGGCGTTGAAATAATTGAACACGCTTAATATTTTCACTTTTAGCGTTCACCTGCAACGCGGTTGAACGAGAAATGAATGTGTAAACACAAAAAATAAACGATTCACTTTTAGTCAGTCTATTTTTAAAACGATTTCTTTCGAAGAAAATGTATTGAACAGTTCACTTTCCAGATACCGTGTTAACAGCATTCCTTTTATATCTGCTCCATTCAACAAAAGTGATTCAATTTGGTTGAACCGTGTAATATCGCTTTTATATATGAACGCACGTCACATTTCACGTGACATTTTGTGTCGCACGACCAACTCGCGCGATTAAATCGCCCATCTGGGAAGGCTCTCTCATGGTAATTTCATCCAAATCCGTTCAGCCGACTTGCTTGAAGGAGTTACAGACATATGATTATCCTAACATATAATAATAATAAATAAATAATAACCTACGCTATTAAAAAACGATTTAAACACTATTTTATTTCATTAGAATCTTTTAAATCAATGTTATCTGTTACGTTAAGGAATGACATGTAAGTACCTATTTACCAATAAATTGATTATTCCTGATTATTCCTTATTAATTGAAGGTTATTATTCGTCGATTATTCGTTTACTTTAATTAAATAAATAAATAATGCTGAACTTTCACACAGCATCATGTGGCCCCAAACTAAGCAGGACTTGTGTTATGGGAACCACAGGATTGATTTATTACGTATTGTGTGTGTGTGTATGTTTGTAATTAATAATATCAAAAAATATAGGGATTCTTACTAACCCAAGAAGTAAAAGACCTTTGTGGCGCAGTGGGCGAAGGTCCGCCTGAGACGCAGGAGGTTGAGGGTTCGATTCCCGCCGCGGGACAAATGTTTGCATGTTCTGCAGATATTTGTCCCGGGTCTGGGTATACTATAGAGGAAATAAGTATATTTTATTTATGTTTATTCTAGCACTGATTCAGCTGTGCCAGTGTCGCTAAGCCACAGTCAGCCAGCAGCTAGAGCCCACAACCGCACGGACCGGTGAGATTGGTATGTGTTCACAACAGAGGTTGAATCTCCTTACCCCCTTAGAATATAAACCTACTTGGTATGTATCAGCTTTTCAAGAGGCGTAGCATTGATGTCGTCGTTCCTCAAAGTACCAACTGCATCGTCGTGAGCACGAGTGTCCACGTTCAACAGAACATGACATCCACCGCAAGTGTAGTAGTGGATATCGAATCTGTAGAGATAAAAGGAAAACTTTTTTTTTATCATACCTGAAGATGGAACTAGCATATGACCTACTTGATGTTTAGTGGTAATCATTACTTATAACAAAGAATTGCTTGGTAGGTCACACATGTTTGCATTGTGCCCTAGGATGCAACGCCCCGTGTATGGACACATGTACTGAGGTATGAAGGAAGGATTGCCTTCAAACTGAAACACAGCAATGCTTTACGGCAGAAATAGGCATAATTTTAGTATTTAAATCTTAAGTTTTGGCAAAAACATTATTGAACTTTTTGAGTTAGTTTAGTGATAACGATAGTGTAATGTAGTTATGTGCTAATGCTACATATAAATAACACATGAACAAAATGACTTCGCCTTAAATAGAGACAGAAAGAAAAGTGTTAATGGATACATTCTTAGTATTAACTCTGTATAAATCTCATCATCATCATCATCATCAACAGCCTATAACAGTCCACTGCTGGACATAGGCCTCCCCTAATGAGCGTCATTGCTCCCTATCCTGAGCTCGATTCATCCAGCTTCTACCAGCAGCCTTTCGCAGATCGTCACTCCACCTGGCTGGAGGGCGTCCTAGCCGTTTGCCGAGCCGCGGTCTCCACTCAAGAACTCGTTTACCCCAACGGTTATCGGTTCTTCGGCAGATATGGCCAGCCCACTGCCACTTCAGCTTGCTAATTCTCTGAGCTAAATAAATCTAGGTCAATTTAAAATTACTCATTAGCCTACAGTAAGGCTAGATCGTAATCTTATTAGGTTGCATTTATAAATGCACACTAAGAAATGTTTTTTTTTAAATGAAATATGAGACCAATCGTTCATCGCTTGCTGATGGTGGAATACACTAATAGAACACTAATCTAAGAGCTGGGCTACTTAACATCAACAACAGCCCACTGCTGGACAAATGCCTCCTCAAAAAAGAAACATCCACAGCTTATATCAGCCCAGTATTGGATATAGGCTTTCCTTAATAAAATTAAAAGAGAGTTAATAGGCATCTTCTGGAAAAGCTCACCCCATCGTCGAACTCATCCTTGCAAGCCTCGAGGTCAAGAGCAGGCCCATATTTAATAAAAAAATATTCAAAATTTCTTAAATTGGTAACTTAAAGTAATATACATAGTAAGTATAAACATAATAAGAAGGGGAGTGGGGATATGCCCATAATCCCCATGCTGGGCATGCAAGCCAGGGACCATAGAGCACAGCTTCTCGTACCGTCGACGCTGCTGCCCTTCGGTGGCTTCCTAGCCACCGAAGGGCAGCAGCGTCGACACCGGCACATCTCCTGATGTGCCGGTGCACCATTACACCGGCACATCTCCTGATGTGCCGGTGTAATGTTGTACTATGCAATCAGCCAGCCGCCAAAGCCCTGTTTGTTAGATAACCTATCTAGCCAGCTATCGTATGACAAATGCCTTTGTCTGTGAACGAAAAAGGCCCGTATTGATTAGATTCCTTTTCGTTTTTACTACCTTCTTTCAGCATGATAGTTCCTTAGAAGCTCACGGTTTGTGTTGAAGAGGACACCGTAGTGACCTGAACAGCTGGTTACCTGGAACACGAAATAACAAGAGAGTTAGCCTACAAAGAGCCATGGTGGCCTAGTAGGATGTACTCTGACTTTCGGCCGTGAGTTTAAATCTTGGCCAAGTATCAATGGCATACTAACTACTCAAAACGGTTAAGAAAAACCTCTTGAGGAATCCTGCAGCTTTATATGTTATTGACTATGTATTTTCCGACTTGGCTTAAGTTAGTGGCCAACTGCGGTGTTGGTGTTTTAAGGCCGCCTGAAGGCCTTCGACATGGATAACGGCTGAAAAAGCCGGGATTTTCACCTTAACGTGCCTTATCATCCCGTTTTTTGATATGAATAAAGTCATTATGTTGGCGGGATAACTTTTGAACATTATATTTACCCAGATAGGCAAAGCTGGTGTCTTCAGCCTGGAGCCAGGATACTGCTTGTTGATGTTATTCTTTGAATTCTCGTCTCCACCGTACCAGACCAGTAGACCGACTGGACTGCGGGACAGCACTCCGAATTGTGGCATTGCCTGGAAAAATGCGCTTTTTTTTTCAACCTGCATCGTCCCACCGCTCGTCAAAGGTCTCCCCAAATTTTGCCAACCATCTCTATCCTTCGAGATATCCCACCATCCTCTCTCAGGGCCTCGAGCTCTTCCCGCCATCGCTTTCTTGGCCGACCACGACCTCGTCTTCCATCGGGCTGCCAGGATGTTATGGTATTCGTCCATCTATCTGGAGGCATCCGGCTAACTTGGCCCGCCAAGTCCAATTTCAGAAGGGCTGGTTTTCTGCCCACGTCAGCAATGCCAGTAATTGAACGCAGTATGCTATTCCGCACTCGGTCAGTGCGTTTGTATCCGAGGATACTGCGTTCCATTGCCCTTTGCGCTGCGTCGGCACGTAGGTAGCTAGTTACGTGGCGATGCGGCATGAAGCTGAGACAGGGACCTATTTTTGCCCTATGTACTTAATAGCATAGATAATAGTTATTTTATCTACTTTTTTGTATTCATTGTAGTTGTATTGGGTAAAAATAAATGTATTTTCTATCTTTCTTCTTTCTTTCTTTCTTTGACAAATCTTGAGCTTGGACTTCTGTACCTCAGTAAATTACCATGTTCGGCACCGTTGGTTAGGACGGGCAGGATACACATGTCGATGAGTTTGCGCTTAAGTGTCAACGGAAATGGGCATAGTAAAAAGTTTTTCTATGTCAATTACGAGGCGCATAGGGCGAATCGCATAAAGAACGGGTTCGATTACCGGAGTACTTGGGTGTTCTTGGGGTGTAAGGGGTTCCAACTTCCATCATCGGAATTCAAGCCAACTTCACCTGCTCGTGGTGCAACCAGCTCTATAACAAACGGGGCTCTAGTAGCGGGCTGATTGTGACATAGCGCAGCCTTACACGGGCTCATTTCCTGACTGCCGACGGACAGCAGCGTCGGTGTTGCGAGAAGCTGTGCCGTGCGGTTCTCTACTCGCATATCCAACGTAAGGATTTATGGGCATATCTGGACCTATTTACAGCAGGAGACTGAATTAAGGCTTTTTTGTTGTTGTTTTTATTGGTCTTCTTAATCTACTATATTCTATTTTAACTTCTTGAATTTTAAATATTAGCTTACACTTATATACCACAAGGATTTTTTTATCGCAAGCCCTTCCCAAAAGTCCTACTATTAAGACTTACGTAATGATCTTCATCCCCTACATACAACACCCCATTATGCAAATACGGGGTGGCCCGTCCAGTTAGCACAAGGGTCGCCACGTTGATGGAGCCTTCCACGTGGGCGGAGACCAGGTGAGTCAGCTTACCGTCCAGATCTTTCATTACACTAAAATAATGACAAATGTGTTATTCATTTCGTCGTCATTGGAATTTTCTTATTCAACATAGCCACCTCAACCACCAAGATGTTAACTGCGTAACGTAATTTTATTTTTGTTTTGCCTTTTTAATTACTTCTTTATTAGCGATTGATCATGTGGTGACACAGTTTATGATATAGTACGCAGCGGGAGCGTATTTTGTAGAGTTTGCTTTTTTAATTGGCTCAGGCCAGTCACGACTTGATCATCGCTTAATTCACTCACATCGTTATTGTAGGATTAAAAAATATCGAATTAAGTGTAAAATAATAATTGTGTACTTGTGGACTTGATCAATACAGACTCAGTTAAAAGTAAAATAACGTTTAATTATTACCTCCCGCAATATAGGACATTAGGCAATACAAACTACAGTAGTTTTCCTAATAATTATTCCTTATAGACATAACACATCAATAATCACATTGTTTAAGGACTGAAAAAGCTGGCACCAACATCCTACCATGCTTTCTGCAGCATTTTAGAGTCACCTATCAAAGTATTGACCGGCCAAAGTGTTGATCAAATGAAATGATGTACTAAGATAAGATAAGATATGACTTTATTTGGCTCAAACAATTACAGCACATGGTACAGCACAAAAAACAAACAGAAAAACACTGATATACAAGTAGGTAGGTAGTAGGTACAATAATAAGTTTATCAAAGGTATCTTGCAGGGTAAAAAAGAAACTAAAATTAGAAACATAATATGAATAAATAAAAAAAAAAAATAAGTATTTGTACACAACCAAATCTAAGAAAACTATAAAGTAGCACTAAAGCTGTGTGGATGAAATCGGTGCTGCAACGGTATGTGCCAAAAAGGCCCCTTCTCAGCTTGATGCTACTTTGCCTGGGGTGGCTAAGCAGCGCTGATTTTCAGAAGGACTAAGACCACTAAAGTAAGAAAACTGCTAGTAAGTACTGTTGCACTTTATTTTAATATTTTGCTAAATGTGGTTCACGGCATTTGAACCCGCACTTCCACTTGCAGAGCTATGAATACCGTCAAAAATCTCATTTACCTTCTTAGAGTTAGGTATTCCCTATCCCTAGGTGCGCCCATCCTCAGAACATTACAGCTGACCCATGAATCGAGACAATTGATTTTTTATTGTCAACAGCTCTCAAGGGTTGTACTTATGTTAGATAAACTTTAATGATTTATCTTCTTTCTTAGACTGCGAATAATCATTTCAGGCTATAGGGTATTTAAAACGTTCAAAATCTTTTCGAAGCCGGACCCGATAATGACAATTGAGCCAAAATTACATTATTGTGTCGAGGTGTATTGTATTGTGATGCGCAATCCTGCCTTGGCGTTCAACAGAATCATCATTAGCAGCTTTTAAGATATTAGAAATCTTTTGGAATAGAAATGCAATCGAACAAAAATTAACGGATACGATTCGCAAACTTTTTAAATCATTTAATGACTTTTTGAGGTTTCTCCTGAATTCGAAGAGTTCTTTGAAATAAAAGTGTGTGTGTGATGTCCTTCTCATTGTGTCTTGTTTTATGGCTGTGCCTATTACTTGACAGGCAAATTTGTGGTCACAGTCAACCTCATTGACGCAGTGGGCAAAGAAGCAAAACTGGCTAAGAAGCAAAAGGTTGCGGGTTCAATTCCCTGTGCAAGACAAATGTTCTGTTGATATTGGTTCCGGTTCTGGGTGTTTTAGAATCATGGTGTATACTCTTAGCTAGGTTACAGGAGATACTCTTAGTAGGGTGTGGGCTTGCCTTCACTGTACTAACCATAGAGGCAGAAAACTTTTGGAACTGACTTACTTATCACATCCTCTTGACAGCATGCAAGAGTATAGAAGAAGAAGTGCTCCAGCACACTCTTCAGTTTGAAACTGAAAAAAATAGGTTAAATAAAACATTTCGAAGGATTTTAGGCGGCAATCGATTGAGTCGTTATGGCGTGCAAGCGGGACGAACAAACAAACTCATTAATAATGTTAATTATAATATTAATTCATAATATAAGTTAGGATTGTAGCCAGCACTTATAAGTATTCTGTGTTATAGTAAGGATGGTATGTTAACTATTTGCGCACGTTGGTTCTCTTCCACGCATTCTGTACCACGTCAGTCTTATTTTAATTTAATTCGCTAAATAAGTTCGACTAAAAATCGTGATTTGGAAACCAGGTACATACCAAGTACAGATATCGCTTCAGGAATATCTGCAAGTCCTCCAAACTCTTGAACTCGAATAAATGCAGCTTGGAATGGAAAACGTCTGTTAGGACACCTGAAATGTAGACGCCGTTTATCTTGTTTGAGCTAGTCCAAAGTAACTTACACGCGAGTAAAATCGCGTGTAGCCAATTGGGTTTGCGAAATGCCACGTGGAATGTTACGTGCGTCCATTTTATTGGCTATGCGCTTTTCAACCCGTACGTTAATCG
Source organism: Horisme vitalbata (assembly GCA_951804965.1). Classification (NCBI taxonomy): domain Eukaryota; kingdom Metazoa; phylum Arthropoda; class Insecta; order Lepidoptera; family Geometridae; genus Horisme; species Horisme vitalbata. The sequence continues at coordinate 2,318,314 of OX638096.1, forward strand.
CTCCATCCCGACTAGCTCTTACCTAGACTTGACCACAAGCTACAAATATGTACTTATTTCAACCTTTTATCCATGATGTATATTTAAGACGTTGACTGCGGACTTCACACATCAAGCTACGCACCATGTGTGAGGAGAAGCAACACATGGCCTAGATCAAGTGTGCTTTCAGCACTCAAAGGGGAAATATAAGAGGAGTCAATGAAAGGATTTTTTCCACCACCAGTACACACCACACCAGCATATATGAGTCGCACATAGGCCTCCCTTTGTAATACAATTGTTATTTAATTAACAATGGTGCTTTTTATCTAAATACAGCTTTTTTTATGGTACTTAAAGATGGCACAAGCACAAGGCCCACCTGATGTTAAGTGGTAACCATTACCTATCACAAAGCATTGCATCGTAGATCACACTTTTTTGCAAGGTGCTCTACGATGCAACGCCCTGTGTCTATCAACTTGAGGCATGAAGGTGATAAATTACAGGCACAAGAGCCTGTAATTTTATCCACCTTTCAAACTGAAACACAGCAATGCTTCACGGCAGAAGTAGGCATGGTGGTAGTACTTCTACGGACAACAAAAAGTTCGTTCAAACAAAAATAACAAAAACCTTCTCAGTAATTCCGTCCTGGTAATACTGGCTTCCATGCTGGACGTAAACTCCTTCACTGGGTAGAACCACCACAGCCTTCGGCTCCACCCCAGCCTGGTGGTTGAAGCCGCCTGCGCAGCGCCAGATCACCTCGCTGCACGCTCTCCAGAGAGCCTCTTCTTGACGCTCCTCCGATGGATGAAGGTAGCTGAGGACATGATATGAGGGGAAAATTCAAACAGATAATCATATTAAAGCTGGTCATCGTAAGTCATTTAGAGGGAAAACTACCATGAGAAATATTCCAAATGATCCAACTAGTTTAGAGACAAGAAAACGTCTCTAGTGCAGTGGCCGAAGGCCTGCCTGAAAGGCAGAAGGTTAAGGGTTCGATTCCCGTCGCGAGACCAATATTTGTTTATGATTTTCAAATATTCGTCTTGATTCTGGGTTTATTATGTATAATGTATTTACAAAAAGTATCTTTCACACAATCCATCCATCTCTTCTGCGGTCTACCTCTACTCCTAAATTCATACTCATCACTTTTTTAGTTACATGGTTACTGACTCATTACATCATCATCATCATCATCATCATCATCATCATCAACAACCTATAGAAGTCCACTGCTGAACATAGGTCTCCCCCAAGGAATTCCACGAAGAACGGTCTTGAGCCCTCTCCATCCACCGATTACCTGCAATCTTGACGATATACAACTCATTACATAATACTCAATAATTTATTTCGTTCCATTATGTAAATATAGAGTAGTTTTTAGCTTTATACATAGAGAAGAACTTTATACTTAGAACCTGTTGGGAACAACAATAATAAAAAGGATATAGGAGGACGTCATAGTTATAGACAAATGATAATATGCATATTATTTGAAGGTGAATACAATTTGAATAGTTAAGTTGAAGTCAATATTTACAAAAAATTGTAACTGTATCACAATTTGTTTTTAGGAAAGTATTACAGGCCGATTACGGCAGCTAGTTATATAAATAATAACCGATTTTAGCATTTTAAAAATTAAACAGAATTTACTTCCCTCTAGGAGCGCTGTACCAATTTCATACAAATTGAACGAAGATTAGAAGATGTTTCTCACATTCACGCCAAATTGAAATTGTATTACTATAGAAAAAAAACACATTGACTTACCATTACTTTTCTTAAGTAACTTATTTAGAGTAGAGTTCTTAGATAATTAATTTAGAGTAACCTGATGCAAATACATTATTTTTCAACAAGCTTTCGTTATATTTTAAAATAATGCATTTCTAACATCAAAGTTATTTGCTTCATAAAAGTGCTTCAAAATCAAAACTGCACAAAACCCAATCTTCTCAATAACACTCCAATCGCCCCTGTGCATTCACGCACTGAAATAACTCAATATTCTCTCGGAATAAACGATCTCTTTATCATTGATCGATAGCTCTAGGACCTACATTATGTAGTTCCTATAACACCATGCCCTGACCGGTATAGTACGTATCATTATGACCAATCTACTTTAATTATTATTTATTTATATTTATTCAAACAACACAACATTACAGTATACGAGGCCTTAAAAAATATCTGAGCAAATTGCTCGGACAATGGGCATAACGACTGGGTCAAAAAATAATAATTCTAAAAAGTACATTAGTTTGATCATTAGTTAGATCAACAAAAAATACTGGACACGTATTTTTTTTTTATCGAATCAATAGAAATTGACGGAGATAAAGAACGTTAAAGTTCGGGAGTGGGGGCTTGTGACGTCACGCCTAGGTAAAAAATGTACTATATCGTGACGTCGCGCGGAACTTTAACGCACTATATCTTTGTTATTTTTCGTTTAATTGACAAAAGAAATACGTGTCCAATATTTTTTGGATATGTAAATAACGTAATAATTAGAATTTTTCAGCCGTCTAGCCTATTCTCGGGTACGGACAATCTCACAACCCTATCCACAAAATCACCACAGTCCAATAGACCGCTATATTTGTCAAGTTTCTTGTCAAAGAAACAATTTCAATAGGCTTTCTTGAGTGAAAGCCTATTGAAATACAATTGGATGACAGATGGATACTAGTCCACTGCTGGACATAGGCCTCTCCTAATGAGCGCCATTGCGCCCTGTCCTCAGCTCGACGCATCCAGCTTCTACCATCAGCCTTTCGCAGATCGTCACTCTACGTGACCGTGTATGTCGTTGGTTATGTAAAACTAGCTTACGCCTGCAGCTTTGCTCGGATGGACGACACTTACAGAGCCTACAGATGGATACTAGTCCACAACTGTATCCTCAGCTCGACGCATCATGCTTCTACCAGCAGCATTTCGCAGATCGTCACTCCACCTGTCATAAGCTATCTTTTATCTGGATGCCACGCGAGCGAAGCGAAACTAGAATAAGTACTATATCAGTCATGTGGTTCCAACACTATACCAAGCTCTGCTTAATTTGGGGCTATACGATGCTGTGTGATATTGTACAATACTATTTATTTACAATAACCCAGCCATGGCACCGCATAGTGTAAACAAAACACTAAACGGTCGATATTCAGTGCAGTTTAAAATAAACGCCTAGAAACGGTTAGACCATAAAGTCGTCCATTTTGTGTAAAATATCGGCCTGGGTGCATAGTTCAGATTTATGCCAAAACACGTGGCGTTAGAATTATGGCATGAGTTATATTCCTTTGTGTATTGGAAGCTTTGAGGAACTTTGAAGAATGGGTTTTGAAGATGGGAACTTTTATCTACTAGCTGAGCCGCCCGCAACTTCGTTTGCATGTATACTTGTATATCACAATATGATCAATGTTTTAGAACGTATAGAGGACCAACATACAAAAAATGATTTTTATATAAAATATATTTTAAATTTTATAGAAGATGAGGTTCATAAAAAAGTCCCGAATTGGAGATTTTCGGCTGTTGAATAGCGGTTTTCCTGATTTTCTTTTTTACTAAACGAACCTTGAATCAAGGCGTATAAAACCAAAAATATCCAAATCGGTCAAACCGTTTTAGTAATTAATTTTACATTACAGACAGTGCTGGCCAACACTACGAAGAAGACATATTTTAAGACTATACATTACATTATAATAATATTTTTTACAAAACATAAGCTTCTCTCCGGAGCGTCACGTGGTACTGAAAAATTGTAAACACAGAAATGCTTCATGGCAGCATTGATGTGTTTCGGTAAAGTTTATAAGCATGTTATAAAACCATGCTGCATCTTCCCAGGATGAGCCCTTCACAAAGGGCTCTACTACTACTTAGTGGTATTTTAGAAGTACTTACGTCTCAGGAGGTACAACTGACTTGTTGTCCTTGGTAACAGGTCTTGAGTCGAAGAGTAGCCACTTTATGATGTACGCTTGCAATCCAGATAGCAACGACCTGTAACATTTTAATAATGCTAGACTGGCCATATGGGGTGTAAGGGGTTCAATCTCCACCTTCGGAATCCAAGCCAACCCAGTCTGCCCATGGTACACCCTGCTGTATAACAAACAGGGTGGCCAAGGCACAGCCTGTACTATGGGTACCAGAGACTAATAAACCTGCATAAATTCTTATAAAACTCTCAGATACAGAAAAACCTCCAAGTTCACCACACAGATTTTTGTCCTGGACGGGAAACCCGTGATCTGCAGCTCAAAAGGCAGTTACTACCAACAGAGTCATTGCTTGGTAGGCCTTATAAGGGCCTTAAAGGCCACCTCACTACAAAACACACACCAGCCTATATCAGTCTACTGTTGGAAATAGGCCTCCCCTAATAAAGACGGATATGCTCATAATCCCCAAACTGCGTATGCGGGTTGTGAATCGTAGAGCACAGCTTTTTGTAGATACCCTCAACGCTGCAGCATGTGGCTAAGGAATATTGCTGTGCTGGTGTAAAGCTGCGCTATTCCGTAATCAGCCGGTCGCCAGAGACCCGCTTGTTAGTTATCAGGGTGCATCTCGTGCAGGTGAGGTTGGCTTGGGCTCCAAAGATGAGGGTTGGAACCCATTACATTCTACTCTCCCATAGATCCCAGTATGACGCATGTTGGAGATCGCAGTACACAGTTTTTCTTACCCCCAACACTTCAGCCGGTCGGTGGCTAGGGGACATAGCTGTGCGAGTATAAGGCTGCGCTATGCTGCAATCAGCTAGCCACCAAAGCTACGTTTTTTTTACATTATACATTTACACATACAGATGGACCTTCGTTTGACCACAAACGCACCTGATGTTATATAGTTAAGAGTGTTTGTTACACAGCATGGTGCACTCTGGGCAGATTCTTTATTTTTTTTATTTTGATTTTATGACATTACAAAATAGAGTTTAAAATCACCTGGCGCCGTTCCGAGGAGCAGCCAACCCGTAGCTCAGAGACTGGTCTGAAGGCCTCATCACGATCGGAGTTCTCACCCACTCACCTCTCGGAGGACAAGAAGCTGTGCCAAATGCTGTTACACGGAGTTCCTGAAAAAATATTACTTTGAGGTGCCATTTGGATTCTAGTTACGGGACATAGTTTTGCTGATAAATTTTACAATCTAGAATGATCAGCATAATTTGCAGTTAAATCATATCACATCACACTTATATTACAAATGTGAAAGTTTGTGTGTGTGTTTGTTTGTGGTCGCTTCACTCCGTAACGGCTGAACGGATTTGGATAAAACTTGGAATACATATATTTTAAGACCTGGATTAACACAAAGGCTTTTTTACTTTTTATCCCGGTGTTTTATGTTTAAGGTGGTGTGAGTACAAGACAGAGTTATCTATCTATCTATCTTTAACGTGAGCGAAGCCGCGGGCGAAAGCCAGTAAAATATAATTTTGGAAGTATTTGTTCAGCACTGTACTCTCGTACGAGGGAGTCCTAGTTGTCCAGAAGGAAACTGTGAGATTTTGAACAAAATATTTTAAAAAATTGTACTGAAAATGGGGTTGATGGATGGCTGATGGATATAAATGTTTTTATGACATGAAGGAACATTTTAATTTTAGAACGTTTTAATAGTTATTAAACATACTTTTGACATAATTTATTTTTTACTCTATTTTATCTGCGTTTCTTTATTATTATTTAATCTCTAATATTATTTTATAAAGTCTAATATTATCTTAATAATTTTGCATGCCTTGTCAAGGCAAAATGTATAAGAGCTATTTTTTTATTAATAAGAGATAATGTACCTGAATTCCTGTAAATAAAATTTAAAATTAAATGATAAATTAAAATTGATTTATAAATTGAACTTGTGCATACGACAATGTGACTTCGAGACGTCATATAAGTGCATAGTGACAGTTATTTGCAAAAAGTGGTTGCGGAAAGCTATGCTGCCATTGAGATTGTACTCTATAGAGTCACAGTCTCCAAGTGAAAACTAACAAAAATCGTCCGAATGTCGCTGTCATACATTTAAACATTAAAATGCCACATTTGCACTAATTTAGACCTTAAATATCGCCTGTCGGTAGAAAAGTGTTCATTTTCGGCGCAATAGGCAGCGTGCGCAGAGTTTCATGCTGATTTTTTTATCCACGTTTCGCTCTAGACTCTAGAGTCAAGAGTGTACAACAACTTCAAAGTAGCATACAACAACATATTGTTGTATGCTACTTTGAAGTTGTTTCTCCAGTAGGTACGAACAATACCGCGACACTTGCTAAAAGCCGTAGGCATAGCTACAAGACGTAGGCATTGCTAAAAGCCGTAGGCATTGCTACAAGTCGTAGACATTGCTACAAGCCGTAGACATTGCTACAAGTCGTAGGCATTTGCTACGAGTATAGAGTCTCTACGATGTAGAATTTACTGGGATCAACGGATTATAATAAGGACTTTAGAATTATTTCGTTTATTATAACAGTCACGGTAGCGGGTTAGGTTCCCGCTGCGAGACAAAATGTTTGTATTTTCTGCAAATATTTTCGAATCTGGGTCTTTTCTATTAAAAATGTGTTCGTATTTACAAAAAATATAATATAAAAGTATTTGTGTGGTTCCCATAATGCGAACTCCGCTTTGCTTGGAACCAGATGATTTTGTGCGTTAATTTTCAGCCTTATTTATTATGATTACAGTATTCGATTGGTTTTCACCATATCTACAGCAGTAAACTGCTATAAAATGAGAATCAAACTTTCTCAGAATCAAACTTCCTACCCCCTTCCCTCCACCCCTTCCTTATGTATACTGATTGCTATACACAGATGACGATGGTGATGATGATGATGAAGCTTACCGTAGCAATAATCTCCGTGATAGGGGTCCCGCCGACCACAGCAGGGCGCGAGCCATTTAGCAGCTTACTGCGAGCGTAGAGCACACGCTCTGGAAAAATAAGCAAAATAGCTAATACCCCGTTTAAAAATAGATTCAGATTCAGATTTATTTGTTGACAACTAGCTTCCGCCCGCGGCTTTGCTGGCATGTTACCAGCATAGATTTAGTATGAAAAAAATCCATCCTTTTTGGTTACCAGATTAAATAGTAGCTTATGTGTTAATCTATGTCACAAACTATATATATTCCAAGTTTCATCCAAATCCTTTCTGTAGTTTATTGCGTGAAACAGAAACAAACATTCATCCATTCATACATCCATACTCACAAACTTTCACATTTAATATATTAAGTAGGATTTAGATAAATAAATTTAACTAGGCATGTCATATTGATACATTCAATCATTAAATTTAGAAACATCCTTCTTCCTACTATCCTATATATAATATTTTAATAATATTTTATATATGTGTATATTATATCGATCGTGAGGTGGCGACCTCTGGTTTCCTCTGAAAACCAGCGCTGCTTCGCTCGCGGAGCAGCATTACGCTGAGAGGAGATCTAATTTGGCCCACGCTTAGCACAAACAAAATCAGCTCCACAGTATCAGGATTTTAGGGATGGGTAGGCATGCGGACGGGTTTGTTTACCTATCAGTGCATAGGCTACTATCCGCTTGTCTACCCAAACCATCTATTTGTGTTGTTCTCTGTTTTATATCTTGTTGTTTTGTTCCATTACCTATTTTGTTTGTGCTGTTATTTTTATGTTATTATTTTGTTAATGTGTGCCAAAAAAAGACTTTATTTATCTATCTATCTATGTATGGATGGATGAATATTTGATACTCTTTCACGCAAAAACTACTGAACTGATTTGGATGAACCTTGGAATAAGAATAGTTTGTGACCTGAATTAACACATAGGCTACTTTTTATCCCGGTGAAGCAGTTTTCAGTGACATGGTAAATTGGATAATTTTCAAAGAACGTTTTAATTATTTCATCTAAACTGTTGAATCCATTATCTTTATTACCGGCAAAAATTAACCCATTTTGGTTTTCCCTACCAAAACAAATGAAAATGAGAAATAAGGTTAAGGATCTACTGTAAGGTTCCAAAAGATAAACGTATTTTTAAATTGGTTACATTTAACAATATAATATCTGGATTTTAGAATCTGTTTTTGTTTGTTTGAGATCACTAGATATTCATTTTAAAATTATTCCATTAAAAATCTTCTAATTGAAAATAACTGAATTTTGACTAAAACTTTAATTATAATAATAATTTTATTAGTTCCTGTAATTATTTAAGTGATTTTTAAGACATTAAAAGTTATGATTAAATTTTACTTTAAATTATGTATTGTAATCGTTGAGCAAATGGCATGCGGTCGACGGTCGCCATGTTGTTGTTTACTGGCGCTTTTTCAGAAAAGCGTTTGGCAACTCGTGCCGCGTTGTATTCGTTCTTTGACCGTCGAGCTGGCAACTTGGTATGCCTTATGGTGAGTTTCTCTTGTAAAATTTATGCCTATTTGTGTTTATATGTAGTATAAATAATAATGTAGACCCCTCGAAGTACTTGTTTTACTTTCACTACTTGTAAAAAATATAGAAATAGGAAAATAGTGTAGGTAAATATATTGTAACATAACAGTAAATATCTTAAATTGGTACCACAATACACACCTAAAACTTGTCCTATACAATAAAAACAAATGTTTCGTCCCTACCATTAGTATACCAAAATCAGTTCACAATCCAAAATTCGCTTCCACAACTCAACATTACAAGTACTGCCCGGTCCCGACAAATCCTTGCTATCTCATATAAATGGGCCCTTGGAATCCCGTTAGGCACCCATTGTGGGATCACAATACATTCCAATTACATCGCCTTTCCCTTGAATGGTAGATTTTATTAAACTTTGGTTTTGGAATACGTTTTAGATGGATGGAAGTGATGCATTTTTGACATCGAGATATTATCAATATTTTTTTATACTACTATAGAGTTTTCACGTGAAAACTGTCAAAAGTGCAAAATTTGCACTACTTTAGACAGTGAATTAGTCGCTTGAAAAGTTTTAAAACTCAGTTACTTTTGGTGCAGACAATTTTTTTTCACGTTTGTGGCTCTAGAGTATAATTATCTCGATGCTTTTTGATGATATTTTGTAAACTTTACCTAAAAACAGGAAGCAATTAAAAAAAAACCTATTGATAAAAATATAAGCCAAGCAGTTTTTTGACAATTTTTACTCTGTTTGGTCGTTACGAGTTTTATAACCTCTCTTCTGTCAGGATTTTCAAAATGGCCGGCGACCACTGTCAGGCATTCGCACGCGCAAGGTCGCGCAAGGTCAAGGTCAAGGTCATTATTTTAAGTTTTTTTCTCTAACACTATTATTTTTAATTAAAAAAAACACACACACACACATTGACCATAACTTTAAAATAATTTAATAAATTATTGTAAATGACACTAAATCACAGGATTAAGAGTTCCCTTTAAACAAATATTTTTGTCCTTGCGTTCCTTTGAGCCCAGTCTTCTTTTTAAAGGAAGCATCCGAAAATAAGATCTCAAAACAACAAAATAATGATTACCTAACCAATGTCTCTGTCTATGGCATCCAGCTATGTTTTTTTCTAATAACGTTATGTGATTAGGTACTTACTTAGCCAACTCATCGTCATAACGCAAATTACGAGCTGTATGCAAAATGTGGATTCAAATTAGTTTTTGTACAAAATATGTTTTCCTAGCCTTATTGTACTCTGTAAACTGTAAAACTGTGGCTCCTTGTTTAAATAAATAAATCTTAAAATGATAAAAATGATTCATAAAGTTTATTTATTTTGTTTGGATAAAACGTAAAAATAATAATGTGGCTTTGTACACGAACTTCAATATAAACGCTTAGAAATATAACAAAAATATTCAACCAAAACATTATACAAACCAAACAACTCCTCTTTAGAAGTCCCGAGAGCAGTTTTCCTCATCACAGAGATGATTTGAAGCCAACAATTACAGATTTTTTCAAAATTTACACCGTTAACTCTAGACACATTTATTTTAAAAAAAAATAGCACATTGACGAACTTTATGACAATAAGATGAAAAAAAAATGTGTGTGTTCTGTGCAATTAATGTTTTTTTAATTCATACATAAACAACAACATTATTAATAATGTATACATAGATAAGTATAAAATTCACCTACACAAAAGCGCCGAGCTCAGGAGAGGGCGTAATGGCGCTTAATCCCCTAATGGGGAGGCCTATGTCCAGCAGTGGACTAATATAGGCTGATGATGATAATATAATAGTTTCTAATCAAGTGATATTTAATCTGTTGGAAAAACCTGAGGCTTAATTTCTTTCGTTAATCGTACTGGGAAACCACGATACAGATTTTATCTCGTGTATCTTAGAGACAGACAAGGTGTGCTGTGAAAGAACACTTTGTCCAACTCTAAGTCCTCAATAAACTTTTAAGACAATGTATTGTACTAAAGTTAGAGTATAATAAGTAAAACTTGTAAATATTATTTTCAAATAATTTTTTGACTTTGTTGACCAGAAAAAGATGATTATTTTATAATTTTTTTACGCATAGTGCTTTCAATTGCAAAACTTTTGTTGATCTATCACTATAGTGTGTACCACCGGTTTGCAGTTTGGCATGCCTATTTCTGCCGTGAAGCAGCTGTGCTGTGTTTCGGTTTAAAGGGTGTGAGTACCGGTGAAATTACAGGCACAAGAGGCTTATCATCTTCATGCCTCAAGTTGAAGGACGCAGGGCGTTGCATTACAATGCTCTACAGAGCTTGTTCCAAAAAACATAATCTACGATGCAATGCTTTGTGACAGGTAATGGTTACCACTTAACATCAGGGGGGCCTTATGCTTGTGCCGTCATCAAATACCATAAAAAAAATGTTTGATGGTTAAACAAAATATATATTTCCAAAAGCAGGAAATTACACAAAATGATCAAAACACGAGAACCTCCAAACATTCCTGAAGACACTCCACTGACCCGCTTCAATTTCCAGCCCAGCCTTGTTACCTCGAGAGTGCTCATACTTACGAGAGTCGTTAGACCCTCCCGAGTTGTATCATTTGTCAAAACACGAGGGCCTCCAATTTTAGTTGGATACTGATACTATTTGGGGGTAAATATAATAATAAATGCCAGTACCAAACTAAGCAGAGCTTGTATTATGGGAATGACATGTACTATTCAAATGCATTTTTGTAAATACATACCTACCTATTATATCAAACAATTACCCCCGCACGCAAACACCTGTGGGTTATCCTGTGACAGCCAGACACTTAGAGACTGGGAAGAACAGGATAACGCACTAACCTTGACATCCTCAACTATACACCAACACACATACACACACACACACACAATAATAATGCGATGGCTGTAAAAATTTACAATAAATTACCATAGGAACTTAAAGCCCAAGAAGAGAATAACATTTTTGCAAATAATTTAAAGGACATGCTATTAAATAAAATATATTATTCTCTAGACGAATTCCTAAATGAATAAACTAATAATAACGACAATTAGTAATGTGCAAAGTATATAATGTTAGTACCTATTTAAAATATCGTTGTGAACACCCTAACAGGGTACATATTATGTATTGATTCTCAACCTAGTCTTAACATCGGACTAATTTTTTTGTTTAATGTACTTACATATGTAATATGATTGCAATAAATATTGAATACTGAATACACACACACACACACACACCAACATAAATACATACCCTCATACGTATGGCTTCACGAAGGGACATATGGCTTCACGAAGGGACTTACATATGGCTGTGCTTGTCCACAGCGTTATGATCTCAGGGAAACCAGAGTATCTCTTCTCCAAACTCGACAGATCTCAGAGTAAGTATAGCACTAGGCCAACAAGAGACTTACTACATTATAGTAAATTTAAAACCGTGGCGTTCAGGGGTAGTTTTCGGTACCAGGCGACTAAGTGCTGGAACAATATACCTCCACCACTTCGAGTTTTGAAATCCAAATATACATTTAAAAGAAATTTCAAAAAATTTATATTAGATCGGCAAAAGACTGGGTTGCCTGGTACAAGTGCACCCTTCACCTGTTAGTTAGTTCTTTCTTTTTTATATCATAATATTAATCTTCTTTAATTTTTATTTATTTGCTTTGATTGTTTTTAATTCCTATTCAATTTTATTTTAATGATTATTTTATTATTGAAATTTATTGCATTTTAATTTAATTTATATACTGAAACTTTAATATTTACACGATATATAGTTTATAATTTATATTTTTTTTCTTGCCCTGATTACATTTAACAAAAATTCAATTTAATTTTAATGCATATTTTATCGTTGAAATTCATTGCATTTTAATTTAATTAATTCATTTAGTTACATAATTCACAATGAATATTTTGTAATGCAATCTTTTTTTTTGTTTAAATTGTATAATGATCACTCTCCACACCACACTAGGAACTTACGTTATTATTAACACCATACGAGTACGTTCTGACAGGGTCTTGTGGCTGAACACAACAATGGTCTCGGCAGAAAAACAGCGTCCACTGTGAACGCAGTGGGCATAATGCTGAGTCGGGGCCTATTTGCTGCTGTAGCACACAATACCTATTATAATAAGTGCTTTTTTTTTTCGAACTTGTAAATTCTTTGTTTTATGTGGTTTTATATGTATTTGTGTGCTATTTTGTAGCAAATAAAGTGATGTCTATGTCTATGTCTATACGAATTGTTTTAACAATTTCATTGAATATGATTTTACACACCAAACACCCAGATCCGAGACAAATATTTGTACATAATGCATACATTTTGTCTCGAAATCGAACACGCAAACTTTTGCGTCTCAGGCAGACCTTCCACTGCGCCATAGAGATCGTAAAATCTGAGAACAGATATAAGAATAGTGTGGTGTTGGTAACTGATTGTAACAGCGGGAAAACTGTCCCCTTAGCATGAACACCGTCGAGAAAGGTAATGTCAACGGAATAATAGAGAAAAATACATTGTCTTTCCACATAAGACATAAACACGGTATGTTATGGGGCTGATGTTGGTCTTGATAGGCTATTTATCCAACAACAACACGAAGATCTCCCATCGGCGAACTCAAATGATCCGATCTTTTTTTATTTAAACAGTTGTTAGTTCAAATGCCTTTACTTAAAAGATGAAAGTTTGACTGTCATAGAAATATCAACCGGAAGCTATCGCATTTGCGAACATTATGTCGAAAACCAATTTTTCATCTCGAACAACAGTTGTCAGTTTTATTTCATTATATATTGAAGTGTTTCTATTTAACATTGTTTAAAATATTGGCAATTTAACCGTTAATAATAAAACACAAGTGAAGTGAAATGGAATGCAATAAAAGTTAACTTGAACTGGAATTCTCTGATGAAGAAAATTGTTCGCCGGTCGTGTTTTGATAGAGTCGCCATTGCTCTAACAGAACAGGATCTGACTGAAGACTAGATGACTGGACTTATAAACCGTACGTTTATAACTTATAAACTTATAAACCGTACTACGTTGCCTTATATGATTGTTAAAATTATATTGATTCTGACAAAATTGTGGAAAACTATCCCAGAAGTCATTGAATGAAGAATCTGAGCATTTTTATCTGAACATTGTTTCAATCCAATAGTGGTTTTATATTCCGTTTGTAATTCACTCGCATTATCTTATCTCTATAGTTTATACAGTTTCAAAAACTGTAAATCTTTTTTTATAGAAATAACCTAAGAAACTTTTTATTTATTTAAATACAGTGCAGTGCATTCATGCGTGTTTTTGGTCCGTAAAAAGCTCAATTTCCATTCCAAACTACTTATCAAAAATAAAAATCACAAAAGGTGCAACTGCAGAACACAAATAAGAAAACCGAACTGAAGTACTCTAACGAAAGCGAAATACGGAATGAGCGAATTGAACCCTCGGGTCGAAAGCGAAATGGGAATAAGTAAATGTAATTGCATGGTTCCTATTTGCACTTCGTGAAGAAAATTATGCGATAGGGTTGTGGTAATGTTTTCGGAGAGTTCAGAGTTTGTAACTGAGAATCATGTTTTTTTTTTCGAAGTCAGAAACATGAGCCTTCGTTTTAAGTTATAATGATACTAAACTTAGTATGGTGTTTTTTTTTTGTTATTTTGCAAAAAAACCTGTGTATTTAACATGTTTTTTTTATGATATATATTAAAAATTATATATTTATTTATTATCGCCCGACATTAATTTCTAAACGGTTTTCTTATAAAGGTAACTTATTTCTCAAGTTAATTATACACTGTTTTTACTTTTTTAAATAAGCAAAAAATGGAAAATGTTTAAAATCTCTAGTGTTGGTGTTTACCGGTTGGTTGATTAATTATAACTGTTAATTGGACCCAGCTTCTTATATTATTTATATTACTTCTCATATTACTTTCACTATCACCTAATAATATATCATATATAATATAATATACAAATATTTTCACATCTCTAATTATTCGAAGCTATTTTGCCTCTGGCCATTGAACAATATCAATGGCTATGTTAAATTGTATTATAAATTGAATGAAATACTACCTGTTTGAATTTATGTTTGATTTGGCTTTAAATAGTTGTGAGGTTTATGATAAGTTATAATTATGTTATGGAAACAATTTTGTAACAGAGTTTTTTTGTCAATTATTCTCTGGTTGTTAATATCATTTAATAAGTTAATAAGGTTTGTACTGAATAATGAAAATTTCGACTTCGACTTTGACTTTTTTTATGGTACTTGAAGGTGGATGAAGCACATGGTCCACCTGATATTAAGTGGTAACCATTACCTATCACAAAGTATTGCATCAAAGATCACGTTTTTTTTGGAACGTGCTTTACGATGCAATGCCCTGCGTCCACCAACTTGAAGCATGAAGATGATAAGCCTCTTGTGCCTGTAATTTCACCGGCACCCACACCCTTTAAACCGAAACACAGCACAGCTGCTTTACGGCAGAAATAGGCATGGTGGCAGTACTTCCCCGGACGAGCCCTCCACAAATAACTCTACTACTACTAAAAGTTAATACATTTTAACATCTTAAGAAACTGCAAAAGCATACCTTCCAATTTGGTCGCAGTAGTTTCTCGTATTCCTCGATGCATTTTAGTGTGTCTAAAATTAAAATTTTATTTAAAAACTTTTTCTAAATTAAGTTACATGAGCATTTAGAAATTAATTCAATTATTTTAAATTTACGATAAAAAATATTATATAATAAAATTTAATTTCACGGGATAAAGTCACAGGTTACTAATGGAGTTTATAAATAACCAGATAAACTATATAAGATTTGTTTGTTATATTTAAGAGCTGTGGATTTTGTTGAATAAATAAAATAAAATAAAATAAAATAAAACCAGTAATAATCCTACAAGATTTCTTAATATTTTTCATATAGTTTATGGAATATTCAATTCACATTCTGACAATGCTCCTATTCTATTTTCACAAATCCTAATCAAACAGCCTACACAAATCATAGCCATAATCGAACATGTCCATCACAGGCCACAAACACTCACCTTGTCAAACGAAAGTCAATCTTAGCACTTTGTAATAGGTATTCTGTAGCACAATATCCACGTCAGTCTAGTGAAGGTGATTGTTTAGAAATGGTAGCATTTGGTGCATCGTTGTAAATGCTTTGGGTGTCGGCAGTAATAGTGTAGACAAACATGCATTGCACGAATATATGGAGAAGGCAAAATACAAATTTTTACATGGGATTATATGAATAGATTTTACAAAAACTGTTGAAATAGTGTCATATTTTTTTTTCTATCGTCATGTAATGTCTTCTTCATGACGGAGAGGCTAAAGAAGGTTCTCCGATTCATCTTTCTTTTTATTTTTATGTATCATAGACAACAGAAATGTGTGTGATATCTTAAATTTCTATTTATTTATGGCCACTTTAATTCTTTATGGCGTTGCACTCGATTGTATAAATATTTAATTTCATTTTGTTCATTTCGAAATGGCATTCCGTTAGATTTTTAAATATTTAATTTATTTTGTTCATTTCAAAATAGCGTTCCGTATGATTTTAAAATATTTTTCATCTCGTTCCGCATACTTCCGAGTCTTCTCCAGATCATAACCAAACCACTACTAAACCAAATATTTTCTTTATTTAGTTTTCTATAATTACCACTCTTGGCATGTACATGTCAAACAGCGTATTAATTTGGATGCTGCTAAAGGCAGCAAACAGCAGCCGATAGAATGGTAAATTCTTTTCCGGGATCAGCTTACTTAAACAAAGTATATCAGTACCACTAACTTTTTCATATCTTATGAGCCTATCTGATCCCACTGCGGGGCCACGGTCTTCCTTCTCTCTTTCCATTCTTCCTCATTATATAGTGCAAAATTATTACATCTACAAAGTTTCATTTCCGAAGACACTATAAACTATAAATCAAGCTGAGAGAACAATGAATTTTAATAGTTTTCAATTACGACTTTCGAACAACCCTTTCGATTATATTGCCTTAATAATCCT
Organism: Horisme vitalbata; assembly: GCA_951804965.1. NCBI lineage: Eukaryota > Metazoa > Arthropoda > Insecta > Lepidoptera > Geometridae > Horisme > Horisme vitalbata. The sequence continues at coordinate 2,334,873 of OX638096.1, forward strand.
AGTTTTAAAATTTCCCATAAAATTCTCAATAGGCTACAGTGTTGCTGACGCGTGACGCATTTCACAGCAATTTTACTTACACGCGTAAAATATTTTATTATATTTGGACAAGTTTAACTTGGCTTCTAAGATTCTTATTGGTAAGGAAGCGCTCATTTCGTCGCTTACTTCAATGTTCGTAGCCATCATCTTGGTAAAGCAACAGTCTGCCCGGTCAATATTTGGATAGCTGACCGTTTAGTGTTATTTAGATCATGGGTGTACGGGGTTCTAACCTCCAACTTCGGTACCTGAGTCAACCTCACCTGCACGTGGTAAACCCTGCTAAACAACGAACGCACATCCTAGATCGGCATAATTCATCTCCTGGCCACCAACGGGCAGCAGCGTCGGTGGTGCGAGAAGCTGTGCCCTGCGATCCCCAACCTGCATGCCTAGTGTGGGGATTATGGGCATATCCCCTTTTATTAGGGGAGGCCTACGTCCAGCAGTGGACTGATGAGGCTTGTTTGGTGTGGTGTGGAGATGAGATCTATTCTGTGCTTCGGCAGACACGTTAAGATGTGTCTCCCAGATTTTCCAGCCATCAGGCCATATCGAAGGCCCTTGGTCACTAGCTTATACGAAGAAGATAAAGAAGAATTAGAAAAGAGTTATGACTTATTCTATGTATACAGTCGGCCATCTTGAAATCTGCCATTTTATTTTTACTTTGAAAGAAAGAAAGAAAATGAATTTATTTGCAACACTAGACTTACATAGACAAACATTATATTTTATATTATACTTTGACTATAAAATTACAAGAATATCTTATAAGTTTTATGTAATCGTTTGTTACGGTAAATTAAAAAATCATACAAGTACTAAATCACATAAATCTACTTCAAAAGTAAATAAAATACGCATCTATGTTTAAAAACGCAATATATTCTTTGACTTTGTAATGCCATGTAAAACGTAGATGTAACATTCTATACCTTGAACTTAAAACAATTTATTTCCTAGTAAACATGATTTCACTTGCGATGTTCAATCACGTAGCTTAGATTAAAGTCGTGCCAGCCATAGGAAATTAATCTTTTATTTTTAGCCGATACCGTGTGAGCTTTCGTGCACAGATGCAATAATGTGTGGCGGCCATATTTTAAAATGGCGTCGCATTCGATTTTTAAATCCGATTTGTTGGATTGTTTTTGATTTGATGCTAGCGAATTCGAACTTACGTTATTTTATGACCTGTCAAAATATTTAAGATCAGTTAGTTAGTTTAGTTACTAATAAACTGTTTTAGTTACTAATATAAACTAATTATATTTGTGTCTACATACGAATATGTGGCGTTGCCTTTTAGCGAATATTTACATAGTGTGAAAAAAACTCTATTTACTTTTTACTCAATGGGCGGAAATGCAACTGAACTTTTGCTCAAGGGCCGCATTAAGTAGACCTGACTTAGTGTTTTATTTATATATTAATAACTATTTTCTATCTATTTTGCTCTGATATTCTGTTTGTAATCAAGTACCAAGAGTTACCTTTTGATCTTTTCTTATCCAATTTTTCTCCCATTTCTCACAACGAACGTCAAACTTCAAAGAAAGACTGCGCTTCTTCACCTTAGTAATAAACGTTCAAGTTAGCAGCTGCCGAAAATATAAAGACGATTTCAAGCGATGAACCTATTGCAACATAAACAATAAATTATTGTAGCGACTCGGATCTTAATCTCAGAATCAAATAGCAACTGAGTGAAAGGTGCTAAGAACAACCAAATAATGTACGTCACCGAGGCTTTACGCGGCGTCCTACGTGAGCGAACGCGAAGCGGTGGAATGTGAAGCGGTGCAGTGCGGCGCGGAAAAAACAAATATTTCATAAATATTGAAGTGTCCTACGCACAGGTCCTACGTGACCAAACGGACTCAAGGTACGAAGCGGTAAGGCGCAAATTGACGCGAACGGGATGGCGGCAGGTGCAGGGCGGTGATGATGTAGGACCAGTCGCGTGCACGCATGACAGAGTCGCCGCGTCGCTTCACATTGCGTTGAATTCGCGTGTCATCGCGTCGGATCTCTACGCAATTGCTTTCACTTTGAATCGCCTACGTAAGACGTCGCGTCCTATTCACTAATATGCGCAAGCTATTGCCCTGCTAGAAAGGCTAAGACCCTTCGCCTAGAACTAATGTAGCATCTCTATAAAAATCTTGTCAGTTATGATAGGAATTTTTCTAGCGTTAACTTTGAGTGCTAAATTTTAAACTGTTGCAGGAGAGTCAACAGTTGTTTGCTTTATAAATAAAATTTATACATCCAAAATTATTTTAACATGTTAATAATCGGTCTTTGATATTGAAATATGCATTCGCTTCGTGCTTACACCTTACACCGTATCGTGCAACGAAGTGCGCAGTTATGCATTCATCAAACTAATCGACAAGATAAGCAGAAACTAGTAGCAGAGATCTTGAGTCGCGCTTGTTGTTTCAGTTTAGTGTATTGTTGTTTAGTTTACATTTAATGGATGGAGACGAATCTGTGTTGTCGAAGACTATTTGCAACTAACTGAAATACCTACTCAAAGGCTGTGTGAAAGAGAAATAACCAAGAACTAACGGCGCTTAGAGCCTTTGCAGATAGGCGATTTGCTCGCGCGAGTATTCAGCAAGCCTGAATACGCTTGTCGATCGCGCGAGCAACACGCTCGAGAAAATTGCCCATCTGGGAAGGCCGTGACTGCCTGAAAAGTCAAAACCGGTTTTCATGGGTTTTCGGATTATTATAAAGTAAATACTGATAGACACATCGCCATATTGCCCAAAACTAAGTAAAACGCCCCTATATTATTGATAAAGGTACTACTTGTATTGATTTTTTTGTTAATAAATTATGTATAACGATAAAATTTTTGCTTAGAGCTTTTAATTTAGCAAAGATTTTAATAGCTCCGTATCTGCATTTAAACGGTTGATATATTTTTAAATCTCTGCATACATATAAAAACATTTAAAAACACTAAGACCCGAAACAAATATTTGCAGATCATACAAACATTTGTCACGCAGCGGGAGTCGAATCTGCATGTCAGACGGGCCTTCGCCCACTACATCACAGAGGTCGTTGAAGTAAAAATAACAACAACATCAACACCAGCCCATTGAGTCCACTGCTGAACAAAGGCCTCCCCTACAAGAAGGGGGATATGCCCATAACCCCCAAGCTGGGCATGCGGGTTGGGGATCGCTTGCCACAGCTTCTCGCACCAGCGACACTGCTGCCCGTCGGGGGCCAAGGGATTTGGCTGTGCCAGTGTTAGGCTGCGCAATGCCGCAATCAGCCAGCCGCCAGAGCCCCGTTTGTTACTTAGCAGGAACACCACGGGCAGTTGAGGTTGGCTTGGGTTCCGAAGATGGAGGTTCGAACCACTTATACCTCCAGAAGTAAAAAGGAAAGTATCAAAACAGTTAGTCAGCAGTTCTAAGTAAACGAGGAAACCTCGGTTGAAGGTCACAGCAAACGGAAACACCGCATCACGGACCAATTAAACACGATTCTAAGAACCAAATTGATGAGTTGATTTGAACCTTGTGATTATACCTATACATTATATTGTTGGTACCTACTTAGTACAAAAGAGTCCGATGCGGATCGCTGTAGCCTCGCTATACAGGCTCTATAGCTACTAAGAGCTATTTCAGAAGGAGGCGATTTACGCGCGAGTCGCGCCTATCCAATGAGGCTTGCTAAATGTCTCTTAGAATGTGACGTGAAATACAAAATAAATAAAGAATTATACGAAATATCTCACACGGTTGATCCCAAACTAGGCAAAGCCTGTGCTATGGGTACCAGACACTGATAAACATAATATACTTATAAAACACCCAGACACTGAACAACATCATGTTCATCAAACAAATGTTTGCGCTGAGCGGAAATCGAACCCGTACCCTGCAGCTCAGAAGGCAGAGTTACTACTAACTGAGCTATGAGGGTAGTCAAACGTGCGTGTATATGATTGGCTACACGCAACCCGAGTCGCTTGTAAATAGTACACTTACGCACCCTTACATACATACGCACTTAATAACTATACATATAATAGGTAACACAAGGACCATCGTCATATTTCTGGCTTTAGTATTAATTTTATTTAATTTTTATTCTTTTTTTGTTTAATTTTTTTTATTGTTAAATTACTTTATTGCGTTGTTTTTATTCCGATAACGATTTAGATAATTTAAGTCTAATTACATACTACGCTGGCAGAAAAGTTAAAGGCACATTATGAGAAGTAGACTGTCCGGCGAGTCGCTGTGAACCCGCTATACAAGCTTTTAAGACTTAGTGTGGGGAACAGAACTTACATAAATTGTTTATATTGTAGTAACCATGTACGAGATGCTTTTATTTGACAATAAAACTATTTACTATTTAAAAAAAAACTATTTACTATTTAAATCACCCCATCTGGACTGCTGCCCCCTAGCTGCTAGTGCTAGGAACATAGCTGAGCCGAGGTACACGTACGTACAAGGCTCTTGTTACTTGATGTTACGGTACCTACCGTATTCGTACCTTCTAAAATAATGTACCTACCATATTATGTTGTATAAGAATATAAGAATATAAATATATTTAAAGAAGCATCAAATTCAATAATAAATGTACATGTAATGACGTTGCCAAGTGTTTTAATATGTCTCTATGATTTCGAAATAAATTGAAATTGAAAAAAAAAAACATCCATAGCCTAAAATGATCACAAAATCTATTGTCACTTGGTTTTATTATCATTTCAATGAAAGAGACAGACTGGTTGCGTCAAGTTTTTGTCTAAAAACATCTGTCGTAAGATCCCTAACAATAATCTCCAACTTCGGAACGCAAGCCAACTTCATCAGCCCGTGAAGATCAATCACACAACGCTAGTTTATATCTGTCCACTGCTGGACATGGCGGTTTGCCCATAATTTGCTAGTCATGCGGGTTGGAAAGCATAGGGTAAACTTCTTGCACCACCGGCGCTGCTGCCCCTCGGTGGTCAGGGTATTTGGCTGTGCCGTTGTTAGGCTGCGCTAAGCCGCATTCATTCAGTCGGCCACCTAATCTCCGTTTGATGCACAATATGGTGCACCATGGACAGGTGTGGTAGGCTTGTATTCCGAGGATGGAGATTGGAACACCTAACAGCCCCCACATCACCCTCTTATTTTTTTATGATAATAATTATTTTTTAAATAATTAGAACGGCCAGTGACCACTTACACTAATTAAATTTATAAAATCAACATACTATCTAAAAACTAAAAACCAATACCTAATTACTTACAATATAATTAAGTCAATTAAATGTCAGCCCAAAATAAGTACTTGAGTGGAGACTGCGGATGAGCAAACGTAGTGTAGGAGCCCTCCGGCCAGGTGGAGTGACGATTTATGAAAGGCTGCTGGTAGAAGCTGAATGCGTCGAGATCAGGACAGGGCGGAATTGCGCTCATTAGGGGAGGCCTATGTCCAGCAGTGGACTGCTATACGCCGATGATGATGATGATGAAATATCAACCCCAGCAGTGGAATAATATAGGCGATGTAACAAAAGTGCTATCTTACCGTAACTCCTTCCAAAGTCAGGAGATAGCAACATGAGTCTCCTGTCCACGTCACCACAGGTCGCTTTAATCTCCTTTTTATGGGCTTTTAGAGCATCGTAGTCCATAGCAGTTTTTGGAGTTGTATTGTATACAAGGAACCGCGTAAGTTGATCCATTTTGAACCCTATATTCACGCAGCCTAGATTTTTTTCAGCTTTCTGATGTGAACTTTTTATAATTTATTGGAAAGTCGATACAGTTGTTTGATGTTGAAAGTAAATAATTGGGTTATATTTTTCACTGGAATAAAAATGGTAAACAAGTAATAAAAAATTTAGTAAAGCCTACAATATGAATAAGCTAATGAAACCAAATAGGTTTTGAAAATGAAAATCTAATGTAACATTTTGATAATTAGTATTTTTAAGCAAAAATAACATTAAGTCACGCGGTAGCGTATCAAGCTAAGTTCAAGCTACCAGTACTGGTAATAATAAACGAACTATTTGGAGCCATTTTTGACCCCCTCATAGCTCAAAAACTGTTTCACGTAAACATGTCAATTTTGTATCTAACAACATTGAAATTATAATTATGAGTGTGTTAAAAACTAATCGTACTAAACGTACTTCCATGGAAAATTGCGTGCATGGAAAAATTGTGACCATACCAGAACCGTACTGCGAGGAAACTGGCGATGTGACATGATGCAATAGAAAGCTCTTGAACATTCAATGTGTACCCCTAACTTTGCGTTCACACAGAAGCATTAACACCGGTGTTTTGAAAAGAACCAGGTTCAATCTCAAAAACAATAGATAGTATAAGTAGGTGTAACAAATAATTTCACAAATATATAATGAATTTCCGAAATGAAAAAATATTTCGATACCAGATTTCCAACATAAGCGAACTGTTATTTTTATATTTTGATGTCATACGGTGCAGAAAATATACAAAAAAGTACATTTTTAATGCAGAATCATCATTGCTTTGTGCTTTTCCAAGAAAAAATCTAAATAACACTCAGCTCTCGGCTAATTTTAATAGAAGTCACACATAAAAACACAAGATCGCACTAATATACGAAAGTTTGTGTATTTGTGTGTTAATATGTTTGTTCACAATCAATTCCGTAACGGCTGAATGGGTTTGGATAAAACTTGGAGTAAACATAGTTTATCATCTTGATTAAACAAAGGCCACTTTCTAACCCTTTACCATGCGAATAAAGCCGCGGTTTGAAGCTAGTAAGTAATATGACTACCGGTAAAGATATACTTTGATTTGACTGATGATTTGCCTAAAATACCTACCAGTTACACCACAAGCGTTAAAGTCAGTGTGAACAGGGAGTTGTAAGTAGATTGAAAATTTAAATTGTACTATGTGAATAGTTCAGCTAGGTATTCTAGGCATGCGAGGTGTGAAGGAAATTCCTAGGCTCTGCTGCTGTATTGCCTAGTTTATAAGGTGGCACCTTATATGTTGGGTAGAGCATTATTCGTAAACTTTCGGCGCTGTATAGTGATTTTGTTTATATATGGTAGCTTGCCTTGAGGTTAATAAGCGTTGTATTGCCCGGTGTACGAGTGTAAAGTATACGATTGTACGAGTATAAAATTTTCAACTTTGACTAAGCGTTTTTGTGCTCCGGTTAAACTTTTTTATTGTTGTGGCTTTAAACTAAGTTTAAAAAAGAGGTATTCTCGATTAGTTTTTTTAATACTACCAAAAAAGATCTTTTGCACTTATTGTTCATCATCATCATTATGAGCCTATAGCAATCCACTGCTGACCTTCCCTAACAAGTGCCATTGTCCTGAGCTCGACGTTTCCATACATTATTTTTCAGACCTTATTTTGATTCTTATTCAACCTTTATTATATAGCTCTAAATATAGACCCAGGCTTATTAGATAGTACTTTATGATAGTAAAATCGTTCAACAAACAACCACAGCCAATCGTAACGAATTAAGTTATCAAAATTTACGTTTCGTTATTACCATAAAATTATGAATTTCGTAATTAGTAATTCATTAAACTGTTTCATTCGTATGTAAAGCGAGCACCTGCAACGCGCTTATCGCTGCCGCGTTTGACAGTGACGATTTGTATACAGCGCTGGATGTTCTTGATACTTGAAACTAAAACAACCTTTATCCAAATCTGTTTCTTCATCTTATCTATTGAGCATATCTGATCCCACTGCAGGGCAAAGGCTTCCCTTTCCTTTTTCCACACTTCACATTCCTCTTTCCAAAATCTGTTTGTTCAATGGAATGAATTTATCACGAAAAAACGTGTAAAATTTTTTTGTTATTAGACTGAGAAGAATGGTAAGTAACTTTTCTTTGTAATTTAATCCTTTCTCAATATTTACATATATTTTTTTATAGAATTTGTTATTTTCAGGACTAAATTTGTATGAAAGATGTTTGAAAATTTTGTAAAAGTCGGAAAGTAGAATGGTATTTTTGTATTTAAATCTCAAAAAATGAATTATAATATGATCTTGCAAACAGTATTTGCGCACGGGTTAGGCGTGTAACAACTCCCATAATAATTATTATAAATAAATGATAATTACGGCAGTGATTTGTTGAAAGCATTTACTTCATATTTTATAGGCTCATAGGTGATGCCTTTCCAAAACTCAAAATTAGTAAGCATCAAAACTAGTTCAGTGCCGTAAAATGCAACATTTTTGTTCAGAGTTACTATTGTAATTAAAATATTATTATGAGTAGTCGAGTGCTATGTTTATCGCTACAACTCATTACGCTGAAGACATTACAAGTATCAAACCCTGCTGTATAAGCTATTACGTTTAAAATTAGAATGATTTGTAATTGGGCCGTACCACGAAGTATGCCGAGCTTCCGTTTATCGCAACCGTCAGCCAAACACGTTACGTACTCGTATATAAGCACCTATTACCTATAAAGCCTGTTGTTCACTCCGCATATTTACTAGAGGTCAAATGTACCGGGATACATGTCGCCAGACGCTTGGCGATGTTGCGTAACATTTTAATAGTAACGCTTTTTCCAATTATTGGCTGTCGCAACGTTTGTTGTCTGGCCAGCCGTCTAACCCGACAACTTCACAAATTCAAACAGAACTCCGAATTGCTGTCTTAACGCTAAAACTTGCTATACTGACATAGCGTTAGGTGTAATCTTCACGAGCGAGTGCATCGTGACGATACGACGAGTGGTTGAATGCGATCAAAATGTCAACGTATCGTTGCGCGCCTGTTGCCACACTCGGCGTCCTCGTAGCACGGTTGCCACGGAACGTTGTCTACCTAACGTTAAAAAAAACAATTATTCAGAGAGTCGCTTTAATCACGCGGCGATTGATGGAATAATCGTCGTCTCGTGGAGATAACCCGAGAAGTGAAGACCGAACTCGTTGCGATGTACTCGTCTGTGAAGCTGGTGCCTAAATTTTGTTTACTTCGCGTTGTTACTTTATGATATAAATATTCTGAATGTTAGGTGACATGTATATATCAGGTCCATTAGGCGTACTTATTTCCTTTTTGGGGCTTAGAAGTCATGATTGGTAACCAGATGTTGTTTTATTCTATTTTTTTTCAGTGTTTACTGGTCATTGGTCATTGATCATTGACGGCCTATATGGCGCAGTACACAAAGACGCAGACGCAGAAGGGGGGTTTGATTTCCGCCGCGGGACAAATTTTTGTACGTTCTGCAAATATTTGTTTCTGGTCTAGTTGTTTTCCATGTATGATATGCATGTATTTACAAAAACAATATTTTTCTGTCATGTGGTTCCCATAATACAAGCTCTGCTTAGTTTGGGGCTTCATGATGCTGTGTGATAGTGTCCAGCATTATTTATTTATTTATTTATTGGTATTTTTTTCTTAGATTTCGAGCCGACAGAGAGAAAAAAAATATTAAAATAAAACGCGAAACCTGTATTGTAAGTACTTCAAATGTCGGGCGATGTTGCGTTGCGCGTTTGGGGTTACATGTGGGAACAGTGTCCCGGATCATTTTATCCCATAATGGTTACGAGGCTTAAGTTACATACAAAGTGCATTTCTGAATATCACCTAGTTTCAAACGCCTTGTTCTATTTCCTACAATTTCATTTTATTAGGTACCCACTAGTGATAGATGCAGGATACAAATAACTAGCTTCTGCCCGCTGCTTCGCTCACGTGTTACCCGTATAAGAATCCTATAAGCCTATAGCTAGCCTATGTGTTAATCCAGGTCACAAACTATGTGTTTGAGCTAACGTATTCTTCCTACTTGTATCAGGAGGCAATCAAGGGAATCTTCAATGATAAATTTTTGGCACCACAATTGAATCTAAAGCAAAAACTGCGGCCAAGAAACTAGACATCCTAAATAGGGTTAATAGGTTAATAGGGTAAGCGATACTTCACACCTGGACAGCTTCTGACCCTGTATAAAGCTCAAGTCCGATCCTGTATGGTACTCCATATTATTACTGCCACATTTGGGATGGTTCAGCCACGTATCAACTTGCCGCACTAGACTCAGTTGAACGCAGGGCTAAGACGCTCATTGGTCAAGAGTATCTTGCTAAAGCAAGGCTCGAGAGCTTGAGCCATCGTCGCGAGGTGGCGTGTTTGTATGTCTTTTATAGATTGTACTTCGGAGAGTGTGCGCAGGAGCTACATGACCTTATTCCACTTTCACCTTTCTTCCATAGGAGCTTCAGACGCACTGCTAACTACCATCCGCATCAAGTTGACATTCCATTTAATAGGACTAAGCGCTTCCAAATATCATTTATAATGCGCACTGCTAAAATATGGAATCAGCTGCCAGCGTCTGTTTTTCCATTGACTTCGACGCTAACGGCTTCAAAAAGAGAGTTAATAGGCATCTTCTGAGAAAGTTTGCCTCATCGTTGACCTCATTCTTGCCTATGCAAGCCTCGAGGTCGAGAGCTGGCCCACATAAAATAAAAAAAATGTTTTATTTTCGATATGTAAAGTATAATTTTAAATAGAAACGAATTAGAAAATATGAATGCTAACAGTATCGTTACGAGTACACGAATATTGATGAAGTTAGTTGTAGAATGCTATGTGCGCGCGCGACGTTCACTATGGTGGATTGTTGCTTCCCCTGACCAATAGATGGTGTTAGCAGAAGCCTGTTAAACACTATGTATATTCCATATAATAATATTATAAGTTTAATCTTAATCCGTTCAGCCATTGAGGAGTTGACCGGGAACAAAAATTTTCGCTAGTGTTTGTGATCGAGGCTCCGATCATGTCTTTCCTATGGGCGACTGGGTTGAGAGGATGGTATAGATCCTGAGCAAATCTACTCTATCTAATCATGTCCTGGGTACTACAGCGTCCAGGTCAGTGAGTTAAGCTACCACTCACACAAATATAAACATCAGCCTATTGTTGTAAGAGAACGTCCTTTAAAAAAAAGACGTGTGGCACTCGGGGACTGCCGCGGTAAAGCTATTGCATAGCATTTTGTATCAACTTATGCAATTATAATTATTTATTTATTTTATTTATGCAGTATTTCTTTTTCTTTGATATTAATTTAAGTTACACTTTTTGAGCGTGGTGACCGATAAGAAAACAATTTTTTTCTTTTATTAAATAAAAATACGTCTAGTTGCACGCACACAAACACCGTGTCGAAGACTGCCGAAAAGAAACGACGTTAGACAATGCACGGCCTTCAAGCCACACCTCCGTGCCCGTCGGAGTGGGGAGCGTGAGGTTTTTTTTCGTTACGGAATTTCTGGATTCGGTCCCCGCGCTCAAGGCCCTCGATAGAAGCTATGCAATAGCTTAAAAATATTTGATGAAAAAGAATACATCATCTGTGAAAATTTAAACTGTCTAGCTATAACGGTTCATGTGATACAGCCTGGTTACAGATAGACAGACAGAAAGACGGACAGTAGAATATTAGTAATAGCGTCTTGTTTTTATCCTTTGGGTACGAAACCCTAGTAAAAGGCTTTACCCATAATCCGGTCCCGTGTGTTTCTTAGCAGGGTGCACCACGGGCAGGTGACGTTGGCTTGGATTCGAAAGATCGAGGTTGAACCTTACATGCGCAATGAAAGAATTTGCCGTCCATATTGTCGCAATATACCTTGCAATGTAACTGAATTCCCATAGTGTGGCCTTGCACGCACAAACTGTGAACTAAGCGCACGAACAGATCATTTCTGAATACTTATGCTCCGTTCGTACGCGCGCTGTGTCCATACTTATGAAATGCGTCCCTTCATGTAACATTACATGTTACGTTACAGCAGTCTGTACCCGCCATTATACCTCTCCTTTCATCATCACCATCATCATCCACAGCCCGACTTTACCCACTGCTGGATATAGGCCTCCCGGAGTTTGTGCCATCCACCACGGTCTTGTGCTAGTCGTATCCACGATCGCCCGGCGACGCGTACTATGTCGTCGACCCATCTCGCTACTGGTCTTCCGACGCTTCTTTTGCCTACCCTCGGCCACCATTCCGTCAATGTCTTGCTCCACCTGTCATCACCACCTCTCCTTTAGTTACCACTAAACGCTTTATAAATCATTCAAATTAGATGCAAAGGACTAACTTTGTATCCCGAGAAACCCGGTCATACATCACGGAATTTTTGTGCTAAAAATGTAATTTACTCTGATTTGCCGCGATTTTGATACTCGCAGCTTTTTAATCAGATGACACACTTTCTATTCTTCTAATGTATGTCATATACTCATCAGTTGATGGAAATGATTGTAAGGAAACCCCCTAAAGTTTAAATTAGCTCTAGAAATGCTTAACATTCTTTGAGAATTGGGTAGTGTTGCCATCTATAAACTTATTTTCATATCAATACACATTTCAAACATTATTGTTTTATTTACAAAATAATTGTATATAGTCATGTGGCTCTATTAGCACATTGACTGCAGCGAAGAGCAGCAAAAGCCTGGCTAAAGTTAATTTTCAGCACTCAAAGCGTTATACATTGTACACTAGACCCTAGCACGTTGACTGCGGGCCTCGGAGTAATAGCTGTGTCTTCAGCACTTAATACGTTGGCTGCTAGCCTCGCACATGACGCTCCGCGCCATGCACGAGGAGGCACGACGTGCAGAATCACATTTGTGTTTTCAGAACTCAAAGCGTTAAAGTGTTATCTCAAGCTTGTCATTACGCATGTTTGCTTACTTTGGGGCTAGATGGTATTGTTGAATAATATCTGGGGGTTGATCGGCTAACTCTGTTGCGAACCGAAATAATTGACACCGATCCTGTTTTTACAAACTTTGACATTTCATCCGTCGGAATTCAATGAACTTCAATTGACAAACTATCACATTTTTCAAAACAGAATCGGTGTCAATATTTCTGATTGCAAAAAAGTTAGCCGATTACCCCGCTGGTGTTCAGTACTCTACTTTTTAACCCACTTCAAAAAGGAGGAGGTTCTCAATTCATCTTTTATGTATGTTCACCGATAATTCCGTCAATTATGGACCGATTATCGAAATTATTTTGTTGTTTAAAATAGTAAAATAGTACTTCACAAGTGGTCCCATATAAATTTTATTCCTGAGGGTACTTTTCCCGGAAAACTCAAAAAACCTCATCCTCACTTGTAATTTTCGCCCTATGATCTCCAATATCTCCGTCAATTGGGAACCGATTTTCTAAATTCTTTAGGGAAAGAAGTAAATAGTGAATTATTTGAAATCGGTTTATTTTTTTTTAAACTCCTACTAGTTGGTAAAATTGTGATAGATTTTGGTCACCTGTGCCTGCAATACAGGTTAGTCTTAGTACGGGATCGAATGGATATTTATTTATCTGTATACATGTTTATGTCTAACTAAGCACAATATTAATACCTATATTCGGGACTCGAGTAACCCCTCTTGCTTGAAAACTGGTTTTACTAGTTATATTTAGTGTATGAGATTTATCATATTGTTGAAAACTAATTACTTGTATTTATTTGAAAATGTCTAGCAATTTTCTCTTACAGACCTCGCAAACACGACTCTTTGTCGTCGCAAAAACAAAAATTATCCACCGCTGCTTGTCGTAGCGTCTAATCGCTGACGTTTGTCGTCCAATGAGCTGTTACTTACCAACATCATAAAGACCATCGCTCCTCTTCTTTGTCACCGGGGATAGAAACACTTTCTCACGATCACTGTATGCATTCGAGCTCATGACATCCAGTGTACTCAAAAACTTATCAAAAAATCAATAGGAATACTTTTTAGATTAATTTATTTTAGATAAACTTTAGTCTTTATTTGATTATGTTTATTGTTTATGGTCAGTAAAAACGGTAGGTAGGATTATTGTCAATAACACTCGCTTTAGCGACGATTCAAAGCCATCCCAGGATCTTATTAAATAAAGATTAGTTAAGTTTAAGTTTAGTATTTCTGAATTTTCCCCTCAATAAAAATTTAATTCTTTTTCTTGAAAAATGTCTCACAAATTCACAACAAAAAGCACTTTTACATGAGTTCAAATGAACTAAAAACGTATTCGTGATACAATAGAATAACACTTTACCCAAATTTTTCAGTTCAATACTCTGTAAGTGCCAAGTTTTTCGACATTTATATAGAAAATGCTTTGATTAAAACACTAGAACTTATTGAAACCGTTTGTTCAAAGGCCCATATTTCGTGCGTGGCCTCCGCGGCATGTTTAGACTTAATAGCAAACTACTGTCTAAGAGCCTTTCACACCTAGCTCATAATTACATACAAAACTGGAAGTAATGCCTGTCTGTTGATGTTAGCTTTTTTTTCTTACTCAAAACCGCGATGCATACTAAACATTGATAAACACCTTGCTTAGGTGTTTTTAAAGCTCTGACGATGCAGATTCTGTATTTATTTGTTCGTACTTTGTCAGAGCTTCAGAAACATCGACATATTTATTTGTTTTGCCACCATAATCTCTTAGCTGACCGGCTTAAATCTTCAGCTATTATTAGGAAGGAGTAGGTACTATATTGTTTTGCCTCCTTAATTTCTAAGCTGGCCTGTTAATTCTTCAGCTATTTATACTAGCTTGGTACCATACCTCAGGTATCATACCTCAGGCAGATTTTACACTTAAATAGAAAAAACTGTGAGAAAGAGAAAGCTGTAGCGGGCCAGGTTGGATTACGATCTGCGAAAGGCTGGTAGAAGATGCTCGATGCGTCAAGCTGAGGACATAGTGCAGTGGGGCTTATAACGGGAGCGCTGTGTCTACCAGTGGACTGACAAAAGGCTGATACTGATGATGATGAAGATTAATCAAATCACTCAATTTTGTCAAGCATAACAACGTATCTAAATTCCAAAATAGATTTCATACTGTGCAGGAGATTAACAAACACTTCAACATGGCGTAACGTAAAATTTTTACCAATGATAAAGCGTTATTTTCTTCTTCCATCGAGTCAATGTTGTTTCAATATACTAGGTTACATTTGTTTTTACCAGAAAGTTACCACTGCTATTATAGCGGTGTCAACTTCTTGTACAGGGGCAAGTGGGGCAATCAAGTAGATCCGTCATTACTTTGAATTCTCTCTCATTTTCCATAATTTTGCGATATGTTACGATCACATACCCCTCTTATAGTAGAGATGTTCGTGATCACCTTACAGATCCTACCGAGTAAATTCAGAGGCAAAAACTAAGCTTTTAAGCAATAAAAGGTAGAACAAACTTAGACACGAAACGTTAGCACCCATTCGGGTAATAAAATCTCGTTTTAGGAGAGTTGATGCGTAGTTTGGAACGTTTTGTTAATTTCTTGTAAAATTTATATGTCTAGTCTATTTAGAATTTAATGGAGTTTAAAATAGACTTTTGAAATTAATAGTTTTTACTGCTCATGTTTTTTATTGTTGTAATTTTAATACGTGATATATTAAATAAAAAAAGTTGTTTAGTTTAATAATAATTCATGTATGCTCTGAAATAACACTATTGTTTGCAATTAATTAAGAACTTTTATACAAACTAATGGAACCTGGAGGGAAAGTACCAAAAATATTGAAGATAGAGAATTTCTATCAAAAATATTTATATAATATCCCAAAAATATCGGCTCACGCTGGATGTGAACCCATGACCTTCCCATAAATACCAGAACGCGCTAACCAATTGCACTACGGAGTCGACTCCTCGCCTCGTCGAAATTTTCAGGAAGTCACGGCTTGGCACCGCTAATATTTAAAATACAAAAAAAGAGCAATCAAAAAGCACTTGCATGGCTTAAACATATCTGAATGCAGTTTTTATAACATAAAAAGTAAAATAAAAGTTTCATTAATGAGTGTTCTATCTTTATAAATATTTATTACTTGTAATCTTTTACTACCAGGTCCCATAATTAATTTAAACCACCCTGTATATTTGAAATTGACTGATAAATAATTGACCTAAATAAACTAACCGCACATTTTATATTCATTTTCTATCCTAAAATAAACAATTTCTTTTAATATTCTAATTAAACGTCCAAAGACATATTTCTTTGCCGAAAACCTACAAAAGAGAAGTTAATTAACATCTTGAGTCAAGTCTACGAAGTAAAAGTTCAATATTCACTTCGGTGTTAATGAGTACTCGCCTCTTGCCTTTTTAAATATTAAAAATAAAGAATACAAAGAAAGTATTGCAAATTAATGAAAACGAGTATTTTTATAAATATTTTTTAATTATTTGATAAATTCCTAATGCGTTGTTTTAGTCTATGACTATCTTCGCATTCTTGCCTTTCGAATGAAACCAGTTAAGGACACATTGGTTGGATGGTTTCGAAGTCTAACGAGCATATTGTGTAGTAGATGGGTTTTGTGTTTTATATAGATACTCGTAACTCGACCCGTAACGTTTGTGAATTTGTTTTCTCCCTCTTCTGTATTTACCTACTCAACAAATCCCAAGATAGAACAGCTTCTTCTTTTAAAATCTAAAACCACAACGGCAGCAACAGGACCAGCTCCTCGGACTATTTCCTCGCCAGACTTGGAGCTCGCAGTCAACGAATTAAGCTATTGATAATTATAAAGAGTGTAAAAAAACTACTACTGAAAGCTGGGAGGTGCAATTAAACCATAATTTTGAAAATATTTTTTGGACTAACTAGGCCATTTTAAATATTTTTCTAGTTACATACACTTAGTACAACTTAATAACATCATGTCTACCAAACTGTCTTATTTATACGTGAAAAACAAATAAAAAAAACAGCAATTCATGCATGCAGCAAGCAGGCCGGCCGCCCATACAGTTTTGAAATCTTTAAACATTGTTCTTTCTCCGGTTTTAACTTTTATTTCAGACAAAAAAAAAATATTTGCCTGGGTTTTGGTATGCTTTCCATTATATTTGGTTTTCGGTAGAT
Organism: Horisme vitalbata; assembly: GCA_951804965.1. Lineage (NCBI taxonomy): Eukaryota > Metazoa > Arthropoda > Insecta > Lepidoptera > Geometridae > Horisme > Horisme vitalbata. Next base: position 2,351,892 of record OX638096.1, read on the forward strand.
GTCTTTTTACACCTGTTATGAGAGCTAGTGATCAACTCTGGTTAGATAGGTAGATAGTTAAGGTATTTATTTCCAAGAATCACTAGATTAGGCACAAAGTATGGTTAAAATTGACGCCCCCTGTAGCACAGTGGGCAAAGGCCCGCCTGAGACACAGAAGGTTGCGGGTTTGATTCACGGCGCAAGACAAGTGCTTGTACGTTCCGCATATATTTATTTAATATATGTATGTGTATACAGAAAAAATGTATCCATGTAGTTTATCGATCATGTGGTTCCCATGATACAAGGCTCTGCTTAGTTTGGGGCTCCATGATGCTGTGTGATAGTGTCCAGTATTTTATTTTTTCTAACGAGAGACCTTTCAACTAAAAACTATTTACAAAATGGCAGGTAAACAGGCTTATTAAGTAACGTAACTAGATAATAGTGTGTAGGTTATACATGTTAACTTTGATATAAGTACGCACCTAGCTATTTTGGATTTGGATAGGCTGCCGCAAGGCCTTTACTAAATCTTTACTTTGCTTTAAGTAAAACCAATATAGACCATGCCTTATTCTTCTTATCAATTTTGGTTTTGAATAGCCTGTCCGTGTTCAACTCTGGAACGTAAGGGATTCCAACCGTAATCTTCCTAACCCAAGCCAACCTCAGCTGCACGTGATACACCCTGATAACTGACAAAAGGTTCTCTGGCGGCCAGCTGATTGTGGCATTGGACTGCCTACATCGACACAGCTAAATCCCCTGGCCACCGACAGGTAGTAGTGTAGGCGGTGCGAGAAGCTGTGAATCCCTAACCTGCATACCCAGCGTGGAGATTATGGGCATATCCCACTTTATTAGGGGAGGCCTATGTCCAACAGTGGAATGATATATGTTGGTGATGTTGTTGACCAACTTTGGTGTCGGAGTTTCTCCTACGTGGATTATATATAAAAACATACCTTTATCTTTAGAAATATGCAGAACTTTCTTCAAGACCGGCGACTCTTCTACTTTCTTTCCCGCCAAATTCATTTTGACAGCTTTCCATCGACTTCCGCTGTTCATTTTAGTTGTAGCATTTAAGTCCTGCATAAAAAAGTTTTAAGTGCTTCTGCCTGTCTCATTTAAATGACGACGAATCACTGCGAGTAAGTGTTCGTTCCTTGAGTGTAAACGATTTTGAACATTTGTAGCACGATTTTATGGTTTGATACTTGCAAAGTTGAGTACTGGAAATATCAGCATTATCGTAAAGATGGCGCAATATTGTAGATTGACGATTGTAGAGGGTACGTTTTATTTGTGTCGATTTAAATTCTGGCTGAAAATTATGTTAATAATCGCAATGCAAAAGGCAACCTTCACAATACTATATTGCCCTGCAGGTTTATATTATTCATTATTATTCTTATGCATTACGCTTTAATCAATGATTAATTCACCAAAAAAAATACCGTTTTATCAACAGTCTACTTCAGTGTAAAATGTAGCCTAAACTAATATATAATATATAATAAATGTAAGAAGAGTGCTAAATAATTTTAATAGTTTTGTTTTCAGTATTGCCTGTATACTATCATTATTTAGGTGTACATTAAATTATTCTGAATTTATTATTTGTTTCCCCCCTTTGTGTTGACTTTGCTTTTTTATTTTGGTAGATCATTATATTATTATAGTTTTATTGTATCCCTTCACTGATCATTTGGATCATGCAATATGCGTACTCAGAATGTTTTGGTGTATGATCCAGTTCTGAGCTATTTGAATTATTATTTGATAATAATGTTTAGCTGGTCTGTGTGCCAAGAAATAAATAAACAAATTAATACATAATAACGAACAGCGGTCATTAGCCAAGATTTTTATTACTTGTATAATTTAGCAATCCTTCTTTGTAACAAATTTTTACACTTTTTCGGAACATAATAAAGCAGGTTATAGCATCAATTTATATGTAATCGCTTTTATTGTTGTTTTGTTCTAATTGCTTAACTGTATTTTTGTAATGATTTATAAAGAGTAACAAAAATACAATAAAACTTTTTCGGCATATCCGGAAAGCAGTATTGTAGTGTTTTGGTTTGAAGCATATGTGTGATGATGTAAATACAGGCACAAGAGGCTTTTCACTGTCTTGCCTTAAGTTGATGGACGCAGGGCGTTGCATAACAGGGAACAATTCAAACATGCGTGCCATACGAACCAATACTTTGTTATAGTTATCGGTTACTGCTTAGCAACTTGGGCGATAAGTTAGTTCCATCTTCAAGTATTATAAAAAAATTGAACGTTCTTAAATTATAGTGACCCTTGATGAATCTTTCTACTTCAGCTTATTTAAGGGTAAAATGCCTCAATGAATCTTTCTACATCAGCTTATTTAAGGGTAAAATACACAAGAGAATTGCCTCCATTACCATTCGTGTCAGTAAAAGCCTAATGTTACCTCTACAGGTTGTTGATGATGAGCAACAAAGTATCAAGAATATCACCCAACTGCGAAGTTTATGGAATAATAGAAAATATTCAGCATAAGATATTGATATTCTGTCTTCGGAATGCTAACAAAAGAAGAATAATCTACGGTCACTCTTTAGCCTGCAATATTGGTCAGTGTAATAGCATATTGGCAGCTATTTGTTTTGATGATGTACATGTATTATATAATTTAGTAGTTAAGGGTTTTAATATTAATAAGAATATTATTTATTTTTATTTGCGATCAAGCGATGTGGACAATGCCCTTTTTATTATAAAAAAAGTATCAAAAATGGTTATCTCTCCGCAAATCGATTGAAAAGTCGTATAAAGGATTTATTGTGGCAACCTAAGGTCACGTTTGAGACCATTATGGGCGCAAATTGTATGCCTACAGGGGTCTTAGAAAACTATTATTGTATTCACCCCTTTAAGCACCTAGGGTTAAAATGAGTTTGTAAAGGAATAGTGACTTGCACAATGGATCAATTCGTGTCATGTGTTCGTGCTTTCAGCTCTTTTATTCGCTACTAGTGAAACTTCGTAGAAGTTATTCCCTGCAGCCCTTCAGGTTATAAACTTCACTACTTCGGGATATATAGCCTACCACCTGTTTGCCTACTTATGGATCAATAAACATATTGAGTTTTGAGTATATCTTTTCCTAGTGCATGCCAACACTGTCATCATCATCATCATCATCAGCCTATATATGCAGTCCACCGCTGGATATAGGCTTCCCCATTTGCGCCATTACGCCATGTCCTCAGCTGGACGCATTCAAACTTCTACCAGGAGCCTTTCGGTTCCGCCAGGCCGGAGGGTGTCATACACTACGTTTGCTAAGCCGCGGTCTCCACTGAAAAACTCGTTTACTCCAACTGTTGACGGTTCATTGGCAGATTTTGCCAGCCCACTGCCACTTCAGCTTGATAATTCAGAGCTATATCGATAAACAACTTAACAACTTAAGCTTTATTCAATGTCGGATAGTCTCGTTGAGTAGCATAGCTCGTTCCATAGCTCACTGAGCCAATTTGAAGTGGTCTTCTTCTTCTTTGTATCAGCTAGTGGCAAACTCTGGTGCCGGAGCTTTTAGGCCACCCAAAGGCCTCCATCATGACCGATCAAAAGCCGGGATTAACATCTTAACATCCAACAACTTCCGAAACACGGAATTGTGTTTAAAGTGGTGGACTAGCCATACTGCGAGTGTCAACGTTTTGGCTCCGTATCTCATTGACGCACTGATTGAAAACGTTCTATTGCTATTGAATTCAAATCCTTTCTCAATATTATTATACGTTAATCCAATTTAATTGCAAATGGCAACTATTAAATAATAATGTTAAAAGTAAGCTGACATTCACATGATTAAACATTTTGTTAATCTAATCACACTTCACACACAAATCCAACAACAGAAGCTTCATTTTCCAAAAACGCTGACGAATTAGAACCATGAAATATGTCTTGCAATCGAGCGTCGAGTCAGCAAGTCGAACCCACATTTCGAGACAAGACCCAGATTTGTGTTAAACTTTTCACATGTCACCGAAATGAACCGATTTATTCCGGACCTACTTATCTTTCCTTATTTCTATTTTGTAAGGTGTGGTTTCAACCCCTACTTCGGAACCCTTTTTTTGACGTTGGGAAATCCTCATGGATACCATTCCATTAGGGGGCAACAGAATGATTATGCCAGAGTTCTAACGGCCAAAACCACCACGACGTTCCATCTTAGCGCCATTATGCCAAAACCATGGGTGCTCTTGAGGGCACTTCCACCTATTCAGCAGCGAAACCAACCTCACCGACCCATGCACTAACCAGATCATAACCAGATAGTTAAATAGATAGATTATCTCTTCATATAATGCAGAATTTCACTTCACTTTTTTACGATGGCTTCTGGAATAGTTTCCCTCAATTTTGCCAGTATCAAGTACATAATAGTATGAGTGTAGTTGGTCATAATAATATGAGGCAACGTAACAAGGTTTATAATTTAAGTCCAGTCATACTCAGTTGTTTGTTCAAAGCGCACGCGCGCGATTAGTAAAATCTGGAGTAGGTCCATTGTTCCATCCTAAAAAAAGCTTACATGTTAAAGTACGAAAAATCAAACCACAACCCGGAAAAAACTTCACTCGCATAAAATAAGCTTGTCGAAGATTTAGCTCGTTTTACGGACAGGCAAAGTTAATTAACTTCACTTTTTTCATTCTATCACTGAAGTTACTCAATAGCTGAAGCTTCAGCAAATGTTTTCAACGCGAGGAATTTAAATTAAAATTTCCACACGTACTTTCCGGATGAAACCGGTATTTTATCCGGGCGATAACAAATACTGTACGCTCTCCCGGACGTTGATTGAGCAAGCGCATTCGTCCGGGTGTCGAACCTTCATGATATCCGGTTTATTAGCCACCTAGAATGATCTCTTATCCGGGTACCCGATTACTTATCCGGGTATAATTAGCCTTTATTACGAACTTGATCTGTATGCTGCTAACTGGTTGCCGAGATTTATTGTTACCTGTTAGACTAGTGTTTTGATTTAGTTGACTTGGCCATTCCAACTATTTTAGATGATGTTATACAGTGGCAAGTGTAGTTTTTTACTTTCTATCTGGGATGCTGTATTGCATGGGATATGGTTAGATGGAGGAGTTTTCCCAACACCTAAACCATCCTCTCAGACAACCCAAAAATAAAAAGTTGGGTATAGTTTCGAATAGAAGACAGTAGGTATTTAAATAAATAAGAAACTAAAAGTAGCATTCAAGTTATTAAAGTTAAATTGATTAATTACTTAAAAATCTTTTCATGACAAATAAAATATTACAAATAAGAAACACATATTTTTTATTTTTTTTTAATCTTCCAATAAATTAGAGAAAGTTTAAGTTTATTTAATTAATAAAAATATTAAATTATAAATCCAATTTATTCTTTCATGGCAAAGAAAGGAGTTCACTCCATCTATCATTCTACGCCGTAGACACAAAAGAGCAAAAGAAATGCTCTACAAGTCTAGATAATCTATGTTTAAGTATCCGCTGCCAATTTTGTTGTTCATTTTCCTAAACTAAACTTAATTTGACATTCCTAAAAGTGATACTATAGCTATAGCTTTAAAACTGACAAATTTATCTAAGTTTATAAAAGTGAACAACAAAATCGACACTATTGTCTCGTTTATAGAAAATGGCGTTGCATAACGCGGTACGGGACAAATTTTATAACGTGCCAGACTCAAAGGCAAGGTTAAATCACCGAGTCGGTGAACTTTGCAACGACTTCTAAGATGTACGACAGTTTGGATAAGGCTTTAGTGGCATTTTGATTTGGGCGCTTCCGCTTTGGAAGGCACGTTAAGATGTTGGTCCCGGCTTTTCTAGTCGTTAGGTCATATCGGAGGCCTTCAAGCGGCCTAAAAACTCTGACACCAACAAAATACAACAACAACCAGACCTGGGACAAATATCTGCAGAATATGCAAACATTTGTCCCGCAACGGGAATCGAACCCGCAATCCAAGCATACCCTGCACCGAAAAAGGAGTTGCCTCAGTATGTGCTAAACGATATTTCAACGAAGAAAGTTTAGCACTAGTTGCACATAAAGAATGGTCATACGAATTTTAAGCTTCCACCACCACAACAGCCTTTATCAGTACACTCCTAGAAATAAACCTCCCGTAATAAAGGAGGACATGCCCATAATCTATGCGCACTTGCTCGCTGTACCACGACGGACGTTGCTGCCCGTTGGCGGTCTGGAAATTTTGCTCTATCGATGTAAGGTTGTGGTATGCCGCATTCAGCCGCCAGAGCCCCGTTTGATAGTTAACAGGGTGCAACACACAGGTGAGGTGGACTTGAATTTTAAAGATGGAAATTGGAAACCATTACACTCTTGACACGGATGTTTAGAACGGCCTAGTCTCGTGAACGATATCGCATTTTATCGCTCGTCATACATTTTATACGAAACCGTTTACACTGTGCTATAATATATATTACATCCGAAACTATAAAGGTTTTTTCGAGCAAAATTGTTGTATATTTTACCTCACGTATCCGGACACCGCGCCTCCCCCTGACTTGAAAGGTGACCACCAAAGAAATAGGACTAAAGCATAGAAGAAGTCTTAAAATTCATTTATGCTCTGAACATTAACTCATACGGCTGATCTCTACTTTATTATGTCCATATATGTTAGCTAGAAAGAGATGCATACTTTATCTCAATGCGATTTCTGCGACTTCGTATCAGGGCATTTGTATGAACCTGCATAGAAATTTGTTCGAGCGCCCTGAGGCCTGAGGCAAAGAACGTCAATTGACATATTGTCAAAGTTTGTAAAAAGAGGACCGGTGCTTATCATTTCGGTGTGCAACTGAATTAGTAAACGAGGCCTCTGAGCTCTGCCCGCTAAGCACAGGGATTTTGTCGTGTCTTCCATAGACTCGACAAAGATCTTTGTCTATCACTCGTTTTCTCTATCACCCAGAGCACGGCGTTCACTCAAGACAAAAGTTTCTTGGAAGACAAGGCCTTTCCATAGCAACGAGGTTGTCTTTAGTGATGTAGTCATTTCACCCAACATGTCGTTCATTCTTTTACGTTTCGTTACTAAAAATATGTCAAACAATAGATTTGAACCTACTTTCGAGGTTAACGAAACGTAAAATACGTAAATGTCTCTATTGTCAATTTTCAATCACAACAAAGATATTGGGAAATGTGAAAATCGATGGTGAATAAAAATTATAGATTACTCATTAGAGCAAAGAATATAATTACTAAGCAAGGGCATGGATGGTCTATAAAATAAAAAATAAAAAATAAATAAAATAATTTTATTTCGGACAACAGGATCCATATTTTTCTTAACACTACTTAATTACACAAAAGAAAACACACGAAAAAAGCCACACACGTAAAAGTAATAGAATAAAATAAAATAAAATAAAAACTAAACATTAAAAGTAAAATAATAATAATAGTTAAAACACCCTCCGCACGAAGCAATGCCACATGGGAGAGGTGATCCTGCCAGCTACAGTTTGTAGGATGGTGTTGGGGCTGTCACGTACTCTGCGCATCAGGGATGCAGTCTTCTTACGGAGAATTGCTTCGAAACCGTCCGTCTCATATTCTGCAAACATCCCTGATGCACTGCAGAAACGTGGCAGTCCCAACATCATCCTAAAAATGTTATTATATTGAACACGTAGGGTCTCCAGCGGCCGCTTGGTATAGCTGATCCATAGGTTACCGGTGTAGAAGCTTTGGCAGTAAGCTTTAAAAAGTGTTATTTTAACTTCTTCTGTACACCGGGAAAACCTACGGATCAGCATATTGCCCCTCACCGCTAAAGCCCTACGCTCCCTTTCAATGTCAGCATTGTCCTTAAGGTCGTCGGTAATATAATGTCCTAGGTATTTAAAAGACCTAGCTTTGGTAATGTTCACGCCGTTAAGGGTTATGTGTGGGAATTCTTTGAGGTTATTACCGGCGGCCTTAAAGACAATGTACTCACACTTCTTTAGATTGTACTGGAGACCATGTGAAGCAGCGTAGTCAGCGCAGACTTGAAGCATCTCTTCGATCGATCTCGCCGTTGGGCCCAGTAGCACCATGTCATCTGCATAGCTGATGTTGTTTATACAAACACCATCAACTCGGCAGCCGACACGCATGCCACTGAGCTCAACAATGAGATCATTAATATACAGGTTAAAGAGCGAGGGAGAACTTACCCCCCCCCCCCCCCCTGTCTCACCCCGCACTCCAACCCATATGTGTCAGAGAGAGCATTGGACCACTTAATAGCATTACTTTGGTGTCCGTACCAGTATCGAAACATATTCAGCAGATCCGCCGGCACACCCCTGTCCCTTAACTTTCCCCAGAGCACATCATAAGAGACGAGATCAAATGCTTTGGAGAGGTCAAGGAAACAAGCGTATACCGGCGTCCTGCGACTTGTGTAGTATTGGACAGTATGCTTGAGTGCTAGTATTGCGCTTTCGGTGGAAAGTCCGGGTCTAAACCCAAACTGTGCATCGTGTAGATTTAAGTACTTTTGTAGAATAGAATCAAGCATACTGTCCAATACCTTGGCTATAGTAGTGGCTAGAGAAATAGGTCGGTAGTTCCCCCTGTCCGATATGTCTCCTGTCCTGTTCTTCACAATCGGTACTACTATCGTCTTCATAAGGTCAGCTGGAAGGTACGCATGACTAAGACACATTGAGAAGAACATGGAAAGAATACCGGGCAAGTGGTTCCCCGCGTACTTCAGATGCTCGATGCTTAGCCCATCATGTCCAGGAGACTTACCTCGTGTCATTCTTTTAATTGTAGCGCGGACCTGGTCGGCCGACACATGCAATAGAGGCCCGTCACCCCGAACTTCGAAATCAGCATCGATCACAGTCAATAAAAGATCGATAAAAGTCAAGGTAAGTAATTCATTATAATCTTTACCTACCTAGTATTTAGGTTGCTACATGTAAGAAAAGGTAATGTAAAAGATTTTTCGCGACTCATAAATCAGTCATAGTCGTAGAAGAGTTTAGGCAGTCACACTAGAATCTGTAGGGATTCTAGTCTGACTGCCTAAATTTTAGTTATGGGTCGCTCCGCTCCATGATGAGCAACGGTGAGCCTGACAGCCATCATTGTTTATCTATTGGCTTGTCTTTTTTGCAACTACGTCTTTTCAACATTATCATCAGCCTACAGCAGTCCACTGCTGGACATAGGTATCCGCTAATGAGTGCCATTGCGCCCTGTCCTCAGTTCGAGTACCTACCTCTCTAACTGATTACGTATTGTACTTATTCATCTTGGTATGGAGATGAGCAATCTTAGTTAACATGAGCTTGTTTTAGCTTTAAGAAAAATGTCTAGTAAGTAGTGAAATAAACTTTTGATAGGTACTAACACATATTTATTTTTGTTCTAGCAAATGGAGCGTGTCAATTCCACTTATTATTGGACTAATGGATCTACCTTTTTGTACAAACTTACCCATTCAAGAATGGCAAAGGCACCAAGTTGTAGAACTATAAATATTTAGGGTGTGTCAAATAAAATAAACTTAACTACTATGTACCCAACCACAATGTATTTTTTTACATAATTGAATTAAATATTGTTTTAAAAAAATCTTTTTTTTTCACTTATATAGTAGGTACCTACTTGTATGTATAGAGCCAAAACTCTATCAAAAATGTGACGGCATACAAAAAATATGAGACGTGTCCTAGGTGTGCATGCTATGCCACAAACGCTTCGAAAAAAACGTAAAGATCCATTTTCAATGACACGATAGCACCTCATGATATTCAGAGATGTCTAAGTAAATATTTACTTAGCTATATAGGTATTTTATTTGTAGATTATTCTTTTTTCATACTAATTTCCCGTAGAAGCTGTGGTGGCCTAGTAGGATGTATCCCGACTCCCATGATGTATCGCAATCCAGAGGTCGTGGGCTCAAATTCTAGCCATGCACAAAAAAATTATGTGCCCATTATTTACCACGTGTTTGAAATGGGGAAGGAAAACATCGTGAGGAAATCAGTATGCCTTAGAACTAAAATGGCATGTGCTAGGTTAGCGTTCTATTAAAGCGGTAAATGTTACGTTTGGACTGGTTTCTGACTACCCTTATACTGTACCTATCCTAAATAGATTTGCGCATTGAGCACGGGAAAAAGTCGTGATGATGTTTGTATTGTTATACATATTTCATACGATTAATAAACATGATCATAATTCGCGAGTTCAACTTAAACTTGGCTGATTTGTACATATTTCTTTAACAAAATCACGTAGAGAAACTTTTGTCTACCTCTATAGAGGTGTAGACAAATTAGGAAGAACTATCTCTAACCTCAAATGTCAAAGTTAGAGAAAATTAAACGGCGTGCTCGCCATTGAAGACTTTTGTCTTGGAAGAGTAGACATATGTCTTCCCATTCATTTCCACGATTCCCATGCTCTAGACAGAAGACAAAATTCTTTGTCTACCACCAAATGTCATTTTTCTCTTGACTTTAGTAGAGAAAACCCTTGTCTTCGATCCGTATGCTAACCGGGCTGGTACCATTAACTTTTTGAAGTCGCATTGATATGTATGCATCCCTTTCTAACTGATGATATTGGACATAAGAAAGTAGATATCAGCCGTATTGAATTTTAAGACTTTATCTAGTTGTCTTCCTATATCTCTGGTGACCACATGGTGACGTTCGTGTGCAGAAGTGTCAACTGATCACGTGTTTAAAAGCCACAATCAAGAAGTGAAGTGAATCACGTGTTTTGAATTTTTGTTTGAAACATATATCTTACTGTGTGAATAGTTATCGAGAGATGAATATAACTCAAGATGTAGTTTACATTACATACCATAGTCAAAAGACGGCTTAACCCCCGGGTATAGGTAGGTTTTCGCCTTCCTTCTTTCTTACATCCAAGTCCGAAGCATATTCCAAAAGCACCACACAAAACGAAATGCGAGTTCTTTGTTCCTGAACAAATGGGTTGGAGACGTTCAACAATTTTGGCTTAGGGAATCATTTTAGTGTAATTTCTCGTGAAAGGTGGTATACAAACTAAATAAAATAAGGAAGTCGTGGTTAGTATTACAAAATTCAAGGTGACTATCCAGATACAACAACATCAGCGTATTCAGTCCAGTGCAGGACATAGGCCTGCCCTTTATGAAGGGGGGCCCTTAATCCCCAGGCTGGTCATGCGGGTTGAGGATCGCAAGGCACAGGTTCTCGCACCGTTGACGCTGCTGCTTGTACAGCAGGAAGTACATGGTCTATTACTCTTTGGGAAGTACCAAAACAAACTTGTAAATCCAACCTCTTTTGTAATTCCATGAGATCAACACGATTGGACTCATTGGTAAATACTATTCAATGATTGGACTTTAATTGGATAAATAAGTCCTTTTTTCAAGTTTCTTGATGATTCGTATCCAAAGAGATACTAAAGTCTACTACTAGTACGTCAATGGTGGTATCCAAAGAACTATGACTAAAGCATAGAAGAACATGAGAAGAACCCTTAAAATTCATTCATAATCTGAAACTCAACTCATACGGCTGATCTTTACTTTCTTATGTCTAGTATTATCAGCTAGAAAGGGATGCAAACTACATTTCATTAAATTAAAAATGTTGACCCTGCCGGGCATTTACATTTATTGAAATCGGCAGTTTTGGTCGGGAAAAATTTAAACCTTTACACATTTGATAAAAACCCACGGAGATGCACTAACCTACTGCTCCTGGTACCACGTATAGAGCTGTACAAGAAAGGCCCATTACATGTCTATTCAAATATTATATTAACAAAATACCAATCTCAATAAAAAACGAAAAAAAAGACAAATCTAAAACTAAGAAACCTCCTCATTAAAAATGTTACTATAATTTAAAATATATTTTTTGAAAAACGACTCGACTAACGTACTTTCTAATTGGTGGTTACGGAGATACGTGGTAACAAACATTCACACAGACTTTTGTTCATCGTACAAACTTTGCCAATCCGGTAACAGTCTTATGGTTGAATTGCAAAAAATTCTAAAACAGGTCATTAATTTCCAAAGGCGAGTCTCTGTGCAAAATTTCAAGTGGATTGGTAAAGTTTTTTTGTTCCCCATACAAACTTTGCCACCCCTGTTTACCACTTTAGAGGTAAGTTTATCAAAATTTTATTAGCCTTTGTGTTATTTTGGCACCTTAATTATCTACGTACCAAATTTCATCGAAATTGGTTTAGTGGTTACGTACATACGTGGTAACAAACATTCACACAGACTTTCACATTTATAATATTATTAGGATAATATATTATTCCTACATACATACATAATAATCCGCGTGGGCGCAACAAGCTTATTACTTTGTGTTGAAGTATACTTATGTGCCGTTTTGTGGAAATAAACTATATGAAACTATATGAATATGAATAATAATGTACACCTAAATATTTTATAAGATTATGGCCATGTACATGAATTGTTCCTTATTGTTGTAGATACTATAATTACCTACCTAGATACCTACCTACCTTATACCTAGATCATAGATTAATTTAGGATAAGTATTTTCCACATCCTATGAACAGGGTGCATATAACTGAACACTATTATTGTACAAGTTATATGTTGCAATAAATAAACTAAAATAAACTAAACTAAGCATAGTTCTCTCAATGCGACTTCAAATGAGTTCCAAAAGAAAATCGTACCAGAAGCCTCATTTACTAACTCAGTTGCACACCGAAATGATCGGCACCGGACCTTTATTTGCAAACTTTGACATTTCATCTGTCGAAATTCAAAGAACGTCAATTGACATATTGTCAAAGTTTGTAAAAAGAGGACCGGTGCTTATCATTTCGGTGTGCAACTGAGTTAATAAATGAGGCCTCAGGGCGCTCGAATAAAATGCTATGTAGATTCATAGAAATGCCCGTTGGTACGATGGTACGAAGTCGCAGCATTTGCATTGAGATGAAGTATGCATACCTTTCTAGCAAATGATATATAGACATAAGAAAGTAGAGATCATCCGTATGAGTTGACGTTCAGAGCATAGTGAATTTAAGATTTCAGCTAGTTCTCTTTTATATCTGTGATACATTATATACTCAAAGAGTTAAGTAATAGACCATAAAGCATAAACTAGTCTGTGCAGATTTCAATCTAATGTATCGTAGCAATCATTGTCAACCTTCGAAAAATTGACATAACCTCAAAATATATTTTGATAATTGTTTTCACTTTTCGTGTTATCTTTACATAGAGGGATGCAAACGTATCTGAACCATAGAATTTGATGGCATAAACTTAAACAGAAGTTTCATCAGAGCCAGTTTCCACCATGGATGAAAACCTTGCTTACAGCAGTAGCGAAGGTGAAAGCGACAGAAGGAACTCCTCACAATGGCAACTTGCCCAAGAAAGTCTCATGTCCCTGGAACGAGATTCTTCGAAGCAGTTTCTGCAGTACAGGAACTACCATTTACATCTGATACAAAAGGTTAATCCTTATATTACTCATTATTGCTTCGTATTTTTTTTATTGTTTATACCGTCCATTATTAATATTATTATTATTCCACTTTATTCATTTTAAAACTCGTCTAAACTATTTTTTACTTTAAAGTAAAAACAGTACACAATTATTATTAGTACACAAATAATAAAAAAAATATAGTAAAATAAGTATTTATTTAAAAAAAAAACCGACTGCGTACATAGGCTGTTTTTAGTACTTACGCCGTATTTTATAAACCAATCTCAACTCAGAGTGCAAGCTTGAGATTTGTCAAAACAATTATTTCTATGATTGTGTTATTTTTACGCTAATTATAAGATACAAGTAGTAGTGAAATGGAATAAAAGAAGATTGAACGGGAATTCTCTGATGAAGAAAATTGTGCGCCAATCGTTTTTTATTATATTCGCCATAGCTATAGCAGAAAAAAGGACCTGACTGAAGACTGGACGACCGGACTTATAAACCGTACTACTTTGCCTCATATTATTATGAACATTATACTTGATACTGGCGAAATTGTGGAAAGCATCCCAGAAGCCAATTAATAAAAAAGTGAAGTGAAGTGAAAATACTTCATCGTATCAGAGATAAGATCTTCCCCAGCAAAAAATATTTTCTTTGGATTCAATGCCTTATTTACCTCATGATAATATGTAATGTTGTCGTGAAGAGTATAAGGCTCACCTGGATCTCCTTCCCCGGCCTCGCGCTCCGTCCGAGGTTGTTCGGCAATGGATCAGGGTTTTGGTTGAAAATCCTTATTTTTGGGCACGACAGAAATGAAATATGACACAGGACGCTTGGTGCTGATCCCCGGGTTATGGTGGTCACAAACACTCGCAGTTATCACACAATTAGCTAGGGTTTTTGAATTTTGTTGTAAGGAGCCGGGACGAAGCTCGCGCTTTCGAATAAAACGACAACACAGAGTGCGCCTGCGTCGCGTCATGCACATAGAAATTGCCTGAGTTTGAGGATTGCTCAGCGCGCGAAATTTGAAATCAGGATATGCCTCAAGCTCTCACGACCCTTATGATATCTGGTTGTCTCCAGGGTAAGTTGTCACAAATTTAGGCAGATACCTATTTGAAATTCAACTACGTTAATATTATAATGAGGAAGCTATTCCGGTACGGAACATGCCGCTCACCTTAAAATAATGCAATTATTTTAACGAACACTAAATAATATATAATAAATAAAATGAAATTTATAAAAGTTTAAACAAAATGAAAAGTAACAAATAAAATCCCTCATTTATTCTAACGCTAAGTAAGAGTGAGGAATTTCGGCTAGAAAGTACATATTAGAATTTATTCAAGCGGAAGAGGGCAAATTTTAACAACTGCTCTCTTGAAGAAGGCATTTCCCGACTGTAGGGTAACTACTCGCGTAACATTATCCGAGCCAGGATGAAGTGCATGCACGCGAGCTAACTTCCATTGAAGGGGTGGAAGGTTATCATCACGCACAACTACGATGCTACCTTCACGAATAGGGGAACCCTGATCGCGATACCATTTGTTTCGTTGTTGGATTTCATGGAGATATTCCTGACTCCAACGCTTCCAGAAATGTTGCAGACACTGTTGTACCCACCGCCATCTAAGTAGTCGGCTTGGGTTAGACTCAGTCAGAAGGACGTCTGGAATAGCCGTCAGTGGGCCACCTATAAGAAAGTGGGCGGGCGTTAATGGTAAGGGATCGCTTGAGTCCGAACTTACCAAACATAGGGGCCGAGAGTTTAATACCGCCTCTATTTGGTACAATAATGTATGTATCTCGTCATATGTTAAAGTTTGAGTTCCTACAACCCGCAGTAGGTGGTGTTTGAAACTTTTAACGCCTGCCTCAAAAAGGCCACCAAAATGTGAAGCATATGGTGGTTGAAAGTGCCAGGTAATACCCTGCTGCAATGTTTGGGAATTCAACTCATTTTGAACAGAGTCAGCTTTTAAGAATTCGTATAATTCTTTTAATTGATTGTTACAGCCAACAAAGTTTTTTCCGCAGTCGGAGTAAATATCCGTGCACAAACCACGGCGCGATGTAAATCGACGTAAAGCAGCTAGAAAAGCGTCACTTGTTAGTTCCGACACAAGTTCGAGATGTATGGCCTTTACGCTCATACACATGAAGACAGACACGTAGCATTTAACTACCTTGGCATTGCGAACTTTATTCGCGCGAACGTAAAATGGGCCAGCATAGTCCACGGCAGTCTTTAGGAATGGGCGCTCTGGTCGCACGCGCACAGCAGGCAGAGGAGCCATACTCGGCTGTACGTTCACGGGACGCATACGAAAGCAACGCACACAACGATGAATGCGTTGACGAATGATGTCGCGACTAGACAATATCCAGAACTTCTGTAAGAGTAGGTATTGGACGGTTTGTATACCCGCGTGCAAATGAGTTACATGAGCGTCATCAATAATTAAATTAGTTAAATGATGCCGTTTGGGTAAAATTAATTGATGTTTTGAATGAAACGGTAACAGTGATTTATGTATGCGCCCTCCGACACGTAAAAACTTATTTTCATCGATGAATGGACTAAGTCGTTGTAATTGGTTGGAAACACTTTTGTTCTGAGATATACCTTTAATATCGTCAGGAAATGTGGACTGTTGCACTAAATAGATCAGTCGATTTAGTGCAAAATTATACTCAGGGACGGTAATGTAAGCTGGAAATAACTTAATAACCTTACGCCTAAGACGATTATAAAATCGGAAAACGAGCGCTGTGACTCGAACTAATTTATTCAAGGTCGAGAACCTGCTAATTAGGTCAATGTCCTGCACTGACACGGGCAGAGCTGATATTACTGAAGTTAGGGGGACGCTACGCTTTTCTTCGCTCGTACAAGGTATTTCCTTTTGTACAGGCCACAACGAAGAGTCTTGGGATAGCCACTTAGGGCCGTGAAACCACATGTCATTTTGTAAAAAGGTGGAAGGTAACATTCCACGTGACGGTGCGTCCGCCGGATTGTCCGCGGATGGGACATGTCTCCACCGATCAGTAGGTACGAGAGTAAGTATTTCACTCGTACGATTTGAAATAAAGATTTTCCACTCATACGGAGGAGATCGAAGCCATGCTAGCACTATAGACGAGTCCGACCAGGCATATACCTTATCCCTACCTATGCGACCGCGGTATGTACGTATCACCTTATCAATGAGCCGCGCTAACAACACTGCTGCCATAAGCTCCAGGCGTGGTATGGATAGACAAGGTGATATAGGAGCGACGCGTGTTTTCGCAAGTACGAGATAAGCACTAGATACTCCGTTACTGTCTGTAAGACGTACGTAAACACAAGCAGCGTAGGCTTTCTCCGATGCGTCAGAGAAGCCGTGCAGCTGAAACGTACACGCATCGAAAAAAACCTGTCGAGGAATGGAAACATGCGACAAGAGTGGTAATTCTTCAACAAAGACTACCCAAGCATTCACGATGTTTATGGGGGGGCGATCATCCCAGCTGACGCCGGAAATCCACAGTAACTGCATTAAGTGCTTCGCGTACACGGTTACGGGAGACAACCAACCCATCGGATCGTAAATCTTAGCAATTTGTGAAAGAATAGTACGTTTGGTGATTTTGTCTGACACGCATTGCACGCTGAAGGTGAACTGGTCAGTCTCCGGGTTCCACTGAAGCCCTAGGACCTTAGTTTGATGATCGTTCTCCATAGGTGCGAATGGTACATTATCAGGCCGCTCACCCTGAACCACTGGCGTTTGCATTGCAGCGCGTATCGCTGGCGAGTTGCTATGCCATTTACGTAGCTCGAAGCCGGCCGTCGCACAAATACCTATTAACTCGTGGGCGAGGGAAAGGGCCTTATCTTCATCGGACTCTCCAGTGATGACGTCATCGACAAAAACCTGGTCTAATAGAACAGCCGAGGCTTGGCCGAACCGAGACGCCTCGTCCAGAGCCAACTGCCTTATGGTGCGAAGGGCTAAGTAGGGGGACGAGCTCACACCGAACGTGACTGTGAGAAGGCGAAAGTCGCGGATAGGTTCTTCTGGCGATGTTCGCCATAGAATGCGTTGGAAGTCCCTATCTGATTCCCGGATAAGAATATTTCGGTACATGTGTTTGACGTCGGTCGTAATCGCGATGCGATGTATACGAAACTTTAGTAAAATATCTACGATATCCTGATGTAGTTTAGGACCTGTCAACAAAATATCGTTGAGTGAGTTTCCATTCGATGTTTTACTTCCCGCGTCAAAGACAACGCGAGTTTTCGTGGTTTCACTCGACTCCTTGACCACGCAGTGGTGCGGAATATAATAGGGATGGCCCGACAGTGGGGCGCCCTCGATCGGCTCCATATGGTGGAGGTCGAGGTATTCTTGTAAACAAGCGTGATAATTAGCCTTAAGTTTAGGGTTATGTTCTAACCTACGCTCTAACTTATGAAACCGAGCGAGGGCAGAATCCCTAGATTCACCTAAGGGCTGGGCGTCAGGCCTGAAGGGCAGTGCTACTACGTAACGCCCGCTATCGTCACGGGTATGTGAATTTTCAAATATTTGCTCACACAAACTTTCTTCTGGAGTAAGTACCCTTTCTTCAGGCATTGACTCCAGCTCCCAAAACCTTTTTAAGCCGTCGTCATTGTTAAATGAGCTGAAACATGCTTGAATCGGAACGGATGTCGAAGACTCGAACGAAATTGTACCTAGTAGTAAGTACCCAAAAATACTATTCATCGCGATTGGAGAGCCTGGTGAACCAGTAACAATGTTGCCCAACAGTATGTGGGATAGTATGTCCGCTCCTACTAACATTTCAACCTCTTGAGGCTCATGGAACGAAGGATCCGCTAACTTTAGATTTTTTATGTGTGACCACCCTATATGTGGCAATGGCATACTGGGAATTTTACGTGTAAGTTTGGGTAGGATAAGCGCCTCAACTGGGACAGAAGGTTGGTTAGTATCCGTCGGCGTGATAGAACATGAAATAACGCCCCTTGGTTGTACCGGCTTACCATCACCTATTCCGTACACAGGTACATTCGTCCTACGTCGCTCTAAGCCCAGGCGCTGCACACAGGCCTCCGTAATGAAGGTTCCCTGGCTACCAGTATCAATTAAACAGCGCACAGTCGATCGCTTTTCCGAACCTACGTATACGTTGACGAGAGCCGTAGATAGCAGTACGGTTTGCGTATGTGTAGACGGAGCCTCGGATGTCGCGCAAATATCGGGCGCCGGCGCCGTATGGTTTATCGACGACGTCATCACTAGCTGTGTGTCCGGGGTTGAGGTGCAAGCGAGACCTTCGACCTCCTGCGTAGCGGGAGAAAGCGAGACAGCGTGACTATCTACGTCATCGAAATGAATCAACGAATGATGCCGTTTGAAACAAGAACGGCACACAAAGTTTGACTTGCACTGTCGTACATCATGACCTACACTTAAACAGTTAAAACACACATCTTTGCCCTTCAATAAGTTGTACCTATCGGACGGAGATAGATTTAAAAACTTGCTACACTTCGTTAAATAGTGAGTGGCATCACAACACAAACAATTTTTGTCCTTATTACCGTTAGTATAAGGTTGAGATTTGGTCGCGTTATTCTCGGGTTGAACGTTAGCCGCGAAAACACGCCGGTGCTGCGGGGGTGCTTGCGCTGGCGCAGTAGTGCTACCGAAGCGCCCAAAAACCCTGCCGCTACCCACATTACCAACTTTTTTACTACCAATGCTGCCGGGATCTGAAATTTCGCTAGCTGCCAGTTCGCGTTCGAGAAAGTTCACCAATGTCTTGACATTCGGAATGTCTGTCGGTTTTGCTAAAGACAACTCGAAACGTTTACGCAATGCGTTAGGTATTTTACGCAATAAAATACTTAAAAGTAAGAAACTCCACTGATCAACGGGAAATTGCATCCTTTCTAATGCTAGAATATTTTCTTGGTACGTGTTCAGTAATTTACGTAAACTTTGAATGGATTCTGAACAAGTTTCGATGTCCATGATGCGATCTATGTGCTTGGATGCAATTGCTCGTTTGTTTTGGTAACGAGAAATAAGAATATCAAACGCGACCGAATAGTTTTCGTCCGTGATTGGGATTGATTTAATGAGATTGAGTGGCTCATCTTTTAATGTCAACAATAAGTACCTAAACTTCTCAGTATCCGAGTACTTGGTATTCTTATGGACAAGAGACATGAACAAATCAAAATACGACTGCCAATCAGTCGGCTCGCCTGAGAAGGATGGCAATGGCAGAGTAGGTAATTTCTCATGACTACATACCGTAGGTACGGGCGCAGGAGTGGAAAACGAGCTACTCATGAGTCTCACTTCATTCTGGCTTCGTCTAATATTTTCAACGTGACCTACTATCGTATAATAATAATCATTGAAAATGTTTCGATTACTTAATTGTTTATCTTTATCGAAAGTACCATTCTTCATGAGAACTTTCTCAATTTTTGATTGCAATTTGAGAAACTTTCTTTGAGAGACTACAATATCTTTGGATCTTGCTAGGAACTTTTGTTCATCTGATGGAAAGAATTCCAAAGTTCGTTTTAACTCGTCAAGTATGACATCGCGCTCAAATAAATCTTGTTCCGCCATTTTGATCGGGACGTGTTACGTCGCAACGATTTCTACGGGGACAAGGAAACTTGTGACAACTAAACACTGGGAAACAACACCGATCCAGCTCGAATGGACCAATTTTATGTCGTGAAGAGTATAAGGCTCACCTGGATCTCCTTCCCCGGCCTCGCGCTCCGTCCGAGGTTGTTCGGCAATGGATCAGGGTTTTGGTTGAAAATCCTTATTTTTGGGCACGACAGAAATGAAATATGACACAGGACGCTTGGTGCTGATCCCCGGGTTATGGTGGTCACAAACACTCGCAGTTATCACACAATTAGCTAGGGTTTTTGAATTTTGTTGTAAGGAGCCGGGACGAAGCTCGCGCTTTCGAATAAAACGACAACACAGAGTGCGCCTGCGTCGCGTCATGCACATAGAAATTGCCTGAGTTTGAGGATTGCTCAGCGCGCGAAATTTGAAATCAGGATATGCCTCAAGCTCTCACGACCCTTATGATATCTGGTTGTCTCCAGGGTAAGTTGTCACAAATTTAGGCAGATACCTATTTGAAATTCAACTACGTTAATATTATAATGAGGAAGCTATTCCGGTACGGAACAAATGTAAATGAAATGATAATTTTAAATTCAATTTTATATTTTACATTACATTTTGTAAATAAATTATTAGTTTACACAATACGGGATTATTTTAAATTTAAATCGCGGGTATATATATTGTGTTTTATAAACAAAATCAATTATACGTTTACAAATTAATATTATTATTATTTATCTACATAATTGTGACAAAAAGTATTTAGCTATTACTAATAAGTAAAAAAATGTTGATACATAAATCCAGTGAGAGATGACAACGGAATTATGTTTTTTCTAAAGATTTTTCTGAAGATAATGTTTTGACTACCTACCTACCTATGAAACAGTGATAATGCCTCCCATCTCCTTGCATACAAATGCGTTATTGCAGCAGTGTGTAACTTCGTAGTTTGGGGGAGGCTTAAATCCGCAGCCTCCAAGGAGGTTAGTTCGAATTTCGAATTAGTAAGTCCTTTTTGGTATGGTCTTTCTGGTAAAGCAATCTGCCTTCAGAAGGCCTGCAGCCTCCAAGAAGGTAAGTTCGAATTTCGAATCAGTAAATTAATGGTGGTAAGTACGTGTGTTTTTTATGGGTCCGAGGTTGATGGAACCCTACTCAAATCTTCATAGGTACCAATTTTGAGGAAAATTGAAAAATATGGCATCTCACAGAATCTAGATGATTCAACCTTGGTATTATCTTGGTTTTGTTACTTAGGTATTAAATTTCGTATGTAGTAGGTATGTATGAATTATTTCCCAATAATATAGTGTTGGCAGGCAACAACTTACATGAGGGCAGGCAGGACAGTCAAAAATCAAAATCAAAATCAAAAGCTTTTTATTTAGATATAAGGTGGAATATAAGAAGGGTTGGGATCTCTTCTTTTAAGTTTCCTGTGTTAGAAGAGTCCCCTCTTTTCTGTGTCATTGAGGAGCATTTGTAATCTTAACTATGTAGGTAGGTTTAATATTTAAATTAATTTAATAATAATAATTAATTAAATATTTAGTCGTACCTTAGTAATAAAATGCAGTAGCTTATTATTTTGCTTGATATTATTTTATTTTAATCACATATTTTATTTCCTATGTTCTATTTGTTAGCTCTCTTCGCCTGAAACACAGGATTACCTAGTTCAGGCTCTTGTTTTTATTATACCTATGTTTAATTAAGATTTCTGTACCTTTTAATATTTTTATGTTACCAATTTAAGAAATTTTGAATAAATTATTTTATTTATTTATTATTATTATTAATATATTATATACAGGCAAATAAAGTTAAAGTTACAAGTAATTTTAAAGTTCAGTTTTTAGACAGTACGAAGCATTCATGCATGAATTTTGCCTGTATCGTGGATATCAGGAACTATGAGTACTTATACCACCGTCTAATGTGTCTGAACTCGGAGAAAGTGCAAACAGTGCAAACATTTGTCCCGCAGGGGGAATCATATCAGCACTTCTTCATTGTCAGCTAGGTTTTGGTCCATTGTGCCAAAGAGCTCATCAATGACTAAGGCCTGCTTAAGCCTGGAACACTTGGGTATGCAGACGATAGCACAGTTGTTGAGAGCTACACTTCAAATACACGTGCCAGTGGGGGAAGATTCAGTCACTTAGACAAGGCATGATCGATCGCTTAAATATTTCCCTTAAGGCTGTCTCCGACTGGGGTGATGCCAATCTGGTGAAATTTAATGCAAACAAGACGCAGGCGTGTCTGTTCTCCGCTAAACGGAGTCAATTCCAACTTAATCCTACTTTCCGAAATGAATCCGTGCCGATATCTGACCACCTCGAGCTTCTCGGTATATCCTTAACTCCTACTCTTAATTTCGGCTCTTACATCGAGTCCAAAGCACAATTGGCCGCCAAAAAGTTGGGCATTCTCGCTAGGGTAGACAATACTTCACACCAGGACAGTTGCTCAACCTGTATCAAGCACAAGTCCGTTCGTGTATGGAATACTGTTCTCACCTCTGGGACGGTTCAGCAAAGTACCAGCTTGAGGCCCTTGAGTTAATCGAAAAAAGAGCCAAGAGGCTCATAGGCAACGAGGATTTGGTTGACGCAAGACTCCAGAGCTTAGAGCATCGTCGCCAGGTTGCTAGTCTTTCTGTTTTTTATTGGTTGCATTTCGGAGAGTGTGCCGCGGAACTGCATAATTTAAATCCACCAGCTCCATTTCACTACCGGACAACCAGGCGCTGCATGGCGACATCGTTATATGGTAGATATACCTCACATGCGTACAAAGCGCTTCTCCTCCACTTTTATCATGCGCACCGCTAGGGAGTGGAATGTGTGTGAATGTGTGTTCCCCGATGATTATAATCTGGGTGTCTTCAAGTCTCGAGTGAACAGGTTTCTTCTAGGCAAGCGTGCTCCATCGTAGACTGCATCTTCGCTTACCATCATGCGAGTTGTAGTCAAACGTAAGCCTAATTATTATTTAAAAAAAAAGGCCTAGGCAGTAGCATTCTTTGAAACTACAATTACGTAAGTAGGTAGGTAGCAGGTGTACATTATCAATATGATTGTAACAACAACTACATATCGTTTAAGTAAACAAAAATTGTTGATCCATTGTGGAACAACAGCAGAATTATGAAGTACTAGCGGCTCGTCTCGAATTCGACCGGATGGACATAAGGTTATTTTTTTTTATTTTTACCTTTTATTACTCAGGGTGAATGTAGCTTTCCAATGGTGAAAGAATTTTAGAAATCGGCACAGTAGTTTTGGAGTTTATTCATTACAAACATATACACACACAAAAATACAATTTTTTCCTCTTTATAATATTAGTGTAGATGTTGATTTCTGAAGAAGTTAGGAGGAGGTAAGTTCTAACTTCAAATTACCTACGTTTTGGTATGATACGAGCTATTCTGTCTTCGGAAGCTCTGAGATAAAATTAAAATCACTACCTATGTATTTTTATACCACTTCTTTATTAATTGGCTTCTGGGATAGTTTCCACAATTTCGCCAGTATCAAGTATAATGTTCATAATAATATGAGGCAACGTAGTACGGTTTATAAGTCCGGTCGTTCAGTCAGTTCAGCGTAAGATCACTTCTTTTAGTCGCCATATTGAATTTTTTTGACACTACTTGTCAATTATAATAATATGATTCAGTCAAATTCAATGACACCTGATTTGTGGAAATCAAGGAGGTTTTAATTCCTATTTAGTTCCTTATAAATTGAAAATGCATTCTTATAGTAGCCAAATTATATTTTTTGACATTTAATATAGCCTATGTCACCTTTGTGATCTAGACGAATCCCACGATACCTCATTTGTTAAAATTCGTCCAGCCGTTTGGGCTACAGCGACCGACAATAGTAGATTGTTTTACAAGGGACTAAACCATCCCATTATATACGAGGTTGTTATACTCCCGAGCGTAGCGAGGGAGGATGACAAGACCGAGTTTTAATGGGTGGTTTTGGCCCGAGTAAAACACTCTACTTTTCACTTCGATTGCGAGAAAATAAAACAATTCAAAATTAGACAATTTTCAGAAATTTTATTAAAAATTAATCAACCTTCATAAAACAGCACCAAGACGGTTCTATTTTCAAAAAAAATAGATTGACGGAGCACCAAGAAGTCGAGTTTTTATGTAAGAGAACGAATGCTTTGTACGGGCTGATGATTTTAGACAAAAATTAAAAAGAAAAAATACTTTTTAACCCTAGGGATTAAACTCGAGTTTTAGGACCGCTAAGCTACACTATTATGATACACTTTTTGAGCAAGAGAAGTGAAAATAATATTATAATTATACATACACCCTAACAACATAACCCGCCTGAAGACAACTTCAGTTGGGTAAAAATATATCCAAGTGCACCACCGACCGTGGGGCAGGGTGCTCAAACGGTAGGTGGCTAGGGCTGCAGAGAGAGGAACCTCCGTACAATAAGGTTGCGGATTTATTTCCCGCTTCGAGAAAAATGATTGTATGTTCTGTAAATATTTCTCTCGGGTCTGGGTGTTTTCTATAAATAATTTGTATGTATTTAAAAAAAACTAAATAAGTAGTTTATCATTCATGTGGTTCCCACAATATACAACTGCTTCGCTTTGGGCTTCTGAATTTGTCCAGCATTATTTATTTATTTTTTTAATTTCAGAAAGAAGCATTAACTGAACGTCCAATGATTCCATCATCGAAGCAAGAGCGGCTATCTTACTACAGGACCTATGTTTCATCACCGAATAAGATGCAAATACCCAGTATGCACCTGAAGACTTTCAACCAGTAAATATTTTTATCACCTCTAACATTATCAATAATTTCATCGCCATTATCATTATATACATTGACGACCTCCATGGCGCAGTGGGCGAAGGTCCGCCCGAGACGCAGAAGATTGCGGGTTCTATTCCGCCGCAGGACAAATGTTTGCATGTTCTGCAGATATTTGTCTTGGGTATATTTGTCTTTCTATGTATGATATGTATGTATTTACAAGAATTATTCATGTATGTTATATACCTATACCATATTACCATATTAAGCTATATACCTGTTTATACCTAGCCGTCACCCCTATTGATATATTACATACATGAATACTTTTTTGTAAATACATACATATCATACTAAGCAGTAGTTTGGTGCTACATGCTGTGTGATAGTGTCCAGTTTTATTATTATTATTATTTATTATTATTAGACATAGACAATAAGGGTGACGGCTAGGTATAAAAAAATCTAATTAATTCGTCAGTTAGGTCAACAAAAAATATTGTGACGTCACGAATATGTAAAAAAAAGTACTATATTGTGACGTCACGCGGAATTTAACGCACTATATCTTTGTATTTTTTTTATTTAATAGACAAAAGAATAAATATTTTTCCAATATTTTTTGATAATGTAAACGAGGGACTAATTAGAATTTCTCATTTATTTACTATTGGTATTTTTTTATACTGAAGAAAAGAGTATGTGTGAATGTACATACAACATATTTCATTTAGAAGTCTAATAGAAAATAAAACTGAATACTGGGACGGCCATATCTGCCAAGAACCGATAACCGTTGGGGTTAACGGTTTCTTGAGTGGAGACCACGGCTCGGGAAACATAGTGTAGGCCAGGCCTCCGGCCAGGTGGAGTAGCCATCTGCGAAAGGCTGCTGGTATAAGCTGTATACGTCGAGCGGAGGACAGGGAGCAATGACGTGCTTTAGGAGAGGCCTATATCCAGTAGTGGACTGCTATAGGCTTATGATGATGACTATCAGGCAGCATCTTTTAGCCCCAGACTAAGCATAGCTTGTATTATGGGAACCACATGACTGATATACTAGTTATATTTTTTTTTGTCCTAAAAAATTTTTGTGCATCGTTGTGTTATCAATAATAATCAATAATCATTTATTTGGTTAAGAATATTTACACGTCAATGGCGCTCATTAGGGGAGGCCTATGTCCAGCAGTGGACTGCTATAGGCTGATGATGATGATGATGATGATGACACGTCAATCAAATATTTATTAAGTACCTATAATTAGGTAGACATAAATATTTTATATATAATTATTAAGTAGGGGTTGATTAATGAACTCTTCATAACTATAAAATGCTTTACTAATGAGCCAGTGTTTTAATTTATGTTTGAATAAGTTCAAGCTAGTTGCCTCTGTTACACTGTTGGGTAGTCTGTAATACACTGCCGGGTCCATGCGTCAATTTACCCGACTTGGCCAAAGAACGAGCTTTCATGGTAAGCTTATGCGCTTATGAGCAGAAGTGAAATTAAGATACTGTAATACTAATAAAAATGATTTTACATCAACACAAAACACGTTAAAATGGTTATGCAATTAGGGCTAAAACATGGCTAGAACGTTATTTTACAAAATAACCTAAAAATATTGTCAAGAGGCCGAAAAACATATTCAAGTTACTTAGCTCATTTTGCAGCAAATGGAGATGTAGTTAAAGCCGAATAATATCGACAGGGTGCAGAGCGGGACGTCTTTCCCTTCTCGGAGGTCAAACCAGAATGTCCGAATCCACCGCCTCGGACTCCCTCACTACCTTCAATACACTTCCCCTCTGTACCACCTCTGACTACTTTCATAACATCTTATAATTCAAATAAAATGTTATTAAATCAGCAAAATACCTTTGAAAAATAAAAACGATTTAATTTTATCTTCAAAGTACAATTAACTATTTGATTTGATTTTTGAACGAGTGTAATAACCAATCAATTATTATACTATGTGAAATAAAATGATATGTTTTTAAAATAGATAACTTGATTCTTTAAAAAATGAAATTGAATTTTTTTCTTGAAAAAAAAAATAAAAAAAACTGCATATTGCCTACCTACTACAGGACTAACTACCTGACTTACTGTCTTGCTTGACATTTAATAAGTGAATGTTATAAATTTAATGTGTGACAAATGCTCGGTCTGCCTACCTATCTCAGTTGCTATGCCCTTAGACAGGGTTCATGTGTGATACCTACCTTCTATGTAACATCTGTGTACTACCATGTGACAGCAATAAATGTATTGAGTATTGAGTATTGAGTATTGAGTATTAACATGAATTTACTTACAACAAAATGTTTTTACTTACAACAGAAACTGCTATTTTATTCATATAAATACTTATTCATTCTCACAGTATCTGATACGCGCGCCTTGTGTTATACACATGCCTATCTTGGTTTTGGCTAAAAAGGTTAAGATTAGTCTTAACATACATTGCAACCTGATAAAGGACGACAGAAGGGTAACCACCACCGTCACCGTCTTTGCAAATAATTCCTTCACTCTCGTACTTACATTAAGTCACCCGTAGTGGGCTAACCGACTCGCTCTTTACCGGTCTTTTTTCTAGGTTATTCTGGGATTACCTATTCAACACGCTCCACAAAAGTATGCCACACACGTTCGTCCACATGTTCCTTGCTGCGTATGTCCCCGAGGAACATTTGTTTTTGTCAAAGATGATACCTTTTATGCATGGTTAGTAGCATTGAAGTGTAAGTCCAATCGAGGAAGAAGTAGAAGAATGTATTTATTCGATACACAAAATGGAAGTTTCACAAACAAAAGATTGATAGTGTAAGCTATCAAAACAGTAAATATGGAACAACGAAAAAAAAACATACAACACACATACTTACAATCATTTTAGCCCCTCCCTGTGGCGCACAACCGCACATTAAGCCAATAGTTGCGGCTACTAAACGTGACCACTAGTGGCTCATTCAAGCCACTAGACGCAGCCACCAATCGCAGCCACCAGCGGTTTAGTGGCGGCCACCAGTCACCGCCACTTTTGGCTTCCGTTCAGCAGTCATTGCAGGGCGCTCTTCTATTTTTTTTATTAACCTGCATCGTTCCACTGCTGGACAAAGGCACTCGCCCGAATTTCGGTTTCCAACCATATCTATTCTTTGAAGTATCCTACCATCCTCTCTGAAAGGCTTTGAGTTCATCCCACCAACGCTTTCTTCGCCGATCACGGCCACGCCTTCCATCCGGCTGCCAGAATGTAATGGCTCTTCTATAACAGAGATAAAAATATCTACATCGAAATCCGCCAACATCGTGACGAGCGATCGGTTGCGTGCTTGCAGCAAGACTGACGTATGTTGGTGGGGACGCTAGCGCCAGGAAGAAGCCGGCTACTTTGGCTGAGTGTGCGCGCGATGTGAGCGACAAAACGCGGCCACAAGTAGCGAGCTCGGGCGACTCCCGCAGTTTGTGGCGCGAGTGCGCCCACTCGAACGTTCGGTTTGCACCGATACAATACAAAATATATGAAAAATAAACTCGTCTATAGCTTGTAGTCGCGTCTAGTGACCGCGACAAGTAGCTGAATGTGCGGCTGCCTTAAGAGGTTCCAACTTCCACTTTCGGTACCCAAGCCAACCTCACCGGCCTGCATCCTGCAATTTTGTTCTAAGGAAGACTCCACTTTTTGCCCCCATTCCACGAACTGTATTAAAATCAGCTGTATCTATTTCGATATTGATTATCATACAGCATAATTCTACCCTCAAACTAAGCATCAAGCGTTGGTGGGATGAACTCGAAGCCTTCGAGAGAGAATGGTGGGATACTTCGAAGGATAGAAATGGTTGGCTGAATTTGGGGGAGACCTTTGCCCAACAGTGGGACGATGCAGGTTACTAAAAAAATAGAATAGCGCCCTGCAATGACTGCTGAACGGAAGCCAAAAGTGGTGGCAACTGGTGGCTGCGTCTAGTGGCTTGAATGAGCCACTAGTGGTCGCGTTTAGTGGCCGCGATTATTGGCTCAATGTGCGATTGTGCGCATCAGGGAGGGGCTAAACTGATTTTAGGTATGTGTGTTGTATGTTTTTTTTTTAATTGTTCTTTATTTACTGTTTTGTTTTGTTAGCTTACAGAAATGAAAGACTGTGAAAGTCAAACCAGATCTCGACGGTTCGACTCCCTCGAGCAGATAGTTAGGTAGGTACTTAAATTATAAACAGGCAACTGAATTACGGCTGGTTCCTATATTATACCGTAACCGATGATACTTCGTTTTCCCTTGAAAAACTGTCAAATTTTCGACGCCTCGTTGCAAATTTTTGACAGTTTTTCAAAGGAAAACGAAGCGTTATCGGTTACGGTATAATATAGGACTCGTCGCTAAGAGTGGTCTGAGCTAGAAATCAAAATAATTAGAAGAAAAAGGCTCCTATTAAGTCAGAGGGTTAGTTTGCTACTTAATGCCTTTTGGAGATGATGGTACGGGTAGGGAAAAAAATAGCATAGATTATACCATGGGAACCAAATAAATGATATACCACGAATATTTCTGAAAATGTTCACATCCCCGAGATAAATATTTGCATAACAGTAAATAAGGAAAAAATTTTTTTTTTTTATTTTGAACTTAACACTTTGAATAGGATTTTTAGGGTGAGGTTACCGAACCGATCAAACGAACCCTTATGGTGCCGCTTTGTCCGTCCGTCCACCCGTCTGTCACAGCTGATTATTTCAAGAACTACTTATGCTACCGAATTGAAATTTGGTGTAGATGTAGATGCACTTACTGAATAAGATTGCCAGTAAAAAAATATATTAATTTTCATCCCCAAAAGGTCCAAAATAAGAAACGTCAAAATTTCTAACTGGTGCCAATAGGTCGAGTGACATATCATATGATAAGATAAGATAAGACTTTATTTGGCTCAAACAATTACAGCACAAAAAACAAACAGTAAAACACTGATATACAAATAGGTAGGTTAACATTAATAAGTATAACAAAGGTATCTTGCAGGGTAAAAAAAGAAACTAATATTAGAAACATAATAATGACTAAATAAAAAATAAGTATTTGTACATACAGCGTCACGATCTGGTATACCCCTTTAAAGTATAAATTTAAACTGCTGCCGTGAAGGCTACCATATTCAAATGGCCAAAATCATATACAAAACTATTTATACTTGGCTGGGGGATCGAACCAGCAATTCATTCACACCAGTTTATGAATCAGACGCTCTAATCAACTGAGCTATCGTAGCGATTGGCGATAATGGCGTAATAATAAGTTACAGTATACGTTTATTATTTTGTCTAGATATTCATGGATGCGTCAGCTAGTAACTTCTTCATTTCTTTAACACGGTAGTAAGCTTAATTTAAATAATTAGGTAACTTACCTACTACACTTACAGCGTAACGTTATCCATTGTGTTAGTAACAAAAATTAAAAAAAAAATACATTTAGGTAATGAGGGATTTGACCTCAGTACTCTTGTAACGTTTAGATTAATGTCGAGTATTGTAACCGCCACTCCATTGTGTCGTATAGTCATATTATTGAAATTAAATATTCGTAAGCAAAGAAGAGAAGTTTTATGAAACACTTATTTGTGCAAAAAGTTGAGATCCACGAATGACGCCGCGACGGTTTGAACCTACTAACATTAACTAGGGGGGTTACCAGACTCTGACGCTTTCTGTACATAACTAAAGCTAAGAAAAACTATAAAGTAGCACTAAAGCTGTGTGGGTGTTATCGGTCCTGCAACGGAATGTGCCAAACAGGTCCCTTCTCAGCTTGATGCTGCTTTGCCTGGGGTGGGCTAAGCAGCGCTGATTTTCAGAAGGAGCCTGGAACCTCCCGACCAAAGTGCAACGTGTCGGTCTGTCAGGTTGTCGTCAACTCTTGAATGTTTGTAATATGTAGGTTAGGTAGGTGAATATTATATAAAATTATACTAGTTACTTTTAAATCATGAAATAATTAAATATGAAAGGGGTCAATTATTTTCAACCCCTCCAGGGTTTTGAAAAATAAAAGGGGGGTTTGCTAGGTCAAGTGGGGTATCAAATGAAAAGGCTTTATTTGAACAATATAAATCCGTTTTTATTTTATTGATTTCATGCATAGTTTTTGATTTGGGATGAAAGAAGCTCAAAAAATGACCATACCACCCCCTAGTCTCAGAAGTTTGCAAAGCCAGAAATCTGATACTAATATATGTTAAAGAAGAATATCTATATTTTACAAGAAAATTATAAAGAAGTCTTCACCTAAAACAGTTTTTGAGAAATCTTCTAATATGGGGGGGTTGAAAAATAAAAGGGGGGGTTACTAGGTCAAACGGGATATCAAATAAAAGGTCTTGATTTGAACAATATAAATCCGTTTTAATGTATATCGTGTGTAGTTTTTTATTTAGGATGAAAAAAGCTCAAAATATGACAATACCCTCCCTTAACTACGAAGTTTGCAAAGTGAGACACAAAATTTTTATATATTATAGAAAAATATCTATATTTTACAGAAAAATTGTAGCGAAGTCTGTAGTTAAAACGGTTTTGGGTGGGTGGGGTGTAACGGTAGGGTGTTATCTGAAAGGCCTTGATTTGCCTATTCTATTACAGGATTTTGTTTGTATTTAGACGTTCAGGTTTTAAATAACGAACAAAACTTACTGATAACAAAAATACAACGGAATTGAGAACCTCCTCCTTTTTTGAAGTCGGTTAAAAAACACTTACTTACTTATGGTGGTCAGCCACGTGGATGCAACTACCTATAAAAAAGCGAAGTATGAAGAGGGGTAGAAAAGTCCTACCACTGAGAACTCAGAGAAAAACTATATATTTCACTCACTTTCTCAATCTATCTCGTTCTTCAAAAACCTATCATGACGTCATGACCCTTTGTAGTTTGTTTGCTTACCATAAGGGTTCGTTTTACTTACTTCGTGGATTTGTATACAGAGTATTATTAGGGGACAAGCCCTAGTTACATCTCTTCTTACGTATGATATCCACGAGAACACAATACTGAATGTATTAATTAGACTTAATTGACGTCACCCGCGGTGGGCGAGTTAACTCGCACTTTACCGGTCTTGTTTTTAATTTACACCAATTTGCGACCAAACAAAGAAGAATTGGCAAGAAACTCTGCTTGGCTTGTACATTGAACGTCTTGGTTCTTATTTACTATTACCTTCATTATTTTTAAGGGAGTTGGAAGCAGTTTCATCCCAAGCATATCATACAAACATTTATCTCGCAGCGGACATTGAACCCGCAACCTTCTGCGTCTCAGGCGAGCCCTCGCCCATTGCAATGCCGTCATAATATTTTTGTATCGCTAATTTTATAAATGTTTAATGTTTCAGGTGCCAAATTTAGTCTCATCATAACTGGATTCGTAGAAATTATTGCTCACGTTGCAAACATAGTATTTCTTTTCGACTATGTCGTCGGCGGTATTTTTTTTAAGAATCCCTGGAATAAGTAGGTATAGTTTTTTATGCAATACCACGCCAGCCTATATCTGCCCGCTGCTGGACATAGGCCTCACCAAGCAAAGGAGGGATATGCCCATAATACCCACGCCGGGCATGCGAGTACACACAGCATAGCGAGTTCGCAGGGTACAGCTTCTAGCACCTCCAATGTTTCTGCTCATCGACGGTCAGGGAATTTAGAACAGCTTCCAACACTGCCGGTGCTGCTACCCGACATTTAAATATGTTATGCCGCAATCAGCTGGCTGCTAGATTGTTTTTTGATATACAGCATGGGCACTACGGGCAGGTGAGGTTGGCTTGGGTTTCAAAGAACTGGTACTTACATTTTTTTTTTTTAATAATTATTTTTACAGATGTCCAGATGAAGGATTCCGATATGTAAACCTTGAAACCAACCAATTGGTTAGGGTTGATTGTTACAATTTGACAGATTTTGCGAAGAGAGTCCAAAACAAAACAATTATATTTTTTCTTGGATTCTATTACAACGTTGAGGATGCCGAGATGTTACAACTTGTACAAATTGAGTATTTCAGGTAGTGATGCAAAAATGTATGTATTCATAACGTATGTACATCGTCATATACACAAATTATATTTTGCTTATATCTGTTTATTTTATTGACAGATATAAACTCTACATTTAAAAAAAACTCGGTCACCACACCTTCTTGAGCTACCCAAGAATTTGTGTGGCCCAAAATGTAGAGATTTTTATAAGGCGCCAATATTGTGCTCAAAATTGCACCCAAATCCAGCTCAAATGACGCAGAAGAACTGATTCCGACCAACAACTCCGTAACGGCTTAACTGATTTGGTGGACTTGTCCTCTAAACCGATACCTATCTTGGCGAGGCTGTGGTGTTAATAGGCTGTACAGAAACTGTAGCAGCTTCTCCAGCGGACTCTTCCAGTAAAACTATGTCATCTGCGAATCGTAAAAGGGACGTATGGACGTATAGTACGCGGTTTTTAAGATCGCGAACTTACTCGGCTCGACTTCAGTGACATACGTGAAGCTTGTTCACACTGTATTGCGATGTCGTCAACAGAAGAAGCTTTGTGGTATTTAGAAATTATATCATATCACATTTATAAAACTAAAAAAGACGAAATTGAAAAGTGCTGGTAAAGAACTGGCTCACGGAGCGAGAGAGAGAGAGAGCGTTTATTTATTGATTTATTATTATTATTAACTAGAACGGTTATAAAAACCAATTACACTAATTATTATACATAATATAAAATGAAATTGTTAATTATACAGTTATAGATACATAATAGAGTTCATAGAGTCCGATAAGTAGAAAAAGAAAAATAAGTCAAATCATTAAAATTAGTACCTACTAATTGCATTATATAGTTTATGCACCTCACAATATTTCAGACATTGATACATATATTTTGGCCAGTTTATCATATATTCATATAGTAAGAGACTTTACCTGAAGAGGAGGAAGATTTTCTTATTTATTTCATAATGCCTGAGCCGATGTATGAAGAACTTTTGCTATTAGTTACACCAATTATAGCTAAACAGTATACATGTTGTATGAGAGAAGTTTCAGTATAGGCTTACGTTTGACCGCCATCTCACTTAAACTTCATCTCATCTAAACTTGTCGCGATCACATCTAAACTTGTGTTTTGTGTGGATCGCCAACGAATGTGACACACCAGCAAGAAAGATCGTCGAGCTACAAGTTCGCGAACTTACTCGCACGTCTATCACCACTTTTAAAGGGGAGTGCTTGCCGTTAACACTAATTAATAAACAAATGACTGAAAAATATAATTCCATGTACCTCATCCATGTTTCTTCGCCGATCATAAAAAAATATTACATTGCATATGGCCTGTACGGTGGGCCAAGAAATTGGTTTACCACCCTACGGTTGAAGTTCATGTGCACGTCATAAAATAATAAGGTTCATTTTCCCTTGCAATTATTCTGACAGCTACACCTAATGCTCTCTTTATCATTTTGTAAAAACGCTTTGCCTTGTGTTCCTATCTGATAGCTGAAATTATGTTTATCCGGCGCAAGGCGAACTTTGAGCCAAATTTTCTTGTCATACATTTTTATCAGCTTAGCTTACATCAAAAGGATAGATTGAAACAATTCTAATAAAAAGTGTCTTGCAAATAGTGCTCTTTATTTATATTTTAAAAGGGTAGCATTTTGTTTTATTTTTTCGTATTTATTTTATGAATAACTAATTTTCACCCGTAGCTCCGCCCACATTAATGTCGTTTATAGCGCCAAAAGGTAAGCTATGTCCTTCTCCTGAGTTCATACTATCTTCAAACCAAATATAATTAAAATCAGTCCAGTCGTTCAGTCGTGAAAGGTGGACAAACAACCAAACACACTTTCACATTTATAATATCAAAGTATGGTTCAATAGGTATAGGAGTAAAAGAAGAATACGAGTAAGTTTTTCTAACAACTTTAAACGTAATAAAATACAAATTAAATTATAGCTTTTTATTAATTTATAAAAATTGCGAACTTCTGAACTAAGTGGTTGCTGTAAAATTGTATTGTAAAAGTAAAAAAAATTACAAACACATTTCAATAAAAAAGCTGAAATCTAAAATAGTACATAATATCTTGTGTAACCACCACTTGCGTCTATGAAAGCTTGGAGACGGTCTCTCATTGAACCCAGCCTTGATCAGATATCAAATCCGCGGGTTTCTTTCCATATCTCATAACAGTGCCGTTCCAGAGCTTTGTTCTTAAAATCCCTAAATTTTTCTATTGGGTTAAGATCTGGCTGGACCTTTTTGCATCCTAGTAGTCTGTGCTTATTTCTGGGTGTGCTTCAAACCAGGCACGCATCACTCTTGCTGTATGCAAAGAACAATTTGTCTTGTAAGTAATGAAATTCTGGTTTTTTATTTTCTGGATAAAAAATCCGATCGGCTGGCAACATTTAAACGACTAGAAATCTCACTAATATTGAGGCCATCACTATGTAGTGCAAATAATTCGGCTATTGATAAATTGCGAGGCATTTTAGCAAAATTGAGAAATAACAATAATCGTAATCTATGTTTACATAATAAAGATGTCAACTCTTGAGAGTTGTCAGTAATATTTACTTTTTTTTTCAGTTGAAAAGAGGTTTTCATTTATTAACAAAAAATACTAATGGTTGTATTTGTTGAAAACATTAGCCTATTGCATTAATAATAAGGTTGAATATAACATCATTAACCCATGACTTAAGATGTTAGGCATCTCAGATAACAAACAATACGTCATGAATAGGCATCTCTTTCATTATTAGAAAAGTTCAACCTTAGTTTTATTTTGATTGCATACGAAGTTTTGTCAAAACTGGTAAACCACCGCTGGTACCAAATTTGACAAATATGGAGCTGAAAATAAGTATTTTATTTTTCAGGCACCGGTCCAATTCAATATCGCGAGTCGTGCTGTTCATTTACACTTGTATAACTTGGATACTGATTGCGTTGTGCCACAAGCAAATGTTCAAGAAAAAATTTTGGAGGGTAAGTAATACATACATAATTATACTTTGTCAATCTTTGTCATTTCTTTATCCTACTAGAAGACCCAGTTTATCACTGTCTGAATGAAGAGTTACAGAAGCTATTGTTGAGACTAAGGTGGCACCTCGTAAGTTTCTTACCTCGACTCAATCTTTATTGTATCGTGTTTTGATATATTTTGATGGGCAAAGATACCGAATAATACTTCCTCAGTCAAAAACCTGGACTCCAATATTTGTAACATATTTTATGTATGTAAAATAAAGTTCCTCAAACAAACAAGAGGAACGCCCAGCGTGGAAATTATGGACATAATTTTGGATTATGAAATTATGGACATAATTTTGGATTATGTCCATAATTTCCACGCTGGGCATGCGGGTTGGGAATTGCAGACCAAAGCTTCTTGGTCAGGGAATTAGAATAGAATAGAATAGAATAGAAATCGTTTATTTGACAAACGCACAGCAACATAGCAAAATATGAGATATAAATAATACATTAGAATAAAAAGACAGTAGTAGACAGGTATAAAATAACATACAAATGATTCAACATATTGATTAGGTACTAGGTACAGTGATCTAAACACAAAAAGACAAATAAGTAAGTATTGTATGTACCTAGGTCGCTATAGTATGTACCGTGCTGGGTGCCGCCAAACTGGTCCTGGCTCAGCTTTAATGCTGCTGTTAAGCTGTGTCGGTGTAATGATGCGCTATGCCGCAATCAGCCGGCCGCCAGAGCCCCGTTTGTTAGTAAGCAGGGTGCACCACGTGCCGGTGAGGTTGGCTTGGGTTCCGAAGATGGAGGTTAGAACCTCTCCTTGCAATGTACTTTGAGTGTTCCTCAAGGAAAAATAAGAGGTGATATTAGGATTGTATGTGACTGCTGGGTCTTATTTATGTTATTTTTTTCTGTAGGTTTTAAACGTTCTACACTGGTGTTTGATTGGTATGAACATTGCATCATACACTTACCTCCTGCTATACTTTACTGAAGATAAAAATGCTATTCGTGAAATAGACAAGGTGCCCAGTATTGCAACAGTAGCGTTTTCGGTGAGTACATGATAATATTAAAACTAGTTCCCTCGTGGAATGCTCTACCCGATTATGTGTTCCTTGATAATTATAATATGGGGAACGAGGGAACAGCTTTCTTCTAGGCTCCATGGTAGACAGCATCTTCACTTATCATTTGGCGAGATGTGGTGCGCATGCTGCGATTGACCACATCTCAAGTTACAAGTAAAAGTTACTACTAGGGCTTAGTTTACTAGTAAACTAGTTTTAATATTTATTATTTATTTAATCAACACACAAAAATATTTTTTTATATTATTCCTTGTATATTATTATTCGAGCTCAGAACAGGGCGCAATAAGCTCATTAGGGGAGGCCTATGTCCAGCAGTGGACTGCTATAGATTGATGATGATGATGATGATTCGCTGCATTAGGTTTGACTAGGTGATGACTTTCGTCGTTAATTATTAGGTACTGTTGCTAAATGAAAACGTTTGCGTATTTTTTACGCACACGCTGGCTAGCGCAGTCCATTTCATAACGCTTTACATGCAAAATTATATTAAAACTAGTTAACCAGTAAACTTAACACTACCTTCATCATCATCATCATAATCATCAGCCTATAGCAGTCCACTGCTGGACATAGGCCTCCCCTAATGAGCGCCATTGCGCCCTGTCCTGAGCTCGACGCATCCAGCGTCGTAGCAATACTACCTTAGTTAACTAATTTCAATATGATTATTAAAACTAATTAACGAAGCCCACGACTTTGCTAGCGTTAAAATATATTTTTCAATCCCTTCTGAAAGTGTTTTTTTTTCTGGATGATTTTATGTTCTCTTACGAGTCTCGAAATTTCATGAGGATCTATTGAGTAGGTAAAGAAAACATCATAACGGGCCTTCCGAAGCACGGAAGCGCTCAGATCTAAATGTCTAGCAGCCATTGAATAGGCTGGTGCAGTATAAAATGTATATCTTCATCATCATCATCATCATCCGCAGCCTGACTTCACCCACTGCTGAGTATAGGCCTCCCTTTGCTCTTGCCACTCACCACGGTCTTGCGCTGGCCTGATCAACTGGTGGCCCACGACGCTGACTGGCGTTATTCAATATACCTAGTTTTATTCTCATAGTTTTTTTGTCTCCTTATTCAGTATTCAGATATAGATTTTTATGCTGAATCTACAACGGCTCCGCCTGTAGTCCATGTCCTGACAGCCAGAAGTTCTCAAGAGGTAACTATATTTAAGTTAAGGTGACTATACAGGTCAAACTATTCAACATTTCGCTCGCACTATTCAACATTTTTGATGATATAAAATCACTGAATGCAGTTATGCAAAATAGCAAACCTTCACGGCCAAGAAAATAACAAAACAAAGGTTCAGCAATAATATCATTTTGATTCTATCACGTTTTCTTACCAAAAATCTTGCACCATTGTGATAAATTTTGGTGCAAATTTTTTGGTAGGAAAACGTGTTGGGTTCAACATGATATTCTTACTGAACTTTTTAACCGACTTCAAAAAAAAGGAGGAGGTTCTCAATTCGGTTGTATTTTTTTTTTTTTTTTTTATGTTTGTTAGCTCATAACTCTGTCATTTATGAACCGATTTGGAAAATTATTTTTTCGTTGGAAAGGGTATACTTTCCAATTGGTCCCATTTAAATTTCAAGAAAAAATATTAACCATAAGGGTGAGAAAATTGGGAATGAACTTTTTTTGGGCTCGAAATTTATAAATTTTTTTATGTTTCTTACCTCATATCTCCGTCATTTATAAACCGATTTCGAAAATTCTTTTATCGTAGTGTAGGGTATTCTTTTCAAATGGTCCAATATAAATTTGAAGTAAAAATACCAACCCTAAGGGTGAGAAAACTGGGAATGAAAATTTTATGGGCTCATATTTTATTCGATTTTTATGTTTGTTGCCTCATAACTCCGTCATTTATGAACCGATTTAAAAAACTCTTAGTTTTTTGTATAAAATATACTTTTTGATTGGTCCTTTAAAAATTTGAAGAAAAAATACCAACTCTAAAGGTTAAAAAACAGGGACTAAGATTTTATGGTCTCGAATTTTATTCATGTTTTATGTTTGTTATCTCATAACTCCGTCATATAAAAACCAATTTGGAAAATTCTTTTTCGTTGTGTTTTTCGGGGATAAGACAGTAGGGAATAAAATTTCTATGGGCTTGAATTTTATTTATAGTTTTAGTAATTGTCTTTAAGTCAGATTCACTTAAACTTCGGAAATAAACAATAATTAAAATAAAAATAAAACCGACTTCAAAAACATTTATTGAAAAAACTGTTAAACTAAAAAGTTAAAAATAACTGCTTAGTTTTTGGTTCATCCTGCTTTTTTCTATAAAGGAGAATGCCGTCTGATGTATGGCGCTCGGTACCAATGCTAAAGTGATTGCGTCAAAACGAAACCTATTTTTTTTGAAAGATATTATACTGTTATTCATGGAATACTAAGTCTTTTTTATGATAAACGTAAACAAATTGTTTTTATTCGATATTAGTTTTAGAGTTTGTTTTTTTTTAAATGCGTTCCCGAGACCTTGTGTGTTCAGTTTTGTCTACATAATTATAAGTATTACACTATAAACATTTAACTATGATACTATATCTATAAGAAAAGGTTTATATACGTCACACAGATAGGTAAAAGGGTGTTTTAACTTCAACTTCGAAGGTAGGACATTACATACATTACTACTGTGTTCTACTTTTATTATTTTCAAATCATGATAGTGACGAGAAAGTAGATAGGCATTTACATCATTATAAGTATTAGTACTTACTGGTGAAGGTGAAATCCAAGCTAAGATCCAAGATCTTAACACATTCATCACAACCACGAAAAGGCCATGGACGCCTCTTCCAAACTATGCTGGTTTCGCGTCACCGGTTATTAGCAAACAGTTGATGCCACGATTGTTTATCGTACATTATTGTGATGATGTCTAATAAAATATCTATTTCCAAAATAAACACTGCTACACAATGCCACAGAACACTCTAGTAATACATAAAGATAGGAGATAGTTTAGTAGAACCACAAAAAAGTTTCTGATTCAACTTCTTTGATTATACAAAGTGAAATAACCTCCAATGTTTTCAGTAAATTCTACTGTCTAAAATTATAAGTGAGGGTACTTGCAATGTCATGGTGCCGTGAGCCGGAAACCAAATAAACGAAAGAATTTTTTACGTGACTATTAATCGAGTCGGTGTGTAAGACTAAAAAAAATTTTAATGGTATTTATAAAATAAAGGCAATTTTATGGGATACGTTTGGTTTTGACGCAATTGGTACGGGTTATCGGCATTCTCCTTTATCCCTTACGATCTATGCGTTTACCACATAGGTAGATCTAGATACCTACCTGTTATTTTTGGAGTCGGTGTCAGCCAAGGCACGCCAAGGTAGGTAACTATTGCGTAGGCGGAGCAGGAAGGCATGTCCGAGGTGGGAGAAGTGTAGTTGCTATAATGTCGTACTCCAAAGCTGACTCCGACTCCAAAAATAGCAGGTAGGTATCTAGATCTACCTATGTGGTAAACGCATAGATCGTGTTGATTAATGTTCCAATAAAAACAACTATGGGCTTGCAGCCTGTCACGTAGAATGCTAGCTGCTTTCAAAATGTGAATGTGCTTGAAATGTGGATATGTAACTACCAAACTCAATATTTGAACTTGCCTCTGATAACACCTTATACTCTCAATAGATTCAAGATTCAAGATCCAAATGTTTATTAGCTAGAATACTTAATTATTTTCACAATTAGGTCAGCCTGCGCCAACAACATCGTCGGTATATAGCAATTGATTGCTGGACATAGGCCTCTCCTAATGAGCACCATTGCACCCTGCTGTAAGCTCGACGCATCCAGCTTCTACAAGCAGCCTTTCACAAATCATCAGTCCACCTGACCGGAGGGCCTGCATATAAATATATTTAGTGTTAACTTATTATTTAAATATTCGATTAATAAATTTCCGTAAGCAATATCTGACTAACAAAGCAAACTTAACTTTAAATTGCTAAGTGCTAACTAACAAACGGGGCCATGGCGGCCGGCTGATTGTGGCATATCGCAGCTAAACTCTAGCACAGCTGAATTCTCTGGCCAGCGACGGGCAGCAGCGTCGGCGTAGTGTGAGAAGCTGTACCTAGCCTTCCCCAACCCGCCTGCGTTGTTATTAGGAGAGGCCTATATCCAGCAGTGGACAGGATATAGGCGTTTTTATGGGTGAGCGCAAGAAAAATATGTTAGTATTTTTGTTGAAGTTTCCAACAATAGAGAAAAAGTCGTGTTAATATTTTTTCTAGATTTCACCAGGTCTAGACAGCGCCGTTATGATATTGTCGAATGCGATATGTTTCTTATTCGGAGCGATGCTTTCATTTAGAGTGAAGCATTACTGTGAGAGTTTGATAAAAGTGCCAATATTGATGCCTCTATACTGTAAGTAGTGTCCTAGCATTTAATCTAGATTCAACTTTCCTTTTTATCTTATCAGGCAATGGTGTGACCAAACGTCAACTAGACTGGTGAGCGATTATTAGTCTATCTGGCTAATAATCGCTATCTATAGCAGTCTATCTGGTAGCCAGTAGCTTTGTTGGACATAGGCTTCCTCTAATGAGCGCCATTGCGCCCTGTCCTCAGCTCGACGCATCCAGCTTCTACCAGCAGCCTTTCGCAGATGATCACTCTACCTGGCCAGAGGGCGCTTACACGTTGGCCGAGCCACGGTTTCCACTCAAGAACTCGTTTATCGGTTCTCGGTTGTCGGTTTTTCGGCAGATGTGGCCAGATAACGGCCACTTCAGCTTGTTAATTCTCTGAGCTATGTCAACAACTTTAGTTCTACGTCGGTTATACTCTATTCGTCCTCGTCAGCGATAAATGATAATAATAAACAATGCTGGACATTATCACACAGCATCATGTAGCCCCAAAAAATACATATTATTTGTACAGGTACAAAATACATATATGTACAGGTTCGTCAGATTCTTCTTTCGTTAGAAGATGAGGAAAGCGGAACCTGATGAAAGGGTCATTAGAGTTTATCCACATCTGTCATTCATGACGAAACTGAAATGAAATTATAAAAATAATATCTGCAGATAATGCAAACATTTGTCTCGCGGCGGGAATCGAACTAGCAACCTTCTGCGTCTCAGGGGGACCTTTGACCTCTGTGTCACAGAGGCGGTCAACTTCGGTGAATTATTAGTAGACCCCTTGTGTGAGGGACACTACGGTTTTACACTTTCAGATATTTATTAAGCTATTGCATAGCTTCTATCGAGGGCCTTGAGCGCGGGGACCGAATCCAGAAATTCTGTAACGAAAAAAAACTCACGCTCCCCACTCCGACGGGCACGGAGGTGTGGCTTGAAGGCCGTGCATTGTCTAACGTCGTTTCTTTTCGGCAGTCTTCGACACGGTGTTTGCGTGCGTGCAACTAGACGTATTTTTATTTAATAAAAATTGTTTTCTTATCGGTCACCACGCTCAAAAAGTGTAACTTGAATTAATATCAAAGAAAAAGAAATACTGCATAAATAAAATAAATAAATAATTATAATTGCATAAGTTAAAATGCTATGCAATAGCTTTACCGCGGCAGTCCCCGAGTGCCACACGTCTTTTTTTTTTACAGCTGTAAATGCATGGCTTTACTTTTGGCCGATGTTTTTTTCAACATTCTTCCTGGGAGATATGTATACACTGTTGTTTCTGTCATCTCATTATGCTATGGAATTAATGAGCACTGTAAGTGTACTTTATCTTTTAGATGTTTTCTTTGCTTTTGTTTTGGTTAGAAAATCATTATTCTTAAAATTTTATTTTTATTTTATTTGGGAAATAGACGGTACAAACTATAGATAATAACAAAAATACACATTAATGATTATTCCACCTGTCAAGTTTACACTATATACAAGCTACAAACATTATAATTTTTAATATTATTAAGGTGTGTTTCTCTTGTGTGTAATGCATACTCAAGGAACTCAAAATAACTAGGTACTAGGCTATCTTCTATCAGCCTCAACCGAGTCCTTGAGTATTTTGGTCATATAGCCAGAAAGCGCAACAACAACCTGGAGAAACTTGTCATCACGGGCAAAATCGAGGGAAAGACAGTGCGGGGATGTAGTCCGATACGCTGTTCCGATCAGATCTGCACCACCCTCGACTCCGATTTTTATGAAGCCTTGCATTGCGCTGGCCTGTTGTCAGCTCGGTGGCGTGACATCGACCGTCAAAAACTATACCAGGGAACCCGACCCTTAGCATTGAGGAAAACGACGTGATTTCACGTTCTCTATTTAGCTCTTAATAGCTGGCTTTTTTACTTCCTTATACGATATGACAATGACTTATGTGACATTAGAT
Organism: Horisme vitalbata; assembly: GCA_951804965.1. Taxonomy (NCBI): domain Eukaryota; kingdom Metazoa; phylum Arthropoda; class Insecta; order Lepidoptera; family Geometridae; genus Horisme; species Horisme vitalbata. Next base: position 2,395,473 of record OX638096.1, read on the forward strand.
AATTAAGAATAAAATACTTAGAAGACAAGTACTTATTATTGTATTCGAAGGTAATGGTAATAGTTACAAATATTATAATCACATACCTGTCACTAAAACAGTTCAATTAGGAGTTGGACACCTCGAATAGAGTATTTTTTTGGAATATAATAATAAAATTTTGATTTTTTTCATACTATAGCCATAGGCTGGCCTATAGCAGTACACTGCTGCTGGATATAGGCCTCCCATAATCAGTGTCATTGCGCCCTGCCCTTTAACTATTAGTGCAAATATACTCACACTTGGCTGTTTTTAATAATGATAGGTAATAAGAGTTTGCACTGTATACATACCAATTTTGAATCGTGTGTCGTACCGTTCTTACATTATAGCAAAAACAAAAAAAAATATGGTGAAAAAATATGGTATTTTGTATTGTATTTCAGGTCATAACTTTTCAATGTCTCGTCGAGGTCATAGTTGGCGAGTGGTCAAGTCTGAAACGATGGAAGGTGACATTAGCTTTGATTGTTGGAGCAATCGCCTTCGCGGCTTTGACCCCTATAGTATGTCATTATTTTTTTTTCTGACACTTGCTCTACTAGCAACTTTGTTTGCGTCCAAATATGTAAATTGCAATATGATCGATAGGTTCGGAACGCATAGAGGACAAACATACAATCATTGATTTTTATTTGAATATCAAACTTAAGTACTGTAGGACATAAACGCCTCTTCTCATTTTGGAGGTTTTTTAATAATAAGTACGATTATTAGGCCAGGTTTTAATCGTAGTATTGACTACTTTTTATTCCGGTACCACGCGAGCGAAGCCGCGGGTGGAAGCTAGTATTATAAATGCGAAATTTTGTGAGTATGGATGTATGGATGAATGTTTGTTAGTCTTTCACGCAAAATCAACAAAACGGATTTAGACGAAACTTGGAATATAGATAGTTTGTGACCTGGATTACTACATAGGCTTATTTTTAACCCCGTACCACACGAGCGAAGCTGAGGGTGGGAGCTAGTACTCTATATATCGTTAATGTCAAAATTCTTTATTTCAGAATTTTACCCTTATTTTGGCGTTCAATAAAAGTACAGCGACTATGCTCGAGTGTTTCGTGTTGTACTTCATGTATCCCGTATTCCGTCTTATAGACGACATCTCGTTTCATTACGGAAGCTCTATCCATATAATCAGGCAACAATTGATTATGCTCGTGCCTTTTTATTATGCGGTAAGCTACTTGTGCAAGCATATGAGCTATTGGCCAGTTATTAGGCGTTCCGAAAGCCTCCGAGGGGCTTAGTGACTGAAAACGCTGGATCCAACATCTTACCGTGCCTTCTAATACACTGAAGTGCTCGGAATCAAAGTAGGTAGTGTGATCGGGAGTGTTGCTTTGATGAGTATCTTAGTGTTATGTATATATTATTCTTAATGGATATATTATATCTTAGTGTTGATATATTGTTTAATTACTAATAATTAAGGAGAATGCCGAGACCCCGTACCAATTGCGTCAATACCGAATTTATCCCATAAAATGTATCATATTTTATTAATGACATTAACATTTTCTTCAGTTTTACACACCGACGAGATTAATAATCAAGTAAAAAAATATTTTGTTGATTTGGTTTCCGCCGCACTCCACCATTATACTGCAACAACCAATGATATATACTATGGCAACAAACTTTGATGTAAAGTGTTACTATGGCAATAACTCTCATTTTTTATTATTTTGCCAGTAGAATCGACAAAAAAATTATTGGAGATTTTATTGACGCACTCACCTTAGTCTTGGTACCGAGCGCCATACATCAGACGGCATTCTCCTTTACAAAGACATTATTCCTATTATTATTTTCCTCTTAATTGATATTAGGATAGATACATACATACAGTCATGCCTTTTTCTCAAAGGGGTAGGCAGATACCACGGATCTCCACCAGCTACGATCCTGACATACCTCTGTTGCTTCATTCACTCTCATCACATTCTTCATACATACTCGTCGGTTTAGGGTACTCCTGACCTGGCCTTTTTCCAGCTCGTCTCCAATTGTCAACTGTCCCATTGACACTCACCTCATATACATTTTTCATAAATGTCTGTTTGTCCGAGCATCCCACTAAACTGATCTAGTGGATGATGCCTGCCTTCGTCCGAGGTTTTTCTCCATTGCACTGAACTTCAGGAAATCCTTCTAGGATGCACCCCCTCCCTCTTTTTTCAAGTCTCTAGACGTTAAGATTATGAAATTCAAAATCTATACAAGTTGGATATCAATCACTGGCGACCCGCCCCGGCTTTGCACGGCTGCAAGACATAAACCTTCCTCTTAAATCACTCTATCTGTAAAAAGAATCAAAATCAGTTGCGTAGTTTTAAAGATATAAGCATTTATAGGGACCTATATAGCACGAAGTGACTTTAATTTATACTATGCAGTAATGTGTTTACCTCATTTGCTTAGTTTGGGGTTATATTGGTTATATGATGCTATGTTAAGCAATATAAACTTATATATTTAATTCATCGTCTGGTGTGTTATTATACATTTTTTGTTTCAGTATAAATACTATGAATTGATGAATACAACGGTCACATTTTTATTTTCAACTTTACAAAAGAAGGAAATACTAACTGATTTAATTTGGGCATTATCTCTAATGATTATACCCCTTGTTTTAGGGATGATCTATACCTACTATATATACGTTTTGAAAAACAAAAAGGTAAGCTTATGGGTTTACACCACTGACTTATGAGAACTACCGTATCTCTGTATCAGATCGACTCGGGTAAAATTATGGTTATAACCACCATTCATAATATATGTATGTGACAGAGCTGGATGCGCATGTTCGCCCCTGTTGCGGAGTGGGGCCCGAGAGATTACAACACGCGACGACTGCGGAAGGACTATGATTCGCGTACGGTACGCATTTAACTACCATATACTCAATTTCAATTTATTTATTTAATTAACTAATACGGATAATATAAGCCTTACATTAACATTAATTGAAGAGCTAGAAATGTCACAAAAAAACATAAAATAAACAATTATTTAGGCTAAAATAGTAATTAAAACTAAATGTAAACTAACTAAAATAATTAAACACACAGTCATACATCCCGCTCTCAAAACTTCAGGAATTCCGATCTAATTACCGCAAATCCATACGCAAAAATAAGTCACAGTGAGGACTATCATTCAGGAAAGCGTTGAGCGCGGTGAAGATGCGTGGGATAGGTTGCACATCAAGTCATCATCATCATCATCAACAACCAAGAAGTTATTGCTGAAGTGGTCTCCACCGAAGATTTACACGAAGGTCTCGAGCTAGTTCCTTCGGTACACATTTAAGTAACTTATACTCAAATCAACATCATCATCAGCAACCATGAAGTCATTGCTGAAGTGCTCTCCACCGAAGATTTACACGAAGGTCTCGAGCCCGTTCCTTCGGTACGCATTTAAGTAACTTAAACTCAAATCAACATCATCATCAACAACCAAGAAGTCATTGCTGAAGTGGTCTCCTCCGTTGATTTATAGGAAGGCCTTTTCCTTCTGCCGATTTCCTGCAATTTTGACGATATCGTCAGTTCGTCTGGTGGAGAGTTTCACACGCAGTTGCCATTTGAGAACCTATAAACACCAACAGTTACTAGTTTTTCGAGCTCTTAAGCTATAATCAATACTCATGTCGTCCCGGCCATTTTTTTTTTCATCATCAATATTTTCCTGCTTTTATTACACTTTAAATAGGTTCGTCACGTACTGTATGGCCAGTTTAGTGCGTTTTTTAGTAGAAGGGTCCTAAAGGCTTTCGTTTTATTTTATATATCTGGTCTAGAACTAAAATTTAAGTGCAAAATTTCAGCTCTATTCGTTCAGTAGTTTTTAACCAAAAAGCTTATGTAACAAACATATATCCGAACAGATAAACATTCTCGGACACAATTATTATGATTTATTGAAAATGTCCAGGCAAACATAATTTATTATGCCTTTTGATCAGGAGGAGTGGAGATTTTGTACTTGTACTCATATAATTCACCTTAGGAACATAACAGTACACTTTGTATACAGCAAGCAAACGACTAATATCCTACCTACTTATATTAGGGTCGCAAGATCTATGAAAGATTGCTGGTAAAAGCTGGATGCGAAGCAGAGGACAGGTCGCAATGGTGCTCATTAAATACGGCCTATATCCAGCCGTAGACTGCTTTAAGCTACTGATAATAACTTAGACACGGACAAGTATAAACTTTTTATAAAAATTAAACCGACATCAAATAAAATCACTTCTTAATTCTTGCCCTATTGATTGCGTGGCTTTCATATCATTTCGGACAAGGAAACCTGACTGTGATCGTACTTCTTGCCTTAAAGAATTTTGAAAATTGGTTCACAATTGACGGATATATTGGTGATCATAGGGCGTAAATTACAAGTGAGGATGAGGTTTTTTGAGTTTTCCGAGAAAATTACCAATCCCTCAGGAATAAAGTTTATACGGTACCTGTGTAGTATACTTTTTTAAACAAAAAAACAATTTTGGAAATCGGTTTACAATTGAAGGAGATATCGGTGAATATACATAAAATTATCGAAAAAAAGGTTCCGACGAAATGAGAACCTCCTCTTTGAAGTCGGTTAAAAAGTCAATGAGGTAAATATTAGATTAAAGAAATTTATTATAAAAACCGTAACGTAAGTTGATAAAAATTACATCCCAAACACCGTTAGGTTATCGCGGGGAAACCAACTATAATCTTTACATTAGAATGTAACGCACCGTTACCGCTGTTACCGCTACGCCGTTAGCAACATTACGTGGTACAGCTTGCGTGAATGGCACTTTGGTACGGCTGTCTAACTTCGGCCTTGGCACGAGTTTCTAGCTCTTTCAGATAGGCGGAATGAGATTGATGTTAATCGTTTCTAGCGCCATCTGCTGTATAACACATTCACATCAATGTTGTATTTTATTTAATCTATGAATCCCATTCCCTCCGAACGAAACGCAACGTCACGAGGAGAAATAAATCGTTCTCGAAAACCAGCGGTTACATTTATTCTTCAAATACTGTGCTGCGCTGTTTTCTACAAATTATTAACCACCAATCGTCAATAAAATAGAAAGTAAAAAACCGATTTTAGAAAAAACCATCGTTATCTTGATATACAAATCATCATTCTATAGCAGTCCACTGCTGGACATAGGCCTCACTTAATGAGCGCCATTGCGCCCTGTCCTCAGTTTACCGCATCCAGTTTCTACCAGCATCCTTTCACAGATCGTCACTTTACCTGGCTGGAAAGCGTCCTACTCTAGGAGTAGCGTAAGGCCGCGGTCTCGAAGTCAGCGATTGCGGGGCGGCGGCGGTGGCGGCGCGGGGAACGGCGCGGCAACGCAAACTCGGTCTCTAAGCCAGTGGGCAGATTGCGCGGCGCTAGAGCGGCAAAGTGTTGTTTTAATGCAGACGCGCGGGCACCGCTAGACTGGCGCGTATCGCTCGTACTTCGCTTCCAGCTGTTCCCCGCGCGGCTGCCTTCGAGACCACTTCCATATAAAAACGATTGGTCAGTTTCATACAACCTGTGATCTGAGACCTGACCATAAAAGGACGCGTCTAGAAATGAGCTATGTCCTAATTGATAGTTCTTATTGCAGGATATCATGTTCAATTAATCGTTTTTTTTTTATTAAAGCCGGAGAATTTTTCTGGGTATTTATTTTATACCTTTAGGTTATGATCGAACAGGTTATGTTATGTTATGGTTAACATTGGGACGAGAGATGCACAATGTGGGTGAGAGTGCGTTCAATAACCATGATTTGTTAAATAGAGCATATTACGATCAATATTTATAATTAATTTACTAAGTATTCCGGCTTTAAAAAATAAAGTTAATAGTTATAAATTCAATACTCCATTATTAAGAATATTTTTACATAATTCGCATTTTTAGTCGCTTCCATTTATGGTCAGGTCTGAAATGACCGGCCTTCTTCGTGCATTGAAACGCGGCGTTCCTCGCGCCGCCGCCACCGTCGCCCCACACCTCCTGACTTCGTGTCCGTAGCCTAAGCGGTGCGAGAAGCTGTGCCATGCGATCCCCAAGCCAAAATAAAGTTCTGCATTGCAATAAAACTTACCCCAGGACTTTTAACCGATTTTCCGCCGCGGGATAGATTTTTATATGATCTGTAGATATTTTTCATGGGTCTGGGTGTTTTATATGTTTAATGTATATATTTACAAAAAAAATGTCCATAAGTAGTTTATCAGTCAAATAAATACCATAACCATGCGTTTGCAGTCAATTTATAACATTTTTATTTGGACTCGTTAATAGTTTTTGTTTTGTTAAACGTCGTGTTCTCAATATATATGAAGAAAGTAGACAGATACAATTGTGTATCTGTATTGAATAGTATGATTGGTTTCTGTTAATTGATAGTGGAATCTCACAAATTCAGTTTTTATTTTATTCTTTATATTCAGATGTGCCTGAAAAAATGACTGTGTAGGTAACAAGACAAACCCAAAAAGAAGACGTGTAAATATGTGAAAACAGTAATGCCTTTTTTATTAAATTCTGTCTGCATTTGACCTCCAAAGAGAACTGCCGCTAGAAGAAACAAAATCAGTTAGGCCGCGGTCACGAATACAGCGGCGGCGGCGCGGGGAGCGGCGCGCTAATGCAAATCTATGCATTGAAACGCGCCATTCCTTCGCGCCGCGCCGCCGCCGCCCCGCTTCCGCTGTTTTCGTGACCGCGGCCTTAGAGAAACATTTGATTGTGGGTCTCGGACAAGACGCTACGTGCCATGCCCGAGGAGCAAGGCCTACGCGTGCAGCTGAGTTGTATTTTCAGCATACAAAGCGTTATAACGTTTTGTTAGTATTACACACTCGTGCTAATACCGCTGAACTACAGTTCCGAAAATGATTATGGTAATACTAAGATGTAGTTACGTTGTGCGGTTGTGGTATCCTATCAAGATCCTACATAGAGATCTTTCTCAAGAACACTGGTCTTTCTATTGTTATCTGTAGGAGCCAGGCAGAACTCGACTTTATTATCTTGAGTAGTGTCGTACTAACAGGGAAGACGACTGGGTAAAAAAATAATAATTTTAATTCCGTCAGATAGACCAACAAAAAATGTTGGACACGTATTTTTTTTATCAATTAGATAATAATTGACGGGAGACAAAGAGCGTCAAAGTTCGCTCATGGCGTCACGGCTAGTTAAAAAGTGTACAAAGCCGTGACGTCACGCGGAATTTCAATGCAGTATATCTTTGTATTTTTGACAAAATAAAATACATTTCCAATATTTTTTATTAATGTAAATAACGGACTAATTAGAATTTTTCAGTCATCATCCCTATTGTACACTCATTAATTTCGAAATAATTAATTATTTCGAAATTAATGAGTGTACAATATTAATGAGTGTACAATAGGGATGATGACTGAATATAATAATTAATTATTTCGAAATTAATGAGTGTACAATAGGGAAAAAATTAAAATAAATTATTGTACCAAGGTGAAGTTTTTTTTATTAGGAAAAAAAGCACTCATGACGAAATTCGCCAGACCTATCACACTGGCCTATATCAGTCCACAGCTGGACAAATACCTACGCTAATAAAGGAGGATATGCCCATAATCCCCACGCTGGGCATGCAGATTGGGGATCGGAGGGCACAGCTTCTCGCTTTACCGGCGGTGGTCAGGGAATTCAGCTCAGCCGATGTTTGGCTGTTCTGCTTTCAGTCGAGAGCCCCGTTTGTTGCACTAAAGGGTGCACCACGGGCAGGTGAAGTTGGCTTGGGTTCCAAAGATGGAGTTTGGAACCCCTTCAACCTTATTGATGGAACTAGTACATGGTCCACCTGGTGATAAGTGGTAACCATTACCTATAAAGTATTGGTTCGTAGGCTACAGATGTTTAGAACACGCCTTACGATGCAATACACTGCGTCGATCAACTTGGTACATGAAAGTCATAACCCTCATGTGCCTGTAATTTAATTTCACCGGCACCCACACCCTTCAAACCGAAATACAGCAATGCTGCTTCACGGCAGAAATAAGCATGATGGTAGTACTTTAAATATGGTGTGCAATAATATTTATCTACTTGCCGCCCGCGGATTCAATGTAGCCTATGTATTCATCCAGGTCACAAACTATGCATATTCCAAGTTTCATCCAAGTCCGTTCTTTCGTTTTCATTTAAACTTTTATAATAGTAAATTTTCCCTTCACAGTACACCAACAGCGAAGCACATCGCAACCTCAGCCGGTACATTATCGGCAAAGCGGAGTCAAAGGTGTACCGGTTAGATATACGCTACGATCCGAACAGGCGATCCACTCTACCCAAAGTTGCACAGACTGATAAGGAGACGAAAGACTCTGGTAATTGATTTTTTGTAGCAAAGTCAAAGGCGTACCGCCTGGACATCCTGTATGATCCAAACAGGCGATCCACTGTAAGCATAGACCGAGTACGAAACGAATTGTTTTTTTAACTTCAGTTTATCTACTTTACTTTAGCTTATAGATATTTAAATATAAGTACTTTTAAGGCTTTTTACTATTTTATTTTATTGTTTTATTTTAATGAAGTAGGTATTTAGATCAAATATAATAAAAACCATGGTCTTATAAAATTGATAATTATTTAATACTACCTGACCCACCCGCAACTTCGTTTACGTGTATACTTTGCTTTAAACATAGATTTTTATTAATGTAGATTTTTGGGCCAGGAACCCTCGCGAGCTTCCACAGAATACCTACCAAGATTACATCACAATCTGATCAATGGTTTCAAAGGAACATACAAACATTTATTTTTATTTATATACACTTTTAGGCCAGGAACCCTCACGGGTGTCACAGAACACCTACCAAATTTACATCGCAATCTGATCAATGGTTTCAGAACGTATAGAGGTCAAACATACAAACATTGATTTTTAATTATATAGGTTTTTGGGCCAGGAACCCTCGCGAGCGTCCACAGAACACCTACCAAAGTTACATCGCAATCTGATCAATGGTTTCAGAACGCATAGAGCTCACAAAAAAATGTCTTGTGAGCCTGAAGTATTCCACTGCAGGACAAAGGGCTCTTCTTTCCATTCCTCTCTATTGAATGCTATCACTAGCCAACGTATCAAAAAGGAGTCTAAATCACATTACGACGATTTTGTTAGGCGCATTTAAATCACTTACAAAAATATTTTTCTATCTAAAACATAAGAAAAAGTACCTAAGAATTTGGAAGAGTTCGTCATTTCATCTTCGGCGTTTTCTGCCACGTGGTCTCCTAGTACCTTGCAGTGTCCACTGTGTGGGTTTGGCGCAGAACCCGTCCGGTATGTGGCAGACGCAGTCCACCCAGTTTCATATACATTTTTCGTCTTCTTGTCCAACGTTGTTGGATGAGGTTTGTAAGGGATTTAATAATTATTTAATGTAATATATCTATTTTCATAATTGACTTGATTGATTTTTGATGGCCTCTGTGGCGCAGGGGGCGAACGTCCGCCTGAGACGCAGAAGGTTGCGGGTTCAATTCTCGCTGTGGGACAAATGTTTCCATGTTCTGTAGATATTTGTCTCGGGTTTGGGTGTTTTCTATGAATTTACAAAAAAAAAATATGTGTAGTATATCATTCATTGGTTCCCATAATACAAGCTCTGCTTAGTTTGGGGCTACATGATGCTGTGTGATTACGTCACGCATTTTATTTTTTAAATGTAATTTTCCTATTTTATTTGTAATATATCTATAGAGACGGCCTTTACCAAACAGGGCATTAACGGGCTAAATAATGATGATGATGATGATGCCCAACGTCTACGATGTATAAAACATTCATGTGTCGAGGTTTTATAAGCAGCACAAAAGCACAACACAAAATCATCTTTAAAAACTTGTATAGAAATAGGCATAGGTTTTTCAGCAGTCAGAACTGTGCTTGATCTTATTAAATATAATGCTGTTTTGTCCGCCAGATACGACTGTCAGACAAAACTATTGGGTCGTGTCTTGAGTGTGAATAACATACCTTACACTGCGTTTAGATGACCTGATGTAGTCATGTAGTATGCGGACGCGAGCACAGGAATATGGTTGCAAAGCGTGCTTCAGGCGTGCTACAGGCGTGCCCGATGCATACGGTAGGGGGCGGGCATGAACCGTGTGCGTGGTTGGTGCGTGCCGTCTATATAATTCCGGCTTAAAACCAACTAAACCATTCCGTTTATGTTGTAAAATACCCGTTTAAAACCGAAATAAAGTATTATTTTCGATTTAAAATGGTTGGTGTGGATGGTTATGTTTTTCTTAATTATAACTACATTTCCTTAATTATGTCGAGGAAGGGATATAACGGAGTATCTATAAACCACCACCACACCACACGACATCAGCCTATATCAGTCCACTGCTGGACATAGGCCTCCCCTAATAAAGGGGGACCCATAATCCCCACGCTGGGCATGCGGGTTGGGGATCGCAGGGCACAGCTTCTCGCACCACTGACGCTGCTGCTCGTCTGTGGCCAGAGGATTTAGCTGTGTCGATGTAGGCTGTGCTATGCCGCAATCAGCCGGCAGCCAGAGCCCCGTTCGTTGTTTAGCAGGGTGCACCACGTGCAGGTGGGGTTGGGCTTGGGTTCCGAAGATAGGGGTTGTGGAACCCTGTACACCCCCATCCCCGTATCTATAAACGTGTGATATTTATATACCGACTTAGCGGGTTTAGTTTTAGTTGGTCCGTCCGACCAAGCGTAATTAATTATATTCTTTAGATCAAAATTAAAATCATCATTTGCAGGAAAATGTACAATAAAAAATAAACCAAACTCACACTCTCGTTGACGTGTCGTCGTCACTCGTGTTGTGTTATGACTCGACCGTTGCAATGTGTGTGTGCACACATGCACACACGGCCGCGCGATTACATGCATGTTGATGCATGTTTTATGGCCCCTCTACACATTCGCCGATTACTGACGATTACCCACGAGCGCGATCGTGTAGAGGGCCTGATCGCCTCTAGTCGCCGATCATCGTCTATGATCGCTAACGATCCGTGAGTTGTCGGTTTTTCGGACACGCATCAAAGGGAATCGCGTGCGATTGCGAGTGTGTGTCCACACGATCGCCGATCATTCATTCAACGGCGGACAGCGGAGCATTGCACACGTGTGTTGGTCCAGTGTGTCCGTTATTTAATTATTAAAATTTGTGTGTTAGCATGACTACTGGGTGGACAAATGAAGAGATATTAAGATTCATAGAAATTTATCAAAATAATCGACAATTCGTGTAGAAAATAATAATAATATTGTCTTACTTTGTTCTATTTCTATGTAGTTAACAACTTTTCTGATATTAAAGTAGATACGTTCCTACCTACGCCTACGCCTACGCTTACGCAAAATGAACAGCAACCTCCCTTTAGTTTATGTGCTACCCCATACTGCAAGGTTCCTACGTAGGTACCTATGTAACTACCACACTTATATTATAAATGCGAAAGTTTGTGTTTGTGAGTATGTTTGTGGTCGCTTCACTCCGTAACGGCTGAACGGATTTGGACGAAACTTTGAATATACATACCCTCGAGAGCAATGAATCCGGGTCACTCAAAGAATCCAAAAAATCTCGGAAAGTAAGAATGCTAGGTTAATGCAATAAATTGTATTTAATAGACAATTTAATACTCCTTAAATGAAAGTTAAAAAAATATGAGTCACCATACATTTTATTTACACAAAATTACATAAAGAAAAAAAACTGCTGATCTCTCCTTAAAACAAAAATAGGAAACATGAAATTTTTGAACTTTATGACGATTTTCTTGAATTTCAATACTTCGTATTACCTCCTCGTGCTTCCATTACTGCGTTTACGCGGTTTGGCATGCTGTACACCAAGTTCCTTATACGATTTTGGGGAATATTCTCCCATTCCTCTGTGAGAGCAATTTTGAGCTCAGGAAGCGTGATTGGGGGAGGGTTTCGTTGTTTTACGCATCTCCCTAGCTCGTCCCAAGCATGCTCGATCGGGTTGATATCCGGGCTGCGCGCTGGCCACTCCATACAAGTAATGTTCATCTCTTGAAGGTAGTCATTCACAATCCTACCTGTATGAGGTCGGGCATTGTCATGCATAAATATAGCATCCTCACCCAAATTGACCATAAATGGACCAACGTGTTCGTTGAGGATTTCTTCCACATATCTTACGCTAGTTAAAGAGCCGTTTTCTATGATCACCAGCTCTGTGCGACTTTCAGAGGAAATTCCGGCCCACACAAGTACAGACCCACCACCGTAGGCTACTTTTTCTTCGATGCATGCTTGCTTGAATCTTTCCCCTGGTCTTCTATACACTCTGTGTCTTCCATCGTGCTTGTAGAGCATAAATTTTGATTCGTCGGAGAACATAACTTTCGACCAATCTTCAATACTCCAATTTACGTGGTTCTGGGCATATCTTAGTCTTGAAATACGATGGCCACGCTCCAGTTTAGGGCCGTTTGCAGGTCTAAGGGGTTTTAAGTTAGATTCAGCAAGCCGACGTCTTACTGTCCATGCACTTGGGTTACTTCCTCCGAGGCGTCGAAACTGATTTGTGAGTTCAGTTCCTGTGAGAAAGCGATTTCGAAGCATGGTGTTCACCAAGTATCGGTCTTCTTGTGCTGTGGTACACCTAGTTCTGCCCGTTCCTGGTCTGCGTAGGTTAGAACAAGTTTCTTCGTAACGTCGGAGAACTCTTTGTACTGTTGACAGCGACACACCGACAGTCCTGGCTGTATCGCGCTGACTCCGGCCGGTTTCCACCAATGTAAGTATTCTGGTGCATTCTTCAAGTGTAAGCGACATGATTTCAGCTTGAATAATGAATATTGAGCACTATCAACCTGGTTTATGTACCAACATAAATGACAGATTACAAACAAAAGCAAAAACAAATCCTATAATTTCGTAGTTCCATCTTCGACAGTGTTCCCTTTTCAAATTAGATTTTTTTATGATATAACTTTACAATAACTAAGAATTTTTAATACTTTCATTTAAGGAGTATTAAATTGTCTATTAAATACAATTTATTGCATTAACCTAGCATTCTTACTTTCCGAGATTTTTTGGATTCTTTGAGTGACCCGGATTCATTGCTCTCGAGTGTAGTTAAAAAGTAGACTTTGTTTTAATACAGGTCGTATTAAAACAAAGCTTACTTTTTATCCCAGTACCACGCGAGCGAAGCTGTGGACCGAAGCTAGTATACATACATATCATAATAATTGAACACATCAGTCACACATCTTGCTCACAAAACTTACAAACATTCACATTTCATTTTGACATACTACATTCAAATAATGATATTATCCCGAAATTAAATAAATTATATCTATTGTCTCGACGTCCACGTTCGACCGACGACGATCAACGACTGTGGTTGCGCCGATCGTGTGGACAGCTGCACGATGATCGTGGCGATCATCGCCGATTCCGTGATCGCCGATCATCGCCGAAAGTGAAGAGGCGCCATTACGTGATTACGGAGATACGTGGTAACAAACATTCACACAGACTTTTGTTTCCCGTACAAACTTTACCACTCCCTTTAACCGTCTTAGGGGTTGAATTGTGAATATCCTGAAACGTGTGTTCATTTATTTTCAGTAGAGAGTCTCGGTGCAAAATTTCAAGTCGATTGGTAAAGATTTTTTTTGTTCCCCATACAAACTTTGCCACCCCCGTTTACCACTTTGGAGGTTAATTTTTCAGAATTTGTTTAGCCTGTGTTATTCTGGCACTTAAACTATCTACATACCAAATTTAATGTAAATTGGTTTCGTGGTTATGGAGATACGTGGTAACAAACATTCACACAGACTTTCGCATTTATAATATTATTAGGATTTTATCATCCTTATTCTGACCGATTACTTTCCCTCTCGGAACTGACAAACCTAATTCATAATACATTTAATTCTCTTCATCGCATCATTCGTCTGTTAAATATTTATCGAGAGCCGTGTCAAATGTAAATAAATATAATTTGCGTTTTAAGGCTGCGGTTACACGCGTGACCGCAGCACCTGCGGAATGTCATTACGTTCTCACAATAATATTAAAATATCAATACGCTATTTATTTTTCGTTGTCAAACAAAGCGTAATGGTTGTTATTGGTGGCGGCATCATCATTTTTATGTCCATGATGATGATGTTATAAAATTATTCATGTCAGATCTGTTTTTTTATCAATATTAGTTTGAAAGAGATGATAATTATTATTAAATTACGTATAATCTGTCGCTCCTTGATGGCTAGGTAGCTCATTTAAAATTCAAGATATGTACAATTTTGTTCGTCTATAAATTAGATGATCTGAGTGGTCTATGAATCAAAACTCAAACTCAAACTGAAAATTCATCTAATCAGTAGGAACTGTAAAGTACACTTTGAAACGTCATTTTTTTTAATTTACCACCAATTCGTAACGCAACCAAACAAAAAAGAATAGGCAAGAAACTCTGCTTGGCTAATACTTACTCTAAAGACACTTTTGTGAGAGAGTAAACCATCCAACAAAATAGCTTCATTTTTCAAACGACTATTGATTACTTTTTCATCGCAACCGCAACGCGTACTCGCATTTCTCTATTGTAAACCACCTTATGGTTTATCGAAACACCAATTGTAGTCAAACCCTTACGTATTGGCATGAAAATTAATTTTGCGTTGACAGATTTCAATTTATATTGATAACTAAATTAGTGCTTACTCGTTGGCGTAACGTGTGTTTGTGTTGCTTTAACGGTTGTATAACAGCTGTATATCAGCTGTATAGTAGCTTTATAGCAGCTGTAGTTCTGGATTGCATTGCAAAAGGCCAATTGGATGATTGGGCGGTTCATTGAATGATTTTGCTGTTGGATACGTACAAATTTTGGTTAGTTTGAAGTGATATTTTGGAGTAATCACATCACACTTAATATTATAAACGCGTGTATGTGTGTGTAAGCAGTATGTTTGTTTCCTCTCAACTTTATAAAAGTGAGAACAGATTTGTAAGAAACTTGGAAAATAACACCTAGGTACTACTTACCTTCTTTCGTGGGCGGAAGCTAGTGTGTGTGTGTGTATGGTTCAGGTTTGGTTTTTGGTTTTGTGTTCGATTAAGTGAGATATAGGGAGCAAAACGAGGTCCATCTTTGATATACCGTGGGTAAGTAATAATATTCAATGCTCTTTAATAAAAGAGAGGGTTAGGGTTACGTTAGCGGCTTGTGAGGGTCAGCGCAGACAGAAGAGGAGCGCAGCGGAGATGATTTTATTAAGGCACTCGAAATTAACTTTAAAGTATTCAAATGAAGTCCATATCTGCTTGGACCTGTATCTTCGAAGACGCGCGAGCACTTTTAATCAAGTTCAAGGATATATGCACTTTATTTCAATACTTTAAAGATGATTTTCGAGTGCCTTACTAAAAGCCTCTTCACTGCGCTCCACTCTGTCTGCGCTGACCCTTAGGATTCTGACCATTGGATTGTCTTTATTTCTAGATTTTATTTGTGGAAAAATTACTTTGTTCATACTAGTTGATTATGGCGTCTTACTAGTGGTTGTTGCAACAAAAAGACTAAACTATTTTTTTATAGATAACCTATAAGATAAATTCCAAATATGAAATTACTAGTGTATGTTTGTAATGAATAAACTCAAAAACTACTGTGCCGATTTCAAAAATTATTTCACTATTGGAAAGCTACATTTCACCCTGAGTAACATAGGCTATAATTATTTATTGCTAGAAGAGATTAGAGATCCTTATTAAAACTTAAGTAACGTAACTCAAGGTGTAAAAAAGTTAAATAACCCGTGCGAAGCCGGGACGGGCCGCTAGAACTCAAATAATTTCGATGAATATAAATGACGACTAAAAATCGGATCTGATATAAAGCTAATATTTTTAATCACACCCAACCCACCAATAATCAATTTAGTTCACTTCAGAAAATAATTTCGATGAACATAATTCACAATTAAAAAATCGGGCTTTAAAAAAACAAATATATTTTATATTCACACGATAGCCCAGCCACCTAAAAAATTCAGTTCACTTCAGAAAAACGCCTTATCGAGAATTTTAAGCGGAAGAGAACGCCATCCAAAATTCAATTGCGCAGAACCAATATTTCCAATTTTACATGTAACATTTCACCGCGTGCGGCGTCGGTAAATAATCGAGCCTCGAAAGTGCCCTCAAGACGCCTACAAACTCCGTTCCCGCACCACATAAAATATTAACTCATTTCGTATGAGTTGATTCTGAATCACCTCTACTAGTTGAATATTGCTAAAACCTTCGAGACTGACCCTCGTATTCTAAGTTGTCACCTAGAAAAAAGGTGAATAAATGTACAAATTATAACAATCATAAAAGTATCTACTTATTTATATTATGTAATGCGGGATATAATGCGGGACGTAATCACACAGCATTATGTAGCCCCAAACTAAGCACAGCTTGTATTATGGGAACCACATAATTGATATAATACACATTTTTTTTTTGTAAATACATACATATCGTACATAGAAAACACCCAGACCCGCAACCTTTTGCGTCTCAGGCGGACTTTCGCTCACTGCGCCACAGAGGCCGATTTTTCTTTGTATTTAGATACTCTTACTTTTGTGTATAAGTTATCCGTGACATCACCGAACGACTCTGACGGAAGACCATTGTCAATTGCCAGTTCAACCAACCCATGCTCAGTCAGAGACCGTTTTACAATACAAGTGCATGTTATGTTACATAAAATTTACTTTTTTATAGCTTGTAATACTCGTTTTTTCTTGTATCCTAAATAAATATTTTTCAATTTTATTTCTATTCTAATTTTGGCAGTTTTCATTTCCTGATTGGACAACATTAGTACCATATGCGCACCACTTAGAATAACTCATTTCCTATGAGTTCATTCATAATCAAGTTACCAGTTGAACTGTGCTGAATATGAACTGTGTCATTAGTACAGTTAGCGGCATAGTTAGTACTCTACCGTTATACTATACCGTTTACTCTATGTACCCCGGGCTTACGCTTTGAGTGCCGTGGAGGTGCAGCTGCTCCCCATCGCGGAGCGTCATGTCCGAAGCCCACAGGGTGAAAAATCGTTTCACGATATAACTTTACGAGTTACCCGGGGGAATGATGACGTCAGAAATGTCCAGGTGAATTACAACGGACGATGTAAAATTTAACTGGCATCTGTTTATTTGTTTATTCGATTGGCTGAGCAGCTTTATGGGATCATAGATTGGACGGAATGCATCGGACGTGATCGTTTGGTCGGTAAAATCATCAGGCGTTTGATAAAGTTTATTTGACAGGTTGATCGGTCAATACCCGCTTTATAGATATAAACCTTTAGAAAAAGGTAAAATGGTAAAATACTTTAGTAGGTGCTTACCTATAAAATTGGCGTTTTTCATGGAGAATTTCGAGAAATTTTTTTTTTTCATACATCATTTATGTGGATTTTTCTGGAACTAATCTTAATCTCCTAAAATGTTGTGTCTATGATTGAACAACATTGTGTTATTTAAGACGAATACTTTTCACAATGGTTAAATTCGTATTATTTTTATTAAAATATAAAAATAATATGAATTTAAGCATTGAAAATGACAACACGTGAAATGAACTTTTTTTTAAGTTTTATGTTTTGCGGATGAACTTCCCCAAAAATAGTACCTATGTTAGAGAATTTTCAATCTTAACAATAATGTTCCGTGTCCGTTCAGAAAATAAATTAACTTTGTAAATGACTGTTTGTCTATTGCGTTAAATAAAATAAGTGCAAAATGAAAGAGAAAAAACGCCAATTTCTTAGGTAAGGACCTAATAATATAAAAAAACCTCCCACCACTCTCTTTTAAAGGCATCGAGCTCATCCCGCCAACGCATTCTTGATCGACCCCGACGCTACTGGCCCTCAGGTATCCAGGCTGGTGATGATTGCCCACCTATGAAAAAAAAAATATAACGCCTAAATTGTTAAACATCATCATCATCATCATCATCATCGGTCATGCCATGCCAAATATCTTTGCATGATCATGGACTGCTATAGAGTAGTCCTCTGTTAGGCTCTCCCAATGAGCGCCATTGCACCCTGTCTTCAGCTCACCGCATCCAGCCTCTACCAGCAACCTTTCGCAGATCGCCACTCCACCTGGCCGGAGGACGTCCTACACTCACGTTGAAAATAGTTAAACATTGTTTTATAATTATAACTTATTATCTGTTCCCTCTGGTAGGGATTTCTTGACTCGAGATATAATTACTTTTTTAATTTGGGTTATTATTTTGGTATCAAGGCCTATTTTTGTGTAGCAACGAAATACTGCTGCGAAGATATTTTTAAATATATGAAACGTTTTTTAACCGACTTCAAAAAAGGAGGAGATTCTCAATTCGTCGGTATTTCGACTTACATTCATGAATATTCACCTCAATATACGGATATCACCGTCAATCGTGGACCGATTTTCCAAATTCTTTTTTTTTAAACTAAACATCCTTCCAAATCTTATGCCCACAACTTTATGTATACCCTCGCAATAGCCATGATCGGCTTTGTTCACTTTACGACAAGTCGCATTACACCGTGACTATTATTTTCAGAAAATAATATTCCCTTTGGGTGAACATTGTGTGAACATTCTTGAACACCCATTAAGAGCTCTATAGTTACAAAAGTATTCAGGGTTAAAATTGTCTTCCCTGATCTACGCGCACCGTCTCCCGGTAAAGAGTGCCGATATTTTATCCCTTCGCTAGAGGTCGCCACAGATAGCGTACGGAACAAGTAATGGCACAATTAAGGTGACGCCACGACAAAATTCTGTCACTTTTACGATCCAGTTTTACGGTGGGTCTTGTTGAACTGTAGAATAGTAATAGGGTATTGCTCCTGTCGAATGTAAAAGTATGAACGATCTTGGAAATTTTGTCACTACAATATATAATTGTGAACAATGTCAATGCTTTAAGATGAAAAACCGATTTTTTGAGCATGCTTTTTATTTAATTTTTATTACATAACTTGCCTGAAAGCTCTCGTTTTTAGCGATAATACCGTCGTGTTTTTTTTTTTGTAGAATAGTCTGATAATTTTAATGGTATTTGTAATGTATGATTTACACTTGCCGCGCCGCATCGGAGGGCAGCGCAGCGCGTCGCAGCGGATGCGCGGGAACGCGCCGGCAGCTGACTGAAGCCGCCTGACGGCTAAAATCTGACTTTGGACTGACGGACGCGTCGAGCTGAAACAGTAGCCACTAGAATCCGCGAGCATCCGAGAGTAGCCGGCCGCGTACGCGAGGGGGTCGCGGAGTTCAAGCGCAGCCAGTGGGAGTCAAAATTGCGTTCAAATAAGGAACGTAACTGCTTTGTGGATGATTCAATTTCTTCTAGCATATTTTAAAATACGCTCTAACGCGCGCCGTTAGGTGAGAATCGTAAATAATTTTTGGTGTACAATAATTTATGATTCAAACCTACCGTCGGAGATTCTCAGAGCATCGAAGCGCATTTTAAAACATGCTAGAGGAAATTGAAACATCCTCAAAGCGGTTAAGTTCCTTATTGGCATGCAATACTTACGGATCTATTTATGTCAGTATTTGACAAAGATCAAAGCTGCGTAAATTGCATGCAATAAGGAATTTAACTGCTTTGTGTTTCAATTTGCTTAAGCATGTTATATAATGGTCTCCGATGCTCTCCGACTCTCCGACGGTAGTTGTGAATCGTACGTAAAGATCTATTTATTGCATGTTAACCTGCTCATAATATAAAGTTTCTGAGGTCAAAAGGTTTTTTACTCTATATCACTAAAATGACTGAGCGGATACTGCAATTTTGGACATTTTAGCGGTTAGAAAAAAAAAATTAGATAAGGAATGAGTATAGACAATCAAGTTATTTAAATATTTCTAGACATTGATGTTAATTTTTTTAAACTAAACTTAATTTGACATTCCTAAAAGTGATACTATCCCTTTCTTTTTGGTGTCAATGACAAGGATAAATATAACATTAAAGCTGCCAAATTTAGTTAAGTTTAGAAAAGTGAACAACAGAATCGACACTAATACGATACACGATTCGTCGTCGATTGAGTCTATTTTATTCTATTCTATTGACTACTTTTGTAGGTATGACTTAGAAATGCAAGTTTTTTTTTTTTAACATAGACCCTAGTTTGACTTTCAAACTGAATTTTAGCAATTTAATCTAAATGCACATGTTCTTTTTATCTAATTTAAACAATCGTTAGTCGGGATATTATCAAGAATGTTATTAAAACGAGTTTTTTAAATACAGGTTTATTTTTACCTAAAAACTTAAGTCAGGATTTTATCATAAATGAGTTTATACTGGATTCAAAAGCGCGATGAGATCTATATTTTATATTTTCTATGAAGTATTTCTGATACAAAAAGCTAACAAAAATACATTATGAACTGTAAAGCTTAGTAATTTCGCTCTAAGAGGAAATACAAGAAATATGTTTAGGGCCAAAGTGGAGGACGTGAATCATGGTTAATATTGTGGATTTATAGTGAAGGATCGGTGTTTTGCATACTGATGTATAGGGCTGTTCGGAATATGTTTAGACAACCCTTAAAAGGGGTATTGTTTGAAGTTTATTGTTCATTTTACACCGTAAATAAGGTTAATGTGTGACTTGGGAAATAATACGTTCTATTGATGAGGTTTTGGAAGGATAATTTTGAGTGATAGGTAGTGTTAGAAACAGTTTAGGTACGTTATTTTAATCTTTTTTGTAGCTGAAAACGAAAGTTTTCAACCAGTGCGTCCTACCCGTAATTACCTTCGGAGCCGAAATGTGGACACTCACAGTAAGACTAGTCCACCAGTTTAATGTCGCTCAGCGAGCTATGGAACCAAAGTAGTCGACATAGCTCAGAGGATTAGCAAGCTGAAGTGGCAGTGGGCTGGCCATAACTGCAGAAGAAACGATAACCGTTGGGGTAAATGAGTTCTTCAGTGGAGACCACGGCTCGGCAAACGTAGTGTATGACGCCTTCCGGTTAGGTGAAGTGACGATTTGTGAAAGGCTGCTGGTAGAAGCTGGATGCTTCGAGCTAAGGACAGGTCGCAATGGCGCTCATTTAGGGGAGGCCTATGTCCAGCAGTGGACTGCTATAGGCTAATGATGATGATGATGTTTTCAATCTTTAGTATTCATATTGAAAAATGGGTTCATAGTTATCACGTACTGTTACATCGATAAAGTCACCGACGGCGTTTCGGCTCATTAGAAGTCATGAGGGTGAGTAATCGCGACGTCCCTGCGGAGGAAAAGTCGGGCCAGAAAATTTCGCGTTACCTCTTGAGATATTTTTTCCATTTACCACGCGCCTTCCAAAAACGAGCTGACTTGAGTCTAAAAACGCTAATCTGGAACGGCCCATAGTCACCTGAATAGTGAAACTTTTAATACAGATGCAAAAGCATTGATATACCTCCTGTTACGGCAAGATTAAATCTTTACTAATAATTTAATGTCAAAATTGGATTGACAGTGGCAAATAATCACTATACATAGTAACATTTGATACTTTGCCTCTGCCCAAACTTATGTAACACTTAGCGATAGAGAGCTGTTCGTGCAAATAACTATAAATCTAGAATAGACTATCGGGCCTGGCCACTTAGATGGCAAAAACGGGAATAGCACAAAAACGCAATTAGAAGTACGGAACAAATGTTGCCCAGTCCAATTTACGACCACGATGGAATTATTCTTAATTAAACTTCAGCTTGGACTTAGCCTAGATCCAAATAGCTGGACCAAACAGTATTTTTCAACTGCGATGCATCAGTGTCAACGCTCTGTAGTATGCTGCGTAACGACCTTTTTGTTGTCATCAAAAAGTATATTATAGTATATAGATATATATTGAATAATAGCTTCCGCCCGCGGCTTCCCTTTCGTGTTACATGGATAATAAGCAGCCTGTGTTATTCTTGATCCAGAACTATGTATGTGCAAATGTTCAGTTCACTCTGTTCAGTGGTTTTGATGTGAAAGTGGAATAAACACACAACTCTATATTTTCACAATTCACCAACTTTCGCTTTTGAAACAAAAGTCAGCGGATCACATTAATCTGACGCCCAGGCGTCATCCCTGGGTCCTACAAGAGAGCGGGGCGTGATGCGCGGGGGTTGCCGCGGGGATCACCACGATACCCGCGTATCACACCTGCACCCCTGTGAATTAGCAGAAACCGACTCGTGAACCACACCAGAACCACATGTCTGATATTATACCTTTTAAACATTTTTATTTTTTTGTAAATTACACATCCTACATAGAACATAAACATCCAGACCTGAGACAAATATCTGCAAATAATACAAAAATTTGTCCTGCGGCGGGAATCGAACCCGCAACCTGCGTCTCAGGTGGACCTTCGCCCACGTTGCCACAGAGGCCGTGTTAATCCATAATCTTTAACATAACAGACAAAAACTCAAAAACTAAAGTTATGAGGCAAGACCTAGAGTGATCTAGCTTTTACCACAAGTCTATAATTCGCTGCGGTGGATAGATAAATGCCGAAATGTAGTTCGTCCGTCCCCGAAGAAATAATGACCAACTTTTTAATGGCCAGATGTTGCAAATTAAGCTTCTGGTTACAACTGTTACTGTTGGTTATGAAATTTAATTGTTGTTTTGTTTTGTTTGTGTGCGAGTATGAGAAGTCAAATGAAGTCTACTGGCATTTTCAACGCAACACTTTCACATGCTTTTTGAAGAATGGTATTTGGATTTGGTTTACATTTTGCAGGAAAAAGAACCAAAATTTAAGTCAAGTCAAGTCAAAATTTATTTATTCAGTAGGAACTGTATAGTACACTTTGAAACGTCATTTTTTTTAATTTACCACCAATTCGTAACGTGACCAAACAGAGAAGAATTGGCAAGAAACTCTGCTTGGCTTATATTTTTTTAACGTCATTGTACTTAATATCTATTACATTGTTTTTGATGGAGTTGGAGGCAGTTTCATCCCAAGCTTTTTTGTCATCTAAATAATCAGATATTTTATAATAAGCTTTATTACATAGATTACGTTTAACAACATTTTTGAATTTATTTACAGATAGATTAATCACATCATTTGGGATTTTGTTAAAAAATCGTACAGACATCCCTTTAAAAGATTGACTAACTTTATGGAGCCTTACAGTGGGAAAAGCTTGTTTATCTTTATTTCTAGTGTTAACATTATGATAGTCGCTATTTTTCTTGAACATGTTAATATGTTTTCGGACATTCATTAAGTTTTCATATATATGACGGCGCGTCGGTGTTTTGAGAGTGTCAAGAAACGTCAAAAGTGATAATGATATCGGACAGTTGGCAGTCTGACGTTTCTTCACTCTGACGCAACTCCGGGCTCTTTTGGTGCGCAGATGAAAACGGAAAATAATCCATTTGCATCTCGCGTGAACAAAACGTGTTCGGTGGAGCGTCACTACTTAATAATCAAATTGTGATTACTGATTGTAATAGCGTTCATATTTTGCTGAAATAATCATCGGATACATTACAAACACGTGGTTTTAATTCTCCTCGCCCGCCTACCCACGATCGCTCAACGGCCACAGATGAACCCAGAAAACAATGATAATGGCCATGTGCCGTTATCAGAAGTGGGATGTGAAGGGCTTACTTCTGAGGAGAATACTCGTACCAGATCTTCAGCATCGGCACCAGAACAAAGCCTGTCGCAACAGATGGAGTTGTTTTTATCTCGAATGATTGCTTTATCGCAGCCGCAACCACCGAGCAGCGCATCTATTCAGTTGATTGAGTTCGATCCTGACAACA
Organism: Horisme vitalbata; assembly: GCA_951804965.1. NCBI lineage: Eukaryota > Metazoa > Arthropoda > Insecta > Lepidoptera > Geometridae > Horisme > Horisme vitalbata. The sequence goes on from OX638096.1 coordinate 2,419,490, forward strand.
ACGAAGCAGACATCGAAGGTTGGTGCAACGTAACCGAAATCGTAATCAACGACCGTAAGTTGCGAGGTGCAGACCTGCTTTTGTTACTTACGCGTGCACTCAAAGGCCGAGCTAGTACCTGCTTAACACGACTACAGGCATCGCAGCTGACATGGCCTCAAATAAAGGAACTATTGCTCGCGAAGTTTGCCAAACCTATGATGCCACAAGATTACTTCGATGAAATTCTACGATTCCAAGTCAGTGTTAAAGAAACCGCGAGTGAGGCAGCCATACGCCTTTGGAACATCATCGGACGCATTCCACGGACGGAAATGGCTGAAGACATTACCACGGGATTTGTATCGTCCGTTTTATGCCAAAAGGATGGAGTGATTCGTCGTGAGCTCCACTCTCATAACCCGACTACTAGATCTCAACTTCTGCGAATTCTCAACGGAATTTCGCTGAAACGAAAGCATGAGGGCAGTGAGAACCATGATCCGGATGTGAAAAGAACCCGATTTAACGACGTGCGCTTCACGGGAACATGTCACCGCTGCGGCACTTCGGGTCATAAAGCGATGGACTGCCGCAAGCGAAAAGAGGAGCCTGCTACTTCGGACAAGACGCGCCATCAAGCAACCAGAGGCACTGACAGACCAATCACCTGCTTCGTGTGTGGACGACCCGGACACATGGCGTCGGCGTGCCCAGATCGAGCGGGCGGCAGCGGAGCAGCGGCGGTCAAAGAGGTCCACGTGTGTGAACGCAAGGCATCGAGGAGCACGTTGACTACATCATCCGGTGAGCCAGTTTCCTTTCTTTTTGATAGTGGATCTGCTTGTTCATTAGTAACTAATAGCTACGCCGATAAGTTCCCGGGTACTGCGCTGAGTGAATTAGTGTATCTAACGGGCATTGGTAGCGGTGATGTGGAATGTGTTTCGTGTTCGAATATTTGACCATGCCGTTTGGTTTACGAAATGCCGCTTCCGTGTATCAGCGGTGCATCAACACAGCTCTCGGGCCCTTGAAAGACAAAGTAGCGCTGGCTTATATGGATGACGTCATGTGCTTTTCAAATGACGTCACTACAGGGCTTGAGCGTCTAGACCTAACTTTGAAAGCTCTCTCTGAAGCAGGTTTTTCATTAAACTTCAAAAAGTGCAAATTTATGAAAAGCGAGATAGATTACCTTGGCTATGTCATAAAAGCAGGAGAAGTAACACCAAACCCAAGAAAGATACAGGCTTTGGTTGACGCTCCCACTCCAAAAACAGCCACACATGTTAGGCAATTTTTAGGCCTGGCTTCTTATTTCAGACGATTCATACCAAATTTTACCCGTTTAGTGGGACCTCTTTATCCCCTAACGAAACTGAAAGGTCCTATCAAATGGACAGACGCTCACAACGACATTCACAAAAAGATCGTCGATATACTTACGTCAGAACCGGTGTTAACGATATTTGATCCAGACTCCCCCGTTGAGCTTCACACTGACGCGAGCTCTGAAGGCTACGGGGCTATATTAATCCAGAGAAAGAATGGCGCCCCTCACGTGGTGTCTTACTTTAGCCGTCGAACGTCTGACGCGGAATCGAGGTATCACTCATACGAGTTGGAGACCCTGGCGGTCGTTCGTGCGGTTGAGAACTTTCGGCATTACTTGTATGGCCAGCATTTCACGGTCTTCACAGACTGTAACTCCTTAAAAGCATCTAAATCGAAAACCGATTTAACTCCACGCGTACATAGATGGTGGGCTTTCTTACAAGCGTACGACTTCGATATAGTCCATAAACAGGGCATTTGCATGAGCCACGCTGACTATTTGTCCAGAAATCCCATATCGGTGCCTATATCCAGTGCGCAGGGGTTGAATGATCCAAGTGACTCAAGGAAGAAGAATAAGGAAGTTCACTTTGTAGAGTTACATCAGGGTTGGCTGGCTGTAGAGCAAAAACGTGATAGCGAAATATGTGACCTAATCAGCAAACATGAAAACAACGAGTTGCCAGAAGCGATTGCACACACGTATGATGTGCGAAAAGGTATACTGTACAGGAAAATTGACCGCAATAGAACCAGCGCGTGGTTACCAATTGTTCCTAGATCCCTGACATGGACACTTATAAATCATGTCCATTCAGAAATTATGCACCTGGGGGCAGATAAGACACTTAACAAAATATATGAACAGTACTGGTTCCCACAAATGTCCAAACAGGTGCGTAAATTTGTAGATTCATGCATAGTATGCAAAGCTTCAAAGGGATGTTCAGGAGCGCAGCAAGTCCGACTTCATCCAATACCCAAAGTGTCCACGCCTTGGCATACAATTCATATAGACATCACGGGCAAACTAAGTGGTAAGAGTGATAGAAAAGAATATGCGTCCGTAATTATAGACGCGTTCACCAAATATGTTCTCTTAGAATACACACCTTCCCTCGATGCTGCAAGTGCAATCCAATGCCTCAAAAAAGCAGTTTGCCTATTTGGCGCACCGAAGCGCATAATAGCAGACCAAGGTAGGTGCTATATTAGTGCAGATTTCAAACGGTTTTGTAGCGAACATTGTATAGAGCTTCACCTTATCGCCACCGGATCTAGCAGAGCTAACGGTCAAGTTGAGCGGATAATGCGCACCTTAAAATGCCTGCTCACAATAGTAGAAAATGACCCAAACAAAACGTGGCGAGACGAACTCCCCGAAGTTCAGCTTGCGTTGAATAGCACCAGGTGCAGAGTAACGGGGTACTCTCCCACGGAACTAATGTTCGGCATACGGGCACAATCATTAGGGATATCAACCTTATCCGTGCATGAGGAACCTGAGCCTCGTTTAGATTTAGACACTATTCGGCATAATGCTTCTGAAAATATCAAGAAGGCTGCTTCATCAGAAGAAAAACGCTTTAACCGGGGTAGAGCAAAAGTGAGACCATTTAATGTAGGCGACTTCGTCTTTATCAAAGGTAGTGAGCGTAACCAAACCAAACTACAGCGTAAGTTCAAAGGTCCTTTTACTATAGTCCGGGTATTAGATCATGATAGATATGAGCTGCGAGACATTGATGGGTCCAACCGAACCTACAAATACGCCCATGAAAACTTACGTGCAGTTCCTGGGGGCTACGGTGGATTGGTCGAAGTAGCTACTTCCTTAATTAATAATGCAGAGGAGGCCGAGACGGCGGCAGTCCATAGTCATGAGAAGGGAACTGTAACATCTGATAATGATAGTGATACAGCGTCGGTATCTAGTTTACACACTCTGACTGCCAGCTCTGACACCCTCTCTGCCTCTGAAAACGAAGAATAGTAAATGGTGAGTGTATAATTATGTGTAAACCCTGTTCTTCTGCCGACATTCGAACTAGAGCGTATGACATTGGTTAGGCAGTTGGGTATGATGTAGTTGGTTAAGTGGGCTGGCCTAAACCGGGTCGATGCCCATGACCAGACTATGTTTTCCTATGTGGTGCATGGTGTAGTTGGTCTACTGGGCTGGCCTAAACCGGGTCGATACCCAGGGTCAGACTACGACCTCTTTAGTGTGAGCCGAGTGGCAGGAAATTTGTCTGGAACTGGCCCATGCGGGTTGACGTTTCGGACCAATTAATTGCAGCAGCTGTGTGTGGTTTTCGTGACTGGTGGAAGGGGCGCTGACTGGTTGTCCGGTCCATTTCACCATGTGACTTGGTGAGCTGGTCGAAGGGGCGCCTGAGGTCAGTTGTCCGCCCAGTGTGTTGGTAGTTAATATGCCCCCATATTGATGAAGATCCAGATCTCTTTAAACAGGTGACATAACGGGAAGCTTGTCAGGGATGGGCGAGCAGGCCTAGTCAGGCACTACAGTGGTATCTATTTTGTCTTTGCAGGTAACCCGGGGCGTGAGCTGTCGCACGAGGACGTGCGAATGTCAGTCCGGCCGTGACGGCGCGTCGGTGTTTTGAGAGTGTCAAGAAATGTCAAAAGTGATAATGATATCGGACAGTTGGCAGTCTGACGTTTCTTCACTCTGACGCAACTCCGGGCTCTTTTGGTGCGCAGATGAAAACGGAAAATAATCCATTTGCATCTCGCGTGAACAAAACGTGTTCGGTGGAGCGTCACTACTTAATAATCAAATTGTGATTACTGATTGTAATAGCGTTCATATTTTGCTGAAATAATCATCGGATACATTACAAACACGTGGTTTTAATTCTCCTCGCCCGCCTACCCACGATCGCTCAACGGCCACAGATGAACCCAGAAAACAATGATATGGCCATGTGCCGTTATATATATTGGCACGGCACTGTCATAACATTTATTTCTTTAAACTTAGTTCTAAGTTATTCTCTGGGGCCCATATTATAAATTGCACGAACAGCCCTCTTCTGCAACACAAATATGGTGTTGATATCTGCAGCATTCCCCCACAACAAAATGCCGTACGACATAATGCTATGGAAGTAGCTGAAATAAACTAGTCTAGCCGTTTCTACGTCAGTAAGTTGACGGATTCTTTTGACTGCGTATGCTGCAGAACTGAGTCTGTTCGACAACCCATCTATGTGAGCGCCCCATTGAAGCTTATTATCTAAAGTTATGCTTAAAAATACAGTACTGTCCACAAGATTTAGATCTTCATCTTTTATTTTAATGTTAGGTTTAACTTGTTTAACATTTGGTAATATAAATCTCATACATTTTGTTTTAGTTTCTAGTTCTAAATGTATTATTAATTCTTCTTTTTCGTAGTAGTCCTAGTATTGAACTCAAGTGCTAGCTTTTAGGCCACCCGAATTCCTATGAGATAGCTTACGGACTAAAAAAGTTGGGATAAACATCGTGCCTTCACGGAAGCGCACAGATATAACCACTAAACGGTCACGGCCAAGTTGTAATAATTTAATTAAAAATAGGGGGAGAGTAAGAAAAGTGTACTGAAGTAGTAAGTGTATTGTGTATTTCTATAATGTTTAAAGTTTCCTGTTCATTTTAGGATTGAACAACAAACCTAGCTGTTCCTCTTAAGTGACCAGGAGTAGTATTGCTTCACATTAAACTTTCATCACCATCATTATCATCATCATCCTGTAGCATTCCACTGCTGGACAAAGGCCACCTGTATGTCTTGTTGAGTTTTTCTGAAAGATAGGCTCCGCAACGAGGTAAAACATAGAACTAAAGTTGTCGGCATAGCTTAGAGAATTAGAAAGCAAAATGGCATAGTGCTGGCCTTATGGGGATATCCCCAGCCCGTATTCCCAACGTGGGGATTATGGGCATATTAGACAGCAGACACTGAATTGCCTGGATAGGTTATGGATGGATGGCCGGCCATATCTGCCAAAGAACCGACCACGGCTGGAGAAAACGAGTTTTTACGACCGCAGCAAATGTGGTATAGGAAGCCATTTATTCAGCGAGGCGGAGTGACAATCTGCGAAAGGCTGCTGATTAAATCTGGATGCGTCGAGCTCAGAACAGGGCGCATTGGAGCTTATTAGGGGAGACCTATGTCCAGCAGTGGACTGCTATAGGCTGATGATGACGATGATGATGACTGTAGAATTCAAATTACTTTAGATAGCTGTATAAAAGTAACTCTCCCCAGTCTAGTGAGTAGGTCACAATAGTGCCTTGAAATTGTTCAGTATAAAGCTTTTTTCTCTCATAAACGCAACGGAACCGTATTTTCATTAACTTTGTATTGTTATGTGTGTACGTTGCATTATAAAGAAATGCAACAGTAAAGGAATAGGGCAAGTGTGAGTCGGACGAAAAGATAGATGATAAAATTTATCAAATGGTTCCGTACATTTTAGTTTTTATTCTTCCTTAGAAAGTGGCTTGGCTTCAGTTAGTTATCAAGATTCGCTTACGTTGGTTACAATTACGCATATTACTAAGACTCCACTGTTTGTCTGTTTGTCACCAGGCTGTATCTCATGAACCTTGATAGCTAGAGACAGTTGAAATTTTCACAGGTGTATCTGTTGCCGCTATAAATACTAAAAACAGAATATAATCAATATTTAAGTGAAGTACAACGGTACGGAATCCTCAGTGTACAAGACTGACTCGCACTTGGCCGGTTTCTATATAGTACCTTGTAATTGACTCGTTGAATGACTACCAAATAATGTTTTTTAGAAGTGAAATTTTTTATACATTTTTTTATTTAGGTAATTCGGCTAATTTTTGGGATCTATTCATTTCATATTTATCCTTAACTACTCCTATCAAGGCAAACAAAAGCAAATAAACCAAACATTTAAAAATTCTAACTAAAAACCACTTAATCAAAAGAAGAAAATAGGTATATAACAACAAAAAATAATAAAAGTGAGACACACGCACGGCAATCGTTTTTTATAAAAATGGATTATGAATACTACTATCTTAACCCATAATTCCTGCTAATATTATAAAAAAAGATGTGAAATGTTACGGCCTATTGTTACTAGTAACATGTGTTGCTAATAAATGATATTGTATCTTGTAGAAGTTTTAGACATGAAATTACATAAAGGCTACTTTTATAAATAATTTTGAATGAGCCAATTATTGAAACATTACAAAGGCGTTAGTTTTAGTTAGATACGTTACGGAACCCAGAAAATGAGCTTTATTGTACCTGCTAAGACTTTTACGAGGATTAACTTTTAGAGTAAAACAATTTTCTAGTTTACATTTTATTTTTGGAATTAAGTTCTAAATAACTAAGAATTTATTTAGTTTTTGAAGAAAATTATTGGGAAAATTCTCAAATCAACCTACATCCGAGCAAAGAATTGTGACTTCTAAGAAATTAATTATATTGAATTATTGTTACGCAAACAACCAGTCTGTGAGAATATTATTTAAAAATCTTTTAAATTTTTCAATAATCGTTATATTATAAAAAAAAATAGATTTTTTTAAATGTAGATAGTTACATATAAATTAAAATAATATTTTATTTTATTAACTAAAGTTGTCGACATAGCTCAGAGAATCTGGTAGAAGCTGGATGCGTCGAGCTCAGGAGAGGGTGCAATGGCGCTCATTAGGGGAAGCCCATATCCAGCAGTGACCGATGATGATGATGATAGTGACATATAAATTATATTATTTATTTTGATTGATACTTTATTTATATAAAAATTCCAACTCCATCCCACGAAAATAGTTCTCGAGTTTGCGCAGTTTGCACGTTTTTAGCGGGTCATAAATTTAGCCATATTTATTCAGAGTAAGTAAATGTTTATGCAAGCGCCGCAGATGTTGATCTACCGCGACCGCATTACACAAATGAGAGTACATTTTCAGGAGATTTAACTTGGTTGCTGCAAACTTTAGCAAATATACGACCTGCAAAAAGTGGGCGTGTAATTATTGAGATAGATACCGATTAATTTAACGTTTGGACTTGCCTTTGACTACCGTCATATGTGGCCCATATAGGCATTGTCCTCGATATATTTGCGATCTGTGCAATATCTAAAGAAATATGTAATAGAATAGAATAGAAAAATATTTATTTCAACCCTACACAACAGATAATAAATCAATCTGTTAAGGTACTAAAATACAATAATCGAGAGAATGTCGTGAAAATGTTTGTTTGTTTTTATTTCCATCGATGCAATGGACTAAGAAGTAAAAGATTATGTAATGGTTTGACTGTCGCTACGGGATAAGTTTATGCGTGATATGCGTGTGTATATGGTAGTGAAAACATCTCAAAACAGAGAATAAATTGGAATACAAAATCAAGCAGCGTTCTTCTTGCATCTTATCCCCAGCTAGCCTGAGCACCCTTTATTTTCTGGTACGTGCGTGGTATTGTGGCGCTATTATGTACTCATAGTTCCTGATACCCACAACACAGGAGAGAATCTTAGTGTGGGGTCAAGATTGGACTGTAATAAATTGTAAAGTTGTTTATTAAATATTATTTAAAAAACAAAAGCAATGTTTACATATTCGTGAAACCACAACGATTTTCATTTACAACTGAAACTGCAATTTCCGAATGTTGCACAACCTTAAATAAATAAGCTTAGCGTCTCACATTCCACGGAACTAATATCACTGCTATGCACACAAACAGTCACAAGAAATGTTGGAATAGCGCGAGCCACACTTTTGCACGGAAGTGTAAAGAAACTTGGTTTTATTGATAGCGTGTAGCGATTAGCGAGTTCGAGGGTCTTAGAGTGTTAACATACGCACACACGCACACGCGCGCATACACACACACACACACACACACACACACACACACACACACACACACACACACACACACACACACACTCACATACACACACTCACACTCCCTTTACTTTCGTTTATGTAATTATTAGACTACCCAGAAGACCCAAAGATAGCTCAATAACAACAACACTAGCCTATTCAGACCATTGCAGGACATAGATCTCCCCCATTTAAAAGAAGGGCTATTTTCCCATAATCGCTGGTCATACGTAAACGCGCTCTATTATGTAAAACTACTTCTTTCTGCAGTTGTCCCTCAGAGCTACGACATGGGGTCCTTCAAAAGCAGAAGAGTACCTGACTTTAGTCGTATCACCATGATTTGATTTGGTGATTTGCATGTGAATCTGTGAGTGGATGAGTGGTGCACACATTCTATTGAACTTGTCATAGAAGAGATACAGAAAGCACTCGTGGCGTGGCTTACTTCGGTGTTATTTGCTAATAATGTTGGTTAAGCAACACTCCACACCGATGGGTGACCGTTTAGTGTCACTTAGATAGCTCTTTCGTGCTTTGGACACGTCAAAATGTTGCTCCCGGCTTTTTCAGCCGTTAAGCCATACCATGGACTAAGAGCGGCCTAAAAACTTAAACACCAGAATTAACCACAATCCAATACGAAAAAAAAAGAAGATAGAAGAGGGTTAGCAGATCTTTTAAATAATAACTACGTACTAAATAATTAAAAAAAAATATATAATCGCTACTTTGTAAAGTATGGCCATACCCTTCAAGACGCTCGTCTCAGCTTGGTTTTTAACTTTGAATTTTTAAGGTTCTAGCAGATGTAAATTATGCAACGAGCAAATAGCTGCATGTCTTGGGGACCTTGTGTTGGACGTTTTATTTTATTGTAAAAAGTCTGTACATCAACATTTTACGTGATTTTCGCTTAGTAGTTGCTGAACTTCGTAGTTCTTTATATACCCAATAGTCAATAATATTTATTTTCATCACATTATTACCCACAACACAAAGAATCCTATTGTAGGGACTAGAGATTTACCCTTATTACATAAATACATACCTGCTTACATTATTATTTACTATTAACATTTCATACCTGCCTAGCTATTTATACCCCATTATTTTCAAACTTCATATTAGCACAATTAGTAGCCATAATTAATTTAGCCCTTTATATAAGTAGGTTTATTTTTTAAGTTTGATTTCTTTCTTTTGCAAAAAGTTAAAAAATGTACACAATATTTTGGTTTCAATAAACATATTTAAAAAATAATTAGAGTTAAATCTTTTTAGCAAACAAGGAAACAGAGTAAGCACAGTATAGTTTGGTAGTATCACAGGTGGACCTCTTAGGCCAGGGCAATAAGTAGAAGGCAGACTGAGGCTTTCACTTCACTTCTTTAGTAATTGGCTTCTGGGATAGTTTCCACAATTTCGCCAGTATCAAGTATAATGTTCATAATAATATGAGGCAACGTAGTACGGTTTATAAGTCCAGTCGTCCAGTCTTCAGTCAGGTCCGGTTTTCTGATATAACCATGGCGAATATAACATAAAACGATCGGCTCACAATTTTCTTCATCAGAGAATTCCCGTTCAATCTTCTTTTATTCCATTTCACTAATACTTGCGTCTTATATTCATCAGATTTTATCTGTCAAAAATCATTTCATTTATCAATAAGGATTTTTTTAGTATAAATAACGATTCTATCTATAACGTCTATACTACTAACTATCTATACTATAAAAAAAGGATACTAAATAAAAGGATTCTATACAAACTCGAAGAAAGTAGTGATCCATCACAAATAGTGTAAAAGTCTAATTTAATTACTTAAAGATATTTTCTTCTCTTTCTTTCTTTCTTAAATGGATATACCTGTATGTACAATAATATATTGAATACCTAAAAAGGAACCCAGTAATTGGCCTTTGTTGTTTGTTTCCTGCACTTAAAACTGATAGAACTTTGCACATCAGCTCTTGACCAGGAATAGGATAATCTACTATTTATCCGGATACCATGCAAGCAAAGCCGCGGGCGGGAGAAAGTATCACATAAACCAGCCCACACTTATACGTTAAGTAGCATCTTAAAAAGGGTCTTTTATCAAACAAAAAACCAGCCAAGAGCGAGTCAGACTCGGCCACGAAGGGTTCCTTCACATTATCTACACATGTACTGGAGCCACCCTCAATTTATTTTATTTTAATTTAATTATTTATTTTTGAAGTGAACATACAACTAAATATTCTGTTAATATTTCTAGCGTCTGCCTTTTGCCGTGTTAATATCGAGTATTTTGCGCATTTGTATTGCGCATTGCGTATTTGTGCGCTTTTTACGTGCCAATGTTACTTTTACTTTGTATTATGTTCCCTTCCCGGCCTGATTGTTTTTCTCATTCTGTAGGTACTTTTTATTTGTCTTTATCAAGAACCTAGTGTCTAGACAAACCTAACATAGGTTTTAAGACATGACTAACCAGAGTTTTGTTAAAAGTTTACTTAATAAATAAAATATAAATAAATATAAATATAAATTTATTTTATTCTATTTTAGTATTTGTTGTTATAGCCGCAACAGAAATACATCATCTGTGAAAATTTCAACTTTCTAGCTATCACGGTTCATGAGATACAACCTGGTGACAGACAGACGGACAGACACACAGACAGACGGACGGACGGACAGTGTAGACAGCCGGCCGGAGCCGGTGTAGACAGTGGAGTAGTGATAGGGATACTTTAGTGATACTTTTTACCCTTTGCATACGAAACCCTAAAAACTAACTATCTCAAAAAGAGCAATAAAACCTTGCTCACTTTTACGCACACAAAGACTTTAAGTAATTCTTCAAAGACTTAGATAGGTCTAGTTCACCTTTGAACCTAAATATCAAGAATAAAAACGGTAGAACAGTTTTATTCAAACCCTAGACAGGCAAAAAGACCTTCTCAACGTCAAATTAGAATCAGAATTATTTAGGTATCTACTCATTTAGATCTGATCAAAGAAGGGCTTTTCTCAGAAAAAATACTTTACAGAACTTATTAAGTAGGTATAGCCTCCGAAATACGTGTATGTGGAAACCTTAATATAAAATTTCCTATGATCTGCAAATATTTGTTTTGGGTTTGGGTTTTTTCTATAAATAATAAGTATGTCATCAACATCATCATTATCAGCCGTTTTCCAGAATTTAACCAAAACACCAAAACTACTTTACGGCAGAAAAATGCATGGTGTAGTGGTGTATTTATGTGTTTAAACAAACTTGATATCCGTAAGGTTGATTATTCCTTCCTATTTTTCTTCTTATTTTAACTCTATAAACCAACTCAATCGCCTGCAAACTTGGAATACACATCCGTGCAAAACTATTGCGTTCGAACAATCGAAATGCACCTGAGTATCCCGAATTCCAAGTACGCGTGCCCGCGTCCCGCGTTGAATACTAATGCTGAATGCACTTGGGTGTAGGGCTGGCAGTTACTTTTTAAACTTATATATCCATTTATAATTGTGTATGTATTTACAACGAAAGGTAAAATGTTTGTATTTACAATGTATGTATTTGCGGTGACCTCAAGGCAGACCACCTGCCTGATGGTTGGAGCTTATTGTGAAGTAAGTAGGAGAGAAGAGGATCCAGCTGGCACAGATCGCCAGGAGTGGCGTGATAGTGAAGAGGCCATTACTCAGCACTCAGCTTGTTACCGGCTCAATAGATAGATAAAGTATTTACCAGGAAAAAAATATGTTATATCAAACATGTAGTTCCCAGTTCCTGTTTCTTACAGCTGCAACTAGTAAAAAGTATCATGTTATTGATGTCACGCATGATCAAGTGTATGTTAAGGCAATAATTTTGATTAGTGCCAATTTGTCAACAAACTCAAAAGAATAGTGTGTTTTGGAAAATTATGTACAAAAATATGTTATTTTTTTTAAGTTTTGGATTACCAAGTACTTATCATAACATCTTAGTATTTAGTGACAACCCTGAGAGTTGCTTACTAACCAGTTTTATTGCATCTGAGTGTACGTTTATATTTTGAGTTAGTTTAGTGTTTTAACGTACAAACAAACGCGAACTAATATAATATAACATTCATATATAATGTAAACCACACGAGATCTATGAACTACAATCTGGCAAATACAAATACTTAATGATTTAGATTCATCATCATAATCAGTCTATAGCAGTCCACTGCTGGACATAGGCCTCCCCTTATGAAGCGCCATTACGCCCTGTCATGAGCTTGACGCACCCAACTTCTACCAGCAGCCTTTCGCAGATCGTCACTCCACCTTGCCGCATCCTACTCTAGGTTTACCGAAATGCGGTCTCCACTCAAGAACTCGTTTACTCCAATAGTTAGCGGTTCTTCGGCAGACATGGTCAGCCCACTGCCAATTTAACTTGCTAATTATTTGAGCTAAGTCGACAACTTTAGTTCTATGTCGGATAGTCTTGTTGCGGATTCTTTCCTTCAGAGAAACTCCGAGCATAGCTCGCTGAGTGACTTTAAACTGGTGGACTATATATATATGTTATAACTTTCGTTTTCTAATATTGCGGTATAGGGGACGAGAACACACGACGTAGTTTTCCAAATGCTCCTCAACACAACTGAATCCTCCTCTTGGCCTCCTTCCCATAGTTGTTTCTACCTTACTTCAAAATCTACCCCAGTTATGTGTACTCCTAAACGTAATTTAGATTAAATGGGAGTACTAAATCTTTTCGTATAGACTGAAAGTAAATCCTAGACTTGGCTTGACCCCTAAAACTGCTTAGATTATTATGTCTGACCTAAATTTTTATTCTGTGCCTAAACGTGATATTTCATTTAAGTAAATAAAGTAACCAGTTTCATAATCAGCCTATAGCAGTCCACTGCTGGACATAGGCCTCCCCTAATGAGCGCGATTGCGCTGCCCTTAGCTCGAAGCATCCAGCTTCTACAGCAGCCTTTCACAGATCATCACTCCACCTTTGACTTGTAACTACTGTAGTAAATATAAGTGGTAAAATGCACAAGGGACCTGTGATGGCTATAAGAGGCGTGGGGGCCTCGTGGGAGCTGACTCGACTTTCGATCCGCAAGTCGTAGGTTCGAATGTAGGCAGTTTCAAAAATGTATGTGCGATAAAAAAAATTTTTACAAAAAATAATTAGTAATATTAGTCACGTGGTTCCCAAAAGACAAGATCTGCCTAGTTTGTGGCTACGTGATGGTGTGTGATAGTGTCCAGAATTATTTATTTATTCAAAACGGTGAAGGAAAACATCATGAGGAAACCCGCAGATTAGGCCCATGCGGCCCCACGTATTTCCTGTGCGTAAGGTTGATTAGTCTGTGGATGGTAGAGGTGCTTGGCAAGCCTACTCCACCTAACCATGTCCTGCCTGTCTATGCCCATACCTGCCTAACTATGCCTAACCTGTTCATGCAATAAAGCTTCCCGTACAGTGTGATTAAAAATTTACCACGTGATGATGTACAAATCGTATAGAATAGATATAAAACCCTGAGGGAGTTATGAGTGGCTAATCCATCCGATTTTAAAGAGTAACCATTACCTATAACAAAGTATTGTATCCTAGATCACGCATTTTAGGAACGTGAATTGCAACATGCGTATATCAACTTGATTCTTGAATGCTATGTCACCTCAAATGCACCTGTAATTTCACCGGCACACCACTCTTCAAACTAAAACATAGCAGCGTTGCTTTATGGCAGAAATAAGCATTGTAGTTAGCCCTGCACGAGCCCTTCACAAAGAACTCTACTAAAATTCATAGGCTGCAGAAAAAAGGGCCCAAAGACCCCACATATTTTATCAAACAATTGCGAACAAATCACAGTTCAAATACGTCTATCAAAAACTGAATCGTCTCAATCCTTACAAGAGGTCGATCCAATCCGGTTCCCTAAGAAATTGCCCATCGGACGCCATCCATCAAGTTCCGCTGACTCACCGCTATGACGAGATATTGATGCGATGATTTACTATTTCGTTACGTTTGAGGCTTGAACATGATCTATTAGTAGTTATTAAAAGGATTGTGAAAAGGAAAATTGAAAGAGGAAACTGACCTCAAAACGGAGAGGAAAACATCATTATGATATCATTGGGGCAAATCCCCAGAACTAAAAGGCGTGTGTGTTCCAGTAGAAGTGAAAGTGACCTATCTTTAGGAATGATTTCATAGTAAAAGTGGGCATGGCATGTAAATACCAAACATAATAATAATATAATAATAAGACCTTATATTGGTACCTGGATTTTGTATTAGACCTTGTACAAAGATAATATTACCTCTGACTAAGATCCAAATCTTTTATATAAAGATTTTTGTACTGAGAAATATCTGTAAATATCTTTACGAGAAATCGTATTGATGTTTGTTTTTGTTTTTAATACTCCACTTCACTTCTTTATTAAATGGCTTCTGAGACAGTGTGTAAAAAACAGTCCCATATCCTAATAATTATTTACCTGCCTCTATTTATAATGAACTAAGTACTAAGAAAACTAATCTGATAAGGCCACGTGAATCGTCTAGTTTAGTAGTTAGAACTCTATGAAATGGACGTAGTAACTCAACGGATCTTTCAAGACATTTGAAACGATATTTATTCTAGCTTTCCTATTAAAATTCATAATCTATGTGCATTCTAACACCTAATTTTGAAAGAGGAGAATAACGCTATTTAGAATATGTAAATAAGCTTAGGTTTTAGGGAATAAAGTATTAGATATCCTAAAGAACTTGAACGATGTACTTACTTTAATATTTTTAGTTTGTAATAAAGATTGACAAAGTGTTTATTATGTTCTTCCCACAGTCTAGCTTTAGTTTTTATCGACTTGTGAGTAGAATTATTTCTTTCATTCCGACTCTACATCAGGCATAGGATTGGAGCTCTACCTACGCAACAACCAGTGAAACCTATTCTTCTCCGATAGATAAATCTCTTTCATTCTGACTCTGTTGACCGGCATGTGGTCATGAATAGTTTTATCTCTCTCATACTGAATCTAAATGGCAAAGGATGACGCTCCGCCCCGCGCCAATCTATGAGCCTTGTCTCCAGACTGGACAGCCCCCCACCATAGTTTCATTTTGGAATTGGGAGCATGCCTAATCACTGGCTATGTTTATATTATAGTAAGTCTTTTGCTATGCAAAGAAGTAAGGAGTGATCTGCAGCAAAATGCATCAAATCACTTAATGGTTAATACCTTTATTTCAGGTAAAATGAAGCAGTTATTTGTCTGCTCATACAATACAAAATGTCCAAGAAATTCAATTCTTAAAATGTTAGCTTTGCTAAATAATATAATGTGTTTCAATGATATATTTCATCAAGAGTCCCTTAGGATTGTCTAAAAGAACTGCATTTGCTTGTCTTTGTAGAGTAAGCCTCATGTTTTTGGCTGTAAAATACCTCTTTCTTCTTAGTGAGGATTTATTGTGACGATAAAGACTGCTCATGCTAGTTTAGTCATAGTAGGATCAATAGCTTCAGTAGCTTAATCAAATATATCAGCAGTTACCTCTTAGGTACAATATTTAATATGAATATAAAGAATCTTATTTCTCAGATAATTTTATAAAGAATCATAGAACTGAACAGCTCATTCTTCCCGAAGAATCTTTACTTTGGACAACCATACCACGGTTAAGAATGGGTATTCTTAGATTAAATTTATATTTCAGATAACTAGCTTTTGCTCGCTGTCTCACTGTAGAAAGGTATTTTGTTATCCCGTAGGAACAATAATCCTCCTCTGGATCAAAGTATGCAAAGCATGTCTTTCGTTTCTCAGACAATGTAAATGCTATGATAATTGGTTGAATATTCATAGTGTGAAAACATAACAAACAAACAAACTTACACTCACTTCCATAATATGAGATAAAGTTTACTTTTATGTAGTTCCATAATCCATTGCTAGAAGGCAGTAAATTGTATCTATTTCACAAACCTTGTGATTCAGAGTTTTATAGTACCATAAAACATTAAAGATAAATATTGGCAACTCACCCAACAGTAGCAGTACATGTTCAGACCATATCTTTAACAGTAAGTGAACAATTATAATAATTTTATCTCACATAGTATAACATTGAATGCTTGGATTGATGGAGACTCCCTGCTTCCTCATCCACAGCTTGTAAAAGCCACTCTTTCCATCTGGCTCCCGCTTCGTGGACCCTCTGTCTCACTATAAAACGCAGATCTAGTCTTTGCTGTAATAAAGTAATTAAACCCGCCGGATCTGCCTTACATCAACGGTCCCTTACTCCACCTATCTGTGCTCAACCCACCTACATTTCCTTCCCTTAGGAGGAGCAGAATCCCACATTCTAGAACTCACGATTACACATACCTATAGCTAGATTTTCCGCTCATTATCATTGTGTACACTCGCCAATTGACATGGAGAACATCAGCTCTCATCATTCCTTGTTTTTGAATTGAACATTCTATGATTTCATGCTGATTATTTTCTGAAAAGCCTCAAAAACTCGTTGAGATCTTCTCAAAGAATTGCCCAAAATTTTCTTCTTTGACTTCCACTGTCACTCTCCCTTTCTTTTTTATTATTTTTATCTAATCAAAAAGTATTTAGTTTGGAGTTTATTTAGATAAGTTTGATTATATTTGTGAACGACGGAACACTCTCCTGAGACCTGTTTCGTTACAATTGCTTCAAAATTTCGCCAGTACCAAGTATAATAATGAATGTTCATAATAATATGAGGCAACGTAGTACCGTTTATAAGTCGTCCAGTTGTCTAGTCTTCAGTCAGATCCTGTTTTCTGCTATAGCAATGGCGACTATTACAAAAAACGATCGGCGCACAATTTCTTCATCAGAGAATTCCCGTTCAATCTTCTTTTATTCAATTTCACGAATACTTGTGTCTTATTACTAACGTATAACGGTTATAATACCATTAAAAGTTAACCAAATACATAAAATAAACACTAGAAAAATAAAATTTAATAAAAATGACAACCGTCGTTCAAGATGAAAAAAATGTTTTCCCCTATTTTTAATACAGGCAAGTGTGAGAGGGAAAATGGCAATATCTATTAAGAGACCTGCTGGAAAAAGGCCAGGAAGAGAACCCTAAACTAACGAGTATGCACGAAAATGGTGATGAATGTATGAAGCGTAAGTACTGTCAGAATCCAAGATCCTATCCGGCTAGTCGAAAATTATTTACTAACGTACATTATAATAATGCTGGAAACTAACACACAGCATCATATAGCCCCAAACTAAGCAGAGCTTGTAATAAGAAAACTATATGACTGTTAGACTACTTATATATTTTTTGTAAAAACATCCATATAATAAATAGAAAACACCAAGACTTAACACAAAAATTTGCAGATTAAATAAACATTTGTCCCACAGCGGGAATCGAACCTAATGCGTCTCAGGCCCTTCACTCTAAGCGCCACAGAGGACGCCGTTATTCGTCGAACAAATAACTCATTTATAATATGGTTATTTACTTAACCAAATACCTACACGGAATATAAGTCATCATCATCATCATCGGCCTATAGCAGTCCACTGTTGGACATAGGCCTCCCCTAATGAGCGCACTTGCATCTTGTCCTCCTTCAGGTCGATGAATCCAGCCCCAAGCTTCTTCCCGCAGCCTTTCGCAAATCGTCACTACCTAGCGGGAGGGCATCCTACACTACGTTTGCCGAGCCGCGGTCTCCACTCTAGAACTCGTATAGCCTAACGGTTATCGGAGGGCATACCACAAGTTTTTATAGTTTCATCATCATCATCGTCATCATCAGCCTATAGCAGTCCACTGCTGGACATAGGCCTCCCCTAATGAGCGCCATTGCGCCCTATCCTGAGCTCGATTCATCCAGCTTCTACCAGCAGCCTTTCGCAGATCGTCACTCCACCTGGCCGGAAGGCGTCCTACACTACGTTTGCCGAGCCGCGGTCTCCACTCAAGAACTCGTTTACCCCAACGGTTATCGGTTCTTCGGCGGTTTTCGGTTTTCGGGTTTGTTCTATCGGTTTTTATAGTTTACGAAAACTTTATAAGTTTCGGTATCTTTCCATACATTTTCAGTACAGCGCCTCTAGGGAAACGGGCATGAACTACGAAAATGTATGGAAAGATACCGAAACTTATACAGTTTTCGTAAACTATAGAAACCTGTGGTAAGCCCTCTGTTCTTCGGCAGATATGGCCAGCCCACTGCTACTTCAGCTTGCTAATCCTCTGAGCTATGTCGACAACTTTGGTTCTATGTCGGATAGTCTCGTTACGGATCCTATCTTTCAGAGAAGAAGAAAAGAAGTATCTGGTTATAAAAAGTAGATCAAATAAAATAAAATAATGCTGGTTGTAATCACACAGCATCATGTAGCCCCAAACTAAGCAGAACTTGTATTATGGGAACCACATGATTATTATACTACTTTTTTTTTTGTAAATACATACATATCATAAATAGAAAACTCCCAGACTGAAAACAAAAATTTGCTGATTATATAAACATTTGTCTCGGGGCGGGAATCGAACCCGCATCCTTCTGCGTCTCAGGCGGGCCTTCGCTCACTGCGCCACAGAGGCCGTCGTTATAAATCGAACAAATAAATATTATTTAATATGATTATTGGAATTCCTTGAAGGAGACCTAATATGTTAGCATAGCACTTCAGCAGTGGATTTCTATAGCTTGTTGATGATGATGATGATGAATATGGTTATTAACTTAACAGTTACCTACATGGAAAAGAAGTATCTGGTTTTAAATGGTAGATAGAATATTTTTGTTTCAAAAAAATACATAACTTATTAATCTGTGCTATAGTTAATAAAATGATCTACGTAATTATATACAGATAAAAACCTCGTCAAGGCAAAAGTGTGCCACACATTTGCTCCTATTTAGGTAAATACACGAACGCTATTAGGAGCCTCACTCCGGCCACAGTTATATGCGAATTGATGTACACGCCACAAGGCACGCGGCGAAATATAAAAAAATTGCGTGTAACATGGTAGTGTTGGGGTACAAAAGTTTATGTATCGATGATATAATTATCGATTAGAGATTTTAGGTTTACACCCAGAATTTTTTGGACTGAGTTGTAGATACGCACACCGTGCAGCAATATCCTGAACCAGTGTGCTTTGATCCCACGTTTGTCTGCCTGCTTATTTATTTAAGTACATTCATTACAATTTTTATTAAACTTAATTTTCTTTGTGTTTTTAGTTTTTTGTGTGTGGGTCAATAAATGTATTTTCTTTCATTCTTTTTACATAATGAAAACCTAATAAAAATGAGTTTCAATATTATAAAGCACATTAACGAAAACATTGAACTGTAATTTTGTTTGGTGAACTAACTGGAATTACAGTAATTATAATTCCCTAGTGTTAGATTACTTCAAGGTGTAGATTTCTTCAAATCGAATAGTTTTCCATGGTCATTAGGCAATACATAGTAATGCATCATAGTGCATATGTATAGTATACATAGGGTGTTTATACTCTGGTGTACACCAACTGCCCTACTTGATATCAAAATACTACTATCTCAGCTTATCTTATGAGTCTGTTTGATCCAAGTGCACACACATTATTACCATTAAGTAAAATAAATGTCTAAGTAATTGTTTTACCACAGGACTGTCTCAAAAGACGCCATTAATTGTCAGCATGACAAGCCTGGGTTGCGGAGTTTAGGTCACAATCGGTTTGAGAATACATTTCTTGGCAAACCGTCCAAATTCCCTGGAGCACTCTAAATTACTTGAGTTTCCGAGATACGTGCACATGCTTCCTGTGAAGTAAGAACGGGTAGGTAATGCTGAAGTAGTTGTAGCAAATTCATGAGCATTATTAATATTAAGGCGGTTTATTTTGGAATATTCAAAATAAATTGTTTATTTTCATCACTCCTAATTCCCTGGGAAATTATTTTCAAAGAAACTGTTTCTGGTGTTTTAATGTCGTTTCCGTTTTGAGCGGACAAAAGATTTCTGTTTTTATTTCTAGAACATAATATAATTAATTTACACCATAAGTAGACTTATTTTAGAGGAGTGCCCTTTCTGTAAAGACATACAGAATAGAAAAAAATAAAAATCATAAAAAGTTTCAAAATATTACTTAGTTACCTTACTTTTGTGACAATGTATCAACCTTATACTTAATAGTTAATATTTTATTCTAACAAATGTATGATATTCGAAAGTGTAATGTAATTTGCTTATCGTGATAATAATAAATGCTGAAATGATGAAATGTATCATATTAAGTTCTATATTAAAAAATCATCGATAAAAAGTTGTGTAACGCCCATCCCTACATCTTAAGGAGACATTCTCTGTAATCCGTATTTATTTTATTTAGTGGCTAAGTAGGAGTAATGGGGTTGAGGAGCCGAGCGCTGTATAGGATTATATATATTACGTAGTCTTCGCACGGGCTTGTGATAACAGCAAGGTAATCAGTTCAAATGAGAAAAACATTATCATTTTGTTTCTTATTCTTAGTGGCATAAAAATTTAACATGTTGAAATTAGTAAGCTAATGTTGGAGTGCCTGGACTGGAGTACCTACTCCACCACACGTATATTATGTATTTTCAGGGGCAATTTTTAAGAAAAATAATAATAATAAATAAATAATGCTGAACTATCACACAGTATCAAGCTAAAATGATTTTTTTGTAAATACATACATAGAAAACACCCAGACCCGAGAAAAATATCTGCAGAACATGCAAACATTTGTCCGGCGGCGGGAATCGAATCCGCAACTTTCTGCGTCACAGGCGGACCTTCGCCCACTGCGCAACAGAGGTTGTCACAAAAAACTTTATCATCATCGTCAATTAGCATTTATTAGTCCAATATTGAACGTATCCCTCCCCCAACTGCTTCCAATTCGCTCTGTTTTGAGTTTCACGCTTCCATTGATGGCCAGCTACAGCTTTAATATCGTCGGACCAGAGGGCCTTCGACCTGCCTGGTTTCGGGCCTCCAGTCCGAGATCTCCACTCAGTTATTTTATAGCTCACCTTATCGGAGCATCGCATTAGGTGTCCAGCCCAATGCCATTTAGACATAGACATAGTCATAGACATATCATTTATTCAGTAAACGTAGGTTACATAGTTTGGTTAACCGTGCTTTAAAGCCTATGTTAGGTTTAACTAAGTACTAAGTTCTCACCTATTTAACATAAACTGATTAAACTGTAGTTAACACAATTAAACCTGCACTAATATAGATACTTAGGCTAGTCAGAAACCGAGATGGTTTCTAAATAGCCCAAAACATCAATATAATACGAAATGTAATTTTATACATACATTAGCATACATTAGGTAGATTCATTTAGCGCGAAGCTAGCCGGATTTCAGTTGGGATATACGTTTATCAATATCCGTAACTTTACACATTCTGTGGATCTCTTCGTTTCTTATTCGGTCTCGTAAAGATTACCGAAGCAGCAACCTCTCCATAGCTCATTCATATTGAAAAACGGGAATTTTCACGTACCGTTACATCGGTGAAGGCACCGACGGCGTTTCGACTCGTTAAGAGAGTCTTCATCAGGGTGAGTGAACGCGACGCTCTCCCTCCGCGTCCCGTCTTGCACTGCGTGCGGCAGCTCTTGCTGCTCGGCTCGACACGCCTGAGGCCGGGGGGGAGGGCGCTTGTGTCCGGTTTAATGTCGGCGGCGCGGCGGGCAGCGTTGATCCGCTGTCTTCACTACTACTCTCGTCACCATCTCCTTTTGTAGCGGGCAGGCAGACTACGCTGACTGTATCACTACCAGTCTGTTCTATCGTGCCGTCTTGGGTAGCATTTAGACACGACTTCCAGGCAGGTGGTAAAGCCCATCCGCGGTCTCTGTTGAAATTTGGTACACGATCTATCTCGATCGCCTCACGGATCTTGCGGGGGACGAAAAACTTTTCTCTAGCCAAGACCCGGGCTTTGTCAAAGCGGATATAGTGTGTTGCTCCAGAGACCAACGAATGCTCCGCTAATGCAGAGTTGTTGATATCTACATTCTTCACATACATTCTCTCCATAGCTGTCTTTGTTACTTTAAGTCGTTTAGTCGGTTTAAGTTTAAGAAAGAACTTAGTAGGTCGTAAAAAACTGACCAGTCTGGGTCCGTCTTACATGTCTATGTTTTAAATCTATTTCTGGGGCTCGCTCTCAGACTCGTTAGTCTAGTATTCGAATTAGGATTTTTCTGGTTCCATAGCTCAGTCGATAGCAGTTCTGCCTTCTGAGCTGCAGATCACGGGTTCGATTCTCGCCCAGAACAAACATTTGTGTGGTGAACATGAATGTTTATTCGGCGTCTGGGGGTTTAATAAGTATCTATTCGTATTCATTTATTGCGTACACATACATTGACTTGGGTGTTAGAGTAAGCTTATAGGTAAGTACATGTGCCCTGTAAAGCTGGGTATGGATAGCGCGTATATTGGTACCCGGGTTACGCGTATCTTAGAACGCTATTTATGTACTTGCAGCTAAACGTACCCTTTAAGGAGCGCGTGCCGCGCGAGCTGGCTCGCTGCGCGATCCGTGGTCAGTCGGTTTCGGCTCGCGTAGGGCTATGAATCGATTGACCTCGCGTTCAGGTTCACGGCGGTCCACATTAACTGTACGCGTATCCAATATACGCGTGCCCAGCGAGCCCCGACTACGCGTATACACGAACGCGCCATCCCTACCCAGCTATAAGGCGCTGAGATTGATATATGTATGTTTACAGTCTCTAGTACCCATAATAGAGGCTCTGTTTAGTTTGGGAACAGTTGACCTTGTATGAGATGTCCCGTTTATTTATTTCTTCGTAAAATTGCCTTTAAAGCTACATAATTTGCGCGCGGTGCTGTTTAGATTAGTATAATCACAAATGATTCAATTGTTATTATTCATCAGCATCATCATTCGCCTTCTTGCTATAATTATGTTAAAATATTAGTTAGTATTTTGTATAATATACAATTTTTTATGTTTCTTGCACAGTCTGGTACCAAGCTTCTGGAAGAGGGTGCTAATGCTACTCGGTTGTATAACTTTTGAAGTTGATAACGTTTACACCTGTTCTTTACGATATAACAAAATACACTGGGTATTTTGTTCTGAATAAACAAATATTGAATAAGAATAAGCATGTAGAAGAATAAAAATATGAATTAATAATATGAATAATGCAGAAGAATAAGAAATGTTTTATTCGTATCGAAACTTAATGAGATAATTGTTAATGTAAATTGTTATTAATGTAAAGATACAATTTATTTTTTTAAAAATGGGATTCGGCGGGACACGTCAGCCGGATGGCTTCTAATAGGTGGGCGACCATCACCACTGCCTGGACGCCTGAGGGACAGCGGCGTCGGGGTCGGCCGAGGATGCGTTGGCGGGACGAGCTCGATGCCTTCAAAAGAGAGTGGAGGGAGATGGGATAGAGATGTTTGGAAGTCTATAGGGGAGACCTTTGCCCAGCAGTGGGACGAAAGAAGTTAACTAAAAAAAAACTAACAAAAAAAAAGACATTATATCTTAACTTAATTAATCATAACCTAAAAATGTGTTTCAAAGCTTGAAAATAGTAACAATAATATTATCGTGACGTCACATCGCTACAAATGGGGGTCCGACTCAGCATGAAGTTGTATTTTAAAATACAACACTGATCTCTCATTGGATCCATAGCGGTGCGTTGCGGTTGCTAAATAAAACCAAAATAATAAAAGTCACAAACGAAAAATAATAATTAAGTAAAACAAATTAAATAAATAAATAATCCTGGACGTTATCACAGAGCATCATGTAGCCCCAAACTAAGCAGAGCTTGTGTTATGGGAACCACATGATTGATATACTACTTAGATATATTTTTTTTGTAAATACATACACATCATTCATAGAAAACACCCAGACCCCAGACAAATATCTGCAGAACATGCAAACATTTGTCGCGCAGCGGGAATTGAACCCGCAACCTTCTGCGTCACTGGCGGGTCTTCGCCCACTGCGCCACAGAGGTCGTCAGGGAATTTAAGCTAATCAAAAGTTTGGTGCAAGTTGATTGATTTTTTTGATGTGGGGCACCACGTGTGTTCTCCCTTCATTTCCCTCTGTCACTCGTCATCTCAACACACTTCTTACTTACTCATCTCATCGTTAACATTTTTTATTATATAATCATATTACATAATATGGGCGAATGCTATAACATCCCAGCAGCAGTAGATGGAAGGCGTGGCGTGGTCGGTCAAGAAAGCGTTGGTGGGACGAACTCAAAGCCGAGAAAGAGGATGGTGGAATATCTCAAAGGACAGAGATGGTTGGTGAGGTAGAATTTTGCTCAGCAGTGGCATGACGTTTTTTATTTTATTTATTATGGGTCAGTTTTGACCTCGAGCCTTGCGTAATGACTCTCTTTTTGAAGCCGTTAGGGTCGTAAGTCAATGGAAAAACCGACATGTTAATTAAAAAAATACATAATAGTATTTTTCTTATTAAAAAGGGCCTTTACTCAAAAGGTAAGTGATGTGAATAAATAAATGATAGGAGAGCTGGGATTGATAAATTGCGATACAGAGATCAGTCAAGTATAAAAGCAAATACTATGAACTATCAACCCATGATATTAAAATTGATCTTCCAATTTTGCCGCTAACATTTGTAGCGATTTCATCCCTTCGGCACATGCTACTTTTATACAGGGTGTCACTTTGTATTTTTTTAAAGTTTAATTATACGTCTTACGTTTGACCGCCATCTCACCTGTTGCCTAGAATGAAACTATTTACACTTTCTTTTAAGCAAAGACTCTTAAAGCCCTACGTCGTAGTTATCTAGAAACACTGACGCCAGAAGAGCACAGTGCTAGACGAAACGCCGAGGGACAACCTCGTGTTCACTCACCCTGATCAATACTCTTTTAACGAGTCAAAACGCCGTCGCTGCCTTCTCCGATGTGAAGTGAAAATTCCCGTTTTAACGGACTTCAAAAAAGGAGAAGGTTTTCAATTTGGTTGTATTTTTTTATGTGTGTTACTGTTGAGCTCACCTACTCAGTTGGGATGAGCTGAGACGAATATTATTGTAAGTAGGTTACACGCATAACGGAGCAAGCGGGCATAACGTTGTACGTATTAACATGTGGTAAAATTAATACAGTGAATTATCGGAACTTTTACGTCTCATTTGAATCACCATCACCTCGTATAGGCAGGACGGAGATAGAAATATAATCTCAGCAGTTACCTCATAAATTCGTCATTCATAAACCGATTTGCAAAATTATTTTTTCGTTGGGTAGGTTTACCTTTCAATTGGCTTACAAATGCCAAAAAAATTAATCAGTAGCAACAATATGCCTATGCCCAATACCGCTTACAATATCGCTTTTTATTTTATTATTAATTACAGCACTATGTCCAATATTTATCGCTTTTTATTTTATTATTCATTAAAACACTATGCCCAATATCTATCGCCTTTTATCTAAGCACAATTTACATTAACTGTTTATTAAAGAGAATGTACATATCCGGAACAACCCTTTACAAAAAACCTTGTAATAATTTTACATTAGCTAGAACAAGTTTTGTCCATATTGAATTATTGCTTCTATTTTTTTAGGACAATTCTTTGGGACTGAAATTTTGACATCCTGTATGAAATACACGAGGATATTTTTCTGGAGTAAGAAGTTATCCCTAAAGATACGCCGTCGGCATATCAGGAGGAACTGATTTATTCCTATATATCCAGTTTCCGGCGTGGCTCGGGTACGGATTATATTTGTTTTGGAATCTGTGATTTCATTTCTGTTTTAGGGTTTGCCATATCAGTTTATGAAGGATCGCTATTTGCGTTTACAACGTTTCGTCTAGAATGATTTACATTTTGGGATGATGGTTTTGGCTCGTCAAATTAATTTACACCCAAATCTTCTGATTTATTAATATTTTCGGTAAAACACACATTTCAAGTGTCCTGGCACTTGAAAATGTTTATTTTTAAACCGATTATTTATACCTATGCACCTAATTTGGATGATCTCGATTGAATAGCTGTCCATTGCGATACATCAAGCTTGCGTCCTCGTCGCCGCGTGGTGCGTTCGTTTAAAAACCGAAGATAAATGATTCTGATTTTTTTAAAATTTAAAAAAATCAGAATCATTTAGCTGTACAATAATTTTAATTATAGCTTTTGAAGTAACGCTAACACTTGCGAAAATCAGAAGCAGTACAATAAATTGAAGAGTTACTTGTGAAGGATTCATCCAGAAAAGTGCCAAGATGCCTATTTCTGCTGATTAATGTATTGTTGTGTTTTGGTTTGAATTACAAGCTTATGAGGACCTTCACATCTCAAGCTCAATTTGACAGCTGCTAAATTTTATGATTCTTGTTAGTTCCATAAAGAAAGGACAGTAACGATCTAAGTACTCTCAAAAAAAGTAAGTTATTATTATAATTAAGAGCCGAGTTATTGTTTTGTGAAGTGATGCAATGTTGAGCTCATGATGTGTAGCTCTTTCCATTGCTGTCTCTTTCACTTCCTTATACGACATGACGGCGACTTTCTCTTTTATCTGGCTCATGAATGTTATTCTTGGTCTTCCTCTTCCACGCTTTCCTTCTACCTTCCCCTCGATGATGTTTCTAATGAAGGAGTCATTTTTATTTTTATTTATTGGGTCGCCGACAAGAGATACACATACTTAAACAAAATAAAAGCACTTAATCATAAAGGCCAGTGCTCCCTTAATTATGGGTGATCACATCATGCACATTCACTTATATAGACTAGTTCAGAATTTCAGAAATTTTTCAATATCAGAACCATAGGGACCCTTGGCTTACATCTATATGAATTTGAAATATGTATCAAAGACGCGTTTAATTTTCAAACTATCCAACAAATAGTGGGTAGCTTGGTTTTGGAAAATGCAACAAATACTATCTTACACATTTTTGGAAAATTCACCAGATATTATACTGTTGTAAGCTTTTTTTTACTTTTTCACTGCCGTAATATAAATTATTTTTCAATGAAAAATAAAAATCAATAATATTTGTCTCATTATAAACCGTAACCAAAAGTGCTCGGACTGGACTGAATAACCAATGTTCGCGAAACACCAACCAAATACCGTATATTTTGTAGACATGACTCTTATTCTCACAAGAATAAAGTTGCTTTTTGTCCTATGTTGATGGTTCATTTAGGTTTATATTTGCACTACACACTATGTCATACTGCCGCTGTCACATGTCAAAAGATAATTATCGTTTCTGACAGAACAATCAAATTGTGGCTGATTAAATTTGAGGATTTCGTTTTGAGTGGCGCTTTGTGGCTTATTTGGGATTGGTTGTGTAAATTGATTAGAAAGGGTTTGATTTGATTACAAATCAGCCTCTAAACGTAGATATAACAAACTCATCAATAGATTTTTAGAAATATTCGATAATTCGGTATTTATCTTACAATTTTCGAATTTGTTCCAAAATTCTAAAAATGGCCTCAATCACTAAGTTGTTATTAGTGCTACTACAAGTCGCGAAGTCGATTCCCGCCCTGGTCAAACACGTGGTGAACCTAAATGTTTGTTCTGTGTATGGTTGTTTTATAAGTAGGTATACTTTATATGTTTTATCACTAGTAACCATCGTTCACAGTTTATGCCTAGTTTGTTTTTTTTTTTTTATATTTATTTCACTAACTTAAAAAAACGTTATACATCAGGGTTTGAAGTCTTTTTTAAGCAAATATTTGCTTGTGTTAGGAGATAAATAATAAATAGCTTTATTTCTCTTCTTACAATGAGGGTACTAACATTGCCGTTGATAATTGCCGTTTTCGTGATATTGTCACTCCATCTCTTATGAAGTCTGCCTGGTTTGCGTTTCTTGTTGAGTTGGTTGCTATTTTATACCATCTATTGTCTCACAGCCTTTGCAGGTGTCCAGCTTATTTAAATTTTAATAGGGATGAGGCCTGGGTAGAAAAATAATAATTCTAATTAGTCCGTCAATTTATCCGATTATCAAAAAATATTGGACATGTATATTTTTATTTTTAAAATCATTGGAAATCGACAAAGTTATAGAGCGTCAAAGTACGGGAGTGGGGGCTCGTGACGTCACTTGTATATAAAAAGTGTACTTACCCGTGACGTCACGCGGAACTTCAACGCACTATATCTTTGTCATTTTTAGTTTAATTGACAAAAGAAAAAATACGTCCCCAAAATTTTTTGATAATGTAAATGACGGACTCATTAGAATTTTTCAGGAATCTAGCCTATTGGCGAACTCTTTTTACTGCATCATGTTAAAAGACTTCACTCTAAATAAGAAGGCGGATATGCTCATTATCTCCACGCTGGGCATACTAGTTGGGGATCATACGGCACAGCTTCTCGCACAGGGCAAATTATGTAGATGACCTCATTTTAGGCTGCGCTATGCCGTACTCAGCCGCCGCCAGAGCCCCGTTTGTTAGTTAACAGGGTGCACCACGTGCAGTTGAGGTTGGCTTGGTTTACGAAGATGGAACTTGAAACCCCTAACATGAAATTTCATATACAGAAAAGATATAAGGTTCCATTCATCCAGAAAAAAGTACTATCGCCGAGCACAACAAACAAAACATTAGACAAACGGCCTCTTGATAGACGAGAAGTTATTTCAATTTTTGGGGTTGTTAGGGTTACCAACATGTATGAAAATCTCATACATGTTGGTAATTAAACCGTATTTTCGGCACCTATTGAAACGGTTTCAGATTAAATGTCAGGGGATTAAACCCGATGTAAGTCTCTATAATATTGGTCGATCCGGCGAGTTATGGCTCAGATAACAATCTCGCACACTTCCTGAAGAACCTGGGACTATCTGACTTCTGGACGCAATATTGCAGATAGTTTTTCTTCTTCAGTAATGGTAAGCTCTAACGACATAATCATAATCTTTATTGTTTCATGTGGTAGGTGCATTTAGATACATACATGGATGATTAAAAGGTTTTTTGCCGGAACCAAGGAAAAAGACAGTTTCATCCCAAACTTTTTAAAATCAAAATAATCAGAAATTTTATAATTGCTTTATAATAGTGATCACGCTATTTGAATTTATTTCTTTAAACCAAGTTCTAAGGAATTTTCTGGGGTTCATATTATAAAGGTAAATTGACGAATTCCCTTGAATGCTTAGGCTGCAGAACTGAGTTTGTTCGATAATCCATCTATGTGAGCGGCCCCATTGAATCATATTATATAAGGTTGTACCTAAAAATACAGTAGTATGCACATTATGTCACGAGTAATATGTTTACTAATTACTTAATTTTACCTACTTTTTACTAAAAATATGCAATGTATGACTGTTTATGTTGCCAAATGAATAAAATAAAATTATATATATTTTTTTTTTATTTATTTCAAGTACTACGAGTAGTTACCGCGTTCGTTGCACGAACACCATGCGTGGGTCTAATTTTGACCGTATTCGTTCGCATTAGGTAAAGCCTGATATAGAGACATAGCTCAACGCTTTAAATAATAAAAAAACTTACGTCATATTTAATAAATTTAGTTATTATAATTGAATAGTACCTATATGTATAACGCACTTCCTACACTTTCAAATAAAACCAAGTCCAGTAACCGAATAGTTCTAGCCTGAACTCAAGGCGCGGGTCTAATGTTGCCCGTATTCGTTCGCATAAAGGCCTCAGATAAAACGGGACTTAGGCCCACGCCTCTAATTTACTGGCAGATAACAATCTTCGTGCCAACCAATTGAAGCGAAATGTTGACTCGCTTTCCTTGAAAGGAAATTCATTTGACTCACTTTACTTGAAAGGAAATTCATTTTGGTCGTGGAAAATCACTGTAATGTTCTTACACATCGACATATTATATACTAGTGGCCCGTTCCGGCTTCGCACAAGTTTTAGTAAGGATCCATAATCTTTTCTAGTAAAAAATATAACTTGTTACGCAGGGTGAATGTAGCTTTTGTAAAAGAATTTTTGGAATCGGCATAGTAGTTTTTGAGTTTATTCATTAAAACATACACACACACACACACACACACACACACAAATACCAAATTTTCCTCGTTATAATATTACTACGATAGAATCACAGTCTTCAAGTGAAAACTGACAAAAATCGACCAAGCGTATTCGACATAAATGTCTTCAAACTTCAAAATGCTAAATATGCACTAATTTAGACTTTATGTCGCTTGAAAAGAGTATTTAATAACTCGATGTTATTACATAAAAAATACAAATAACCTTTGAGGACTCTGTTGGCACATCGGTCATAAGGCCAGCTGTATCGTAAGGTTGCGGGTTCGATTTCCGCTACGGGTCAAATGTTTGCATAATATGCAAGTATTTGTTCTCGGTCTCCATGTTTTTTTTTTGTTTTTTTTCAATTGTTTACTGTACTTACAGTGGTAACCAACACGTGCAGTGAAACATTTTAATATATATAAAATATTTACACAACCTTATTATAATATCAACTGAAAAAACTTATAAACGAATTAACACAGCTTTTGAAAAAAAGATGTCAATTTCAATGCCTTTTTTTTATTTTAGCACTATGATTTTTCTATTTTTTTTCTCGTGCTATTGTTTAGGTTATATTTTTTGTACTACGGGTCAATAAATGTATTTTCTTTCTTTCTTTTTTTCTTTCTACTTCTGGCGACTGGGCAAGCCAAGAGTTGAGCAAATTAAGAGCTTGAGCTGTAGGTGCATAGTGATATATTGTAGTTCTATTGTGTACTCATAGCTTCTAATTAGTGTCTTCAGTCGTTAAGCCATGTCGGAAGCCTTCGGGCGGCCTAAAAACTCCGACACTAGAGTTAGTCAGTAACTCATATGAGGAAGAAGGAGACAGTTTCTTATACCGAAGACCTAGGCATAAATTTTTATTGCGATATCTAGGCTTTTTTTAATGTTGGGGGTTTTATCAAGGTATATTTCGTCATCACAGTTCTACTGAAGTGATTTTGATGAGGAATAAAGATACCTCAAACTTAGAGTTTAGTTTTTTACTTGAAATGAGTGAAAATAAATAAATAATGCTGGACGTTATCACACAGCATCATGTAGCCCGAAACTAAGCACAGCTTGTATGATGGGAATCACATGATTGATATACTACATATAATTATTTTTTTTATAAATACATATCATACATAGAAAACACCCAGACCCGAGACAAATATCTGCAGAGCATGTAAACATTTGTCCCGTAGTGGGATTCGAACGCAATCTTCTGCGTCCCAGGCGGACCTTCGCCCACTGCGCCACAAAAAAAACTTTCTAATCCACGCTTGTACAATTTGTCGGCTTATCGGTAAAAAATTGTACCGCGACCGAACACTGAAAAATTGGCAAGAATCTCTCACCATCATCATTAGCATCGGCCTGTAGCAGTCCACTGCAGGACATAGGCCTTCTCTGTCCTTATTAATGTGACGGGCGATATAAACCATCGTGTTACAGCTGATGGGTTCTACTTTAGGTGGGCATTCATCTAATAAAAATATCACAAAAAAACTCGCTCAAACTTTTCTTCTAATTTTCACTTCAAATCAAATGAAAAAGATTACGCGTACTTTCACTCTGATTGCCAATAAATTGTTGAAAACTTCTGAAATACTTTACTTTTACTTTGTAGTTATAAATTGAAGTAATCGCGCTGTAAATAAGGTTTTTAATATCGCCGCGTGGGGAGGGTGTATTTTTAGGTTTTTTATCGCGGCGGGACTCGAAGTACAGTGCCACAAGTACATGTTGGCGGTGGCGTTTTAAAGAACTAAAATTGAAACTGTGTGTTTAACGCGTGATACTTTACAGACAACAACATTGTGATAAATTTGCGAATCATTTGGATTTTAAACTGCCGCAAGTGATCATAAGTGGTTCAAGAGAAACGGTAATCAAAGTGCATTCATTTTCGGGTTTGAAGCACAGTAACGCACTGCCTTGCCAAGTTATACTCGTGGCACTGTACAGTTAACGTAAAATTGGAAAAAAGCGTAAGTACCAATATTTGACTTGCCAAATTGTAATTTTTATTCCATTTTTAACTGGCTATTACTATTTATTTATTTCGAAATAATTATTACACTATTACAGCTCGGCCAAAGCAATGTTATAAGTAGGTATACATCTAAATATGGATAAAGTTAAAATTCTTCCAACTCTGGGGTTGAGGTTCTTAGGCCGCCCGAAGACTTAACAATAAGCATATTAACACTTTGATTGCTGAAAAACACAGATGTGCTTTTGCAGAAAGTCTCACAGTTTTTGTCCTCGTGCATCATGTGCTAGGGCAGTAGTCAACGTGTTAAAAGGTACCTAAACAGAGTAGAGTAAAGCGGTTTACTATTTACTGGCGATCATTTTTCGCTGTTTGTAATCGACACTGCCAATGTTCACGCTTCAAAGCTCGTCTCATCCAGTTACAGCCCACGATGGACGTACGTACCCGGTTTCTTAAACGCCATTCAGTTATCTCCTTACTTCACCTGTCATCACCAACTGACCAACAAAACAGGTGTCCTTCCTAATTCCATTTAAAACATAATTATAACATTGATGACATTATGACATCGGTAATAGCATGTCGCTTTTTGCGGCAACACGTAAAATGCATTGTCAAACGTAAACAAACTTACGTACAACCAGATGTAACGAAGTAGCTTTCTATGAGAGAGAGAGAGAGACAGACAGAGAAACACGCGCACGCCGCACAATTTTATTGAAATACAGATCATATTACATAAATTCAAATTAAAAACATGCAAAAAGACGTAATCACCACAGCGTTTTGAACTGGGTGTCGCGGCGCGGCAGCCCAAGCCTATACGGTGAGGCTAACGAGCACTACGCATAAATGGTTGAAATAAGGGCACAAGTCGTTATACCATGACGTCATCAGCCCAACCATTTGACAATTACAAAGTGTCGTTACAACTTTTGGTCGCAACGCGCAATAAGGAACTTCGTTCCAAAAAGAATCCAAGGTTAAACGTATTGAAGTTAGGCGCGTCAAACGCAATGCATTTTCCACAGCGTATGCCGCAAAATATAACCGGGGTGTAAGCGTGTAAAGGTTGGTTTTGTTACTGTTATTGTATGACCTTCTAAAATTATACCTACTCGCTAAAATAAAACAATCAAAGCGTAATAAATACATTATTTTATCAAAACACAGCAATGTTCGTAATCTTCGCAATCCGTTGCTCTTTCAATAAGGAGTCGTTCAGGACATTTCCAGAATTTGGGCATGCACAATCCGCCTCTTGAATGACATGTCAATTTTAGGGGTTCTGAAAAAAAAACATTTTTTTTTAACTAAAGGGAATATATAGATCAAAAAACAGGTTCCATAATTATAATATTATTCCTACTTTATCTTGGCTTAGAAATCATCAACCACTTCAAATCACTCAGCTCGATACATCGAGCTTCTACTAGCAGCCTTTCGCAAATTATTACTCCACCGAGCTGCAACGCTCCTACACTATGTTTGCCGAGCCATGACATCTAACATATTGACTGCGGGTCTCGCAGCAGCGGGTCGAGTAGCAGCGCGCGCGCTAGAGCAAATGTGTTTTCAGCACTTAAAGTGTTAAAAGAATTTCCAATAAATCTTCATAATTCCTTTGTCTTAATAATTCTAATAGGTACTATAATAATAATACTATAATTCTGGTAACACATCCTTTAATTCCTTCTATCGCGCGGGTTGAAAGGTAGATGCCTAATGTTTGGATATTTTATCTGAGATTATTAAACTTAAAATGTTCGTAAATATAATATTTTAAATGCCAAAAAGAGTTTTTTTTTTTACGCTTTAAGACCTTAACTAATGAACTGATCAACACCAAGCTTTCATAAACGTCAGGGGTAAACCATTCATTTAAAAAAAAGTACTGTTTCCGAGGAATATAAAAGTAAATTTTGCGAAAATTATGCAAACAAAACCACGGGCGAAAGCTGGTAAGATCGTTTTTTTTCAACGTTTTTGGACAAAAACATCGATAGATAGACTTTTTTGGGCAAAAAGATAAAGAAAAAAGTTTTGTGGCAACGCACCTTAATGACAACACTCTATGCCATCGTTCTGCTGTAGTGGACAATAGCCTATTAGCAACCTGTTTGTAGAACAGTCTGCTGTTGGTACACATCTACCACCAAACGACATGCAAGGCAGCTCAGGCCAAATGCCTAAAATCAAAGCAGATATGGTAGAAATGGTAAAAATATATTTCTTAAGCCTGTAAGGGGTCATAACCTCCATCTTCGGAATCCAAGCCAACGTCACCTGCCCGTGGTGCACCCTGATAAGTAACAAACGGGGCTTTGGTGGCTGGCTGAATGCGACATAGTACAGCTTAACACCGGCCTAGCTAAATTCCCTGACTGCTGACGGGCAGCAGTGTTAACTGTGCGAATAGCTGCGCCGTTTGGTCCCCAACCCACATGCCCAGCGTGAGATCATGGGAACATCCCTCTTTATTAGGGGAGGCCTATGTCTAGCAGTGGACTGCTATAGGCTGGCGTTTTGGTTCCATGTTTACTATAGAAATGCATGAACTCAATGTTATGGTGTATGTTTCATAATAATTGAATGGAAAACTTTTTTTTTTTCGCGAAAGCTTTCTTTGGAAAAAATGTTAGCTACTTTTTCTTTAAGAAAATAACAAATTGGTCTCAATGGACTCTATTTCCCAATATAAATGGAAATGGTGAATTATGTTTCATATAAACTGAATAGAAATATTTTTTTTTTTCGCGAAAGCTTTCTTTGGAAAAAAATAGATTTCCCAATAGAAATAGAGTCCATTGAGACCAATTTGTTATTTTCTTACGTAATTTTTTAGGCCGACTATATTTTATCAAAAATCCAAAAGTGCAATCGTTTTTTCTTTCTTCAAAATAAACCTATAGTTTCTTCAGAACGAAACCTGGCAACTACAAAAGAAAAAGTAACTACCCTCCATGAGGAAAATGTGGGTGAAAATTTTCCCCATATACAAACCAAATAAGTGTTTTTATATTCAAAAATGAGAGCATATTCAATGTACAATACAACAATCATTTTGATTACATTTATTTTACGAAAGAGATCAAAAAGATTTCTTATCATAAACCTTTCAAATATTGAAAGAGCAATAACAAAACGCTTCAAAAAGAATACAATAAAACCCACTTATTTCTAATACTGATTTCAATGATAAACGTCTGACTCCAGACAGATTATTAGTAAGTAAAAAATAATACATAATATTTTTTTTCTATACAAATATTAGAAAATAAAACGAAGATACTTAATGTAAATAATGTATGTCTGTTTCTGGTACCTATAAGTACATGCCCTCGTTAGTTTAGGATCAGTTGACCATGTGTGAGAGTTTTTGTTTTATTTCAATACAATAAAGTCTCATTTTAATAATCAATAAATTCTTTTTTTTTGAAATACTTAGTTGAGTTCCTTGTGAAGGGCTCATTCGGGGAAGTACTGTACCACCATACCTATTTCACGAGAATCAGCATTGCTGTTTGTGCCAGTAAAATTACAGGTACATGAGGTTTAACACCGACATGCCTCAAGTTGATTTAGCAATGTAATTGTTTGCGGGTTTGATACCCGCTGCGTGACAAAATTAGTTTTTATGAGTGATCAGGGTCACAGAAAACACAGAAAAGTATCCTGGTTTTATGTATATTACTGTTATGGACTATTAAATGGACTATTAAATAAAATAAAATAATATATTTTTATAAGTAAGTATTTTAGTAATATTATTTGTATATTATAAGTATTTATGTACCTAGGTGTATGTAATTTTATATGTAGTTTATTTATAAAATAGTTTATTAAACAGTTGTAGTTTTAAGTAATTTTAAGTTAGAGTTATAGCACGCCTACCATGTAAAAACAAACGACAGGTTTGGCTGGTAGAAAATGCTCGTGGCATTAAGCCCACCTTTTTGTTACATTTAATGTGCAATAAAGTATAAATAATAATAAGAATAATGGACAATATTTTATCTAAAGTTGTATTTTGTTACTGTATTCCACTGAAAACTGGACCAAAATCTAACCTTTTCTCTGTACTCACCAAAGAGGTTTCTACAGAAAAAAATCTTATGTTCACGATAAAAAACTCACCCTTATTTTGTGGTTCTACAGTAGTCGAAGCAAACACAAAACAGAGTAACGCAGAAAAACACACGATTTTCGTAAGCATTGTGAAAGAACTGAGTTACTGATAAACGGTGATAACTCTAATATACATAAAACGTACCCGTATACATGGTAATGTTCATTGATAATGATAACAGGTCTATGCCACAGTGAAATCAGTACATCTGTATTAAAAGAGCGATAGACGTGCGAGTAAGTTTGCGAACTTGTGACTCGACGACCTTTTTCACTGGTGCGTCACCGTAAGTACTTTAAAATTGTCGAGTAAGTCGACATCGCAATACAGCGTGAGCAAGCTTCATGTGTATCACTGACATCGAGCCGAGTTAAGGTCTTCGCGAATTACATGGACTCAACGCCAACTCAACTCATAGTTTTCAAATGTAAGCTTTATGTTATGATTGATAAGATTGAATTTGGTACGCGGACGACGCATGTGCTTACGACTAGAGGGCGACGCGTCGCCAACTCGTCCCCGGGCGCTGACAACGCGATTCCCACTCGTTGACGACGCGTTGCCAACTCATTAACGCCAAGTTGTCCACTGGTGACAGACGCGTTGATCGCCTAGTTGACGACTCGTTGATACCGCATCGATAGTTCTATTTGGAAGGTTGTTGGATTGGCGTCGAGTCGGTGTAATGCGCGAACAGCTAAGTTGGCGATCTTAAAAACCGCGTACTTAAAGTCCGTACGTCTATCAGCCCTTTGAGTTTAATAGGGCGTAGATGAAACACGTGAGAGATAAGGTTATTTTACCGTGATAAATACCAAGATGAGATGTACTGATTATTTTTTGAGCGTGAGAGTATAGGGGGTAAGATTTTTGGGTCAAAAAATGATAAACTGAAAATGTTTGTTTTTTTGTTAGCCAATGTTTGAGAATGCTCTGAAATATACACTGGTGTAGTGTATTGTGCTAACTGAGCTATTTAAATAGTCAATGCGTAAACGCAGCGGCCTATTTCGACATTTCGGTTACAATGAGCCATGTTTTGTTAAATAGCGTAGCAAGGTTGTGACTAAATTACTTACATAATAGTAATTTGTTTTGGTTTTTCACGGATGATGATTTTTTTACAAAAAAATACCACTACTATGATCTTTATCATCATCATCAACCTATAGCAGTCTACTGCTGGACATAGGTCTCTTTTTGTTATATGACAGCTACATTTTTTTTATGGTTCTTGAAGATGGAACAAGCACAAAGCCCACCAGATGTTAAGATGTAACCATATCACATTGCATCATATCACATTGATACACCATTTCACATTGATCACGTTTTTTTGGAACGTGCTCTACAATGCAACGCCCTGCGTCCATCAATTTGAGGCTTGAATGTGATAAGCCTCATGTGCCTGTAATTTCTCTAATTCAAAATAATTACGCTGTAGATTTTTTCCCTGACATAATAACAAAGCGTAGGAGACGCCTTCACTAACGCATTTCAGCATAGGTTCACATTGTGCGAAGAACATGCAATGTAAATTTTTTACTTGGCAAATAGAGAGGCAATTTACGGGCCTACGTTGTCAGGGGTACAGAAAAGGGTACCTTTCTTTCATACAAAATGTTCCTAAGAGATACAAAAGTAAATTTTTAAATAACTTTTAGTTTTAAAAAAACCGTACATATATGTTTTAGTTTATTAAATTGAAATATGTGAAATGTGTTTGTTTCTCTTTAACGCCAAAACTAGTTAACGGATTGAGCTGAAATTTTGCATATAATGATATAGTTCTTGAGCAGGAATATGTAGGCTCCATTTTATTAGGATATCATGCAAGCGAAGCCTTGAGAATAAGCTAGTAAGAAATAATTATTTTATGTGCAATTGTGGTAAGTAAGGATAAACTCATGGCCAACTTACGCATTTATTGGTATGTACCATGTGAAAACAATTAAGATTTACCTACCGTCTTATTCATAACAGTTTTATAAACTTCAGATAGCTAACATGGCGTTAAAATATCATGTCAACTCTTTTCACTTACAATTAATGAAAGGGACGAGCTTAATTTATCGAAATGAAATGAAATGAAATGAAATGAAATGAAATTATTTATTTTGCCTGAAGTATGGCACAATAATGGTCTTAATACTTCATACTTTAATACTTCATCGTATACACAGCATGCAAAAAGTCAAGAATAATAACTAAATAAAATTACATTGATTCTATTCCTACATAAAATAGTCATCTATCTATGAATTCGGTTAGTGGTTATGAAGTGAACCAGCTGCTTTCTTTTCA
Organism: Horisme vitalbata; assembly: GCA_951804965.1. NCBI lineage: Eukaryota > Metazoa > Arthropoda > Insecta > Lepidoptera > Geometridae > Horisme > Horisme vitalbata. Next base: position 2,458,303 of record OX638096.1, read on the forward strand.
CTTGTTTACTCCATTTTGTAGGTCAAATTTGCAAAATAAATATCCGTTTAATAATAACGGGATGTACAAATAAAGGAAATATTAATTTTGGCACACGTTGTATCTAAATTTGTATATTTCCTAAACCTTGAAGTTACTTGATTATTTTATTTAGACAACCTTCTTTGCAAATATTTCGGTGATAATGTTATCTTTGAAACCTCTTAGAGGCCAAAGATATTACTACCATTATTAATTCCTAGGAATACAAGAAATAATAAAATAAACATGAATAAATTATTCATAAATTAAGATTGCGTAATCAAGAACTACTTTTTTATTCATTTTTTTTTTAAATTTCATTTTTATAAAGTCAGTTCCAGAAGGATTTACAAAGTTTACAAGTAGGGCTTTTAAAAAAAAATCGACTTCAAATAAATCACTTCTTACTTCTTGCCCTTAATAATTTTGGAAATCGGTTCACAATTGACGGAGATATTGGTGATCATAGGGCGAAAATTACAAGTAAGGCTGAGGGTTTTTGAGTTTTATATAATTTATATGGGACTACCTGTAAAGTATACTCTTTTAAACAACAAAATCATTTTGAAAATCGGTCCATAATTGACGGAGTTATCGGTGAACATACATAAAAAAAAGTCGAAAAAAAAGGTTCCGATGAATTGAGAACCTCCTCCTTTTTGAAGTCGGTTAAAAATACAGGTTTACTAACCCAACATTCTATGTACAAAAATGAACTTTATTTGAAGAAATCTTTTATTGCTTGATATTTTGAAACATAAAAAAATGCCTTTGCCGAAAATACAATTATAATCAGTAATTAAAATATTAATTGTTTACGGAACTTTGAACAAAATATTTCCTTTACACCCAAATGAATAATAATATAATACCAATTAACAAAGATTTAAATTAACGGCAAAATTATGTTCAACATTTTCAGAATTGCTGATTTATCTGATTTTGAACGCGCCATAGAGTAAGAAAAGCAAGCGTCACATGGGTAGATGAGAAAGTGTTTATTAAAAACTAGCTTCCGCCAGTGGCTTCTCTCGCGTGATACTCAGATAAACAGTAGCCTATATAATAATCCAGGTTATAAACTATGTACATTCTAAGTTTCATCCAACGTTCAAAAGTTTTTGTGTGAAAGAGTAACAAACATCCATACATCAAACTTTTACGCATAATTAGTAGGAAGTAGGAATAAACTTAGTAGGATAGGATGTTGACACCACTCAGGCGATAGTGAATAGTCAGTCGGATGAGACCAAGATGTTGCGGATTTTATTACCGCTGCGTGACAAAATTTTTTGCTTAATTTGCAAATGGGTGGGTGTTTTAATACTCTATACTCGTAGTTATTGATACCCATGATACAAAAGTAAATTCTAGTCTGGAGACAAGCTGCATATATGAAATAAGATTTTTTCCGGAAGTTTTTTTTTAAGTAAAAATATAATGCTCTATAATTTTTTTCAGGTGGCCGGCGGCATAGCGTCTTTTTCTCGCACACCTTAATTCTCTGGCTGCCGACGGGCAACCGGTATGCCCAGCGTGGATTAATGGTCATATCTCCCTTCTTATTAGAGAAGGCAATCCCAGCAGTCGCAGTAGGCCTCCCTCAATGAGCGTCATCTTGCCCTGTTGTCAGCTAAACGCATACAGCTTCTACCAGCAGCTTTTCGCAGACGTCACTCAATCTAGCTGGAGAGCGTCCAACATTACGTATGCTGAGACGCGATCCACTCAAGAACTCGTTCACTTGGTTATCGGTTTTTCGGCAGATATGGCCAACCCACTGCCACTTTAGCTCGCTAATCCTCTTTGTTATGTCGACCACTATAGTTCTCTGTCGGATAGTCCAGCAGTGGATATACGCAATATCTGCTCTACGGCCAGAACTCTCTCATTACCATTTGATGCCATTATTACTCGAATATTAAAATAACAATTGACTTTTGGAGCACGTCCCATTTTATTGCCAACCGCAAAACCGGAACTTGTAACAGTTTGCTCAAAGCCGAACGAAAGTAATTGGCCGGTGGATGGTTGATGGAATTTAATGTTGTTTATTCTATTTTAATTTATTTGGTGCTGTTGTTTTGTGAATTCAAGTTGAAATGTTGTCGTAGACTTACTTCTTCTTCTTTTTGGTAAAAAATATTAATTTTCGAGAGTAAATGACATAAGGGGTTCTAACAGCCATCTTTCAAATTCAAGCGAACCTCACCCACCCGTGGTACACCCTACTGTATACAAACGAGACTGTTGGCTGATTGCGGCATAGCACAGCCTTATACACCGGCCCAGCTGAATTCCCTAACCGCTGGCAGCAGTATTAGCGTTGCGAGAAGCTGTGCCCTGCGATCCTCTACACGCATGCCCAGCATGGGAATTAAAAATACAAATACAAACATTTATTTGATCGGACACAACAACCAAAAAAACCTTGAGAGGTGTCAAGAAATACCCGGGTGGAACGAAGTTCCTTTAACTTCACCCAATCAGGCACCTCAGGCACTTCAGGCACCACAGGCACCTCAGGCACCTCCGGCACCTTAGGCACCTCCGGCATTTCACATACCTTTCAAACTTTTTAGTTCGAGGGCATGCCGGTTTCCTCACGATGTTTTCCTTAACCGTTTCGAGCTCGTGGTAATGCGCACATACATTTTTCGAAACGAAAAATCCATTGGTGCACGGCTGGGATTCGAAACCACGACCTCCAGATCTTAAGTTGGGGTACATCCCACTAGGCCACCACGGCTCAACAAGAACATCGACGAGTTTAAAACCTTATCACCATCACAATAAAGTCTAATTTTACTCTATCCTCGCGCAAACACTTTAATTATAATTTGTGATACGTTCTGCGCCGTTAATGCTGGGCTAGGCTTTGTGCGGTCGCGAGCGGAGCAATTTGCTTACCTGTGCACTTGTGGACAGGAAAATGTTATTCTACTAAATTAATTTATAAAAAGGGATTTCAAAATTGTTAGAATCTTGTAATTTAGTATTTCTGTATTAAAGGGTTATCTGGAAGAAAATGCTACCAAGCATTAAGTTCGTTTAAGTGCTAAATAGCATTTTATTTTCGTTAAACAATAAAAAAGAATTTTCTTTCCATCTATTATAAAAAAAAAATTTAATGAACTATAAATTAATTTGATTTTAACATATCCTACTAAAATTTGACTGATATTATTGTGATGAAATTATTGAGTATAAACGTATGTTTTTTTATATTGGATAGGCTTGCGTTTGACTACAACTTGCCTGATGTTAAGCGAAGATGCAGTCTACGATGGGAGCACGCTTGCCTAGAAGAAACCTGTTCACTCGTGCCTTGATTGTAAATGATTGTTCTAGGTTCCCATTTATTGGGCAAACTTAGCATTCATTTCATGAAATATAGGTTTAATACAATTCCAATACAACATCAGCCTATATCTGTCCACGCTACAGGAAATGTCTTATATATCCCCTAATAAGAAGGAGGGTATGCCCATAACCTCCACGATGTGGGTGGGGGCAGGATGGGGATCGAAGGGTACAGTTTTTTGCACTTAAGTATTGGGTGTTTGGCTGCACTATACCGCTATCATCCGGCCGCCAGAGCCCCATTTATTATCAACAGGGTAATAGACAATTAAAGTTAATTTAGTGTTCTAAATATGGAGGTAGAAAACTTACCCTTTTTCTTATAATTTACCATTAAACACTAATGTTATTTATTTTTTCTTGAAATTGTCAATTTTTAACACAGTTTTTGTTGTTTCCTTACAAAAACTTAATGTTTCAGAAAAATAAATATCTTTTCTCTTCCGCAACCTTCTGTATATGTTAAAATCCTTTTTATTTTAGGAGCGTTCACCATAATCACTAAACTACATTACCATTTGCTTGGCAGGCAACATTTTAATAACTTAATACATTTCTATGCTCGCGAGTGTAAACAAAAACAATGTTCGTGCAACACCCCTTTGTGCGTGGAGTGAATACACGTCATTTAAACATTATAAGCCTAAGTGACGAATTACACCCCTTTTGCGGGTAACGGAGAAACAGACCATTATTACTGTAAGATTGTGTAATTTATAAAACAAAAAGATTAATTTACTCCTTGTTTTTGCTTTCTTCTTAATTGCAAAGGAAAGATTTATCTTTTTTTTTCATTTCTTAGTGTACACTACACATTTATAAATGCACCCTAATAATATTACGAACTAGCCTTACTGTAGGCTAATGAGTGATTTTATATTGTCTTAGATTTACACCGAGTTAATACTAAGAACGAGTCCAGTAACACTTTTCTTACTGTCTCTATTAGTCACTTTGTTCATGTGTTTTTTATAAGTAGCACTACATAACACTATCATTATCACTACACTAACTCGAAAGGTTTAGTCTTTTGGAGTCTTCTCACAATGTCCGTGTTGTCGAGGGGCTTGATGGCCTCGACGTTGACGTGGTGGTGAAGCCTCAGTTCCTCGGCTGCTGCATATTTTTGTATCGTTAGTTCAACGGAGTCTATTTTGAGGTCAAGGTGAAGATCGTCGTTTTTGACATACCAGGGTAAGTTTACAGTTTGCCCTTAGTACCTCATTCTGGTATTCTTGGATGATAAGAATGTTGCTTTTTTATGGTACAGCCCCACAGCTGTCCAAATTGGCTTTAGGACTTGTAAAGTTATAGTTTATTATGTACTGACAGGGTGGAATGCCTTCCAAGCAAAAAGTTTTATCTAACTACATTCTATCATTCGAGTTTTCCAACTATTTGTTACTATATGTAACTACTATTGTTAACATTGTGTTGGTTTGGTCGCCCGCAATACAGGCTAGTCTTAGTGCGGGATCCACTGGATATTGTATGTACGCAATAAACAATGTGTTTTTGAAAAATATATTATTTTTATATGTATTTATTTTACAACACTACTTAGGAGGAAGGGTATAGAATCTTCTAGACTGTATTTTGACGACCTCTGTGGCGTGGTGGGTTAAGCCCCGCCTGTGACGTGAAGGTTGCGAGTTCGATACCCGTTGCGGAACAAATGAGGGCATCTTCCTTTTATAGTGTAGGGGTGTCACGAAAGGATTTTCTGGAATTTAGCTTGCTTTGAAAGGATTTAGAGGAATTATTCCCATAAAGGGTTCACTAGTTGAGATATAAAACTCATCTAGTTTTAATTATCTATCAATCTCACTGATGCAATGGATAGCTGACCGTTTAGTGGCATTTAGATCTGTGGCTTGAGTGCGAAAAACATACCTTTGTAGTATGGTTGGTATGGTATTAATAATAACCATACTACAAAGTTTGCGCTTACTTTATTTTTGTGTGGAGATGTCAAAGTATTACAAACTTACGGGACGCTGCTTTGTAGTAGGTAGGAAATAGGTATGGTACGTTTTTCACAATCAAGCCACTGAGCGCTTACGAGCGCAGAAGGCACGTTTAGATGTTGGTTCCGGGTTTTTCAGTAGTTAAGCCATGTCGGAGGCCTTCGGGCGGCCTAAAAACTCCGACGCTAGAGTTAGCCACTGACTCATATGAAGGAAAAAATAAGTAAGAGACTAATCAAACAAAATCTATATATATAAAAGAAAATCGTGTGAGTTACACTATAACTCAAGAACTGCTGAATCGATTTGGCTGAAAATTGGTGGGTGGTAGCTTAGAACCAGGAGACGGACGTAGGATACTTTTAATTCCGTTAATATTAGGGGTAGGGGTAGGGGTAGGGGTAAGGGTAGGGTAGGGGTATGGGTAGGGTTGTTGTTGTTGTTTTATTCTCATTGATTGATTCTTCTATTTCGAAATTAATTTTTGAATGTTTCGAAATTCTATACCCTCTTTGAGCCAGGACAACGTCTGTCGGGTTAGCTAGTAATAGATTTATAAAAGTTAATCTTTTGTAAACAATAACAAATTCAGACCTATTCCACGACATAGCTACAAAAGCTGGCGATTACAACTACACCCATTCTAAGAGTAAGCGCGCTTTTTGTAGCGCTGTCATTAATCAGGCGAGACCGAGAGCGAGACCAGTCTTGGAAAACAGCTCGGAAACAAGAAAACTTTCCTTTCACTCGAATTAAAATCTTGAACGGGATGACTTGAGTTTTTTTTTGCTTTTTTTGCCACAGTGATAAACTGCGAGACAAGTTGACAATCGCCGGAAGTGAACAAGAAAGTTTTTCTTTAGGGCTGTTTAATGTATGGATTTGAAATGTACCTACAGTGTATGGATTTTTAAGTGTACATCACGTGAAGCAAAAGTTCACACTAACAAAAGGAACTGTACTTCCCAATAACCTCTTTACCTAAGGAAGTAACTTATTACCTTGACGACCTCAGTGGTGCAGCGGACGAAGTCCCGCCTGAGACGCAGAAGTTTGCGAGTTCGATTCCCGCCGCCAGACAAACTTTTATAATCCACCACACACCACACCAGCCTATACCAGTTCACTGCTGGACATAGGCCTCCCCTAATAAAGGGGGATATGCCCATAATCCCCACGCTGGGCAAGTGAGTTGGGGATCGCAGGGCACAGCTTCTCGCACCACCGACGCTGCTGCCCGTCGGTGGCCAGGGGATTTCGCTGTGCTAATGTGGATAGCTGTTGTTTAGCAGGGTGCACCACGTGCAGATGAGGTTGGCTTGGGCTCCGAAGATGGGGGTTGGAGCCCCGTACACCCCGTAAACTTTTATAATGATCTACACACTATAAAAAATATTTGGCTTGGATCTGGGTTTTTTCTCTGTATAATATGTATGTATTCACACAAAACAATTAGATTATTTAGTATATCAGTCATGTGGATCCATAATGCAAGCTATGCTTAGTTTGGGGCTATATGATATAGTGTGATAGTAACCAGGAATATTTTTATTATAATAGGGCGCAATGGCACTCATTGGTGGAGGCCTATGTTGATGATAATGATGATGATGATGAATAATAAACTATTTTCATATATTATTAGTTTTACAATTGCATTTCTATAAAACTGGAAAAGCGAAGCTCAATACGAAGCTTATCGTAACTCTATGGTATTATAACTTAAGATTCTTTGGGTGGATATTTTTTCTACAATCACCAACAAAAATGAGAATTATAGTAGGTGGACGCTTCCAGCTTCTACTAGCAGCCTTTCGCAGATCGTCACTGCACTTTGGTCCTACACTATGTTTTACTAGCCTCTCATAAAAAGTCAAAAGATTTTTTTTTATTCAATACTAGCGGCCCGTCCCGACTTTGCACGGGTTAGGGCACTTTTTTTACACCTTGGGATACGTTACTTAAGTTTTAGTAAGGATTCGTAATCTTTTCTAGCAATAATTATAGCCTATATTACTCAGGGTGAATGTAGCTTTCCAATGATGAAAGAATTTATGAAACCGGCTCAGTACTTTTTGAGTTTATTCATTACAAAAATACACCAACACAAATATACAATTTTTTCCTCTATTTAATATTATATTGTGTAGATGTAAATGCAGAAGAACTGTAAAGTACACTTTGAATAGTCATTTTTGTAATATACACCAACCAAATACAGACCTAGTGATACAACACATACATAGTGATTGAACAGTATTGGTAGTGATAGTGAAACTCTAAATTAATAAAATCAATTAATTCAATCATAATATAATATTTCCGATGTCCCGTCAGCCATGATTAATAATGTTTGATAGTGTAATTAGAAGCAGTTATCTCGACCAGCCAGTCACTAGTTTACATTATTATTATATATATGTGCTTTATGTACAGTTCACTCTGTACATTGTGATTGGAGTGAAATTTCAGACTAAAATGGATTTGTATTCAGCTAGCTCTGCCCCACAGCTTTTATCATATGATACCCGTATAAAAAAGTACTTGTAGCCTACATTTTAATGACAGATCGCAAACCATAATATTGCCGAATAGTCACTATTGCTTTATAAGAAAACAGGACCTGACTGAAGATTACGCAATTGGACTTACATTTTATGTATATACTTATCTACACTTTTATATCTACTTCATATTATAAAGGGGCAAAATGAAAAGTTTTTCGTTCCCCGCTAGATCCGTGAGGTAATCGAGATAAGACGTGTAACGAATTCTATTAGGAACCGCAGATGGGCTTTACCACCTGCCTGGAAGTCGTGTATAAATGTTACCCAAGACTATACGAGAGCGGAAACTGGTAGCGATTGGGTCGGCATGGTCCGTCTACCTACTGATACAAGAGGAGATGAAGACAAGAGTAGTAGTGAAGACGGCGGATCAACGCCACTGCGGCGCCGCCGATCAAACCGGACACAAGCCCCCCCAACGAGAGTTGCCGCACGCAGTGCTAGACGGGACGCGGAGGGAGAGCGTCGCGTTCACGCACCCTGATGAAGACTCTCATAACGAGTCGAAACGCCGTGGGTAACCTACACCGACGTAACGGTATGTGAAAATTCCCATATATTCAATATGAATGAGTTAGGTAATTCACGTTAGCTTTATGAAAAACATATATTATGTCGCTTTAAGCGATATTACCGCGATTATTTTATTTCTCTGTTCTTGTAATTTTTTTATTGGTGCTGTGTGTAATAAATACTTTTTTTATCAATCTATCTATGTCTCGCATGAATCCGAGTTCCGACATCGAAGAGGTTAATGAATGTCACAAGTTAAGCTCTAGCCGAACCGACCATTTTTACAAACTTTTCGTACCATTGCTCCAAATTTTCCGCTAACAAGGCAGAAAGTGCGGAAAACTACGAAATAGCGCTTTCACTAATCCGCACATTTCTGGCGGACCGTATATTTCTGTCTGGATCAATCTGTCCAATTTGTCCAATTAGAGGAATAGGCTTTGGAACTAAAATGTACATGTTACGGTTCAAAAGTTTCGAGTACCGTCTAAACTTATAATTTTTTTAAAGCTTAGAATTTTTCGTTTTAACGAGCATTCCATAAGTGTTAACAATGTGAGATGAAAATTTCTGCCGTGAAACAGCATTGCTTTGAAGGATATTGGTGATTGTAAAATTACAGGACAACTATGGTTGTCAGGACAGGGCGCAATGGTGCTCATGGGGAGGCCTATGTCCAGCATTGGTCCTGCTATTATTGGCCGATGATGATTATGATGATGGTTGTCTGAAAACTTTATCATATAAAAAGCAAATTTTATGTAAAGAGCATAAAATTATCCAAATTACAGACTATATATTGATATAGTTTTTTTTTTCATACTTCTTGAAGATTGAACAAGCACATGGATCACTGAGTTAAGTGGTAACCATTACCTATCACAAATCATTGCATGGTAGATCACGTTTTTCCAGAACGTGCTCTACTATGCAACGCCCTACGTCCATCAACTTGAGGTATGAAGATGATAAGCCTCTTGGGCCTGTAATTTCACCGGCACCCATGCCCTTCAAACCGAAACACAGCTCAGCTGCTTCACGGCAGAAATAGGAATGGTGGCAGTACCTCCCCGGACGAGCCCTCCACAAAAAAACTCTACTACCTTCAAAAAACCAAAATAATAGAATTACCATAATAAGGAACATATATTTGTTTTAACAGGTATTTTCTAATGAAAATTTGCAAATTTTGTAGCAGCATAACAAAAGCTGCAAACTTAGCAGGTAGATAGATAAATATAAATGATGTTGAAAATTGGGATGAAACTGGTAGCCGCATTGGATGCTGCTATATATCCTGATCCTTAACTAGTAGCTACTCTAGCTAATATTTATTTTTATTAACCCTAACGGCTTTAAAAAGAGATTTAATAGGCATCTTGTGGAAAAACTCGTCCCATCGTCGACCTCATCCTTCCCCACGCAAGCCTAGAGGTCAAGAACTGGCCCATACTAAATAAAAAAAAAAAATTATAATAATTATCACCGTAGTATATACTAAACGTTAATGTAGCCTAATTAGATTTCAAATTTATGTTATATCTAGTTTGTTTCGATTATTTCTATAAGATTAACTTTTACTTGATTTGCCTACCTATAGTGTAATGTATTAAACGTACCTATCTAAGTACATAATTAAGAATACAAGTGCTCCTAACCGAACACAAAGAAGAGGGAACTGTTCTAACATTGGCTATTATAACTTAAAAGAAGCGATCCCAACCCAACATAAAGTTTTTTTTTAAATCCTGGACACTATCTCACATCATCATGTAGTCTCAAACTAAGCAGAGCTTGTATTATGGGAATGGGAACCACATGATGGATATTCTACATATATATGTTTTTTTTTGTAAATACATTCATAGAAAACACCCAGACCTGAGACAAATATGTGCAAATAAAGCAAACATTTAAGATTTTTATATATCCCAAAAATTTCGACTCAGGCGGAATTTGAACCCGCGACCGTCCCACGGGGGACGACGCACGGGGGCGTCGCGGGACGCGCTAACCAACTGCGCTACCGAGTCAACTCCTCGTCTTATGGAAAATTTTGGGCAGTTACGGCTAAGCTGAAGTGTGGGCAAACACTTATAAAACAAAAAAGAATGCAATTTGTCCCGCGGCGGGAATCGAAACCGCAACCTTCTGCGTCTCAGGCGGACCTTCGCCCACTGCGCCAAAGAGGCCGTCAAAGTTAAATAAAAAGCTTTCTTTAAGCCGTCCGAATGCCTCCGATTTAGCTTAACGCATCCAGTTACGATTGTTACAATATTATTGATTAACCCTTTGAATGCTGAAAATGCAACTGAGCTGCAGTAGGTGTTTCTCCTCTGCTGCAGGCGTAAGTCTTGCTCCTCTGCTGCAGGCGTAGGTGTTGACTTTGGGCTTCGTACATGTCGCTGCGCGTCAACCACTGCGTGTTAACAACTTACCATTGTGAAAACAAAATGTGTTTCTGGATACAATGAATTTTAAAGGTACCGTGTGCAATATAATGCACATAAGTAGACTATTGGGGCGTGTACCTCGTTAACTAAAGTGAGTTTCGATGTACGTTGTAAAGGACATGAGGGAGTTTCTGCGCGCTTTGGGACGCTTTTGTGTTCGATAGTGGATGCGCCAGACGTGTTTCTTTTTAATGCTAGGGGATGTGTTTCGATACATCGTTGTATTGTGTATGGAACCCTGGAACTGAATTATTTTGGTACACAATTTTTGTGTTTTTTTGTACACACAGCGTCACGATCTGGTATACCCCTTTCAAGTATAAATTTAAACTGCTGCCGTTGAGGCTACCATATTCAAATGGCCAAAATCTTATACAAAAATATTTATACTTGGCTGGGGAATCGAACCATCAATTTATTCACACCAGTTTATGAATGAGACGCTTTAACCAACTGAGCTATCGTAGCGGTTAGAGATTATGACGAAATTTTAAGTTACAGTATACGTTTATTATTTTGTCTAGGTATGAATGGATGCGTCAGCTAGTAACTTTTTCATTTGTTTATCACGGTAGTGCAAAACTACTTTAAATTATTCTGTGCAGCACTGGACTATTGAAGGTAGTTGTGTATTAATTGATAGTTCAGAACAAAAGGTTACTTGTTTCGTCTTGGGTGTGTATCATTGATTTTGTTTATGAAATATAATTGTGCATATATAACAGCCGAAAAATTGAGCTAAAGAGTGGGTTTTGCAAAATAACATTTCGGAACGCTACAACCCATCAAATGTAAGGGGAAATGGCAGAATAACATTAGGTAAGTGGTATGACAATTATAAGTAGGATTATCATAAACAATTTGCTTAGTAAACCTATTCCCTTTTATAATAAATAAACACAGTCATACGTTTATAATATTGTGGTTTTTATTTTCAGGTTATTGGTGATGGATGTCATCAATGGGACCAGGAGAAATTGTTGAAGTGAGTGGACGCATAATTGGCCAGTTTTGCAAGAAATAATGCTGTTAACAGTGCAAGCAGTGGATAAGCGTCCAGAAGGAACAGTGTATTTAGTTCATGATAACTGCGTGGTTCATCGTTAATATGTGGAGAATGTGTGAGCATATGTGGGGTCAATTTGTCCTAATTGGGACACAAGTGAAGTGTTGTCCACCTGCAACAGGAGGTCCTAAGAACCTGGGAACTGATGCGTCCTAGTGGTTTTGGGCGGACTATGGTTACCCAAATGAAAAGAAGGCTTCAACAAATTATTTTAAGTGACATCCATCCCATTCGGTATTAATAAATATTCAGATATATAATGTTTTCAATAATAGATAAAATACCAGAGTAAGTATTTGCGAGTGATCTAAATTGTTTATTGGATTTTATACGGCAAGTATAACCTGTTCCAATGTTAACATGTTTGTTCACTCGTTAATCTTATATGGGTAAATTAAGTATTATTCTATCATTTAAAACATTATTGAAAATTCTAAAAAATAAGTAATAACTATCTATATTGTGTTACGTTAGATGGTGTTTTAATAAATTTGTTATAACTTTTGAAAATTGTTTTATTATTTTACCTTAAATAATTAGGTAACTTACCTACTACACTTAAAACGTAGTCCATTGTGTTAGTAACGAAAATAAAAATAACAAAAATTTCATTTAGGCATTGAGGGATTTGAACCCAGTACTCTCATACCGTATAGATTTATGTCGAGTGTTGTAACCGCCACTCCATCGACTCATTTAGACATATGGACGAAATTAAATATGCCTAAGCAAGGAGGAGAAGATTTATAAAACACACATTTGTGCAAAAAGTTCGAGATCCACGACCGACACCGCGACGGTTTGAACCTACTAACGTTAACTAGGGGGGTTACCAGACTGTGACGCTGTCCGTACGTATGAGTTATTTAGTGGCTCAGGTTTTGGAGTTTTTAGGCCGGCCAAAGGCCTCCGACATGGTTTACCGACTGAAAAGGCACGAAAGCGCTCAGAGCTGCCACCAGGCGGAGTGTTCTTAGCCAAAATGATTTTCGAAGAAAATTTGTACTCACAATCTATGGCTTTACATTTACGGAAATAGAGTTTCTCGCACTATAAGGTTCCAGAGGAATTTCCTCCCGCGAACAATGAAGCTGTGGAATGATCTCTCTGTCGAGGTTTCCCCAGAGACTACAATATGCAGCGTTTCAAAAAGGGCGTTTTAAAATTTTTAAATGGGTCAACAACGCGCATTTAATAACTCTTGATGTTACAGGCGTCCATAAGCTACGGGAACCACTTACCATCAGGAGAACCCTATAACTTGTCTACTAACATAATAGTATAAAATACAGAATTAGCTACGCCACGTGCGCTTGATACCTTACCAATACCTCCTGGGACCACATGGAACCATGGTGGCAGTCAGTAATATTATGTAATCTTTAAATTCACTCAAATAAGAACACCTAATAATCTTGGTTTTAAAAAAAATGGTACTTTTACCACTATGGTAAACAACATTCTGTTAAATTGAGTAAATAAATAAATTTAACGTAAATGGGTCGCATAGCCACTTCATTACGTCCGATAAATAAAATTTAAATGAGTTTAGTGCTGTAGTACAGTACACCGTACTTTATGAGGCATTACACGTGTTTAATGAGGTTACACGTATAGTCTTCATCATTATCATTAGCTTATAGCAGTCAAGTGCTGGATGTAGGCCTCACCTAAGGGACATATTTTTTTAAGGTACTTGAAGATGGAACAAACACATGGCCCACCTGATGTTAAGTGGTAACCATTACCTATAACAAAACAATGCATCGTAGATCACGTTTTTTGCGGAACGTGCTCTACGATGCAACGCCCTGCGTCCATTAACTTGAGGCATGAAGAAGATAAGCCCCTTGTGCCTGTAATTTCTCCGGCACACACGCCCTTCAGACCGAAACACAGCGCAGCTTCTTCACGGCAGGAATAGAAATAGGAAGTCCCCGGACGAGCTCTACACAAAAGGCTCTATTACTTCTAAAAAAAGACCTACCTACCTGATATAAGAAGAGGGATTTGCCCATAATTCTCAAGTTGGGCATGCCACCGACGTCGCTGTGGTCAGGGGATGTAGCTGTGCCGGTGTTAGGCTGCGCTATGCCGCAATCAGCAGGCTGCCAAAGTCCCGCCTGTTAGTTGGCAGGGTGTTTCACGGGCAGGTGAGGTTGGTTTGGATTCTAAAGATGATTATTGATTGCGTGGTTTTCATATCACCGCAGCCATGAAGACTTATTGTGATTGCCACTTCTATTTTAAGTCGCCTTGAGGCGGGGCGTTTATAGTTCACTACTATGCTCTACTGCTGACAGAAACTGTCAGACCTTTTTGGGTGTGATTTCTCGTAATTTATCTGGGCTTAAAGTGAATTTGCCTAGAATGGTGCTACGTTTGTGCATTAGTGGCCTACACTCTCTTAGTAGATGAAGGGACGATTCATCCGCCTCTTTGAAGAACCTGTAGGAGTGTCGCAAAGCCTTAAGGCGACTATACATGTCAAACCTCCCTCTCGCTCGCACTATTCAACATGTTAAAAGATATACAATCACTGACTACAGTTTTGCAAAATAGCAAACTTTCACATTCTAGAGAATAACGATTCAAAGGTTCAACAATAATATCATTTTGATTCTTTCACATTTTTTGGTAGGAAAACGTTTTGGGTTCAACATGATATTCTTGCTGAAGCTTTGTATTGTTATTTTATAGGCCGTGAAGGTTTGCTATTTTCCATAACTACATTCAGTGATTTTATATCTTCTAAAATGTGGAATTGTGCGAGCGAGAGGGAGGTTTGACATGTATCGTCACCTTAACTTAAATATGTGCTTGTTAAGGCGACAATGTCCAGTAATAGCTATAGCCATAATGCGAAGGTTATCTTTGCTTAGCGCTATGACTTGGTTGCTTTCACCCCTAACACTTGCCACCATGGAATATAGCCATTTTATCTCAAGTACCGTACAAATTGCCGTATACTGTGTGACGATATGAGATTCGAACTACCCACCACAAACGGTGGTACGCATCTATTTTCGCAATAATGGCCGGTGTTACATACACGTAAAAACCATTATTGCGTAACAAGATATAATGGTAGTAATGGTGTAAGGTAAAAGAGGTTTTAGTGAGAAAATAGTTGTTATATCATTTTGAAAACTTACAAATATAATTGGCCCATCACATTATATTTTTTTCTATCTACTTTCCAAATGTAGTTTTCTTATCCATGTGCTTGCATAGAAGAAGGGAAATACCTTGATCCAAATATACATACTATATTACACAGATATAATGTAGGTACGTATTTAAAAGTTTTTCTAGGTTGAGCAATTCAAGTTTCTCTCGTTCATCATCACCATTATCATCAGTCTTTAGCAATCCACTGATGGATATAAGGTCTCCCCCAAACACTCACAAAACGAAACACTCTGGTTCGTCGCTGCTGGGCCAGCATCAGCGGGCTGATAATTAGCTGCACCTCGCCGCGTATACTTCAAAGTATACCATAAGTAAAAAATATGCTGTTTAGCGAGCTAAACAAGGTTGTTTAATTTGACAGCTGTTTATGCATCTGTTTTATCAGCAGTTTAGCACTAAATAGCGTTTACAAGTAAAAAAATTTCTATGTAACGATTTGAGCATTATTTAAAATTTAAATAACGTTTATTAGTATGCCTGTTACTGTATAAAAAATACTGCTGTTTTTATCATAATCAAAATAGCCTTTGTCGAAGCACCGAGCAAAATAAAATCGCTAAATCTTGCGCTTCATACCCAAAATTTATTCGCCGCTATTCAAATAAAGAGGATTTCATCATTAATTTGTAATTTGTAATTAGATGCTGTCTACCTTTACAGAACTAGATTATGTTTCGGAGGAAATGGAGACAGATGCTTGTAACCACAATTTGGAAGTAATCGTTGGTAAAGGTTACATTTAGTTATTACTACTTAAGGGTGGTGTCGACTAAGGCTTTTAATACATTCTTGTGGATCTAACAACACAACAGAACTAAACTCAAGTTTTTAGTATTAGTAGAGCTCTTTGTGGAGGGCTCGTCCGGGGAAGAACTGCCAACGTATTGCTACGGGGAAGTAATCCAATCTCATCATCATCATCATCATCATCAGCCTATAGCAGTCCACTGCTGGACATAATCCAATCTCGGTGGATCCAAATTATGTTAGGCAGTAAGTAGCTGACATTTTTTTTTATTTGTATATAATTTGATTTTCGATAACAATTTCATGGATTTTTATCTGAAAGGAATGATTGTAATAATAATAACTGCCACGATGCCTATTCCAGCCGTGAAGCAGCTGTGCTGTGTTTCGGTTTGAAGGGTGTGGGTGCCGGTGAAATTACAGGCACAAGAGGCTTATCATCCTCATGCCTGAAGTTGATGGACGCAGGGCGTTGCATGTTTTTTTTTTTATGTTGTGTACGTTCCCAAAAAACGTGATCTACGATTAAATACTTTGCGATAGGTGGACCATGTGCTTGTTCCATCTTCAAATACAAAAAAAAACTTATTAAAATTAAATACAAAAATAAAAACGACACGTTACAAACATCGTTAAAGTAGATCTTTAAGCGATAAGTCCGCCCATTGTACCATTTTAAATGAAATTGTCTTGTATGCTTAAAAAAAATTGTTTTGTATGCTTCACAAATTAAAGTGTTCATTCATTCATTTATCTTTTCTTGGCAAAAGATGATGGTACAATTAGAATGAGGGCGGCCGCGTGCTCGCACCGCTTTCTATACACTCCACTATCGGATGATAATATTATCCAATAAACCATTTTAAATGTAATGGTGTTTTTTTGTATGTTTCATGAGTTAAAATATTCATTCATTAATTTCATTCATTCATCTTTTCGTAGCTATCGATGGCGGTACGAGTAGAATGCGGCCGCGTGCTCGCGCCACTTTCTATACACTACAACATCGGATGATCCTTTTAGCCCCAACAATTTAGGTCCCTAGTTTAGTTTTTGGAGAAAAATTTGCATCACGTATTTTTAACCAAGGTTCTCAAAACTTGACAACCATAGTCCAAATCCCCATCTTTCAGGATATGAAAAGGGTTATGGGTGAGTTTGAATGCGCATGTTAATGCGTTATTGTTAAACTCACCCATATATACAATAGACCTCAATCAAATTTAACATTGTACGATATAAACGTGAATCTATTCGCTTTGACTTCTCACAATTTCATTCTCAAAACATGGCGTTGTATTCTTTACACAATTTTCGTCTTCTTGACGTAAGAAGCGTATCTTTCCAATCTTGTTTAAGATCGATCTTCTAAATCGCTTTCTTACGAGATTTCTCGCTAATCCTATGTAAATTGGTGTTTAAAAGATCTGGTTTCTTAAAAAAACGGTGACGATTTTAATAAGACCGTTAAAAGACCCTTATTAAAAACAGTACGCTGATCTACATAGCGTGTTGACATCAAAACCTGCTATTATAAGCATAGCGTGTTTACATAGGTTGACCCGTTTGAGCTTGGTAAAACAACACGAATTTCAGCGTCATTGTTTTAGCATCGCTGAAGATGAAGCGAATCAACCATGTCCTAAAGGTTTTGGGAAAGGCGAAACATTTATTTATTTTAAAGGAGAATGCCGAGAACCCGTACCAATTGCGTGAAAGCCGAACGTATCCCATAAAATTTATTATATTTTATAAATGACATTAACATTTTCTTTAGTTTTACACACCGACGGGATTAATAATGAAGTAAAAAAATATTTTGTTGATTTGGTTTCCGTTGCACGCCGCCATTTGACTACAACAACCAATTATATACACGTTGCTATGGCAACAAACATTGATGTAAAGTGTTACTATGGCAATTGCCCTCATTTTTTTTTATTTTTTTTATTTTTATTATTTATTTAGGGTTTTGTCGCTTAGCGACCACATCACCCACGTACATACAAGAAATAAATAGAAACAACACAAAAAGGAAAGTACAAAAATAAGACATAAGAAACGAAGTTATTCTTTAACTAAACATATTTGACATAACTTAATAAAAAATTTAACTTCTTCACTACAAGGAACGGATAATATACTATTTATAGTGCCTACTTGTGTAAGGTGATTTTTGTTTATGCAAGTGTCTCTGAATGATTTATTACGTAAACACTCCAACAGAATATGATGAACGTCTTCAATGACTCCACACTCATTGCAGTTAGGCGATGTCAGTTTTTTCATCAAAAAAGCGAATTTGTTGGAGGGGATATGACCGGATCGCAATCTAAGGAGCCACTTTAAATCATTTCTATTGTACAAGATGGTATCAATCCATGGATGTAGGGATATATGAGGCTGTATGGTTCTAAACCAAATGCCCTTCTCTCGAGATCTTTCGTCAAAGTACTCCTGCCAAACATCCCTACATAGATTTTTAACTAAACTTATAAAATCTGAAAAAAGAGGTAGCTGACCTGATGGGATACCGTCTCCAATCGCCTGCTTAGCCAGTAAATCTACATCATCATTTTCTTTTAACTTAACATGTGAAGGAATCCACTGCAAACACACCGTCTTATTTTGAGATTTAAGCTTTAGAATTGACTCCCATATCTGATAGGCTATCGGTATTCCTCTCACATGAGAGGTACACCGAGCCACATGTTGCAAAGAGCTTTTAGAATCGGTCAAAATGACAAACTTATTAAAATTTATTGAGTTAATATACGACAAAGCTTCAGCTATAGCAATTAATTCAATGTGCATTATAGAAGTGTTGCAGTCAATTCTAAACATACCATGACAGAGAAGATTCGGGTCCAAAAAGGCAGCACCTCCTCTATCGATAGCTTTTGATCCATCAGTAAAAATTTTATAATGGTTGTTATACTGCTTATTGATATAATTACAAGTTATATATTTTAAAACATTACGATTATATGTTTTTTTAGCACAGTCAATTAATGGAATTGAATCAAAGATAACGTCATGTGTATCAATGTTACTTACCCATGTCCCTAATGAAAACATCTCAAGATAATTACAACTTTGCATAGACAATGATTTTAGTTCATTATAGGTATGAATAAGTAACGGAAGTTTCTTATTAGTCCAATAGCTGGAATGACTAACTGAACCTAATTCTTGTACTATACTTATAGTTGCATTATTGGAAAATGAACTAGATCTCAACCAAAATTTTCCCGAGAGGAATTCTCTTCGAATACGAAGGGGTGGAAGACATAGTTCATTTTCCATTACATGGATAGGGGTACTCCTAATATAACCACCTATAACGCGTAAGGCTTGACTTTGTATTCTATCTAATTTTAATAAATTTGAATGGCAACTACTATCGTATAAAAAGGAAACATAGTCCATCCTACTCCTGATTATTGATATATATAAACGTCTCAGGTGTTTTTGGTGTATGCCCCAACCTGACCCAGATAAAACTTTTAACAGATTTATGTATTTAGACACTTTTTGAATAACTTCATTAATGTGTTTTCCCCACCTAAGAGACCCATCTAACCATAAACCTAGATATTTCACGTGATTTACTGTTGATAACGAGATGTTATTAATTCTAAAATCAATAGGTGTTCTAAGTATTCCTTTTTTAAAAACACAAATTTTACTTTTAGACGGAGATATTGTTAGACCCAAATTGATAAACAGACAACTTAACTCGCTACAAGCTGACTGAAGAGTCATAACAGCCAAGTCAATAGATTTATTAGAATAATACAAAACGAAATCGTCAGCATATTGAGAGATTTCAACAGTTTGAATTTTTTTGCAAATATCAATAGTTGCGACATTGAAAAGAAGAGGAGATAATGGGTCACCTTGCGCCAGGCCCCGGCCAGTAGACCTAACTAAAAGATAACCGTCTACTTGTATGTGAAGTTCTCTATTTTTTAGATAAGACCATAGGTATAAACAAATCTTAGACCCCACTCCAAGTCTGTCCAAGACAGTCATTAGACAACTCACGTCAACATTGTTATAAGCGTTATCTACATCGATAAAACATGCTGCAGTAATTAAATTTTTTGCAAAACCTATCTGAATGTGTGAGACCAAACGTGTCAAATTGTCAAAACATGACCGCACTTTGCGAAAACCAACCATATTATCTGAGAATAGCCTTGATTTTTCTTGATACCACTCTAATCTTTTATTAAGGATCGTATGTAAAATTTTACAAACACATGATATGAGAGAGATCGGTCTTAGTGCAGAGTTTGAGTTAGGGTCTCTGCCCGGTTTTGGTATCGGAATAATATTTACTTGCCGCCACTGTGACGGTATAAAACTTAAAGTAAAAAATAAATTGTACATCTTAACTAAAATGCTTTTACCTATCTTTGGGAGATGTTGTATCATGGAAAATGATATTTCATCACACCCAGGTGCAGTATCAGACTTTTTAATAGAATTTTCCAGCTCTTGAATTATAATTTCAGATTCTAACTTAATGTTGAATGAGTGGAACTGAGGGAGAGGAGGGCACACAAAATCTGGCGTCAGAGAGTTGAGTAATCTCTCCGCCTTATCCTTATCAGTGCAGTGATTAAGTTTAGAATTGTGACCTTTCACCCATCGCATTTTACGCCACATATCTGATGACGATGTGGTAACATCAATAGATGAGCAAAATTGTTGCCATGATTTACTTTTGGCTTGTCTTATTAATTTTTGGGCATTACGTACCTTCTCTTGCCAAATACCCAAATTTCTAGGAGATGGACAGCGCCTTAAATTAGCTAAAGCTAAACGCCGTTCAGCTACCGCTTTCGACAATTCAGTATTCCAATACGGCCTAGGTTTAAACTTATTGCACACATATTGAGGTATTTTTATATAAGGAATGAATTTATCACCTGCCATATAAATTATTTGTTCAAACGTGTTATAGCATTCTTGAGGATCAGTTGGAAAGTAAAAACGTGTAAATGAATTTTCTAAAAATTCTGTATAAGATTTCCAATCGCTCTTTTTATAATTCCTTTTGTTAGTAAATTTTGTGGAGTTAGTTAAATTAATTGTTAATTGTATTATAAGATGGTCACTTCCAAGCGACTCGTTACTGACATTCCACGAAAATAGGGTAACTATATCAGTAGAAGCAAATGAAATATCTGGAGATGTTTGCTGAAGTACACCATTCACAAGCCTCACCCTGGTAGGTTGACCGTTATTTAAATAACTGAAATTATGTTCCAACATGGAGTCAAAGATTTGATGGCCTTTTTGATCAGTTTTATAAGACCAGGCCGTATGGTGTGCATTAAAATCACCTAGAATTAAAGATTTTCTATTTAACAATGAAAACACGTAATCCCAGTCATTTTGGGTAGTATGTACCGTTGAGGGACAGTACACTGATAAAACATCTTCAATATGCTCACAATTCAAAATTTTGACGTGTAAAACCTCAATACCTACGTTTGGACTATTTGTTATGCAAGCAAAACTTTTGACAGACCTATGAGTTAAAATTGCTATACCTCCATAAGCGTCCGTCCTATCTAATCTATAGGTATTGTACCCATTAATTTTAAAATAACTGTCAGGCTCAAACCAGGTTTCGCTCAACACCGCTATGTGCACCTTTTCCTGTATAAGTAACGCTTCAAGAGATAATGTCTTCGGACGCAAGCTTTGACAATTCCATTATATAATTTTGACTATTACGTTGCTATTGATGTTATTAACCATAATTACTAAACATTTTAAGAAGGGAGCCAGCCGAAAATCCACTAACAACATTTACTACTATCCATTCTCCACATATTGATACAATCTGTTGTATTTTAGCCTCCCAGGAATCCCTACCTACCACAATTGTATAAAGTTCAGTTAGTAAACGCACAAAGCTCATATCCTTGATACTCTCATCCCTATGTTGGCGGCGAGGAGGGGGATTGTGACTGATATTGCGTGGTTCGCTGTCCGAAGTCTCAGAGACATCCACATTTTTCATATCAGTTTCCATAGAGGCCGAGGTCGAAGCCGGCGCGGGAATGGGGGTGCGTAGCTGTCGTTTACGCTGTGCCTGTGCCTTCTTACGACTAATCACCGGATTTAATGGAGGCTGTTCTGTGTCGACAAACAATTCAGACATCAATTTTACTTTTTGAAATGGCTTATCATTTTCTACGAGAATGTGATCAGGTTCACGGGGAATCGACTGCGGCATAGGAACCTCTGGAAATGGTGGGAAGGGGGATAAACACCTTTCAGGAACTGGAGTGGGTGGGACATACATTTCGAGGGCTTTACGATAAGTACAATTGAATTCAGACATCAGCTCTCTTACTCTCCTCTCCTTTTTAAATACTGGAAAGATCTTTTGAAGAGCCATGTGAGATCCCGTACAATTTATGCAGCGGAAATTGGTTGTTTCGCAGTTGTCGTGATTTTTTGTGCATTTAGGACATACAACCTTCTTAGATGGGCACAATAAACGAGTGTGACCGAACTTCCAACAACGTGAACATTGCGTCACTGGAAAGACATAAGATACCACATTCACTCTCATTCCGTAAATTTTAACGTGGGTTGGAACAGAATCCCCTCTGAACGCCAAGCGGACCGCTTCGCACTTCTCCCATCCAGAAGCATTGTCATCTTTATTGATCTTCCTTTTGTTTAATCTCCTAGCCAATACGATTTCAAGATTGCATGAAACATTTTTCATAAGCTCTTCTTCAGACACTTCTAAATCAATGTTTCGAATCATTCCATATGAAAGACCTAATTCCGTAGACCGTAGACTTCTCCATCCAAGATCAGTAAACGTTTTACACTGAATGAATAAATCCGCCTCAACTTCTTCCTCAAACGAGATTACCATCTTGTACTGGTGCACGTATTTAACATCAATAATTCCCTGGATATTATTGTCACGGAGAAGTTTAGCCAAAGCAAACTGTTTAGGTAAGCCAGAGCTGCACATGACGAAAACTTGAATCTTTTCTACGGCTTCTGTGCTAGATCTACGCATAACTTTGCGACTACGTGGTTGAACCGTATTCCAACCTTCATCAGACGAGTTCTCTTCACGTTCACGTCTCCTCTTAAGAAGTTCCATTCCCTCTTGATATTCCATCTCTTTAATTATAGCTGGTTCTCCCGTACTCGTACTAGCCCCTTCATTCACTTCGTTAATAGCAGCACCCTTTCCAGTGGATCTCATCTCAACATTTTTTTCAAATTCAATATCATCTTCTAATCCTTTACTTACTGTATCAGATATCGCATCCTTAAAAAAACATCTGAACAGATGCTCCTCGAATCATAGTCATGATCACTCAACATGTTAAATACCTATAAAGGAACCCGGCCCCAAGCTCGGGGCGGGACCTAGATTACTTTAGAACTTAACTGAAAATAATTTAATTTTATGAAATTTGAAAAACACACACGCCGCTGACAATTGCTGTCGATAAAGAACTTGCTCATTTTTAATTATTTTGACAGTAATAATCGACTAAAAACTTATTGGATATTTTTTTGACGCACTCCCTTTAGTCTTGGTACCGAGCGCCATACATCAGACGGCATTCTCCTTTACAAATGATGGGCATAATGCTAAACCATTTTCTGCCAGTCAACCATTACAGGTATTGAAAGTAGCATCCTGTGGTAGATAAGGTGAGGAGTGGAAGACTAGCATGATATGGGCATGAGTAGTATGTTATTGGGAGTTCTAGACCACCAGCGGTTTAGCCGTCAGAACACCTTCGTTCGCTTCACTCACTCCGTTCGCTACGCTCACTACGGTTTGTTCTGCCGGCTAAACCGCCGGTGTTCTAGAACTCCCAATAACTGAGAAGAAGTTTATGGTCTGCTGGATCTTACATCGCTTGGTCGCTAACAGACGTTTTTTATAACAGTCATTTCCTACTATCTGCGATTAATATTTTCAAAGAGCTTGGTAGGAAATATATCTCACTGCTTTGTGAAGGCAAACACAAACGGTTGGGTGAACCATGGTAAGTAGCACCCGGAGAGCCCAAGGTAGGGTTAACTCTCACCGGCTGTGATATGTAAAAGCGAATACAAATTGGCTTGGTGAACCTTGGTAAGTAACACCTTGAGAGCCCAAGGTAGGATTAACTCTCAACCAGTATTGCGCACAGTTAATTTTCTTTCTAATAATTTGTATACCTACTTATTTGTGAATGAAACACAAACGGTTGGGTGAACCATGGTAAGTAGCACCCTGAGAGTCCAAGGTAGGGTTAACTCTCACCGGCTGTGATATGTAAAAGCGAATACAAATTGGCTTGGTGAACCTTGGTAAGTAGCACCTTGAGAGCCCAAGGTAGGATTAACTCTCAACCAGTATTGCGCATAGTTAATTTTCTTTCTAATAATGTGTATACCTACTTATTTGTGAATAAAAACACAAACGGTTGGGTGAACCATGGTAAGTAGCACCCTGAGAGCCCAAGGTAGGGTTAACTCTCACCGGCTGTGATATTTAAAAGTGAATTACAAATCGGCTTGGTGAACCTTGATAAGTAACACCTTGAGAGCCCAAGGTAGGATTAACTCTCAACCAGTATTGCGCACAGTTAATTTTCTTTCTAATAATTTGTATACCTACTTATTTGTGAATGAAAACACAAACGGTTGGGTGAACCATGGTAAGTAGCACCCTGAGAGCCCAAGGTAGGGTTAACTCTCACCGGCTGTGATATGTAAAAGCGAACACAAATCGGCTTGGTGAACCATGGTAAGTAGCACCTTGAGAGCCCAAGGTAGGATTAACTCTCAACCAGTATTGCGCACAGCTAATTTTCTTTCTAATAATTTCTATCCCTACTTATTTGTGAATGAAAACACAAACGGTTGGGTGAACCATGGTAAGTAGCACCCTGAGAGCCCAAGGTAGGGTTAACTCTCACCGGCTGTGATATGTAAAAGCGAATACAAATCGGCTTGGTGAACCATGGTAAGTAGCACCTTGAGAGCCCAAGGTAGGATTACCTCTCACCGACTGTAATGTGTAAAAGCAAATACAAAGTGGCTGGACGAACCATGGTAAGTATCGCCCTGAGAGCCCATGGTAGGATTATCTCTCACCGTTTGTGATGTCTTACACTTGATGAATGATTTTGGTGCTTAAAGTTTTTTACTAACTAAATAATTACCACCTGTTCGGAACCTACTCTCTTCCGAGGAAAGAACAGGCAAGAAACTCGGAGAGTAAATAAAGTTGATGTATATGTTTCTACAACTTGAGAAATTCATGAACATCCCAGAGAGCAAACTCATTGTTTTGTGAAGGCAAACACAAATCGGTTGGGTGAACCGTGGTAAGAAGCACCCTGAGAGCCCGAGGTAGGATTAACTCTCACCATTGTGATGTCTAACACGTACAAGGGAAAATCCATGAATTACCTCTCTGTCTACCTAGCTTTTACCATAGTTTTAATAGTTCAGCTGAGGAAACTCAAGAATATCCCAGAGAGCGAACTCTCTTTGTTTTGTGAAAAGGCAAACACATCGGTTGGGTGAACCGTGGTAAGTAGCACCCTGAGAGCCCGAGGTAGGATTATCTCTCACCATTGTGTTGTCTAGTACATACAGCGGGAAACCCATGAGCTACCTCACACTAAACCCTACTATTATAAGTTAAAGCTATTTACCAATTATACCAATACTTACTTTGTTTTACCGCGCATTGAAAATCAAATGCGTCTTTTTACCGCGCATTAATTACCAAATGCGACTTTATACCGCGCACTGAAAACCAAATGCGTCTTTATTACCGCGCACTGAAAACCAAATGCGTCTTTATTACCGCGCACTGAAAACCAAATGCGTCTTTATTACCGCGCACTGAAAACCAAATGCGTCTTTTTTACCACGCATTAAATACCAAATGCGATTTTTTTACCGCGCATTTAATACCAAATGCGACTTTTTGTCTGGAAGAAAAAAAAACAAATAATAAACCTTCAGTTATTAACAGTTTCATCATTTGAACTGCAATAGCTGAAGGTTTCTTTAGTAAATATTTTTTTATAATTACAATACCTAATGTTATACTAATACACTAACTAGTACCTTAAACTATAATATTAACATTAAATCGTTAGTATGCTGGACTGGAGACTCTCGATGATTTATTAGATAGCGTCTGGAATTTCTTCGATCCAAAACCTGAAATAAAAACAAATTTATGAAGTATGCGAAAGGCTGGTAGAAACTGGATGCGTCAAGCTGATAACAGGACGCAATGGTGCTCATTATGAGTAGCATATGTCCTTCAGCAATGGACTGCTATTAGGCTGATGGTGGTGATGATGATGATGAAGTACGTTCCTACATAAGATTATTAATAACTCAATTTATTAACGATAAAATAATAATGCAAGCAGTAATTTTATGATTAATGAAGCTAAAATGGTTAATATTGTATTTATTTCCTGCGTGAAAGGAAATTCTTCTTATTTTTTTAAGAGCTACCTTAGTGGAAAACCTACGAAGTATTTTAGTAATAGTGGTACCTGTGAATAAAGGTAGGTGAAGTTGCTGTCCGTTTTCAAGTAGGTAGGTAATGCTGCCACCTCTTCAGTTTTTTCAAATCTGTAAAAAAAGTATTTATTTGTAAATATAAACCTTTTAAAAAATAACTTGCCAGTAAAATTAATGTAATTTTTTTTATAGTAATATGCTTAAAAACTCCTCGGTAAAATACCTACTACCTGTTTATTTTTTGCATTCAAAGGTTAACAATACTTACTGCTTTATTAGTATGTTTATAATCGAGAAATAGATTTTATTCAATCTTAACTAGAATAACGATGTAATTTTGAGAGTTTATTAAAACTACTTAGGTAGGTAGGTATCTACATGGATTTTTGTTAGTTTTTTTTTAAATTTGTCTTCTTATATTGATAAGTACTTACTTTCTTTTTTTCACTGGTTTAAGATCACTTGTTCACTTTTAATATCCGCGTAATGATTAAGTTATTTACTTGGTTAATAATTTTTACTATACAACACGTGTTGTGCAAGTTCGGACACGTTCTCAGGACTCGCCTGGTCACACGGTCGGCCGCCGCATCGGCTTGGCACCTGAGGCGCTGGCTACTATTACAGTTCCTGGAAAGCGCAGTGACAAAACTGCAAGCTTGCACATTAAGGCCATCACCCACTGCAGCTTCATGAAATTTTACTATAAAAACATCGTACCACAACTACCTAAGTATTATGATGGTACGTAATAAGTACATAGGTACTTTATTATTACCAATGCTTTCAACGATTATTTTCATAATATGTATCTAAATACCTAAATACTCTTTTACTTCGGTTTATTTTGCACAGGAACTTAAATAGGTTGGCTGTTTAAATTACTCAAGTATAGGTACCTACCAATAGCATATAACTACAATAAGCTCTTGATTCTCACATTGAAATAAGCACAAATCAATTCTTACATTTACTTATAATAAAATACATTAGGCTTTAGAAGGTTATGGTCTTTAAGTCGCTGTTAATCGTCCAGATCCATAATAAATGGATGTGCTTTAAATTGACATTAAAAGGTCTAACTTTTGAAAAATAGTTTGAGGGTTAGTAACGTACGGAATTACCTACCAAAATAGCGTATAGCTTAAATAGCACAAAGGTTACCAAAAATACAAAATTGAATTTTTTGGTAACCAATATAATACTTTAATTTACTTTTTTATTAGGTACTTTATTAAAATGATTATGTCTATGCATTACTTAATGACTTTTTTTAAGATAATAGAAGATTATACCTAAGCATTATTCTACTTATCCATTTATTTCATAATCACCGCGGCGCTACTTGCTTTTGATCAGATTTCAAAGAAGTTCAACGTTATTGTTACTTTTGTTAGTACGTTAACTGTTTACTGAACACGTAATAGTTATTTTATTCGTATTATAAATAAGAGTAAAATTTGTATACACCGTTGGGGTACTCTATAACATTATGTTATAAGCTGAAATTGAAAATTCAATTTTCATGTTTTGAATACGGTTGAAAATCGTAAAACTAAATTTCAATGTAATAATTACAATTGTTTTGTTTTTTAAATAACCTTCCCATAGTTAAAAATAAGACTCAAATTTGTTTGATGTGTGTTATACATAACTCATTTGGATTGATTTATAATATTTATTGCTGACACTTTGATTAACGTGGTATAAATTGATGGAAAATTGGAAAATAACCACATTCTTTGTGGAATCTTCGCTACGTTCACTAAGGCCCGCCCGCCCAGTGTCACAACCTCCGCCGCCCGCCCGAGCATCTTCGTGACATATCTCTGCCCTTGCGCCTGTGCTCCGCCGCCCGCCCTCGACGCCTACCGCTGTCGTGCTGTCTCACTGATCGCGCTGTTATCAACAACAATCAAAGAAAATGTTCGTAAGTTTCTTAATCAAGCTGAAATGTTTGGTTCTTTGCAAAATTTAATTCTGACGGCTAACTTCAATTTTATTTTTTCAGGTTTGACTACGATACTGAAAGCGAATCAACTGTAGCCGCCGTGCCTGTGAAGCACATCAAAAAGTCACCGGCTACGAGAACAAAGGTGCAGAAACGTAAAATAGCGCCTGCTAGTCCCGCCGCCGTCGCTGCCGTGCTGCCGCGGTCGGATACACCGCCATCACCATCACCTCACGAAGAATTCCATCGGTGAGTGAATCAATCATAATGTTGGAGCCATAACCACTTGCAATATCCTGCATTCCAGAACTAATAACAGCTACCTACAGTACCTACTCTTAACTTATAAATCCCAAGTCTTAACATGACATTAAGTAGGTACATATTCAGAATAATTAAATTAACTCTGAGAAAATTAAATCTCATCCCAACATAGAGTTTTCTTCTTCTTCGTATGAGTTAGTGACCAACTCTGGTGTCAGCGTTATTAGGCCGCCCAAAGGCCTCCGTCATGGCTTAACGACTGAAAAGCCGGGACCAACATCTTGACGTGCCTTCCGAAACACAGAAGCGCTCAAATAGAAATGTCACTTAACGGTCACCCATCCAAGTAATGACCGGGCGGAGTGTTGCTTAACCAAGGTGATCTGCTAAGAACACCGAAGTCAACCACGCCACGAGCGCTTCTAACATAGAGTAATAAGTGTATGTTAGCGTAGGGATAGGTTCTTACGGTTTATGTACAGTTTAATATTTAGTTTATGTTGTTGACAGGTCCAAGAAGCCCAAAAGAGACATCTTTGCTATTTTGAGGTCCGAAGAGTCGAGCTCTTCGTTCAACAACAAAGACCGCGGTAGCTCGGTAACAACATCTTCGTTCGTGTCTCGGGTCTCCGATGGACAGTCGCGCCGCACGGTTACCATCAGCGAAGGCGACTTCTTCTGCGACCTAAAATTCTACCGCATCGGAGACGTCGAAAGTACCCGACCAGAAGAACGGTACAAGAAGGCTCTAACATCAATAAAACTCCGGCTAGGTGAAGACTGTCCGGAGTGGGACGCTTTGCAAGACTTTATAACAACTGTTTTTAAAAAATTTAAAGGCACTGAGCCCACTTTTTATTCTAATAAGGTTACCTTTAAATAAATTTAATTATATAGGTAATACCTACTGAACGTCTACTACTTTTTTCATTAAATTAAATAAATAGCAGACCTTTTTTTCATAAAGTAGGCTACACCTTTTTCATAAATATCATAGGTAGGCACTTAAGTATTTAGTCTAAATAGGTAGGTAGGTACTTTAATTTTTTTAACTAAATAGGTAGTTTGGTAGATTTTTCGTAATAGGTATTTTTTTTTAGCTCGTAGGTAAGTAATTCTACTTTTTTTCCATTGGACAGATACACCCTATATCGAATAAATAATAAATCTGTACAACAAGTTGTAGGTAGGTAGGTTATTAAGGATTTTAGTGATAGCTTCATTAATCGAAATGCCATTCTGTCAAGTGTGTAACCTAACAGTTTGTAATCGATTATGGATAGGGCATTTACGTAGTAATAAACATAAACAAAACAATGCGAGTCAGCCACATATCGATGGCGTTGAAACAGTAGCTTCGGCGTTTCGATGTCGCATTATTTCTTATAGAATAGCTGCACAAGATACAAATCAAAATAATATAGACGTATTTTTAAATTCAATTCGTGATAAAATAAAACTTGTCATAGACGAATGCTTGCAAAAACACATTTGTATAAAAGTAAATTTTGAACTTTTTTCAAAGTTTTTGTTGTTTAAAAATGATGAAGAAGAAATCAAATCATTCGGAACGAAAAATATTGTTGTCTATAATAATTATGATTTCATGCCTTTGTTTTTATCGATGGTAGACACATTACGAACGAAAGTTGATGAATTACAAGACCGGGATTCGGGATGGAGCTTTTTGAATTGCCTGCATTTAGAGGTAAACGTGAATAAGTATCAACCGCTAGGTGGCTCCACTTTCATTGAACTTCCGGGATACATTAGACACAAAAAGGCTTGTGTAAATATTCGGAACGCTGATGAATATTGTTTTCTATGGAGTGTAGTTGCTGCTCTTTATCCAGCTAAGAGCCATCCAGAAAGAGTTACATCGTACCCACATTTCAGCGAGGTTTTAAATATTGATAACATGTCATTTCCAGTTACATTCTCGGACATAAATATTTTTGAAAAAAATAATCCACAGCTCAGTTTAATTATTTATGGCTTGGAAAAAAATAAAACTATCATAGGTCCACTCTACAAATCAGAGACTACTGTACACAAAAAAACTATACATTTGCTGTACATAGAAAATGGCTTAACATCACATTATTGTCTCATTAAAAACTTGTCGCGATTGGTTAGAAGTCAAATAACAAGACATAATCGGAAATTATTCTTTTGTGACTCGTGCTTACTGTTTTTCTCTACAGCTGATGATGTTGAACGTCACACTTGCAATGGAATTGTTACCGTGTTACCAGAAAATGGATCTGTGATTAAATTTAAAAATTTTGATAGAAAACAAGACGTGCCTTTTGTAATTTATGCAGATTTTGAATCGATGTTGGTAGATGTAGACGACAGTGAGCTAGAAACAGAAGGCGTCCATACATGTACCATACAAAAACATGTACCAGTGGCATTCGCTTACAATATTGTATGTTCTGTTGATCCTTCTCATAATAAATATGTGACATATCGCGGATACGATTGCGTTGATAAATTTGTCTCCTCTCTTTACCGAGACACACGGCAAATTCATACTATTTTGTCACAAAATGTGCCTTTAGAGTTCAGTGAAATTGATGCTTTTAATTATAAAAATGAAGTTCAATGCCACATTTGTCAAAGTTTTTTATTTGGAGATAAAGTTAGAGATCACTGTCATATAACAGGTCAATACCGAGGGGCAGCTCATAGTTTATGTAATTTAAAGTATAAAATACCAAAATTTGTTCCAATTTTTTTCCATAATTTGGCAGGATATGACTGTCACTTATTCATCAAGAAGTTAGGCGAAGCGCCAGGCTCTATTAAAATTATTCCTAAAACGAAAGAAAATTACATCTCTTTTACTAAATTCATTCCAATCACAAAAAGCGAATTTGTTCAATTGCGTTTTGTAGACTCTTTTAAATTTTTAGGAACTAGTTTAGAAAAATTAGCCAATACTATGAAAGCATGTGAGTTTAAACACTTACGTCAATGTTATCCAAATGAAACACAGTTTGCTCTATTAAAACGTAAAGGCGTTTATCCTTACGAATATATGAATTCATGGGAACGCTACAATGACCAGTCTCTACCCGAAAAAGACAGTTTTTATAGCTCTTTAAACAATGAGCATATTTCTTATGAAGACTACACACATGCACAATCGGTTTGGACGCAATTTAATATTAATAATTTGGGACAATACACCGACTTATATTTAAAAACTGATGTGTTATTGTTAACAGATATCTTTGAAAACTTTAGAAGAACTTGTAAACATCATTATCACTTGGATCCTGCTTTTTATGTAACTGCACCGAGTTTGTCATTTGACGCAATGCTTTATAAAACTGGAATTGAATTGGAACTCATAGACGACTTTGCGATTATAAATATGATCGAGTCTGGAATTCGTGGAGGTATTTCTATGGTTTCAAAAAGACACGCGCAAGCTAACAACGAATTTGTTGAAGGATATGATCCGTTAATGCCGCAATCTTACATTGGCTATATAGATTGCAACAATCTCTATGGATATAGTATGTGTCAGACATTACCGTTATCAAATTTTAGATTTCTCAATCAAAACGAAATCGATGAATTGGACATAAACAATGTTTCTGATGATGCCAAGTTTGGGTTCATACTTGAAGTAGACTTAGTTTACCCAAAACAATTACATTGTAATCATAACGACTTGCCCTTTTGCCCTGAAAAAGGAATTCCACCTGGTGGAAAAACTTCGAAGCTCCTTCCCAATCTGTATGATAAATTTCAGTATGTCATTCATTATGTGCATTTAAAAACATGCATTAAACACGGCTTAATCTTAAAAAAAATTCATCGCGTAATTACGTTTCAACAAAGCGCCTACCTAAAGCAGTATATTGATTTAAATACAAGCTTGCGTCAAAAAGCTACCTCAACTTTTGAACAAGATTTCTTTAAGTTGCTCAATAATAGTGTTTTCGGAAAAACACTAGAAAATAATCGAAAGAAAGTCAACGTTCAACTTATAAATCAATGGAACGATCGGACTAATAGAACAAAAAAACGAAATAATGCAGAAAAATTAATCGCTCGTCCAAATTTTCATAGTGCATCAATATTTACAGAAAATTTAGTTGCAATTCAATTGAAGCCTGAACGTATAGTTTTAGACAAACCGTTGTATATAGGATTTACAGTGCTTGAATTATCAAAAGCACATATGTATGATTTTCATTATTCAGTTTTTAAGCCATTCTATGGAGACCGCCTGCAGATGTGTTATACTGATACAGATAGCTTTATTTATCATATTGAGACTAAACAATTTTACCAAGACATAAAAAGGTACTTTATGAAGTATTTCGACACTAGTAATTATCCTCCAGACAATTATCATGGATTGCCAATAATTAATAAAAAAGTACCAGGTCTTTTTAAAGACGAGATGGGTGGGAAAATTATTAGTGAATTTGTTGGATTACGCTCTAAACTGTACTGTATTAAAAATACTGAGGGTGTCATTAAAAAGGCTAAAGGAGTAAAATCATGTGTCGTGCGTGACCTCGATATTTCAGACTATAAACAAACATTGCTAAAGGAAGACATACTACGTAGGAAGAATATTTTGTTTAAAAGTATAAAACATGAAATATTCACTCGTTCAGTAAACAAAATTGCGCTCTCTAGCACTGATGATAAACGTTTGATTTCAAAAGATAAAAAATCGAGCCGGGCTTGGGGACACGTATCTATACTCGGAATTTAGGGTTTTTACTTATTAAATGACATAAAATTTGTAGTACTTGAGTTTACGGTACATACTTAATGAATATTATATAATGTGTTGTAGTGCCTACTTAGTTTTAAGTAAGAAAAATAATTTAAATTTAAAGCTTTGTAATACTTATTGTGCAGTTAGTTACAGTGTGTTGTAGTGTTTAAGATAGAAATATTATAAACTTAACTATATAAAAAAATATGTGTTTTATTTCATCTACATATACCTACCTCATACTTAAGTTGTTGACATAGCACAGAGAATCAGTAACTATGTATAATAACAATAACCGTTGAGGCAAACGTAGTGTAGGACTCTCTCCGGCCAGGTGGAGTGACGAAAGGCTGCTATAGGCTGATGATGATGATGATACCTCATACACTGACATCAGTTTGCCTAGTGCAGCAAAAATGCACGAAGGTACCTACCGCACCGCGCCGGCGCCGGGCGCAGCGCGGCGACAGGTCATAACATGATTTCATTCACTTTCCACGCTTGATAGCCAGAGCACACTTTGAAGTGTTTATTTGCGAGTTGCATATCGGTAAGTTTATTATCTTATAAACATTTTAAATTAAACTTCGCTTTCCGTTATGTTTTACTTATTTTTTTTAAATGTTTTTTTTTTTTTTTCAGATTATGACGGATTTGGAAATCAGAAACGATACCGAAAACCAAGATGGGCTATTTGGCATTAATACGCAAGACCTTCTATTCCACTGCGCACAAAAACCAGTGGAAGACTACGATGAAAATTTTCCCATCATACATTTCAAGAAAACTCCAAAACGTACAAAGAGGAAAGCGAAAAAATTATCTGATGTAGAAAAGCGTCGCCGCAGCTCGCAGCCTCCACCTTCGTTTGTTTTACGACGCGATGGATGCAGAGGGAAGCGATTGATACAAATAAAAATATTCGAATTAAGTGATAATAATAACTGCAGTGAAAGTGAAAATGAGGTTATATCGGCTCAATACGTAGTGAAAGATATGGTGGATAGTATTATGGACCAAACGGAAAGAGTGATCAAAAATATATCAGAAAATTTGTGTGATTCCTAAATTATAAAGGTAAATTGTTAATTAAATTTCTTAGTTATCATTTATTCTTAGTTTGATAAGTTTTATGTAATTATACCTATTAGAATGTTAAAAGTTGTTCATATAAAGTAAATAATTATAAGTTTTATTAAATAAAATTATCTAAAATAAGCAAGTTTTTTATTTCTATGTTAAATAAAATACAAGTAGGTAGGTAAATCTATTTATTTAAAAAAAATATGTCTAGGTACATAGGTTACTTAATTAGTAGGTAAAGTACAGTAATAATTATATTCAATGAATTATATTTAGATTAGACAATAACTTATTAACATTGTTATCATCGCGCCATTTTTTTATGCATAGCACATTTTTCAATGCGCACTTTTTGGTATGATGTACACAGTTAATACTAGTATTTGCTTTTTCATAGTCATTATGAAGTTTCAAAAGACTAGGACATCCATTTTCACCCACATCTATTATAAGACAGGTTTTACATAACTCTTGAGTCCATTTTACTTTCTCAGTGCCCTTAACAACAATTTTTTTATTATTTAAATAAGGTATAATAGTACGTTTAAATTCTTGATAATCAATAAATCCTTCACTCCAAAAAATTCCACGATTTTTTTCTAACCACCTCACTTGCTTCTTTTCTTCTTTTGTTAAGTTGTTGTATGGGTAAGGAGGCTTGACAAGAAACGTCTGTGTATATCCATTTATTAAACAAGCAAATTCTTTAATAATAAATCCATTATTTATATCCTTGAATCCTTGTAGATCTACAATTACAATGTCGTTCATGATATTTTCTTCACCAAGTTGCTCAGTGGTCTGTATTCAATCAGACAATCATTTAAAATGAGGCAATATGCCGCTGTTTGATCAGGTATCTCTGAATTGCACTCCAGCTCCACGCGCACGCTTACTACAGGACCGCTTTTAAGATTTTCGCTTTGTCTAGAGCAATCAATCACAAAAAGCGGTGCCTTGTCTTTAAAATCGGAAGCGTTCAACAACGGCTCACTTCTGCGTCCATAATAAGACTGTTGAAATTGAATATACTGTTCATATATCAGAGCCATTTTTGAATCATTAAAATTTGTATTCAGATTTTCATAAGGAAAATATGTTGAATTGAGATAAACTTTTACATCTCTTAAATTGCAATGATCAAAATGAGACATATCGTTCTCTGCTGAGTTTTTTCTATTTGTTTGTAGACCTACGATGACATATCTAGGTTTCTCAATTTGTGACGCGGTTTTTATTGACCACGTATGTTTAGTAGTTTGTGGTAATAATGGATACTCATATAAATCCCAATTTCGGAACGCAAAATGTATAGGACGATCTTTTTCTAAGATCTTTAGTAAATTAATTTTTTCCTTGTCAGACACTTTTACATGTGGAACGCGCCAAACTAATTTATTTATTACTATGTCTTCTAGAGCATCAGTGGATGGAATTTTTAAAGAATTTAAATCTGTATTACTGCGTAGAAGAATCAATTCATGTTTACAGTTAATAATAATTTTTTTATAGTCTTCAGCAAAACCTAAAATATTACTGAGCGGGATTGAAGCCGAGAAACTACCTCCATGAGTTGTTTTTGTTCCATTAACATCCCAACCCCAAGCTTTTGATGTTTTACTCATGTTTTCGGTAAAAGATAAAAGACCTTTTATAGTTGTCGTCAAGCCAGCATTTTTGATTCTATCTATTTCCACTCCATTTAATTCATATCTTATATCTTGGAAAAGAAATAGTATTGGATTGTTTGTAAATTCTACGTTGGTAACTTTTTGTTTCGTATCCTTTTTAATAATGTTTACTGTTCCTTCTATATAAATAGTACTTGCTCAAGGTAGTAAGTATAAATCTTGTTGATTGATAGGTATACGAATTTCATCATTCCTGTTGAAACTAGTTACATATGGTTTATATGAATGATATTCTATACCATCTATAGTATTATCGTATGCTGGTAAACTTGATATATCCAAAATATTCATTTTAGTAGTCCGATTAATTTAAGAAATCTTTTATTTTCTTTAGTTATTTTGTTTTTTCTTGATTTATTGGTTCCTTTACAGGTTTTTGGATTGGAACTAGTGTGCTTGGTTTTATTTTTCTTCTTCTTAGTTATTCCTTTATAGATTGATAGATTAGCTCCGACGTGTTTTGTTTTATTTTTTCTCTTCCGAGTTGTTCGCTTATGGATTGTTGGATTAGCACTGATGTGTTTTGCTTTCGTATTACCGTATTTATTGTAGTCAATCATCTTTTCTGAATATGTAAATATAATTGGACTTCTTCGCCACGTAAATTAATCAAATTATTATTTATATCTAATAATCTGATGTTAATAGAGCTGACATTAGTTTGATTGACAGGAAAGTAGATGATGTTTCTAGGTATTTCAATAATTCGATATCCTGGTGGTACGTTCGGTGCAAATTCATGAATTATGTGACTTGATTTTCCATTAATATACGATCCGCTCACTATATCACATTCGACTCTCACCACAGTTGTTGATAGAATGTTAACAGGAAGCTGAGACTCGTGTAATATATTAGCTTTTAAGGTTTGTTTACCAAATCCGAGTAAACTTCCAAGTGAATTGTCCTTTTCAAAATGAATGTCCTTGGAACAGTATATAAAAGTTTTCAACGTATTATTGTTACAAAATAAATTAAAAGTTATTCCTTTTTTTACACTTGCTCGTATAAAATCTGAAATATCTTGCAGTTCATAAGCTCCTTCTGGTATTTCTAGGATTTCGTTCTCACCATAATAAAATTTATTATTTCTACTATCGATGTTAGGAATTGAATTAAACGTTGACAAATGTAATAGAGCGCATTCATAACCACCATCAAATTGTAAAGTAGGGTAATAGTTTGTTGATAAAGTTGATTTATTACCGGTTATAGACAGTGTGAAAGACATTGTAAGAATGAAGCAAATAAATGTATTTTCTGAATATATATATATATATTTAATTTATCACATACATTTGACAGGTTCATCTATATTATTTTAACAATTTGTTCCAAAATTGATGGAGGAACTTAAGACAAAGATGACCACAATTTGACGTGTTAAAACGTTGATAACTATAATAGTTGTATGTTATATCATATTTTAAGTATTTAACCACTTCAGAGGGAGGCTTTAAATCTCCAAAACTATCAAAATACTCACAATAATCAAAGTATTTTGCAAAGGCTACCCAGTGTGTCCCTTCATTCTTTGAACTATCTAAATTAACAATAGCACATTCAATTTCTTTTGGTTTATTGGGTAATTCGTCCCTCATATAAACACCTCTGAAATAGGGTATATATTCACTAGCGTATTCTAATAGTTCTATATTAGTTAGAGCACGATTGGGTAACCTTTTCATTAGTTTTTTGAACTTTTAACAAATAAACCGTTACCTTTCTTATAAGGTTTAATATATAAGCCTTTACCCAAAGCAATAGATTCCATAACTTTATTATGCCTTTGAGCTTCTTCAAAGTTCTTTTTGGCAGATTTGTGATCATTTACAGCCTTTGTTATACCTGCAGCTCCTCCAGCCAATGCGCCGAGTGCAGAAAGTCCAGCAAATATTGGTATTAGTGGTAGAACCCCACCTGTTTTTGGTAAAGGTATGATACGAGGCAGACGAACTCCTTTGTTATATTTTAGAATTTTTTTCGCAGCCGAGTACGCTAATCGTATAGCTTTGGAGTTATTTGATGGTTTCAGTTTCTTCAAATGGTTGCGTATTGTTGAAACAATAGATTTAAATGATTTCGTTCCAGCACCATGCTTCACTTTGGTTTTCATTACTTTTTTCACTAACCAGCATGCTAATTTTTCTCCTTTCCCAACATTCTTAGATTTCATTCGTTGCTTTGCCATGTTTAACAATTCTAAATCAGCTTTATGACGCTCTTCTAAATTATTTGAATTACTATATGCGATATCGTGCTGCATACATGCGTTATCCAACGGGTTGATGCCTTGATCACCTCTTATCAAACGTTCTTTCAATCTCGTACCAGGTCCACAATAATTATATCCAGGTAAATGCAGTTCAAACGGGAGCTTATTTATAACACTGTTGAGTAGTCCTCCACCGCTCATTGCTGGTTTAGTAATGGCTAATTTTCAGCTATTTTTATTATTTTTATATAAATTCTTAACAATTGTACAAATCATAAAAGTGAACGTTTTTCAATCCAACTATTTTCACTATCAGGGAGACCTAACCATTTAACAAGAAGTTTGCTGCCTTTCGTTCTTAAAACTTTTTCTATTAGATAAATATTAGGACAGTTTGTTTTCTTAAGTTCTTGTTCATAAAAAGTTCCCAATATCGGTTGTCTATGCAAATCTTCAATAACATATGTAAAGGGCTTTGAAGGATTTATTGTTTTGATTTTAAATAATTCAGTGGACCAGTTTGGCGTATAACCTTTTTGAAAGCAAGCTTTATATTTACTTATGCGCACAAAATCTCCAACAATAAATTTACTTTTCTTTGATATATTAGTTTTCATTTGCGATTTCAATATATTACTCAACACTGTACTCTTATTTGACTGGTTAACATCATTTGGTTTATGTTTTGTAATCCGGTGTCTTGTATTGTTGTATGTAGCTGCAACTTTTTCTAAAGGCTCTCCAATCCATTTGTAACTTCCACTTAAACTAAAATATTTATACAATTTATTTTTTAGAGTTCGTATTAACCGTTCAACTATTGAAGCTTTTTTAATGGAGTATGTAGAATAATGATTTATTTTATGCGAAATCATTATTTTATTAAATTCATCATTATAAAACTCTGTACCC
This sequence comes from Horisme vitalbata, assembly GCA_951804965.1. Lineage (NCBI taxonomy): Eukaryota > Metazoa > Arthropoda > Insecta > Lepidoptera > Geometridae > Horisme > Horisme vitalbata. Next base: position 2,497,606 of record OX638096.1, read on the forward strand.
ATATCCGTTTGCAAGTTTAGAGGCGTACGATGAGTTTTGTCTAAGATGTTTTTAAATGCATTTGCTATCTCTGACTTGGTCTTAGTCTTAACTGGAATCGTCCATGTAAATTTTGAGAAACAATCTAATACTACTAATATAAACTTATAGCCTTTATTGTATTTTTTTAAATTTTGTAAATCAATAAGATCTGCTTGCCATAAGTCATCGATCCCTTTCAATACTACAGATCGACGACAAAAGTTTCTTCGGGCTGCACTATGAATTTCATTTACAACTTGTGCTTTACTCATTTTTTTGGAGAAATTTTAACGATTTTGTCTATAACGGCTTTTGTGCTGTCTTCCTTAGACTGTTGAATATATTTTTGAATGTCTGATTTTATAGCATTTATTAAATTGTAAACTTCTTCCTTGCTTGCCAACAAATCAAATTTTTGATCCACATATTCTTTATTAACAGCATCGTTTGCTTTTAGAGGTTTTGATACACCTGTTAATCTCTTAAATTGTAAATCGATTTCTTCTTTATTTCCATTCGTTATTGTTTTTTCAAGAATTTCTAATACATCTGGAAACCGTAATCGTTTATGAATATGATGACCGAATTTATCCATGGCAATAAGAGTGAACTGACAGGTATCAAGGATTAAGTTCAAATGAAAGAATTTTTTAAAGTGTATCTTATTTATTATCAATAATACCACTTTCGCGCAACTCTTCTATAATAGATATTATTTCATTATCCAATCCAGTATTACCAGCATCTCGAGAAGCAATTAATAACTTTAATCGATCAATTAATTCATTAGGATCGTCCCAGTATACATAATCCACATTTTTCTTCCATTTTTTCAAAATTGGCAACCCTTGTCCTTCGTATGTGTCAGGCTGACTACCATCAGTACTTGCTGAAACCTTGCGTAGCTTAAATAGTGGTTTTATAATGTTTAAATATTTTCGCCCCCTGTTGCTTCTGATTGGTTTATTTGGATCATAATCACGTCGATGAACATTTGATTCTAGTAGCATCATCTTATAATGTCTCAAATCTTCGTCAGTTATTGTTGATAATTCAGGCACTCTCTTGAATAGCAGCTCGCTTAAACCAAGTGTCTTTTTATACTTGTTTGAACCAATTTGAATAAATTCATCAGAAACCAATACACGTGCTGATCCCATCATCAATTTACCACGTTCATTTCTCACGCCAAAGGGAACATCGCCTACAGCTTCAGAGGACAAAGACCACGAAGAAATGTCGAAGCTTTTATTACTTGACTCTGAATCGACAGTTTTAAATGATTCATCATTTCTTTCTTCATTACCTTCTGATTCATTTGTACAATCCGAATCATTCGAATATTTATCTGCAGGGCTAAAATCTTGAAAACCAACAGTAGAAACTCTTTTAATAAGTGTTTTATCTGTATCCAATGGACTTGATGCTTCAAACATATCTTTCGTTTTCATCTCTTCCAAATTTTTATTTTTATTAACCATTTCATTGAGAGGATTGGTTATAGGTTTCAAAACAGATTCTATTATATTATTTTTTTCTACTTCTATGTCGCGCATCTTTCGCACCTTCTTTTTAACTGCTTCTGTTGCAGTTACAATTTGTCTCTTTAATATTTTTTCCATTATAATTTATTTCTTTAATTAAGTTGAACAACCAGCACTTCGAGCTATGTTACATGAATGGTTACATTTTACTTATAGTTCTAATATTTATAGTAGGTAATTAAAAATATATACGAATCAAATCCATATATTTTTTTCTACAAATAGGACATTCAATCTTGTGTAACGAAAGAGCACACTTTGCGCAAGCCACAGCATGTCCACACGGTATAAAACACGTGTTTATCTGTTCCTCTAAACAAATTTTGCAGACAATTGATATATTTTTTTGGATATTTATTTCAGGTTCATCACATTTTTTATCATCTGTATTTTGATGTTCACCTTTAGCTGCAACTGTTTCCTCCTCATTTTGAATTTTGTCAATATACTCTTGCCCTTTCAATAATTTAACATGATCACAGTAATCACCAAAACGCGCATGCATTTCCCAAGGGTCATCTCCAGGAGACCAGTCTTGTAGCCTTAAATCGCAGTGATAACAAATTACTCTATCACCTTCTTTTGTGTAAAAAAATCCAGCTTCCACAAGGTCATGCGGCTTTTGCGTTAAACCTATTGGCCAGCTATGGAAGGAATCTCTGCGGCTCTTTTCTGTAGTCATAGATAAATAATATGCTCTATTAATATAAGACACACTGTTTGCCATTTTAAAGCTTTAGACAATTTTATCTACCAACGACACACCTTCACGATGTTTGAACGAAGTATGACTCAAATGATCAAAATGTGAGTATCTATTTACTGATGAAATATGATCACCTTGTATAATCGACTAATCAAACACAATATAAGTATCGAATGTTTTACGATAACAACCCTTATTTTTTTCACAATCTTTGTTTATTACCAAATAACTATAAGGTTGCTTCCAAACATTTGAACACATTTTTCTAAATTCTTGCCATGTCATATCTGTGTTTACGTGTTCATCATAAATATGTTTCATATTGATTTCATCTTGTTTAAATAGAACTATTAAATTTGCATTATCCCTTACTAGCTGTTTAGGTATTTTACTGTAGGTCTGATTTAAATAGAAACAATCTATGTACTTATGTCTACCCATTGCAAAATAATCGCGAATGCTATTTTGATTTTCACATGCTACGTCATCGAATATCATAACTGAATTACATTTAGCTGCATTTGGAGACAGAACTTTTTCATTCTCATGATATTTAGAAAATGTAACACCTGGAACCTTTCTTAAAACCTGTTCCAAAAATATGTACTTAGGTTGGTGAAGAGTTTTTGAATACACGTACACATTTCGAAAGTTTAAACCGTTTTCATGCAGGAGTAGACCAATCACTAAATTAGTTTTTCCACAATTTGATGGACCACAAATCAAACAACGTATTGTATTAGGTAAAAGTTTCCCATGTCGATAACTGCAGGGCTCAGAATCAATACTAATGTTCTCAAACTGCAACGATACTGGCTGTTTAACGAACTTCATTGTAAGAGTAGCAGTCGAAGAATGGTCACTTTATCAAATGAATTACCATTTAAGTACCTACCTACATACTTAATTTGAGTTGAGATGAGTTAGGGTACCTAACATTAATTTTGTTTTATCTTTTGAACGTTATACCTAGGTACCCATTTTTGTAACGAACTAAACCATGAGCAACTTCTTCCGACGCCGGTTGTAAGATCCAGCAGACCATAAACTTCTTCTCAGTTATTGGGAGTTCTAGAACACCGGCGGTTTAGACGGCAGAACAAACCGTAGTGAGCGTAGCGAACGGAGTGAGTGAAGCGAACGAAGGTGTTCTGACGGCTAAACCGCTGGTGGTCTAGAACTCCCAATAACATACTACTGGCATGTGATGAGGAGGGATGAAAACCATTGATTAAAAGAGTGATGAGTATGAATGTGACTGGATGTACGAGTAGAAGGAGGCCGAAGAAGAAATGGATGGATTGTGTGAAAGAGGATATGAGAGTGAAAGAAGTGAAGACAGAGTTGACAGCCGATAGTAGTGAATGGAGAAAGAAAACATGTAGTGTCGACCCCACCTAGAGTGGGATAAGGGCAAGGAAATGGTAAACCATTACAGGTAAAAAAGTTGTAACATTGTCGATTTTCTGTTGGAAGCTGTGTGTGCTGTTTGTTGAAGCTACTGTGTTACCATACCGTTGCAATAAATGGTTTGTTTAATGTACTCTTTTACAGATTTATATGTTAATCTGTGGTCGCGAAGGGTGATAAACGCGCATGCATTTTGTTGAACTCGTCAAAAAAGAAGCTTAGCGGAGTTTGTACTCAATGTTTTGTTTTGTTTTGTATAGTGTTGTAGATCAACTTGGCCATTAGTCGCCAAACACCACTGCTGATATATTCAATTTTAAAAATCGCTATATTATATAGTATCCAACAATAGCGAACCTCGCTTGTTATTTTTGGCGATCATGTGCCCGAATGTGGCTAGCAAAACCAAATTAGGTTTTAATGTCGTGTTGCACAGTGCAACTGAACACTTGCATTGTAAGTGTAGGTATAGGAAGGTTTTGTGCGGGTCTTTCTTATAAGGCGCTTGGCATCGAGGTCTTCCAAGCGATGCTCTTCAAAATCAGTTACAGCCTTATGAACAGAACCGCTATATTCCGCTGCCGTCTTACTAAAAACCCGAGCTTTGAAGGATAAATTGGTGTTAGAACATCATGGGGTATCGAAGTAATCTCGGTCGTCGCGTGATATGTTTCGAAATTTCGGAATTAGGTAGGATTAAAACCTGTCCTTGAAGATTCCTTGGTATTTAAGACAAATTTTAATGAACCCAGTTTTACTAATCAAGTGCCAAAGTGCTCGTGGCGTGGTTTATTTCGTGTTCTTAACAGACAGAGTTAGAAGATCATCATTGTTAAGGAACACTTCGCATGGTCATTACTTGAATGGGTGACCGTTTACTGTTATTTAGGCTGCCCGCCCACGTCAGACTTTTCGTAGGATCGATAATGGAGACGATTTTTCCTGCCTATTATATCTGATCGACTTTTTATAGGAAGTGTTCGTTGCACTATTACAATCAGTACCTTTAATTTATCTCCTACAAAAAAATACTCGGTCTTGGGACTCGGTCTTGGGCAGAGACCCTTAGATCTAAGTGTTTCCTTGCTAAAGTCACGATAAGATGTTGGTCCCGGCTTTCTCTGTCACTAAGCCATGTCGGAGACCTTCGAGCAGCCTAAAAACTCTGACTACAGATTTGGCCTAGAACATACAAAGAAGGAAAAAGTGGGCGAAGGTCCGCCTGAGATGCTGAAGGTTGCGGGTTCGATTCCCGCCGCGGTACAAATATTTTGCATTATTAGCTGATATTGGCTCAGGTCTAGGTGCTTTTTATTATTTATTTACAAAAAAAATGTAGTTTATTCGTCATGTGGTTCTCATAATACAAGCTCTGCTTAGTTTGGAGCTACATGATGCTTTGTGATATAGTGTCCAGCATTATTATTACTTATAATGAACCATGATAATGAAAAATGGGGTCGAAAAATGAGACATTATTACACATCATTACTATAAATAGAAAACACCCATACCCTAGACAAATAATATACAGATCATACTAATATTTCACTTGCGACGGGAATCGAATCCGCAACCTTCTGCGGTGTGCCCTCGCCCACTGCACCAATGGGATCACGAGTAGAGAGATTTGAGAAATATATTAAGTAAAAGTCTCTCAAAGTTTCCCAAAAACTTTGTAACCTAGGTCCTGATGGTTTCCCAAACGAGCGCCAACTCTATTTACAGACTAAACTATACTTAAGCGGATTTTGTATGGCTCCGAAATATCATACATAGTTGCATTAAAACTTCTGGTGTTACGCGTTCTTCCTGCTTCAGACACAGAGAAGGAAGAACGGCTGGTACACTGCAGATCTTTCCTGTGACGTACGTGCAAATTGTGGAACGAGCTCCATTCTGCAGTTTTCCCTCAGAGCTACAACATGGGGTCCTTCATAAGGCGGGTATTCCATTTCTTCAAGGGCCGGCAGCGCATCGCCTCGTGTGATGCAGGTGTCATCCTACTTCCCATCAGGTGGCCCCTCTGTTCGTCTGCCAGCTTTGGCATAAAACAAAGAACTCGCATACAATATTGATAAATAATAAATACTGCCAGTCAATACATATGTAGTTACGTATATTTACGTATTGTATGTACCTATTACAAAATTTTAAGAACTATTATTAATTTAGGCCCGAAGTTAATCAATATTTTGTGATAAGACATCTGCTTTTTTTTTTAAAATCAGATGTCACAAGATATTTACTAACTTCGAAAAATTTATGAAATTACGCGTTCCATAATCATATTCTTCATATTTTAATTTTTTCAATTAGTTACGTATTTACTGCATTATTTAAAAATTGAAAAATTTGCCCATAAAGAGCTTAAGATTAAATCTATTTTTATAATTTTGATTTGAAATATTAAATTGACATTTTGCAAGATCAGGTTATAAAATATAATTAACTTTGAAGATTATTTCCTTTATTGATACATTTCGTAGGATAAACCTTAACACAAATAGTTATTTATGAAAAGGATACTCATGGAAAGAACCATAGATTTTTATACAAATACTGAGCAATGCCTAAAAAATATATTCAACTATTTTCAGTCTTCGTGACTACCGCTGTTTACAACAACAACAGCCAATAGATATAGACATAGACATAGACAGACATTTATTCATACAAAACTGTACACAACAACAATAAAAGTGGACAAGTACCTATAGCACATACACAGACATAATATACAAAAGAAAGACGAAATTATACAGGTGTGCAGAACGTAGCTGCTATGTACAGATCTGTACGAAAAGCCCTGAGTTCAGCATATGCTGCGAACGAATCCTCAGCGCTGGTTTTCAGCTCAAAGCTTTTTAGGTGACGCACGAACAAAGATTGTACTATAAAAAAAAAATTGATAATTTACGAACTTAATCAACTACTAATAGAAAAAACAAATACTAAGGCTGTACAGAAGTGAAAAAAAAAAATTGTTACGCCAGAAAGAAAAGCAAATAATAAAATGATAATTAATTGATGGTGTACGAATAAATAAACAAACTACGTAGAACTGAAGCTAAATATTTAAACTAAAAATAAATAAGAGCATAAATATTAACTAATTACTAAATCATTATTAATTACCTGTATGGTTAGTATATAGTGCCCCTCCTAGTACCAGACTATAAAAACATGGACAGTAGTTATTGTGCCTCAGTGCAGTACCTACCGTTCATTGAAGTGGTGGTTTGAATCAAAGCAAAAACAAGAAAACAGAAAGTCTAGTTCAGTGGTATAGCTAATAACATCAACAACAGAGAAACTAATGATAAAAAGATTCCTGGTCACTGAGTAGACCTCTGCAGGTCCATTATTATTGCCCTGAGCTTCGTCCTAAAGTTCATTTTATTTGAAAGTGCGCGCAGTGGTGGAGGAAGAGAATTCCAGCACTTCGTGGCACAGAAACGAAAGCTACCGCGAAAGGCGGCAGAACCATGTCGAGGGGTACGAAGGAGTAAAGATGACGGACGGGGCGTATACCTATTATAATCTCGTGCCCATTCGAACTTTGTGAAAAGATATTGCGGTTTTTGGTACTTTATCACGTCAAACATTAGTGTTGCCAAATGCAAATCTCTCCTAGCTTTCATTTTTAATATATTATGTTGATTCAAGAAAGAAGAGACATGACTACGTGGGGGGACATCAAAACAGAAACGAGCGCAGGCATTTTGCACTCTTTGTACCAAATTGGATGTTTTTGAGAGAAGGCGAGGGCCATACACGCAGTCAACATAGTTGAACTTCGAGAGTATTAAAGAGTCTGTTAGCATGATACGAAGGTCCGTACTCAAGTAATTCCTTATCTTATATAATATTTTCAATCTATAAAAGCAATTACGGACAGTTTCTGAAACATTACGTTCAAATCTTAACTGTTCATCAATGGTTCAATGCTAGACATAGGATTCCCCTTTGAAGGGAGAAAATACTCATAAACCCCACGCTGCGAAAAGACTGTTAAAAGTGACAGGGCTATTTCTAAAAGTCTCTGGCATCGCGCTAATGCTCTCAAGAGACTGTTCGAGTAGATTAGGTGATAGTTAGTAAGAGATGGTATTAAGTGGTTTAGTTTGGCTAATATTTGCTGTGGTGCTGCCAATTTCAGATAGTTTTCATAATGTTGTGGTTATAATGCAAACTTGCTCAGTTTATTAGGTGCTAGTTCCGCGAGCGATTGTATCGCGGAGATATTATCGTCCTACCACAAAACGCTTGGGGTGTAAGAGGTTTCAACCACCATCTCCCCAGTTGGGTTCGGCCAACCTAACCTACACGTGGTGCACCCTGCTGTATACACACACACACACACGTACATACACATACTCACACACACACTCACTAGAAATAATTGTTTTTTTTATTTGTCAGCATATCAGGCTTTGTTTTTTTAAAGTAAAACCCGCTTACTATAATTAAGGCTCGACCCACGCTCAGCTCGAGCTACGGGGTATGCTGAAAACCAGCCCGTGTAGACTCTGTTTGCGCAGATTTAGTGCCGAGCCTATCCCAATGACAAATTAATGATTAGTTCATAAGTTATATTATATTTTCTTGTTTAAAGTGTTTCTGTTTTGTTTTTGGCAACGAATTGATTTGTATTTGTATTTGTATTTGTACCACTGACGGGCAGCAGCGTCGGCGCGGTGGTGCGAGAAGTTGTACCCTGCGATCCCCAGCCTGCATGCCCAGCGTGGGGTTTATGGGCATATACCCCTTCTTATAGGGAAAGCCACATCTAGCATATCCAGAAGTGTACTGAATACGCTGATGTGTTTGTTGTTGTGTTCGTCGTTATCATGGAAAAATTAGACCTGTCCAAGATTTCTCTCTTTATTTCTAAGATGAGTATTTCCAAAGCTTACTGAATGTTATTCTATAGCTTTCGTATTTCTTACAGAAACTTTACAAATCGTTACGTAATTTCTTTCCCAAGGTACCTGTCTACACTTCCACCTGCCAATAGAACCTGTTTCGAGTCGGAGTAATTACCGCCCGATCAGAGTTTCTATATAAAAATACGGATTGCTTATTACTTCGTCCGTGTCGAGGTGTATATTGTTACCATTAAAGGTACAAGTACGTAGCCAACATTAGACAGCAGCAGCAGACGACGTGTCGCTGCGACACTACTGGTTTATATGTCATTATCATCAAGTAGGTTCATTATTATTTGGTCTATATATTTTTTTCTCAGTATTAAGCCGGAATGATCTAAAATGCACGGGCCTAAGCCAAGTGCCACACCACACCAGCCTATATCAGTCCACTGCTGAACATAGGTCTCCCCTAATGAGCGCCTTTGCGCCCTGTCCTCAGCTCAACGCATCCAGCTTCTACCAGTCTTTCGCAAATCGTCAGTTCACCTACCCATAGGGCGTTCTATACTACGTTCGCTGAGTTCTATACTATGGTCTCCATTCAACACATACTCTCAATTCCTTACTTTATATTTATTTCTATGACAAATCTCGTCTGCTGCTACGGTCTGAACGTCAGACGAAACTGTCGCCCGACCGCAGAATAGTAGTAACCAACTGGTATATTTACGGTGTTGTCTGCTACTGCCACCTGCAGTCGGGTTTGGATTTATGACTGCAGCGATATGACGCTGAGATGTATCGCATGCTGCTGCTGTCTGCAGTCGGGCACAAACTTATACCTTGACTCTAAACTTTACAGTCAAGGCATAGATTTGTATCGTCATGGGGATCAACGCTCAGGCTAAACTAAACCGTGTGCCCTGGAGACTTTATAATATGTAAAGGGTACCTACCTACGTATACGTTTATGTAAGGAGACTTGCATAGTGTAGAGGTGCACTAAAAAAACCCTGAAATACGTTCAACTTTAGAGTCTAAATTTTAGACGTTGTATGTATTTCAGGGTTTTTTAAGTGCATCTGCACTACGCAAATAATATACCCTCTAAATTTAAAGTCTCCATAGCACCGGTTTCTTTTAGGTTGTGCATTGATACCCAACCCGCATGTAGATTCAAACATATCCCCTTTTATTACCCAATTAGTAACGGGTGGGGTGTAAAGAGTTCCAACTCAAATCTCGGAATCCAAGCCGGCTGAATGCGGCATAGCGCAGTCTAACACAGGCACAGCTTAATCCCCTGGCCGCTGGCGGAGGCTGGCTGGAGGTGCGAGAAGCTGTGCCCTGCGATCCCCAACCCGCACGCCCAGCTTGGGGATTATGGGCATATCCCAAATAAAATAAAAATTGGTCAAAGACATATTTTAAAAGTCTGGATCGCAGATAATTCTCAGTAAACAGTAAGTAGTAGGTCTGCAACAAAGTGCAGCCGGACAGCAGTAATTGATCGATGACTGCAGAGGCGGAGAGTATTCTGGACGAAATGCAATTCCACGGTTGGGGATAATGTAGTTAATGCCTTTTCGTCTATTCTAAGCTTCTTGATTGGTGATTCAAAAACGTCTAAAGTACAGTCGCGAAGAAGAAACGATTTCGTACTTACAATCACTGTCTTTGAAAATCCTGCGTTAATATTTCGTCAGGCCAACCTCACCTGCTCGTGGTCATCTTTTTTTTTGTCGATGTGAAAATGCTTTACGCATGTCCTTCAACTCGAAGAGAGTTGGAGGGGTCTGTCGGGCTGTCCGCCAGCCGCTAACCGACTAAAAACACACCGTGTTCCTTAACTCACCGTAGTGCTAGTGCTTCATCAAACCATACATCGCCTGATGAAGAACTCGACGCTGCAGTAGCACTTGACGGGGTCATGGGGTCCCGGTAGGTTTCTACCGCGGCCTCGTGGTGCACCCTGCCAACTAACAAACGATGCTCTGGCAGTCGGCTGATTGTGGTATAGCGCAGCCAAACACTGGTTTGTTGGAACCTCTTACAACCTTATCACCCTAGTTGGCCTAACCCACAGAAGAGACATGGAAGGACAGAATGAACGTACAGCTTTAATATTTATGTATATTGTTTCAACAAATCATGGATGGTCTTTGCGTGAAGTATTAAGTGACCAAGAAAAGTCCACCCCAGAATGTACAAGTACAATCATGTACATATAATACTGAGCTGTACAATATTTGAATGTTTTTTATTTGCTCCCGAACGATAACGATGGTAGAAATAGAATCGTAGATCGACGGTAGATTCGTAGCAACTGCCAGTTGGCTAGGCCCTCAGAGGTGGTTAGATATCAGCTCTTAGTATGATAAGGGAGAATGACATACTATTTTTTTTTTTTCAAGAATAAGTTGGTGTTTTATTTTACTAATTCTGCGAAATGTTGCACACTGGGGTTGTGTGTGCTTCATTTCAATACAAGTTTATTAATCTGTTTAATCAATATCAGGAATTAATGAGTATTAATTAATGTGGGAATAAAACCAAATCAAACCAATTAAATAAAGTGATTCTTTATTATCATAAAAAAAACCTGTAAAGTAAGGGCAAATTTTACTTTAAGACTTACATTATCATATCATTAAAAACATTTTGATCATAGGTTTTTTCAATAAATAAGCTCAAAATAGCAAAAAAACTTACACCTCTTTTTAATAAAATATCCGAACAAATTCAGCAACTTCAAATAAATTTGTGTTTCTAAATATCGGATCAATCAAATCCAGAATACTCCCCCGATTCCTCCTTCGGCCGGCGAGCGAGATGTATTGAACTCACTTTGGCGAGATTAAAAATTATTTTCCTTTTAGACCACTTGGCGTCGCGTCTCCTTCGAGCTTTACTCTTTACAAAAATAGCGGTGGCCGCTATAATGCGTAACTCTCTTTGCTCTATGTATTCGGATTAAATAAAATAATTTTAATGGTATATTTTTATATATTTTACACTTAGTTTGTGAATTAATTAATTCATATTGAAAAACTACGGTACGTTAATGTTCCCACTTTTCAATATGAATGGTATATTGTAAGCTCGCCCTAATAACGTTAACCTCATCCTTGCCTATGCAAGCCTCGAGATCAAGAGCTGACCCATATTAAATAATAATTTTAAAAAATATTTATAGCCTAATGGGATTATTTATTATTTATTATTATTAACCCCGACTTCATTCAAAATGTACTTATCAGTTCTTATTGAGTAAATTAATTTTTGACTTTTGACTTTTTGTTTGTGCTTTTTACTACGTGATCAAAACGGTGAAGGAAAACTTCAGCTTAGTTAGCTCCACACGTATTGACCATGTTTTTCGAGTGGATAAGGTCGACTAGGTTGAGAAGATGGTATAGGTGCTGAGCAGGCCTACCTTACTCCATCGAACCATGTTCCAAGAACTACAGCGTCCCGAACAGTAATTAAAATTACGAACAAATTACGATCGTCATAATACGTCCGTCGTTATATCGAAAACTTTACTTAATCGTTCGGCGGATTTGAGGAATATTGCTTGGTTTTTGTTCAATAACTCTTGAGACATCTGGAAGAAGTTTCAAAGTTCAAGTTTTGTTTAAAAAGAGGTGTCTTTGAGATAAAAAGGGTCTCTGAAACGATACTATATCTACGTAGATTATAAGATTATGCCGAATCTGATTAAATTGTCGAACAAAAGATATAAAAAATAAAAAGTTTTTATAAAGTTAGCTGATAATGCTGGATACCATCGTAAAAAATTATCTAGCCCCAAGCTAAGCAGAGCTTGTATTATGGAACCCATAAGACTATTATACTTTTGAAAATATACGGGGTGTTTGGTGGAACAATGTAGGGATTGAAAGAGCTGATCTAAGGTACCCATGTGATCATTTTAAGTCCCACATGCTATTATGGAAAGTGTCATGGTCTTTAGGTTATTATCAAAAGTTGTTTTGGTAAATAGGATTGAGAATCTAGTCGACACTACTGAGATCATAAATAATAAACACCGGTCCTGTTTTTACAAATTTTAACAGTTTTAAAATTTTCAATCGATGTTGTTTGAATTACGACGGTTGAAATATCAAAGTTTGCAAATAAAGGTTCTGTGCCGAGCATTTTAGGCAACTGAGTTACTAAAGGCCTCTGGATACTAAAGTAGCCAGTCATCCATCACACCAGAAAAAAACATGTCGCTACATGTCGCTAAAATAAGGGTTTTTATAGTTTTATTGTCTCCTCTCGAACACAAAATGAAAGACAAAACTCTTATCAAGAACACCTTTATTAGAAATTTCTAGAATAAAACTATTTCAATTTGAAATTCTATCGAACTTATTCAACGGAACTGCCGAGTGAATGAAACTGTTACAGCCAATCTGAAGGCAGGATAACATTAGAAGGTGTAGAAGGTGCTCATTATTATTTACTAGACAGATTCAAATTCATATTCAGATTTTATTGACCATTTAGTGGTACACAGGCACGTCAAATGATCACATTCAATTATTAAATTGTAAAAAAACTTTATATTTTATGGATCCTGGAGGGTGAGAATAAATCGGGAGGTTGCGGAGCCGGTGGCTGAGCCCAAACATCATTGCCGAATTTAAATCACATAGGCTGCGCTAGCTCAGTCACGTGCTACGAATGGAGGAGGATCGGGCAGTAAAAAGGGCTTTTCTAGGAGTGCTGGTGGGCCGACGACCAGTCGGGTGGCTCAGATACCGGTGGAAGGATGAAGTCGTAAAGGACCTCGGCTTTCTTCAAGGGCCGGAGAGAGGAAGCACAAGACAGAAGCCGGTGGCATTCTATTGTGTCGGAGGCAAAGATCTGCTTAGGGGTTGATGCACTAGGATATATGTATATATATATATATATATATATATATGACAATGGCGAACCTGACTTCATTTTTTCGATTTTGTGCCCGAATGTGCGCTAGGATAGTAAGTAAGTATATTTTATGAAATATTAAATTATCTTAGAACTTAACTTAAATTAAAACTTCCTACTTCCTGTACTGTACTTGTGTACTTACTGTATGCATGTTTGTTACACGCAAAAACTTCTAAACTGATTTGGATGGTTTAAGACCTGGATTAACACACACGCTGTTTTTTATCCGGGTACAACGCGAGCGAAGCCACGGGCGGAAGCTTGTTTAAAATAAACGTCAAACGGATGCTAAATATAATTATAGTAAAACCTCTTAAATTATTTTCAAATAATTTCGAGTATCTATTTTAATGAGGCGGCAACATTATGCACGCTTTGCAAGGCAAAATGAAGGGATCAAAATTAATTGCTGAAACACTACTGCTTAGACTAAAAAAAAATTCTTTTTGTTAAAATTGTGCAACAAAATATACATACGTTAAGAAAACTAATAAGAATTCGGCTTAGATAATATTTACAGTTAATAAAGCATTTGCGTATTGAACACGATAGATATAAGAAATGTATTAAGGTGGTTGGTCGTAGCAACCACGGCCAAGTAGGTATCTTCAAGCTGAGAACATTATCAGACGCGTCAGTTGTATCCATCAGCCTAGCTTTTTGCAACGAACCTACATGTTCAGAGGCCATAGCACGAATATTTTGATATGTCGTAACGTAAAATGTTGGCCATTGAAAACGCGTTATTTCAAATCTACGCTCTTTCATTGGCCAAACTTAAGATACGCTTACAATAAGTCATGTAAAAATATTCGTTCTTCGGCTTTAGTTTCTACGAAAGTACTTATAATTCCATGGCTTCTACTTTTCTTGAGCTTGAATAATGCCGCGTAAATCATCTATGTTATAGATGTTGAACGAATGATGATGAGTTAACAAAAATGTTGATCCATCGCTCCCTTCTAACTTCCAGTTTAGTCGAAACTCAAAATCCGAAGGTGAAACTATTGCAGTATTGCAGTCCCAGCTAAACTCTGTAAGAAAAGATCCGATATGTTGCGAACTACGAGTTACAAAGAGTTAGAGTTAGAAATGGTGCAGTTTGCCTCGTTTATGGATTTCTATTGAATATTGTTGGAAATAAAATAACACTGTTACGAAAGGTTCATTTTATACTGAGAATTTTTTGCAACGTTTTTTCAACTTTTTTTTGTGTGTTACGGGTATTTGGGATTACTGGTCAGAAGGACTGACGTTTTGTGAAAGGCACAGAAATATAGAAGTTGGAAGTATCGTCGAGTTCAGGACAGGGTGCAATGGCGCTCATAAGGGGAGGCCTATTTTCAACAGTGGACTGGTAGCTGATGATGATTAACAAATGAATTACGAGTTCTATGAAAATTATCGAGAAATCGGTCGAATGCTATGTGCAAAGGTGAAAATCTAACATAGCTGGCACTATACAAAACAAAAATAAACTTTCAAAACAAAAAGCTACCTACTTCTTTATATTATTGGAAGTAATTATAGAAGTACCTACGTAATTTTTTTGAAATCTAAAAGTATACAAATTAACTCCCATGAACTAATTTTAAACTGGGATATTATAATTTTAATTAAAGTCAACAAAAACTTTGTAAGTCGGGAATCCTTTGGCACTTACTGACGATGTAGTTGCCACAGACTATAAAGTAGATAGCTCTTAGATTAGCTAGTTACCTAGCTGATGGATTATACTGAGAGATTATATTCATAGTAGTTACCGTTCGTGGCTTCGCTCGTGTTACCTTGATAAAAAGTAACTCTGTTATTATTGCTGGAGTATTTGAAACTTTGGTACTATTTTCGAGTAGAATCTGTCAGTAACGATTGAGGGCTATCGCATGCCATCTATGGAGTTTTAAAGGGGAGCTAAAGCGCATTTTTAACAAAAATCTTCTCAAAAAATGCCAAAAAGATTCTTCTTTAGTATTACACAAAAGAGAATACAACAGGCACAGATTTTTGTTCAAAGTGTGCAATCCCCTATAAAAACCCACCGTGACATATTTTGTTTACATAACGACCATTTTTTTTTATTATTATTGCTATTCTTTAAATGCATAAAGGCACATTAACCACTTTAGATTAGTTTTTTTCTGTGAGTATATGTATTATAATTCTTAAACGAAATAAATATGTTTTAACCCTATAACTCCATAATACCATCAGACACTTGATCACGAAGACTACAAAAAATGTAGTTCATATCGAAGACGGATCATTTTGGTGTACATTCAAAATAACGCTTGTCATTGACCAAAATATTTCGTTATGTACGATTCACACTTACGGGCGCGCGTCGGAGAGCATCGGAGAGCATTTTATAACATGCTAAAGGAAATTGAAACATCCACAAAACAGTTATATTACTTATTTGCATGCAATTTACGCAGCTTTGAGCTTTGTCAAACACTGACATAAATAGATCCGTAAGTAGATATTGCATACAAATAGGAACTTAACTGCTTTGTGGATGTTTCAATTTCCTCTAGCATGTTTTAAAATGCGCTTCGATGCTGTCCGACGTGCGCCGGTAGGTGTGAATCGTACATTACGCTTACGAAACGTCTGGTTAAAATATTCATTATCGCTCTACTGAAAATGTATATTAGACAAATGTTGCAAGCTCGCTTGAAGATGTTACTTTTATTCAAAATGTTTTAGTACCCGCCAGGCCCCGTACATGGTCAGAAATTTGACGGATCCAAGGCATCCGACATCTGTGAGTAAAATCAAATGTTATACAGAAGTTTTGTGGACCATCTGCGATTGAATTATATTATTGTGTCAAGATAATTGAGCTTGTAATTTAAACAATGAGCGGTTCTCTGAATTAGACATATTTTTGCTTTCCACAAATACTTATAAGAAACAGTTAACCCTCATTTAGATATTATTCATTCATTCATTCAGTGTTTATAATAATTATTATTATTTATAAGTCTTTCCTTATTATTGATATAGGTACCGTTTTGTTAATTAGGTATATAAAGTTTCTATCAGTGGCAGCTTAATTGGTGTAAGAACGTATTTTGTAATACTTATATGTCATTATTTTGTAAACCGTTTGTGCCTTAATAAAAAAAAACATATATTATATCGTCTTGCGATAGATTATCGAAAGGCAGCGTTCTTCAGAATCTCCATTAGAAAGCTTTGCTTAAAAAAAGTAGCTAAAGCAAAGTAGCATTAGCTTTTAAAATCATGTAAATCAGTTGGAATCGAAATGAAATCTTACAAAAATTGAGCTTTAGTGAGTGGAAAGTCCACGAAATGACGAAAAGTAGGTAGAAAGTAATATTAAAATCCATACAAAAACACTCACAATAACCTATACGGCTGAATAATCAGAGAATAATTGGCTTATTCGGCTTAACCGCTTGCTGTGTAAGCTGGACCCTAAATCTCCTTGACGTAGAGATATTGAGTACTGTCAGGGAAAATGTTTATTGTACTCAGTCATCGTTATCATTGTACAGAAGATTTATTCAAAACATCTTTATTCATGAAAGATGGCAAATTAACTATGTAACAGGGGGTTAAGCGACTGTTTAGCATAACCAGCTCTTTCAAGTTTTTATATAAATATTGTGTTATCATAAACGCGAGTTCCCACTAACCGTTTGATTTATGGTAATTTGTATTTAAAGTTTTAGCTCAAATTGTTAATTTCCCTTAACATATAAGTGTCTTAACATACTATGCTGAAGTTTCGCGACCAAAAGTTTGACATGATTACGCCTGCAATCCTATTTTAATTACAGATTACATACACATTACACACATTTCGTACACTAAAACGGCGCGAAAAATTCGACAAGGTGAGTTGATTCGGTAGTGCAGTTCGCAGCGCATCCCGGTACTATGGGTAGGTTCAAATCCCGTTCGAGTCGACGTTTTTGGGATATTATACAATCATTTGATTTATATCGGTGCACATGGGCTTAAGTTCTCAAAACCAAACTTCTTATGTAATTTAAAAAATATATTTATAAAAACAAGCACAAGAGAACCAATAAAAATAAATAGAGATATACTTACTCTGTTACTCTGTCATGGTATGGTAACTTTATTCTGTGTTATATGGTATGGTAATATATGTCTCATTTGCATCGAGTTACACTATATAACCACAAACGTGATAATAGATGTCCACACCAAAACTTACGCCAAGATTACGCCGACATTGAACACCTTTCAAGTGACATAAGGTCTACTCGTAAATTAAAGAAAATGTGGCATTTTGATGTTTATGTAGTGTCAAAAACGCGCGGACAACTTATGCCAGTTTATACTTGGAGACTGTGACTCTGTGGAGTACTATCTCATCAATGATCATTCGTTATAAAATCTGGCACAATACACAAAACTTGTTATAGCATTTCTTTATAAAAATACTGTAATAAAATAAAATTATATTCGCAGCAATAATGAAATATAATCTCCCTATTTTTTTTATAAAATATCCGTTTTTCCCCGCCAGTACCATTATCCTCTCTATTAGTTTCGCCCAAATATAATTTTGTTAATAAAACACTTTATTACCGGCTTACCAGCTTATACGCTATGAAATTACTTTTGTCCAGACCAGACAGAGCTTTCACCTTTGGATATGAATCACTTTGCCAGACGAATTTAATCTCTAACTACATATTCATGGAAATTAATGTAATCACTTATTTACATACTAATAAATAGTTTAAATGGAGGGTTGTTTAATAATTTTACGATCTCGTTCGCGAAATGAGTGAATGGTTTAAATAGAAGAGGTTTCGGGTACGATTCACGCTTTAACAAATGTTTGCATGAACTGCATTTGTTCCGGGCCTGTATCGGGTACAAATATACAAACTGTAATTGAAAATATGTTAAGTTAAATAAGTTATGTAAATATTTAAAGTTTGTTACAAATTATCGAAGTTAGTTAATTCTCGATTTCTCCATTCTCGAGATAATCATCAAAAGAGCCGCTCCGTACAAAAAGTATGGGAAAATGAATGTTCCTTATAAATTTTTCGTGAATTTTTAAAAATTTTTGAATAGTTGTTCTGCTATTCGGGTCGGGAGACAATTCCAAAAAATTAAAAATCATGTAAATCGTTTCAGCCATTCTTGAGTTAGAAATGGTGTAACTGACCCGACTGTTTTAAATATTTAAAAGAATATTGTTAATGTGATTCTTCCGACTAGTACCGCCATCTAGCGGCCTCCTCTGAACTAAGCCAGAAAGTACTACGGTTTAATTTCTCGACACAACGTTAGCATTACTTAATTAGAGGGTCGTATATTAATCCCCCTAGAGTACTTGTGATTACCTGTTACCTAATTATAATTTGGGTCGTATGGCAACGGTTTAGAATTATAATTACTTCTAAAATGTTATTTTAAAGCTTTTTATACTGAAAATTAAGTGATTTAATTATTCTTATCTTATCTTATCTTAAAGTGCACATTGCTAACTAACATACGGGATTAACAAGCGGGGTGGAAAGCCTGATTGCGGCATAGCGTAGCCTAACACTGGCACAGCTCAATCCCCTGGCCGCCGATGGGCAGCACCGTTGGTGAGGCATGAAGTTGTGCCCTGCGATCAAAATTCAAACAAACATTATTATTTTAAAACTGCATTCTAACTATAACGTTCTCACATAATACTGTTTTTATTAATGTAATTTACCTATAGTGATATAACTCCGAGAAAAATGAATTTACTTACATACAAGTATATAAATTCATGTCAAGAAGTATTTTTGTATAAATTATATCCACAACAGGTTATCATCATCATCATCAACAACCAATAGGAGTCAACTGCTGAACATAGGTCTTCCCCAATGAATTCCACGAAAAACGATCTTGAGCCCTCTCCATCCACCGATTACCTGCAATCTTGACGATGTTGTCGGTCCATCTGGTGGGGGCTCTCCCTACACTTTGTCTTCCAGATCGCCATTCGAGAACCTTTATTCCCCAACGGTTATCGGTTCTACGGTCTATATGGCCTGCCCATTGCTACTTCAACAAGCAAGCTCTAAGTTGCACAACGGACTATGGAGAGAGCTACGCTCAGAGTCTCTCTGCGTGATAGAATTCGAAATGTAAGAGAACCAGAGTAACCGATATAGCTCTCAGAATCAGCAAGGTAAGTGAAGAGAGAGGTACGTGAAAAATATTATCTATTCGTATCGAAGGTACTTACATGCGGATAGCATTCAAATTCTCGCTTTGTTTGATAATATTTTTAAAATCAAAGAAACAAACAAAGTGATCGTTTGAGGGTTTCTTTTTTCCCCTTGAAGTACAGAACCACAAAAAGAAGTGTAATAAATTAATCAGTCCATTAATTGTATGTGTAGGTACTTGGTGAATTTGTGGTTTTTATCGTGGTTTTCCGTTTTTAAATTGAATGAAAACATGTTTTCCACTTATCTGAAAAAGTTTATAGTTAGAGGAAATTACATTGCATAAAGCATTTAAGATAGTTACGATCAATTGAGCACGCATGGAGATTACAATTGGGAACATTGTAACTAATAAGTAAGTGGATAAAATGTCATCTGAGAGCAATCGCATACTGCATACTTTCTATCAAAAACATCAACCCCCTAATAAACACCATTTCACTATAAATATACACACAGAAACGAGTGAAATTGTAATCATTATTAGTTAAGAGTTCAAAAAAAGTTTGAGCTAGGGCAACCTCGTAAGCGTTTCTCGCAAGCCATTTCTATAATAATTTCAGAATTTGAAAAGTTTAGAAGATAATGATTTTGACTTTCGGAGATGAAAAGTGAACAGTAAATAACAAAGAAAGAAAGAAAATTTATTTATTTGACCCATGATGCACACACATAAAGACAAAACAATAATTATAGGTAATTTAATTTTAAAATAGGTACACAAGTTTGCTAGTATATTAGCCTCCTAAGCAGACAAATTAAATAAGTAGATTTAATTGTGTACCTAGAGTAAGTAGGTAGGTATCAACGTTTCTAGTTTATGCACTAGCCAACGGATCCTATATGATACCGTAACCGGTAACGCTTCGTTTTCCTTTGAAAAACTGTCAAAAATTAACAACGAGGCGTCGAAAATTTGACAGTTTTTCAAGGCAAAACATAGCGTCATCGGTAATGGTATAATATAGGAACCAGCCGTTAATGAATGAATAAGTAGGTTTATTAGGATACCGTCTAGCCTGGTTATGCCAGTGATTCCTACCCAGCTACACGTTTGCCAACTCGTGCAAAAAACCCACAAAATGAAGAAAATTTATTATCTGTGTTGCGTAGGGTCAAAATGGTCCCGTCTCAGCACGTGCTGCACTAATACCTACAGGAACAGCGCTGGTTTTCTAAATAGTTGTTTTTCTTCTTCTACAACATACAAATTTAAACTCACCCTAAAAAAGCTTATACTAGAATACAACAGACGCTGTTACTATCGCAGTCTGTAGCTTCTTTGGCAATAAGGTTTTGATTACATTTATTCATACATTCACCTCCTCTCATTCTGCACCTTGTCTCTTTCTCTGACGCTGAAAAAAAAGAATCGTCTTAGGCCGCGGTCACGAAGACAGCGGCGGCGGTGCGGAGAGCGGCGCGCTAACGCAAATCTATGCATTGAAATGCGCCATTCCTTCTGCCGCCACCGCGCCGCCCCGCTCCCGCTGACTTCGTGACCGCGGCCATACATGATCAAGTCCATCGTCCAATCGGCAGTGTCATGCCGATCAAGAAGAACCACAGATATAGAAGAAAACTAGAAATTAAAATTCACTATGCTCTGAACATAACATACGGCTGATCTCTACTTTCTTATATCCATACATCATTTGCTAGAAACGGATGCATACTTTATCTCAAGGGCATTTGTATGAAACTGCAACGCAGTTTATTCGAGCGCCCTGGTACGATTTTCCGGATGCATACTTTATCTCAAGGGCATTTGTATGAAACTGCAACGCAGTTTATTCGAGCGCCCTGGTACGATTTTCTTTTTGAACACATTTGAAGTCGCATTGAGAACCTTATGCACCCCGTACTAACTGATGATATTGGACATATGAAAGTAGAAATTAACCGTATGAGTTGATGTTCAGAATATAAATTTTAGGGGTTCTTCTATGCTTTAGTCATAGTTCTTTGAGTAGAACTGACCGTGGGTGGGCGTGGATTGACATGACAGTTAATCGCGTGTGGTGTATATAGACGAACTGTAGATTGGATCAAGCCAGCAGCGTCATGCCAATTGGACGATAGGTAATATGGTGTATGGCCATACACAAACATAAGTACATAAGACACCAAGACCTTATTTACTAACTCAGTTTCACACCGAAATGATAAGCACCGGTCCTGTTTTTTTTACGAAGATAGCTTTTCTATTGACGTTCTTTGAGTTTCGACAGATGAAATGTCAAAGTTTTCAAATAATGGTCCGTACACATAAAGTCTTAAAATTTAATACGGCTGATTTCTACTTTCTTATGTCCAATATCATCAGTTAGAAAGGGATGCATACATATATCAATGTGACTTCAAAAAGTTAATCGTACTAGGGCGCTCGAACAAATTTCTATGCAGGTTCATACAAATGCCCTGGTACAAAGTCGTACGAAGTCACAGAAATCGCATTGAGTTATAGTATGCATCTCTTTCTAGCTTAAATATATGGACATAAGAAAGTAGAGATCAGCCGTATGAGTGTGCAGAGCATAAATGAATTTTAAGACTTCTTCTATGCTCCGGTACCGACCATTTCGGTGTGCAACTGAGTGGCCTCAGAATAAGGTTGCCATCTGTGTCGTTGTAATATACTGAGTTAGGGCCTTTTTGCAACAGCGATGTTACTAACATGTATTAAACTAACTGAACTTTTATCTTGTAAACTATTGTTGCAAATAAACATTTTCTATTTGTATTCCTAAAAGAACTTCGTCTTCGTATGAGTTAGTGACCACTTGACTGCCACTTGACTGCCATCTGTGCAATCATAATTGAATTTCTGAACAAAAACTCTATGGACAAAAACTCGATTCTTCGTTCATTACATGCCCCTGTTTTCAAGGAAGCTAGCGACATCTCTTAGTAGGGTGTGGCAACTGTTTAATACAGTTCAAAGTACTAAAACAGAGCGCCGGTTCAGTGAAAGCGCGCGGCCGGGAGCAGGCCGTTTGCCAGACGCGGCAAATTTCGAAGCGGCCGGGAGCCGGCTCTTTGCCAGTTCGAGGGATAGTTGTTTGTGTCTGCGTGTTTTATTAGTATGTATGTTTATCAACCTCAGGTACCCGTAGTGAAGGCTCTGCCCTTGGGGTTGCTTCAGGTGTGTAAGAGGTCCCGTACATTTATTTATTTAATGTAATGGTACGTACTTCCATGACAGCACTCGATGTCTTCTTTCTGCTGCTTAGGGCAGAGGCCTCGCCTGGCCAACCTTTGGTCAGGACAGTCAGCTGCAACAGTGCACATGCCACCAGCTGATAGACACTCTGGTTCATCCCAGATAGCGTCGATTCTGCGCACTGGAATCCAAGAGGTTGGATCATAAATAAAAAGAAAAAATCTGTTTTATGATATTAGGTTCTTTTCTGAGATCAAGACTAATTTTAGTATTGAGATAAGTGTTTCTAGAGGGTCAAGGAATAAAAATAACAATAGCAAAATGCGAAAGTTTGTGTTATTATTTGTAGGCTACTTTATATTCGGGTATCACGGTAGCGAAGCCGCGAGCGTAAGCTAGTGCTTCATTATTAATATAAATGCGAAAGTTTGTGAGTATGGATGTATGAATGGATGTTTGTTACTCTTTTACGCAAAAACTTCTAAACGGATTTGGATGTTTGGAATATACGTAGTTTGTGACCTGGATTACAACATAGGCTATTTTTTATCTGGGTATGTACCACGCGAGCGAAGCCGCCAGTGGAAGCTAGTTTTTTATGTATCTTGACATTTAAGTTCTCTAAGATCTGAGCAACGCAAGCCTTGATATTGGATTGAAAATGAACATGTCGAAGATCAAACTGATGACCAACAGCACTAAACATCAGATTTTAGTCAATGGTGAAGTGATGCACTATGTCCAAGATTACATCTATCTCGGCCAAATGGTTTCCCTTCAGGCTGGCAGACAGGATAAGGAAATAGCTAGGCCCAGGTCACACATATCGGGCAAGGACATGGCGCGGACATGGCGCGGACGTGGCACGGACGTGGCGAGGACATGGCACGGGCATGGCGCGGACATGGCTCGGACATGACGCAGAAATGACGTGACAGAGGCACAAGTGTAGTGCAGTCTGTTGTCCGTTATCGATTTGTCAGCATGTCATCCTCAGAAGACGAAGATGCTCTTGCTCTCGTGCATACAATTAATAAATATACAGATCAGGGCCCGTACAACCCCGATTTCGAGTTAGTTGCTTCGAAAGTGAAACCCCTTCATTGGGTTATACAGTTGACGGGATTACCCTTTCGTTTGGGTATTCTCCTCCTAACACAAGCGAAAGTGTAACCCGTTCCTTTCGGTTTTCAGTCGATAGGGTTAACCTCTTATGAGGTTAAACGAATGAATGGAGTTACCTCTTGATAGGTTTTTTTGAATATTACACAATGGTTATCATTACGCCTGACACTGGGTGGGGGAATTTAAATTTTGACTCTTGATTTATGTCGTCAATCATTAGGTATAAGTTCGGATCGCTTTATTTGGTTGAAGGAAGAGCGTCACTGCATTAAAGAAAAGTTTTGAAAACATAAGGAAAGTGCTGTGTTTCAGTCAGTTTTCATTGGTCATCATCGCAGAGTATGCGTTATCTATCATATACGAGACCCGCAGTCAACATATTAAAAAGAAAAAAAATGGTGTTTCAGTTTTCATAAGTCATCAGTTATGTCATGACTGAGGCCCGCAGCCAACATGTTAAAAAGAAAAAAATGTGTTTCAGTCAGTTTTCATAGGGCATCATCGCAGAGTACTCTGCGTAGCGTTATTTTTTATTTTTATTGTATTTATTAGGCAAAGCCGACAGTACACATAATGAGTATTTTGTAAAGCGTTATGTCCGAGACCCGCAGTCAACGTGTTAAAAAGAAAAATATGACCTCTAAACTATTTTGAATAATAATTTTTGATTGTCACTGTCACTGTCACTCTAAAACTCAAACTCAAAACTCAACTCATAGCTCCACTCGAAACTCATTCTACAAATTCATCTATAAATGGTTATATCTCAGGAACTACTCATCCTAGACTAGCCGTTAATTGCTCAAAAGATAGATATTGACAAGATCTTTATTTTCAATGACATATGTCAAACTTGAATTTGCCATATCTCGAGAAGTACTCATCCTAGACTTGCCGTTACTAGCTCAAATGATAGCTACTAATAAAATCTTATTTTCGATGACAGCTGTCAAACTAAAAACTGTCATCGAAAATTAAGATCTTAACAATAGCTATCATGTAAGCTAGTAACGGCAAGTAAAGGATGAGTAGTTCTCGAGATATGGTCGATTTAAGTTTGACAGCTGTCATTGAAAATTAAGGTCTTGTCAATAGCTATCATTTGAGCTACTAAAGGCAAGTCTAAGATGAGTAGTTCTCGAGATATGGTCGATTTAAGTTTGACAGCTGTCATCGAAAATTAAGTTCATGTCAATAGCAATCATTTGAGCTAGTAAAAGCAAGTCTAGGATGAGTAGTTCTCGAGATATGGTCGATTTAAGTTTGACAGCTGTCATTGAAAATTAAGGTCTTGTCAATAGCTATCATTTGAGCTACTAAAGGCAAGTCTAAGATAAGTAGTTCCCGAGATATGGTCGGTTTAAGTTTGACAGCTGTCATCGAAAATTAAGTTCATGTCAATAGCAATCATTTGAGCTAGTAAAAGCAAGTCTAGGATGAGTAGTTCTCGAGATATGGTCGATTTAAGTTTGACAGCTGTCATTGAAAATTAAGGTCTTGTCAATAGCTATCATTTGAGCTACTAAAGGCAAGTCTAAGATGAGTAGTTATCGAGATATGGTTGATTTAAGTTTGACAGCTGTCATCGAAAATTAAGGTCTTGTCAATAGCTATCATTTGAGCTAGTAAAGGCAAGTCTAAGATGAGTAGTTCTCGAGATATGGTCGATTTAAGTTTGACAGCTGTCATCGAAAATTAAGTTCATGTCAATAGCAATCATTTGAGCTAGTAAAGGCAAGTCTATGATAAGTAGTTCTCGAGATATGGTCAGTTTAAGTTTGACAGCTGTCATTGAAAATTTATTCCAATTTTATTATAATATAATTATTATTGCGTAAAATAAACAATTAGTAGTCTGCATTTCCACCCTTAATGCTTAGAACACAATTACCGCAATTATTTTTAATCTTTTGACCGAAATTATTTTCTCCATTATCTCCTATAACCCACTTATAACCCGTGTTACAATGATAAAAAGGGTTACCCTAAGGAATGGGTTTTGGAATAATACCAAATACCCAATACTATTGATAACCCTCATGATCAGATAACCTAATCAAAAGGGTTTTGAATTGTTTAACCTATCAAATAATAGTGTAAACCATACGGAGAGGGTTAACTAAACTTTTGGAAAAACCCTGCCGAAAACCTCTTCATCGGGTTACCAAATCGGGCCCTGATACAGTTGAAGAAAATACGCGAAAACGAATTTGCACAAGGATCAGCTAGTATTACCATGGGTATTACATAAAAAAATCTTAATACCGGTTTAGTTTAATCTCTTTCCGATTTCCAGCCACAATTTATCTTAAACATTTCAGTTACAATAATGGAACGACAATGATCATAAAGCGTTGCATATTTTACAATCAATTCAAAAAATTCAATATTAAATTCGATATCGTCATTCGTCACGCATTTTTACATCACTAACAGACGTATGTCGCAAGCAAGTACATACTACGAACTGGCGGCCATCTGACGCCCATCTGGCGGCGATCGGGCGCGGGCGCCGAAATGGCGCGTCATACGTCCGATCAACGACATACCGTGTGTCCTAAATTGTGCTTTATTTCCATGCATTTTGTATGAAATTTGAATGGAATAGGAAACCGCCTGTGCCATGTCTGCGCCATGTCCGTGCCCGATGAATGTGACCTCGTCGGACGCAGACAAGGCACTGGCGGTTTCTTATTCCATTCAAATTTCATAAAAAATGCATGGAAATAAAGCACAATTTAGGACACACGGTATGTCGTTGATCGGACGTGCTTATGACGCGAAGTCGTCCGAGCTAAATTGTGCTTTATTTCCATGAATTTTGTATTAAATTTGAATGGAATAGGAAAGCGCCCGTGCCATGCCCGCGCCAGGTCAGACAAGTGGGGCCTGTACCCTAGACGCACCGAGAACGCCTGGAGAAGCTATTGGTCGATGAAGGCGCTAATGAAGGGTAACCTCCCAATAACTCTAAAGCGCAAAATCATGGACATGTGCATCCTTCTTATTCTTACATACGGCTCGCAAACTTGGTCTTTGACTAACGTCCAAAAATCTAAACTCAAGGTTTGCCAACGGGCGATGGAACGTAGTATTCTAGGAATTAAATTGACCGACCGAGTACGAAACACCATACTGCGTTCTAGTACCCAAATCGTCGACGTTGGACAAAAAGCTGCCAGCCTAAAGCGGAATTGGGCCGGCCATGTATGCCGCATGCCGGATGAGCTGTGGGCAAAAATTACCACTCAGTGGATCCCGGATACAGCGAGAAGGCGTCGCGGCAGACCACGTAGAAGATGGCGTGACGAACTAGACTTCTTCCAAAAAGACTGGGAAGCTTTAGCGCAGCATCGAAGTGGATGGAAAAAATGGGGGGAGGCCTTTTCTCTAAAATGGGATGATTTAGGCTGACAATAACATTTAAGTAACTTTTGCATTTGAAATATAAGTAGGATTTGCGAACAGACGGAATCGAACCCGCAACATTTAATCAGCAATTACGCCAATGAGGTGATATCTCGCATGTGCCTCTGTATTACCTAAAGTTGATACTTATGGGATCATAATCGTCATCATCATCAGACTAGTATAGCAGTCCACTGCTGGACATAGCCCTCCTTTAATGAGCGCCATTGCGTCCTGTCCTCAGTTCGATACACAGACAAAACAATATTTTAATTATTACTTTTTCAATTGAAACTGAAATCAATATAATATTATCTATATTGAAAAAAAAAAAATATTATAAAAACGTAAATTATGTGAACTTGCGTCAGAAATTTGAGACTCTCGTGTCCCATTTTCCAAATAGAGAATCCTAAATTCTAAATTTATTTATTCAGTAGGAACTGTAAACTACACTTTATAAGTTGTAACGCGACCAAACAGAGAAGAATTGACATGAAACTCTGCTAAGCTTATATTTTTTTAAAGTCCTTGTTATTACAATTTTTATTCTTAACTGTTACATTGTTTTTGAGGGAGTTGGAGACAGTTTCATCCCAAAGCTTTTTTGTCATCTAAATAATCAGATATTTTGTAATAAGCCTTATTACAGAGGTAACGCTTAACAACGTTTTTGAATTTATTAACAAATAAATTAATCATGTCATTTGGGATTTTATTGAAGAAACGTGCGTTTTGCCCTTTAATAAATAAATAATAAATAAATAAATAAATAATCCTGGACGTTATCACACAGCATCATGTAGCCCCAAACTAAGCAGAGCTTGTATTATGGGAACCACATGATTGATATACTACATAGATGCATTTTTTTTTTGTAAATACATACATAACATACATAGAAAACACCCAGACCCGAGACAAATATCTGCAGAACATGCAAGCATTTATCCCGCAGCGGGAATCGAACCCGCAACATTCTGCGTCACAGGTGGACTTTCGCCCACTGCACCACAGAGGTCTTTAAATGATTGACTAACTCTATGGAGCCTTACAGTAGGAACAGCAAGTTTGTCTTTTTTTCTAGTGTTAACATTATTATAGTCGCTATTTTTTTCGGACATACATTAATTTTTTATATATGTATAAATTGGCACGGCACTGCTCAAAAGCTCTGTTACCAATGCAACAACTGACTAATCATTATTGTTCAGTGTTTATAAGGGCATTGAGGGCGGAAGAGGGATATCAATGGATTTGTGATGACACCCAACACAATGGAATGTTGGTTAACTTCAGTACACAGTGTACATGCGTAATATGGTTTACCAGTGTAACCTACTTATGTGAAGCAAGGTCAATTATGTAATGCTAGCTTCCAACCGCGGCTTCGCTTACGTTTTCCCGAATCCAGGTCATAAACTAAGTATATTCCAAGTTTCATCAAAATCCGTTCAGAAGTTTTTGCGTGAAAGAGTTACAAACATCCATCCATAAATCCATACTCCTCTCAATTTTGACCTCTGTGGTGCAGTGGGCGAAGGTCCGCCTGTGAGACAAAAGGTGGCGGGTTTGATTCCCGCCGCGTTTTTTTACAAATTTTGCAATATTTGCAAAAAATACACCCTGGTGTTTTCTATGAATAAATATGAATGTTTTTACAAAAAAAATGTATTTATGTAAGATATTAGTCATGCGGGTCCCAAAATACAAGTTCTGCTTAGTTTGAGACTACATGATGCTGAATAAAATAGTGTCCAGCATTTATTTATTTAATACTAGCTGACCCACCCGCAAATTTGTTTGCGAGTTTAGTTGTCTCACTTCCTATTCCATTCCCACTCTCAATCCCACTCCCACTAACAAAAATATTAAAATTCTTTTATACAAACCCTGTCCTGACCATATCGACCTCAGAGAAAAAAATATATATTTGGTGCATTCGTTTGAAGTTTTATGCGTGCATTTGTTCCTCAATGATTGACTGCAGTTGATTGTCAGCCTTAAGTTGAATTCTAGCACAAAAAGTAACATTCGCAATTTTTGTGAAAATAACCATTCTGCGTGTTTTTGGTGTAGGTAAGTAGTTTATATACAAATAGATAACTATCACTTAACTAAGTGAGGTTTGATTTTGCGGAAGTCTATTGCAAGTTATTTTACTTTTACCTATACCAAATACCTTGACATAATCTGAATAGCAAAAAAAAATTAAAATAAAATCATGCAAATAAAACATGACAAATTCTTTTGTATTGAATAACAAAACATGAAAAAATATTTTGAACAAACTGGAAAATAAAAACAATTTAGTTTATACTTACGATCATCATTATGATCTCCTGCGCAAACAAAGCCAAATAAAAACACAATAATAACCCACATAGCTCAAAACACGACAGCTCAACCTTATTCTTGGCCGACGAATGACAGCGAAGCATCATCAATCTTTCGTACTTCATAATCGTGGTTAATGCAGGAAACATTTCGAAAGGCATTTTGATACCTAAACCAAAGGAAATAAAGTCGGTGTTTGCTTAAGAGGTATGCCTTTGTAGTATTTGTACCTACGTAGTAGATTAACCATGGTTGTTTATGTTTTAGGGACAATGCAGTAATTGCTAGTAAATTGATCATTAGGGGCTTTTGTCCAGCAGTGGACTGCTATACAACACCAAACTATATCAGTCCACTGCTGGACGTAGGCCTTCCCTAATAGAGGAGGATATGCCCATAATCCCCACGCTGGGCATGCGGGTTGGGGATCGCAGGGCACAGGGAGGCGTGAAAATGTGCCCTGCTATCACCAGAGGGTGGATTATTATCTCCCTTAATTAGGGGAGGCCAATGTTCAGCAGTGGACTGATATAGACTGGTGTTGTGAGGTGAATGTAACGGAACGTACCATAGTTGGCATTGAAAATACGTGGATAATACCAACCACGGCTTGGATTGAGTCGATTCGATAACTAAAACAAATGACACAGAATGGGTAATTCAATCTAGCGTTCTGCTCTCCCACATGTGCTCGGTGTGTGGCTTAAATTAAGTACATGTTATTGAAGAAAGATGCGAAAGGTTATCTCAGATGCCATCGAAACAGTCAGCGTAATGCAGTTTATATAGATATAGTATGTTTCCAATCCTTCGGTCACTTAGGAAACCAAATGTTCGAAACCAGTTTAGACAACAGAATTAGTTTTCTTTTTTGGAAACCTGGTTTCGAAAGATGAAAAATAATTCTGTAGTCTAAACTGGTTTCGAACCTTTGGTTTCCTAAGTGGCCGAAGGGGTTTCCAAAACCAACCACGATTCAGATTGGTTCAACTCGAAAACAAATGACACGCAAACTGGGTAATTCCCAATCTTGCTTACTTGTCTCACAGGCACTCGTGACGTGACTACCAGTATATGTTATTGATAAAATAGGGGAAAGGTTATCTCAGATGCTATTGAATAAAATAAATAGAATTTATTGTTCAGATGCAATCAAATATAGAATTAAATTGAATCAATTATTAGTCAGTCACAGTCCGTTTTTTTTAATGGTATTTGAAGATGGAACAAACACATGGCCCACCTGATGTTAAGTGGTTACCATTACCTAACACAAAGCATTGCATCATAGATCACGTTTTTTGGAACGTGCTCTACGATGCAACACCGTGTGTCCATCAACTTGAGGCTTGATGATGATAAGCCTCTTGTGCCTGTAATTTCACCGGCACCCACACCCTTCAAACCGAAACACAGCTGAGCTGGTTCACGGCAGGAAAAGGCATGGTGGTAGTACTCCCCAGAAGAGCCCTCCACAAAGAACTCTACTACTAAAAGCTACAGTTAGTTAGCTTCCGACAGCTTCGATCGCGTGGTACCCAGATAAAAATTATGTGTTAGTTCAGATCACAAACGATGTATACCTATTCTAAGTTTCATCCATATCCATTCAGCCGTTATGGAGTTGATTTGTTCCAACTCAACTTTGCACACATCTCGCACACATTAAAACTTTCACATATTATAATTATCTTATTTATCATTCATATAAAGTCGTCTTCTTCTTCGTATGAGCTAGTGACCAACTCTGGTGTCGGAGTTTTTAGGCCACCCGTAGGCCGCTTACATGGCTTAACGACTGAAAAGCCGGGACCAACATCTTAACGTGCCTTCCGAGGCATGGAAGCGCTTAAATTTAAATGTCTCCCATCCAGGTAGTGACCGGGCGGAGTATTGCTTAAACCAAGGTGATCTGTCTAAGTAGGAAGTCCAAAATCAAACGAGACCCAAACGATGGACGCCTAAAGATACCAGTCAGTGGCTCTTCATCAAGCGGCCGATAGAAACCGATGGAAACAGACAGTGAAGATACTGCACCAAAAGAGACACGATCCTCAGATTTGCGTAAACAACGAAGGAGAGGATTAAGTAGGAAATAGGATAGGTATTGCGGCTCGGCCTCGTCCAGCTCGCACGGCCAGACCCAAGGGTCTAGGTAGCGGCGCGCCGAGTGGCAGCGGGGCGGTGATGCGGTAGCGTGAGAGAGCGCGTACCTACTACCGGTAGGTAGGCACGCGTATCTACTTTAGGTGTCGGATTGCACCGCCGCCGCTTCCAGGCGCGCTCGCATACACACCCCTGTAGTAGCGCCCTTTTGTTTTTGGCGGATCCTGCGTCGCTGTTCGGGTCGGCTGAGGGAGGCGTAAGGTAGATGACCTACGGGGTGTAGGTCGGTAGGATCTGAACCACCCCCAGGCATACGCTGGCTGGATGCTTTTGATGGATAGGAAATCAACAACCCCCCGACCGATCGGCTGATACCCTGATCAGGCAGCACCAGGCTGTAAGCCTGTGGTCGGTTGGTGACCCTGCGGCTTAATTGACCAGCTGATGTAGGTCAACGGTACTGAGGCGAGGTAGTTGAATACCCGCCTCACAGCCAGCAAGGGTACCGGGTTGGGCCGGTGTTTGAGGGATTAAGGGTCTTCTTCCGGAATAAAACCCAAGTATCAGGAGGGTAATCGGCGCAGATAGTCTAACTCCTAATTACTGTAGCTAGTTAAAATCCTATCTGGTTCTTCCCGACTTCTTGTGTATTCACCTTAGTATTATAGATATCACGATCACGTTCACAATCACAATTTCAATCACACTTTTAGCATTGACCCTGCCTAGCTTAGCTGGGTCGAGGCGTTACCGAGTGGAGATCGGTTTTCAAGCCTCCGAAAATGACCACCTACAGCGCTTAATTTTCACTATCACTTAGACTATCCTTGCCTTTTCATTTATTAATCAATATGGTTACAGAGGTAGTTATTGTACATAGGGGTGCACTTCACCCTATCTTACGTTTATACAAAACAATCCATGGTGAGAGCACCATGGTTTGGCTTCCACACGCCAAAAACTACTCTTTTTTTACAAGTACCAATCCAATACTTAAACTTAAATTAATTTTATCTTCTAAAGTACTGGTCTCTAATTCTTATAATTTACCTATGCTTGTGCCTAACTTATTTACCTTTAATTTACCGTTTACTCAATACAATTCCGACCTGTACTTATCGTGGAAATTGAAGATTTCCCATACCCCGGAAGAAAACAGCGCGGAGCGGGCGACCTATAAATATTCGGGCTAAATCCCCCCACACCTAGTCCGGTAATGTTGTCACGGCCGACAGATGGCCAACAACATTTATGCCCATTAGAAAAAAAAACCCCACACCTCAGTCTCCGCTCTGTCGTCCTCCGAGGCAGTCGCTTCACGCGCTTGTCGCGGCAGTAACCTACTAATGCTTGGGTAATGAAACCACCTTAAAATCATCGTTTTATTTCTAAGCACTACTTAATTCTCTTAGGAGGCTACCTACTTAGTTTCCTATCTATTTAGCCTTTATATCTTAAATATACTTATGCTCGTTTCTTGTGTGAGCTACCTATATTATGGACGGTACCAAACACTTTGTACGGTCCTTCTGAGGTCTCGTAGCGCAGCTGGCTCGGCGTCCTACCTAGGTAGGTAGCTAGGTAGCCACCGACGATCGACCTACAACTTAAAATAAGTGTTCGTCGCCGACAATAGGATAAATTCAGTCTGTTAATAATGTTTCCGTACTGCAAAAGGCTTGAAGCTAGAAGCGTCGAGTAGGACAGAGCGCAATGGCGCTCATTGGGGGAGCTGTGTGTCTAGCAGTGGATGTATATACTGCTGCTGCTGCTACTGATGATGATGATGATGATTGAGAGTTGAGAACTCAACTGTGTATGTGGGTGAAATCAGTCTGTGGATGATCACTACACCACATCAGCCTATATCAGTCCACTGCTGGACATAGGCCTCCCCTAATACAGGAGGATATGCCTATAATCCCCACGCTGGGCAGGCTGGTTGGGGATCGCAGGGCACAACATCTCGCACCGGCGACGCCGCTGACCGACTGCGACCAGAGCATTTAGCTGTGTGATAAGTCTGCGCTATGCCGCAAGCAGCCGGCTGTCAGAGCCTCGTTTGTTAGTACACCACGTACAGGTGAGGTTGGCTTATATTCCGAAGTTGGAACCCCTTATATCCCTGTGGATAATGTCTGTGGATGATGATGGTGATGAATGTTTTCAAAACCAACTACGGTTCGGGTTCGGTCAACCCGATAACTAATACAAACGACACACAAACTAGGTAATCCCGATACTGGCAGGGTGTGGCGCGACATAATCTCTATAATCCACAAGACGCGACCCGCGTCATGCTGTGTCACCTGTGATTAATGATGCTGCACGTAGCTAGTTTCTTCCTCTATAGATTTTAGGTAGGTAGGTGAGCTATGATGCATTCGAGTCATAAATACAACTCGGTTCCTGGATAGTTGCACACCACTTTTTAAAAAAAAATTTGCCATTTCCTTATATGTTTATCAGGGAAATGTGTATTTTTGTAAAAACATATTACAAAAAACGCAGTGAGTTTATAACTCGACAGCAAAGAGCCATGTTTAAAAGCATACTATATCAACCTCTATGTCATTAGGAAATATATAGGAAAAACGTTTATAACATGTATATAGTCATTTATAATATTGCCTGAAGAACTTAGTGTTAGATGAAACCTTATTCAAGAAAAAGTTAAATACCTTAATACACTCGAGAGCAATGAATCGCTAATTCAATGTGCTAATGCACGCACCGTCAACGCCCTTCGCTCCCTTTCCAAAACATCTTCGTCTCTAAGATTTTCGGATAACTTATAATCTCGATTCTATGGAACGAGCCATGCTCGGAGTTTCTCAGAAGGATTGTGGCGGCCACTAGTATCAATGGGGTTGACGCGTAGGTTTTCGTATCGCTTCACCAGCCGTCTCTCCCCGCTCAACCCATGTACACATGTAGTAGATATAAATGTGTGAAAATATAAATCAGTAATGGAATTATGGACTTCTTCATTCCGATCATCAAGGACCTTATAGTAACGTAGGGATAGAAGACTTGATACATCCCCTGTAGATAGAATTCGCAAGGCTATCCGACATAGAACTAATAGTCATAGAATATTAGTAAAATGAGGGCAAGAACGGTGAGGGGTGTACAGGGTTCCAACCCTCATCTTCGGAACTCAAGCCAACCTCACCTGCACGTGGTACACCCTGCTAAACAACACACGGGGCTCTGGCGGCCGGCTGATTGCGGCATAGCGCAGCCTACATCGACAAAGCTAAATCCCCTGGCCACCGACGGGCAGCAGCGTCGGTGGTGCGAGAAGCCCTGCGTGAGAGAAGTGCCCTGCGATCCCCAACCCGCATGCCCAGCGTGGGAATTATGGGTATATCCCCCTTTATTAGGGGAGGCCTATATAGGCTGGTTGTGTTGTTGTTGTGTTGAGGGCAAGAATCTTAGAATGAGAGATAGTCGGCTGTAAACAAAACTTTACTTTGGCATCCTTAAACTTGTCTCAAAACCTACTCAATATTTATAATAGATACAAATAGCATAAAATCCATAGATAACAAGCTATTATTTTATTAGCAATTTATTTGCAAAAAAATCGATTATTTGACCTTACGATAAGTAGGTTTTGAGGAAAGTTTTAGGCCAAAATAAAGGTTTAAACAAGTTTATAGCCGAATATCTCTCATTCCAAGGTGAAACCCCTAATTTTCCGTTGTCGATATTGCTCAGAGAATTAGCAAGCTGAAGTGGCAGTGGGCTGGCCTTATCTGTCGAAGAACCGATAACCGTTGGGGTAAACGGGTTCTTGAGCGGAGATCGCGGCTCGGCAATCGTAGTGTAGGACGCCCTCCTGTCTAGTTGGAGTGGCTGCGAGAAGTTGCTGGATGAAGATGGATACATCGACCAGAGGATAGGTCGTAATGACGCTCAGTAGGTGAGGCCTGCCTAGCAGACTTCTATAGGCATCGGCCATTATCAAATCATGACTATGCTGATTGCTAAAACTACAAAACTCGACATAATTTTATTGTTATAGGCTAATGATGATGATTATTACTAAAATATGTAATTATAATGATATGTAAGTTTTTCAACACTCCACAATGAAGGGGGATATGCCCATAATCCCCACGCTGGGCATGCGGGTTGGGGTTCGCAGGGCACAATTTCTCACACTGCTGCCGCTGCTGAACATCGGCGGCCAGGTGATTTAGCTGTCCCGGTGTTAGGCTGCGCTATGCCGCAATCAGCCGGCCGCCAGAGCCTCGTTTGTTAGTTAGCAGGGTGCACCACGTGCAGGTGAGGTTGGCTTGGTTTCCGAAGATGAAAGTTGAAACCCCTTACACCCGTCATTGTAAACTTTGAATAACCTTTTTTTGCAAATAAACTTTATCTTATTTGATTTGCAAATCAAACTTTAGTCACATTTTATAAATTTACCTACTTCTTTGTTTCTTTGTTGAACTAAAGTAAAGTTGGTTGCAACATCAGATTGTGTGATGAATAGTAATGCTATCGTACCTTGTCTCGTGAACAAAACATGGAAGACTTTGATGTGATAAAAACACCGGGAGATGGTATGCAAACCTCTTAATCACGGAAAACATTTTGATGATAATTTAAAAACAAGACCGGTCAAGTGCGAGTTGACTCGCACAGTTTTAGATCATAAAATGGAACCATGCATCTTATAAAAAAACTGCTTGAAAATATCATACTATTTTTATTATTTTGGACCTTTTGGGGATGAAAATGAAAATATTTTCTTCTCTACCAAATTTCAAGTCAGTAGCTTATGTAGTGCTGCCTCTCTCCAGTTGGGCACTTGAAGAATGCCGAGGTCTTTTACGATTTCGTTTTTTCACTAGTATCAGCCCACTCCCAGAAAAGCCTGTTTAGTTAATATGCTAACACATTTTTTTAAGGGAGTCTCTAATAGTTATATAGATTATATCTTTTTTGCACTACCATCCGCTAAAGCTATGCTCTTCATAAACATACAACGTTTGCCTGGAAGAAATCACTTTCAGCAATACGGCTGCCCATTGTGCTTCCTTTAAATTGCTTTTAATATAAGTAATAAGTTATTTTAACTTATTTATTCTTCATTCACTTCATAAATATGGTGAACAATTATCTATTGTTTTTTTCACCTTTTGTAAATAAATGACCATCAAGTTAATACAAAATGATAATAGAAAAAAGCTATAAAATTCTCTAAATAAGATTGAGATTCATTCTAATTATACAAAGCACTCAGTAATTGCCTTATTCACCACTTCCTTGTTCCCGACAATCTTACAAGTCTTTCGACAATGTAATATGTAAATTGTATAAAGTAGTTTGTTCTGTCTCGTGGGAGTTGACAAAGGCACTTTTTACTGGGTTCATTATTTCATTCACAAAATTTAAAGTATAAAGTTGTGGCTATTTCCATCAACAGAACCACCACTGGGGTGGTGTAAGGGGTTCCGACCCCCATCTTTGGAACCCAAGCCAACCTCATGTGCAGGTGGTACACCCTGCTAACTAACAAACGGGAATCTGGTGGCCAGCATAGCGCAGCCTAATACCGGCACAACTAAATTCTTTGGCCGCCGACGGGCAGCAGTGTCGGCGGTGCGAGAATTTGTACGTTGCGACTCCCAACCCACTGTGCATGCCTAGGGTTGGGATAATGGGTAAATCCCCCTTTTTTACGGGAGGCCTATGTCCAGCAATGGACTGATATAGGCTGGTGTGGTATGATGTGGTAGACGCACCACTACCTACCTATATAATTATATGAATAAAAGACGTGTGGCACACGGGGACTGCCGCGGTAAAGCTATTGCATAGCATTTTGTATCAACTTATGCAATTATAAATATTCATTTATTTTATTTATGCAGTATTTCTTTTTCTTTGATATTAATTCAAGTTACACTTTTTGAGCGTGGTGACCGGATAAGAAAACATTTTTTTTTTCTTTTATTAAATAAAAATACGTCTAGTTGCACGCACACAAACACCGTGTCGAAGACTGTCGAAAAGAAACGACGTTAGACAATGCACGGCCTTCAAGCCACACCTCCGTGCCCGTCGGAGTGGGGAGCGTGAGGTTTTTTTTCGTTACGGAATTTCTGGATTCGGTCCCCGCGCTCAAGGCCCTCGATAGAAGCTATGCAATAGCTTAAAAATATTTTATTTATAAAAGGGTCCAGTATTTCTAAGTAGCATCTTGATTGGTTGGTCATCTGTAGGTCCTACCCTAGAGAGAGTTGCACAATACGAAAGTACTCAACAGTTTTCGTTTTATAAAATTTTGTTACAGGTTACTTAATCCTTAATAATTATTAACTGCATACTTATTAGCTTTGTATTTAGCTCGCGCAGAATCCGGATATTATTATTAAAAGCCTATGAATAAATGCAGGTTTTATACTAAGTATAGCCCAAGTTGCGGATTCTATGCTTCTGAGAATGTCCGAAAGGCTGCTGGTAGAAGCTGGATGCGTCGAGCTCAGGACAGGGCGCTATGGCGCTCATTAGGGGAGGCCTATGTCCAGCAGTGGACTGCTATAGGCGGATGATGATGATGATGATATTCTAAGTATCATCTGAATAAGTTCAGCCGTTGTGGAGTTGAGTGGGAACAAACATACTCACACCCGCATTTATTATACTTACATCTCTCATGTTCAGTCAGTAGGTTCTTATTACCTCCAAATGGGGCTTGTAGGTGACTAATTAGCGCTCTAGGGTAATAATGTAGCTAGAAAAGCCCTAGGGCGGTAAGTTATTAAAAAAACACTTCTTTCTTTCAAAAAGTTCGCATACATCTAACCATCATACTGGCAATAGACATCATGCATTCAGCCCAATGACCAAAGAGGTCGCCTTGCTATTCAGCCTTGTCTTCGTGTGAGCATAATAGTCATCAATTTTAAATATCGAACGGCGAAGCTCAATTTCGTTCTTGAAAAAAAAATTGTAAATTGTTCTCATTTCACTATAAATTACAACAAATGAAATGTTTCATTCTTGTATTGCCGGTTTTTTTCTACTTACCTCACAATCGAGATGTAAAGCAGAATAGTTAGCTCGGGTGTAAGCACCAATTGCACCCTCGAACTATAAATATCTCGGGCTGCAATTGATGCCTTACAGCCCTTGGCTACTAATCTACTATTAGTGTGAAGTTAACGCCAAAATTTTGAGAATAGCTTAGTTTTATGAGATTACCAGCTTCAACCCGCGCGATGAAAAACCCATCTGGATTTATCTGGACATCCAGGATTTAAATTATTTATATTCCAAGTTTCATCCAAATCCATTCAGCCGTTACGGTGTGAAGCGTCCACAAACATAGATACACAAACTTTCGCATTTTTAATATTAGTGTGATGTGATGTGATGTATGTAAAATTGAAATCTGCTTTGCTAACCCAGTGGTTCTTGGAATTAAATGTTTATATTTCTATCTTTATAATAATACATGATCATAAATGCATGATGCTATGTGATAGTGTTCAGACTTATTTACTTCATCATCATCATCATCTTCAGCCTATAGCAGTCCACTGCTAGACATAGGCCTCCCCTAATGAGCGCCATTGCGCCCTGTCCTGAGCTCGGCGCATCCAGCTTCTACCAGCAGCCTTTCGCAGATCGTCACCCCACCTGGCCGGAGGGCGTCCTACACTATGTTTGCCGAGCCGCGGTCTCCACTCAAGCACGTTTACATCAACGGTTATCGGTTCTTCGGCAGATACTTATTTACTTATTTATTTATTTATGCGGATGAAAAAAATACCCGTTACAATTCCCAAATCGACCGACCAAAC
The DNA here is from genome assembly GCA_951804965.1 of Horisme vitalbata. Taxonomy (NCBI): domain Eukaryota; kingdom Metazoa; phylum Arthropoda; class Insecta; order Lepidoptera; family Geometridae; genus Horisme; species Horisme vitalbata. The sequence continues at coordinate 2,537,285 of OX638096.1, forward strand.
AAAATAAAGACAAACCTACAAAGTGCTTTGAATCTTTACAGCACAAAGGAATGCGAGTTTCGATTGGGACCGCTGTATTTGAGAGATGGAATATGTATCACTGACGAGACTCAAAGGAAACAGGCGTACACGGACTTTTTTGAGTATGAAATGTGGAATAATTTTAGGGCTTTACAGATATCATAACTGGGAAAGTTATTTTTTTTTGGGAATTAATGATTTTTGCTTTTTTCCAACGTTTGCTCTTGATGGTTTGATTTTAATGACGAAGATAACTTCAGGATTTAATAGAGTTCTATTAAAGACACGTTTGATTTAAAGTTTTCTCGATATATTTATTAGACAAAATTGGCTCTTCCGAAACTATTTTTTTGTTTTTATTTTCGAAAGTAATGACAACTCTTTTATATAGTCAAATTTTGTTGGACACTCTTAAAAATTCAAATTATTTTGTTTTAATTCGGTAGTTTTGGTGATATTAAGGTAATTTTTTATTAAATTTGGTGCAACATCAACATTATACCGATAACGTATTTTACATCTCGTTCGCGCAATGACTTCATTTTTAGAAAATATCTGCCTGAATTTTTCAGACTTTTTGAATAAACATTTTTTTATATCGATATTCAAATCTACCATTTTAATAAAACTAGATTCATGAACAAAACAACCGGCCAATAAAACTAGGCCCAGAATTTAGATTTCCGCATTTTTTTCTAGTCGAAACGTGAAAAATTTCTAACTTTTCATATCGAGGCTTTAGCGGTACATTTTTGCCATTTACTTTTCCGAAGAGGTGCTCAAATGATCCAATATTTTCGATAGAGTGCACAACCCTTCCAATTCCGCGATCGTGTTTGGTGAGGCCTCAGTTTTGTTCCACAGTTACAGTTCCTGAATTTATGACTCGATGTCGATGACTGTCAGCAAACGCGAGGGCCGAGGAAACAGAGGAAATCCTAGTGCGGGGGCCAGTGACCAAAAATATTTTTTACATTTTTTCTAGATGGGCACCTTCTACCTTTATGTGGTAAATAGATGGCCACCAAGGTTTTGAATGAATTTCCACAAATTTCCACAGTACTTAATATTGTGCCTATTACTTAAATTAACCATAGATCACAATAAATAAATTTTTTGCATGCTATGTAATTTAGTCCTAATATTTTTGTTATATAAAAAATATATTATGCCTTATTCCTAGTTTCAAATAAATTATTAAATTATTAAAGGGTATGATTTGGACCATTCATTGTCTGCAAGTAGTACGCATGTAGTCTTTACTTTTATTTGTAATATCACCTAATCTGTCAAAATCAAATACGCATTCAAAACTTTTCTTACAAGCTTATCTTTGTGTTGTGTGTGGCAGCCCTAAATTTAAGGCAGAACTTAAAAAAATAACTGTTCTAAGATTGCCACAAAAGGTTTTGAGTAGAATTATGGCGTAATTTTACAAGCCATTTTTTTTCAACGAAATTTGGAAAGTCCTTGAACCAAATCCTGTTGACGATTGGGAGTATATTTTTCCCTTTTCAGGGTAACATACTATTTTATCTAGCACAGGAGGTTATTCATGGTGTATGTGCTTAACTAGAATTAAGCATTCCTTGTGCTATGTAGATAATCCTTTTTCTACTATTAGTTTATTTATTTATTTATTGTTAGAAACACCAACGACAATTCACATAAGAGGATCAGTTCAGCGTAAAATAACTTCTTTCAGTCGCCATATTACATTATTTGTCATTTCACATATTATGATCTACATGTCAATGTCATTATCATCATCATCAGCCTATAGCAGTCAACTGCTGGACAAAGGCCTCCCCTAATGAGCGCCATTGCGCCCTGTCCTGAGCTCAACGCATCCAGCTTCTACCAGCAGCCGGAGCCGGAGGGCGTACTACACTACGTTTGCCGAGCCACGGTCTCCACTCAAGAACTCGTTTACCCCAACGGTTATCGGTTCTCCGGCAGATATGGCCAGCCCACTGCCACTTCAGCTCATTTCAATGTAATGTCAATCAAATGATTCAGTCAAATCCAATGACACCAATGTAATAATTTGCGGAAATTAAGGAGTTTTTAAAAGTTTTTTAGTACATTGTAAACTAAGACGAGTAAAGAAGAAGTTTATAAAAACGTATGTTTGGAGTCTGGCTTTATCTGGTTGCGAGACATGGACGATGACACCACGGGATAGAGAAAGATTAGAAGCGTTTGAAATGTGGTGCTGGAAGAGGATGGAGAGGACCAGCCGGACTGAGAAGATTACTAACGAGAAAGTTCTTTAAGGCGACTATACAAGATACAAGATACAACATATTTATTTGCACAAATAAGTGTACAAGTCAAACCTCCCTCTCGCTCGCACTATTTAACATTTTTGAAGATATAAAATCACTGAATGTATTTATGCAAAATAGCAAACCTTCCGGCTTAGAAAATAACAATACAAAGGTTCATAAATTTTCGATTACATTTATTTAAACATTGACCTCCTCTCTTTTTGCATCTTGTCTCTTTCAACCTTTGTATTGTTATTTTCTATGCCGTGAAGGTTTGCTATTTTGCATAACTACCTTCAGTGATTTAATATCTTCTAAAATGTTGAATAGTGTGAGCGAGAGGGAGGTTTGACATGTATCGTCACCATAACGAGTGGATGAAAAAAGGGACTTGATGGAAACCATACAAAACAGAAGAGGGAAAATGATTGGACACCTTATACGACAATGACAGCTTCATTAGAAACATCATCGTGGGAAAGGTAGAAGGAAAGCGTGGAAGAGGAAGACCAAGAATAAACTACATGAGCCAGATAAAAGAGAAGGTCCCTGTATGTCGTATAAGGAAGTGAAAGAGACAGCAATAGAAAGAGCTAAATGGATAGAAATTCAATATACACCGACAAGACGTAGGCTCTTAAATTATAATAAAAATTTATTTGATATATATACCTATGTATTTGTCAACAGATAAATTTATTAGCAATGTGTACAATATAAGTCAATAAAGTAATGTCTTTATTGACTAATATTGCACACAAAGAGTTTGAAATTATTTAAGTTACCTATCAAAAAAGAGGGTACACTTACAAAAACTATACATAAGTTTAACTTAACTTTGCGTTGTGTGTGGCAAATGTTACAGTTAGACTGACCCAAAATTTTCTATATTTATTTTATCTTATTTAACTTTATTAGGAAAAAATACAGTACAAAGTGATATAATAAAATTACATAATAATAATAAATTATCCACCTATAAAGTTTGCACTATATATATATACACACAGAAATTATTAGCCAAGAGTGCAAAAAAGTCTAACCTAAGGCGTTGTAAGCGTTTCTGTAAAATTATCTTGTAATTTTACAAGCCATTTCTATATTTGAAAAGTTGTAGAACTTAATGTTTGACTTTTGGAGATGAAAAGTAAAAAGTTGTTTTTCTTCTTTTACATCAATTAAATTTCAACTCACTCTAACTAAAACTTAAATAAGAACACAACAGACGCTGGATTTACCGCAGTCTCGAGCCTCTTTAGAAATAGATCTTGGATCACACTTTTTTAAACATGCACCTCCTCTCTTTTTGCATCTTGTCTCTTTCACTGACACTGAAAAAAAAATCGTCTTACACAAGCATACATAGAAAGGACACCGGAATAAGGTTCCAGTCTGTGTCATTGTAATAGAATATCTTCTTCGTATGAGTGAGTAGTCTCTTTAGTTAGTTAGCGGTTCAGTAACTCTTGTGTCGGAATTTTTTAGGCCGCTCGACATGGCTTGACGACCAAAAAAGCCGGGACCAACATCTTAACGTGCCTTCCGAAGCACGGAAGCGCTCAAATCTAAATAACACTTAACGGTCACCCATAAAAGCAGTATCAACAAGACATTAGGACACGCCACAAGGGGTTTGCTCGTAGTAGAACTACAAACATGGTATACAACACAAGCCACAACACAGCACACCACACTATCATAGGCTGGTGACATAGGCCTCCCCTAATAAAGGGAGATATGCTCATAATCCCATGAGGGTCGGGGATCGCAGGGCACAGCTTCTCGACCGTCGACGGTCACGGAATTTAGCTGAGCTGGTGTAAGGCTGCGCTATGCCGCATTCAGCCGGCCGCCAGAGCCCCGTTTGTTATACACCAGGGTGCACCACAGGCAGGTGACGGTTGGCTTGCATTCTTAAGATGGAGGTTGGAACCCCTTACACCCCACCACAAAACCAGGCCTGGATGAAATTATTTGCAGATTATGCAATTTTTCTATTTAAATCACGTGCTTCGGAAGGCACGTTAAGATGTTGGTCCCAGCTTTTCAGTCGTTAAGCCATGTCGGAGGCCTTCGGACGGCCTAAAAACTCCGACACCAGAGTTGTTCAGCTCATACGAAGAAGAAGAAGAATTTAAATCAAATCCCAAATCTCTTGAAATTTAGATGGCTATTGGTTCATTGCCAGCAGGATATGTAAGTGGTTCCACCCTAAAAAAAAAAAATGAAATAAATATGCGAGACATCTCACACATGGCCAACTAATCCCAAACTAGGCAGAGCCTGTACTATGGGTACCAGAGACTGATAAACATACATAGATACTTATAAAACACCTAGACACCGAACAAACATTCATGTTCATCACACAAATGTTTGTCCTGGGCGGAAATTGAACCCGCAACCTGCAGCTCAGAAGGCAGAGTTACTACCAACTGAGCTAAGAGGCCAGTCAACCTACATCGTCGGTACCCTTTTTTTATGTGGGGAAATCCTCATGGATCCCATCCCATTACGGGGTAACAGAATGGTTATGACGGACTCCTACCAGCCAAAACCATCAAGATGTTACATCCTAGTGTCATTATGCCAAAACCATGGGTGCTCTTGAGGACTCTTCGACAGATTCAGCAGCGTCAGCCCACATAATTTTAAGCTCCTCCTTACATCGTCGGTACCCGAACCAACCTCACCTGCCCATGGTGCACTAACAAGCGGGCCAACAGAGTGGGGTAGCCCAGCCTGACACCGGTACAGCTAAATTCCCTGACCGCAGCGTTAGTGGTGCAAAAAGCTGTACCCTGCAATCACCGATGTGAGGATTATGAGGATTATGAGCATATTTCCCTTCTTATTAGGGGAGGCCTATGTCCAGTCACGTTCTTATTTTGCATACACATTATCATCATCATCAACTTTAGCCTATGGCACTGCTGGGCGAAGGCCTCCACTAATGAGCGCCACTGCGTCATATCCTAAGCTTGACGCATTCAGCTTCTACGACAAGTTTTTCGCATATCTCCACTACACCTGGCCGAAAGGCGTCCTGAACTACGTTTCTTGAGACGCAGTCTCCACTCAAAAAGTTATTAGCCCCAACAGTTCATTGGTAGATATTGCTTGCTCACTGCAACTTCACCTTGCCAATTCTCTGAGCTAAGTCAATGATAATCCGCATTACAAACAACTTATATTAAAATTTCGAAAGGCCTCATAGCTTTTTAAAAATATAAAAAAGATGGACGCGGGTTCGATTTCCGCCCGGGACAAACATTTGTGTGATGAACATGGTGGTGTTTGCAGACTTTGGTACCCATAGTACAAGCTCTGCCTAGTTTAGGATCAGTTGACAGTTTGTGAGATTTCCCGTTTATTTATTTAATTAAAAAGATGACCTTACTTTCAAAACAGCACTCGATGCCTTCTTTCTGCTGCTTAGGGCAGAGGCCTCGCCTGGCCAACCTTTGGCCAGGACAGTCAGCTGCAACAGTGCACATGCCACCAGCTGATAGACACTCTGGCTCATGCCAGATAGAGTCGATTCTGCGCACTGGAATCAAAGAGGATGGATCAGAATAAATGTTTTCTTATTTCCGTGGTTTGATTTTTCAGAGATCAAGTTCGTCAAAGAGTTATTAATAAATAGTTCATTATATTCACATTTCAGAAACTTTTCCGTTTAAAATATTAATAATAAGTATCATTTGCAATAATTTCCTTCCTGGGTTTTTCCAGCTGGAATCGTACCCGCGACATTTAACGTCTCAACTGGATATTCACCAATTATGCCAATGAGTTTGTAACGGCTTGGTGCCTAGGTATCATCTAGGACCATTATCATCATCATCATATTGGTAGTCTACTGTTGGACATTATGTATCTCCTAATGAGCCCAGTTCGCCCTGACCTCAGTTCTATACATAACAATAATGAATGAATGAATGAATGAACACTTTATTGCATGAAACATAACAAAATACAACAACATTTAAAAAAAAAGGTACAATGGGTGGCCTTATCGCTGAAAGCGATTTCTTCCAGGCAACCTTTAATATTACTTTTATTGCTTATAATGTGAAATATGTGCTTATTTACTAAATAAATAAATACATAAGGGCTCCTTTGCACAAAATCCACGACATTCTTTGATTGCTATTTTTTATAATGCTGGACTCTATCATACAGCATCATGTAGCCCCGAACTAAGCAGATCTAGTATTATGGGAATCACATGACTGATAAACTACTTCTTAAATGCATATTATTTTGGAAATACATAAATATTATATATAGAAAACACCTAGAGCAAAGACAAATATCTGCAAATAATGCAAAAAAAAAACTCTATTTGGGAGATGAAACACGTGAAGTGAACAACTTCAAGGGTTCATGTTTATTTGAATTTTATTTTCTTGAATAATCAGTATAATTTCATATTTATTTCAAATAAACCTATTCAATGGGAAAGCTATATACTGGACAACGGTCTATGTGGCGTAGTGCCAGTAGGTCCACCTGTGACGCAGAAGGTTGCGGGTTCGATTCCCACTGCGGGACAAATGTTTGAATTACTTGCAGATATTTGGCCCAGGTCAAGGTGTTTTCTATTTTTAATAAGTAGGTATTTACAAAAAAATATGTATATAAATAGTTTATCAATCATAAGCTTCTATAATACAAGCTCAGCTTAGTTTGGGGCTACATGATGCTGTGTGATAGTGTCTCCAGCATTATTTATTTACTTATGTGAAGCAAGGCCAAATATGTAATACTAACTTCCACTCGCGGCTTCGCTCGCATAGTGCTCGGATAAAAGGTAGCCTATGTGTATATATAGATCATAAACAATGTGTATTCTTAATTTTAACCAAATTCGTTCAGCCCTTACGGAGTGAAGCGACCTCAAACATATACACACACACACACACACACAAAAAACTTTCCATTATAGAAGATTACTGCAGAGGCCAAGTCCATCAATGCCTAGTTGTGGCCAAGGCTTGTATAGTACTTTTCTCAAATAATGCGCGAAAATTAAAACAAAATAGTTCCTAGACAGAACTTGTACATTTTTCAATAAACAGCATTCTATTTGCAAGCCAGTTAGAAATTTAAATAAACCCTTTGATTAGTTACCTCCTTAGTTGCCATGTTTCGGAGTAAAAGATCATTCCATTTTTAAATAACACGACAGATATGAGTTTTCATAGTAATTTATTTGGCCGCTAAACACGACAGAAATGAATTTTCATACAACTTTTGCCGGCCGCTGCTCCCATGTATTGATTGAGCCGGTACAGCAATTTCGATTTATATCAATAATGCACTTATTTCCAAGCATTTTTGAGAGAATAATATTAGTGTGATTTGATTAACGCCCATTAATAGTTCCTTCTTTCGTCGTTTGAGTAAGTGGCCAACTCTGGTGTCGGAGTTTTAAGGCCACTCGAAGGACTCCAACATGGCTTAGCGACTGAAAAAGGCGGGACCAACATCTTAACGTGCCGAAGCACGGACGCGCTTAAATCTAAATTCCACTAAACGGTCACCTATCCAAGTAATGTCCGGGCGGAGTGTTGCTTAACAAAAGTCATCTGTTAAGAACAGCAAAATAAGCCACGCCACAAGCGCTTTCTTACCAAATAAAAATGTTTGACTTAAATTTATTCCTCAATGTTTGAATCAAGTTGATTGTCCGCCTTAAGTCAAAAAAAAAAAAAAAAAATAAAGTGCTGGAATAATTCCGGCAAGAACCCCCTACTTAAGTTAGTAAAGCCAACCTTAAAATATACCTACAATTATGTTCAGTTTAAGCATGCTAACCACACAACACCAGCCTATATCAGTCCACTGCTGGACATAGGCCTCCCCTAATAAAGAGGGATATACCCATAATCCCCACGCTGGGCATGCGGGTTGGGGATCGCAGGGAACAAATTCTCGCACCACCGACGCTGCTGCCCGTCGGTGGCCAGGGGATTTAGATGTGCCGATGTAGGCTGTGCTATGCCGCAATCAGCCGGCCGCCAGAGCCCCGTTCGTTGTTTAGCAGGATGCACCACGTGCAGGTGAGGTTGGCTTGGGTTCCGAAGATGGGTGTTGGAACCCCGTACACCCCAAGCATGCTAACTATGTTACTAAATAATAATTGTTACATTTATTGGTTAAAGTTTATTAAGTATTCGTTTAAAGTTTTTAGTTTTAAATTTTTTAAATATTTTAAGTTCTAATAATACATATGTACCTATTGATCTCTTAGTTACCATAAGTACCTACTACTTAGTTATTATTATTATTATGAATGCTGTGTCCGCCTGTAATTGGTTTCTATATCAGAATGAAAACTTTGTCAGTGTAACTCTACAATGTATTATTATTTATGCTGTTGGCGTCCCTATAAATAAATAAATAAATAAAATAAACTTTATAAATCCGGAAAATAATCATTTTGTGTATTTTTGGTGTAGGTAAGTAGTTTAAATACAAGTACATAGTTGATGAAGGTGTGATTTGGTGGAAATGCATTAAAAGATACTAACGAAGCATCCAAGAACTTAGGACAAAAAGTAAAAATAAGTCAGCCGAAAACGGCTACGTTGATTATTATTATTACTCTACTGTACTAAATGCTTTGAAAGTTTAGAATAACAAACCATGACAAAAAAAAATTTTTGAATAGAAAAATCAAGATAAAATATTTAAAAAATTGTTTAGTATAAACTTACGGTCATCATTATAATCTTCTGCGCAAACAAAGCCAAATAGAAACACAATAATAACCCACATAGCTCAAAACACGTCAGCTCAACCTTATTCTTAGCCGAGGAATGACAGCGAAGCATCAATAATCTTTCTTACTTCATAATCGTGGTTAACGCAGAGAGCAGTTCGAAAGGCATTTTTAAACTTAAACTAAAACTAATAAAGTCGGTTTTCGCTTAAGGGCTTATATGCTTTTGTAGTATTTGTACCTACGCGTAAGTCTACGTAGCTAGGTAAACTTATCCAAGTTAATAATGTTGTAGAAATTTTAGGGATAATTCAATATTTATGGTAATAAATTACTCATTAGAGGTTTATGTCTAGCAATGGATGCAATACCAGCCTATATCCAGTCCACTGCTGGACATAGGCCTCCCCTTATAAAGAGGGATATGCCCATAATCCCCAAGCTGGGTATGCGGGTTGGGGATCGCAGGGCACAGCTTCTCGCACCGCCGTCGAAGGCCAAGGAATTTTTATGTGCCGGTGTTACGTGGCTTCCTACGTAAGCAACCTGGACGCGAACGCGAAGCAGCGGTTCGGCGCGGAAACAACAAACAGTTAATAACTATTGAAGTGACCAAAACGCACGCAAGCGGCGCGACGCGAATTGACGCGAACACGATGGCGACGGGCGCAGGGCGGTGAAGGATGGGAAGGACGATTCGCGTGAATGTAGGACAGAGTCGCCGCGTCGCTTCGCATCGCGTTGAATTCGCGTGTCACCGCGTCGGATTGCTTTTAAGATGCCGCTTTAGGGTGCGCCTTACTGCAATCAGCTGGCTGCCAGTGTCAACTTTTGAGAACTGTAGCGATTACCCTTCGTTCATCATCAACAGGTGATGATAAAATTGTATGGCCATGATTTAGATAAGATATATTTATGTTAAAGTTCTAAAGATAAGTTAGATTATGTTGAATCCAAGTGTACAGTAATGTTCCTATTGTGAGGTTTAGGAATTAAGGAGCTTTGCTCTTGTCGGTGCAAGCGCAGCAACGGCGGGGCCTCCCGTCCACTGACATAGGTCTCCCCTAATTAGAGAGATAACAAATAATACATACATATTATACATAGAAAACACCCTGACTTGGGACAAATATCTGCAAATAATGCAAACATTTGTAATAAAAGAGGTGAAAGGGGTTCCAACTCTTATCTTGGGAACATAAGCCAACCTCGCCTGCACGTGATGCACCCTGCTAACTAACTAACGGGGCTCTGGTGGCCAACTTCTTGCGGCATAGAGAAGGCTAGCACCATCCATCCACATCCACATCAGCCTATATCAGTCCACTGCTGGACAAAGGTCTCCCCTAATAAAGGGGGATATACCCATAATCCCCACGCTGGGCATGCGGGTTGGGAATCGCAGGGCACAGCTTCTCGCACCACCGACGCTGCTGCCCTTCAGTGGCCAGGGGATTTAGCTGTGCCGATGCGGTGCCTGTGCTATGCCGCAATCAGCCGGCCGCCAGAGCCCCGTTCGTTGTTTAGCAGGGTGCACCAACACAGCAAAATCACCTGACCAATGATTTGCAGTAACGTCGGCAGCGCGATAAGTTAACTCGCATGCCCAGCGTAGGGATTATGGGCATATCGCCCTTATTTAGGGGAGGCCTTTGTCCAGCAGTGGACTGTTTTAGGCTGGTGTGGTGAATGGTAATGGAACGTACCGTGGTTTATATTGAACACGACTTGGATTCGGTCGACTCGTTAACTAAAACAAATGACTATACTGGGTAATGCGCTCGGTGCGTGGCTTCCAGTACATGTTATTGACGAAATAAGGGAAAGGTTATCTCAGATGCTATGGAATGAATAGATAAAATTGATGGTTGTTTTTTTTTTACAAAAAAATAGCTTTGCGCTTGACCACTAACACACCTGAGTTAGGTGAAGATGTGGTTTAGGATGGAGCACGCTTGCCTAGAAGGAACCGATTCACTCTGGATTTGAAGACTCTCAGGTTATACTGAGCCAGGAAAACAGGTGCTATCGATTATAGAAGTAAACCGAATTGATTGTTACGTTGATTAATATATTTAACACTTTTAAAAAATGTATATGATATTTTAACTGGGTTTAAAAGAATCTTCTTTGTCCTCGCTCTTTCTCGATACTCGGGGTCGGCTTTCCTAATTATGCGGCGCCAAGTATTCCGCTGCTTAGTGTCATCCATTGTAAGGCAAAGGATTTTCATATACTTATGGACATTCGTCATCCAAGTCGTCTGAGGTCTTCCTCTTCCCCTTTTATTTGTGGCAATGGAAAGGCACTTTTTCACGACGTGGTCTTCTGGTCTTCGCATAACATGCCCATACCATCTGAGCCTAGCTTCTGATATTTTGACATTTATTGGAGCTACTTTAAAAAATCCGAGAAGAAAAAGAATAAGGTAAGAAATAAGCATATACGAGCTCATTTCTTACCTTATTCTTCAGTGTAACTCCTCCTGCCCATCGCAGCATTCTCATTTCAGTCGTATGGAGCCTTTGTTCATGGGTCTTTTTGGATGGTCCCATGCATCACTGCCATATAACAATGCGGGTCTAACAGCTGTTTTATAGACTTTACCTTTGGTTTTTATGGGCATTTTTACAACACGTAAGTATAGTATAAGAATTTAAGTAGTATTTATGTATAAATAATAATAATGACAGTATCTGTTTTTTCAGCTTGTGATGGTGTAGGTTAAATGACGTGTGCATTATGTAGTTTTCAATAACAAAATACGTAGTATTTATGTAAATAATATTAATAACAATACCTGTTTATACAGCTTGTCTTGACGTAGGTTAACTGACGATGACGTGGTGTAAAAAACCCTCACTAAATTAATGATAGTAATTATAATTCAGGTTTAAGATATATTTATTTCTCAAAAAGAATTAAATTCACTTACATGAGAAAAAACTAATTCTAGGTAATAACTAATAATATTTTGTTGGGCTAATCATACAAGTAGGTTAAGTAGGTAGTTAAAATATAAAATCTCGTCTACATTCTGCAGTAATGTAAGTAATAATGTTTTAACAATAAAGCAGTGCCGATGAAGGTAGTTATGCATTACTAAATCATTACTCATACTAGAAGCACCCACAAATGCTATCTTTAAACTAAAGCCAAGCTGAGGCAGTTAGACCGGTCAACTAACAAGGATTACATGAGACTAGAAGTGGCATGCAATGGTCAAGTTTGTGGTACGGTATAATATTTAAATAATTATGTTTGTTTATACTTTTATGGTTAGGTATTTGTTTTAAACTTAATTTTTTTGTTTTTTAATACGCTTATTTTCTTAAATAATAATATGTACTTAGGTATAGGTACTTATTTATGTTGACATTGAATTTTACATATATATTATATTTTATAGGTCTCTTAGCTATGTTTATTCAGAATATGATATTTAAGTAGTTTTTTAAACGTTTCCTTCGATTTTGCTTCTTTGATATCTTTTGGTAACTTATTGTATAATTGAGCACCTTCATACATAATGTTTTTTTTACCATAATTAGTGCGTGGTACGTGTAATTTAATGTCATTTGCATTTCTCAGTCTGATTTTTTGAATTTGTTGTTTTTTAGTGAATGTTATTTGAATGTGTATATCCTTAATCAATATTTTTCTTATTAGCATGCAGTTCTTGTATATATAAGTTTGAAATACATTCATTAATTTAGTTTTCTTATACAAAAATTTTGATGGTGTGAGAAAGTCGTAGTTAAATAATCGTTTAATTTATTTATTTTGTGCCGTTTGCAGTAAGTCTATGTTAGTTTTAGCAGCTGTACCCCACACTTCTATCAGATAGTCAATGTGGGGTTTTACAAGCGAGTTATAGACTGTATATCGCACTTGTTGCGGAAGACATTTAACTATTCCACGCAGTGCACCCGTGAGTGAAGTTATTTTAGATTTAATTTTTTGCAAGTGTGGTTTCCAAGTTAACTTGCTATCGAGTATTAGTCCGAGATACTTTTCCTGATGAACTCTATTTATAACTACTTTATTTATTGTCAATGGTGTAAAGTCCGAAATAATTTTGTTTTTTGCAGTAAATAGGATAAAGTTAGTTTTTTGAATGTTTATAGTCAGAAGATTTGTCTGGAACCACCCATTGACAAGGTCTAGATCATGTTGTGCCTCGGATATTATAGAATCTATGGAGCTTCCAAAATAAAATAAACTAGTATCATCCGCATACAATGTGACGTCGCCTTTAAGTCCAATTTCATGGATACTGTTGATATAAATGAGGAACAGCAGGGGTCCCAGAATAGAACCCTGAGGCACACCATGCGTCACAAAAGCAGGTCTGCTAAATGATTGATCGATTTTGACTACTTGCTGTCTATTTGAAAGATAAGATCTGAACATATCATTTGCAGTACCGGTGACACCAATATCATTTAGTTTACTAAGCAGCAGATCATGGCTGACCGTGTCAAAAGCTTTTTTCAGATCTATAAACACTCCAAGTGCTATTTGTTTTTTATCAATTTTAAGTTTTATATTTGTTACTAAATCCATAGTTGCCGAGAGTGTATTTGACTTGGGCCTAAAACCGTACTGCTTTTTATACAAAAAATTTATGGAATTCAAATACTTCTCTAGTCTGTTATACAAAACCTTTTCAAAAACTTTTGATAATATCGGTAACACAGAAATCGGACGATAATTTCCAGGGTCCGATCTATCACCCGATTTAAATATAGGGGTTACTTTAGCCACTTTCAGACTATCAGGAAATATTCAGTTTTCTAGACATTTATTAATACATTTAGTGAGTTCATGTAATATATATTTTTTTATACATTTAATAGATTTAGTGTTTACACCATCAAGTCCAGTGCTAGTGTTGCAATTTAAATTATTAATTATTTTTGATATTTCATCTATGTTTGCTTTTTCTAGTATGAGTAAATTTGAATTAGAGTATTTAAGAATAGTGACATCTTTACTTACAATATTTATTAGGTTACTGTGATTAGTTTTAGATATACTCTCAGCTAGGATCGAACCAATTTTAGAGAAGTAGCTGTTGAATGTTTCGCAGATTTCTTGTCTATCAGTTATGCAGCCGGCGTTTGTTTGTAGTTTCCGTGGACCAGAGGTTTCTTTTACTTTATTATTCGAAAGATTGTTAATAAGCGTCCACATCTTGGTTGGTTTTTTCTTGCAATCTTCGAACGCCTTTAGATAGTATTTGCTTTTGGTTTTTTGTATATTTTCTGAGACTTCATTTCTTTTCTTAGCAAACATTTCCTCTTTTGTTTTGTCTTTTGGGTTACGTTTATATTCAGTCCATAATTGATTTCTTGCATTTATATCTTCTATTATTGTTCTATTAATCCATTCTTGTCTTGGTGGGTTCAGAATTTTAGTTTTTGTAGTTTTTGTTTTTTCAATACATTTTAATATTTTTTCTTCTAATAAATTATACAAAGCATCTTTATTTTCTGCATCGAATTCTTCTACTGCTTTATATAACTTGTCATAATCTATTGCTGTGTATTTTTTTCTCATAAGGGGTTTAACTTGATATTTCTTTACTTCAACATATATTTGCTTGTGGTCAGAAATTGGAGTATCAATGATAGCAAAATGGAAATCATGTTCTTTTAAGTTGGTGTTACAGACATAAAATATTAGCAGAATTAGTCTGAAATATGCTTGTCACACCTAGTAATTATGTTGCATATGGCAACACATAAGATAAGCAATCGCCATCAAAAAATTGTAACTAAGTGTCTCGACTTCTATAAAATAAATTCAGTGATCTGCAAATAAAGGTGTTTCCTTCCATAAGATCACACCCAAATTGGTGCCGAAAAATTAGAAGCAGTCTAAATACATAAAAACAGTGGTTCCTGGTATAATTGAAGAGAAAACAATATATCTTCCGTGTGCCGGCCACGTGTGTCGCGACGAGTTCATCCGCGCGTATAATCAGCAAAATCCCAACATCAAACAAAGAAAAGAGGCTGAGACCAAAAAACAGGCGATTCACCAATAAAACATCAAATACGCTAAATAATAATAAACTTAGTATTTCTACATTCATCATTTTGCCGGCCGCCATTACGCAGATTATTGCAAAGTACGGCCCCGTGTACAAGCAAGCCGGTAACAACAACTGTTCCTGTCTCGCTCCCACTCACGCAACAACGCGACGTGCAAGCAGTGCGAAACGAAAAATTTGCGGCATCCGTCATCCATCTTGAATTTACTACATCGAACCACACATTTCAACATCGATCCGCGTAAAAAATCTTCGGTTTCGTATCGACCAGAAAAAATACAAAAATGCTATCTCCGCGGATCAATCCGGAAAAAATGACGCCGGCAGAAGAGCTACGGAAACTGAGAGCAGCACGAGGGCAATGCAAATCGTTTATTAGCCGGTTGGAAACCTTCTTTGGCGTCAAACAAGCGCTTGATCAAGATCAGATTGAGGCAAGAGAACTCCAATTACACACGCAGTATAAGCGATTTCAAGATGTGCAACTCGAAATAATATACCTGGATGAGGCTGATGACGAGTCGGCGCTGATGGATGACCGGTATTTCAGACTCTGTGCGTCAATCAAAAGGTGCAAACAAGAAAATTTAAGTGATGAAAATAGTGCGTCAAGTATTAAAGGGTGCATAAAATTACCCCGCATTAATATACAACCATACGATGGTCGTGACATTAGTGGTTTTCAGCCCTTCATGGATCTATTTACAGCAATAATAGACAAGGACACCAAGCTGACTCCGATTGAGAAATTGTATTATCTAAGGACCTTGCTCAAGGGAGAGCCTTTGCAAATAATCGAGGGACTGCCAGTCAGTAATGAGTCATACAAATCAGCCATTCAACTATTATCCAAGAGGTACTGTAATCCATCCTTAGTAATTTCAAGGCACATAAATACTCTGCTTGACATGCCATGCCTTCAGCGTGGAACAGCCCAGCAATTAAGGGAAATCACAAATAAAATCAGGCAACAGCTATCCGCACTTGAAAACTTGAAGCAGCCCGTTGATAAATGGGGTTCTATTTTAATGTGTATCATAACACGCAAGCTGGATCCCTTAACTGTTCGGCTGTTTCACTCTGAAAAGGATTATGCTGTTGTAATGCCAACTTTGGAAGAACTGTTAGAGTTTTTGGACAAACGTGCGGTTTCACTCGAAGTAAGCCCGATGTACAATGACAAATCGAAGCCTAAAAGTGTAACCCTAGCAGGACCCGTTAACACAAGCCAGGTTACTCCTGCGCTCTGCAATGTTTGCAACGATTCGCATAGGCTATTTAAATGTCCCAAGTTTGTCCTAATGTCAGTTGAGAAAAGGCTCGAACATGTTAATAAATTTAAACACTGTTTCATTTGTTTGGGACTGCATTCACAGAAGTGTCGTTTTCAATTCAAATGCACCATTTGCAAATCGAAAATTCACAATACTTTGCTTCATGTGGAAGACAAATGGAGTGAGCACAAGGAAAATCAAGAGGTAAGTTTATATTCTTACAAAGTTCCTCAAACAAAGATTTTGTTGCCAACAATAAAGTTTTTGGTAGCTGACGCAGATGGTAATAAGGTCATTGCCCGTGGGTTGCTCGACTCAGGCAGTCAAGCATCCCTGTGCACAAGCAGGCTAGCTAGCAGATTAAAAATTCAGCCCTTTGACCATGAAAAGAACATACTAACATTGGGTGAAAAATTAAACACAATAACTAAAGCAATAAATATTAGCATTTATTCCCTAACTCAAAACTTCAAGGCAGATATCACATGCTCCATTGTCAATCAAATAACGGCACCTTTGCCTCAAAGACAATTTGACCTCACTAACTTCATGCTGCCTAATAATATTACATTAGCTGACAATGAATATAACATTCCAGGAGTAATTGATGTGCTGCTGGGAGCGGACATCTTCTTTCGAGTAATTCAGGATGGAAAAATCGAAGGAGGTCCATCTGATCCGATCATGCTCAACACGAGGTTTGGATACATCATCTCAGGTGACTCTTTTCCTTGTTGTAACGTAGCAAATATTTTGCATGCAGTCGTAAGCACTGATTTGGATCACGTTGTAAAAAAGTTTTGGGAGACTGAAAAGGTTCCAGAAGTCTTCCTGGAATCATTATCTGAGCACGCTCAAAGTGAGAGTGTGTTTCAAGAGTCTGTCACTCTACAAAATAATCGTTTTGAAGTAGGCATACCACTCAAAATGAGTCCAAGTGACATCAATACATCAAGTTCGTTTGCTATTGCCTTGCAGCGATTTTACAACTTAGAAAAACGTTTTTCCAAGGATCAATTATACTATCAATTATACAAAGAATTTATACATGAATATTTACAATTGGGTCATGCAAGAATAATCGATATAAATAATGACTCTCCTAATATTCAACCATTATACTTCCTGCCGCATCATGCAGTTCTGCGACAAGATAAAATCACAAATAAATTGCGTGTAGTATTTGATGCTAGCGCCAAACATCCTGACTATCCTAGTCTAAACGACATACAATGTAACGGCCCTGTAGTACAAAAACAATTATTTGATATTTTGATACAATTTCGCACTCATAAATTCATTCTAATGTGCGACATACGCCACATGTATAGGCAAATTTTGTTACAGCCCCAATACAGGGTACTTCAAAACATTTTGTGGAGAAATAGTCCAGAGCAATCTCTGCAATGTCTTCAACTCCAGACAATAACATATGGGCTAAAAAGTTCTGCATTTTTGGCAACAAGATGCTTAGTTGAGTTAGCTAAAAGGTACGAACATGAGTTCCCGCTAGCAAGCCAGGCTATTATATCATCAAGTTACTGCGATGACATAATATGCGGGGCTTCAAGTTATGAGTCAACCACTCAAATAAAAAATGAGCTTGTTCAGTTAATGAGTTTAGGAGGCTTTCAGTTGCATAAATGGTGCTCTAATAATATGCAGCTACTATCAGACATTCCAAAAGAAAAGTTAAGTTTTTCTCAACGTGATCTGGATCAGGACAAACCTGTAGTCAAAACATTAGGACTTTCCTACAGTACGCGAGATGATGTGTTCAAAATGAGTGGGGGCATGGTCACCTCTCCTGAAATACCTACCAAAAGAAATGTCCTCAGCTCAATAAGCAAATTATTTGACCCATTAGGATTCGCTGGACCTATTATAGTTAGGGCAAAATTAATCCTTCAACAAATTTGGCAACACAACCTTGGATGGGACGCTCCCTTGCCCATAGCATTAAGCAAAGTATGGTCAGAATTCCAAAATGATATTTCAAACATGCCTGACATCATAATACCACGTGACTTACAACTGTCAGAAGCAGATGAGTGTGCATTGTATGGTTATTGCGACGCTTCTACTGAAGCTTATGGTTGCTGTGTCTATGTAAAAATAAAACTTGCAGGTGAATACCGCGCATACTTACTGTGCTCAAAATCCAGGATCGCCCCCTTAAATTCAAAATTAACTATCCCAAAACTTGAATTAAATGGTGCACTACTTTTAGCTAAATTAATATTCAAAATCTCTAAAATTCTACCTGACATTCAAACAATCAACTTGTTTTCAGATTCTAAAATTGTCTTGGGATGGTTAAATTCTAGCTTGCTTAAATTACCTGCGTATGTAGCCAACAGGGTCAAAGAGATTACTGGTAGCACAGTGGACATGAACTGGTATCACACGCCCGGCGTGTTCAACCCGGCTGATATATTATCGAGGGGTGTAAGTCCTCATGACTTACAGAAAAATAAATTGTGGTGGCAGGGCCCCGATTATTTGCATATGGAATGTAACTCTAATTTTTATACTTCAGAAATTGAAATCCCGATTTCTCAAAATAATTATAATGAAAACTTGCTCCACACTGTGGAAAGTGAAGCGGAATGCGCTCCACTGTATACAAAGTTTTCCAGTCTTTATAAGATGCAAAGAGTTATTTGTTATATTATAAGATTTATAAATAAATGCAGGTGCATTGCAAAAGACACAGGGAACTTTTCCGCAAAGGAATTGAAACACGCATTAAATATGGCAATAAAAGGCGTTCAAACTTTTCACTTTTGTGAAGATATAAAACTTTTAAAACAAAACAAACAAATAAATTCCAATTTAAAATCATTACATCCCTTCATTGATTCTGAAGGGCTCCTCCGCGTAGGCGGCAGATTACAAAGCGCAAATATTTCCTATGCAAGAAAGTTTCCAGTTATCTTGCCGAACAAATGTCATCTGACTAGAATAATAATACACAATGAGCACCTATTATTATTACATGGTGGATTAAAACTTTTGCTTAGTAATTTATCTCAAAAATACCACATTGTAAACGGCATTCGCGAAATAAAATGTGTATTGCATAAATGTATTGTCTGCTTGAGACATAAAACAGAGGGTGCCAAGCAACTCATGGGTTCTCTACCCAGTGATAGAGTCACTCCTGCTAGAGCCTTTGAACGGGTGGGTTTGGACTATTGTGGCCCATTTGACGTCAAACAGTCATCTCTAAGACGAAGTGTAGTGTCGAAAGGCTATATTGCTGTGTTTGTTTGCTTCACCACCAAGGCATTGCACTTAGAGATAGTTTCAGACCTAACCACAGATTCATTCCTAGCTGCTTTAAAACGGTTCATATCTCGTAGAGGCCTACCTTCTGTCATACATTGTGACAATGCTTCAACATTTAAAGGAGCCAACAATAAATTGCGTGAACTCTATCAATTACATAATCATTCAAACTTTCAGAATATGATTCAAAATTTTTCAGCAATCAGAGGAATTCAATTTAAATTTATTCCTGCGTACAGTCCCAATCATGGTGGTTTATGGGAATCCGCTGTTAAATCAGCGAAATATCATCTAAAAAGAGTCACTGGTTCTAAAACTTTCACTTATGAACAATACCAAACAATCTTGTGTCAAATAGAGTCTATACTCAATTCAAGACCATTAGTTTCTTTGTCTCAAGACACCACTGATTATTCTTATTTAACTCCAGGACATTTTCTTATTGGTTGCCCGCCAACTTCTTATCCAGAAGAAGATTTATCCCAAATTCCTTCTAACAGACTTCGCCTTTGGAGATGCTGTGAACAAGTGCAGCAGCACTTTTGGAGGGTGTGGTCAAATGAATATCTTTCACTTTTAAATAAGCGGACTAAATGGCAAAAAGAATATCCTAATCTCAAAGAAGGCATGTTGGTACTACTGCAAAATCCAAATACAAAACCCTTTCAATGGCCTGCAGGTAGGATATCAAAAGTATTTGCAGGATTAGATGCCAAGGTTCGTGTAATAGAGGTCAGAACAGCTGATGGCAAATTACATACAAGAGCGGTCTCAAAAGTTGTACCATTACCCATCGATGATTAATCTCGTCATCAGCTGCTCTACCTGATCATTTTCAAACAATAGAAAAATTATAGAAGATTAAATTTAATTAACATTTAAGTAGGTACATTACAAATGTATATTTGCATTTAGGAACATCATTAGTTTAAACATAGATTATATTATTATAAAACTTATTAATTAAGGTAAGGAGTAAGAGGCATTTTGGCCGCCCCAACTTATGTTACAGACATAAAATATTAGCAGAATTAGTCTGAAATATGCTTGTCACACCTAGTAATTATGTTGCATATGGCAACACATAAGATAAGCAATCGCCATCAAAAAATTGTAACTAAGTGTCTCGACTTCTATAAAATAAATTCAGTGATCTGCAAATAAAGGTGTTTCCTTCCATAAGATCACACCCAGTTGGTGCAAACGTGGTCTAATGTTGTTTTAGTTGTAGTAGTATCCCGCGTACTGTATTTTTCTTCAATCTTATTCAAAATCTCGTATCCACTCTCTTCTAAAGCTTCTTTGTACAGTACAGTCTTATTTTCTGGGTTGAGTATATTAAAATTGAAGTCTCCAAACACTAAGCCTCTTTTTCTATAATTTAGCTGTTCTGTCATAGTATCGAGAAACTGTTTGACGTTTGTAGATTCTGGTTTTCTATAAATTGCACCAATATCTAGCGAAATTGTTTCTATGTGGACCCAGAGATAGTGATTGCCATTTTGGTGTTGTTCGTGGATTAAACCATGTTTTATATTATTGTGTGCAAAAATTGAGACGCCACCTCCCTTCGAGTTGGGTCGAAAATTGAAGTAGTGAGTGTATCCAGGTAATTGATATCTTTTTCCTTCCTCTTCAGACTTGATCCACGTTTCGGTTAAGATTATAATATGTATAAGGACTTTAAGAGAATCTATGACGCATTTTAGTTCGTCAAATTTTCCTGGTTTCACTATGCTGCGTACATTTGCATAAAGGAATTTGATAGTTTTTTTACTAGTTATTATTTTATCATAGCTGTCCACTGCTTGGTATGTTACATTAGTATTCTTAATTGTGTCATCATTGTCCGTATTCACTATTGGTTGTAGTTTTTTGACTGGGATGCTACAATTCGAGGCACTCCTCTGATAAACTTTATAGTGAGATTGCCTTCACCACTCTCAGTACGGCGCTTAACTTCTTCCTTCATATTTTTCATATATTCCTTTTGCTTAGGTGTTTGATCAGAAAATATTTTAATACTGTCATTTTTGAGGTTGTCTCTGTGGCGTAATATGGTTTTCGCGGTCTCTTGTGTCTTGAAACAGACCTTCATATGGCGAGCCTTACTGGGACTATATTTTCCGAGGCGATAGATTTTGGCTGGCTCAGGGCAATCAGCTTCAATTAATTGAGTTATTCTTATTACCTCGGCCTTGTCATGAATTATTCTATCCTCAGGTTTTTTCAATGCTGGCTCAGGAATTCCGGTAATAATTATATTTTTGTTGCGCATTTCCCTGTCGCTTATTTCCATCATAATATCTTCAGCTGATGTGGACGCATGAGAGGTTTTCAGATGTTGTACCTTAGATTCCAGAGCAGTAACTTTATTTTCCGTACTTTTACTCATATTGGACAGATTTGCTATGTCTGATTTCATTGATAGTTGTTCATTAGCAAGGTTGTTAGTCACAGATTTAATATTTTTCAAATCTTCTTTGATTGACGTTATATCTTTTGATATGTTATCCATAGACTCTTTTTGGTTTGTAGTTAGAGCTGTTAACATTGACATCATTTCTGTCATTTGCTTGCGCATCTCGGATACTTCTGATAAAACTATTTCAGTATCGTCGGTTTGTTTTCGCTTGTTACGTTTAGTAACTTTGTTAAAATCAGATAATTCTGATAGTAGGCTATTGTATACGATATATATTGTATACTATATACGATACGATTTAGGGGAGGCCTATATCCAGTAGTGGACTGCTATAGACTGATGATGATGATGATGATGTGACTATTTATAAAAGAACCTACATAAACAGTCACCTGCCTAAGCACTCATTTGAAACGATGCCTACATTATAATACTAAACCTAGCCTATGAACCGCCTAATACAAAAAGTTTTGACTAGATTTTATCGAACCTAAGTATCTAAAATTACTAAACTGTTATGGCCACGGAATTCTAGTTTAGTAGAAGAAAAAAACAAATCTTCACGGCCTAGAAAGTAACAATGCAAAGGTTCAGCAAGAATAACATGTTGAACTCAAAAAAATTGCACATTAGTGCAAGTTTTCTAGAAAGAAAACGTGATAGAATGTTTTGTTTGTTATTTTGCATAACTATAGTCAGTGATTTTATATCTTCAAAAATGTTGATAAGTGCGAGCGAGAGGGAGGTTTGACTTGACAGAATAAAATAAATAATTAAGGGGGGCTCCCATACAAACTTTTCTTTTTTTGCCGTTTTTTGCTCGATATTAATAGCACCAACTGGTACACGCCTGAAATATTCACAGAATATTTTGTTGTATATATATTTTTGATAATGCTGGACGTTAATCAGACAGCATCATGTAGCCCCAAAGCAGAGCTTGTATTATGGGAACCACATGATTGATATAATACTTATATACATTTTTTTGTAAATACATAAAATTTTGTAAATATCTTACATAGAAAACACCCAGACCCGAAACAAATATCTCCAGAACATGCAAACATTTGGCCCGTTGCGGGAACGGAACCTACAACCTTCTGCGTCTCAAGCGGGCCTTCGCTCACTTCGCCACAGACGTCGTCGCTACTTCAAAAATAAATCATTAAAATAAATTAAGGGGGGCTTCCCCCCTATTATTTATAAATATGGTACGGAACCCTACGTGCGCTAGAACTAGAACTTAACCGATTTTTTAACACTCACAGCATCGTAACCTTTGAATAATGTTTAAGTTAATAAACGATATTTTTGCAAATTGAACATTTCTCGCATTTTAACAAATTAGGTACTTCCTTACTGAAATTTATCTTTGTGAACTAAAGTTGGTTGCAACATCAGATTGTGCGCTGAATAGTAATGCCATCGTACCTTGTCTCGTGAACAAAACATGGAAGACGTTGATGTGATAAAAACGCCGTGAGGTAAACAAACACTCTCATTCAGGAAAACATTTTGATGATAATTTTGAAAAAAACATACCTGAAGTTAAAGAAAAAAATATTATGATAACTTTTATCAGAAGATGGGAAATTATTAGATATTGCTCAATATACTATTGAGGATATCGGGGTAGACAGAGGTAACGCCAAACATGTGGTGTACAATAGATCTTTCTTTTGTTTTTTACACCGTCATCATCATTATCAGTCTATATCAGTCCACTGCTGGACATAGGCCTCCCCTAATGAGCGCCATTGCGCCCTGTCCTGAGCTCGACGTATCCAGCTTCTACCAGCAGCCTTTCGCGAATCGTCACTCCACCTGGTTGGAGGGCGTCGTACACTACGTTTGCTGAGCTGCGATCTCCACTCAAGAACTCGTTTATCCCTACTAATTTTTTCACCAAACTGATTCTTAATAGTGAAACTAGAAAAACACTTTAATATTCTCTAAATAAGGTTGAGATTCGTTCTAATTATCTAAAGCACTCTGTAATTGCCTTATTCCCCACTTCCTTGTTCCTGAAAATCTTACAAAGTCTTTCGACAAAGTAATATGTAAATTGTATAAAGTAGTTTGTTCTGTCCCGTGGGAGTTGACAAAGGCACTTTTTACTGGGTTCATTATTGCAGCCTCAAAATGTAAAGTTAAAAGTTTAAAATATGTTAGGGTGCCAACCCCCATCTTTTGAAACCAAGCCAACCAAGGGTGGTGCACCCTGCTAACTAACAAACGGGAATCTGGCGGCCGGTTGATTGCGGCATAGCACAGCCTAATACCAGCACAGCTAAATTCCTTGGCCGCCGACGGGCAGCAGTGTCTGCGGTGCGAGAAGTTGTATCTTGCGATCCCCAACCCGCTGGGCATACGCTGGGCATGCCTAGGGTGGGGATAATGGGTAGATCCCCCTTTATTACGCGAGGCCTATGTCCAGCAGTGAACAGATATAGGCTGGTGTGGTGTGATGTGTAGATCCACCATTAACTACCTATATAATTATATAAATAAAAAATATGTTACACAAAGGGTCCTCTATTTCTAAGTAGCACCTTAGTTGGTCGTCTGTAGGTACACCTAGTACGAGTTGCACAATACGAATAAAGTTCAATAGGTTTCGTTTTCGAACTCTATTTTTGACAATTTTAATGTTAAAATTTTCGGCAATTACCAGACAGTATTGAGTGAAAAATATTGCAACCTGCAAGAACGTTAACTATGTATGTCGTTAAATCAGTTTATATTTGATTCCAATTTAGTAATTACTTTAAAACATACATTAAAATCGAGCTAGAAAACGAAAACTAACAAATGTTTCGTACTTTAAAATGAAAATAGACGTAATATTAAATATCTTTAATGCCTCGTTAAGTTATAGGTTTAGTACTAGCTTCATATTTAGCTCGCGCAGAATCCTGATAAAAAGAAGCCTTTGTATATATTCAGGTTTTATACTATGTATATTCCAAGTTACGGATTCTGTCCTTCAGACAAAGTCCGAAAAGCTGCTGGTAGAAGCTGGATGCGTTGAGCTCAGAACAGGGCGCAATGACGCTCTTTAAGGGAGGCCTATATCCAGCAGTGAAATGGTATAGGCTGATGTTGATAATATTCCAAGCTTCATCCGAATAAGTTCAGCCGTTGCGGAGTTAAGTGGAAACAAACATACTCGTCCTCACATACAAACCTTCACATTTATTATATTAGTGTAAAGTTATTATGGTTATAATTATTTATGAGCTGTTTTCGGTGTAGTGCTGCAATTCTCTCCATTTAGCTCTTTCCATTGCTGTCTCTTTCACTTCCTTATACGACATGACGGCGACCTTCTCTTTTATCTGGCTCATGTAGTTTATTCTTTGTCTTCCTCTACCACGCTTTCCTTCTAATTTTGCCTAGATGATGTGTCTAATGAAGCTATCATATTGTATGAGGTATAAGTGTAAAGTAACCTAGGCATTCCTAAATTTTGAAAATAGCTTAGTTTCAAACGATACTTCATTATTACTTTACGTCTGATTGTACTTAACCTAATGTTAGTTGAAAATAAATGTGTAATCTATGTGTCAATTCCCAAATCGACCAACCAAACAAAACAAAAACAAACCTACAAAGTGCTTTGAATCTTTACAGCACAAAGGAATGCGAGTTTCGATTGGGACCGCTGTATTTGAGAGATGGAATATAGTATCACTGACGAGACTCAAAGGAAACAGGCGTACACGGACTTTTTTGAGCTTGAAATGTGTAATAATTTTAAGGCTTTACAGGCATTCAAACTCTTATGTACGGGAACGTTTAAATTTTTTAGGGATAAATGAATTTTATACTGATTTTTCCGACATTTGCTCTCGATGGTTACAAAACGTATTGTTTTGATTTTAGTGACTAAGATAACTTCAAGATTTAATAGAGTTCAATTAAAGAAAGAAACACGTTAGATTAAAGTTTTCTCAATATATTTACTGTGCAAAATTGGCTCTTCCGAAACTCTTTTTTGTATTTATTTTCAAAAGTATGAAAACTTATAGTCTAATTTTATACAACTATGTAGTTGGACAATCATCAACATTAAACTTTTTTGTTTTATTTGGTAGTTTTAGTGATATAATATGAGTAACTAAATATGGTGCAACATGAACATAATACCGCTCTCTATTTTCTAGTTTTGATCACGTATTTTACATCGCTCTATGACTTCATTTTTAGAAAATATCTGCCTGAATTTTTCAGACTTTTTGAATGAACCTTTTTTTATATCGATATTCGAATCTTTTATTGTAATAAAACTAGATTTATGAAGAAAACTACCAACCAATAAAACTAGGCCCAGAATTTAGTTTTCCGCATTTTTTCGAGTCGGAACGTGAAAAATTTCTAACTTTTCATATCGAGGCTTTAGCGGTACAGTTTTGCCATTCACTGTTCCGAAAAGGTGCTCAAATGATTCAATATTTTCGATAGACTACACAACCCTTCCAATTCCGCGATCTGTTTGGTGAGGCCTCAGTTTCCTTCCACAGTTACAGTTCCTGAATTTATGACTCGATGTCAATGATTGTCAGCAAACGCGAGGGTTGAGGGATTCATTTTTAAATTCTGGTGCTAGATGTATTATTTAAGTCTATGCTTGCTGGTGGGACTTACAAAACAGTGAGTACACTGTGAAGGAACCCGCGGTTTAGTACACAGTAGACTTTACAATCACTAACAGTATTGTATACACAGTGAGTTTAGAATATAATAATAGATTATTTTTATAACTTATAGGTACATAGTGCTTATGTTATAACTAATGTGAATTAACGTTGGTGCTTCTAACAATAAATAAATAAATAAAATAAGAGTAGAAAAATAATTATCTACGTATGCTTAATACTAGTTAAGCACAAGCACCATGAAGAACCTACTGTGCTAGATAAAATTGTATGTTACCCTGAAAAGGGGAAAGTATACTTCCAAACGTCAATAGGATTTGGATCAAAGACTTTCCAAATTTCTTTGAAAAAAATGGCTTGTAAAGTTACGTCATAATTTTACTCAAAAACTTCTGTGGCAATCTTAGAACAGTTGATTTTTTAAAGTTCCGCCTTAAATTTAGGGCTGCCACACACAACACAAAGATAAGCTTCTAAGAAAAATTTTTAATCGCGTATTTGATAACAAATGATATTTATTTGCACGAACACATGTTAAACATTAGTTCGTATAAATAAATCAGTCCAAATTTATGTTCTACCAAAATCTTTGGCATGCAAATTTTATGATACTTTATACATATATAAATTATCAAGTCTTCTAACTGAGGTTCTTACAACTATTTTATTTATTTACGTTTAGATTTTACACCAAACAGAGAAGATACAGATTAAGTTATATTACAGATAAAAGTGAAGACTAGATGCGTATTTCTTGCAGACAACCAATGATCCAAGTCATTCCCTTTAATAATTTAATAGTTTATTTGAAACTAGGAATAAGGCATAGTACATTTTTATTATACAAAAATGTTAAGACCAAAAAAATTATTTATTGTGATCTATGGTTAATTTTAGTAATAGGCAGAATACAAAGTACAGTGGAAATTCATTCAAAAACTTGGTGGGCATCTATTTACCACATAAAGGTAGATAAGTGCCAATCTAGTAAAAAAAAAATTTTTGATCACTGGCCCCCGCATAAGGATTCCCTGTGTTGCGGGAGGCTATTTTCTTCCTTCTTTAGTTCTAAATTTGGTTTATAATAAATATAAGTTCATCATCGTTATTTCGACATACGGATTGAAAACTCACACTGTATTTTTCATCTAAGTCAGATGTCTCCGAAGCAATAGCTAGTATCGCCAAGTTCAAATGTGCAATCAACGCGATACGACCGCAATAAAATAACAATAGTTCCCAAGCAATCCAACTGCAGCAAACAGTGATTGTTATTGTCTAGTCTGAAAATACTTTAACAAAAATAAAAAGACAAACGCTTGGTTTTCTTCATATGTTAGTGAGGTTGAAGTTTTTAGGGCCCGAAGACATCCGACATACTTCCATAATATTTGTTCTTAAGAAGATAGTGATTTTGTGGTTCCAACAACACAAATGTTTTATTATTTTACTTTACTTTCATCATTATCATCATCAGTCTATAGCAGTCCACTGGTCTGGACATAGGCCTCCCCTAATGAGCGCCATTGCGCTCTGTCCTGAACTCGACGCATCCAGCTTTTACCAGCAGCCTTTCGCGAATTGTCACTCCACCTGGCCGGAGGGCGTCCTACACTACGTTTGCCGATCCGCGGTCTCCACTCAAAAACTCGTACTTTACTTTACTTTACAGACAAAGTCGAAATCGAAAGGCTTTTACCTATTATACGCCTTACTTATTAGCTTAGTTTTGGATTCAAGGTACTTCGCTACTTCAATGTAATCATGTGATAATATTTCTATTGCGCTGTAAAATTTTGTAACACTTTTTTGGCAATAAATTTGATTTATTTACTTGCTTTAATACCAAACAAGAAATGTAACAGTATCCGAACGCCTGTGCTTGTTCCAAAAAAATGTTTGCTCTATTTGTTAGATGAGTGCAAAATATAACCATGTAACAACGTGCGTGCTAAATTTAATAAATTCTAAATAATTTGAAAACAAAGTTTATCTCATGTTCCCAACATAAGAAATGGTCCTTCGAGCCGGATAATTGAAAACCAAAATACTAAATTGCTTAGGAATACTTTGAATCGACTGATTCCTTGATTTTTATCCTTCTATGAGCTGGCTAGCTTTGAACCACCACAAGGCCTACCGGATGGCAAACGCAGACCGCACATTCAAAATCTAAAAATCCTAACAACTTAATTAATTAACTTACTTAAACAATTACAATTATATCATCATCAACATCATCAGTATGTAGCAGTCTACTGGGACATAGGTTTCCCTAAGTGAGCATTGTTTTTCGAGGGAGTTGGAGGCAGTTTCTTCCCAAGCTTTTAGTCATCTAAAAAATCAGATATTTTTAACTGACCTTTATTACAGTTTGTAGCATGTTTACAATATTTTTGAATTTATTTACAGATAAATTAATCACGTCATATGGGATATTGTTAAAACATCGTACACACATCCCTTTATAAGATTGACTATCTTTATGGAGCCTTACAGTAGGAACAGCTAGTTTATCCTTATGCGTCATTGCGTCCTTTATCGTCACTGTATATTATTATGAAATATCTTTAATAATATACAGTGATGTATAATATACTTAATCACAAAAAACTTAAAATGCAAATACTATTTTTTTTTTCTATTGGCCAGCTCTTGACTTCGAGGGTTGCGTGGCCAAGGATGAGGTCGAGGGACGAGCTTTCCCAAAAGATGCCTATTAACTCTCTTTTTGAAGCCGTAAACTTTACTTTCTTTTTAAATATATTATAAAATAATTAAAGACCACACTTAAAAAGATACTTACTAAACGTACCTAGTTGGTAGTTTTTGTATACTTGTCGTAAAAACTAAAAACTTAAAATAATAGCCCCAGAGCCCTCGTCTCTTCAAGTTGTACATCTTGGAGTACCATTTTTAAACATAGTGGATTACTAAGGCTTACATAGCGCATAGTACATGTTATTGTATGAACAATATCCACCCGGGTCTTTTCACTATCACATAATAGTGTAAAACAAGGTCGTTTCCCGCTGTCTGATTGTCCCTTTGTATGCTTAGATCTTCAAAACTACGCAACGGATTTTGATGCGGTTTTTTTAAATAGATAGAGTGATTCAAGAGAAAGGTTATATTTATAACTTGCAACCGTGCAAAGCCAGGGCGGGTCTCTAGTATATGATATGTTACAACTACATAGGCTACGGGAATCACTCACCACTGATGGTAAGCGGTTCCCGTAGCCTATTTTTATAGGTACTACACCTATAAAAATAAAATAAAAAAACACCAGGCTTTTATAGTCCATTGCAGGACATACAATAGGACAATAAAAGGCCTTCCCTAATAAAAAAGGGGCTATGTTTATTATCCCCACGCTGGGCATGCGGGTTGCTTTCTGCACCGCCAAAGCAGCTGCCTATCTGCGGCCATCCGTTGAAGAAATCCGTTAGAGAAACCGGGTAACCGACATAGTTCTCAGAATCAGCAAGTTGAAGTGGCACTGTGCCCCACATAGCCCGTGGAACCGATAACCGTTGGGGAATAAAGGTTCTTGAATGGCGACCGCAACCTGAAAGACGAAGTATAGGAAGACCCCCCCACCAGATGGACCGACGAAATTGTCAAGATCTATGTGACATTTCAGTGTAATATTTATACGATTCTGAAGGAACAAAAGAAAAATAGTTAAGCGATGAGTTCTTGAGTAACAATTCAGTTCAAAGAATTAAAAACAATCGTCACTTACATATGAAACTATAAGAAAAATAAGATTAACCTCGTCTTTATTGATTAGGTAATGCTTGCTTGCAAAGTAAAGCAAAGTAGGGAAAAATTCAATTCAGTATATATCTACAGCTGTAAGGCGAGAAATTCCTAGCTTTGTGTTTTGACCCCGATGGTTTGATATCACTCATGTCTTGGTCCTCATTGCTCCAACCGGAAACAATAATCCGTCGGAAGTCTCCGCAAGTCGGAAGGAAAATATTTGTATAGTTGTAAAAAGAATAGCATGCAGCGGCCATTTGCTATTCAAAAGTAATCAGCCGTTTGGTTGAGATATAAGAATGAAAATGGATTCGGATCGTTGTCATTCAGCTCTTATGTAAAGAATGCAATATCATCATCATCATCATCAGACTATAGCAGTCCACTGCTGGAAATAGAACTCCCCTATAGAGCGCCACTACGCACGGATAGCAGAAATTTTAATAAAATATTTTTACATGCTAGCTTAAGTCCAGCAGAGGACTGCCAGGAGGTATGATGATGAAGAATATTGGTCTTCTGAAGAAGACTTGGCGTTGATGACACCATACAATTTTTAGTGGAAATAAACTATATGAATATGAATGAACTGTTATGTGTAAAGATACGGGATTCCAACCCCTATCTTCTGAACCCAAGCCAACCCCACCTGCACGTGGTGCACCCTGCTAAACAACGAACGGGGCTCTGGCGGCCGGCTGATTGTGGCATAGCACAGTCTACATCGACACAGCTAAATCCCCTGGCCACCGACGGGCAGCAGCGTCGGTGGTGCGAGAAGCTATGTCCTGCGATCCCCAACCCGCATGCCCAGCGTGGGGATTATGGGCATGTCCCCCTTTATTAGGGGAGGCCTATGTCCAGCAGTGGACTGATATAGGCTGGTGTGGTGTGTAAAAACTCAAATAATAAGTTACGAGCTGATCCGCCCGCAACTACGTTTGCGTGTACTTTCTTACACACAAAACACAAACTGCTTACTTTGGGACTATAGTATAACGTATGAAAAACATCTATCAACGTATATTATTATTATTTTATTTGTTTATTAATATTCGGTATTCAAATCTTTAGCTAGATGACATAGGGTAAAATACTCATTGCCATAGAACCTAACCACAACGCAATAAAGCTTATTTTCCGTTACAAGTCCTTGACTTACGCTTTTCCCCAACAATTCATGCAAAAACTTATTTGTCTCGAAGCTCAATTGAGGAACATGCTCCACATTTGTAACATCTGCTAATAGTCTTAGTATAAATTAGGAGGGAATTTATTTCTCGTACAATTACTCAGCCGTCCAAAACGCTATGGGTATTTCTGTGCGGCCTTGGAGGGTTGGCAACGAGACGCCGAATGTGGGGTTCGCTACAAGACTTATAAAGAAAAAGAATGATTTCTTAGATGGATATTACTCATTTACGTGGTGTTGGAATCCCTTCGGCCAGGGGGTGTGACCGAAAAGGGTGGTCGAAAGGCTGCTGGTAGAATCTAGATGCGTCGAACTGAGGACCAAGGAGGTTTAGTATGGGAAGGCACGCTTTGAACAAAAATCTGTGCCTAATGTATTCTCCCAAATAAGTGTTGTGTTTTCTTCTTTTTCTTATTGAAAATGTCCAAGTTAGGGTTGTATCTCGTTTTCTCTTATGTGTAACACTAAAGAGGAAACGACCAATCCTAATTTCGACATTTTTACTCAGCCAAATTAGGTACAAATTTTGATTCAAAGTGCGCATTCCCCAAGTACGAAGTACTATTATTAATTCTGTGCTGAGGACAGAGCGCAATGGTGCTCATTAGGAGGCCTATGTGGACTACTATAGGCTAATGATGATGATAATGATTCATTTAGGTTAGTTCGATGGACATTGACCGCATTAGTTAAGCTAGCAATTGTGACATTGATGGTCAACTTAACAAACTGTTTCGTGGCTTTAATTCAGTCAGTGCCATCTATCAAACCAGTTGGAACTATATTTTTATGCATCAAAAACCCCTCACCTCATTGTACTATTCATTTAGTATATTTATTACGATACAGTATTTCTTGGCAATACTCTGCCCAGTCATTAGTTGCATGGGTGTTTAGTGGCATTTAGATCTAAGCGCTTCCATGCTTTAAAGGGTACGTTGTATGTTACCCTGGCGTTACGGAGGCCTTTCGGATGGCTTAAAAACTTCGACCACAGAGTTGGCCACTGCAGAAGTCTCTTGTTGCAGCGCTATCTGTGCTGCAAATGCTGACCTACAAGATTAGTGTGTTAACTAAATACCTTTCCAACTAATTCTGTTAAAGGCGCACAAAAGTACCGAATGTAACCGAAACATGGCGTCTCTGGGCTCTGTTTTTGTTCAACAGCGACAGACAACCAAATTGATACAAAATACATAAATGGCCTGAATATTAAAAATCTGTACCCGGGTATACGGGTTTTATCTACTACGGTACGAGTTGCATAATTCGAAAATGTTCATAGTTTTAGTTTTGCAGCTATATTTAGTGTTTCTTTTTTCGGCAATTCATTTCCCTGCCCTTATCCCACTCTAGGTGGGGTCGGCACAACATGTTTTCTTTCTCCATTCAATCCTATCGGCTGTCAACTCTGTACTCACTCTCATATCCTCTTTCACACAATCCATCCATCTTCTTCGGCCTCTCTCTTCTCGTACATCCAGTTACATTCATACTCATCACTCTTTTAGTCACAGGGTTTCCATCCCTCCTCATAACATGTCCATACCATGCTAGTCTTCCACTCCTCACCTTATCTGCCACAGGTGCTACTTTCAAGCTTCCCCTGATATACTCGTTCCTTATTTTATACATCCTTGTCACACCACACATCCATCTTAACATTCGCATCTCAGTAGCATGAACTCTTCTTTCGTCCGTCTTTTTCATTGCCCAACACTCTGATCCATACAATGCTACAGGTCTGATGACTGTCTTGTAGATTTTCCCATTAAGTTTAAGGGGCATTCGAGGGTCGCAAGTTGTTCCTGAGACCTATCGCCATTTCATCCATCCCGCATTCATTCTATTATTCACATCCCTCAATATTGCCGTCATTTTGGAAGAGCGAACCAAGGTACTTAAAATCGTTACTTTTTTCGGCAATTGCCTGTCTGATATTGAAAAACATTACAACCTGCAAGAACATTACATCAATTACTTCACTGTTCGGTTAATTTTTTAATCAATAATTAATCAATAATTCAGTAATATCTTTATAGCATACATTAAAATTGAGCTCGAAAAATAATTAAACGTTTACGTATTGTGCAACTCGAACTAGGGGTAACTACTGTCAAAAGATAAACGATGCATAAAGTATTGCCATCTCCCGCCGTTGGCTATTGGCAAACATGGACAGTGCTAACTTTAAGCAATGCTTAAATGTAAGTAGTGTTTATAAGTAAGTGGATTGATTGATTATGCTGTTCTAGCTGGGTTTTCCTGCTTGTTGCCCTGCACGATCATACAGCTCCAATAACTAAAAGCTCCTTGCACATAGGTATTCTCTGCGAATGTGCTCCCACGGGCATCAGATTAATAGCTTCGCAAACAACGTACGCGGAACATTGTTGTGTACATCACACGGTGTCAAGATTGCTACTTGACTTCCGTTCTGCTTTGAATCTTATTTTTTAATTTCTTAGAGTGATTTTCCTTTGCATTAGCCTAATAATATTATAAATGCGAGAGGATGTGAGGATGTTAAAATAAATAAATAATGTTGGACACTTTCGTACAAGAACAAGCTCCAAAGCGAGCAGTGTTGTGGGAACCACATGGCATATACTATCTATGTTTATGCATGAAGAATCAAAATCAATCCAAAGTTTATAATCAATGTTGGGTTGGGATCTCTTCTTTTAATTCGTAAGACCTGTATTAAAGGAGTCCCCTTCTCTCTGTGGAGATTTTCTGGAAACACTGTATGTAATATAAACATGTAGGCAAAAATGTAACTAACAAACATGTAAAAGAAAGTTCACTCGAATGAGCTAGTATTGTAAAAGTCTAGGTACTGAAAGAAGTATTATATAAGTTTGATCAATATTTTTATACCTTAAGGCGACTATGAGGGTCAAACCTCCCTCTCGCTCGCACTATTCAACATTTTTGAAGATATAAAATCACTGAATGTAGTTATTCAAAATAGCAAACCTTCACGGCCTAGAAAATAACAATACAAAGGTTCAGCAAGAATATCATGTTGAACCCAACACGTTTTCCTACGAAAAAATTTGCACCAAAATTAATCACATTGGTACCAGTTTTTTGGTGAGAAAACGTGATAAAATCAAAATGATATTATTGCTGCACCTTTGAATTGTTATTTTCTAGGCCGTGAAGGTTTGCTATTTTGCATAACTACATTCAGTGATTTTATATGTTCAAAAATGTTGAAGAGTGCGAGTGAGAGGGAGGTTTGACATGTATATGAAAAATTGTCAAATTTCTGTTGGGTTTTTGTGGAACAGTTGTCTCGTCATAGAATGTTAGCGGTATTTGTAAAAAGAAAAAGAAACAGGTTACACATTTCTTTTCTAATTTTGGAAGGTTAGGTTGCTTACTCAGAGAGAATAGCAGTGCTTAAAATAAAAACCACCAAAAATAAGACTCTTTCCATTATTCAAGTACTCGCACCTACCAGTACACACTCAGACAATGAAATAGAAGACTTCTATACTCTATTAAGCCGAGCTTGTGATGAGCACCGTTGTAATTGGAATATCGTATTAGGTGATTTCAATGCCAAAATTGGTGGGAAAAAAGAATCCGATGACTGTACAATCTTAGGACCAAACGGTATAGGCGAACGAAACGAACGCGGTTCTCGTCTCATACAATTTGCTTTCGGTCAAAACCTTTGTGTTAGTAATAGCTACTTTATGAAAAAACCCAGTAGACGTTGGACTTGGAGATCTCCAGGCGATAGGTATAAGAATGAAATAGACTATATACTTAGCTCTGACCACAATATAATAAAAAGCATTCAGGCGATTAACGCAATTAAATTTAGTTCAGATCATAGACCCCTTCGAGCAAAAATTACGTTTAATGCAAAACTATACAGAGAAAAAATCTTTAAAGCTAGGATTAGACATTTAGATAAAGATACATTCATTACCAATGGACAACTATTTAACATAGAACTTCGAAATAGTTTCTTGCTTTTGGATTCAAATACTGACGATGTACAACAACAATTTAACAATATCGAAAACTGCATTCAAACAGCAAGCAAAAAACTAAAACGCACATCAAGAAAACTCAAAAAACTATCTCCAGAAACAATACAATTAATAGAAGAAAGATTCGTTTTAGCTAAAGATGTAAATGACTCGCAATATAAACTTAAAAACCGACAAGTTAAGAGAAACATTAGGAAAGATTTAAGGAATTACAATGAGAAGACTATACAAATAGCATTAGAAAACAACCGCTCACTAAAGATTGCAAAGCAAGGTATATCCCATGGAAAATCTTGGATAACCAGTCTTAAAGACCATAACGGCATTAAACACCAATGCCGCGAAAAAATACTTCAAATCTGTACTGATTTCTATCGACAGCTCTATTCAGACCCTAATAAAATAGTAAGTATTAATTCGGAAACTTACTGCTGCCCGAATACCATCCCGCCCATAACTGACTACGAAGTTCATTGCGCACTTCGTAAACTGAAATATAGCAAAGTACCTGGCGAAGACGGTATCAGCACAGAAGTTCTTAAAGTAGGCGAACAATCTCTCTTGCCCCATATCACCAACCTTTTTAATAACATTTTGATAACAGGTAATTTTCCAAAGCAGTTTTGCCATTCTAACGTGATTCTGCTACACAAAAAAGGGGATAAAAGTGACCTTGACAATTACAGACCAATCAGTCTAATCTCCCACCTATACAAAGCTTTTATAAAGGTCATCGAGGGTCGAATATCGAGCCAATTAGATAAAGAACAACCCCCTGAGCAGGCCGGCTTTCGTTCAGGACTTTCCACCACCGATCATCTTCATACATTAAACCAAATAATAGAAAAACACACTGAAAATAACATCCGCTTATATCTACGTTTTGTAGAATACTCAAAGGCTTTCGATAGTATTTTTCACTCGGCCATATTCAACGCTCTTCAAAAACAGAACATAGAACCAACCTATATCGATCTCATCAAACTCATTTATGCCAATAGTACAGCAGCATTAAAACTACAATCTTCAGGACCATCATTTCCCATTGAAAAGGCTGTCAAACAGGGCGATCCACTATCCCCAAAGCTCTTCACTAGCACGTTAAAAGACGTATTTAGAAAACTGGCGGCAGATTTGGAAGAAAGGGGTATTGAAGTCGGTGGAGTACGTCTTACCAACCTTCGCTTCGCCGACGACATTGTTCTTTTCGCTTCGACAGCACATGAACTTCAGTCCATGCTCGAAGATCTGAATAACGCAAGCCTTGAGATTGGATTGAAGATGAACATGTCGAAGACCAAACTGATGACCAACAGCATTAAACATCAGATTTTAGTCAATGGTGAGGTGATGCACTATGTCCAAGATTACATCTATCTCGGCCAAATGGTTTCCCTTCAGGCTGGCAGACAGGATAAGGAAATAGCTAGACGCACCGAGAACGCCTGGAGAAGCTATTGGTCGATGAAGGCGCTAATGAAGGGTAACCTCCCAATGACACTAAAGCGCAAAATCATGGACATGTGCATCCTTCCCATTCTTACATACTTTCTCTCACTTCTTTGACTAACGTCCAAAAATCCAAACTCAAGGTTTGCCAACGGGCGATGGAACGTAGTATTCTCGGAATTAAATTGACCGACCGAGTACGAAACACCATACTGCGTTCTAGTACCCAAATCGTCGACGTTGGACAAAAAGCTGCCAGCCTAAAGTGGAATTGGGCCGGCCATGTATGCCGCATGCCAGATGAGCTGTGGGCAAAAATTACCACTCAGTGGATCCCGGACACAGCGAGAAGGCGTCGCGGCAGACCACGTAGAAGATGGCGTGACGAATTAGACTTCTTCCAAAAAGACTGGGAAACTTTAGCGCAGCATCGAAATGGATGGAAAAAATGGGGGGAGGCCTTTGCTCTACAATGGGATGATTTAGGCTGACAGTAACAGTAACAGTAGGTTAGCCCAGCAGTGGTTAATGGGCTAAATTATGATGATGATGATGATTATGATGATGATGATGATGCTACGGTTGTTACACCTGATGGTAAATGGTAGCTAGCCATTACCTTTAACAAAGTATTGTATCGTAGGTTAGGAGTGTTTAAAACAACTTTAAGCATGAAGGTACTAAGCCGCATGCGTCTTTAAATTCACTGGCTTCTATATCTTCAAACCTGCGGTTTCACGGCAGAAATAGGCAAGATAATCTTTTGTTCCGTATAATGAGATTGAAGTGAAGAAGCAAAATGTTATTTTATTATAATTTTCGTAAAACTTGAAATATCACAGTTACAAGAAACAAATAACTTTATCAAAACTCAAGCCTTCAATAACTTTGTTTATCTTGAAATCAAATGGAAATGTTCTTGTCAAAATTTTACTTTCGTGAAGTGTTAGGTTTCTATTCATCTTGTGACAAAATGAACTTTGTTTTATTGTAATAAGGCTTAATTAGATTGTAACATTCTTGGATGGCGACCATGAACAAAATTAGAGTTTAGGAAGACCCACTTGCGCGACTTGTTGATGATGATGATGAGCTAGTTTTAAATCAAAAACATTTTATTCATTGATAAAAAGTTAGATCAGGTCATCATTTATTTACAGCTGTGCTCATGTCGGCGCAACTGATGCAGCGCTTCAATCTGCCTCTCTCCAAAGCTGTTCTGGAGAGAGGCAGATTGAAGGAAAGAGAGAAAGAAGGAAGAAAGTAGATGTCATGTCGTAACGGAGGCTTCTTTTACTTCCCTATATGACATGACATCGACTTTCTCTTTAAT
This sequence comes from Horisme vitalbata, assembly GCA_951804965.1. Taxonomy (NCBI): domain Eukaryota; kingdom Metazoa; phylum Arthropoda; class Insecta; order Lepidoptera; family Geometridae; genus Horisme; species Horisme vitalbata. The sequence continues at coordinate 2,575,767 of OX638096.1, forward strand.
GTGGTTCATATAATTTATCCTTGGTCTTCCCCTGCCTCTCTTTGCTTCTACTTTTCCCTCTATCATGTTACATATAAAGCTGTTATGTCGTATACGGTGTCCAAACATATTTCCTCTTCTATTTTCTATATTTTTTTTGTCTCTCTTCGGTGACTCTACTCAAAACATCTTAATTAATGATTTTAATATGTACAATAAACATTTGCACACACCACCATATAGCCCCAAAGTAAGCAAAGCTTGTGATAAGAACCACGTGTTGACCCAAGACAAATATTTGCAGATGGTACAAACTTTTGTCCTGTAGCGGGAATGAAACCGGCAACCTTCTATGTCTTAGAAGGGCATTTGCCCACTGCCTAACATTGTCATTTGCACAGACACAGGTAGAACTTATCCAGGTCAGGGTGTTGAGGTGTAGAGATGTCATAGACCCCAATTTCTTCGACACAAGAAAATAAAGTGAGGACAGTCCCACCACCAGCCTATATCAGTCCACTGCTGGACATAGGCCTCCCCTAATAAAGGGGGATATGCCTATAATCCCCACGCTGGGCATGCGGGTTGGGGATCGCAGGGCACAGCTTTTTGCACCACCGACGCTGCTGCCCGTCGGTGGCCAGGGGATTTAGCTGTGCCGATGTAGGCTGTGCTATACCGCAATCAGCCGGCCGCTAGAGCCCCGTTCGTTGTTTAGCAGGGTGCACCACGTGCAGGTGGGGTTGGCTTGGGTTCCGAAGATAAGGGTTGGAATAAGTGTAAGGGGTACACTTATTTAAGTGAGGACAATGCTTGTATGTTATTATTGAGTACTAGTAATTGTTATACGTGACAATTATATATGAGTAAACCACAATAGGCTCAGTGGCGTACCTTGGGAGAGACCTATGTCCAGCAGTGGACTGCTATAGGTTGTTGATGATGATGATGATGAAACAACAATTCGTCATCAGTCCACATGCTGGGGGGGAGGAAAATGCCCTTTATCCCCACAATCGACATAGTGGTTCATTTATGATTCTCCTGCCCTTGTCCCAAACTAGGTGGGGTCGGCACAACATTTCACTCTTTCACAATCTCCATCTCTTTTTCGGTCTCCCTCTATTCGTGCATTCAGTTTCCCTCATATTATTCACTGTTTTAGTGCTGAAATAGAATCGGAGATCACTTTGCATGCCGTGGATCTGACAATTTCCATTTATCTGTCGAGATTGGACCCAAAAACATCTGGGCGTGGGAGTACCTCCTGTACTTCAATTTGTAAAGGAGAGGTCCCGGATAACGGTCCGCGACCAGTCCACAATACAGCTGCATTTGCAACGCCCAGAGTCGTCGAGGGAGACTTATTTCAAGTCTTACGTGCTTAAGATGCATCGAGACGTTTTCCTCCCGACTTTTGGCCAACAGGAGTTGTATATCGACGCTTTAGGGGAGCGCTACCGAAGATACAAAACTACTAATGATAATTATAAATTATTTTATTTAATATGTATGTAAGACCTTAAGGTGTTTATTTTCTATGGACCATTGAAATGTTTAATTTCTAAACTGTCTGAAATAAATGATATTATATTTTATTATTTAGTAAGATGGCTTTCATCCCTCCTCTTGACATGCCCATACCATGCCAGTCTACCACTCCTCACCTTATCTGCTACTTTTAGACCTCTGATATACTCGTTCCTCATCTTATCCATTCTCACTACATCACACATTCAGGTTGAGGATTGAATTGTTTGACATTAATTATCATATAAATTTTGAAACTATCATGGTTGTGAACATAATTATGAATATCAACGGGATATTTACCATGATTTGTGAGTTCTGTTGTTTCCCGATATTTCGACGCAGTTGCATGCGCCATGATCACGGGAGTAAACAACAGAACTCACAAATCATGGTAAATATCCCGTTGATATTCATAATTAATTATCATCATCATTATCATCAGCTTATAGAAGTCCACAACCGGATAAAGCCTATCTCTAACGATCGCCATAGTGTCCTGTCTTCAGCTCCACGCATCCAGCTTCTACTGCAGCCTATCGAAGATCATCCTGGCTGGAGGGCGTCCTATTTTGCCTAATATGAATAATTTTAGCAAATACATTGGGTTTATAAAAACGTCTACAGTTCAGACCTCCTTCCTATTCTCTTTTACGAGAATTCAAAAGTTGTGAGCGGGACTCGCTTACAACTTTAAAGAATAAGATTTTTGTATTCTTTGATCTAAACATGCATATGCTTTTAAAGTTTCCGAATGTGTCGTGTCTCGCCTTTCCATTTATCAAAGTCTTTCTTTTTAAACAGTTTAACAGTTTAAATAGCAGAACATTAAATCATCGTCTAAACTAATCGATAAAAGTAATTCAAATAAGATACCTACAGACTAACGCTATGCCTCCTCCTTTTTGGAAGTCGGTTAACAAAACCGACATCAAATAAATTTATTTTTAGCGGTAATAGTTATTCTATATTGAATAGTTATTAATATTTGAATGGGACCAAACCGGAATTATCTATCAAACGAAAGATTTTTCCAAATTGGTTCTCAAATGAGTTATATGAGGTAGAGTTATGTTGTTGGTTACAATCATAAAAAATACATTCGAAATGAGAGAACCTCCTCCTTTCTTTGAAGTCGGTTAAAAATGCGAAAGTGAGTTTGTTTGTTTGTAACGCTTTCAAGTCTACTATTTAATTGATCATCATGAAATTCGCATACACCAGGTTCAGGTTATCCAGGGTATAAAAAAGGACATAGGGTACCTTTTATCCAGAAAAAAGTGCTGTTCCCAAGGAAGAAAAAAAATATCCTTTAACGCGATTGAAGCCGCAAACAAAAGCTAGTAGTTTTTAAAACATAAATTGTCATTACAATAACTAGTAACAACCTTCGGGAATTATGTCGTGTGCTTATAATACAAGCTTTGCTTAGTTTGAAGCTACATGATGCTATGTGATAATATCCAGCCTTGCCAAGCATTAGAATAGTTATCTCTAAAGTCAGGTTTTTATTGTGATCAAGATACCTCATTAATTGATCTAAATAATACTCCACTAGAAGTTCTAGAACATTCTCGAACTTTTCAATAACCTCAAGCCCAATCACACAGCCCTTGAATGATGATTAATCACAGTTGATAGTTGGAGTTATGGAGGACCCTCGTTCACGTCACAACAAACGAACAATGCCCTTTGTTCTAAGGAATGTGTGGCAAAAACACCAGTTGGCACATCCACTTTCAGTGATGACTTTGAGTGTATAGGTATTGAACTTATTTGAGATAGGATAATTGATCATTTGATAAATAAACTCACTATAATAGTTTGTGTATAAGTGTAAAGTGTGAGTATGCGTCATCATGATATGCATATAGCAATACACTGCTGGATATAGGCCTCCCCTAATGAGCCCCATTGCGCCCTGTCTTGACCTCAACGCATCCAGCTTCTACCAGCAGCCTTTCGCAAATCGTCACTCCACCTGGCCGGAGGGCATCTTACTCTACTTTTGTAAGTATGCGTGTTCTCACTGAACTTGTAAAAGCTGAACGGATCTTGGAGTATACATCGTCTGTGACCTAGATTAACACATATACTACTTTTATCCCAGTAACACATGAGCAAAGCCGCGAGCGGAAGCTAGAATAAAATAAATAGCTGAACAATATGATTATCTCATGAAATAATAATAAATACGAGAAATAGATATATATCACTCAACTTTGAATTAATTGGATCATCAGTGTCTCTGTTTTTAAGCGACTTCAAAAAAGGAGGAGGTTCTCAATTCGGTTGTATTTTTTTTTATGTTTGTTAGCTCATAACTCTGTCATTTATGAACCGATTTGGAAAATTCTTTTTTCGTTGGAGAGGGTATACTTTCCAATTGGTCCCATATAAATTTTAAGAAAAAATAACAACCAAAAGAGTGAGAAAACTGGGAATGAAAATTTTATGGGCTCAAATTCAGAATGAATGAATGAATGGATGAATGAATGAACACTTTATTGCATGAAACACATAACAAAATACAACGACATTTAAAAAAATGGTACAATGGGCGGCCTTATCGCTGAAAGCGATTTCTTCCAGGCAACCTTTACAACTTAGCTTAGGACAGTACATTAGGAAAGATATTTAAAAAATATAAATAATAATTGATTTCTATAAATTCAACTACCGTGCGTAGTCGTGCGTTATCTCGAGAATGGCTCGATGGTTATAATTTTTTTTTGTTATGATCAGATTATGATCGTGATCAGAGGAAAAACGAAAGAAAATTGAAATAAAGTTCTAAATAAGTGATTATCTGTATTAAAACGAAGTTGTAAGCGGGCTCGTAGGTAAATTACGGATGTCATCAAACAATAGTAGATTGTTTTACAAGGGACTAAACCATCCAGGATGACAAGACCGAGTTATAATGGGTGATTTTGGCCCGAGTAAAACACTCTACTTTTCACTTCGATTGCGAGAAAATAAAACAATTCAAAATTAGACAATTTTCAGAAATTTTATTGAAAATTTATCAACCTTCATAAAACATCACCAAGACGGTTCTATTTTCAAAAAAAAAGATTGACGGAGCACCAAGATGTCGAGTTTTTATGTAAGAGAACGAATGCTTTGTACGGGCTAATGATTTTAGACAAAAATTAAAAAGAAAAAATACTTTTTAGCCCGAGGTATTAAAACTCGAGTTTTAGGCCCGCTAAGCTATACTATTATGATACACTTTTTGAGCAAGAGAAGTGAAAAGATTATTTGCCTTAATACTGTTCTAACTTCGTGTTGATTTTCCAGAAAATTTAACTAAGCATTCTAGCTCAGGAGAGAACATGGTTCAGCATAACTCAACTGAACTAAAACATGCTTATGTGCGCCATAATGCAAGTTTTCAAAGACTTTGCAGTCTAAGTAAATTCTGCGTACAAAATGTATATGAGAAATATCCTATAGGATACTATTATTAAAAAGCTAAAAGGTCGTGAAATAAAGATGTATGTTTGTTTCTCTTTTATGCCAAAACTACTAGACGAATTGAGCAAAATTTTGCATATACATAGATAGAATTACAGAAAACATATAGTTAAAGAAAGTAAAAGTAACTTTAGTGTAAGCAATGTGAAGATATATAGATAAAATCTTAATTGTACACCAGAAAAAAACAGTATTCACAAATCATAATTTATAATTTTTAAACGTAACCCAATTGACCTTATCTGTGTCTCTTTCAGTCAACTACATGTAGACATGAAACCACCGGAACAACAGGAATAACATAACATCAAAACTACTGAAATGAATATGAAATTCGCACAAACTACACGTAATTCTACACCATGAATAACATAAAGGCTTTTTACCCTAGAACCGCGTAATAAAAGTGACAGGCGGAAGCTAGTAATAACTAAAATAGGTATAAAGACTTTGCCGAGATTAAAACAACAAAAAAAATACGTTAAAGGTCGCTCCAAGTAAAAATAAAGCTGGCAAGCAGAAAAGGTCATAGGCTACCTTTGATCTAGAAACAAGACCCCGAGGGATAGAAAAGTAACTTTAGCACGAGCGAAGCCGCGGGCGGAAGCGAGTATATCATAAAGATAATAAGCAAACAAGCTTTAGGCAAACACCATACAAAATTGTAACAACACATAAATATGATACGTATATTAAATTCCTCATTATCAAAGTTCAATTTGAAAACAAAAGCATCGAAACTCAAAGGGAAAATTGCGTGAAAACTTCTCCCTAGTGAAAACAAAACCATGAAACGAGCACGTTCAAAACATAGACAGAGAGTACACTGACAGACACTGTACCTCATTATGTACCACCGTCAATCATCAAGTAACAAGACTTCAGTAGACCAACCACAACCAAGCAAAGAACTAAAATATTTCTTCTAAAAATAGGCCAGAAGAGCATTGACAGAAATTGTAACTTTATATGTACCACTGAAAATTTAACTTATTGTATTATACAATTAAAACAAAAACAATATATACCACCATCAATCATCAAATAACAAGACTTCAGAAGGTTAAGCACATGCAGATAAAGAACAAAGATATTTCTGGAGCATTTGTTATCAAGTCTGTAACAAATTCAGTTGTTGGATTCTGCAAATGCAATTTTAAATGCTAAATTCCATAATAGGAATTTCTTTAAATGATTTGATCTTTGTTATAAAAATAAACTAACTGATTTTGATACTTAAAAATGACATTTGAAATTAAAACTACGGTCTTTCTTTCTTTGTTCTTCGAGTGATTGTATCGATTGATTTGATCGATGAGTTAGTGGCCAACTCTGGTTTCAGAGTTTTTTGGTCACCCGAAGGCCTCCAAAAAACTATGGTGCTTTTTCTGTAGGACATATATTTTATATCTTACATTTTCATCGATTCATTTACTCTCAAATTATTTTCTATCTGTTTCAATAATATTACATTGTTGTGGAGCTTGATCAGATAGATATATTCACAGCCTCATAATGTACTATCTTGGTACATTATTACGGATCCTTAACGAACATCACACACGGCTAAATACTCCATAACTATACGTAGCAACGTATAACTTGGTATATGCCGTTTCGTAAGGGATTGAATTATGTAATACTTTTGCCAGACCCACTATTTACTAATGATGCAAGTCTTTATTTAGCGTTTTTTTATACTAGTTTATTGTCTCGGGTCTGGGTGTTTTCTATTTAGGATATGTATGTATATACAAAAAAATATGTATATATCTAATGTATCAATCATGTGGTTCCCATAACAAGCTCTGCTTAGTTTGGGGCTACACGATTCTGTGTGATAGTCCAGCATTATTTCTTATACTACTAAGTTAACAAACAGGCATACGGCCCTCCTGATGGTAAACGGTTTCCGTAGCCTATGGACGCCTGTAACATCCAGGGTTTACATGCGCGTTGCTGCACCTTTTAAACCGTTTTAAGCCCCCTTTAAAGGAGTTACTGCATTGACAGTCGGTTGACAAACCAGGTCCTCAAACTTTTACCATAGTGCCTCCTCATCGAGCTCTGATAACTTCACTCACCACAGGAACACAAAATTATTCACGGTGAATAGTATTATGGCTGCGATCTTCTGTAAAGCCTCTGCTTTACAGAAGATCGCAGCCACTCTGTACCTCCCCAGTCAGGCTGCTCAGTTTGAGTAAGATGAACCCACTGTACCCTACCTCATGAACATACATCATAGATTTTGTTAGTATATAAAACTAAAAACTATAATGCTTAGTTATGTTAGTAAGTTATAAAGAATTTCTACCATTTAAATTGAAATATCTTTAGAGAAATAGACAGAGATTTTAGGTATATGCATATACTGCACTTTGTCCCATTTTTTGGGGATTAAAAACTCTAAAAACAATTTAATTCCTGCTAATAGGCTCACGGTACAATTATTTAGGGTACATTCGTTATTGATAAGCATTAGTTTATAAGAAAGTATGTATATATGTATGTGTAGTGTATAGTATGCGTACTTTATTTAACTAACATAATATATTTACAAAGTCATCAAAATAGTAAAATTAATATATCAATCTTTCTTTGCCGTAATTGATAAAAAACATAGTTATTGAACTTTGGACCGTGAAATAACAGAAAAGTTCACATTGAAAAATCCATGCGCCTCAAAGACTTCCAAAATGGAAGTAACGAGTCATATTTGTATTTTTTTCCCTGAACCGTATGAAATACGACTCCTTGTAAAGAAGGAATAAGTAAAAAGATAAAAGGGGACGTGATATGAAACGCTCCACGGGTCTTCAGAATTTTTCTTTGGCGTAGAGTCTACGAGAGCGTAGAATAATGTACAGAAAATAAAGATAGGACAGTGTACAACAACAACACCAGCCTTTTGAATCCACTGCTGGACATAGGACTCCCCTATAAGTAAGAGGATATGCCCATAATCTCCACGCTGGGTATGCACATGAAACGAGGACTCATACAGTAAGGCTCGTCCATAGCGATCAATGGAACAAGCAATGCTCGGAGTTTCTTTGAAACATAAGATCCGTAACAAGACTATCCGACATACACCAAAGAGGTCAACATAGCTCAGAGAATCAGCAAGCTAAAGTGGCAGTGGGCTTGCCATATCTGCCCTAAAACCGAAAACCGTTGGACTAAACGCGTTCTTGAATGGAGACCGCGTCTTGGCAAACCGTAGTGTAAGTCGCTCTCCTGCAGGGTACGGACGATTTGCGAAAGGATGCTGATAGAAGCTGGATGCGTCGAGCTGAGGACAGGGCGCAACGGCGCTCATTAGGGGAGGCCTATGTCCAGCAGCAGTGGACTGCTATAGGCTGGTGTTCTAGGCGTTATGTTTTAACTATAATATTACTAGTTGAACTTTGAAATCAAACGTCTCCGTAACGCATAACAATAACCATAATTGATATTGTATCTTAACTGTTTATTTTAGTAGAGTTCTTTGTGGAGGGCTCGTCCGGGGAGGAACTGCTACCATGCATATTTCTGCCGTGAAGCAGCTTAGCTGTTTTTTTTTATTAATTTAATCATCACTGTTGCTATTTCAATGCAACATCATTTAGAACATTTATTAATTATATATAATAGGGAAATAAATAACTTTACTAACTTTATGAGTATGTAAATACCCAAAAATTTTAAAACATAAAGCCATTATTATCTATAGTTACCTACATAATATAATAAAAATAAGAACGAGAAAACGACACAAAATAAATAAAAAATAAAATAAAAGATAGATAGAAGAGATTCATAGAAAACAAAATAAACCTATTATTAATTATACAGAAAATTATACCAATTTAAAGTAACAATAACAACAATACGTTAATTAGGTTTTGCTTATCGTCTTTTAATTTTTCAGGCTGAGCTGTGTTTCGGTTTGAAGGGTATGGGTACCAGTGAAATTAAAGTCACAAGAGTTATCATCTTCATGCCTCAAGTTGATGGACGTAGGGCGTTGCATCGTAGAGCACGTTCCGGAAAAACGTGATCTACGATGCAATGCTTTGTGTTATGTAATGGTTTCCACTTCACATCAGGTGGGCCATATGCTTGTTCCATCTTCAAGTAGTATAAAAAAAAATATATTGTTAGTAGGCGATAAGCTTCAGGGTTCTAGCTTATTCTGTACTCGATAATCTTTGAGCGTGAGGACATTTGAGACGCAGCAAAAAACTGCCACTTCTAAAGCGAGTTTCCAATTTGAGATGAGTTTGCGCGGCTGCTCTTTTTGTGATTGATAATGACATCCACGTATTTTAATGGCAGCAATTTCGTCCATTCAAGCTTTTAAAATAAAGTTATTTTGATATATCTGTCCATTCAAGCTTTTAATATATATTTTTGGGTAAATTTTGCACGAAACTGTATTATCGTAAACTTCCTAGATAATAAATAATGTTGATCATCCAGGCTTCGACAATTTGTTACCATGACATTTAGTGATCAATAATAATATGATGATGAATAATGGCATTACATTTCTGAAATGAAGTTTTATTAATAACATTTTTTTCTGTAAATGGCCAAAATTACCCACAAATCCACAGCACCTATTTAAATACAAAGAAAATACAGAAATAAAAACGTGTAAATAAATGTCTAATTTCACCGGCACCTACAACCCTTTAAACCACACACACAACAGCCTATATGGGGATCGCAAGGCACAACTTTTTGCACCGAAAAGAAAAATCGAATAGAGCAATTGTATTTCCTAGCACAATTACTCATAGAGGTAGTACCTACTTCCCCAGACGAAATTAGTAAATTTAGAGCTATCACTTCACTTCATTTCTTCATTCCATGGCTTCTGGAATAGTTATCCATAATTTCGCCAGTATCAAGTGTAAAAAGTTATAAAAATATGAGGCAACGTAGTATACGCTTTATAAGTCCAGTCGTAAAGTCTTCAGTCAGGTCCTGTTTTCTGCTATAGCAATGGCGACTATACAAAAAAACTATCAGCAAACAATATCCAAGATCAGATAATTTTAGTCCAAGTCCACTTTTATTGCATTTCACTTCACTTCTGTCTTATTACCAAGGTATATCGGTTAAAATGCCAAAACTTAAACACAATTTAAAAAATTAATGGGATCACCTGTGAAGTATACTCTTTCAAACAAAAACAGAATTTTGAAAATCGGTTTACAATTGTCGGACATATCGGTGAAAGACGAAAAAAAAGATTCCGACGAATTGAGAACCTCCTTTTTCGAAGTCAGCTAAAAACAGTCCTCAATTATGTAAGTATTAACCTCTACAACGTTATGGGCACAATCTCTCGACTATCTATTGCATCATCCAGGCATCTTCACAGTTTGTTACCGCGACATGTAACGCTTCATTTATATGCATATCTTGTAAATTTTAAACGTGACTTGACGTCGCCGACCTATCTCACAGGATACGAGCTTTATTATGTACGTACGAGGATAGGTATAGACAAGAATGTAACTATAACTTTTGAAATAATAATAGTTGTAAATACAGTTAATAATATTATCGTGTGATAATCTCCTAATCTCCTTAAATCAATTGCATAGTGATTGCAATTGATTTAAGGAGATGTAAAACCTCTCTCTCGCTCGCACTATTCAACATTTTTGAAGTTATAAAATCACTGATTGTAGTTATGCACAATAACAAACCTTCACGGCCTAGAAAATAACAATTCAAAGGTTCAGCAATAATATAATTTTGATTCTATCACGTTTTCTTACCAAAAAACTTATACCAATGTGATCAATTTTGGTGCAAAATTTTGGGTAGGAAATTGTGTTGGGTTCAACATGATAATCTTGTTGAACCTTTGTATTGTTATTTTCTAGGTCGTGAAGGTTTGCTATTTTGCACATTCAGTGATTTTATAACTTCAAAAATGTTGAATAGTGCGGGCGAGAGGAAGGTTTGATATGTATTGTCGCCTTAACAAATCATGCTAAATATCCCTTTAATCATAATAATAGACATTGTGGCGCAGTGGTGTACGGAGTTCCAACCCAAATCTCCGGAACCCAAGCCACCTACACGTGGTGCACCCTGCTAACTAATAAAAGGGGCCAACTGATTGCGGCATAGCCCATCCTAAGTGTCTAAACACACTATGCCGAAATTACGCGACGGAAGTTCCGCTGCTGATTTTACGTTCCAATGTATTCGGCTGCAATGACACCATAAAAGCCGAACTTACGCGGCAGAAATTCTGTTGCGTATCTTTTGTTTTTCCCCGCCCCTGATCTTCTTCGGCAGTTGAACCGGACTTCGGTCGCGTATATTATGTGCTCTACCGCCGAAATGCTGCTGAACTTACGCCTGACCGATGTTCGGCTATACGCCATAACGCAACGTGATTTCAGCATAATGTGTCATCTGTAATTCAAATAGCATTGCAGGCATAATCATGCCGAACTTCAGTCACGTTACTTCAGTATAGTATGTTTCGACACTAACACTGGCATAGCTAAATCCCCTGGCTGTCGACGGGCAACACCGTCTACGGTCCGAGAAACTGTGCCCTGCAATCCCCAACCCGCATGCCCAGCGTGGAAATTATGGGCATATTTATCTTCTTACAAGGCCTATGTCCAGCAGTGGACTGAATTTGCTGATGGTGTGTTGTGTGTTAACACATTTATTCATATCAACGTATAATCCCATATCATTCATCGTGATTGCAATTGGTTTAAGAAATCATGCCTAAACATCCCTTTGATCATATTAAATGACCACCTAAATATAAATATATATTTATTTGCCAGAATATATGTCAAGAAGATATGCCTTTCTGCCACAAGATGGGTCTGGGTATTTTTTGTAAACAAAATGTACTTATTTGCAAAAAAAGAGTTTAAAAATACTTTAATCAGTTATGTGGTAATGAAGTTCTGCTTAGTTAGCTTGTACCCCTGAAAAATTTCATTATAATCAATTGAATAGTTCTTAACAATCGAATTAAAATAGGATATAATCAACATCATTCTCAGCTGCTGGGCAATTCTCCTCCTTCAAACGCCATTGCATACGGTTTTGCGTTTCAAAACTTATAGAGAAAATTAGAAATACACTCACTTTAGCACTTTAGAATTATTTAGATTAAGATATTTTGATCAAAGTTGAATTGAATGCTATAGCTAATGTAGTACCTCCCACTTGAATTATACCTTCATATTCTCAAAGTTGGTTCCAGGCCCAATTTTCACCCAAAATCTTATCTCACTAATTTTAAGCCCAAACCCACTTTAATCGGATTAAAAGGATCAAGTGCGCAAAGTGAGATTAACCCAATACAAAAACTTGGATCTAAAGGTGTCTTCAAGCGTCTCCAGAGCTTTGATGAAGACAAACGACTTGAATAATAATGGCTAGTTTACACGGAGCGAGTGGTGTGAAAGAAGCTTTGAGACGTGTTTAGCATTTCTGGTTAGTAGCTGAAATCGAGTTGGTGGATAAGCTGCTCTGCTTTGGTTTTGGTTTTGCTTGTGATACTTTTAAGGAGAAAATAGAATTTCAATTTTAAATTATTAGGCTAGTAACAGTTCTTTACGCAATAAGAGAAATGGCCATTAAGTGCCACATTTATTCATAGTTCGCTTATAGCATCAAAGATAAAAATGTATGTTGAGCGATAAAATATTAAAGCTACAGAGGTATCATATATCCCATAGGTCAAAAGACAGCTAAAGATATGTTTATTTGCAGAATATTTTTAGCAATTAAATTTGAATTATGTCTAATTAAATTCTACCAAATACTTGGCATGCAAATATTTTATTATTATGATTTTATTTAAATACTATGGGCCGTTCAACTTAGCCCAGGGTCACTACGTGGATGGCACCTAGACCTGGCTCAAACGAGTGCAGGATCGAGGCGAGTGGCATAATCAAAAGAAAGTCTAAGTGGATAGACCACATAGACTTTCTTGAATGGCTACTACATCTTTGCCCAGCAGTAGATAGACGTTCAGCTACTGCTGGGCAAAGATGTAGTAGCCATTCTATCGATAATGATGATGATGGTTTTGTAATAATTTGCCTTTATTGTATGTTATATTGTAGACAAAATGTTGTCTATTTTATTATTGAGTAGCAGTTAAATAATTGTCGCATTAATAATAAAGCTAGAATAATCCTAAAGAAGGGAATAAAATAATTCATTATTTATGGTAAATATTTATGCTACTCTACTAGCATGTTCACTAACACGGTGTAATAGATCAATTTTTTGCTAATGCTAGAATACTGTCAAACTTAAAAGATGTATAGCTTTTTTATGCATACATTATTTGTACTATATCGATGCAAAATTTTGATTTCTCTATGGGTTAAGTTTCTGTTAGGTTAGTTAGGTATTTAAGTATTACACTGAAGTAGATAGGACCGACGATCGTTATCATAAACGAGTTCTTCAGTGGAGACTGAAACATAGTTCAGAGCGCCCTCCGACCAGGCCCTTAGAGAAGGCCTATGGCCACCAGTTTGAAGTCGCTCACCGAGCTATGGAACGAGCTATGCTCGGAGTTTCTCTGAAGGATAAAATCTGTAACGAGTATATCCGACATAGAGCTAAAGTTATTGACATAGCTCAGAGAATTAGCAAGCTGATGTGGCAGTGGGTTGGTCATATCTGCCGAAGAACCGATAACCGTAAGCGACCCCGTTTACCCCAAGTAAACGAGTTCTTGAGTGGAGACCGCAGCTCGGCAAACAGTGTAGGAAGTCCTCCAACCAGGTGGAGTGACGATCTGCTGTCGGCTGTTGGTAGAAGCTGGATGCGTTGAGCTCAGGACAGCGCGCAATGACACTCATTAGGGAAGGCCAGCAGTGTCCAGCAGTGGACTGCTATAGGCTGATGGCCAGCAGTGGGCTGCTATAACAACAGCCTCTGTGGCGCAGTGGGCGAAGGTCCGATAGAGACGCAGAATGTTGCGGGTTCGATTCCCGCTGCGAGACAAATGTTTTCATGTTCTGCAGATATTTTTCTAGGGTCTCGGTGTTTTGTATCTATGATAAGTATATATTTATGACAAAAACTGTATTTATGTGTAGTATATCAATCATGTGTAATATGGGAAATTACAAACTCTGCTTAGTTTGGGGCTACATGATGCTGTGTGTGATAACGTCCAGCATTATTATAGACGAATGATGATGATGATGCTGGTTATTCGAAACTGTGAGTAATAGTTCATTTAATAATCTTAGCGAATTTGTTCAAGCATAAGCAATCTGTCTAGTGTCTGGTACGTTATCTATGGGGTCAACAGAACCAGCGCTGAGCAGGTGGGTAACCTACCTGCTTATGCTGAGTTGACGCCATTTTGGCGAGACACTCAACTGACAGTTTGTAAAGTTATTTAAAAGCGGATTTGTGTCGGTACCTACCTATTTACCTGTATTTGCTATGTGCACTTATTCAGCCTCTTTTTTTCACGGCAAAATTAGGCATGGCTACTACTACATAGTGTGTGTATATTTCTAAATAAATAAATTATTTTTCTATAATATACTTCTATATTCTATAAGGGCGAGCTTCCCATATCGCTCAAGCGAAAGGTAATGGACGTATGCATCCTTGCCATTCTCGCAGATGGACCGCAAATCTGGTCTCTAACTAACATTCAAAAGTCCAAACGCTCAACGTGAAATAGAGCGTAGCATCCTGGGTGTCAGGCGAACGGACAGAGACTAAAACACCGAACTACGCTCAAAAACCCAAATCATAACCCCGCACCCGCCGTGCGACGCGCTGTCGCCCAAAGATACTGCAATTCTGTGTCCAGCGCCCACCGCGCGGATCCGGGGATAAGCAAGGCTCGTTCTCATGTGTTAACTTGTGGTATTGTATCCTCTTTGACCAAGGTTTGCTAGTGTGCTCGCTAGGCTGTTAGCAAGCAATCCGTGGTCTGTGTGTCATATATATAAATGTAGCTCTTAAAACCTCTTAAAATCTAAGTTAAAAGCTCTTAAAATCTAAGTAAAAGTGGGATTGGGCTGGTCACGTCTGCCGCATGTCTAGACCTATGGGCAAAGACCACCACTTAATGACGCCTCGATCCAACGAGAAGGCGACGCGGTAGACCGAAACGAAGATGGCGGGACGAACTGGTTAAATTTCTTATAAATTGGGTAGAAATGGCTCAGGATCGCGATGTTGGAGAGGATGGGGGGAGGCTTTTGCTCAGCAGTGGGATATAGATGGCTCGTATAAATAATATTGACTATACTTCTTTTTATCCTTCTACCTACATGTAGTTTAGGTAAACCATGTAAAAGCAACACTATGTGCAGTTTCAGTTTGTCCCGAAGAAGCAATAAAACTTGCCGAAAATAACAAATTAAGTGATCCAAAAACACCGGTTAAGAAGATTGATCGCCGTAAGGTCAATAGCAGTCAGTTGAAAAGTATTTTCGCAGGTAGCCGGCTCAGGGAATAAATCAATTGGACAGGAGGAAATATTACATTTCTCCTAAGTGACGGGTAGGTGGAAAACATACGGATTTATTTGCAATATGAAAAAATGATTTATGCACGAAATAACGATAGAAAACAACGTGCTAAATTTTTAATATCGCGGCTCGGCAATTGTAGTGTAAGACGCCCTCCGGCTAGGTGGAGTGACGATCTGCAAAAGACTGCTGGTAGAAGCTGGATGCGTCGAGCTCAGGACAGGGCGCAATGGCGCTCACTTGGCTGACCAACAACGCTCAGTGTCTGTCGTGCAGCACATGTTGAGCCAACCCCTATTTCAGAACAGGGTGAGTTTATGGGGATCATATACTTTTATAAATCTACCTTGGCCACCACCTCTGTTCATAGACACTAAGATGTTTATAAATTTGTGATTTCTGTTTTTGTTTTATAACCAACTAGCTGACCCGACAGACGTTGTTCTGTCACAAAGAGGGTATCGAAGTAAAATAAACATTCAAAAAAGATATCGAAATCAATGAGGATAAAACAACAACAACTACCCTACCCTACCCTACCCCTAATTTTAATATTAACGGGATACAAAGTATCCTATGTCCGTCTCCTGGTTCTAAACTACCTCCCCACCAATTTTCAGCCACATTGGTTTAGCCGTTCTTGAGATATAAATAGTATAACATAACTTTCTTTGTTATGTATGTACACACAGCGTCACGATCTGGTATACCCCTTTCAAGTATAAATTTAAACTGCTGCCGTGGAGGCTACCATATTCAAATGGCCAAAATCTTATACAAAAATACTTATACTTGGCTGGGGAATCGAACCACCAATTTATTCACACCAGTTTATGAATGAGACGCTCTAACCAACTGAGCTATCGTAGCGGTTGGCAAGTATGACGAAATTTTAAGTTACAGTATAAGTTTACTATTTTGTCTAGGTATGAATGGATGCGTCAGCTAGTAACTTTTTCATTTGTTTATCACGGTAGTGCGCAACTACTTAAAATTATTCTGTGCAGCACTGGACTATTGAGGGTAGTTGTGTATTAAATTACTTGTTTCGTCTTGGGTGTGTGTCATTGATTTTATTTATGAAAAATAATTGTGCATATAATAACAGCCGAAAAATTGAGCTAAAGAGTGGGTTTTGCAAAATAACATTTCGGAACGCTACAACCCATCAAATGTAAGAGGAAATGGCAGAATAACATTAGGTAAGTGGTATGACAATTATAAGTAGGATTATCATAAACAATGTGCTTAGTAAACCTATTCCCTTTTATATTATATAAACACAGTCATACGTTTATAATATTGTGTTTTTATTTTCAGGTTATTGGTGATGGATATCATCAATGGGACCAGGAGAAATTGTTGAAGTGAGTGGACGCATAATTATGCAGTTTTGCAAGAAATAATGCTATCTAAAAGTCCAGATTTAAATATGTGGAGAATGTGTGAGCATATGTGGGGTCAATTTGTCCTAATTGGGGCACGAGTGAAGTGTTGTCCACCTGCAAAAGGAGGTCCTAAGAACCTGGGAACTGATGCGTCCTAGTGGTTTTGGGCGGACTTGGTTACCCAAATGAAAGAAGGCTTCAACAAATTATTTTAAGTGAAAGACATCCATCCCGTTCGGTATTAATAAATATTCAGATATATAATGTTTTCAATAATAGATAAAATACCAGAGTAAGTATTTGCGAGTGATCTAAATTGTTTATTGGATTTTATACGGCAAGTATAACCTGTTCCAATGTTAACATGTTTGTTCACTCGTTAATCTTATATGGGTAAATTAAGTATTATTCTATCATTTCAAACATTATTGAAAATTCAAAAAAAAATAAGTAATAACTATCTATATTGTGTTATGATAAATGGTGTTCTAATAAATTTGTTATAACTTTTGAAAATTGTTTTATTATTTTACCTTAAATAATTAGGTAACTTACCTACTATACTTAAAACGTAGTCCATTGTGTTAGTAGCGAAAATAAAAAAAACAAAAATATATTTAGGCATTGAGGGATTTGAACCCAGTACTCTTATCTATAATATAAAAATGAATCGCAAAATGTGTTGGTAAGCGCATAACTCAACAACGCCTGGAACAATTTGGCCAAATCTTTTTTTAAAATGTTCGTTGAAGTTCAAGGATGGTTTTTAAGGCGAGAAAAATTAGAATTATTGCTGGAAAAACCCTAAAAATAGCCCTTCTTTTTCCCATACAAATGATTTGTAACTAAAACGTAGTCAATTTGAGCTTTATTGCTATGGTATAAAGTTCATATTAAATTACAAGCACTCACTGTTGTCTAAGCAATGTAGGTGTGTTCCTAACGTCAAAGATCATATTTATCAAAACAATGTGCATGTGTGCGTTGGAGCACAGAACTCTAAAAAACTCTTATTAAAGTAACTGTCGTGAAGAGTATAAGGCTCACCTGGATCTCCTTCCACGGCCTCGCGTTCCGTCCGAGGTTGTTCGGCGATGGATCAGGGTTTTGGTTGAAAATCCTTATTTTTGGGCACGACAGAAGTGAAATATGACACAGGACGCTTGGTGCTGATCCCCGGTTTTTGGTGGTCACAAACACTCGCAGTTATCACACAATTAGCTAGGGTTTTTGTATTTTGTTGTAAGGAGCCGGGACGAAGCTCGCGCTTTCGAATAAAAACGACAACACAGAGTGCGCCTGCGTCGCGTCATGCACATAGAAATTGCCTGAGTTTGAGGATTGCTCAGCGCGCGAAATTTGAAATCAGGATATGCCTCAAACTCTCACGGCCCTTATGATATCTGGTTGTCTCCAGGGTAAGTTGTCACAAATTTAGGCAGATACCTATTTGAAATTCAACTACGTTAATATTATAATGAGGAAGCTATTCCGGTACGGAACAGTAACAAATGATGAAACTGGAGGGATTTACTTCTTAGATGCACCTGGTGGTACAGGAAAAACTTTTTTGATTTCATTAATATTAGCAACAATTCGCTCACAAAATAAAATTGCACTTGCACTCGCTTCGTCGGGAATCGTAGCAACTTTGCTTGAAGGTGGTCGAACAGCCCATTCAGCACTAAAATTGCCATTAAATATACAAAGCAATGAAACTCCAACCTGCAACGTTTCGAAGAACTCTGCAATGGCAAAGGTTTTGCAGCAATGTAAATTGATTGTTTGGGATGAATGCACGATGGCACATAAAAAATCTTTGGAGGCTTTAGACAGAACCTTAAAAGATCTACGGAGCAATAATAACCGATTTGGTGGTGCAATGATTTTGTTAGCAGGAGATTTTCGTCAAACATTGCCAGTGATTCCACGATCAACGCCAGCTGATGAACTCAATGCATGTCTAAAGTCCTCCAATTTGTGTAAACATGTCAAAGTACTTCATTTAAGCAAGAATATGCGTGTCGAGTTGCAAAATGACCAATCTGGAAACATATTCTCTAAACAACTCATTGACATTGGTAATGGCAAATTTCCTATAGACATGTTGACTGGCTGCATTAACTTTCCTCAAAGTTTTTGTCAGTTAACTTGATCAAAAGATGAACTTATTCAGAAGGTGTTTCCAGATGTTTCTCAAAATTACAGAAACCATGATTGGTTGAGCGAACGAGCTATACTGGCTGCAAAAAACATAGATGTAAATGAATTAAATTTCAAAATTCAAGAACAAATTACAGGCGAATTGAGGATATATAAATCAGTTGATTCGGCTACTAATCAAGATGATGTAGTCAACTATCCACCGGAATTTTTAAACTCGCTGGATTTGCCAGGATTGCCACCTCACAATCTTCAATTAAAGGTTGGATCGGTGGTTATAATGTTGCGAAATATCAACCAACCGCGTCTTTGCAACGGTACACGGTTAGCGATAAAAAAATTACTAAACAATGTGATAGAAGCAACTATACTCAAAGGAAAGTATAAAGGAGAAGATGTTCTCATACCGCGCATCCCAATGATTCCGACTGATGTGCCATTTGAGTTTAAACGACTACAGTTTCGAGTGCGGCTTGCTTTTGCTATGACTATAAACAATTTCCAGGGGCAATCATTAAGTGTTTGTGGTATTAATCTAGAAAACCCATGTTTCTCACATGGTCAATTGTATGTTGCCTGTTCCCGTGTTGGAAAACCATCAGATTTGTTTATCTATGCGCCAGGTCATCAAACAAAAAACATCGTATACCACAAAGCACTACAATGATAATAATAATAATTATGATTCACATGATTAACAATAAAGCGATTACTTACTTTTAAATCCTTATATATGTTTTATTTAATTATTTTTTATTCACAACGCACTATCACCAGGGTGACGGTTCTGTTCAGGAGAATTTTTTAAAATACGTAGGCACAAAAACTGCCACATTACAAATCTTTTTGACAGGACGAAGTCTGTCGGGTTAGCTAGTAACGTATAGATTAATGTCGAGTGTTGTAACCGCCACTCCATCGTCTCATATAGATATAAGGACGAAATTAAATATGCCTAAGCAAGGAGGAGAAGGTTTATAAAACACACATTTGTGCAAAAGTTCGAGATCCACGACCGACACCGCGACGGTTTGAACCTACTAACGTTAACTAGGGGGGTTACCAGACTCTGACGCTGTCTGTACGTCCAGTGTCCCTCTGCCGTCTTGTGTCGAAATAAATGTTTTTTTTCTATTCTATTCTAGGGGAGGATTATATTCAGTAAGCTAATGAAGATAAATCGCAAAAAGAAAATTTATGTGAAGTTTTAGATAAAATGAAAGTAAAATATTATCACTTTTAATACTGGAAGATGGAACAAATATATAACTCCCACTGAACATCATGAGTTTGCCCCATTGATGGGGATCTTAATATTTTTTCTGTTATCCCCATTCTACGCCGTAGACGCACTACGACGTAGCATTATGGATAACTAGCATAAATATTTTACATGATGGTGATTTCAATAATGAGAACTTCAATTTTGTTTCAAAGTTTTAGGTTACCCGAAAGCCTCTGACATGGACCCTGACTATGACACTGACAATCTTGGATAAACATCATACTTTCCGAAACACAGAAGCGCTCTGTTTTAAATGCCGAATAACCAGCCGGAGTGTAGTTATAGGTGATAATTATCATGTAACATCAGGTGGCTAGTTGCTTTTACATCTCCAAGTTGAATAACTTTTTTTTATGCCAAAGCTGGCAGACGAACAGACGGGCCACCTGATGGGAAGTAGTCACCGCCGCCCATGGACACCTGCATTAGCAGAGGCGATACTGATGCGCTGCCGGCCCTTGAAGAAATGAAATACTCGCCTTTTGAAGCACTCCATGTAGTTACTTCAATAATTAATATAAAAACACCATTTAGTAGACAACACATTTTAGTAAACAGCAGCAGTAAATAACAAATGGGATCGGTCACTGACGTTGGGCTGCTGACGTCATCAAATTGCACACCTGCCGGAAAAAAGTTTTGAATAAACAAAATGGCGGGAGAACTCGCTGCTGCAAGCACTTTTGTCGGGCTACGGAAGCCGCGATTCATTCAGATCTCTTTTTGGTAAGTCCCATTTGTTCTGTGAATGATTTCTGAGAATTTAGTACTCTGATATTTTTGGCGAAGTCAGCAAATGCCCGTCTGAGGCTATTAACTTCCATAAGTAATCAGATAAAATTATTTGCATTATAGCGGCTAAATTATTTTATTGCAGACCGTGCCTTAAAAAAAGTAGCGTGTCCAGAGTGTTGGCTGCATTGGCACGGATTGTAAGGCAAATGGAAATTGAAAGTGGAATTAAAATGTTAAAGTGTTTGAGAATTTAGTACTAGTTTTTGCCCACGGCTTCGCTAGTGCTAATGTAGATTTTGTCAAACTGGGTTTGTGACCTTCGAGAAACGTACATTTTTCTGGATGAAACTGGGTACTCAATATCCTTTTTAGGACGGTTGAGAAGTAAAGGTGAGAAAGCGAAACATCATCATCATTATCAGCCTATAACAGTCCAATGCTGTAGATAGGCATTCCATAATGAGCGCCATTGCGTCTTGTCCTGATCTCTACGCATCCAGCTTCATCCAGCAGCCTTTTGTCACTCCACCTAGCTGGATTAGGATAAGTTAGGATAGCTCTGGTCCCCATGGGCCTGTTATTTATACACCTATTGTTTTCGTAATACTGTTATTTAAAAAGCTCTATAATTTCACGTCTCTCGTGGCCACATCCACCAAGCCTAATAAAGTGGGTCGAGCAAACATTGCCGGCTAAAACTACGGTTTTTAACTAGTATTTCTAGTTGCTTTTATGCACTGTCTCGTTTGGTTTCGCCTGCTTTTACCTCTGTACCTGCCTTTTTAGGGTACCTTATAGATGGTACCTTATGTATTAAACTAGTTGGCTGATTGAGGCATAGCGCAGCCCAGCCTAACATTGGCTCAGCTGAATTCTCTGGCCGCCGACAGACAGCAGTGTTGGCGGAGCAAGAAGCTGTGTCCTGCGATCCTCAACCCGTACGCCTAGCGTAGGGATTATGGGTATATGTTCCTTCTTATAGGGAGGTTCCCATTCCAGCCTATATATATCAGTCCACTGCTGGACATAGGCCTCCCCTAATAAAGGGGGATATGCCCATAATCCCCACGCTGGGCATGCGGGTTGGCGATCGCAAGGCACAGTTTCTCGCACCACCGACGCTGCTGCCCGTCGGAAGCCAGGGGATTTAGCTGTGCCAATGTATGCTGTGCTATGCCGCAATCAGCCGGCCGCCAGAGCCCCGTTCGATGTTTTGCAGGGTGCACCACGGGCAGCCTTCTTATAGGGAGGTTCCCATTCCAGCCTATATATATCAGTCCACTGCTGGACATAGGCCTCCCCTAATAAAGGGGGATATGCCCATAATCCCCACGCTGGGCATGCGGGTTGGGGATCGCAAGGCACAGTTTCTCGCACCACCGACGCTGCTGCCCGTCGGAAGCCAGGGGATTTAGCTGTGCCGATGTAGGCTGTGCTATGCCGCAATCAGCCGGCCGCCAGAGCCCCGTTCGATGTTTTGCAGGGTGCACCACGGGCAGGTGGGGTTGGCTTGGGTTCCGAAGATAGGGGTTGGAACCCCGTACACCCCCCCGTACGTGGGAGGTTCCCATAACGGCTAAACGGATTGAAGCAAAACTTGGAATGTATATAGTTTAATAGATGGATTAACACATGGGATACTTTTTATTTTGGTAGCGAAGCTGCGGGCGGAAGCCGGTAGTTAAATAAAAACATAATAACAAAGAGCATTCAAAATAGTTCGCGAATGTTTTGCATATGCTTTACAAATTACGGTGTTATAATTTTTGGTACGGAACCATTGCTTTTTATTTCCCCAAACGCGCTTAGCCCCTCTTTTATCTTTAACACCGGCTTGGTGTAAATACGGGAGGATTGGCAGGATCAATGTTTCTTTTGTGGTTTTAGCGGTACTAGTTTTTTTTTTAGAAATGTTTTGTTTTTTGGTTGAAACTTACGATAAATAATCCATTTATCTTGTTGAGTGGTGTCTTGTTGGGTTATTTGTTACAGAGGAAATTTAAAGCTTTATTCTTACTTTGATTTGTCATTTAACTTTTGGAAATTATCAGTTTATTTGTATCTATTTCATCACTAGCCTATAGCAGTCCAGTGCTGGACATAGGCCTCCCCTAATGAGCGCCATTGAGCCTTGTTCTGATCTCGACGCATCTAGCTTCTACCAGCAGCCTTTCGCAAATCGTCATTCTACCTGGCCGGAGGGCGTCCTACACTACGTTTGCCGTTTATTGCATTGTTGTTTATTGTGTCTGTTTACGATTTAAGAATATATTACTAACTACGAGTACATTAATCTGTAGAATTTTAAGCTACCACCTTTTTCAAAACTTTCCGTAGATAAGAAGCCCGTTGTTTATTTTAAGAAAATGCAAAAGTAACAACATAAATCATCAAAAAGTGTATAATCAGAGGCAGAACTTTCCATTACCACCAGAAACCTCTCGGCTAACTACACACTTGAAAAACCTCTCGCGAAAATTACTACACGCAAAAAAATGTCGGCGAAATTTTCACAAGCTGAAAAACTTAGTGGAATATTCTCTCTGAAAAATATGCTGTCATGTTCCGAATTAAAAATTCTCGCAGTAGAGGCTTAGTCATCAGTTTTATTATGTTTAGTGATTAATGATATAAACTGGAGGTAATTTGAGGTCGCGCTCAGAAAATCTGATGCCTAAATATTTTATGACAGTGTTCTTTGAAATTTAAGACAAAACATTCTGCTCACCCAATGTTCGCCGGTGAATTACGTTGACTATTATTATTAGACTAGCGGTCCGCCCCGGCTTCGCACGGGTAGTTAATAAAAAAATCAAAAATTATAACTTTTTACACACACACATACACCCTTTATTTCTTGATAATAAGTATTGACTTCCCTTCCGTACCCCCGTAACGCTTATTTCATCGCTTTGCTGCCTAGCTAGCCGAGCGGGGTAAGCGGTGACATGACCACGCAACTTTTTTCAAATACTTACATTTTTAAACTCGTGATATCTTTTGAATGGAATGTCCGAATTGAATGATTTAAAAAGTTATATAAAGTTTTTGAAACAGTCCTGAATATAAAGTAATTTATTTTGATAAGGATTCACACCGAGTGACAAATAAAAAGACTTTTCCAGTGCCGGCAGTTCAATTAAATTTTTAAAATCAATTAACACTTATTGTGACATAACTATAATAGCTAGACATATGCTGTCCCGACACTTTTCGTAGATTATGATGTGTTCTAAATAGTCGTGGTACATTATTTTGTTCTATCATCAATAGTTTTCGCAGCGCACGCGATGAAAGGAATTTTTAAAGTCATTTTTATTAACACGCTTTTATTAGTTTCACCTGTATGTATGTATGTAACCGACTCCTTTGAGCTCGATTTTGCCCTACTTTGAACGATCAGATTTGATTCAAACTTTGCACACCTGTCAAAGGTCGATGACAATGCAATAATCCGATAAAAATATCCGATTATCCTAATTAGATTCGCCAGGATTAATTAATTTCTTTCCGCATCCTTTGCATGCGAGTAAGAGAGACAGAGCTAGTGCGCGAACTACGCATGCGTGCAAGCGTGTTTTTTTAGTTTTTTTAAACTATTATTTACACCTCGGGTTATATTATTGAAATTATTGTTATTAGTAATGGTTACCACTTAACATCAGGTGGGCTATATGTCTGTTCTATCTTCAGGATTCATACGATCATAGTACTTTAACAGCCCTCGCAAACACGACGCTTTGTCGTCGCGCTTAGTCGCGAGCGTCTGTCATATCTTGCTGTCGCGATTGTCGCCGTGTGTGCGGAGCTTTGAACAAAATGTATGAAAATTGTCCTCCGCTGCTTGTAGTAGCGTCTAATCGCTGACGTTTGTCGTCTAATGTGCGCAGGCTGTAATGGTTGACCGTCATTATCAAATACTCTTGTGCTTCTAGCACTGACTGTCAATATAACGGCCTGAAATTTACTAATAGGTACACTATTCATCGGGGGAGATAATGGAATTATTATTAGTACTTCGAACTGGGGGGTGACCTATATTCAGCAGTAGACGTCTACGGAAATCTTTCAAATAAAAACAATGTTTTATCTATGCTATATACTGTTATTATCGTCAAAGTAAAATGCCAACAAAAGTGTGTAAATAAAGACCATTTTACACACGATGTAGCCATGTAAGGCCAGTGCCGGTGCCAACTCAAGCCGACCGCGAGATAAGCGTACTTTATTGCCATTCGATATGCCTTTGATACTTTTTTGTTTAGAAGTGTTTCAGGTGGTTTTGCTTGGTGAAAAGTTACGGTAAGTAGCTAATATAGCATTAAAATCAAAATTCAAAATTTAGATTAGTAAAGTTCTTTGTGAAGTTCTCATTCGGGGAAGTACTGCCACCATGCCTATTTCTGCCGGGAATCAGCTTTGCTGTGTTTTAGTTTGAGGGTGTGGGTGCCGGTGAAATTACAGACACAAGAAGCTTTTCATCTCCATGCCTCAAGTTTATGGACGCAGGGCGTTCCATCGTAGACCACGTTCCTGAAAAACGATCTACCATGTTATGCTTTGTGATAGGTAGTGGTTACTACGTAACATCAAACGGGCCATGTGCTTGTTCCATCTCCAAGCATCATAAAAAAAAACATTATTTTGTTCTGTAGTCGTGCTGGATTTTTTCTAATGTACTATGCTAGATATTTTGTTATTTTACCAAGAGAAAAACAGTATTCATTTTGTTATTAAAATTGCTGCTTTTACAAACACACCTATCATACTTAATGGTTTATAGCCGAAGTTGGGTAACTAGTGCATTGTGCACTTTAACGGTCTAAATAATCATCAATAAGAAAATAATAGATAAACATAAAAAAAAAATTACGTAAACACTTATTACCTATTGTTATTGTTTATAGTTATATATTTGTCTATGTTGGTGAGAGAACAATAAAGAGTTTTCTATCTATCTATCTACGTAGTTCGTGTATGTCAGGGGCGCCGTGAAAAAAATACATTAAACATGTCATAAAAATCGAATTGTTTTTGTAAAATGTATAGTAATAATTGTAATTTGTAATTAAATTATTCCTGTTTTCTTTCCCTTTTGGCAACAAAATAAAATGTGATAGCTCTGTCTATTTTTTCTACCATATACAAGAAAGAGATAGAAAGCAGCTCTGTGGACCTGTTATTTAATATCTCCCGTTTCAATTACGATTCGCGACTTGAATTCTTCGAGATCCTAAGCCACAGATAATGCGGCGCTATAACTCGCAGGTCCCAGTAAAACTGTCAAAACTTTGGTCCCGCGTCATTGTAATGGTCCCATTACCTTGAAACTGCAGAATCCTTAGATAATTTCACCTAAAAGAATTTATAGCTAGAATTGTTGCTCTTTTTAAAATTCAAAATTGCGAAATTTTGTAACGCACGTTGAATAGCAACAAATATACAAACCAGTGGCGCTTAAGTGTAAGCGCTTCTATCTTCCATCTTTGGAACCCAAGCCAACCTCACCTGCCCGTGATGCACCCTGCTCAATAACAAACAGGGCTCTGGCGGCCGGCTGGTAGCAGCATAGCGCAGCTTAGCACTGGCACAGCTAAATCCCCAGACCACCGATCTGCTGCAGCGTCGTACGCGGCGCGCGGAGGTGCGATAAGCTATGCCCTGCAATCTCCAACCCGCATGCCCATCCTGGAGATTATGAGCATATCCCCCTTTATTATGGGAGGCCTATGTCCAGCAGTGGACTGATATAGACTGGTGTGGTGGTAGAAACAGTCATCCTAGTCATCCATTCACCCTTTGCGCCAATGAGATCATTGTACGTAACTCAATCCTGTAAAAACTACTTCCTAAATTTATTGTTCCCAACACCATGGTAGCACGTAATCTGGTGCGCACTTGGCCGGTCCTGCTGGCATCAGGCCAAACTCAATGATAGCTGTATGAGGTCTTAAGACATAGGGGCATAACTAACCGGCCTTGCTCATGACTTTAGTAGTTAGGCAGAATTAGTTTATGATGTGCTTTGTTACCACTTCGAAGAGCTTGGATAATATCCGTTAAGGCTTCACTAAAAACGTTTGTAGACGTGATACATTTCATGACGTTATAACGGAAATCGAACCCGGAAGATCTTGCATCTCGGTTGCCTATTCGCTCTTTTCCCCAACAAGGTCGACGGAAGAGTGACAATATCGTCATATCAAATAGACATTTTAGACGTTCATCATCATCATATCTCCCGGGTCCTGTCCGTCATACATACAAATGAATATAAAATAAATTTACAGGACATTTCACACACGGTCAACTGCAACAAAACTAGGCAGAACCATACATAGATACGTATACACAGAACTAACATCCATGTTCACCAAAAAATGCTTATATTGGACAGGAATTGAAGGGTGGAAATCGAGACCACAACCCGCAGCTCAGACGGCAGACTCACATGTACCTACTGAGCTTTGAGCCAATCATTATATAAATAAATAAATAAGTAAATGTATAAATATTATGTAGATCTAGACCAAGATTAACATGTCATATTTTATTTTATTTTTAAAATTTTAAATAATAAGTGTTAAGGCTACTTTTTACCCGGGTAACACGGGAGCATTCTATATTAGGTACTACATTTTTAGAGCGTGCTAAATTATTAATATATTTTGTCTCGACTACTACTATCTAATACTATCTTGGAGCAAAATAATTCTTGATGCCTATATGCATGCGTTTCCAAAGTCAAAATTATAACTTTACTTCACTTCAATTCTTTAATAAATGGCTTCTGGGTGAGTTTTCCACAATTTCGCCAGTATCAAGAAGTATAATTAATTGTTCATAATAATATGAGGCAACGTAGTACGGTTTATAATTCCAGTCGCCCAGTCTTCAGTCAGGTCCTGTTTTCTGCTATAGCAATGACGACTATACAAAAAACTATCAGCACAAAATTTTCTTCATCAGATAATTCGCGTTCAATCTTTTTTTATTCCATGACACTAATACTAGTGTTTAGTTACCAACGTGTATATTATTACCATTATAATGTACGACATACATGACAAATAAACTAGAAAATAAATTATAACACAAATTACACCCGTCGTTCAAGATGAAATAAATGGTGTCGTCAAATATCAATATCACTTCTTAGTTTACGGCTTTTGTGTCATTATGTCACATTTCTGCCAATGTCTGTATCGTGCTAGTGTCATAAACCTTTACGGAGATCACTACCTATGATAATAATATGGTCGGTGTTTTAATGGGAGAATCGACAAGTCAAATATCAATCGAACAGTCGGTCAACTGTCATATCAGTCCACTTTCTTCACTTCACTTTCTCCACTTTCTTTTAGGGCCATTTTCTACTAGTTAAGAATAACTAGTGAGAAAACGGCCCTAAAGAGTAACAAAACATGTTTTTTAAACAAAATCTAAAAGATTAATGAGTCGAGGAAACATCATGATAATGCAGTAGCAACGCGGCAACATCCCTCAAAAAGACAATGTAGGTAAATATCTAGTCAAAATGTCATTTGAAACATCCCAAAAACACATGTCCCCTGTAATTTCAACAGTAGTGAAGTTTAATAGCGTGTAAAAGTAATGGCTCACTAAATTATAAAATAACAACCATAAAAGCGTACTGCAGTCCACTCTCGACACTGTTATTTATTTTTACTGTATTGTGTTGTCTTGTTGAGTTTTGTTAGATTCAAGCGCTAGTTCACATTTAGCGCGCGATAACGCACGTCTACGCGCGATCAAATTTCAGAAGAGTTTACATGTCAAGCGGTAACGCGCGTTGCGAGTTCTCGACATTGATAGATAGTATAGAAGTTTAAGGTACGTGCAATCGCGATGAAAGCACGCGCTCATCTGAACAGCAAACGGACGTTACATAGTTATCAAAGCGCGCGTCATCTCGCGATCTCCCGCGTTTAGAGACTTTACGCTAAGTCCACATGTAATGCGCGTAAACGCACGTCAACGCACGATCAAATTTAAAAAGAGTTCAGATGATAAGCGCTAATCACCGATGCTCAAATTGCTCGACGCATCACACAAATTATTTAAGTCTACTCGAAGGATAGTAGCCACAGAAGAGTTTATGTATTCATCTCCTCCCTCCATCATCGGATCAGTTTTAAGATACCAAATTATAGTATTGTCATTGGAACTTCATAAAGATACAAATTTTCATTTCGATATGACAATTGGAAGTAGGTTAAAATTGACTTCTAAGATTTTATAACATAGTTAACATGGTTACAGGCGAATCTGTTTACGTGCAATCGCGATGGTATCGCACGCTCAACTCAGCTCAACTGAATGATCAGACAATGGACGTTACATGTATGTCAAACGTGCATCAACGCGCAATCGTCTGCGCCTAGAAACTTTTTCTCTGAGTGCTGCGCTAACGATTGCTGACGTTCGTTAACGCGCGCTCATGTGAACGGATGAGAGCTAGTACCAGGATCTCTAGACGCGGGTTTTGAAAACAATGCAATTCATTCATTGTCAGATAACATTATCCATATTTTGTTAGTACATAAATATCATAAATGTAGTAAGTTAGTGAATTAGATAATAATATGATATGCAACGATATAATAACCCGAATAAAAGATATTATCATTAGCGAGTCATACATTTTTGCTATGACCTGCAGGATGGTGTTGGTGCTGTCCCTCACTCTGCTTAGCAGCGAGGTAGTCCTCTTGATAGACGATGGCATGAAACCCATCGACCCGCGCCTCTGCAAACATGGAGGATGCACTGCAGAAGCGAGGCAACCCCATCACCATCCGAAACACATTAAATAAAGTTGTGAAACGCGCGTCAAAATTTTTCCATCACGTAGCCTTAAGATGCGTCCACATGGATTGGTCCACATGATTTCATTATTTCTCATTTTGAAGTGAACTGACTGTCGGCCTCTGTGACGCAATGGGTGAAAACTAGACAGCAGAAGGAGGCAGAAGGTTGCGGGTTTGAATCCCGCCGCGAAACAAGTGATTGTAACCATGTTATAGACACAACAGTGTCTTTCGTCAGTAAGTAAAAGTTACCACTTGACGCTGTATCATCTTAACAAGATACCAAAGGCTGTATTAATTAGCTAAATATAATAGACATCTTTTAGGCTGTGATATTAGGCGCAATGGCGCTCATTAGGGGAGGCCTACGTCTAGTAGTGGTTGATGATGATGATGATGTAGATGATTGGATATAAAGTTCTACCAGTTGGTTCTTACAAAATATTCAGAAGGAAATTCGGGAACATAATCATTGTTTGTTGGACACAAAGCTGGAATTCTGCCATAAAAAATGTTTCTAGAATCTAGACCATTCAGGTGTACTGTGTAAGCTGTTGGCTAGTTAACACCTAAGCCATGATAACAGCTCTTGAAAATAAATAAATAATGCTGGTCATTTTTATACACATATAAATACTAGCTTTCACCCGCGGCTACGCTTGTGTTAATGTAGATTTTGACAAATTTATTCACCCCTTTGGCAGTGTAATTATCAAAAACGAACTGAGATACGCATACATTGATTTTCAATCGTCAGTTTAAAAACAACATTTTAAAATCCTTACTTTGAAACTGACGGACTTTTATACCCCATTATACCCCCTTATAGAATGGAATTGCTAAAAACCCTTCCTTAGTAAAAATATGTATCTATATGCTAAATTTTAAGTCTAAGTCCAGCTGTATTGGATTTGGATTGTGTATATAAACCCAAGCAGTCCATTTTATATAATTGAAGATAGCCCCAAAGTAAGCAGAACTTGTGCTAGTTATAACACAAGTTCTGAACTTTATATTCGCCCACGTCAGACTTTTTGTAGGACTGATAACTGGGTCGATTTTTACTGCATAGTATTTCTGACCAGCTTTTTGTAAGACGTGTGCGTTGCGCTATTGCGTGTCAAAAAAATCTGACACCAATTATTGGTCGTAGGTGGGTCAGCCTTTTTGAAAATACATTACAATATAATTTGAAAGCACCTAGACTAAAACACAATAAAACACTACAAAATATTACAGTTTTTTTCAGTTTTAGTTTTTGCTGGACGTTATTACTCAGCATCATGTAGCCCCAAACTAAGTAGATCTTGTATTAAGGGAACCACATGATTGATATACTACACATATAATTTTTTTTTTGTAAATACTCACATACATATCATACATATAAAACGCCTAGACCCGAGACAAATATCTGCAGAATATGCAAACATTTGTCCCGCAGCGGGAATCGAACCCGCAACCCTCTGCGTCTCAGGCAGACCTTCACACACTGCGCCACAGAGGTTGTCAATATATAATATTTGCAGAACATGCAAACATTTCTGACGAGGCAGGAATATAACGCTCAACCTTTTGCATCGCCTTTTACATCGCATGACACGCTCAATAGACCACCAGGAGTACTATTACGGGAAAAGGAGTCCACGTAACTTACCCTGCTGTATATCAGACGCGCACTGGCGCGCACTGCGCCGCAGAGGTTATGATTTACAAATATACCTTAAATTCGTTTGTATTCACAAATTCACAGGAACACTTGAAATATTCAGCCTGCAATCTGCTGCCATAAAGTGACGTCTCGTAAAACAGACGCGTCCCATCTCACAACAAGGTCAGACCAGGTCAAACAGACAGGTTTCAGAGTGGTGCTACACGGGCGTTGCCGCTGCATCGAGATAGTATAGATCCACAAACGTCTAGAGCCACAAACGTTGAAAAAAATGTCCGTATCAAAACTCGGCGCTCGCTGCCTAAGCGATGACATCTATATATGTGCAAATGTGTTTTATATGTGTTAAGGACGATTCGGACGATTTTCCAGTTTTAAATTGGAGACTGTGACTCTAAACAGATCTTTCTCTATACATCAAAATTTGCCGTTCGCTTGAGTTGATTTTGAGTTTCTGCACGCTAAATATCATACATCGCGATGTCTCATGTCAGTTATTGAACGAAAATGCACGTATGAACAATACCTACTGCGCTGCGCTGCGTTGCACCGCTCCAACATTACAGCGCAACTCTCCTCCCCGCTTTGTCTTTATGTGTAACTTCTATAAATTAGCTATGATTGAACTCAAAATTACATACTTACTAAACCCAATAAATAAACAACTAAGCAGAGCTTGTCTTATGGGAAACCAAAATAATTTATACGGAACAAAAAAAACTTATTTTTTTGTAAATACATTTCATAACATAGAAGCCACCCAGACCCGAGGCGAATATTTTCAAATCATCTAGATAGCCTCACGGCAGGAATTAATTTGGGTCTCAGAAGGACCTTCCCTCAATGCCCTCAAAGATCGTCGAATAGTTGGAAAGGTTTTGTAAAAACCTTACTAACATTGTTATAAAATCCTTTCAAATGGACTAAAACTGACGCTATAAACCTGAACATAATAGCCATCCAGTACAATGGAGTGCTTATACACGCGTCCATTTAACGCGTCTTCATGCCCCGTTGGCTCTGGATTAGGCTGCCTTCACATGGAGATAGTGCTCGGTACAGTGGCTTAACATCGAAAGCATTACCGAATGAAATTGAGAAATAACTTATATATTGATTGTTTGATTAAAACAGTGAAGGAAAACATCGTGAGGGACTAAGTTACGGGCCTTAGTCAGCTCGACACGTAGTATAGGCATGAATATAAAATAATGTATTACCTAGTTTAATTAAACTAAAACACAAATCGTGGACGTTGAGCAAAAAGTCGGGAAATTGAAATAGGACTGGGCGGGCCATGTCTGCCGCATGCCGGGCGGGTTCTGGGTAAAATCTGGACACCACAAGGTATCAGGAGACCACGCGGCAGACCGCGCCGAAGATGGAACGACGAACTTGACTCCTTTAGTGGGCGTGAGATAGAGACTAGTGGAAGGAAAGAAGGCTCATAATAATAATTATAAATAGTTTAATTCGCCACATGACATATAACATACAAGGGGTGTTAGGGAGCAACTACCATCTTTCCTCTTAACGGTAACCTTACATGCACACTGTATATCCTGTTTTTACCAACGAGGCTCTGACTGCAGCGTCAGCGATGCGACAAACTATGCCCCTGCGATCGCCAACCCGCATGCCAAGCGTGGCATTACCTCCCAAATGAAGCATGGCTCAGTAGCGTAACTTGCGAGCGACCTACGTCCAGAACTGGACTGCTATAGTCTGATGATGATGATGAAAAGATGTTAATATGTTAAAAAATTTCTTGGGTGTAAGGGTTTCAATTCATCTTCTTCGGAACCCAAGCCAACGTAACTAACCCGTGGTGCTTGCCTGCTACATCACAAACGCCCCGTTTTTATCACAAACGGGGCTCTCGTGGCCAGCTGACTGTGGAATAGTGCAGCCTAAAACCGGTACTGCTAAATTCCCTGCAGGGCACCACGGGCAGCAGCGTCAGCGGTGCAAAAATCTATGCCC
The DNA here is from genome assembly GCA_951804965.1 of Horisme vitalbata. NCBI lineage: Eukaryota > Metazoa > Arthropoda > Insecta > Lepidoptera > Geometridae > Horisme > Horisme vitalbata. Next base: position 2,609,318 of record OX638096.1, read on the forward strand.
TACGATCCCAACCCACATGCCTAGCGTTACCCTTGTAATAGCATGCCCCAGTCACTCTTTAAATGACATTGTAGCTCTTTCACCTGAGGCTATACTTTGGCTATTTTTTTTAATGTTTTTTAAGATGGAACAAGCACATAGCCCACCTGATGTTATGTGGTAACCATTACCTATCACAATGCATTGCATCGTTTCGTTCGTTATCGTTTTTTAGAACGTGCTCTACGATGCAACACCCTGCGTTCATTAACTTGAGGCATGAAAATGATAAGCTTCATGTGCCTGTAATTTTCTGAACCTTATGATTTTTGCTTTCTAGATTGAATTTTGTTTGTAATTGACATTTGAATAATTCGCTTTTATTTTTAGTTTAGCATCTACGTCATACGTATGACGCAGTATCCACCGAAGTGCTCGTGACGTGGTTAACTTCGGTTTTCTTAGCACATCACCTTGGTTAAGCAACACTCCGTCAGGTCATTACTTGGATGGTTGACCGTTTAGTGATATTTAGCTTGAGCGCTTCCTTGCTTCAGAAGGCACGTTAAGATGTTGGTCCCGGCTTTTCAGTCGTTAAGCAATGTCGGAGGCCTTCGGGCGGCCTTATAACTCCGAAACCAGAGTTGGTCACTTGCTCATACGAAGAAAAAGAAGAAGAAGAGTATCCACCTAATTAAGGGAAGCTTACATCCAACAGTGGTGGACTTTTCTAAGGAAAAGCTTATTCAATAATATGTAATTGCTGTCGTGTTAATTAAATAAATAATATGATTAGCCTTTTTTCGAATTTCCACAAATCTATTCCTAAACACAACTCCCACAAGTTCAATTTCAATTCGATATATAAAAAAACTTACCCTCGTAAACGCCACTCAGTTGTCAAATATTAGTTACAAATTATTCCGTTCAGGTGTTCGACGTAACGGGTTCGAGTCCCGAAGGGTTCCGACATGGAATCAGTGAAATAATCTTAATATTAGATGCTCAGAAAAACGGTGTTTCTTTACGTTTTTCTTGGAGTTTTTATTTGTAAAATTCAAGGTTAAGGGAGTTTTCACATTAAACGATAATAATCCTGCAGCAGGATTTGACGAGTTGCAAAATCGACAAATTAAGCTTATGACTTGTCCATATCATTAATATCGATAAACAAGTATTTGACGACTGTCTGAGAAATCGCAACAGTACTATGGCAGTAGATGCCTCCACATAATCGCGGTTGTAGCGCTGCATAGTCGAATTGCGATTGCATGTCAACATTTCGCTGTTGCAGCATGATGCTACGCTATCGTATTGTAAAAGGTCACCATTCGAACAACTGAGCAACGCAACAGTCATGCGGCTTAGCCGCGCTGCTAAGACACTGGTGTGAAAGCGTTTTAATAATACAGTCATTTAGGCGAAAAAAAGGGTTACCTAGAAAGTTTTCCGGGAGTTTAGAAAATAAGATTTTGATCTGCTCTTTCTGAATTTCAAACTTGCCACTTTGTCACTCGCGCCGCCATATTAAAATAATGGCGCCTAAAAACAGTTTTTTTGACAATACCTCTTTTCCAACTCATTTGATGATAAAAACTTCAATTACAAAAAGAAACCAGAAAATTTCCTATAATTTAAGTTACCTTTTTATTTCGTACAATCAATAGTTTTGGTGTACGAGTGCCGCAAAGTGTACTATGAATTGATAAACTAACCGGCTGTGTAATACCTATATCAACGCGCAGCCTAAACCAACAAATTCAAAGGTTATTGTGAGTTTGACAAGACTCCCAAATAAGAAGGAGCAACTGATAGGCTGAACTGATAAAACTTTCCTGAAACAAAATATGTCTGATGCTTATTATCAAAACAATTGTCCCGAAGCGGAAATCGAACGCAATCTCAAGCATCCCAATCGACTGTTCGCTCATTGCGCCGACGACATTGTTAAATTAAAAGACTTTTCGTATGATCCTCAAAGTGTTAAGCTTTATACATACATACATGTACTTTAGTCATAATAGTCATTTAATCCATTAAATTAAATTAAACAATAATAATTGTATGCGGAATGAGTTGTCCTATACTATAATAACATTAGGTCACAATAAAAAAAAATCAATAAATGTCTAGGTCACAAACACAAACACAACTACGCATAAAGTAAAAAATAAATAAAAGCAAAAAAAAATTATAACATAATGATCTGTTTTCTAGCGGCCTAAAAACTTCTACACTTCACACTAGACTCGACCGAACTCATAAGATGAAATTCCATTTTATCTCTTCCGCTCTCGGTAAATAATGTTTGTACAGTGTAATTCCCTATCTCCGCCCGACAGTCGCCGCTTAAAAATCGTAAAATACCAATGTTTATTTCTGTTCATTGGACGTAAAACACAGATTTTTATTGTCTTCTTTAGTTCCACGTCTTCACGGTTTAAGAGCTGGCGTAAAATATTATGTTGTAGGAAATATTTTGCACTACAATTAATGTCAACGGGTAAGATTCCCGCTGTGGGATAGCGTGAACTACAGATAGTATAGGTGTCTTTTTTTTTGTTTTAATAGTTTATAGGCTTACGTTTGACCACCATCTCACCTATTGACGCCTGCCTAAAATGTACCTATTTACTCTACGCTTGAAGACCCCTAAGTCATATTAGTCTTGGTATCGTGGTTGTGTTTGTACCTATTCATTCTTTCTGATACCCGCAACACAGGTTATATACGAGTATAAAAATATTCTATACATTATTGCCAGTTCAAGACAACATTATACCTCATTGAGGGCAACTACATTTTTCTTTTAAAGTAAGAAGATTTTGTTCTCAGGAAACTAAGTTTATTTTGAAGCAACGACATATTCGGATTATTGAAAAAATTACAGTTAGCCTAAAAAATAAAAGATAGCTACCCTCAATGAGGCTAAATTTATCCCACCCTGTATACAAACGACCTGTCCCGGTTTTGCTCGTAGTAAAGCTTAAACATGTTGTTTGTGTTGCAACAAATATCGTCATATTTCAACCAATTTACACCAAACCTTGACAAAATATTAACTTAAACAAAATAAATTAAAACTCTGTCTATTGGTGGAAACTGCAAACCCTTGTTTTTGAGTATATCTCGAACAGACTAGTAGTAGTAGAGTTATTTGTGAACACCATGCCTATTTCTGTGGTTAAGCAGCTGTTCTGTGTTTCGGTTTGTAAGGTGTGGGTGCCGGTGAAATTACAGGCATAAGATGCTTTCTATCTTCATGCCTCAAGTTGATGGAAGCAGGGGGTTGCATCGTAGAACACGTTCCAAAAAACGCGATCTATGCTGCAATGCTTTGTGATGGGTAATGTTATCACTTAACATCAGGTAGGCCATGCAAACACATGGCCTTGCGATCTTCAAGTACCATAAATAAACGTAGATGTCAGATTTTTAGTACCTACAATTTTGATATTTCTCTTGATTCTCTATAATCTTACACTCTTGTTCAGTGATCACATTGTGTCACAATTATTATTTACGAATGCAATGTAACAATGACAAGAATCAATTCAACAATGGTATTTCCGTTTCCTTTTGGTATGTAAACGAAAAATTATTGATTTTATTGTAAGTTTATGTAAGTTACCTATTTCGTTTTATTTTTTATTTTTAAGCTATTCCTTTGGGTTTTTCCTAAATTTTCTTTAGCTTTTATTATCTCCAAAAATAAATATTTTATTCATGTTAACTATGTTTTAGCAGGGTGTACCACGTGTAGGGGTTAGGGGTGTACAGGGTTCCAACCCCTATCTTCGGAACCCAAGCCAACCCCACCTGCACGTGGTACACCCTGCTAAACATCGAACGGGGCTCTGGCGGTCGGCTGATTGTGGCATAGCACAGCCTACATCGGCACAGCTAAATCCCCTGGCCACTGACGGGCAGCAGCGTCGGTGGTGCGAGAAGCTGTGCCCTGCGATCCCCAACCCGCATGCCCAGCGTGGGGATTATGGGTATATCCCCCTTTATTAGGGGAGGCCTATGTCCAGCAGTGGACTGATATAGGCTGATGTGGATGTGGATGTTTTAGAGTTTATTGGATTATAAAAAACCGGCCACTCTCGCACGAAGGCTTCCGTACTGTTGTAGGGGAGCCCCACCTAAATATTTATTTTATTCTGCTTTTAGTATTTTTTATTATAGCGGCAACAGAAATCAAATGAATGGCGTTCATGAGATACAACCTAGTAACCTATTACCTTTTGGGCAGGGACCCTAAAATCCAAGCTGATTATAATAAAAGGCACTCCCGAGTATTATGTATCAAGCAGCATCATGTAGCCCCTATCTAAGCCTATGCATTATAGGAACCACATCACTGCCGCTATCTATTATATCCATAATATTATACTATATATAGCTCGATTACCACTGACTGACTCACTGACTGATTCACTGATTGACATGATTGTTCTCCCAGATGCCACCTCGTAGGGTTGAAAATTTTGGTGGATTTGTATAGAGGGAGTGGGGGCGACCTCAGGAAAAATCTGACATTTCCACTTTTCACCCCCTTTCACCCCCACCCCCCATGTATCTCGGAAACTATAGGTCGTAGAGGGTTCGCGCTCAAACTAATGTTGCTCAGGGTGTATTTTAATATAAGGATTCGAAAAAAAAAATTAGGGTTCCATACAAAAAAAATATTATCCCATACAAAATTTTCACCCCTTCATACAAAACTTTATTTTTTCTTTTCGTCTATCACACGGTTGTTCTCCCAGATGGAATCGTATAGATATTTAGTGAAGTGTAGGTGTAGGGGTAGGGGTAGGGTTTGGGTAGTTGTAGGGTTGTTGTAGGGTTGTTGTAGGGTAGGTGTAGGGTAGGTGTAGGGTAGTTGTAGGGTAGTTGTAGGGTAGTTGTAGGATAGGTGTATTGTAGGTGTAGGGTAGTTGTAGGGTAGTTGTAGGGTAGGTGTACGGTAGTTGTAGTGTAGGTGTAGGGTAGTTGTAGGGTAGGTGTAGGGTAGGTGTAGGGTAGGTGTAGGGTAGTTGTAGGGTAGGTGTAGGGTAGTTGTAGGGTAGTTGTTGGGTAGGTGTAGGGTAGTTTTAGGGTAGTTGTAGGGTATTCGTAGGGTAGGTGTAGGGTAGTTGTAGCGTAGTTGTAGGGTAGGTGTAGGGTAGGTGTTGGTTTTCGTTTTTCTTTTCAATTTAGTTTTCGTTTTCGATTTCGATTTCGATTTCGATTTTGATGTCGATTTCGATTTGATTGCTTCTTTTACATCGATATCCTCTTTTATAGCATTTACCACTTCGATATCTTCTTTGATTGCTCTTTTTACATCAATATCATCTCTTATAGCATCTTCCATTTCGATGTCTTCTTTGATTGCTTCTTTTACATCAATATCCTCTTGATAAGCTTCTACCACTTCGATATCTTCTTTGATTGCTTCTTTTGCATTAATGTCATCTCTTATAGCATCATCCTCTTGTTTATCCTTTTTGATTGTTTTTTCTACATCAGTTAACATTTTTGATTGCTTCTTTCACTTCAAAATTCTGTCTTATTTCGCTTTATAATGCACGCCAAAACCGCGAGCTGCGTGCAGCTCGCGCACCACCCAACCTCTAGTTATACTATATATAGCTCGATTACCACTGACTGACTCACTGACTGATTCACTGATTGACATGATTGTTCTCCCAGATGCCACCTCGTAGGGTTAAAATTTTTGGTGGATTTGTATAGAGGGAGTGGGGGCGACCTCAGGAAAAATCTGACATTTCCACTTTTCACCCCCTTACACCCCCACCCCCCATGTATCTCGGAAACTATAGGTCGTAGAGGGTTCGCGCTCAAACAAATATTGCTCAGGGTGCTTTTTAATATAAAGATCCGAAAAAAAAAATTAGGGTTCCATACAAAAAAAAATATCCCATACAAAATTTTCACCCCTTCATACAAAACTTTTTTTTCTTTACTTTAATGACATGTGTCGATGTTTGGTGGAATCGTATAGATATTTAGTGTAGGTTAGGTGAAGGTGTAGGTGTAGGGTAGTTGTAGGGTAGTTGTAGGGTAGTTGTAGGGTAGTTGTAGGGTAGTTGTAGGTTAGGTGTAGGGTAGTTGTAGGGTAGTTGTAGGTTAGGTGTAGGGTAGTTGTAGGGTAGTTGTAGGGTAGTAGGTGTAGGGTAGGTGTAGAGTAGTTGTAGAGTAGTTGTAGGGTAGGTGTAGAGTAGTTGTAGGGTAGTTGTAGGGTAGTTCTAAGGTAGGTGTAGGGTAGGTGTAGGGTAGTTGTAGGGTAGTGGTAGGGTAGTTGTAAGGTAGGTGTATGTCTATGGCAATGTTTGTTTTCCCAGATTGAATTGTATTAGATTTAGTGTAGTTTAGGTGTAGGGTTGGTGTAGGGTAGGTGTAGGGTAGGTGTAGGGTAGTAGTAGGGTAGTTGTAGGGTATTTGTAGGGTAGTTGTAGGGTAGTTGTAGGGTAGTTGTAGGGTATTTGTAGGGTAGGTTTAGGGTTGGTGTAGGGTAGTTGTAGGGTAGTTGTAGGGTAGTTGAAGGGTAGTTGTAGGGTAGGTGTAGGTTAGTTGTAGGGTAGTTGTAGAGTAGTTGTAGGGTAGGTGTAGGGTTGGTGTAGGGTTGGTGTAGGGTAGTTGTAGGGTAGTTGTAGGGTAGTTGTAGGGTAGGTGTAGGGTAGGTGTAGGGTAGTTGTAGAGTAGTTGTAGGGTAGGTGTAGGGTAGGTGTAGGGTAGGTGTAGGGTAGTTGTAGGGTAGTTGTAGGGTAGTTGTAGGGTAGGTGTTGGTTTTCGTTTTCGTTTTCGTTTTCGTTTTCGATTTCGATTTCGATTTCGATTTCGATTTCGATTTCGATTTCGATTTCGATTTCGATTTCGATTTCGATTTCGATTTCGATTTCGATTTCGATTTCGATTTCGATTTCGATTTCGATTTCGATTTCGATTTCGATTTCGATTTCGATTTCGATTTCGATTTCGATTTCGATTTCGATTTCGATTTCGATTTCGATTTCGATTTCGATTTCGATTTCGATTTCGATTTCGATTTCGATTTCGATTTCGATTTCGATTTCGATTTCGATTTCGATTTCGATTTCGATTTCGATTTCGATTTCGATTTCGATTTCGATTTCGATTTCGATTTCGATTTCGATTTCGATTTCGATTTCGATTTCGATTTCGATTTCGATTTCGATTTCGATTTCGATTTCGATTTCGATTTCGATTTCGATTTCGATTTCGATTTCGATTTCTCTCTCATCAATATCCTCTGTTATAGCATCATCCTCCTAGATATGCTCTTTGATTGATTCTTTACCATCGATATTCTTTTTGATTGCTTCTCTTAAATCTATATCCTCAATTGTAGCATCTTCTATTTCAATGTCCTCTTAGATTGCTTCGTTCACTTCTAAATCCTCAGCGATTGCTTCTTCTACTTAGATAACTTTTTAAATTGCTTCTTACACTTCAAAATCCTCTTTGATAGCTCTTCAATGCAATACCAAAACCGCGAGCTGCGTGCAGCTCGCGCACCACCCAACCTCTAGTATCATTATAAGTTTAAAACAAAGTCGCTTCAAACTATCTGTCTGTCTATGTATGCTTAGATCTTTAAAACTACGCAACGCATTTTGATGCAGTTTTTTTAAATAGATAGAGCGATTCAAGAGGAATGTTAATAAGCTAAACTATAATAAACATAAGTCTAAAACATTCCTCTTGAATCACTATCGTTTTTAACAAGCTGCATCAAAATCTGTTGCGTAGTTTTAAAGATCTAAGCATACGTAGGGACAAATAGACAGCGGGAAGTGACTGTTTTATACTTATGATAATTTCATTATTGAAATATACTGTTACTATCGTAACTTGAACCCGTGCGAAGCCGAATAAAAATGTATATAAGTAGCTATATACTACTAATATAATTTTTTTGTTAATTCTTGCAAAATTCAAGCATCTAGCCTAAAAAATTCTAATTAGTCCGTCATTTAAATTATCAAAATATATTGGACACGTATTTTTTCTTTTGTCAATTAAACTAAAAATTACAAGATATAGCGTGTTGAAGTTAAGCGTGACGTCACGGGTAAGTACACTTTTTACATACAAATGACGTCACGAGCCCCCACTTTGACGCTCTATAACTTTGTTAATTTCTATTGATTAAATAAATAAAAAAATACGTGTCCAATATTTTTTGTTAATCTAACTGACGGACTAATTCGTTTTATTATTTTATTACCCAGTCATCACCCCTATTGTTATCATTCCACGTGACATAGACTCTAATAAATTAAACATATTTCACCTACAGAAATATTCAAAAAGCTTCATCAGTGTGCCATCTGACGCCTCCATGATGGCATGAGTGAATTTAATATTTATAACGAAACACTCCGCCCGAATGAGCGCGCTCTTGAAACTTGTCTAGTCAAGTATACGATGGAGTTAGAAACTCGCGTGTCTGCATTTACATAAAACACATGAAATGTATAATATTAATAAATAAATATGGACTTTATTTTGTATAATTTGAAATTTATGTTAATCATTAAAATATAATTAAATTAATTGCTGAGTGCATCATGTAGCCCAAAGCTAAGCTAAATTTATACTATGGGAAAAACATAAATAAATGAAAAATGATTAAATAAATAATGCTTGACACATCTTCTTCTTCGTATGAGCTAGTGGCCAACTCTGGTGTCGGAGTTTTTAAGCCACCCGAAATCCTCCGACATGGCTTAACGATTGTAAAAGGCGGGACCACCATCTTAACGTACCTTCCGAAGCACGGAAGCGCTCAGATCTAATTGCCACTAAAAGGTCACCCATCCAAGTAGTGACTAGGCGGATCTTTGCTTAACCAAGATGATCTGCTAAGCACACCGAAGTAAACCACTCCACGAGCGCTTCATGCTTGACACTATGACACAACATCATATATCCCTAAACTAAGCAAAGTTTGTATTATGAGAATTACGTGACTGATATACTTCTTAAATACCGTTATTTTTGTAAATACAGACTTAAAATACATAGAAAACACCCAGACCCATTCGCAGAACATTTGTCATTTGTTTGGAGTTGAACCCGCATCCTTCTGCGTTTGAGGCGGGCGTTCGACCACTGCGTCACAGTGACTGTCAGTTTTGCGATGGTAAACTATTGATTGCTTTGTATTTATATCATACTCTATGCTACTTAACATTAACATGCCGCACTACTGCAGTGCATCAGGATATTCGCTGAGGCGAGAGTGGATGATTTCCACGCCATCATGCGCAGGCAAGTCACCTCCCTGATGAGGCGGGTGTGAGGCAGTCCCAAGAGCCTCCTGGCCTAGGTAGCTTAGCGGATAGATGGTCCGGTCCGAAGACACTGGACCAAAACGCATGTGTTGGCCTGCAACTCGATGCGTTGCGCCAAGTAATTATGTTCCAGCCCAGTTCTCAATAATTGTCAATTTTATCTCATTTTTAATTTAATTCTAATTTATTTTGTAATTTTAATATGTTGATCTTGTAATTTTAATTTATTTATTTTGTTACTTTAATTTATTCATTTTGTATTTTTTTTTTGTAATTTTATTTTTTTTATTTTAGTATTTTTGTGAGCAATATCTGAAGATATCCATAATGGAGCTCAGGACAGGGCGCAATGGCGCTCATTAGGGGAGGCCTATGTCCAACAGTGGACTGCTATAGGCTGATGATAATCCATAATGGGGAAAAAGTCGTGAAGATGTTTTTTTTAATTTTGAAATTTTAATTAATTGATTTTGTATGTTCAATAATTTTATTTACTTACTCTTATGGACTATGGTCTGAAATAAACGATTTTTATATTTATTTTATTTTTATTTATTTATTAAGTACGCCTGTGTACTGGTTTTATCCTTGTGCAATAAAAAAAAAATTATCTATTTATCTTTACTAGAAGTATACAAATTCATTTTTACCCATTTGAAAATTTTGCTAGCTAAGCAAGAACGGTTTATCTGCGTTTTGCGTAAATGCGGCGCAAAAACTTAAATTTTCCGGGAAAAGTTGATAAGAAAATTCGGCCTAGTTTATCCAGTTTGCATGATCCCACCTTCAAGTTGAGCAAGTGGTGTCTAATGGTTTATTTCGTAGGTAAATTATACAAAAATGGCTTCCTCTTGGCTTAGCTATCAGCGGTGCCCAGGTAGATTTTAACCCCGTTCAGTCACACCAAGCAGCACTTTTGATAAGTCAAATTTAAGTACTAATGGTAGGTTTTACATGAGAATAGCGGTTTTTTTTATTTTAACGAAAACCTAAACTTTAGTCCCTCTTTAAAAACTGTAACTAAAAAACAAGTTCAACTAATAATGCTGGACACACAGCATCATGTCGCCCCAGATTAAGCAGAGCATGTTTTATAGGAACCACGTGACTGATATACTACTTATATACATTTTTTTTGTAAATACCTACATAAAACATATAGAAACCTACTAGATCTGAGACAAATATCTGCAGATAATGCAAACATTTGTTTCGTGGCGGGAATTGAACCCGCAACCTTCTGCGCCTCAAGCGGACCTTCCACCAATGCGCCAAGAGATCTTTAAAAGATCTGTCAACCTAACGTTTCATATAAACTCACTCAAAATCACTCCATTTTCACTCTCTACACCATTTTAAAATAACTACTTAATTATAAACGGTTGTTTCAACACCTCTGACAAACATACAAATTGCTTTGCGCCCGCAGAACTTTAGTAATTACTGCAAAACTGATCGATGCCCGTTCGAACATCTTTCTTTCAGAATTGTCTTGTTGAACCGGCGAAGCAAGCTGCGGAAATAACCGATCTCTCTCTCTCTCTCTCACATACACTCTTTCTCTTTTTCTGCGTCGTTTCCTCAGGGCAGAGGGTGGTGACCTCTTTACATGATCTTTACTTCTATGGTTTTCTTCCATTAACCACGATTTTCGGCGACACGAATGGCGTGTTGGTTATCAAGAGTATTGCGGATTTGGTCGGTCTAGCCAATGGGACTATGTCCTCGCGGTCTTCAGCCTTCAATTTTTCCCATGACCACGAGTCTTTCCAGATTTTCAGGGTTGCGTCTTACTATATGTCCAAAATATACCAAAGTGCGACTAAAGCAGTTGTTTAATAGTCTGTGGTTGTCTTGAGAGGTGGAGAGATAAACGATTTAAGATAATATTATTTTCATTGGGGCCATTGGGATTTTGTTATTAATCGATTTCAAAAAAGAGGAGGTTCTCAATTCGTCGGTACCTTTTTTTCGACTTTTTTTATCTATGTTCACCGATATCTCCTTCAATTGTAAATAGATTTTCAAAATTCTTTGAAATTTTAAATGAATATACTTCACATATCATCATCATCAACAACAACAACAACAGCCTATATCAGTCCACTGCTGGAAATAGGCCTCCCCTAATAAGAAGGGGGATATGCCCATAATCCCCACGCTGGGCATGAGGGTATACTTATATATACGGGTATACACTTCACATATATTTGAATTTTATTCCTGAGGGATTTGCTACTTTTCCCGGAAAACACAAAAAACTTCATCCTCACTTGTAATTTTTGCCCTATGATCACTTATATCTCCGTTAATTGAGAACTGATTTTCAAAATTCTTTATGGCAAGAAGTAAGAAGTGATTTATTTGAAGTCGGTTTCTTTTTTTAAAAGTCCTACTAGTTTTTGTGATTTGGGTTAGTGCAAATTCTGGCCTCATAAGCAAATCACACCAAAGCTGATTTTGTAGTATGAATACCATCAAATTACATTTCGAGGCAGCAAGAGAAGTAAAAGTAAAAGTTTATTTATTGCTTGAAATAAATGTCAAAGGTGTTTCACCTATATCCACTGATTCTGCCTTATAACATGAAATCTGCCTTATAAAGGACAGTGTATAAATTTAATTTATGAGTTAATTAGTCAGTAAGGTAATATGCATCTATCAATTGTATTGTAGGACCGATATATTCAATCAATGACCTTATAAAAACATTCACTTGTGGCATTTTATTAATATCAAATTTTGAGACCTTACTTATAAAAATCTGTCAAAAGATAAACGGTAATTAGAGTATTGTTATCTCTTACAGTTGGAATTAGTAGCATTAGTAGCATCCGTTAATCCAGTTTATTGCACTTCTGATTTGGTTTTGGAACCACACATTATGTTCACACTGGATCTGCCTGTCAAACATGCTATGGCAATCGCTTCCCTGATCTAAACAAGCACATAAAAAAATCACCGATATAGTAACAAAAACCTATAGAAAGAGGTGCGACCGATTAAACCTGAGAAAAAAACCCAATCGAAACAACAATCCCAAACAAAATTAACCAATTTATCTACACGAGTAACTTTTTAAAACTTATTTCGAAGCCCTCGGCTTTTCGCTTAGTATTTTACAACTTTGCGGCTCCATAATTATAATTTTCTCGAATCCAAAATCTTCTAAAAGTTTTTATTGTTCTTACCGATTTTAATTAAATAAACTTATCGGGAGGCAATAATTTATAAAAGATTTATTTGGTATATCATCATCATAATAAGTCTCCAGATGACATTTATTTTTATTAATATTTGTATGTAATTTGATTTTTGTTAACAGTTTTAATTCTTGGATTCTTTAATTCTTTATTGTACACGAATACATAATACAGGAATAAATTTACTTAAATGCTATGTACAAAGGCGAGTTTAACCCTGAAAGAGTTTTCTTACAGCAAACCTTTGGGTATTGGGAGAAGATAAAAAGAGAAGGATAGATACATGTGTACTTGTGTATAATGGATAAGATAAATTTAAGATTAAACTTAAACCTACATATTTACATAAACCTACATTCAAATAGTTAAATAAAATATAAAATACCAACTAACCTATATGAAAATAGTACCTACTTATATACTTAAAAAATATTTCATAAACATATCTACATCACTACATACATATTCTTAACATATAAATAATGACATAAACTATAATATTATGGTTCTACAAATATTGTAGAGATAAAAAATGCTCTTTCAACTTCGATTTAAAGATATTACGAGAAGAACTGTCAAGAATAGAGTGAGGGAGGGCGTTCCTTATTCTCACTGCCTTAATAGTGAATTTATTGATTATTATCTGAAATAAATAATTATAATAATTGTTGGACGCTCTTCAGCTAAATGGAGCGACAATCTGCGAAAGGATGTTGCAGAATCTGAGCCGAGGACAGGGCGCAATGGCACTCACTGGGGGAGGCCTATGCCCAGCAGAGGATTGCTATTGGCTGATGATGATGATTATACCTTAGAAGTTACTGCAGTACCTCTTCCAAATGTAAGGTTTGCCATGATTAGCCAGCACGTTTTTTTTATTATTTTCAGCTTAAAAAGTTTTATTCCTTGCACATAGAATATTTCTCAGTATCAAGGAAAACTGATGCAATCCAACTTAGCAATGCAGTTAGCATTCCGGGCACGCTACCATGTCATGCCCATCTTTTTGTTGGGTAATTGTAGGTGAGTAAAATGGTAACCGATTTTTCATTAACATAAGTTAAATTGTCAATAATTAAATAATTGTACATTGTTAACTGTCTACAATAAAGTATTTTCTGTATGATAAAGGGCCGGCAGCGCATCAGTATCGCCTCTGGTGATGCTGGTGTCCATTGGCGACGGTGATTACTTTCCATCAGGTGGCCCGTCTGTTAGTCCGCCAGCTTTAGCATGAAAAGAAAACATACAACAAATAAATTCTATATAAAAGCTCAATGTTTGCATATAATCATCATCATCCACAGCCTGACTTTATCCACTGCTGGATACAGGCCTTCCGGAGTTTGTGCCATCCACCACGGTCTTGTGCTAGTCGTATCCACGCTCGCCCGGCGACGCGTACTATGTCGTCGACCCATCTCGCTACTGGTCTTCCGACGCTTCTTTTGCCTACCCTCGGCCACCATCATATATTCATCTGCAAATATTTGTGTCTGGTCTGGTGTTCATTTTATTATGTAATCTTGACTGACTTCGGCCACAGCAGCTCTTTGCTACACGGAGGAGATTTGTCGGTGTGCTCGAATGCTACTAACGAATGCTATTAACATATTTGCGCTGAATGTCTCTGCAATAATTTATTTTATTTTAAAGAAAGAAAGAAGAAATTATGGCAATATTTTTATTGTTAAGTTTAACAAAGAAAATTAAAAGATGACAATTAGAACAATAATTCAGTACGCCTTTATAACTAGGAAACGGCTCAGGGGGTCTACTCTAATTCAACGAAGTACGAAATTGCATGTTTCGTTTCTTGCGATTGGTACTCGATAATCGAACAAATAAACCAAGGTTTCCGCATAATGTTCGTAATGTGAGCCATTCCAAAAATTGCGCACCCTATTTCACAAAACATACGACTGAACTATTTGGAATTGACAGCAAAAATTAGATCAATCGCATGAAACGAAACACCAAATTTCGTACTTCGGTGAATTGTAGTAGGCCCTCAGCATCGTGCGCCACGTACAAGTGTGCTGATCTTCCGCCGGCTCCTACAGACTGTATGAGATAGCTGTTGATCTAAATAATGTAGATTCCAAGTTAAATTAAGATTACATTGAATTAAGACAGAACGTAGTAACTAATTTGCAACGACAGTTGCTTTAGATTTTTTATTTTATACCAATTTTCTGTAAAGGTACAAAAGGTCTTCCTCAATTATATATCAAGCCCCTTGAATAGTCTACCTGTTCAAGCTGTAGCCTGCAGTCCAAGTTTACCAATTACGCACTTATGCAGGGAACCGATGTTGCACGAATGAAGTTTGTAAGTGCTTGTTAAATTGTTGAATTTCTGACAAATTACTTCCGTATTCCGTGTATACTTGTGAACTTCTTGAATGCTAAAGATTAATGGGCTTAAAATTATGGTGCAAAATCTATTTTGTAAAAGACTTGTATTACTTACTACAGGAATAAAGAATAGAATATGCATAGTGAAAAGAAGGTCTTTGTCCAGCAGTGGGTCAAAAATATTTCATTATCATCATCATTGGCCTAAAGCAGTCCACTGCTGGACATAGCCTTCTCCTAATGAGCGCCATTGTTTCGTGTTCTGAGCTCGACGCATCCAGCTTCTACCAGCAACCTTTCGCAAATCGTCACTCCACTTGGCCGGAGGGCGTCCTACACTATTGAGAAATTTGCAAAAAGGTCTAGTTAGGATAAATTTATATGATAATAATTTACTCATTATTGATTTACGTTTCCTGAGCCCTACAAGGAATGTATCGCAATATTGTATCTAACTTCCTACTTCTACTAATATTATAAACATGAAATTTTGTATAATATATATGACGGCCTCTGTGGCGCAGTGGGCGAAAGTCCGTCTGGAACGCAGAAGGTTGCGGGTTCGATTCCCGCTGCAGGACAAATGTTTGCATGGTCTGTAGATATTTGTCTCGGGTCTGGGTGTTTTCTATGTATGATATGTATGTATTTACAAAAAAAAAAATGTGTAGTATATCAATCATGTGGTTCCCATAATACAAGCTCTGCTTAGTTTGGGGCTACATGCAGTGTGATTAAGTCCCGCAAAAAAAAAAAAAAAAAAAAAACATGTATTTATGGACGTATGGATGTTTGTTAGTCGGCCACGCCAGAACGGCTGAACGGATTTGGATGAGACTTGTAAAATACATCGTTTGTAATCTGGGTTAACATGTGGTAAGTACCTGGCTACTTTTCATCCGGGTACTAGGCAAAGAAATCCGCGGGCAAAAGCTAGTAATGATAAAACCCGGCGAATTTTTTTCCGTTCCATAAATTATCATTAAAACCTTGTTGAAATCTCGTAAACACATCAAATCCATGGTAATTACACACGAGTTAATCCCAACGATTATAACATAACTCCAAACCTCGACGAGCTCACCCAATTAATTCCACTGACATCACCTAATTAGTTGTGATATAAAACCTACTTATGCCATGTTACACGTACTTTAGAGTTTTACAACCTTTCGTACTTATTAGTTGGAGCGTTGGAGTCAGAAACATTCTTTTCAGAGTTTTCAAGATTGATTGTAAAACTAAATAAAGTTCGATGAAAGCTTTTTAAATTAAGGGATTTTGATATTATGGAAGGGGTGTACGGGGTTCCAACCCCTATCTTCGGAACCCAAGCCAACCCCACCTGCACTCAGTGCACCCTGCTAAACAACGGAGGGGGCTCTGGCGGCCGGCTGATTGCGGCATAGCGCAGCCTACATCGGCACGGCTAATTCACCTGGGCACCGACGGGCAGCAGCGTCGGGAGTGCTAGAAGCTATGCGCTGCAATCCCCAACCAGCATGCCCAGCGAGGGGTTTATGAGCATATCCCTCTTATAAGGAGAGGCCTATATCCAACAGTAGATTGATATATGCTGGGGTGGTGTGATGGTGGTGGTATAATTTCAGCAAAATATTATAATTTAATCTTTTTTCTTATCAGTGTGTAAAAAATAATTAATAATTTATATTACCATGGTATTTTTTTATCAGATTGCAAATTTAATTGATTCATCACGAATTTCTCCACTGGATATGTAATGGACAGCATATTTTCAGTTAAGAATAACATAAAAGTCGTCAAAATCAAGTCCAAAAATCACATTCAATGCATGCTTACTTTTGTTATAAGCCACGTCCGAAACATATTCGTACTTGGAGCCTCTACCAAAATGCGCGCTGAAATTTCACAAGCAATCAATTAACCAGCTTTGTGCTATCTCCCACTTCAGACGACAACTTTTGCCAGGGGATTATACCCCTTAAAGCTTAGCAGTAAGAGATAAATATTGACGCACAATAAGTAGAATATAATAACAGTGAAGGGTGACAGTTCCCAAACTGGCAACTCCCAAATTGTAGGAAGTTTAATTTATGCGGCAAGTTTCATATAAAATTGTTTTGGGATACAGTGCTGGAGAAAATGATGAGTAAAGTCCCGTGTAACTAATTTTATTCTGTTGGCTTACTTTTCTTAGAGGTTTTACTTGCGGACTTGCAAGAGGTTCCGTACAATAAGAAATCCTGCCAGCTAAAAAACCAGCTGCGTAAAACGTCTAAAACTGCGTGTTTTTTTCAACAATGCATATAGTTGAGTCCACAAAATGCAAGCTTTTGATTAGTCTAGAAAACAATGTGCGGTCCTCAAAATGCAAGCTGTTAATTGGTCTAGATTTCTAGAGGTTATGTGCGATGTTGGTAAATATAAAAACAGATAGCTATTGGACCCCGATTTAGCTCTGGTGTTCGCAGATTAGTGCTGCGTTTACTTCATTTGCGTAATCATTCAGGTCTTGTGGCAGTTGTGGTCTCGACAGAATAACAGCGCCTACTAGGGCAGTAGACATTATGCTGAGCCGAGGTCCTTTTGCTGCTGTAGCACACACCGTTACATCCATTATCACCTTTTTGTAACATTAGTACCATATTATGTATTCTGTATTGTGTGTGCTAAGTAGTAAATAAATGATGTGTCTATGTCTATGTCATTGTGCGACATTTTTATAAATTTAAATAAATGTAGAAATTTGTATTTTGAAATTTTGAAATCACCAAACGTATTTTGTCTCTGATAATAGAACAATTCTTTTTTGTTTTAACAGTTAATGTGCAGTCAAATATAAAATTTTATTGTAGATTTCTTTTAAAATATTAAAGTTTTTTTTGTTAGTAGCAGACTCAAGTAACCAAATAAGACGTAAACAAAACATTGAAATAATATTATGGAATGAGTTTTCCGTATTGTTACATCGGTGTAGGCATCGACGGCGTTTCGACTCACTTCCTTCCCCCTTATGAAAGCTCTCATATCGAGCCGAAATGCCGTCGGTGCCTTCACCGAGTTAACTATACGTGAAAATTCCCGTTTCTCAATAAGCATGAGATAATTCGAGCTGAGGACAGGGCATAATGACACTCCCTATGGTAAGTGGATTGGATGATGATAATGAGATAATTCACTTTAGATTCATGAGTAAAATAAAAAAATATTTTTCTAATTTTTTTTACCAACATTCTCTTTTCCAACCAACGGAACCCTAACACGAAAATGAGAACTGATTCAGGTGAATAAAAGAATTCCACGAGAAATTTAAAGTCGCAAACGTGATTTATATTCGCATTACTGAAAGAAAATTTCATTTTCAGTTCACTCGTATTTCCTTGAATACATATTTCAGCGGAATTAGTATGAATTCTGTATAAGGTTTTGACCTTATAACGTTTTCTTGTCGCTGTGTGGGGAATGCTAGGGTTTATGGATTTGTTGGAATGGATTTTTTCTGCTGTCGTGTTTTTTTGCTGTTAGTAGAGGACTTTTATTTTATTTCATTTGTTTATAAACAATGTGCGTCGCTAGATACAATAATAAATAATAAATTTACTTTATTGTACACCAGAAATTACAAAAACACATAACATTTAAAGTTCGCTAGGTCCCACCTTATTCCGCCTTCACCTTTTTTCCATAGGAGCTTCAGACGCACTGCCAACTACCATCCTCATCTAGTTGATATTCCATTTAATAGGACCAAACATCATTTATAATGCAAACTGCTACAATATGGAATCAGCTGCCAGCGTCTGTTTTTAACCGACTTCAAAAAGGAGGATGTTCTCAATTCGACTGTATGTTGCTTTTTTTTTCCATTAACTTATGGCTCTAACGGCTTCAAAAAGACAGTTAATAGGCATCTTCTGGGAGAGTTTGCCCCATAGCCCTCATCCTTGCCTATGCAAGCCACGAGAGACCTGGCCCATATTAAATTTAAAAAAAGTTGTGAATGAACGCTAAAAGAAAGTGCAACAATGATATTAGGTACGTGAAGTGTGAAGTTACGTTAATAGTGAAGTGCTACTTATATAGTTATATCTTGTATAGTTATGTGTAAAAAATATTTAAATAATTAGTGACACAAAAATACACTATTTATGGAAATATATGTCCTTTGTATAAGTGTGTAGGTTGGAAATTTGATAAGTAGGTATTTAAGTACCTATAAAAAATAAATATAGGGTATGCGAAATAGTTTTTCTTGTGAAATATTTAGTTAAATCTTTAAAAAAAAATATAGGCCTATCTAAATATAGACAACTCATAAGCTGACTGACTGATGACTGATAAAATCAACGTACAGCCTAAATCGAATTATATTATTGCAAACTGTTAGGAGCGCAAACAAACACAACAAATAATATGCAGAAGGTTTCGGGTTCGAATTCTACCGCAAGACAAATGTTTGTATGTCCTGCAAATATTTGTCTCGGGTCTGGGTAATTTCTAGGTACAATAATATAAACAAAAAAAAACTAAATAGTACCAGTCATGTGGTTCCTTTATTACAAGATCTGCTTAATTTGAGGCTAAATGATGCTGTGTGATAGGGTCCAGCATTCATTTTATTTATTGATTTGTCCCACGGCAGGAAACAAACCCATTGCACCAGAAATGTCGCCCAAAACGAGGTAGGGGTATTTGTTGGATAATTTCTCTCACCGTATTCCAGATTTGTCTCGAAAAGCAAAACAATTATATTTCATAAACTCCAAGTTATACGCTGTCAAGTGACGCGGTTCGTTATTACAAACATTGTTATCGTGATTTAATTGATTATTCAATGGAATTTTGTAATATTTCATTTAATTTACATTAAAATATTGTTCCGCTTTGTCAATTCGTGAATTGGGATGACAACTGAAACATTGTAGTTATAACTTTTGAAACTATCATGGTTGAGAACATAATTATTAATATCAACCGGATATTTACCATGATTTGTGAGTTCTGTTATTTCCCAACAACAATATAACAAAACTCACAAACACAAAACACAACAAACAGAACTCACAAATCATGGTAAATATCCCGTTGATATTAATAATTACATTGTAGTTAGTCCAAAATTTACATTATCAAAGAATATTGTGAAAAAGATATATGGTGCGCTGAAGTTCTCTAAAAGAAAATAACAAAATAGATTCAATGCAAAAACTAGGTAAGTAATGTACAGTAGGTAATAGGTCACATAAATATTTTTACATAACAGAAAAATAAATCGATAATAGAGAAGGAGCATATGAGTAAAGTATCATGTCTTGTTCACTGTAAAGGGAGAAGAGAAGAGTTATTACCTCCGCCATGTCATCATGTGTAGATTGATTTGACCTAATCAAATTTGTTGTTTTAGCTTTAATTTAAAATTATTAACATTATTTAAATCCAATAATCCAATGTGCTGTCTTTTAATGAAATTTTGGTAGTTAATAGAGACTCGTCCAGTGTCTTTCGCTCATTAATTGTCTGAGAATCTATCCGCTAGACTTTGCTACCATGTCTCTTCAGTCTGAGTCAAAAAACTAGAACTTGAAAAAGGTAAATCTACCGCGGCTTTTGTTACAAAAATCTTATTCTAGTTGGTTAGCTATCTAACCTCTAAGATCTTGTCATTTTGTCAGCTCATCACCTTTCCAAGGTCACACATTCTTCACAGCTTTTTATTCATGTCCTTAATGTATGCGGCGGAAGGATAATTTCCTCGGCTAAGAGTGAGGCCACACGGTGCGCTACGTTAACCGAGCGGTGACGCTGTATCTTTCATTTTACTAATATCATCATCATTATTAGCTGTCTCCGACTCACTGCTGGGCAGACGTCTTCTTATGATTATGCCACTTGCACAAAGTTTTTCAAGCAGTGGAGATGGGCAAGACACTTGGCCAGACGGAGTGACAACT
The DNA here is from genome assembly GCA_951804965.1 of Horisme vitalbata. Taxonomy (NCBI): domain Eukaryota; kingdom Metazoa; phylum Arthropoda; class Insecta; order Lepidoptera; family Geometridae; genus Horisme; species Horisme vitalbata. The sequence continues at coordinate 2,630,116 of OX638096.1, forward strand.
GGTGGTGGCCGAGAGTTGGTTACAGAAATAAGGGACGTCCTTAACCGAGATGGGACTGTGGGCAGTATCCACATTCTTTCTAATGAACCTGACTCAGACTAATAATATAAAGGCGAAATAAAAGTCTGTAAAAAAGAATTGAAAGGTGAACATGTGAAATGTGAAATATATGTCCCTCTTTCGCACCAAAATTACTAAACAGATTTAGCTGAAATTTGCACATACGTAATAAAACTCTCGTTCTCCGCGATACTATCCTCTGTATTCAAACTTCTAAAAAAAACACGTGGCCTTACTTATTTATACCAGCGGCGCTTAGCATGCGAGTTGCGACCACCACTGTCGTTGGCTCCAAGCAGTCGGTGATTCGGTATCGCGATGGCGTGAGCGGTGCGCTAACGAACATCTCGTTCGCTCCACCGAGCTCGATAATCACTCAACTCAATAATCACTAAAAATCTTATAATAAATTAAAATGCGAGATTAAAAAACCTAGAAACTAACAATATGCAGTTCTAAACCTTTAATAAATTAAAGGCTACTTTTTAACTGGGTTGTACGCGAACGAAGCCGCGAGCGGAAGCTCGATTTATCTTAAATCACAACGAGATGCCACACGATCCGCTGCGACGTCTTGTGGTAACGCAGCGCACGCACAATACATAAAGATGAAACGGGAAGAGGAGATGCGGATGTAATACAGCGCAGCGCAGTATTGTTTATTTGGGCCCATTTTCGTTCAATAACTAAACTTACACACCACACCCTATACCAGAACCCCTAGTACGAATTGCACCATACGGAAACATTCATAGATATTGTTTTGGAGCTGTATTTTTATGTACGTTTTCTGGAAATCATGCAACTAGTTTTAATTAGAAACTGCTCGAACAAAGTAAGTAATGTAATCTTCTTTCAGATTGCAATGATTATCACTTAAAACAGTTCGGTAATTAACGAAAAAAGATTCCTTAAAAAATTCTCGGTCGCTCGAAATCAGAATCTAGAAAAGTTTTTGGATTGTGCAGCTCGTACAAGCGCGGTGCTTTTCCTCCAACCTCTCCAGGAACAGAATTTATATATGACTTATGTGGTCAAAACTGTCGCTCCCGTATCGGTTTTACAGGTCATGATCTAGATGACTAGGGGTAGGGGTTCGTTGTGCTGTCGCAACGCAACGCAACTGCCGTGGGGCGACTGCTAATTGCCGCAATGCAGTGACAACACTCGTGTAGCATCACTCTAAGAGAAATTGCTAAAACACGTGGCGAACTGAGATTGTACCCTTTTTGCCGCGTTTGCCTTTACAACGGTTTTTGTGGGAAGAAATAAAAGTTGTTCCCGAAACTATTTTTCTTCCCCACTTTTTTTGGGTAATTCGTTGCTGAGATTTTTAGCTTTCTTTGGAAGATTTATTTAACATTTTTCTGAATGGGAGCTTTTGGCTGAAAAGCTTGAACAACTTGTTCTTATTCCATATTAATTATACTAATATGTTTATGATAATAGCTGAGAATGACTTTGTGGGTTCGACTTTCGCGGACAATTGTTTGTATGAGCTGCAGATATTTCTTCCGCATCTGGGTAATGCCCGAAACCTAATACTAACCAGGTTTCTGATACCCACAACTCAAGAGTAAATTCCAAAAACATACCCCTTAATATACCTTATTCATGACCAAATGTCATTTTACAACGTCACGATAAAGTAAGATTGTCCCTATCATTTAAATGTAAATAAAAAGAGGTGACAATACATTTTAACGCTATTTTAGGTATCGGAGGTTTATAGAGATGTTATGAATAAGAAGGATAATGTAAAGTACAATATTGGATATTTTAGTTAAAAATCTTTCAGTGTTCAATAAAATTATTTGAATGTATATTCAATCAAATATAAAAGCCCCCTTTTTTGAAGTCAGTTAAATAGGAACTTGTCACGTTCTGTCACAAAATATCGTCAAACGTCACAAATCGAATTACCCAAAATAATGACGTCACACCGCCATAAATACAAGTAATAAGTTAAAGTGTCTCGCATGGCTTACATTTTATGTTACTTTTAACTTAATCCAAGATAAAGCTGCCAGTCAATAATGGCATACGTGCATACTGCGCCACCACATGTTGCTTTTTATAGCTAGCGGCACGTAAGTCTCTCGCTCTCTAGGGGCTCTCGCTCTCTCTCGCCTCTAGCTCCTATATGATACCTTACTTTTGACTTCTGCGCAATAACGGTCAGGCGCTAGAGTTTTGTGCCGGTACTTGTACCATTGGTAATTTAGAAGTTGCCATCATTCATTAAGGGAGGCCTATGTCGTTCATTGGACTGCTATACGCTGATTTTTAATAAATTAATTATACATAATATGTGAAGCATTAAACAGTATGTATTATGCCTTTGATTTATATTAATTAGATCACTTTAAAAGCATTTAAAAAAATTTACTTTTATGCAAAAGAAATAATGACCCAAAGTTTTTCCTTGAGAAGCTAATAGTTTTAAAATAAAAAAATAAAAGAGTTGTGCTCGTTTCTTATCGTAATATGATTCAATCTTAAAACAAATACTCCAAGCGGAAACCGCTGGCGCAGGCTCCATGGTTTGCCTGCACGTCCAAGGCGACAACACACCTTTGTTTGCGATTAGCAAATCTTGGTGCAGCAAGTGTAGATTGTGTTTTTTTATGATACTTGCAGATGGAACAAGCACATGGCCCACCTGATGTTGAGTGGTAACCATTACCTATCACAAAGCATTGCAACATAAATCACGTTTTTGGAACGTGCTCTACGATGCAACGCCCTGCGTCCATCAACTTGAGGCATGATGATGATAACCCTCTTGTGCCTGTAATTTCACCGGCACCCACACCCTTCAAACCGAAACACATTACAGCTGCATTACGGCAGACATAGGCATGGTGGCAGTACTTCCCTGGACGAGTCCTCCACAAAGAACTCTACTACTACTACAACGTAGTGCAAGGACACCAACAGTCACCGCAGCAACCTCCGCAAGGTCTGCAACACATCTTGTTATTTGAAGGAAGATGGAAGGATTAAAATAGAATAGAAGTTATTCGTCAGCCGCAGTTGGTTTTTGCCTTAATCCATGTTTATACGTCGTAAAAGCGCCGTAAAATAGGTATTTCTCTAAACGACAGAAGATAGCGGGTAATTGCTATTTACCTTTCGGAAATTGTAGTAAGAATATGAGATATAAAAGTTTCATTATATATAACAGCGCTATTTTTAGGAGTAAATAAAAATGCTTATTGTTATACTAAGATAGGAAGCCGGAAGTATCAATATTATAGTTTGTGTGTGCGTATTTATAAATATATTTGTTCCCACTCAACTCTTTTCAAATGCAACGTGCAGGCCTTATTCTGAGGTGCAGACATCGAGATAGGTAATTAAACTTTAGAGCCACAAGTTAGGAAAAAAGATTCTGCGCCAGCGCACGCTGTCAATTGCGCCGACTTTTAACACTTTTCAAGTAATATAAGGTCTAAATTATTGCAAATTTGGCAAATAGCTTGAGGGATTTTTGACAGTTTTCACTTGAAGACTGTGTCTCTATAGTAGTAGTATATAATATCTCAATGGGTGCAGACCAAAACAATGGCGGCCGGAGCGGGGCGTGGCGCGGGCGGGATGCGATTTGACACGCACACATGCACCGTTTACAACACAGCACAAAACCAGTTTATATCAGTCTACTGCGGGAATAAGCCTCCCCTTTATAAAGGGGGATATGCCCACCATAATCACAAGCAAATACGAGTATAGCGCGATGGCATTAGACTGTCAAAAATCAGAATTTTAACAATCTCTCATCTGTCATAAAGTGCCCTTTCAGATAATTAAATATTCAAGGAGTTTTTTTAAAGTATAAATACCAAATCTTATGTGTTGTAGTTTGATTAGTTCAGATCTAATCTAAATAGCTAATCTGTCGATTTCAAGAATCTGCCCAATTCACGATTTGTCGAGTAGCGAATCTGCTGTTTTACGAATCTGTCCTACACCTCTTTACATACTTTCCGAAGAACGAACATCTGAATGCCTCTAAACCGTCACCTATCCAAATGACAGAGCAAAAGGTTGATTTACTAATAACCTGAATATACCAAATGTATAGTAAATATAGAAATATAGAGTTTAGTTAGACATAAAATTTATAGCAAATATTGAAATATCGAGTTTCATCAAACATAAAATGCATCTCTAGTAGAGTACCTATTAAAAAGTTACGAGTAGAGCCCATTCAAAACACGGGTTCTAACGAGCGTCCGTCCCAATCGGCACAGGATGCGTCGTTTGGACCGCGCGTGACGTATTGTGACAACTCGCCCGAATAAATCACTACCTGGATAGAACATTCCAGAACTGGATATACTATCAAGTTCTTAAGGACAACATTCAGCTGAACACAATACATTAGGGTGAAATTATAATTCAAGACACTGTGTTGAAAAAGGTAACCCACACCTACACACACACCTCCACACACACTCACACACATTTACATGGTCATATATACATGAGAGATTTATGAGGTATCAAATACTTACTTTATCGTTTTGTTATTTTATATACATTGAGATATACTATACTAACTTAGTTCTCTTTGTAATTTGCTTAAAATACTTAAAGTGTACAATAGTTTGTTAAGGTAACCACGAAATTGGTTATGGAAGAGTGGATACTCTGTACTTAAATTATGGTTCCAACCTAGTTTATAAATTATAATAATTGGCTGATTTATTTATTTATTTATGATACATGGAAAGTTTTTTTACGGGTGTAAAAAAACATTGTATTATATTGTATACAAAACATTGGGGTGTACGGGGTTCCAACCTCCATCTTTGGAACCCAAGCCAACCTCACCTGCTCGTGGTGCACCCTGCTAAACAACGAACGGGGCTCAGTGAGACATCATAAAGTTTTTTTTATGATGTCTCACTGAGCTTGTCCCTTCCATTCTTTAGCATACCACGTCACGTCTAATAGCAACGTGTATGTAGGTTACATCCAGTGTTCGTACGGATGATCCATTCTCCATGAATTATGGCTCGCCCGGGGGAGTATGAAAAAATACGAGGCACCATCGTGTGACGTCACATCACGTGATAAAATCTCTATGACGTATTTGAAAATTTATCTTGTGTATCGGAATAAGGTTGTGCTTGTGTCATATCGATAGAATTACGTTAGTCTGGGGCCCTAAATTGGGGGTATTTGTATAATTTTCGATAGGATTGCGTTAAGCTGGCCACGGAGCCTTAAAATGGGGTATTGGTCTATTTTCAAGTGTTACTCAAAAAAAAACATACAATCGAACTGAGAACCTTTTTTTAGAAGTCGGTTAAAAGTATTTAATTTAGTATTTATTAAGTAAGTATTTTATTTATTAACATCGCAAAACGGATTACAAACCACTTAACTTTAACTAAAATTGAGAAAACATTTTTAACCTAGATTTTTAATCAAATAGGCAAGGTTCTATGTTAAACTTAGAGTTAGTGTTGCATGTTAATTACTTATTTTCAAAACTTTCAAAAAGTATCGCGCATAAAATAATCGTACAAATTCTGTTCAATACTATTCTAACAAAAGGTCAAAAAACTAGTTTTTCGTGGCTCTTCGTAGTTATTTCGTGAATGTTTCCTTTGCACTGTAGGGACCGCTAGCGTTGCTCGAACATCAGTGGGGTCGTGTCGGCTTAATGGAATTTGCCACAACTCTCGTATTTGGGTTCAGCTTGCTTGAACTCTTAGTTTTCTTCAACTATAGATATTTCCATCTAAAAATTGTAAATAAATAATGCTAGACACTATCACACAGTATCATCTACCTCCAAACTAAGCAGAGCTGGTATTATGGGAACAGCACGACTGAATACCTATATAGTTTTTTTGTGTATATAATTACTTATTATACACAGAAAACACCCAGACCCGAGACAAATATTTGCAAATCATACAAACATTTGTCTTGCAGCGGAATCCAATCAGCAAACTTCTTCGTCTCCGATGAGCCTTGGCCCACTGCACCATAGAGGCAGTAAAATAATTGGTTTATCAAATTAATTCCTGAATTATTTTTTAGTTTGTGGCCTTTAGAAGATTTTAAGTTTTATTTATATAAAATGGTTGGATTTTAAGGAGTTTATAGATAACAGAAAGGACTTTTAAGGTATCCATTAGATCGCCACGGAGACGTATTGCATTCCTCTAGATTAAGGCCAGTTAAAAGATTTTAAGTTTTCTTCAATTGCATAAAGTCAAATGCCATAAAGGATTTTCAAGGTCTCGATGAGGTCGCCACGAAGACGTATTTCCTCTAGGGTAGGGTTCATCATCATCATGATCATCAGCCTATAGCAGTCCACTGCTGGACATAGGCCTCCCCTAATGAGCGCCCTATCCTGAGCTCGACGCATCCAGCTTCTACCAGCAGCCTTTCGCAGATCGTCACCCCACCTGGCCGGAGGGCGTCCTACACTACGTTTACCGAGCCGCGGTCTCGACTCAAGAACTCGTTTACACCAACGGTTATCGGTTCTTCGGCAGATATGGCCAGACCACTGCCACTTCAGCTAGCTAATTCTCTGAGCTATGTTGACAACTTTAGTTCTATGTCGGATAAACTCATTGCGGATTTTATCCTTCAGAGAAACCCCGAGCATAGCTCGTTCCATAGCTCGCTGAGCGACTTTAAACTGGTGGACTAGCCGTACTGTGAGAGTCCACGTTTCGGCTCCGTATATCATGACGGGTAGGACGCACTGATTGAAAACTTTCGTTTTCAAACATTGCGGTATGGGTGACGAGAAAACTAGACGTAGTTGTTCAAATGCTGCTTAACCCAGCTGAATCTTCCTCTTGGCCTCCTTTTCGAGGGTAGGGTTATTTAGAAGATTTTAAGTTTTCTTCAATAATAAAAATGTTTCGAAATTTAGGCAGATTATAGATTCCAGAGAAGATTTTCAAGGTTGTTATGAGGTTGCCACGGAGACATCTTTCCCCAAAGGTTTTGGTCCTTTTGGACTAACAAAATTCTCCTTAAAATCCCATAGCATCGAAAACATGTTAGTTTTCATTACTAGACTCGAAACCCCTTACACCCCATTACATAACCTCAATTCGCTGTCAAGTGTCAACATTCAAATTACTTCAAAACTTACGACAAAGCCTTATTAACTCCCGCCGAGTTAACTATCAACCCCAAGATGATCCTCTTACTGGCACAACTTCCTATAAAGCCTTAAAGGTCGTTGCAAACCCGATACTTTTAGTGCGATAGATTTTAGATCGGCTGATTATAAAATCTCTTGTGTGGTGCGAATGTGTGCAGTCTAATAAACTTTTGATCGGCTGATAGATAAATAACATGTTGTAATTTAAAATGAATTCATTTTATGATCCCAGGGCCAGTTAGTCTAGTTGGTGATGGCACAGAATACAGAAGGGACAGAAGCTTCACTCCGCGCAATCATTTAAATAAATAGCGACTTTAGCTGCTACGCAATAAAGTGCTATTCAGCTCGTACCGAACTCAGTGCCTAACATTTATATTAACCTACACCTTGCATCCCTTTCTATCGTATAGCTCTATCTCTACTGACGTGGCACGTGTAACGTTAGGGTTGTCTTGAGAATTATTCTGTGACGAATAATAAGAACCTGGCCGCCGACGGGCAGCAGCGTCGGCGGTGCGAGAAGCTGTACCCTGCGATCCCCAACCCGCATGCCCAGCGTGGCCAAAATTTTAGTAGGTAGGTACCTACCTAGATATTTGCAAGAGAAAAAAACAACATTTGGTTTGTAGGTAACCTAGTTATCTAGTTTTAGTTGTTAGTACGCCTACCTTTAGGTAACTTACCACATCGATTTGTCTACCTACACCTACCTACCCGACTGTTTTTAAGTAGGTAACCTACACTGCCTACTTAAAGTTAAATCAAATAAAAATGTACCTAGGTTGGGTTTCTAATCTTGATCTCAGTCTACATAATCAAAATCATAATACCTACTTACTACAGCACTATGTAGGTAGATACCTACCAATGGCACAAAAATTGTCTATGAAAAAATACCTACATTATAATATTACGTTTATTTATGTAGGTAGGTAACGCATTCAAATAGAACTTGTACCTAAGTAGCTATCTACTTAAGTAAATACGGGAGACTTTGATATCTAAACAACGCATTATTTGGTAGAAAAACTTTCAGTTCTGTACCTACTATTGGTATTATTTACATTTTCTTATTATTATTCAGGCAACCAAATGCTATGCAGTATTTTTTTGCCTTCATTTGGCGTAAAATATAGGTACATTAACAAAAACAAAGTAAAATGCCGCGGCTGCTCAAAGACACTTTCGTTCCGGGCAGAACTCGGCAACCGACATAACGAACCATGCTAGGAGGGCCGGCGATGCGTAGGTATATTTTTATACCTATTCTGCGGAGTGAAAGAGGCCTGGTGATGGGTATAGATTTTATGGCATATATATATATAATTTTTATATTTAAAGTTAGTGCGAATACAATAAAGAGTCTTCTATATATCCATCTTAATTACATAGTATAGGGGTGCAGTAAAAATGGATTTACTGAAATTCATCCCCTGAATGAATAGTGGGGAAAACTGTCTACGCGGACAAAGTCACAGAGCATTTACTAGTTAATATAATATAATATATGAAAATTATAATTTGAAGACGCTGCTTGTGATTTTTAGCAATCATTGTGTAATGAAAATCATCTTTTAAAGTCACTTAACAATCGACGAGCGATGTTGTTAAAAGTTGACACTAGCTTCAAACTAAAGTTGCTACGTCTGCACACCGCCTAAGAAAGAGGCAGCACGATTGTCGGTGAAAGTCGAAAGAGACAGCATGATACTTGGTGATAGAAGCCGAACAATGAGGACTTTTGCAATAAATCATAGTCTGGAACTAGTGGGATGGCTTAGGCAGGTCGTGTGTCACACCGATTTGTAACAATTAGCTTAGATCGACCATACGTACTAAACTAGTTCTTCCTATGTATTTCGATTTGTCCCACAGCTGGGCACACGTTTAGTTTTATTATGCCACTTGCCCCAGTGAATGGGTGAGGATAGAAGCGTAAAGAGAGCATATTTGGATTGACCACTCGGGCACTGTCTGGTCGTCCTAAATATTGCTAGATCGACAGAAGATCGGTGGAAGCTGACCTGCACAAATTCGGAGCCGCCAACTGGCAAGAGATTGCACAGGATAGGGAAAAGTGGAAAGTTCTCGTGTCGGACTGACTTTGGGTCCCTGCGCCGATGGAATAAGTAAGTAAGTACCGATGTTTGACAATTTTACACCCTGAAACTTGCAACAAAAGTTAAATTATGCTTTTTTCCACCCTCGGCTCTGCGCGCGTGGTTCCCGGATAAAAAGTTAGCACCGCTGGATAATTCATAGGATATTCTCCCCTTAAAAGCCATGAGCCCTGTCCTCAGCCAGCTACCAGTAGCCTTTCACAGATCGTCACATGACTTGGCCGGAGGTTGTCCTATACTATGAATGCCGTGAAGCATTCTCAACTAAGAATGTATTCATCCCCAACAATAGTTGGTTCTTCGCCAGATTAGATTATAAGTTATTAGAGTTTGTACTACAAAAGTTACGAAAATCATTTATTAAGAATATAATAATTAAACAACATTTTAACGTTAATTAAAATGCGATTTATTAAAAAATAATGCAACACTTACAACAGTCACTATTTTGTAATATTGTTTATAATTGGATTGAGATCGACCTAATAGTACTTTTAGTTTATAAGTTTTATTGTTCTGTTTGTTTCCCGAATAAATAAAAATAAAATAAAATAAAATAAATAATTTTATTTATTAAAAAGTAATACAACATTCACAATAGACACTATTTAATAACATTTTTTAAAATATAATTTGTTTACACATTTACTGCGAACCTCTGCACTACCACTGTTATGTTTTCAGCACTCAAAGCTTTATATATTAAAAAGTATCTAATATTAAGGTTACAGTACAGTGTAAGTGCAGCTCATTCCGACTATGATCCTACACGATCCTTTTATCTGCGAGCAGCGATCCCGTTAGCGAATACATCGTGATTTCAGTTCGTTATGTTACTTCTACGTTACTAAACGTAAATGCTTCTCCATTAATATTTTTGTCCTCGGCATTTGGACAACCTCGTTGGTGCAACGAACCATTTCGGATTAGAAGGTTTTCGAAGCAAAACGTTGTTGGGTGCAAATCGGCTGTAATTTTAAATACCCTGAGAGCAAAACGTCCTCAATTCAAAATGGTCTTGGAAGCTTAATGACCTTTCCAATAATTGTCCTCTAGTCATAATTTCCTTGATTCAATTTGACCATCACGGAAAAACGACCAAGGAGCAAGGCGTACTTAAATTCAGAAAGTTTTTTTTATTTACATGTACAAAAATTTTATTGAATCTTTTTTATACCTTCAGTGTCACGTATTCTCAAAAGAGGATTTAGGCAAACATGATTTAAAATGTCTGGAATAGGTACATTTCAAATCGCGGACATTATCCTCTCATGACGTTTTACATTACGAATATTCAGTAATAAGGACTTTGTGCTCTGAAAACTAGCAGTAATTTTAAATTGAGGACGTTTTGCACTCAGGGCATTTTAAATTACAGTCGAGTTGCACCCAAGAACATTTTGCTTCCAAAACCTTCTGATCCGAAATACAAACGAACGAATACCCGGCTAAGACACGAGAGATGCTTGTATTATCTCATCATCATTATCAGCCTATAGCAGTCCACTGCTGGACATAGGCCTCCCCTAATGAGCGCCATTACGCCCTGTCCTCAGCACGACGCATCAGCTTCTACCAGCAGCCTTTCGCAGATCGTCACTTCATATAGCTGGACGGGGCGTTTACTAAGATGCAGTTTCCACTCAAGAACTCGTTTACCCCAACGGTTGTCGGTTCTTTAGCAGATTATATTTGATTATATTTGGCAGCATTTTTTATTATTATTACTCGTGCTTTGTGTTTGTTTTCGAATCCCAGCCGTGCACCAATGGACTTCTCGTTTCGAAAAATTTATGTGCGTATTGCCACGAGCTCAAAACGGTGGAGGAAAACATCGTGAGGAGACCGGCATGCCCTCGAACTGAAAAGTTCGAAAGGGTTAGTGGTAAGGTTAAAGGTTAGTGTTCCAATAAAAAGCGGCGATGGGCTTGCAACCTGTCACGTGGAATGCTAGCTGCTTGCAAAGTGTGGGCATGTATCGAACGTAATTTTTGGACTTGCATCCGACTACCCCCGTTAAGGTATCATCAATAGATTTGCGTACTGAGCAATATCTGAAGATATCCATAATGGGGAAAAGGTCGTGAAGATGTATTTTGTGTTAACCCAGGTCACAAACTATGTACCTATATTCCAAATTTAATCCAAATCAATTCCGCCATTACGGAATTGAGTGGGAAAACCACTTGGAAAAAACACATAAACACATACATATAAACTTTTGCGTTTATTATTATTGTGTGATAAACAATTCACCTATATGCTCTACTAAAGCCTATCCATTACCACCATCGCAATTTGAGATCATATATTTACTATTTCATTCGGTATGTAGTATCTAATCTACATTACGTAGTGCCTATTTCAATCACAGCCGAATCTCATGCAAATGAGGCCCCAAGTCTGCACGATATTAATCACAATACACTACTTTATGACTATTCAAATCTCTTGCTCCGTTTCGCATTGGAATGTCATTGGCTACATGTTTGCATTTCAAATGTACTGTTGTCACTGAAATACCTAGTGTATGCTCTCAAAGCATGGAATTATTGATAATATACTTAGCCTACTGCGCAAATGAAAAAGTCAAAATCATCATCATCAACCTATTTAGTCCTCTGCTGGACAGATGCCTCCCCTATAGCTAGGGATACACATGCTCGTAGCTTGCACACTAGCATACCAGCTCCTTGCACGTGCCAGTTACTGTCATGTGTATACGCTAACTGGCATACATGTAGCTAGCACAACATTTGATTTACTTGCATGCCCGTTGGGGAAGGAGCCGTTTGGGATTGCCGAACTGGCACTGTGAACAGACGCGACAACTACGGGCATACCTGTAGCTGACTCGTTGTGGACGTAGGTGCACGTTATTTGTTTCGTGCAAGAATAGGTACGAGTGACTCTCACGAACTGTCCTGTGTATGGGAATACTGGCAGAACTTGCATGCCAGTATCACTTGCAAATGTATTTTTTTTTATACTACTTGAAGATGGAACAAGCACATGGCCCACCTGATTTTAAGTGCTAACTAATGTATGTTAATGTATCCGCTGTGTGCCAGTTACTCGTACAGGCTCGTATCTTTTATGCCAGCTACTTTCCCGATTTACTGGCATGTGTATCCCCGGCTTAATAGTTGTAACGAATTAGTTTATAATTATAGATTAGTCATACCATAATTTTTGTCTCGAATATTTAACCAAATTAGAGCTGTTTTAACTGTATGTACAAGCAATCTTTATTTTTGTATTTTTTGCTGGATAAAGTAATTCCAATTCATATAATTTTATTATATTCTTAATGCTTTTTTTATACAAAACAAAATACATTGTGTACACAGCTTAACATAATCGTATATTTTGATATATTTTTTAAGACTAATGCGTTTTTCTTCTTGCTTTTTTCTCTTAATGGATAGACGATATCATAAAGAACGTTTGTGACACCTGAATTAGACTAATGCAGGATCAAGGCGAGACATAATCAAAAGAAGGCTTTACCCAGCACAGGAGTAGCTCGGAAAACGGCTGATCATGATTGCGATGATGAATGATTTTCGCAAGCAGAATTAAATCCAATATGTACAGCAATGTACGTCACTTACTGATATTACTCCTTACGGAACACTCAACACCATTAGCCTATATCGGTTCACTGCAGCTGATCATAGGCCTCTCCTAATGAGAAGGGGATATACCCAGAAACCCAATAGGCATTTGTGTTCGGAGATAGCAGGGCACAGTTTCTCGAACCGCGAATGCAGCTACTGCACGACAGCGGTAGAATATTTTAGCTATGGCGTTGTTAGGCTGCGCTATGCTACAATCAGTCAGCTGCCAGAGCCTTAGTAAGCAGGGTTTACTACAAACTTTTGAGGTTGACTAGTTTCTCGCACCACGAATGCTGCTACTGCACGTCAGTGATCGGGATTTTTAGCTGGGTCGTTGGAATGCTGCGTTATGCCGTAATCAGCCAGAGCCCTGTTGTAATCAGCGTGTACCACAAGCTTGTGAGGTTGACTTGGGTTCCGAAGATGAGGCTCATTACTCCTTATTAGCGAAATGATTAAAATACACCAGGGTACTTGAAGATGGTTTTTTTTTAAACCGATATAACGCCGCGTCGTGCGTTCGTTTAAAAACCGAAGACACACAACGCTGATTTGTTAAATTTTTAGTTTTAATGTAAATAATTTTAGTAATAGCTTTTGAAGTAACGCTAACACCCATATACCCCAACGGAACACTAACCGATACATAATGCATTAGAGTAATATTTCCTCACTTATCCCAAGAAACTTACCATAACGTATAAAAACAGCACTTTTGTCTTATATCTCGCAATATGAAGCCATTCCCTCCACTCTGCACACACCATTAAAATCCATTTTAGTACCTATCATTCTTGGAGTAGTCGTAAACAAGATATACCTTAGTGTTTATGTGTATGAACTGTATGAATTAGATGACCTTGTTGGTGCAATGCTATCCCTATTATAAAGATAAGTGTGCGGTTGCTTTTTTGCGCAAAACGTATTGCTATTGTCGCGCTATAGTTTTATCAGACTTCAAAAAGGGGGAAGTTCTCAATTCGTCGAGGCCTTTTTTTTCGACTTTTTTTATGTATGTTCACCGATATCTCAGTCAATTGTAAACCGATTTTCAAAATTCTTTTTTTGTTTAAAAGAGTATACTACAGGTGGTTCCATATAAATTTTATTTCTGAGGATTTGGTACTTTTCGGAAAACTCAAAAAACCACACCCTCTCTTGTAATTTTATTTTATTTTATTTATTTTATTTATTCAACAAAATCCACAGCCCTTAAATATAACAAACAAATCTTATATAGTTTATCTTACAGCCAATAAAGGATTTACTTTTTATAAACACTATTTTTAAATAACAGTCAAAAGACCCAAAATAGTAGAAAATGACATAAGTACACAAATCAAACGTGAAAGTATGAAAAAAGTGTTAAACAAAGAATTTGAGTTCAGATTTGCAGTAAAACAATACTTATAATTACATAAATAGCTATCTAAAAAGAAGTACCTATCTGAATGGTTTTGTAGTACCGTACCGTAAAATATTAAACATGTACAATATATGGGTATTAACATTCAGTCACAATTATTCTCCAATATCGTTAAAGTTTCTCTTTTAAAAGCTCCCTTGCGATTATAAAATATATCAACTGTATAGAATTCCTTGTTATAAACCCTTTGAATTCTGTTAACAATAGAGTACTGAGCATAGTTTGTAGATGCGTGCGAAACAGCAAACAACCTTGTATGTCTTGTACGTGACACTGGGGCACAAAAACGCAAAGTTCTTAGGGAGAGTTCAGGGCAATCTATGGTTCCATGACATATACCATGTAAGAAAGTCATATCCATAAGTTTGCGACGATTTTCAAGACTAGTGAGCTTATGATATTTGCACGAATCGCTATAAGTTTGAGTATAAATATGCTTTCTGTAATTTAAATGTTTTATAAACTTGACTTGAACGCGTTCCAGGTTTCCTATATATATCAAATAATGTGGGTTCCAGACTGTACTACAGTATTCCAGAATGCTTCTGACATATGAGAAATAGAGTAGTTTTATGCAAGAAGTATTTGAAAAAGGTTTGCTAGCCCGTAAAATAAATCCAAGACTCTTAAATGACTTATTTATAATTGAGCCAATATGTTCAGAAAACGATAGTTTAACGTCGAGCAAAACTCCCAAATCACGAACTAGTTCCGCTTTATTAATCATTAATTTATTTAATTGGTAACAATATTCTATCGGATTTCTTTTTCTTGTGAATGAAACGCAGTGGCACTTACTGACATTAATACCTATACGATTTCTTTTATAATATTCTTCCAGCCGATCAAGATCTTCTTGAAGTTTCAAACAGTCCGAGTAATGTTTAATTTTCGTGAAAATTTTTGTGTCATCAGCATACATAAGGAATCTAGAATGATGAAAACAATTACCAACATCATACAAATAGCAAGCATACAAAAGTGGGCCCAGGATGGAGCCTTGTGGAACGCCTGATGTTATGTCTACATAGTTAGATCGAAAGCCTCCCACAACAACTGCTTGAGATCGCTTCCACAAGTACGACTCCAACCATCTCAACAGATTACCTTGAATACCTAGTTCATAAAGCTTACGTAGTAGTATTATGTGGTCTACACGATCAAAAGCTTTCTCGAAATCCGTATAGACTACATCTACCTGACAACCACCCTCCATGTTAGTAGCTAGATAGTCAATAAACACTCCTAAGTTTGTGGTGGTAGAGCGACTTTTCATAAAGCCGTGCTGTTCTATGGGTATAGAAGTCGAAACAATGGGGTAAATATGCATGTGAACAACTCTTTCTATTAATTTACTAAGAACATTAAGTATAGATATAGGCCTATAGTTTTCTATAGATGTTTTTAGACCTTTTTTATAAACTGGAACAACGTGGGCAATTTTCCAAATATTCGGGAAGTAACCATCATGAAAAGATCTATTAAAAAGTAGAGCAATTGGTACAGCTAGAGATTTGGCACATTTTAAGAAAAATATAGGGGGTAAATTGTCATTACCAGGTCCTTTAGCAATGTCAAGATTACACATAAGTTTTTCAGCTTCGTCAGAAGTTATAACTATATCATTTATTAAGTTAGAATGCAAACCATCAACACATGAGTCATACAAATTAGCATCACTACGAGGTTCACTAAAATTTCTTTTAAAATTTCTTTTAAAATTTTCGCCCTATGATCACCAATATCTCCGTCACTTGTGAATCGATTTTCAAAATTCTTTAAGGCAAGAATTTAAATGATGAATTAGAGGTCGGCTTATTTTTTTTTAAAAGTCCTACTTGTAATACATAACAAGCTATTACGCGTGGATTGATTTTTACGTTCGATGCAGCGGCAAAGGGAAGGGAAAAGGCTGCTGGTAGAAGCTAGATGTTTCGAACTGAGGACAGGGTGCAATGGCGCTCATAGAGGGAGGGAGGCCTATGTCCAGCAGTACACTGCTATAGGCTGATGATGATAATGAAAAAGTCATATAATATATGGAGTTCTTTTTAAGTAAGTTATTAAAAAAAATAACACCGTTATCTTTAGTAGCACACTATTCTGAAATTCCCTATTCTGCTTTAGCGAGAACCAGTAAATTCAAGTTCGTCGCGATTCGCAAACTTCGGAGAATGAATTGATCGTAAAACTCCGACTTGTCATACAAGTAGGGTGTCCATTCTTCATTAAATGACAAAGGACATCGTAAAAATTACAAATCATGAACAAAATCTTAGACCATGTCACGCAGACGGAATTAAAACAAACTGACGCAGTTATTTAAACTAACATCTGGTTTTTCACTATATGATTTATTTTATTAATATTTAGTTAGAAGAGTTTCAAAATCCAAATCAAAATGTATTTATTCAAAAGGCACTGTGAAGTTCACTTTAAATTTTTTTTTTTAATTTACACCAATTCGTAACGCAACCAAACAGAGAAGAATAGGCAAGAATGCTTGGCTTATATTTTTAGCGTCTTTATTAAAATTATTATTATCCGTCAAATTGTTGTTGAGACAGTTGGTGACAGTTTCTACCTAAGCTTTTTTGTCATTTAAATATTTAAACATTTTATATTAACATTTTAATAACAACAAGATTTCGTATAACAACAATGGCAATCGCAAACACTACAAGTCATGTAAAAAATCGTAGACCACGCCACGGTGACGCAGTAATTTAAATAATTTGTGCAGAAATTCAAAATTTCTACCGTTGTCTGCTTTTTTTATTATAATGTTAGAGAAATAATTTTATTTCACGCTGTGTGAAAAAGTTGCAGCCGCTCCATAACTAATCAGCAAAACACTAGCAATTCATTCAACCGATCAACATAATATAGCTACGAAAAAATAAAAAAGTGTACGTCTAATTGTGTAAAAAAACAAAATTGACTATGTAACAGAGATGACATGATTTACCGTGATAAATTAGGAGATGCAATGTCCAGCTGTAGACTGCTATAGGCTAATAATGATTATCATGATAATGATAATGATTGTGGCAAACTTATATCTACCTAAGTAATAATCATTTACACCTTACACCGGAGTCTTAAAATTTAAAAATTCAGATAACTAGTCACCCTACTCAAACCCGCTTATCTCATCATAACAAAAACTATTTTTACAACGCGATTTATAAGTTGATATTAGCAAAGTAAAAAACTCTCATAAAGCCGCTACTTTTTACTCACTTTCAAATTGTAAAGTAACTTAATACGATATAATTAACTCATTTAAATAAAAGAAACGACACTTCTCGTCAGTATAAAATTAGAATTAATATAAAAGCAAGTACTAACTCAATTGACACAATTGGCACTGCATACAACAATAATAACACCAATCCAGTGTTCTGGCTTTCACTGATAAGAGTTATTTTTTTTTATTTGGAAATCATACTGTAGTTAAAATCTCAACAATATTCTATAAATACAATTATTAACTATTTATAAGTTTCCGCATATCGAAACTTTCAAAAGCTTACCTGTAAAAATAAACTTATATTTTGAAGAGGCTACTTAAGAATAAAAGAACATAGCTTAGACTTAGAGGAGAAAAACTAAATATACCAATATGCTTGTAATATCCATGCTGGGCATACAGGTCGAGATATGCAGGGCAACTTCCGCCGACGCTGCCTGTGGCTGATCAGGGGATTCAGCTGTGCCAGTATTAGGCTGCGCTATGCCGCAATCAGCCGTTCACCAAAGCCCCGTTTGTTATTTAGCAGGGCGCACCACCAGCCGGGGAGATTGGCTTGGGTTTCCAAGACAGAAATGGACCTTTTACGCGCATACCCAGCACTCGTATCATGGTTGATGGTTGCGGGTTAAAATATAATAGAAGCGCTCAAGGCGTGGCTTAGTTTGGTGGTCACAGATCATCTTAGTTTACACTCCACCCGGATACTACTTGTACGGGTGACCATTTATTGGCATTTAGATTTGAGCGCGTGCTTCGAAAGGAACATTAAGATGTTGGTCCCGGCTTTTTCAGTCATTGAGCCATGTCGGAGGCCTTCGGGTGGCCAGAAAACTCCGACTATAGAGTTGGCCACTAGTTCATACGAAGAAGAAGAAGAAGCGGGTTAAAATCCCGACTGAGTCTTTATTTTTTTAGAGAAATCATAGTAAACAGCCTAATATAATAATGATAAATTTGTTAATTTCAGTAGCCAATAACTACAAATCATAAACAAGGTTGGAGCCTTTTTTAAATACAGAGTACAGAGTATACTATATTTCCTTATTTTTTTTTATATATCTCATTATTTTCTTTTTTGACAACCTCTGTGGCGCAGTGAGCGAAGGTCCGGCTGTGACGCAGAAGGTTGCGGGTTTGATTCCCGCCGCGGGACAAATGTTTGCATGTTCTGCAGACATTTGTCTCGGGTCTGGGTGTTTTCTATGTATGATATGTATATATTCACAAAAAAATGCATATATGTAATATATCAATCATGTGGTTATCATAACACAAGCTGCTTAGCTTAGGGCTACACGATGCTGTGTGATAGTCCAGCATTATTTATTTATTTATTTATTCTTATTTAGTATTTAGATTGCCTTTGACCACCAAGACCTCTGTCTTGGTGGTCAAAGTCAAAGTCAAAGTCAAAGTATATTTATTGTCGAAACACATTTAGGTACAATGATGATGGTATATCGCAAATAGAGTTAAAATCTTTCTTCATCTATTCGTTTTTTCTGAATTCCAAGTTCCCATCAACCGTAACTTTATTATAGCTGTTATTAATATTTATCTATGCGATAACTTCACTGTTTTTGTACTAGATAAAATATTTTTATGATGCGAAAGCGATAAAACAAAACGCAAGAGTCCTTTAATAATAATGCTTAGGGATTTGTCTGTAAATATTAGTGTTCTCTTACAATGGAAATAAAGGCCTTTGAATTTATTTGCTCTAGTCTCGATTATATTATCTAGTAGCTTCCGCCTGTGGCTTCGCTCACGTAATACCGGAATAAAAAGTAGCCTATGTGTTAATTCAAGTCTTAAAATATGTATATTCCAAGTTTCATCCAAATCCGTTTAGGCGTTACGGATTGAAGCGGGTGTAAGCGGGTGAAGGGGGTGTAAGGGGTTCCAACCCCCATCTCCGGAACCCAAGCCAACCTCACCTGCACGTGGTACACCCTGCTAACTAACAAACGGGGCACTGGCGGCCGGCTGATTGCGGCATAGCGCCTACATCGGCACAGCTAAATCCCCTGGCCGCCGACGGGCAGTAGCGTCGGCGGTGCGAGAAGCTGTACCCTGCGATCCCCAACCGGCATGCCCAGCGTGGGGATTATGGGCATATCCCCCTTCTTATAGGGGAGGCCTATGTCCAGCAGTGGACTGAATAGGCTGTTGTTGTTGTTGTTGTTGGATTGAAGCGACCACAACAAACTTTCGTATTTAAAATATTAGAATGATTAGGATGTGTGATCTCCTAGTGGCATAGATCGAGACAGTTTCATGCTTCGGAAGGAACGTTGAGATTTTCAATTCTTCAAGCCATGTTAGAGGCCTTCAGGTAGCCTCCGACAATAGAATTGGCAACTATCATACAAAGTTCATACGAAGATGAGGAAAACTAATATCTCAGCCCAAAAAAACCTCCAAAAATGGTCAGCAACGTGCATTTTAGCGGCTGTTTCCGAACACTTTGAGCAATACAAAATCCTAGCTCATAAAGTAGAGCACTTGAGCTGACGGTATGTGCATGAGGGAAATTTCAGTCGTTTCATAATTCTACCTGTAGTTACTTTGTCGGAAAATCTACGTGAGAATTTTTTGTAACACTGTTGTGAAATTTTACATGATTTTGTAGTGAAAATATTGCAGTTGGATAATCCAGAAAATTGCTTAGTCATTCGCAAAATGTAGCACAAAGTGGTAACAGACGATTGAAATATATTAATTATATTAATTTAAGAGCTAGCTAGCTCTTGTCGGTATAGTTATGCAATTGAATGAAACTAATAAGTAAGTAAACTAATAACTAATGATTATATAATTGAATAAATTTATATTATTATTAACCATGGATAATTGGGGTCCATTGTATTTAACTAACGAAATTATAGAAACGAACAGTCAAATAAATCTGTATCTTTTGGCTCGCCACATGAACGAAAGTTAAAACTATTTCAATCCAATACACAGAAAAAATAAAAATATATCTATTGAAATCTTAAAATGACGATAGTTTCTAAAAAAAACGCATAGTCGATTTTACTCAAAAAGCAATAACATCAGCGCAGAATAAAACTGTTTAAAAATTTTAAATTTCAGAAGAATGGAGTAGAAAGCTGAAAACATGTCTAAAACTGTAATTTTATTCCAAAAAATATTTTGTTTCGTATGTTAACTTAATAAAGTTAACATACGAAAATGGACTGAAAATTAAAATTATTACAAAAAAAATTAGAATTTTTTAAAAAAACCTTGACAAATCTTGAAACCAAGGGCCTATTTTACCATCTTCACGTAACGTCAAAGTAAGTTATCCGCATCAAAGTGACAAGTCTCTGAGCGAATTTTGAATTTAACCGATAATTAGACTTTGACGTTACTTGATGTTGAAGGAGATCCTTATTTTCAAAGTAAAATTGAACATTTTTACGAAAAAATCTCCGCTACATTGCAACAAATACATGAAACATAATCCTTGCCGTAAAATGCCGTAGAGCGCCGCAGAACGGCATGCAGGAAATTAGTGTTTTCATTCCATTAGACGAGGATTATACAATTATCTGTCTCCACCTACGTGCTTAGTCGGAATTTGAGGCAAGTTCCACGGAAAACGGTGTGAGTTTTGAATTTGGTGAGTATCTTTCGAGGATTAAATTTTGTTTTACCAAGTTTAGTTATTGTTACAGATAAGCTGAGAATGTAATTATTTAGATTTGGTTCTACATCATTATCATTGGTATAAAGAAGTCCACTGTTGGACATGTCTCTCCTGCTAGCCGGAAGGCTTTCTACGACTTTCTAATGATTGATTAAAAGTGGAATAACTTTTAATTTAATTTTCAACGCTTGTGAAAGTACATACATCACCATCATACATTAATCATACATACGTATACATAAAAACGAAGATGTTTTTTTCGCCTTATTTATTTATATATGTTTACCAACAGATTTGACACGCTTAAAAACTATTTATTATAAAGAAGTATCATAAGCTTCATGAAAAAACCAGTTACAGGTAAACACCATCTGCAAAAATAAGCATTTAATACTTGCAGTGGCATATTATATGAATTTTCGTAACAGTCCAAGTGTTTTCAGTTGGTCTAGTTCTTGTTTGTGCGTTTTCAGAATTAAACAGACGTTAGTTATTATATTTCACGATTCTACGAGACGTTACAAAAACTATCTACCTATGGGTTACTAATTATATCTTGGCCCAAGAAAGTCTGAAAGTGACGATGCTGCTGGTAGAAGCTGGATGCGTCGAGCTGAGGACAGGGCGCAATGGCACTTATTGGAGGAGGCCTATGTCCAGCAGTGGACTGCTGTATGCAGATGACGATGATAATTATGTGCAAGTAATTTGACATGTCATATGCTGTATACAATGCTAAAATATCATGATACTTTTGCTATAAGATAATTTGTGCCAGTCTTTTGTGCCAATCTTTCAATCATTCATTGTGTAATTAAACTGTTTCTTTTCTAGTTACTTATGTATATTGGCAGGACAGTTTCTTTTAATTTAGTTTTTTAAGTAGTTATTATTGGAATTATATGTAACATAAATTCGTGTAAGTTAGGCAGCAAGCTCGCGTACGCATTTAGTTATAATTCTTTTATTAGTTTAAAGTTCTCTTAGAAGTGAATTGCTGTAATTCTTAAGAGAATAAAGTTCTTAAACCAGATATTTCAGTCTCTAAACAACATAAGCCATACGTATCATTATAATAATAGGAAAGCCTTGATCTCTCCACATTCGTAACATAAACAGATTTTAACCCAATTTACCTTACCAAGACAGAAAGTATCCGTGCGCATATAAAATTTATTCAATTCCATATTCTGGATTGTAGCATGGAATTTAAATTCCGTCGCCCGCACTCCTTAATGGAAAGAAAATACGAATGACGTTTTTGCGTTTCCACGTAATACGGGGCAATGTTTATAGCTCGTTATAATATAAGGTTGTATCAACTTCCTTTTCTGTTATTTTTCTGTAATAATTCTAACTTTGTGTTAACTACTAAACAAAGAAACGAATATTTTTTTGATTTTTAATAGGCATTGTTGCCTGTACAGCTGAGCCACTGTTACCTTGTTTATTAATTTATATATGAATACAGATTTTTGTATTTGTATTGAAAATAAACAATAATCTATGTTAAAGTAATAACCGATTACTTTAAACTCTAGAACTAGAATTACTTTAATAACCAACCATTCTATCAAAATACCCAACGCCACATAGATTATTGTTTATTTATTTTCAATACAAATACAAATACAAAAATCTTTATTCAAAATAAACAAGGTACAAACAGTGGTAGAGCTTTGTCAACTGCGGTAGCTAAGATCTTTCCATTAAAAAATTAAAAATTATTCAAGTCTGAAAAACAGCACTGAAATTCATCGTTCAGCACATGCTGAGCCAACCTCTTTTTCGACGCAGGGTTATGGGGGCTCATCGATTTAAATTTAACTTTAAAAATCCTGTTTTTGATCGCTCCTATATTTTGTTCCTACGCATTGTACTCGTAGATTAATTTATTGTTGTGTACCTGTGTCAAAATAAATGTTTTTCTATTTATTCTAAATACTTAAATTATTAATTTATCGCATAATTTTCTATTCTACTCTGCGACTTGTACTAGATTAAATTTTGAAAAGCTTTCTGTTAAGCGTGCGGCGGAGTAAAACGTCTGTAGAGTTCTGTGTCATACATTTTTCAAGCTACGCCGAAGGTAGACTGCGAGTCAACCATGTCCTGATGGTGCTTTGCGGGGAAAGCTACATCATGCTATGTAATAATGTCCAGCTATGTTTATCTTCACTGAGAAATGTTAGTGTTACAGTACCACAGGGTAGCGTTTTAGGAGCTTTACTTTTCAGAATTTATGTAAACGATTTTGCCAACATCTCCAATCTTCATACCAATATTTGCTGATGATAGCTTTAACAATAATAATACCATGTTAGACGAGGACCTCGTAACATTTTTGTTTACACAGTTTGGACTAACCTTAACAAAAAATATGATTCCTTTCCTTACTCATAAAATATTTGTAATATTGACAAATGTTCTTCACAATCACAATATTCTTTAAAAACTAAAAATCGACGTTTCCACAAAAGACAGTGTAGTACTCGACAAATCATCTCTGGAAAATCAGCCAAGTGAGAATTTTAATAATTTACTGGAGGTGTTCTTAAGAACAGCGGATACTTGACGGTAAAGATACAATTTTGATATAGCAGGAAAAAATATGAATTTAGGCCTTACTTTTTATACCATTTGATACTAGGTATGCTAAAACCAAAGAACCAATAACCATAATTGGGGTAAACGATTTCTTGAATACCACGGCTCGGAAAACGTAGCCTATGACACCCTCCAGCCAGGTGGAGTGACAAGTTGCGAAAGGCTGCTGGTAGAAGCTGGATGCGTCGAACTCAGGAGAGGGGACGCCCCTGTCCAGCAGTGGTCTGCTATAAATAGGATGATGATGATGACGATAAAACATAAATAAACTAGCTTCCACTCGCAGCTTTGCTCACGTCGTACCCTCATAAAAAGTAGCATTGTGTTAATTCAGGTCCAAACTATGTATATTCTAAGTTTCATCCAAATCTGTTCAGTAGTTTATGCGTCGAAGTGTAACGAACGTCCATACATCCATACTCGCACACTTACGCATTTATAATATTAGTAGGAAGGATATAATAATTTGTACACAGCGTCCCGCCACATCTAACCGCAAAGTAACGTCATGTTAGAGACACGCAGTCAACATGCAAATGCAACACAGTCAAATGTACTAGTCTCTAGTGTTAAATGTTTAGAGTCTAGTAAATAACGCTTTGAGTGCTGAAACCACACTTACTTGCTAGGCTGCTGCTCCCAGGCGCGTAGCTTCATGCCCGAGGTCCGCAGTCAACGTGTTCATGTTAATAAAACAAACAAACTTAGCCATAAACATGAACATTTTAAATATAAACCTATAATCGACGACTGTGCCCTACCTTTAGTGCAGAAAGATATTGGGTCACGCGACTTTTGGCGCGGGTCCAGCCTGCAATCTTGTTTCTTTCTTTATACATTGTAAAGTAACAGAGCATAACCGATTTAGCAATAAATGGGTCGGGGAGGCTTGAAGTGGGACAAGTTATTCAAAAATGCATTTTTATGAATTGGGTTTGATGAGTAAAAAATATTAAAATATTTTTTCTTTAAACAATGTAAAGTAACAGAGCTTAACCGATTTAGCAATAAATGGGTCCGACAAGCTTGAAGTGGGGCGGGCTATTGTTCAAAAATTCATTATTATGAATTGATTTTTTTATGAAAATTTGAGAGCTGAAATACGAAGGTAGGTTTACACAGCCATCTATGTTTTTTCTAAATACATTCAGTCGTCCAACTCTCGATAGGACCACAATATAACATTTTCTTTATTAACGTCATTTCACATTCGAAAAGTCGAGTGATGTTGAGCAAAATAAAGCTGTCACTATTGTTTTACGAAAACAATGAAGCGAATTCGCTAAAGTTACTTTTTCAGTGATTCTAGGAATTTTCTCGTAAAAATATTTTTTTGTTTCGGTTTTTCACGAAACTTTTTGTTACCTTGTCTTTTAAAAAGCAATAGGGAAATTCTAAAATTAAATCGTTATATCAAAATGTAAATGTTTTTGAAAGTTCGTAGATATAGATATAGATGGTGGTTTTTAGTCTTTTTCTTAACCCTATTCTGCCTAGTATCAGATAATGAGCTTATCATTTTATAGGTAACTGCATTAGCACGGTATTGATAAGTTTAGAAACAGTAAAGTCTCTGGAAAGTGACTTGCTGGACAAGCCACCTAGATTGCAATATATTTTGCGTTCTTTTTAAGTACCGCGTTTCTGGTTATGCAAAAATCGATATTTATATATTTTTTTTAAATTTATTTATATTTAGAATGGAGTTTTCTATTGCCCAAACCAATGTTCAAGCTAAAAATTTTGTTCCAAACATCGCAAGCTCAAAATATAAAAAAGTAATTTTAATAATTATCGGAACCCTTTAGAATTTTATCATTATATGAATATGTCGAAGTCTACCATATAATTCACCACAAAATATCTTGCAATTTTTATCCCTTACTAACTATTGCACACAGTTTCGCTCGAGTCAAAGTTTTATTCTTCTCTAAAAAAACCCTATGTCCTTTTCTGTACCTCTAACAATATGTATGCGAAATTATTTTCACGTTACAAACAAACTTACATTTGCATTAACTTTATTTCTAACAATACTATAATCAATTTTTTATTATAAACATGTACTGTATCTTTAACTAATTCAAACAGATCTCGTAGGATTCTCTCCTGCAGTTAACCTTCCAGTGTATAACATTTAGCAGTTATATTATAACATTCACTTTTTCAAAGTACCGATACTGTACATAAAGGTTATACTGTTCTGTTGATAACGGTTATGTCAGTCCGGTACTGGCAATAGCTAAAGACTTTGAAAGCCGTTAACAGTATAATTCACAGATAACCATAATTACAATGTTCCTCGGTAAAGTTTCTAAGCACTAATAGCTAAAGTAAAGAGGCTATTTCATTGGTTGGCAGTAATAATAATGGCTGGGTGAAAAATAATAATAAATAAAAAATAGACTAACAAGAGATTGCAAGGCAATCTCGTAAAAAAATGCAAAAAAATAAAATAGTCGCAGTAAAATTTATTAATTATTTTATGAAGTAGGATCGAGGAGGCTAAAATATATATAAATCATTGTCTTCATTCAAATTTGACGGCCTCTTTGGCGCAGTGGGTGAAGGTCCGCCTGAGACGCAGAAGGTTGCGGGTTCGACTCCCGCCGCGGGACAAATGTTTTCATTATTTGCAGATATTTGTCTCAGGTATAAGTAGTATATCAACCAAGTGGTTCCCATAATACAAGCTCTGCTTAGTTTGAGGCTACATGATACTGTGTGATAGTGTCCAGAATTAATTATTTATTATTATGTATTGAATAAAAATATGATGTTAAAAAACACGTTTTCACCACGCGGCTCTATCAGACCCTCATTACCAAGCCTAATCTATCAAACTCGTCAAAACCATATGAGCCCAAACTCGATGTGTTTACGAGAAGTGAAGTGTAGTATCACTATACATCTACTGGCTCTAAAAATTGAATCAAACAGTGTAGTGTATCTGAGTTTTGAGGGTAGGAATGTTTACTTCAGCAGTTGGTTGTCGGCCATTAAACGTGTATACGCAAATTTCAGTATTTCCTTGATAATATCTTCAACATACAGAACAAACAGATAAGCTAAAACAAGTTATTAAAAACGCGGCAAAAGGATTTAACGGTGAAATTAAAAACAATAATGATTTAAATTAAAATAAATAATAGAATACTAACATACATATTTACAGTCACGCCTTTTTCCCAGAGGGGTAGGAGAACACAGCTGATCCTGGCATACTCTTTTGCTTCATTCACTCTCATCACATTCTCCATTTGTGCTCATCGGTTTAGGGTACTCCTGACCTGGCATTTTCACGTCTCCGATTAAATCGCAGAACGTACGTCGAGATCTTCCCCCTCCAACTGTCCCATTCACACTCGCCTCATATACTTTTTTCGTCAACCTTCTTCCATTCATCTTTTCTACATGCCCAAACCATATTCTACATGTCCAGCATACCTCTCAATCCTTGTCACAATATTTTCATTCACTCCATATATTTCTCTTATCACACTATTCCACAATCTATCTCTCAAAGTCACACCACACATACTTCTTAGAGCGCTCATTTTTACATAATTTGTTGAACTCTATTAAATATTAAACAAACCATAATTATGCCCAACTCAAGGGGTTCACTAGTAGACTGAAGAGTATAACTACAAATTCTGGCTCTAAAACTTAATTCAAACAGTGTGGTGTAGCATGTCGGTTATCGACCATTAAACGTCGATCTCATCCTTTCCCACGCCAGCCTCTAGATCAAGAGCTGGCCAACGATAAAAAAATAAAAAATATGCAAGCAAATAGCGGTAATTCCTTGATAATATCTATAACTTATAGAACAAACAGATAAGCAATACAACGAGTTTTTAAAAACGCGGTAAAAGGATTTAACGGTGAAATTAATCATAATCATAATATTTATCATTATATTTTTTTGTGAATATTATGGTATTATGACCATCAGCCTATAGCAGTGAAATAAATAAACAATATTCATTGCCAGCTTCACATGTAACTAATGTTTTGAGTTCTATTGTAAATCCTCCTTAACAGCCAAGCGAGAGTTAATCAAAGTTGCAACTTCTTGAGCCATTTGTTACGGAGCCCGTAATGTGCCGCTATCATTTCAGAAATTGTTTTAGTTGTTACAACTCTAATTGTTGTTTTGTGTTTGGATGCTGTTTAAAAAGTTACTTACAATAAACTTGAGATCACGAGTATTTTCATTTAATTTCACAATCGTATAAAGAAAATATGGCTTAATGGTGAAACTAACAAAAATTACTTTAAAACTTTGTTTTATTTTTACTGCATATACCTAATATATTTTTTATATATAAAAATCTTATGGCACGGTGTTTGTGGTCGCATTTTTCCGAAATAGCTGGTTTTGTATAAATTTTAGTCGTACTTAATCGACAATAGATATAGATAAGGGCCGACTTCACATAATTGACTACAAATGTCTACCAAAGTTCTGACAATAGTGAAAACATCACTCAGTTAAATCATTGATAAAATAACAGAGGGTACACATTAGTTCCTACCTAATAAAATAACGGTTATATTAAATGCATAAAAACTATACAGGTTCTGAAAGTTAGATACAAAAGTTACAAATCTCAGATCTTGGAAAGCCGGTGAACGACGGAAAAACTATCTTCAAACTTTACTTTTTCCTGCAGACAGTGTTTAGATCTATTTACACCTAGACGAGCAGTACCCGAGCCGGGAAAAACGTGGTTCACACATAACAAATTGCTTATAGTTAATCCAGGTCACAAACTGCATATTTTAAGTTTCATCGAAATCCATTCAGCCGTTACAATGTTGAGTGGGAACAAAGATACTCACCACACACAAACTTTCGCATTTGATAAATTTTAAATGAATAGTAAAATACGACGGCCTCTGTGGCGCAGTGCGCGAAGGTCCGCTTGAGACGCAGAAGGTTGCGGGTTCGATTCTCGCTGCGGGACAAATGTTTGCATGTTCTGTAGATATTTGTCTCGGGTCTGGGTGTTTTCTATGTATGATATGTAAGTATTTACAAAAAAAAAATATGTGTAGTATATCAATCATGTGGTTCCCTTATTACAAGCTCTGCTTAGTTTAGGGCTACATGATGCTGTGTGATACTGTTCAGCTTTATTTATTTATTTATATGATCAACTCTTAACATTATAATGTTTATACGTTTTTAGTGCTGAAAACACGACGGTTTAAATGTTGCAAGACCAACTCCTCGAACACGGCCTTTAGCGTCAGGTCCGAAACCAGCAATCAACGTGTTAAGTAAAGTATTTATTACAACTCAAACTATCACATGCACACACACACCTTTAAATATAAACAAGTATTTTTTTTTAACTCATCATGGAATTTCAACAGACTGTGAATGATGATGATCTTCTTATCTTATCTTATGAGCCTGTCAGATCCCCTCCTGCCTCTTTCTACATTTCCCGATCTTGGGAACCCATAAAACTATGATGATGGATAAAACTAATAAAAAACTCATTATATTTTTTCCCTGCCCGGTCTCGTAACGTCGCTAATAAAACACACCAACACCACTGTATGTCTGCGGCTGTACCCTGATGTATAGTCGAGGAAACTATCACTAATATCTGTCTAACGGATGTTCTGTTGGATTTGCCGTGGCTTTTGTAGCGGGAAACTTTTGTTAAGCTGTTTAAGCTGTTTGTTTTTTTATTTAATTGTTTGTTACGGTTTACTTCTAGTACTGTTAGTATTTTTAACCGACTTCAAAAGGAGGAGGTTCTCAATTTGTCAGAATCTTTTTTTTCAACTTTTTTTATGTCATCGACGTTTGTTCACGCCGATATCTCCGTCAATTGTAGACCGATTTTCAAAAATATTTTATGGTTTTTGATCGCACGTTTATGTGTGTATTGTGTCTTGCTAACGCAAAAATATTGCGCTTATAATAAAACATAATAACACAAGCTCTGTTTACTTTGGGGCTGATGATGCGTTAACGTGTCCGGAATTATTTATTATCTATTTATTTATGAGCGGTCAATGTTTTTGTCAATATATTTGATGATTTGAGTTCAAAATTCAATCTTATTGCGCTATAATAATATTGGGCGTTTCTTCTTGGTCCTATTATTTTATTCCATTCATGGGACCACAAGGGAGAAGTGTTTCTCGTAGTTTCATTAGTATGTGCGGTTGTGAAAATTTTCGTCCTGTATTTCCTGCATAGATTAATTTTTTCGAGTATGTCTTGAAGAGACAGTGGCGGCGATACCTTACTTCACAGCTTTTGTTATTGATCACAAGTTTTTATCACGAAAATATTCGCATAAGAGCCCATCATGTTATTATGTAAATACATTTATTAGTATATAATTTGAGTGGAAAATTCAATCATATTGTGTCATAAAAATAGGGGGCAAACTCATTCCGTGGTGGCCTAGACTCCCGACTTCTGATATGGAGGTCGTGGATTCTAATCTCTGCCAACAGATTTTACGCTTTGAAAAATGTTTGTGTTTCATCATATCTAACAAAGCCCCAGCGTCCCCTTCCACTGAATAAAAAATACCACCTGACATCTAGATTAGACTCACGCACGTCGATACATATTGTATATACAGATATAACACAAAAATGTATATATGTTGGAGGAAACACAGGTTCTCTGTGCCAGCTTGTCGAACTGTTCCACGCGCTCGATGTCCCATCCCTCGAACCCTTTCCGCGCTCAATGCCCTCCTGGACGCAAGCCCTGACTGATGCATTTGCAGCCAATCAAAAGTGATTTTGACTAATTTTTTTAAGAAGTGTGCTTAAGTGTATTTTTGTTTGACGTGTGATTTGACTTTAACTATTAAATTTATAATTTCTGACCCTACTTACTGAATTCTCACTACTAAATATATAGCAATTTAATTCTGACATTGTATTTCAACCAAATATTCAGTTGGTGCAAGCTCTACTAGTTATTAATAATAAAATAAACAGTAAACAATGTTAATGTATTTTTGTACTTTTGTATTTTTCTTGACAAAATCTTTCTACGTTATCCATGCAAAACAGTAACAGCAAAGACATAGCTCAAATACAAGGAACTAAACAAAACATTCCTAGTCTACCATCGTCACTACTTAATGTACACATGTTCTAAGTCACGGAGCACAGGTGGCCTTCCATAATGCAATAAGGGATAAAAGGATGAGGTTATGTGCTGGAAGCTGAGATGAGACAAATATACCGACATTTTCTTGACTTTTCATGCTATCTTCTGTTTGCAAATTTTAAAGCAAACATGTGGTAGGACTTGGCGCCGCTCAGGAGAATAAAATAGTTTAAAACCCAAATTTGTCATAGTGACATTTTAGGTGTTTTTATAACTTAAGCTATGACATGAACGCGCGTGTGTGTGTGTGTGTGTGTGTGTGTGTGTGTGTGTGTATGTATGTATGTTTGCGTGTGTGTTTGTGTGTGTGTGTGTGTATGTATGTATGTTTGCGTGTGTGTTTGTGTGTGTGTGTGAGAGTGTGTGCGTGTGTGTGTGTGTGCGCGCGCGTGTGTGTGTGTGTGTGCGTGTCTGTAAAACAAAAATGAGTTATCGCGTCACTTACACATGCATTGAAAAGTTGGAACAATCTGAGGTATCTAAATGATTTTTTGGATCCTGATGAACTAATGAGTTCACGATCCAAGGAGATCGGGTTAGGGGATCCTGGTGGACACACCCTTTTCTTCAGAAAAATTACTTTCCTAAGCTCTCAAGATTGCACTCGGTTTCAGATTGGTTTATGAATACAAGCTTTTAGAAGTCTTCGGCCGGCCTTCTTTTGGAGTTGGCATGACGAAAAAGCTATACAACTTTTGATTATGGTTATTAACATTGTGATAGAGTTCAGTGATCGATTGGAACGATCTGCATCATCATCATCATCATCAGCCAATAGCTGTGCACTGCTGAACGTAGGCCTCCCGTAATGAGCGCCATTGCGTCCTGTCGACAGCTCATCGCATCTAGGTTCTTTCAGCAGCCTTTCGCCGGTCGTCACTACATTTGGCCGGACAAAATTATCTCAGAAGATTAAAAATAATTTACAAATAGGAAAATACTAGATATGTCATCTGAACGAATACATTCATACGTTGTATTAATATATCACAATCCAAAATTCGTCAATCCAGGCATAATCATGATTTCATTAACAACACAGAACTCGCAATCCTCGGCTTGTACCACCCGCCAGGCCCACCACTAATCTCGTTTCAGGCACAGCTCAATATTCACTTAGCTCAGATCCTTATGGGTGTATCCCACTATCCATGTTCCATGGAAATACAAAATAGAAAAAGTGGGACTAGCGTTCTTTCCAAATTATATCCCATTATTTATATTGCGGCAAAAAAACGCAGTTCAGAATCTGTATCCACTTCAATATATGAGATGGGCTGATAAATTACTGATAAATAGTTTCTATGTGCACGCCGTCATAAGAGGTGATGCAGTGTTTTTTTTTTGTCGCCGCCGCCAGCAATACAGTCAGTCCCGGTATTTATAAGAAATACCTTTTGGAAATAGTGTGATACACCCAGCCTCATATGTTTACGGCAGTCGTGGCCTCACAATTTCCTAAGCAGAATCGACAACCATTCAAATCAGTTCCAAAAGTTTTATATTAAATCGATCCTTTCAGCAAAAACTACCAAATGAGACTGAATCAAGGCCTAACGGAAAGATTCGCACACAAAGACTGAGATCTGATGACTCACTGGACCAATCTTTTCAACTACCTATGACATAAAACCAGAAGCATCTGACATCACATTGGATTGTTAAAATGAACAGATCGCCAAGAACTAGAATTGAAAAGGAAAAATAATCAAATCAGAATAACAATTATATAACTGACAGCTATTGGGGTATCAAATGGGGACCGCATGTCTGAAAGTGAAAGTGAAAGTAAAAATTTCTTTATTAAGTACAAATAATACAGTACACATTGTTTGGTATTTCTTTTATTTACTCCAATTCAAAACAGAGAAGAATTGGTAAGAAACTCAGATTTTTTTAATGTCATTTTTATAATTTAAAAAAATGCTATGCTTAAAATGCTTTTATAATTTAAATGAATTTATAGAATATAAAATGTAGGTAGGTATGTATACTTAAAATTAATCAGATATTTTTTTTTTTATTATTATGGCTGATTTTATTATATTTATGATTAGCCTATGATCTAATTTATATGACGTAATAAAAATTGTAAATTGATTTTATTTTTATTTGTCTGACTTAGTTATTAATTTATTATAAGTTTAGCTTGTTTTTATTTTTCTGACTGGCTATTTTAATTTTAATTAATAATATTCATACGTCTGAAAAGGCAGATTTTTGTAGAACTAAGTTAGCATTTAAGAGCTTTTGTAACCAAAAATCTTTTGAATAAAATTATTATGAATTATGAACAGCAACAACATCAGTATATTTAGTCTACTACTGGACATAGGCCTCCCCTGCAAGAATGGGTATATTCCGATAATCCCCCCCTGAGCATGGGGGTTAGGTGTTGCCCATCGGCGACCAGACAAATTTGCTCTGCCAGTGTTAGTGGCCAGAGTGTGCTATGCCGCAATCAGCTATCGACTGGAGTCCCATTTGCTAGTTAGCAGGATGCACCACGGGCAGGTAAGGTTGGTCTGGGTTCCAAGCGTCGAGCCCTTCATCAAGCGATGAATGGTTCGATGATGCACTAGCACTGCGGTGAGTGAAGAAGCACAGTGTTTTTAGTCGGTATGCCAATGTAGCTAGTCGCCGGCGGAGAGTCCGACTCTGCCCTAGTTTGAAGACATCCGTAACGCATTTTCACACGGACGAAAAAAAGGGTTCCAAAAGTTCGAGCTCCCAACACAGCATTGATTTAGCTGCTGTTACTGAGCTATGCTAAGGTTCTGGCGCACACAAGGAAAACAGTTTATCCCGTGTCCACGACAAAATTATTACTTTCTCCGAAAATAACGCGCAAACATTAGAAAAGATTATTTTCGGTATTGCTAAGCCTGTCCGTGGTAATACTGATCTATGTATTTTATCTGTTCGCAACCTCGGTGGTAAACTGGTTGTGATGAGAGATATGTAGGTTTGATTCTTGTTGCGGAACTCACTGAGGCATAAGATTTTTATTTACCGGGAGCGTCCCGGTATTGATGGGAAGGTCGCGGGTTCAAATCCCGCCTGAGTCGAAATTTTTGGGGTATATAAAAATCTAAGATTTTCCCTGAAGTGTGGGCAAACACTTAAAATACAAAAATCACTGAGGCATGTATTAAATATAAGAAAAAATTCGTTGTTTTTAGAAATTATATATCAATAGTGTTAATTGTTGATTGAACGGGAATTAATCGGCCTTTGCTTACCTTACTCCAGTATATCGAAAAAAGTACCCACGCACAATTCTCTTAGTTAGCTTGTGATCGATGAAAACAAACATATTATAAATATTGTTATATACACCAAAACCAATCCAGAAGTATACCAAAAGCTATTTCATTTCATGCATTGTGAATTCTGAGCTTTTTCTAATAGTTTTTTTTGGCTCAAAATCAATCTGTCTTTGCTTGCATGATAAAAATAAAATAAAAACCAGATCATGACTTTATTACGCTGCATTCAAACCATATTATTCTATTATATCAAATCACTACCTAATAAAGTGACAAACAAACATCCATCCATACATAAAAACCTATGAATAATGATTGAATAACATAGCTTGCAAAATTACACCAAAACATTTCATGATTACACATCAAAAGTCAATTTCGTTCCGTTTCATTGCAGCATTAATAAATTTAAATATTTAATTACAGTTTTCCCAATAAATCCCGGGTATTTAAGCGAAATGTATTAAAAAATCGTTCGAGTGTGAGCGCCGATAAAGTCACGGAAGCGTCTAATTAAAACCGTCACGTGGAACCTAAGAGGTGTATGATAATGGCTATTATAGTGTTAGGTTTTTTGTATTTTTACAAATTTAGTAATAATTTATTTCTTTTACTGGCAACCCGAAGGCATTACTGTGAAGTTGTCGCTAAAACTTCCTAGCGATGACGTCCTAGCAATGTCGCAGGGTGGGGTGATGATCGGCTGGCGAGCGCCCACTTGGTTGACGATTGTCATCGAATAAAGACGTTCTAAAATAGGAGAAAGTACTGTCTGTAAAGTACTATTGTGGATGGAAATTTATGTATTCAATGTATTTATTCGTGTTTGTTATTTATTTCATAATACTCCCTAGCTGTGGCTGAAAGCTTACAATAGGTGCCATGCTTATTTCTGCCGTGAAGCAGCATTGCTGTGTTTCGGTTTGAAGGGTGTGGGTGCCGGTGAAATTACAGGCACAAGAGGCTTATCACCTTCATGCCTCACGCAGGGTGTTGCATCATAGGGCACGTTCTAAACATCCGTGACCTACGAACCAATACTTAGTTATAGGTAATGGTGACCAATTAAAACCAGGTGGGCCATGAGCTAGTTTTTACTTTTTTATTTAGTATGGGCCAGCTCTTGACCTCGAGGCTTGCGTGGGCAAGGATAACGATGGTCAACGATGGGACGAGCTTTCCCAGAAGATGCCTATTAACTCTATTTTTGAAGCCGTTAGGGTCGTAAGTCAATGGTAAAACAGACGCTGCTGGCAGCTGATTTCATATTTTAGCAATGCGCATTATAAATGATGTTTGGAAGCGCTTAACCTGTTGAATGGAATATCGACTTGATGCGGATGGTAGTTAGCAGTGCGTCTGAAGCTCCTATGGAAGAAAGGTAAAGGCGGAATAAGGTCATGTAGCTCCTGCGCACACTCCGCAAGTACAATATATAAAATACCGACAAACACGCAACCTCGTGACGATGGCTCAAGCTCTCGAGTCTTGCTTTAGCAAGATACTCTTGACCAATGAGCCTCCTAGCCCTGCGTTCAAGTGAGTCAAGCAAAGTCAAGCGGCAAGTTGAAGTAGTTTCATCAATACATATAATAAAAAAATATAGGTTTGGTCTAAATCAAATGTTAACGCTTTGAGTATTGAAACAGAAATCCTAACCTGCAGCTGATAGCCCATAGTCAAGGCGCTAGTATATAACGCTTTTAGTGTTGAAAATAAAACTGTCAACGTGGCCCGCAGTCATAGTTATTTTAAGGTTTTCTGTTATATTTTCTGTTTTGGTGTTATGTTGAAAGCTAGGTTATTATATATTTGTTCCCATACTTAAAGTAATTTTTTTTCTTTCCATCGACAGAACTATGAAACAGTACAGGTGGGAATAGTTGAGATTGAAGTAAAGCATAGTCTTAAAAGTAAAGAACTACTTGGATTTTTTTTTCAGGTTAGTTCTGCCACTAGAACTACTCACCAAAAAGGTGGGAATAGACGATTTTGTCAGAGTAGAAGCTTTTACTGCTGCACGCCATTAAGGGGCTGAATTTGAGGAAATCCGTTCTAAGTGCAATGAAATATACCCTAGGAATGTAAACTTCCCGTTAGGGGCGCTGTTCCATTTCCATACAAAAATATGGTTGATGCAAGGTTTGTTGTATGGTACGTTTTTCACTCAAGGCACTGAGCAGCATCTAAAGCTGGGTACGCGTAGTCGGGTTATGCGTGTCTTGGAACGCCATGTCTGTACTTGCAGCTACGCGTACCCGTGGAAACGCGTGCCGCGGGAACCGTGGTCAGTCGGTTTCGGCTCGCACAGCGCTATGGATCGATTGACCTCGCGTTCAGGTTCGCGGCGATCCAGATTAACTGTACGCGTATCCAATGTACGCGTGCACAAAGAACCCCGACTACGCGAATACAGGGACGCGCTATCCCTACTCATAGTTACCTCCTAGGGGTGTAAGGGGTTTCAACCCCCATCTCCGGAACCCAAGACAACCTCACCTGCTAACACACCCTGCTAACACACCCTGCTAACTAACAAACGGGGCTCTGGCGAATGGCTGATTGCGGCATAGCGCAGCCTAACACCGGCACAGCTAAATCCCCTGGCCGCCGACGGGCATTAGCGTCGGCGGTGCGAGAAGCTGTATCCTGCGATCCCCAACCCGCATGCCCAGCGTGGGAATTATGGGCATATCCCCCTTCTTATAGGGGAGGCCTATGTCCAGCAGTGGACTGAATAGGCTGTTGTTGTTGTTGTTGCTGTTGCTATCCCTACCCAGCTTGAGACTTTGAGTACAAGAAAAAGGTCGAAATGATTTCATTATTCGGCAAATAAGATAAAACCTACTTGTGCTTAAGCAATGCTTATATGTAATGTAGGTTGTTATTACTCTGATATTGGAAAATTCCAGAGAAGCTAATCTTTGTCGAGTACCTTCCTTTAGCAGCTGAAGTGAGAACTAATCCCGTCTTCTAAGACTAACGGAACTACATGCATAAAATAACTTCGTTGGGTAATTTTTCGGTTATTTAATAAGTTTTTTTTTTTGTTTTTGTTATAATAACTGATGATGGAACAAGCACATGGCTCACCTGATGGTAAGCGATAGCCATTACCTATTACAAAGTATTGCATCGCATGTTTGGAACGTGTCCTACGCAACTCCCTGCGTACACTTGAGGCATGAAGGTGAAACACCTCATGGGTCGTTAATATTACCGCCAAGTAACGACGTAGTTCCTATTTTTAGGTCGGATTGTACTAGGTCGATTGTAAGTGGTCGGATAATTTTCTAAGCCTAACTTCAAAAGAACAAAGATTAAAGACAATGGTATCTTACTCACAATCTTACTGGTTATACCAAAAAAAATCACACACAATATCTACAAGTCTAAATTACTTATGTAAGGAAAACTAGACAACCTCTAGACCTATTTTAGACTCTCCTCGACACAATACAGATTCCATATTCCAGGGCCAAGAGACAAGATGTTCACATTACCTCTGGCATGCATGTAGAACCTTATCTAAACTGGAATCGATATAGGTTAATGACCTTGCACGGGAAATGGTAGGCGCTTGATTGACGTAGCATAACACTGTTAGGATTGCTACTAATTAACAACTAAATTAGTATTTGCGCTCGTGGTGTAAGTTACTAAGGCTCATATGCATTGAAATTAGTCAAACAGTCATACTAACCAACCATTGGGTTAGTATCATTTTAAATAACAGTTACTGTGTAGATTTATTGTAGATTGGTACGCAAATAAAAAGTAGTCTACTTGTTAATTTGGTGGCCGCATTAAATAACTGAGTTGCCCACTGAAATGATAAGCAACGGTCCTGTTTTTATAAGCTGTGACAGTTTCTCAATTTTTTGAATTCCGACATATAAAATAAAGGTCCGGTGCCGACCTTTTCGGTGTTCAATTGAGTAACTAAAAGGCCTCTTCTCTATTAACATTAACTAAATACATTATGTGCTACTCGTAAATACATCTGGGCAATATCGTATGTGCAAAATTTCAGCTTCAACTTTTCTGTATTTTTTTTTAAATGAATAATGCTGGACTGCTTCCAAAAAGACTGGGAAACTTATGCGCAGGATAGACTACTTAAACGTACTTATTCAGGCTGACAGTAATAGTAGCAAATAAAACTGGACAACTTTCACACAGAATCATGTAGCCGCAAACTAAGGCAGGACTTGTGTTATGGAACCACATGACTGATTTTAACGTGAAGTGAGAACAATATTTCAAATTTCACATTTAACAAGCTTTTGCCTTTATTATATTAGTGGGTAAGTAGGTACGGAGCCCTAACCCCCCCCCCCCCCTAACCTAGCTAAGCTTGACAAATGATGACAGGCAAAACTTGTGGAGGATAATCTGCGACGCCTACAGATATTATTTTTGGGGTCACGTCGACTAGACAGGATTTTTATATAATAATACTATTTTAACAAATTATTTAATATAATATATTTAAAAGGTTTTTTCAGTCATCTCACTCCAGCATGTCTCGCCTAAATCTTTACATTCTTCCTCAAACAATTTTTTTTGTAGAATTAATAATAATCTAAATAAATAAGAATCAATGTTTGTATTTTTTGTCCTATATGCGTTCTGAAACCATTGATCAGATTGTGATACAAGTATACACGCAAACGAAGTTGCGAGCGGGTCAACTAGTAATGTATTACATGTAATTAAACTAGACTACGGACTATCACAGGATCGATGCGAGTGGCATTATCAAAAGAAGATTTTATCTCATTGAAGGCAATTACTTTTTTTTGTAGTTGTAAAACTTTTTGTTCTCAGGAAACTATAGGTTTATTTTAAAGAAAGTATCCGCATTTTAAGTTTCTTAAAAATGCGGTTGAATTGCTTCTAAATCAACCTTTTATTTCCTAAAAACAAAACCTTCTTCAGTCAGCCTATAAACATTTGTCAAAAATAACAAGATGGTCTGAATCGACTCTATTTCTAATCACGAAATCATCTTTTCCCAATTATATAATATTTTTCAGGATGATCTAGAAAAATAATAAGTAATAAATATTCTGGTCTCTTTTCATTTCAATTTGCTTGAACGCCTCAATTGAATCTCTGATACGACGTAACACTGACAGAAATGTCCAAATAGGACGATTGCCATTACAATGTCTGCATTCTGCATTTGTAAGCAAAAGGTGAAGAAATAAATGTAAATATCACAAACAAAGAAGTTCATATCATGGTAATGCAGTACAGGAATAAATATAAAAATAATATTTGGTGAAGTAGCAAACGAATTTGACATATAAAAATAATCAACTGTTCCGTCTTGTAATTGTAATATCAGTAACATGAAAAAGTAGGTAAAAAACGGTATATAAAAATAGTACCCTATCGGGACCCTGCATCTCAGTTTTTTGTGAATATGTCAGCTTCTAGACTGTCTCAAATTGCGAGAGATATACCGATCTTAGTCACAATTGAATTACTAAATCTGGGAACATAAATATACACCCAAGAAGGGTGGCCACAGGGTTCTAATGTCAATCAACATTGTACGGAACGGCAAAGATGACAACATTTTTTTCATACAACGATAACTTTATGTCGTTTGAAGATATTCGTCAATAATCTACACTAGCTGCGTTTGATAGACGTGACTAGCTTTACTACTACTTCAGTTTCAAAAATGTAATAAAATAAAATAAAGTCCTTTGGAAGTGATAGCGAATAATCCGGCCGAAGATTTTTTTTGTGTTTTTGTATCAATTCAATATAGATTTAATTTTATAATTCTAAGTGTCGAGCTGTTGTATATGGTGGAAAGCTTAAATTATTTGTATTTATTCTAGTTCTTATTCTATCTCCGACCTCACCGCGATTGCGATCCACCTAATTTACGATGTGTAGCAACAATAACCATCCATCTATTATCGTTGAGGCTATCCAGGCCTACACATCTGTAGATAGACCTTATTAAGGTTCACATTGCCTCTTGAACCTTCAGCTGGCACCACTATTTGGCCAATTTCTTTCAACACACAAATTTGAAAACAAATGCACTGAATGCGTCAAACGAGATGGAAAACAAAATGTCTGTTGAATTTAAATCCGCAAATGATGCAAACATGTTCATAATTTCTCTAATGTTGCCAATGTGTAAGTATGTAGGTATGTTACAAGTCAAGTCAAGTAAAAGTCCCTACAGACCTCACCATAGATGAAGTTGCAAAAGATGCCAGTCTGATAATTGCGGTATCATCATCATCAAAGCCAGACGCTTAAACAGAAAGAAAAAACAACTAGTGATGAAAAGATTAAATACTCAGTAATTTCCAAGGGCAAAAAAACCACTTGAACCACTTTAAATTATACCATTAGCTAATTGGCAGCAAAAATTGTAATGAGCAGTAGGTACTTATTTTTCCCGTTAATTTGCTATAAATGGTATATAATAATATATAATATAATGGTATTTTTAGTAATGCGCTATTTTACTAAAAAAACACTTAACCAACCTTTGCAAAGGTTTGGATGTAAACATGATGATGATGAAGATGTTTGCTACATGCAAATGAATTACTACTTTGTCATTTATTCTCCAGTCTCGACGGTACCATAACAGGTCGTTATAGTTTTCCCAAAAAGCCTAGAAAACTGTGGCGTTTCAAGCCATTCCCATTGATGTCTGCACAACAGGTCAAAAATATATTTTTCAAAATGTGTTGCGCATTTTTAAAGACTCAGTCTTGCCAAATTTAGTTAGAAAAGATCTAAGAAAGCTGGTGGTTGACAGGCGCAAATAGGATTCTTTATTTATGGGAACTAAGTCTTAAGGAACAGTCCACTTTTGTCATGAAAGTTTACGCACCAACCTGGTTTGAAATCAATTTCAATTTTTTTAACACGACGAAAATATGTCTTTATATTTTATGAGATGACTTGAAAAGGATTATTTTAAAGTAATTCGGTCTTTTGCCCATCCAGAAAATGTGTACTGGCTTTGTAAGAAAAGACAAAAATGGAAGAAATTTCGTGAGTTTCATCTTCCTGAACTTTAAGCATCACATCACTATGATATGATGGACTGGCTGAAAGAAAAAGCTATAGAACCACCCATGACAATGAAACATAGTAACCAGATTTGATGGACTGTAGATTGTATTGTATTGCATTGTAGATTTAAAAGTTATGTAAAAAGCCAGTTTATATCCATAATCCGCTATTTAGTATACATCATTTATCAATCCATGTACAGTGGAGTACTTTATGACAATGCTAATGAAATGTGCTTGGAAATTGACGAATATTCACGACCATAGCTCCATGTGACTGGACTTAGCGTGTCATTAATTATAAGCGTATCGGCTGCTAGATAGAAAAGCGGTATAACTGAGATTTATATAAAACTAGCTCCTACCCGCGGTGTACCGTGGAACCGGGATAAAAAATAGCCTATGTATTAATCCAGATAATAAACTGTGTACCTATATTCAAAGTTTTATCCGAATCCGTCCAGTAGTTTTTGCGTGAAAGAGTAACAAATATTCATCCATACATCCATCCTCACAAACTATCGTATTTGTAATATTAGTAAGATAGTATAAGTATATACAATGTAAAGTTTATATAACACTAGCTTTCACCTGCAGCTTCACACATGTGGTTTCCGGATAAAAAGTGGCTCATATGTTATTCCTGGTCCAGAATTATGCATGAGAAAAAATTTGGTTCAATCCGTTCAGCAGTTTTGGCGTGAAGAAGGTAAAAATATCACATTAAATACACATTTACTCTTATTATAATTAATACTAAAATCTTTTTATTGAAAAAAACTGACAATCTTAATCTTGTAAAATTAGAAAATTCACTATGATAGGAAGTGTTTTGATATTGCAACTTTTTTGTTCTGTAAACAAACAAAGGGTTTTATTACAGTCTTATTCAGAAGCCATTGAATACATTGTTTATATTTGTTTTGAACACTTTAATTTAATTGAAAATGTTTTATTTACTTTTCCTTTAATATTTGAAAACCAATATAGCAATTAAGGAAAACCTTCGTAAAAAATAAAATGATAGTTAGAATATTCTATATTGCACAAGATATAACAAGTTCGCCGGTTGAACTAATGTTATGTAGCATTTCCTTTCAGAGAACCTTTGTCTAATTTGGAGATAGATTGATAATGCTTACAAATTTGCTATCAATCAAATAAAAATAACGGAAAATAGTAAATTTTAAAATTTTTTTTTAAGACTAATGCAATTTTAGTTTTAAGTATATCTAAGGCATATTTGTAAACCTTATTTATAACAATTACAATTCACATTTACACAATTACATTATGAAAAAGAAGAAATCAGCGTAAATTTGAAAATTAATCAATAAAGATTAATTTATTTTTTTAAGCCTAATGCAATTTTAAAATCGAGTACATATATACAAGGCTTTTAATAATAATACATTTAAAATGTTTTTTATTACATTAATTACTGATAAATCTTTTCGAGTAAGTATATCCAGGGATTAGAAATGTATTTTTTGTAACCTTTATTACTGTTCTTTTTTGGTTGTCAATTATTCTTCAAAGACGTCAACATCACAAAAAGAGATTTGCAACGACGGACTCAAGATTGATTCGAACGTCTCTTCAGATAATAGGTGTGTCATCAATAGCGACGCTTCTGAGTGTGATTCTTCGTTCCTTTGTGTTATTAATTGATGTCAGAGCCTTTGGTATCTTTTATATTACTGTATTATTGTAAGTTATTCTACAAGGCAAAATATTAATAACAAATTCTGCTAAGTTTCTCTGACGAGTCCCACAGAATGCATACGCGTGCACCGCCCCGCCCGCAGATTCACATGCAAATTAGAGAAAGAACAAGCAAACAAGCAATTAATGATGTATGCAACCGTCTACTTACTCTTCCACTAAATAAACACGTCAACCTGTAATAAGCTTGGAGAAACAAAACACAAATACACAAAAAAAAACCAACAGAAAGGAGAATGCCGATAACCCGTACCAATTGCGTCAAAACCAAACGTATCCCATAAAATTGCATTTATTTTATAAATAACATTAACATTTTCTTTAGTTTTACACACCGACTCGATTAATCATCATGTAAAAAATTCTTTCGTTTATTTGGTTTCCGGCGTACGGCGCCATGACACTGCAACAGCCCTACCCTCACTTTTAATTATTTAGACAGTAGAATCGACTGAAAACCTTGGTCATTTTTTCACTTTCAATCAAAGAGGTTGGATCTGAAACTATTTTGTAGTACTACTAAACTATCTCCTATCTTTATGTATTTAATATGCTCTCGCTAGAGTGTTCTGTAGCATTGTGTAGAAGTGTTTATTCTAAAAATAGATATTTTATTAGACATCATCACAATAATTTACGATAAACCATCGTTGCATCAACTGTTTGCTATTAACAGGTCACGCGAAACCAACATAGTTTGTAGGCATAGT
This sequence comes from Horisme vitalbata, assembly GCA_951804965.1. Taxonomy (NCBI): domain Eukaryota; kingdom Metazoa; phylum Arthropoda; class Insecta; order Lepidoptera; family Geometridae; genus Horisme; species Horisme vitalbata. The sequence continues at coordinate 2,673,940 of OX638096.1, forward strand.
TATAGGCATCCATGGCCTTTTCGTGGTGGTGATGAATGTGTTAAGATCTTGGATTTCACCTTCACCAGTAAGTACTAATACCTATTATAACCGTAATATACCGTAGAACACAGTAGTAATGTATGTATTGTCCTACCTACGAAAACACCCTTTTACCTAACTGTGTGAGGTATATAAACCTTTTCTTATAGATATAGTATCATAGTTAAATGTTAATAGAGTAATACTTATAATTATGTAGACAAAACTGAACACACAAGGTCTCGGGAAAGCATTTTTTATAAAACAAACTCTAAAACTAATATCAAATAAAAACAATTTGTTGACGTTTATCTTAGAAAAGACTTAGTATTCCATGAATAACAGTTTAATATGTTTCGAAAAAAGTAGGTTTCGTTTTGACGTAATAACTTTAGCATTGGTACTGAGCGCCATACAACAGACGACATTGTCCTTTGATAATGATTTGGCATCCTCGGGAATGATCGACTCGTTATCCTCAACGTCGACGTCGCTAAAAACAGCAACGACGCAGAACTCCGCAGACGTGATGCTCCGGCGAGCGCTAAACAGAAAGACTTCAAAGAAAAGTTTCTGTTTATCATTTATCGTTATTTGTTTACATATTCAAATAAAGTCCACAGGCCTTAAACACAATTAACAAATCTTATATAGCCTTATAGCCAATAAAGGATTTACTTTTAAAACACTATTTTTAAATGACTGTCAAAATACCTAAATATCAGAAAATTACTTATGTGCCAAAGGTCTTCCTAGTTTGAGTGACCTATATTTTTCAATAAAATTCATTTGTACACATCACACACACTTGTACTTTCTAAATGTTTTTCCTGTGAAGTTGGTATTAAAAAAATAACTTATTTTATGGATAAAGTCACGCCTATTCCCTGAGGGGTAGGCAGAGACTAGATTATAATAATAATTATTATTATTATAATTATTGTTATTATCATTTTAAACCGTTCTCGTCCTACTGCTGGGCATGGGTCTTCTCCATAGACTCCAAATTAAATATTTCTGTCCCGATCACCCATCTTTTTAGCGAAATTATCTTAATATTATTATTTTTTATATCTTAAGGTTCATACATATTATCCTAATTTGGTGCAAGATAGCTAAGGCTTCTCTTCGAAAATAATACAAATATATTAAAGACTTAAAGTTGAAATACATTAATGTTCGTCGGCTGAATTTAAAGATGTTAAATTTCACGTACGATTTTTAAATCTCAGACGCAATTATAAAGTTAAATATTTATTTTGTTTTACCCAACAATAAACGGTTTTTAAAAGCATCATTCAAGCAAGAAACTTTTAACCGAAATCTTTTAAACTATCAAGTTTAATCTCTCCCTGTCTGCCTCACAATTTTTGTGCTCTCGAGTTCTCAAAACTTAATTTCATTTACATAAAATTGTAGTTTCTACAACTTTTGTTCTGGAATTCTCTTGTAATGTGAGTTTTCACTTTTTGCTTTTTTGTTTTGTTAAGTTTGAAATGTTGGTTTCTTTTATATATATTTTTTGTGCTTTGATAAAATGTGAGTCAGTTTTTATTTGGGTTTAAAAATCGTTCTTTATCATGATTCAAAAAACTTTTTATCTAAATATACGAAGAGATTATAATATTTAAACTGAAAAAAAAACTTTATTTTAATAACTAACTTCTGTCCGCGGATTCGCTCAAGTGGTACCGTGATGAAAGTAGCCTATGTGTTATTCCAGATCTTAAACTATTTATAGTTTCTTCTAAATCCGTTCAGCCGTTACGGAGTTGAGTGAGAACAAACATACTGACACACACAAACATAAACTTCCCCATTTATATCCTAAGTGTGATAATTTTCGAAGATAACTTTTTCAATATAATGTTAATTTACTTTCCAAAACACAAAAATAGAAAATTATTTCTAATATAATTTGTATTTTCAAAAAATAATTCCCAAGAAAGTTAAAACCAAAACGGCACCAGACATATTTAAATACACATGTTAAACTTTCCACACAAAAGTGAAAAGCAAAAATTATTGTCACGTAGAAAAGTTGCAATGAGATGTAAATATTGTTTTGCTGACTGTCCATAATCACTTTTTTAATGGAGTTCGTGACCGAGCGGTCGTGAATTGTTAATTAATGCTTTGCTTTTTTTGCTGCCCTTACAGAATGTGCAATGAAATAAAAACTCTTCTTTTGTGACTTATTTACACAATGCGGTTACGGTATTTATCTACTATAACTTAATAGTTTTTGATGTTGTGATGTGATTGACTTTATAAGTGACAATGCAATATTGTAGACATGGAGCTCATCTGATGATGGAGCTGGAAGGTGGCCATAGGAACTCCGCTATAAAACAGCATAACCCTAACAAGTTTCGACTCGTTTGATTCGTTTGGACGAGTATTTTGTCTCTAGATGTATCCAAGGCCTGATGATGGAGCTGGAAGGTGGCCGTAAAGCTTGTATTAAAAAAAATAAGTGAAGAAGTATTTAGTTATTTAGTTGTAAGAATACCCAAAGAAAGGTAAACATCACAGTCCACATACACAAAATATGTAAAACGTCTTTGTTTTTCCGTAATTAAACTCATTAATTTCACCATTTCGTTATTCACTTAACATTGGCAAGTCAAGTTACAGCAAATAATATTTCCTAACTAAATAAACAACATAGTCTGCACTTTAAAAATATGCAACATAGGTAATAGCTAATACACTAAAACATTGGTTGGTGGGTTAAATACGAGAAATAAGTAAAAATACTTAGATTACAAGATTTCGTTAAAAATCTTAAACCGTGGCACATTCACAGATCTAACGCCTTCCTTATGCTGCAAAAAGCTGCAGCCAAGATCTAACGCCTTCCTTATGCTGCAAAAAACTGCAGCCAAAGTTTGTACATACAAAAAAAAATGAATAAGAACTGGCCATGGTAACTTGAAAATAGTATTAAATGGAACATCCTTCAACGATGCAAGCCTACTATCATTCATTCAGATTGCCGCACCATGTCCGCACCGCAACCATACCGCGACATGTGGCCAAGTTATCTGCAAAATTATCTGAGTTGTTTGGATTTTAGAGACGTGCTTATTAAAGTGTATATTTTACATTAAAAATGTCTTTCCATTCGAGCAAGCGCGTGGCTGGTTAAAGATTTGAATATCATTTTCTGGAACAGAGTAATTAAAAATCCAAGTTGCTTTAATTTATACGAGGGATGGAGTCAAAAGAAATGTTATTGCTGCGATTCTACTGTAATTTAGCTAAAATACGGTTTATTTATAAGGAATGACCTTCAGTCTTATTTTGTAACAAATAACACTACTGTAAGAGCAGACACTGTAGAGTAGAGACAGACTAGTTCATGTAGATAAACGTCCCCATACCTAAAACAGGGGTCAAAAAGGAAGTTATATACTTTAACAACCCCGGCTCCTCTTATAATAGATTTCAGCAGAATACCAGCGCCTAGCTACTTCTTCGTGGCGAGGCATTAATGCAGAGTCGAGGCATTTTTGCTGCTGTGGCACACAACTACATGTTACTTACCATGCTGCTACTGTTTAACTATTTACTTTACCTGCTTAATTATGTACCTATGTATTATATGCCAAGTGGTAAATAAATGCTTGTCGCTTACCAATATCACCAGACAATTATAACCACAAAAAGATAGTAAGTAATACGATACCTGCCCATTTTTTGCATTATGTAAACCTAGCTTCCTTCTGCCCGTGGCTTGTGACGGTGATGGTGCACGGACAAACCCACATACAAACTTTCACATTTATAATATTTCATCATCAGCCTATATCGGTCTACTGCTGGACATAGGCCTCCCCTAATGAGCGCCATTGCGTCCTGTCCTGAGCTCGATGCATCCAGCCTCTACCAGTAGCCTTTCGCAGATCGTCACTCCACCTGGCCGGAAGGCGTCCTACACATTAACACAATGGTCATACTTTGTTTATAGATTTTTACATACGTTTACTACTTATGTCTAAGGTGAATAAACTCATATTCATTCATTCATTCATTCACTACATTTGCCATTTGTTTAATATTACTGCTATAGCAGATATAAAAATGGGCTTTTTTTATAAGCCTGGCATATATCGGGCAATCATATTCACAAAGCACAACTGAAAGGTTAAACACACGCGTCAAAAACAGAATGGTAAATTCCGTGCACGTAAATCAATTTCAATTCGACTTTTATTGTAGAACAAAACAAATTATTTACCCGAAAAACAACGAACTTTTATTTTTAAACATAAAGCCTTCCAATAAACCATTCATCATTAAGTCTGATTATTAGAAAACTTGAGGCAATTGCTTTGAAAGCAAAGTTTCAACTTCAAAAGGTTTTTCCACGAAATTGAGTAAGGATTTTTATACAACAAAGAGATTCGATTATAGGCGGGAAGGGAGCAGACTGAACCTTATTTGTTAAAGAGCGATCTTAGTGTTTAAGAGGAGCGTATCATAACGTCTAGGGTATGGTTAGTGTGCGTTGGTTTAATAGGCTTTTAGGTGCTCTAGGTGAAAGTTTTATATCATTTCAACTACATAACATTTTTAAAATAGTCTAAGTTAGGTAAGCTATAAGTATATTACACGTTATCATTAAAATAATTATATAGAACTCTATAGATTGACAGTTTTCAAGTGAAAACTGACAAAAATCGTCCAATTGTATTTGACTAAAATAAACTTCAAAATGCCAAATTTGCACTAGTGTACACTGTCTTATTCCAAAACGAAGATTAAGGATAGTCTAGGTTTAAACTGGTATTTTGTATAAAAATTAGTAGTTAGTATTTTGCTTGAAAAGTGTCGGTCAAATTCATTTTTTTTTTTTTTATTTCATCATTCATATTCATATTTCATCATATCAGTTTCATTTTCGGCGCCATTCACAGCGTGTGCCGACGCTATTTTCTACGTGTTGGTGTAGACACAATTTTTCTACGTTTTCAAATCTATAGTATAAATATCTCGAAGCACATAATTTATAGTTTTTCAAAAAATAATAATCTGGTTGTTTTGTTGTGATAAAGGAGTGTGACAGACTTGTCACATTGTACAATAATTAACATTACTTTACGCTGTTTCAAATGCTTTAAAGCAGTTGTTTCGCCCATTGTAGCACAAAACTATTCCACATTTTTCAGAAAACACTTTGTGATACGCCATCACAGGTGGGATATTCCACCAGATGCTCTTCTCAGCCCATACAGGCTCATGGCCTACTTATATGGTAGGATAAAATAAAATTCACTTGAAAACTACAAAAAATCCGACGCAACTCCCAGTAGCGGAACTAGGGGTCGCAAACCGGGATCCCGAATACCGAAAATACCGGAATACCAGACCGAAAAGACCGCTTTCAAATACCGGCATTGAGAAAATGGAAATCGGGATTTACATTATTTTCGGTATTTCACTATAAATCTATATTAAGTAATATTATGTCAATAAACAATTAAAATAACTCAGCAGAAGCGAGTTATTTATATTATACTTTCCTAATAAATGATTGTTTTTTTTTTTGATAAATGTGATTTTCGTATCATAACGTACTTTTGTTGTTTGGCTGGTGAATATTCCCTTACGAAAATTACGATTCCATTACATATTTCAAATATTTTTCTCACTATATTGAAAATACGGAAAATACCGAAACTACCGGAATATAGGTATTAATTTCAAAGTAATACCGAAAACACCGATTTTTAAAAAGAGGTCCGGTATTGCGACCCCTAAGCGGAACACATGGTGTATCATTCTAAATCGCTATCAGCGTATCGCTTCCGCTCATCACCAACTCCACAGCCTCGCGGCATTTCCGTGTGAGATTGCAGCCGGTATTATCTCAACGCTCATTATGTCTTGTTTTGTATTTATTCCCGGTGTTAGAAAAAGGGAACTGCTGAAGGGGTTTTACTGTTTGAAATGTTTGCTTTTGGCGGTTAAAGGTTATTCTGCAGACGGCAGCGATACTACTGGTTTCCGTATATTCATACAAATGGAACGAAGTTTTGTGACTCTACGCTAAAAACTATAGATAGATAGATATATCGTTTATTTGCAACTACAATCACACACATATACAACAGTTTTAAAATTTAACAAGTAGGTAATTTGACATAAGGTATACATACAATATGAATAGTGAAGACATTATATCTAGAAAAATATAAAAATTAAATTGAAAAAAACAATATGTACGACTAAACATTGTGAGAAAGTCCATCACAGTACACTAGTACATACAGTACATAGTAAACTATTATTGTTTTATTACTTATTCATAATGAAAAACGGGAATTCGGTGAAGGCACCGACGTCGTTTCGACTAAGTGAGTCTTCATCAGGGTGAGTGAACGCGACGCTCTGTCTAGAACTCACACTGATGAAGACTCTCTTAATGAGTCACAACGTTGACGGTGGTACTTACACACTAGATAATTATAGAACCATGTTAAGTAAAAGATAATACTAAATATGTAGGATAAGTTAGAAAAATAATTGTTTAAGTCACTGTGTAAGTAAAATAAACCTAAAAGCTCATATTATTATAATGACACTTTATTTGATTGTAAACACGTAAATATACGAAGATTACTATATTACAAATTACTAATATACGAAGCATCCATCAATACATCTATACTCACAAACTTTCGCATTTATAATATTAGTAGGTTATATATATTTATAATTATATGCGCGACCGAGAACGACTATTACTGAGAATTAATCAAGGTTTAAGATATATTTATGTCTCAAAAAGAATTCAATTCTCTTACATGAGAAAAGTAATAACTAATAATATTTTGTTGGGTTAAGTAGGTAGTTTAAATACAAAATCTCGTCTACATTCTGCAGTAATGTAAGTAATAATGTTTTAACAATAAAGCAGTGCCGATGAAGGTAGTTTTGCATTACTAAATCATTACTTATACTAGAAGCACCCACAAATGCTACCTTTAAACTCAAGCTAAGCTCATTATTATTATTATTTTTAAGCCATGTCGAAGGCCTTCAGGCGGCCTGAATTAGCCACTGAATCATACAAAGTAAGACGGGATTATTGTTTAAATAAATGAACTTAAATCTTATCTTAAAAATAACCGTAAAAACAGTAGATACATTAAAGATACACCTTAAAATTCAACACAAGCCGTTGGTTAGTTAACGAGAGCGTGGTCTGTGTAATTCTTCTAGAGTATAAATTCTCCTGATAGCGGCCGAGATACGAAGATTACTGAGAAATTCCGAGAATTTTTGGCAATTTCTGTGTCCCGTTGTATATTTTTATAGACTTGGACGTTATATAAATGCTGATATTTATTTTTTTGATGTTCTTAATGGAGCGAGATATAGATTTCTTTGTTTATGTTGGTTGGTTTCTTATTGATTTTTTCATCATTACATTACTTAACACTCCAATAGTCACGTACCGTACAATGGCGACCGCCGTCTGCGTCAAAAGCACGTCTGAGACGCAGAAGGTTGCGGGTTCAGACAAGTATTTGTATGTTATGCAAATATTTGTCTCGGGATGGGTGTTTTCTGTTAATAAATAAATAATGGATATTACCACACAGCATCATGTAGCCCCAAATTAAGCAAATCTTGTATTATGGGAACTACATGTCTGATATAATACTTATATGTATACTTTTTTTGTAAATACATACATATTTTACAAAGAATACTCCCACACCCGAGACAAATATCTGCAGATAATGCAAACATTTGTCCCGCGGCAAGAATCGATACCGCAACCTTCTGCGTCTCAGACAGGTCTTCGCCCACTGCGCCACAAAGGGCGTAGATTCTTATTTTATAGTTTTTTAGTGTGTATGCATTTACAAAAACATGTCGTTCCTTATTTATACAAGCTCGGCTATTAATACAAGCTCTGCTTGGTTTGGGGCTAGATGATGTTGCTCGTCATATTTTTGTCTTGGCTGTTGGATTATCACATTGTCTCAGCATAAGATACAACAGTTTAGTAGTTATTTTCTTTCTGGATTTTATATTTTTGTCTAGATTTTCAAATTCAGCAAGTCCTTAAAATTAAGGGCAATGTTTCAGATTCGACTATAACTTGGATTATACTTCCGTTTCAAATACAACATTATAAACATGTGCTGTATTTAGTTGTTGTTCAGGCCCATGCATTTTTTTTATACTAGCTTCCACCCGCGGTTTTGCTCGCATAGCCGCATAAAAAAACCCGCAAAAGAAGCCTATATGTTAATCCAGGTCATAAACTATACATATTTCAAGCTTCATCCAAATTCGTTCAGAAGTTTTTGCGTGAAAGAGTAACAAACATACATCCATTCTCACAAACTTTCGCATTTATAATATTAGTAGGATAGTAGAAAGGATTAAAACCCCAGCTTCCGCAAGCCACAGCCAGTTAGGAAGCACCGTGTACGCAAGCAAAAAATAAATTTCAGCGCTATCTCTATCGTGATAGAGAAATTTCGCCCCGGAATTAGGAACTTGATATTTCTTTTCAGAAAAGGGGTTACTTTTTTAATTATTTAGGATAATATGCAAATTCTTTAGTTAATAAATTAAGACTCCATTATTTGTTCGCTACCACTATCTGAAAGATCATTTGCAAAAGAGTAAAACGTGTGACCTGAAGCAGCTGGGACTGAGACGTTGAAGGTTGCGGGTTCAATTCCGATTTTCAGGAGTGTATATAATATATTTTTTTGTTATTAAGATTTAATTAGTCTTTCCATTGTCTTATGACCCTAACGGCTTCAAAAAGAGAGTTAATAGGCATCTTCTGGGAAAGCTTGCGCCATCGTTGACCTCATCCTTGCCCACGCAAGCCTCGAGGTCAAGAGCTGGCCCATACTAAAAAAAAAAAAAAATTATCAAATGTACTAACACCCTATTGATTATTTTGTGTACTTGTTAACAAAATACTATGGATCTATTACTTGTAATAAAATACATTGAAATTAATTGAAGTCTAACCCTAACCTAAATACTTAAATATAACCTACAAATAAGTTTACACAATATTAAAATATATAAAATTTCACATGGTCACTCTATTTCTATAAGAATGTCTCTTACATCAATAACGCTTTGGCCAAAGTACACCATTATTTGAAAATGTGTGAAAGTTTTTTTATCAAATACATTTCAGGTACACAATGCCTTAAAAGTGTTTATTGTTAAGAAATCACAGCATCAAAACTTTCGAAGAATTCCATTTAAAATCGAAACCTCAGACTTGTAAGTGAAAATGATTGACATAGGTACTTCTTTAGACCTCTGATAAAGTAAAATTAATCTGAAAAATTTGAAGTTATCAAAATAAGTCAAGATAAAAAAATATTTTCTAAGTATTTTAAGAAAGTACCGCACATAAGTCACTTTTTAAAGGTATCATAGGTTACGCATGTTTGATACATGCTTTATAATAAAAAGTTTGATCGTCCATTAACTTGAGGCATGAGATGAAAAGCCTCATGTGCCTAACATATATAATCTTAAATCCTTTTACAATAACACTTAAAACACTTAAAATATTTATGATATAAAATAAATAATAAACTTAGTACGTAATCCTTATTTAAAAGGAGTATTTATGTAGTCTGTTTTAAAATCAAAAGCACTAACATCTTGTGTTTTGTTAATACATATTGAGAGTTGGTGGGGGTCTGACGTCTGTGACTTTGCTGTAGTTTGGTGGCAACAGAATAACAGCGTTGAGTAGGTAGGTGCGCTTCACTAGTTTGTTTACCTGCTCAACAAATGCTAAGTTGTCACCTTTTTGGCACGGCAACTGTACTCTAATTCAATTTGATCATGATAGGTACCTAATGCATAGTGGTGTGTGGGCGAGTAGGTTCAGCTGTCTTATTAGACAATGCTTTAAGTCGTAAGTTATTTGTTGACTGTTCGCCATTTGACTTTAATTTATTTTAAGTTACTATATTGGTAGGTTGGGTACCTATCCATTTTCTAATATATATTTTTGTTTTGATTGTTGTGTCGTGTCAAATAAATGTTTCTATTTCTATTTTATTCTGCCTGTAATGTAACCCGGCATTCACGGCATTCAAAGCAAAACACAACAATACTGCTTCACAGCAGATTACTTACTTACTTACTTACTTCACGCTACAACCCATTGTGGGTTTTGGCCTCCTCAACGATTTTCCACCTTTTCGATCTATCTCCCGCCTGCCTTCTCCAAGATGTTAACTTTCCCATTTTCCTAAGATCCTCCCTCCTCAAAACAATTGTTTATCCTTTATTCCATGCAGTGGACGTTAAAACGTAATCCTTACGTTTTGTTTGTAATCCTTATCCGGACGTAAATCGATCCGGTTTTCTTTATTGTGGACTTCTCAACCAGGGTTTTTTATCATGATGCGGTTAACCCTTCGATGAACCCTCCTCTTTTATCCGGACTTTAGACCGGCAGTGTAGACTGCTCCACACAGGCAGAGTTCGGCAGATTATGGGTTGGGAATATACCCCGATATCCGATCTGGGTGTCGCTGGTTTGAATCTCGTCCTTGCACCAATGCAATTTTTTTTTCCTAAAATGTATGTGCGCTATTGTGCAATCCATGTGCTCGGAACGATGAAGGAAAACATCGTGAGGATTTCCTTATGATTTCTTCCGTTTTGTGGGGGTTCCTTGGAAGTCAGCTCCACACATTCATATTGATCAGTATTTCCAATGGGTAAGGTCGAGTAAGCTTGGAGGATGGTATATGTGCTGGGCAAGCCTGTTCCATCGAAGCATGCCCCAGGTCTCACTTCAGCGTTCCGGTCAGAATCAATCCAAAAACCTAATACGTAGACTATATTCGTCTGTATACATCCTAAGTAAACACATTAGAAGTACTGAGATGCTCAAAGTGTCCTTTATTTGGTTACAAATGTTTTGTGAACTTATCTAAATAGCTAATAGATAAATAGTTTTTACTTTACACACGTACTTACGTAATTATTTTGAATTTTGATAATTGAAAAGCTACAGTAAATTATTAATCTGGGTACGGATAGCGCGTACCTGTATACGCGTAGTCGGGGTACGCTGTCAGTTAACGTGGACCGCCGCGAACCTGAACGCGAGGTCAATCGATCCATAGCGCTACGCGAGCCGAAACCGACTGACCACAGCTCGCGCCGCGTTTCCCAGATTGTACGCGTAGCTGCAAGTACAGACATGGCTTTCTAAGACACGCGTAGGCGACTACGCGTACCAATGTACGCGCTATCCATACCCAGCTTTGCTATCAGCCCAGACGTCACAAAACAGAATCTTAATTCCCGTTTTCACTTTATTTGACTATAAAAATTGCTTTTAAAATCCTAAACTGTCATTTTTGTTGATCATATTAAAACATTTTATAACAATACATTATACGCAATTGTTTATCTAAACTCTCATCTTCTAACACAACAGCAGCGTCACCGAACAAAAAACGATTCCCTAAAAAAAGTAATAAAAATCTCGTGTGTACAACCCTATCGCGATCAAAATGCGATGTTTACAAGTCAGGTCATCAATCACCATCTAGCGTAGGGTTGTCCGTATAGGAAGATTGAGTAAGCGGAATCGAATATTAGCCGCTGTGTTAAGGCAAAACAGTTTTTAAACATAGAAACATGACCTAGAATCGAAAGGAACATATTAACGGTCAAAAAAAATCCATAATCATCATCATTATCAGCCGTTTTCGATCTATGGCTGGGCATTGTCTTCTATTGAATGTACCACTCGCCTCGATCCTGCGCAAATGTCAACCAGGTTCTGCCAACGGTCTTTCATATATCGTTGTTGGAGCCAAGTTGGTTGTTATACAAGTCGTACTAGAAAAGTACTCTGTGATGATGATAAGATAGGATGTTGTTTTACCCAAATTAAAAAATATATGTAAGTATATAAGTATCTAGGTAACTATACCAAGGTTAGGTTGTGCTTGACTGATATTACAAAAATCGCAAAATTATGTACGTGGATATTAGTAATGCACTTGATTCCTGGGTAAAACAGGACCCATAATCAGCACTAGGCAACATTAGAGATAAAGCTTAGATGCTGCGCTGGTTTTCAGTTAGGGATTTTTACAAGTAAGATCACGAAATATGACAAATATCATCAGATCCGTTCCCTGATGATAACTGACTGAACTCCAAATGAGTCAACGCAATGTAAGAAATCAGACTGTTTATTTTTTAATCGTGTAGCGATTTTTTTAATAAAAAATTAGCACTTCTTACTCAATTCTTCGCGCTGAGGGGAAGTCTCCATTTAGCACCTGGTGGTACAGGGGAAGTTCCAGGGCAAAAGAGCGCGCGGCAGATCACCCATGAGATGGACCGACCAAATAAAGGCTGCAGTTGATATTCTCTGAACGAGTGCGCCAGAAAAGCTGCGGTGCGAGAGGAATGGCGTAGGATTGTGACTTCACCGTCCCGACATAACGACCACGACCGCTCTGTAAAGAGTGTTACGACTAAGAAGAAGAATTCAATTCTACCTCTAGAAAAAACAGAGAAATATCTTTGGAATTATGAATCATAGATCTAATGATAATAGAAGTGATGGTCATAGATATGGGGGACGTCCTTCGGTGAGTTGAGTCGATTTCATCAGAAAAACCGAGGGCGACACCTGGCTTAGAATAGCGCAGGATCGAGGCGAGATAGTCAAAGGGAGGCCTGTGCACAGTAGTGGGCCAAAAATGGCTGAAATGACGATGATGAAAATGATGAACAATTTCAACATCTAGAAGCTGAACAGCTCTAGGCAGTGAGCGAATGTTTTCCTAATTTCATAAAGGCTTTGCAACTTTTTCGTTACTTCGCCTTTCGTGAAGGTTTCCATCAAGATTCCAGATTATTTATTGCTACGTGTGAATTTTTAGAAATATTTACTTACCTCGTAAATGTGTTTGGAATTATTGTTCTCTGCTGTTAGACTCCTTACTCGTTTCTTTGAGGCATAATATAAATAGCAAAGAAGCTTTTGAACAAAATGATCACAATAATCATAATCGTAATATTCACAATATTCATTTTACGTGTAATGGTGTATACAATTTTACATTTAAAATATTTTTTAGTCTGGGTGATTTCTATGTATGATATGTATGTATTTACAAAAAAATGTATATATATTATTTAGCAATCATGTGGTTCCCATAAAACGAGCTCTGTTTAGTTTGGGGCTATATGATGCTGTGTGATAATGTCCAGCATTATGTATTTATTTATTCTTACAAGTATTTAAAAAAGAAGCGAAATATTATACAATAATAATCAAATTATTTAAAAAAGGAAAAACATCAAATCTACATATCACGTACCTAGGCTCATTTAAGTGCTTATAGTCAATGAATTCTTCATAGGTATAAAAAAAGGTTGGCTCGATAAGCTCACGTTTTAATTTTGTATGAAATGAATGCATACTCGGAGCCTGAGCGACAGTATCAGGGATTTTAATCTATGATCAGACATGTATTTCGAGTATATTATAATGGTATTTGACGATGACCAATAACATAAGTATTATGTCAAGGTGCCAAAATGCTATCATCATTATTATCCACAGCCCGACTACACTGCTGGGTATAAGACTCCCTTTGTATGCCAATCCCTACGGTTCAAAGCTCGTGTCATCCAGTTTCGGCTCACGATCGATCAAATATCGTCCACGAATCTTGGACGACCGACGTTTCTGCACATGTATCTATATCTATAAAAAAACGATACATAATATCCATGAATTATTATTATATATAGCGATTTAATAATAATTTATGGATATTATGTATCAGGGATCGATATACCTAATATCGCTCTGGTGGCCTATTTCCAGCAGTGTACTGCTATAGGCTGTTGTTGATAATGATGATGATGATGATGTATAAGTGATATGCATCAGTGATCTGGCTTTCTTAACACAAGCTCTGCTTTCTTTGAGGCTATTATTTTGTATGAAAATATCCAGCATTATTTATTATTTGTACTGAGTTAAAAAAAATGTTAATTTAATAAAGCTTATCCTAACGTTTTGAAGTCGAATATAATTTTCCATAAAAATTCATATTTGACCAAATTCGTTTTCCCCAACAATGATCTCTTCTTAATTTCCAGTCTTATTATTCTGTCTTATTTTTGATACAGTTACCGAGTTTATGAATTATTTTGCGGCAGCGTTATTTATCCCTGTCCTTTTTGTATAATTTTCAAATCTTTCTTATAATGTATTTTTCGTGACAATTTTACAAGGTCCGCTGATGAATTTGTTAAACAGAATAACAAATATCAGACCGGAACTTCTTAAGAATCGAGACTCGAGCAAAGATTTGAAGAGAATAATTGGAGAGAGTTTTTGTACGTATCGCGTAATCAAAATAATTAAAGTCATTGTAACATACTTTTATTATACAAGGTGAAAAATTGAAAGTCTGAATGTCTGCCAATTCTGTCTGTACACGAAAGTTATTACATAGATAACTGACCAGCTTGCAAACTCATGTGCAAGTATTTAAATGACCAATTTTGATGTTTTTAGATTTTCGGTTGTTCCTTTTAGGTTTTTCTAATTATAGTTTTTTCCTAAACCACTCCAGTATTGAGGCAAACAAACAAAAAACAACAAATATTCAAAACGGTTGACTGTTTAAGAGTTTTTGCAAAACTAACGGTCGGTAATTTATTTATATATAAAATATAGAATAACTTAAAAGCCGTGAACTTGGTTTGCATAAGGTTTGTACGGGCTGACAAAACCACTGAACTAATTGCACGTGCAATTCAACCTAAAATCGTGGCTTGCTCTATTACCATCTCTGTTGTAGCTCATCTGAATGACAAAGACAAAAAATACCAAGAAAAAGTCCTAATCCTATCTATATAAATACAAAATAATACAAAAACCAATTGCACAAAAGTCTAAAGGGAACTCCACAACCCTAAGGTATACTCTTCAACTGTATGGTAGGGGAAGTATTAAATATCACTTACAGCATCTAGCAGGGCACTATGGGTGTAATAGGCCATCATTGTCATCATCATCATCATCATCATCATCAGTACAGACATAGGCCTGCCCTAATGAGCATCATTGCGCACTGTCCTGAGCTCGACGCACCCAGCTTCTACCAGCAGCCTTTCGCCGTTCGTAACTCCACCTGGCTAGAGGGCCATAGGTTTAGTTAATAATCGCACCCTCATGGTTTCATTCTGAGACTAATACCGAGAAGAAAATAGCCCTCATACCTTCTACCTATAAAACATTTATCATTTAATTCCCACGCTAGCCCTATTTCTATCAACAAAGCTGTTAGAATAAGCGGCCGAATAAAGCCAGAACCACACTCAAGTACACTAGTAATAAGCGGCCGAATAAAACCAGAGCCACACTCAAGTAATAAAGTTGCTACATTCGCGAAAATTATATTAGATACAGAAACATCTCATTCGCAGTAATGCGAATATCAGAGTAATTCAAACTAGGCTAGCGAGTGGGCATAAAGAATTCTATCATCATGGAATTTGGGCCTATTCACGTTTTGACGAAGGCAGGGCTGGGGTCGCAGTGCAAGAGGAGAGGATAATTAACAAAAAGTAGAAGAAAGCCTTTTATTTCGCGAGTTCAAAAATTAGCACACTTAGTAATAAAAAGAAACAAACTAAACCTACATTACATAACATTGTAAACAACAACATAAAGAATTGTACCTACTTACATCTGGATACTAATTAACAAAACTTTTGTTTTGTTGAACAATATCTAACATAGATTTATCTATAAATTATTTTTAATCCTTCTTTTCCAGCTCACAAGCCTTTAATGTATCGCATAGCGTGCATTCTAATTCTATACTGATAAAGGATAGAACGACGCTTGACTTGTGATATATATTTTGTCATTAATAGGTAATCAACATGTTCTATTAGTGGTGTATTACGGTAATAATCCTTCAGTCCGTTACAATTATTATTATTATCAGCCTGAATCGTGCCACGGCAGGACAAAGGCCTCCCTAATCCCTTTCCACTCCTTATGGTCTTGTGCTTTTATAGTCCAGTCCTTGTTATAGATGTCAAGTTCATCTCGCCATCTCCGTCTGGGTCGGCCGCGATGCCGCTTCTCGTTGCTAGGGATCAATCCGAAGTTGTTCTTGCCCAGGGTTCTTTAAACATTCCGAGACCCATATAATATTCAGAGGAAATAATAAAGCTTACTCAGTAACCATTTTTTTTACAAAAATCGCCCTGGAACAAGCTTTCTCGCTATCTGACTGACCACGCCCTACAACTCACCTCTCCCTTCCACGTGTTAATATGAGATGACGTGACGACTGAGATGAAATAAAATGGTGAAGTGCGCAATTTGAGGCGTCGTTTGTTCTGTCTCAGGAGGGCATTGTATTAAACAATTCTTATCTTGATATAGACGTAACTTAAGATAAAAATACAAATAGTTAGGTACCAGAATAAAATAAATCAGAATTAAGTGTCAAATACGATATGACACTAAATGCTTGACACTCGACAGCTGGTACTCGACACGCGATACACCATCATCATCATCATTATCATCAGCCTATAGCAGTCCACTACTGGACATAGACCTGGATGCGTCGAACTGAGGGCAGAACGTTCTGCCCTTCTACCAGCTTCTACCAGAAGCGGTCGCCACTCAGGAACTCGTTTTTCCTAACGGTTATCGGTTTTTTGGCAGATAAGGCCAACACTAAATACAAAACTTAAAACTCGACACTTAACATTCGACAGAAGACACTCGATACTCAAAACTGAATACTATACTTGACTCAAACACGACACTCGACATTCGATACTTGACATTCGACACTCGACACTTGACAGTCGACACTCAACCCTGAGCCCTGTTTTCTAGGATTAAGACATTAGTGTCACTTACAGATTAGACATATTTCAATATTCAAGATTCAAATATTTATTTGCTGGAATAGGTACATAAAATTACTTTCACTATCAGGGCTTATTATGTTAGTACATTTGTACTTACATAACTTTATGCCTTGCATGCGTGCAAATATTAATAGTGACGTTACAGCAAAACTAATTATTTAAATATTCATTTAGGCTAAAAAAAACCAATTAATTAGTAACCAATTATTTAACTTTTTCTTTAATTCGTGAGAACTGTAAAAACAGTAAGGGTATGTGACAGTTCTTGGATAAGATAAGATAGGATAACTCTTTATTCAGCACACACAGACAATTACAGCACAGATAACACATAATAATTAGGTAGGTAGGTAGTTACAAGACTTGCTGGTACAATAGGAATGACGACTGGGTAAAAAATAATAATTCTAATTAGTCCGTCAGATAGATCAACAAAAAATATTGGATAAAATTTGACGGAGATAAAAAGCGTCAAAGTTCGGGAGTGGGGGCTCGTGACGTCACGGCTGGGTAAAAAGTGTACTTCGCCGCGACGTCACGCGGAACTTCAACACACTATATCTTTGTCATTTTTTGTTTAATTGACAAAAGAAAAAATACGTGTCCAATATTATTTTTTATACTACTAAGTTAGCAAACAGGCATACGGTCCTCCTGATGGTAAGTGGTTCCCGTAGCCTATGGACGCCTTTAACATCAAAAGGTATTACATGCGCGTTGCTGACCCTTTTAAAAATTTTAAAACCCTCTTTTTGAAACACTGCATATTGTAGTCTCTCGGGAAAACCTCGGCAGGGAGACTATTCCACAGCTTGATTGTTCGCGGGAGGAAATTCCTCTGGAACCTCACAGTGCGAGAAGATATAGGTGGCAATGTATGTGGATGATACCTCTGCTGATGTCGAGCGGCGCCAAGATAGAAAGAAGCAGTAGGCACCGTCTCAAGCAATTCTCCGAAACACTCTCCATTATACAAGCGGTAGAACACACACAGGGAGGAAAAGTCTCTCCTAAAACTTAAAGGTTCAATAACACTTGTGAGTATGGGATCGTCGACAAGTCTCGTAGCTCTTCTTTGAATCATACGGCTTAAGCTGGTACTCGGATGCTTCTGCAAGGTGACAACAGTACTCCATGTGGGGTCGGACTTGCGACTTATAAAGATAATCTAAATGACGTACTAATTAGAATTTTTCATTCGTCATCTCTATTTAGGCAATATCACATAAAGGATAGAAGTTTAGGTCGTAACTACTATGAGAGCAAAGAACTAAAAAGGTAGGTATGGGTGTCGTCTACGCTGCAAAGGCCTGGGCTGAGATGTGACCTGGATGTGACAAATATTTTTTCCCAGAGAATCAGGGCCCCGGACACTCGCCACTTGACAATCATCACTCTATAGTAGGTACTAGGGGTCGCAATACCGGACCTCTTTTCAAAAATCGGTATTTTCGTATTTTCAATATAGTGAGAAAAATATTTGAAATATGTAATGGAATCGTGATTTTCGTACGGGAATAGTCATCAGCCAAACAATAAAAGTGCGTTATGATTAAGAAAAACACATTTATTTAAAAAAAAACAATCATCAACATGATTTGCTGATGCTGAGTTATTTTAATTGTTAATTGACATAATATTTTTTTCACTTCTCTTGCTCAAAAAGTGTATCATAATAGTGTAGCTTAGCGGGCCTAAAACTCGAGTTTAATACCTAGGGCTAAAAAGTATTTTTTCTTTTTAATTTTTGTCTAAAATCATCAGCCCGTACAAAGCATTCGTTCTCTTATATAAAAACTCGACTTCTTGGTGCTCCGTCAATCTTTTTTTTTGAAAATAGAACCGTCTTGGTGATGTTTTATGAAGGTTGATTCTTCCCTTCACGGTAGAATGCGAACTGTTTCGTTGAGGGTTATTGAAGGTATAGAGATTTTAAAAAAAAGATGGTATTGGCGCTAAATCTCTAGAATTTTCTTCATTCCAAATCACAAACTTTTACGTTTAACTTCCTGACTTTAACTTTCAAATTGTGAACGTGAAAAATGTCATCAAGTGATAGTGAAGATGCTAATATGCAAATGGAAGAAAAGGGCAAAGAAATAATTATGAATCTGTTGCCGACAAAATCACGTGAAATATATTTAAAGAGTTACGAAAATTTTATGAAATGGAGAGATGAGAAACGTGTGGATTCTTTTACAGAAGGGGTTTTTCTCACTTATTTTGATGAATTATCGAAAAAATTCAAATCGTCGACTCTTTGGAGCACATATTCAATGTTAAGAATGACCTTAAAAACGAGACACGACGTCGATATTAAAAAATATGTAAATTTAACGGCTTTACTGAAGAAATTGTCCACTGGATACAAGGCAAAAAAATCTAAAGTCTTGACGACACAAGAAATCGAAACATTTTTAAATAACGCTCCAAATAAACAATACTTGGCAACAAAGGTAACCTACTTATGTACTCTACTCAAACTAAATAAATAGATACCTACCTACATACCTAAATTATGTACCTAGATTATTACGATTATTAACACACTTATTTTTTTGTTCAACAGGTTGCTTTAATTTATGGAATCAGCGGTGCATGCAGAGGAATAGAGCTTGCCAATATAACGCTAGAAGACGTAGAAACGGATACAAACCTACAAGCTGTGAGTCTGCCGAACACGAAAACAAACAAAGAGCGTAAATTTGTCATCAGTGGAGAATACCTTAATATAGTTAAAGCCTATCAGGAGTTACGTCCCACTAATGTTTCAACGAGAAGATTTTTTCTAAATTATCAAAATGGTAAATGCACAAGGCAAGTCATAGGCAAAAATAAATTTGGTAACATGCCTAAAGATATTGCCACTTATCTAAATTTACCAAATCCGGAACTCTACACGGGCCATTGTTTCCGCAGAACATCCGCGACTCTGTTGGCGGACTCTGGTGCGAATATAACGACATTAAAACGCCACGGTGGATGGAGGTCCGATCAAGTGGCTGAAGGTTATATAGAGGACTCTATACAAAACAAGTATCACGTCACGCAGCGGATTATGGAAGGAATCAATATTCTACCAAACATTACAGAACCCCAAGCATCTACATCGCGGGATTGGATGAATATGTGAACTCAGCTGAAGCCGCGCAGGAAACTCAAGCATGATTCGAGTCTCTCCAACTTTTACTCCACAACAATCAACTCAAAATATTATCACATCCCAATCACAGAGAACCGAAATAAAATTGCCCGGGAAAAACATATCACTAAACATTCAAAATTGCTCTAACTGCACATTTAATTTTTAATAAAATTTCTGAAAATTGACTAATTTGGAATTGTTTTATTTTCTCGCAATCGAAGTGAAAAGTAGAGTGTTTTACTCGGGCCAAAACCACCCATTATAACTCGGTCTTGTCATCCTCCCTCGCTAAGCTCGGGAGTATAACAACCTCGTATATAATGGGATGGTTTAGTCCCTTGTAAAACAATCTACTATTAATATAGATTTATAGTGAAATACCGAAAATAACGTAAATCCCGATTTCCGTTTTCTCAATGCAGGTATTTGAAAGCGTTCTTTTCGGTCCGATATTCCGGTATTTTCGGGATTCGGGATCCCGGTTTGCGACCCCTAGTAGGTACTTAAGTACTTGAACTTTTAGTGACCGTCTTCAAACGTAAGAATTAGCGATTAGCCTTCACAAACCAACTCGACTCCTTTTCGCTGCGCATTCTACCCTTCGTTTATCCTCCAAAGTAATTTACAAACAAATTATCAGGAATTGTTTAACTTTACTTCGGGTTTGATGAAAGATGCTGGGATTAGCGATCATTCGGAAAATTGAGATGAATTGAAGGATTACTCTTTGGAATTGAAAGGAATTCGGATGTGAAACTAGGTCATAGACTTTTGATGTTAGTCGACACAATGCGTTGCGGTCACGTTGCGGCACTGCACGCCAAAGATTTTATCGTATTGGGGCTTCACAATCGGTGCGGCGCGGATCCCCATCGTTGCACCGGCGCTGCAACCGCGAGTGTTGAACCAAAAGTAGTACAGATAAAAATACCGGGGCAATCTCCCAGCAAATCACGGACTTGCAACGGACACACTTCCAGCGAGACGAGGAGGGGAGGGGTTTTTTTTTTGTTTTTATATTTGATAGGCTTACGTTTGACTACAGCTGGCCTGATGTTAAGCGAAGATGCAGTCTACGATGGAGCACGCATGCCTAGAAGAAACCTGTTCACTCGTGCCTTGAAGATGGTAAAATAAGGTATTTGCATTGGACTGTAGAAAACTATGAGTACGCGTTGCGGTGTGTCTAACTGTGGACATTTGTATGTAAGACGACGCAGCGGCAACATTCAGGTACCGCTACATAAACGCAACGCGTCGTGTGGATTAGCACTTATAAAAAACTTTTCATCTTCATCATGCTTCTTTAGCTCAATTAGAATAGAGCAGACTTTAGTATTCAGACTTCAGCCCTAAAATATCTTTGCACTGGGGTTTAATCATAACGACCACGAGCGTTGGTGATCCCAGTATTAGTGTTGGAAGCTGATTATCACCTGGTGTATATCCTTAGTTGCGTGACATTCACTGGAGAATAAAGAGATACTTTATTGCGGGGACTGCCGTCCAAAATGGAAAATCTCCTAATAATATTATAAACTACCATCTGACCGCTTTGCTCGCGTTGTAGCCAGATAAAAAGTTGTCTTTATGATATACCTGGTACATGAACATATACGAAATATGAAGATAAGATATATATTTATTCAAATATTCAGTAGGTCTTACTACTACAATATAGGCATCAGAATAATTCTCAGAATTGGGTCTGGGTGTTTTCTATGTATGATATGTATGTATTTACAAAAAAAATGTATCTATGTAGTATATCAATCATGTAGTTCCCATAATACAAGCTCTGCTTAGTTTGGGGCTAGATAATGCTGTGTGATGACGTCCAGGATTATTATTATTATTATTATTTATTTAATTGTATAAGTAAATCAATAAGATAAATAACTGAATTATGTCAATTAGCAAAATATTTCAATAAAACGATATGAAAAAATGAATTATAAAATAATAATATAAAATTAAAAAATAAAATAATATAAATTCAAATGATAATTTGAAATATCAAGATGTATATCTCCCTCATGCCAAAACTATTGAATTAATTAAGCTGAAAATTTAAAAATAAATATGCAAGCAAAACCACTGGTAAAATTAGTAACACTCATATTATAAATGCGAAACTTTATGGGTGAGAGTCTGTTTGTCCCCACTCAAGCCTGTAACGGTTGAACGGATTAAGATTAAACTTGGAATATACATAGTTTATTATCTGGATTAATGGCTTAATTATCCCGCTACCATGCAAGCAAAACCGCGAGCTAGTGTTAAATAAACAAAATAAATAAAATTAAAAATCAAAACAAATCCGCGACTTCGTTATAAACCAATAAGTACAGAAATCTTATTAGTATGCAGCTAAAGTAGCACACTTATTCTGGATGAGCGGCGCGATCTCAAGATATGAGTTGAAATGTTATTATTATTTTGCTTTGTGGAGACAGAGGCACAGAATAGACTGGCCCTGTCTCACTCAGGCACAACCATCGAATGACTACTAGCACAACCGTACAAGGCGCTGCGCTCATTGAACCAAATTCTGTACCTAAGAAGGCTAAGGGAGTTATCTACAAAACAAACTAATTAATACAAATTTCGCTACCTATCTCTGACTAGTTCCATAAAAAGCATAGCGTGCAACGCCCTCCCGCCCGCAGATTCACATGCAAATCAGAGAAGAAACAAGCAAACAAACAATTATTAATAAATGCAAGCGTCTCCTTACTCTTCCACCAAATAAAAACACACACGTTAACCTGTAATTAGCTTGGAGAAACAACACACACAATACATAAGAAAAAACTCAACAGAAATTCGACAATGTTTCGCCTTCCCCATAAGGCGTCCTCAGGTAATGATCGACTCACTGTCCACCAACGTCTACGTCGCTAAAAAAAAACAAAGACGCAGAACTCCGCATACGTGTTGCTCCGCCGAGCGCCAAACAGTTCTGTTTAGCGCATAACTCGTCAGAGAAAGATAGCGGAATTTGTAATAAATATTTTATTTTGTAGAATATCTTGAAATGGATTTCCACAAAGTCACGCCTGATTCAAGTAATTAGGCTGAGGGAGAATACTCCCTCGAAGGTGATGACATGTCTCATTTACTTTTAAGTGTTACTCAACGGAGACGAGACAATAATTTTACAGCATTTTTAGGGGGAATAATCAGATACAGACTTTTACAAAGCGTGCCCTCCATTAACTCCTTGGGCAATTGGGCATATTGTTTGACTCAGAAAAGTGCGAAAAGGGCACCCCCTTTTCTAAGTGAGAGAGTATGCCCACTGTACTATCTGACTTAGAAAAGGGCGAAAAGGGCACTCCCTTTTTAAGTAAGGCAGTATGCCCACTGACTGGATGACTTAGAATAGGGCGAAAAGGGCACTCCCTTTTCTAAGTAAGAAAGTATGCCCACTTTACTGTCTGAGTTAGAAAAGAGCAAAAAGGGCACTCCTTTTTCTAAGTAAGACAGTATGCCAACTGTACTGTCTGACTTAAAAAAGGGCGAAAAGGGCACTGCCTTTTCTAAGTGAGACAGTATGCCCACTGCACTGTGTGACATAGAAAAGGGCAAAAAGGGCACTCCCTTTTCTAAGTAAGACGGTCTGCCTACTGTACTGTCTGACTTAGAAAAGGGCGAACATGGCACTGCCTTTTCTAAGTGAGACAGTGTGCCCAGGTCGGCCCCGTTTCTGAGTTTTTTAGTTTTGCAGTAGTTTTTGAGTTTTTTCATTACAAACATACATACACACAAAAATATAAATTTTTCCTCTTATTTATAATAATAGTGTAAAAGTGTAGATGTAGATAATGTAGATGTAGAAGTGTAGATTGAGTCGTATGTCACTGTAATAAAGCTCATATTACATTGTTAGTGGTTTGAAGTGATACATTCAAACAGTCGGCCTGACGAGTTATGTTTTCTTTCATTACTTGGGAAGCTGACATCAAAAAGCTTGATTTTTTATGCCTGCTTGAGAATTATATTATTACATATTTTTACGGGTACAGGGAAGTGGGTGGTTACATGTTTCGTTATTTCAACATGGTGGTATAATAAAAAGGTAATGTAAATTTTGTAACCTTTCAAGAAACAGTAAAAAGAAAAAGATTTTTCAGTTAAATTTACGTTTAGTCAGTTACAGCTTGCGCACATTGGAGGACAAACGTCAGCGATTAGACGCTATGACAAGCTGCGGGGGTCAATTTTCATACATTTTGTTAAAAGCTCCGCACACAACGACAATCGCAACGGCAAGATATGACAGACGCTCGCGACTAAGCGCGACGACGTGTTTGCGAGGGCTGTTAAGCTAACTAAATACATACATAAAGATTTTAGTGGATTTAAATCAAAGCGCTCCCGTACTTTGGAAGGCACGTTAAGATGTTGGTCTCGGCTTTTACAGTTGTTAAGCCGTGTTGGCGACTTTCAGGTGGCCTTTAATGTCCGACAATAGAGTTGGCCACTAGCTCCTACAAAGAAGAAAAATAATATCATCACATTTATATCATTATCATCATCATCATCAGCCTATAGCAGTCCACTACTGGACATAGGCCTCCCCTAATGAGTGGCATTATGCCCTGTCTTCAGCTCGTAAATATTATACATGCCAAGTTTGTGTGTACTTAGTATGTTTGATCCCACTCAACTCCCTGCTCACTCCTCCAAAAGCTTGGCTGAAACTTGAAATATACATAATTTGTGACCTGGATTAACACATAGGCCACCTTCTATCCTGGTACCACGCAAGCGTAGCCGCGGGCGAAGTCTAGTTTGTAATAAAAACAAAATACATATTAACTAATTAGATTCAAAGCTATTTGAAGACTCCCCTCCCGCTAAGCTTTGAATTACTGTTACTGTCTGTCTGAATCATCCTATTGTAGAGCAAAGGCCTCCCCTATTTTTTATATCCACTAAGAATTTCAAAACTTTGAATATCTTGAGTTATTTTTAGGTAGTAATATATCAAAAACTTCAAGTCAATATTTGACCCGTAACCTTATTGGCTAAGTCAGAAACCGTCGACGTCCTCAATTAAAATTCGTCATGTGTTATGAACCTCCTCCTTTTTCGAAGTCGGTGAAAAATGACGGATGAAACCAATTCATTGTTTTGTGAAAAGCAAGTCCTGGTATCGTGACTTAGCCGTCCTGGTTCTCAAGAATAAGCAACTTAGCCAATAAGGCTGCCGGACTCTGGTTCTCGGGAATAGACATAATTATCACATTCGATATAATATCGCGAGAAATGTCAAAATTCTATGTAAATTTGTCAGTTCTTGCAACATTAATTGTCTCACGTGATAATCATCTCTATTCCTGAAAGTCAGGCTCCAGAATAAGGACGCGAGATCGATAGGGACCCAATACAAAATTAGTATGGGCGGGAGCGTCGTTTATAATAAGCATCGCAGATAAAATATTATATTATTTACTCCTATCCGTTTTCCTTTAGACGGAAAAAACGACAAAGCTAGAAAACTCTGCCAAGAATGTACAGAGATTCTGAACATATTTAAATTAGATTCGTTTCTATTTGCAGTTTTGCTCGCGATGACAATTAGCTAATGTTTTGATCCAGGATTTAATGTACATTCACACCAAATTTCATTGAAATCCATTCAACCGTTACAGACTTGAGTGAGAGTGTGTACACATATAC
The DNA here is from genome assembly GCA_951804965.1 of Horisme vitalbata. Classification (NCBI taxonomy): domain Eukaryota; kingdom Metazoa; phylum Arthropoda; class Insecta; order Lepidoptera; family Geometridae; genus Horisme; species Horisme vitalbata. The sequence goes on from OX638096.1 coordinate 2,699,765, forward strand.
TAACTCAGAATTGAAATCTTTTGGATTCCTAAAGCTGGGTGCAAATAGCGCGATCCTGTACACGCGTAGTCGGGGTATTGGATACGCGTACAGTTAATGTGGGCCGCCGCGAACCTGAACGCGAGATCAATCGATGCATAGCGCTACGCGAGCCGAAACCGTCTGACCAGGGCTCGCGCGGCACGTGTTCCACAAAGTGTACGCGTAGCTTCAAGTACAGACATGGCAGTCCAAGATACGCGTAACCCGACTACGTGTACCAATATACGCGCTATCCGTACCCAGCTTAATATTAAGTCTGCGGACTCGTGGTCACACCAAATTGTCACACAGGTGTACAGGAATGTATTTTACTCGTGGTCACACTGTGTAGTGTAATCAATAGTAAGCTATTAAAACATAAGACTCGTGGTCACCCTATTAGTGTGGGAATGAAATAAGTAGGTACATAATAATAACCTCCAACCTCCTACTCTAAACTTATCAGGTCATCTACAACCTAAATTTATTGTCACCTTCAACCTTCGACTATTAACCTACTATCTCTTTCCTCCAAGGTTATCACAAAACCCGTACTCGTGGCGAGTATTCTTTGCAGATCTACTTGGTTAACATTCTTCCCGGTTAGTACATGAATGGGTGACTATTCAGTGGTATTTAAATACTCAACTCGATCTAGAAAACTAGCAAAAAAATATTCTTATCGTATACCTAAACTTTTGGCTAATCAGAAACCGTAGATACCAATTTACGCTTTTTTTTTAAGAATTATTTATTATACAAAAAATATTCTGAACATATACGTAAATATTTGGTTAATCAGAAATCAGAGAGCGTAAATAACAATTAACGCTTTTTATAATACATACATACGTAGAAGAGACCTTAGACAAATATCTGCAAATAATGCAAACATTTTTCGAATCGGAATCGAATCCGAAACTTTCTGCGTCTCAGACGAACCTTCGCCACATTGAGCCACATGCGAATACTGTTCATTAGGCTAGACGAATTAAAAATTCTAATTATTCCGCTATTTTTAAGATATCCAAAAATATTGGACACGTATTTTGTCTTTTGTCAATTAAACAAAAAATAACAAAGATATACCCCCTTAATTATGAACGCTACTTAAAGTTATTCAATACTCAAAGTTAGCCATGTCACTGTTTGTCATTATCCAACGGTAAGAGATAGCAATAGTCTAAACATCGCTTATCTTTTTAAATAATAAAGGTCATAAGTAAGGCCATAAGTGCGTTAAAGTTGCGCGTGACGTCACGATATAGTACATTTTTTGCCTAGCCGTGACTTCACGAGCCCCCACTTACGAATTTTCCAATATTTTTTGTTGATCTATCCGACGGACTAATTTATTTATTTATTTATTTATTTATTTATTTATTTATTTATTTATTTATTTATTTATTTATTTATTTATTTATTTATTTATTTATTTATTTATTTATTTATTTATTTATTTATTTATTTATTTATTTATTTATTTATTTATTTATTTATTTATTTATTTATTTATTTATTTTTTTATTTTTTTATTTATTTATTTATTTATTTATTTATTTATTTATTTATTTATTTATTTATTTATTTATTTATTTATTTATTTATTTATTTATTTATTTATTTATTTATTTATTTATTTATTTATTTATTTATTTATTTATTTATTTATTTATTTATTTATTTATTTATTTATTTATTTATTTATTTATTTATTTATTTATTTATTTATTTATTTATTTATTTATTTATTTATTTATTTATTTATTTATTTATTTATTTATTTATTTATTTATTTATTTATTTATTTATTTATTTATTTATTTATTTATTTATTTATTTATTTATTTATTTATTTATTTATTTATTTATTTATTTATTTATTTATTTATTTATTTATTTATTTATTTATTTATTTATTTATTTATTTATTTATTTATTTATTTATTTATTTATTTATTTATTTATTTATTTATTTATTTATTTATTTATTTAATAGGAACGCCAACAGCTTAAATATCAATACATTGTAGAGTTACACTGACAAAGTTTTCATTCTGATATAGAAACCAATTACAGGCGGACACAGCATTCATAATAATAATAATAATTAAGTAGTACGTACTTATGGTAACTAAGAGATCAATAGGTACATATGTATTATTAGAACTTAAAATATTTAAAACATTTAAAACTAAAAAACGAATACTTAAATGAATACTTAATAAACTTTAACCAATAAATGTAACAGTTATTATTTAGTAACATATTTAGCATTATTAATTAATTAAAATTATTATTTTTTTACCCAGTCGTCATCCCTATTGTATTTGAACCGTCCTATTCATAACAGTTCTATACACCTCAGATAGCTAAAATGGCGATAAATATCATGTCAACTCTTTTTATTTAAATTTAAATGACAGACAAGCTTACTTTACCGAGCCGTTATAAAATGACATTTGTTTATGAATAAGGGGGATATAGTAGGGCATAGTAGACTATGGCAATTACCCTCAAAAATGAGGGTAATTGCCATAGTAACACTTTACATTAATGTTTGTTGCCATAGTAACGTATATATCATTGGTTGTTGCAGTCTAATGGCGGCGTGCGTTGAAACCAAATCAACGAAATATTTTTTTACTTGATTATTAATCCCGTCGGTGTGTAAAACTAAAGAAAATGTTAATGTCATTTATAAAATATAATAATTTTTATGGGATACATTTGGTTTTAACACAATTGGTACGGGTTTTCGGCATTCTCCTTTGGAATTTTGAAGTTTATTTAATGTCAAATACGCCTGGAGGACTTTTGTCATTTTTCACTTGAAAACTGTGGACTCTATAGTAGTAGTATATATCCCTCGATGGTACTAGTTTTCCATTAAAAATAAAATAAACCACTTTATATAAACACCTGTAGAATAAAAGGTATAGTGACAAAGCCACCGACAAACATCAGCGCAATCCTAAAACAACATATCTCTTTGAAACTCATATCTATTCACCCGAGGCGGGAACTAGGGCAGTTCTGTTTGCAGAATGAGAGCTCATGCTCGATGTTTCACTAGCCGTTATATTTCACTGGCAATTATATTTGAAACTAGTTTTTGTCCGCGCCTTTGCTAATGCAACATTATATACACTAGAAATTAGGTTGGTTCCGCTAATGGGGACAAGAGGAGGTATGTCGTGTCTCCACTGCTTTTTATTTATTTATAAATAAATGTTATCAAATACTCACACACAGCTAGAGGATACAACATTACAATGAGCCAGTTAATAATAATCAATTACTACTTAGAAGGCCATTTTAGCCATGCTGGGACGCCTGGCAGATGTATCATCGAAGCTTTTTTTTTACAATTTCGAACCCACGTGCAGTAAGTTTAACAAATACCATGACCCTCATTCTACTAACTCAAGCTCAAAAATCAAAACTCAAACTTTGTCAGATTAGACTAGACTAATCCGTAATAGACTTGTATAACCAGTTAACATGTTGACTGTAGACCTCGCATCAGCGGGTCGAGTACCAGATTGCTCCCTAGAATAAGTATGTTTTCTGCACTCAAAGTGATAATCTAACTGAGTCCAATGTATTCTCTATAAAAGCCATGTCGGAGGCCTTCGGGCGGCCTGTAAATTTCGAAACCAGAATTGCCCACTAGCTGATAATCATAATACTAGCTCGCAAGAAGAAGAAGAAATCCATAAAAGGTGTTATGTCTCGTTTTTTCTTTCACTAATAACTAAAGAGAAAACGAGACATTCCCTTGTACGTTGTACGTACAATTAGTACTACTAAACTGTGTTTAATTAGATTTAGGTATTATACCCTTGATCAAAAATCCCAAAAATCCTAAAAATCTCCTAGTCACTCATAAATAACCACTCAAACCAGTGTACACAATATTATTCACAAGAATCACTACACACATGATTGATGAGCGGCCGATATCACTCGCAAATCGCTCCATCACGAAGATGCTTTAATTATTATGTTGATCGATTTGTTTCGCTTTTATGGTATGGTGATGTTTTGTTCCACACTTTGGATGTTGATGAAATTGGTGTAATAGAATATGGATTATAAAGTCAATGTTTTTGTTTACACCAATTTGTATCGCGGCTTGAAAAGAGTCATTTTATGAGAGTCAATACGTTTGGCTTCTGCCATTCGTGTTCTGCGTACGCTGTGTTGTATTCCGTTATATAGATATGCACACACAGCAGGCGTTCGGTACCACGCGAATTTGTACATGGCATAGAACGCAAAACGAGAACGCGGAACTCTTGAACGCGTGACCGCTCACTGTCTGATAGGTCCCTTAGATATTTAGTGTCTTTACATTTTATTTGATTAATTTGGAAAACAAATCTTACATATATTGCTAGAAGTAAAACAATGTATTACACAAAATACCAATTACATTTTTTGCGTATAGAAACTAATGTTCATTCAACGCAATAAACCATTTGCAAAAAAGAAAGTAATAATTAGTTAACAGTTAAACAGATTGAAACTGGTGTTTGGATGTATTTAATGGTTTGTGGTTACGATATAAATAGTAAGTATATACGATATAAGTAGTTTAGATCAAATCGGAGACGAGCTGAAAAAAGGCCAGGTCTGAAGTACCCTAAACCGACAAGCATGTATGAAGAATATGATGAAATTGAATGAAGCAAAAGAGGGATACCAGGATCGTAGCAAATCTTACCCTTATTTGTACCGTCGAGGTAGAGACATACAGGTATTAAACATGGAGCTATCGTTTTTCAAACTTAAGTACGAAACCCATTAGCAGTAGGCTGATATAGGCTAGATACCTGTTCTGTTCTGTAAACATGTACACACAGCGTCACGATCTGGTATACCCCTTTAAAGTATAAATTTAAACTGCTGCCGTGAAGGCTACCATATTCAAATGGCCAAAATCTTATACAAAAATATTTATACTTGGCTGGGGAAATCGAACCAGCAATTCATTCACACCAGGGTGCCTAGTGCGTTCTTTTGAGGTAGAGACATCAAGGTATTGAACATCGAGCTATCGTGTTTCAAACTTAAGTACGAAACCCTTGTTAGACATAGGAAGGGGTTGAAGACCGCAGGGCATAGTCGATGGCTAGAGGATTCAGCAGGGCTGCAGGGGTATCTCAAACGTTCGAAACGATACTGAGTCGAATCCGACAGTTTCGGCTGTCTAGCTATCACGATTAATGAGATACAGAATGGTGACAGACAAACAGATGTACAGTGGAGTCTACTAAGACTAAAAGATTAGGACTAATAAAACTAAACAGAGTCCCGTTTTTACCCTTTGGATACGGAACTCTAAAAAAGACGGCGGTAGCGAATTTAATTTGAAGACATTTAAGTTTCCTATTATTTTAAATGCTTATTAGTATTATCAAGGTACAGTCAAAATAAAAAACGTATATATATGACATGAAACATAAACATGCAATTATTCTATCACTTTAAACAACTTTTAACGCTCTAACTGGTATTGCACCAGTCACGAGCTGTTATGCTGTTAACGAATGTTAAGCATAGGCATAATGTATATTGAGTCTTTTTATGTGCAGTACAAAATAACAACAACACCAGTAAGTATCAGTCCACTGCTGGACATACGCCTCCCCATAATCCCCACGCTAGGCATGCGGGTTGGGGATCACAGAGCACAGCTTCTCGCACCGCCAACGCTGCTGCCCGTCAGTGGTCATTAAACTTAGTACTCCCAGTATTAGTGTCTAAACACACTATAGCCGAAATTACGCAACGTAAGTTCCGCAGCTGATTTTGACATGTTCTGCTGTATGCGATAACGCAACATAATTTCAGCATAATGTGTCATCTTTAATTCAAATATCATTTCAGGCGTAATTGAGACCAGGGAATTTAGCTATATTGATATAGGCTGTGCTATGCCGCAATCAGTCGGCTGCTTGAGCCCCGTTTGTTGTTTTAGCAGGGTGCACCACGTGCAGATGAGGTTGGCTTGGGTTCTGAAGATGGGGGTTGGAACCCTGTACACCTTACCCTTACTTGTAACTTACAATAATTAAAATAATTATAATTAAAAAAATTATACTAGTATAGTATATTTAAGACAATAAATTGTAATTTTATAAATACCTAACTATAAATGTCACCGAAAAAATATAAAACACCTAGCTTATGTTGTAATCACTGAAAGATTAGCGAATTTCTAAGCTTATACTTAAAGGACTGCGTTGATGGTGCATTGGTACACTACTGGTGCCTACATGGTAGGCGATTCCTTCTTCCAGACAACCTAAGAATGGAAAGAATATAATTATAAGAATTGAGCAGCGGTGCTTTTACAAAACTAAATTATTTACCTATCTATATTACATATGTTTACTTGTTTTAAATAAACCAATATTTACACAAATGATCAACAATATTTACCTCTAAGCGAGAATTGAGCCCGTAAAATATTGCGTAAGCGAACGAAGTAATTTGTTACGTCGCTGACTGTCCCAAAACAAGGAAGCTACCAAAAAATCTGCGTAAAATCCGCAAACGATTGTGTCGAACTCTCTCGGGAAATAATCGGGGTCATCACCGGGGTTTTACAAAACACGGGGCTTATAAGTTTGCGAACCGCTTCGTAGATAACAATAATGTTATTTTAATAAAAAATACATGAATAATAATTAAAATAAATAATGCTGGATATTGTTAACACGGCAAACGTAGTGTAGGACGCCCTCCGGCCAGGTGGAGTGACGATCTGTGAAAGGCTGCTGGCAGAAGCTGGATGCGTCGAGCTCAGGACATGGCGCAATGGCGCTCATTAGGGGAGGCCTATGTCCAGCAGTGGACTGCTATAGGCTGATGATGATGATTATTAACACAGCAGCATCAAGCCCCAGACTAAGAAGAGCTTGTTATAAGGAAACCATATCCTACTATCCTATCCTTCCTATTTATATTATAAATGTGTAAGTTTGTGAGTATGGATGTATGGATGAATACTTGTTACTCTTTCACGCAAAAACTACTGAACGAATTTGGATGATAATACTCGGAATACACATTGTTTGTGACCTGGATTAACACAGGCTACTTTTTGTCCCAGTACAACGCGAGCGAAGCCGCGGGCGGAGGCTAGTGATAAGATATATTACTAACTAGCTACCGCCCGTGGCTTCAATCGCATGATACCCGAATAAAAAAAAATATATATGTATATATATGTAATCTGTGTATATGTGTGAACACGGATTGTATGTATGTATATGTGGGTGTATATATATATATATATATATATATACACTCATATATATGTGTATATATGTATTATGTATATATTTTTAAGTTATAATAATGTTACATAATATACAATTTTGTTGATTTTGTTTTATTAATACTGATTTATTTATTAATGATGGTTTGGAATATTTTGTTCTGTCACAAAGATAAGGTATTGAGTATATTTAGTTTTGTTGATATTTTATTTTAAATGATAGAAATAAAAAAAATATGTAATGAATTAAGAGAGTGTTTAAAGTATTTATTTAATTATAATTCTACGGTAGCTTTTATGTTCTATTCCTTCTTTCTTTCTTTCCTATTATGTTGTTTTGTGCTAGTTTTGTGTGTAAATTTTAGAATTATGTATCTATATTAATGGCTTAGTAAAATAATTTATTGTTAGGTTTAGGTTTAGTTTTAGGATTATAAGTTTTGTGTTTTCTTATTTCCTCACTAGATTTAAATGATGTTGTATTATATAACAACAGTGAATCAAATATAATAATAAAAAAAAAACCGAATAAAAAGTAACCTATGTTCTTCAAAGTTGATCAATGCAAAAGTCAGTCCTGTCACTGTCTGTTATTATCCAACGGTAAGAGATAGCAATAGTCAATACATCGTTTATATTTTTAAAGATGTTCATAAGGCCATGTATTTTCCAAGATTCATCCAAATCCGTTCAGCCGTAACGGATTGAAGCGACCACAAACATACTCACATATACACAAACTTTCGCATTCATAATATTAGTGTGATGATACTTTTTTGTAAATACCTACACATATACTTAGAAAACACCCAGACCCAAGATAAATGCGGCCTGAATCGAACCTGCAACGTTCTGTATCTCAGACAGTCTTTCGCCCACTGCGCCACAGAGGTTCATAGAAAACAACCAGACCCAAAATATTTTTTTGCAGAACGTACAAACATTTGACTCGCGGCGGGAATCGAACCCGCAACCTTCTGCGTTTCAAGTGGACCTTCGCCCACTGCGCCACAGAGGTCGTCAAATAATGTAAAATTTTCTTGCAAGTTGAAATGTTTTTTACTCACATCAGTCAGGTTATTGCCAAAAAAGTAACTTTGTCGATGTATGTTTAGCACGAAAACGAAAATATGAAGGTTTTCGTAATACGAAACTTGTACTAGGTGAACTTATTTGACCAAATATGTGTTAACGAGATAAAAAATTAATTTGGTGGAAAAGTTATGGCACAAAATTTTGTTTGAAGCGAGCACTCGGTCATTTTAAAAGGTCTTTGCTACCAACTCAGCTTTGAGCGTGGTTAAGTCAGGTACCGTCATGTCAAAACGATTAACAAATCCAAAAAACCTTTAGGTACCTCTATTGAATTTAAATCTAAAGTTTTGAATCTGTGCGTTCTACCCGTCGAGAGAGTTGAGCCGAAACGTGGACACTCACAGTACGGTAAGTCCCTCAGTTTAAAGTCACTCAGCGAGCTATGGAACGAGCTATGCTCAGAGTCTCTCTGAAAGATAGAATCCGCAACGACACTATCCGAACTCAACCACTACCATAGAACTAAAGTTGTCGACATAGCTCAGAGAATGAGAAAGCTAAAGTGGCAGTGGGCTGGCCATATCTGCCGAAGAACCGACAACCGTTGAGTTCGTGACAACCGAGTTCGTGAGTGGAGACCGCGGCTCGGCAAACGTAGTGTAAGATGCCCTCCGGCCAAGGAGAGTGATGATCTGCAAAGACTGCTAATAGAAGCTTGGATGTCGAGCTGAATGGGCGCAATGGCGCTCATTGATGGAGGCCTATGTTCACCAGTGGACATAGGCTGGTAAAGATTGAATTGCAATGAAACTGAATCGTTATCATGACAACAGAAGCCTTCAGAACCATTGCGCCGGTCATCAAACATTATCCCACCGTCCTTATTAATAAAAAAACCCTCACCTCTCAACCGAAGCTCTCACGAACCTCTTAAATGCAACCCTAATTTATCAATGTACACCTTAATTTACTTTTGACTAAGCAAAATGGAGAGGTGTTTTGCAATTTCCCCTTTTACGTTTCTTTAATCAGAGATTCGAAGGCTAATGGCGTTAATCAAACAACCTTGTAACGAGGTTGAAAGTTTGGAGCTAAGTTTTTAAAAAGCAAAGGAGAATGTCGAGAACCCGTACCAATTACATCAAAACCAAAAATATCTGATAAAATTTATTGTATTTATAAATGACAATAATATTTTCTCTAGTTTTACACACAGACGGGATTAATAATCTAGTTAAAAAAAAATTGTTGATTTGGTTTACGCCACACGCCACCATTAGACTGCAACAACTATTGTTAATATGGCAACTATGATATGATGCCATAGTAACCATACTGTTACTATGGCAACAACCCTCATTTTTTATGATTTAGACAGAAGAATTGAATAAAATCTTATTGGTTTGGTTTTGACGCACTCACTTTAGTCTTGTACCGAGCGCCATACAACAGACGGCATTGTCTTTTATATAGAAAATTCTAAACGCTAATCAGTATACAAGTATGTAGGTAGTACTTTCAGGAGATCCAAGAAAATCAGTAGAGATTCTGTTCAGTTGAAAATAAACTCTCTGGTCCCACTGCTGGGCAAAGATTTATAACTCATTGTCTAAAATTGATTTAGAGAAAAGACAGATTATACTCGATAGATATATTTAAATAGTTATCACACTAGTCCCCTAATAGCCCCTTCTCTACCATTAAACGTAACCTAAATAAATAAATAACTTTTCTTTCGTTCTTCTTTATTTCTTTCTTACCTACATTTAATAAGATAAACGAAATACAATGTATAAATAGTTTAAAAAAGAATAAAGTCCCTTAGTCACACTAATACTGGAAGAACTTGGGCCTGATTTTTCAATTTTCAATTTTATAAATTTTACGAATTTGACGGTGTTTTTGGCGCAGTGGGCGAAGGTCCGTCTGAGACATAAAAGGTAATGAGTTTGATTCCCGCCGCGGAAGGTTTGCATTATTTGCAGTTATTTGTCTCAGGTCTGGGTATTTTCTATGTATATTATTTATGTATTTACAATGTATTTAAGTAGTATTAAGGGGCTACAATGATGCTCTGTTATAGTGTCCGGCCCCAGCATTATTTATAATTTATTCTGCAATTTTCAACTTAAAAGTCAACTAATTCCCACACGCGATTTCATTATTATTATTATCAACCAGAGCAACGTCATCTTATAAAGTAAAGTCCTCGCCCTTGGTTGCTCTAACTGAAAAACAAGAAGAGCCTAACCTAGGCAATTTTAACTGATCAATTTAATTCCCATAATCAATTTCATTATTATCATCAACCAAAGTAACGTCAGTTTTCTGAGTCCTCTTCTTTGGTTGACCTAACTGAAAAACTAGAAGAGCCTAACTTAGGTAATTTTGAACTTATCAATCTGAATTCCCATACTCAATTTGGGGTACACGTAACGCCTGAATAATGTCTGTCGGTACAGTACAGTTTGAAATAATTAATTTTCTGGGGTGTGTGCTGTGTCCGACTGAAGCCGTGGGCGCGTGCGCGGCGCGGGCCGGATTCTGTAGGAGGTGCCTGGTTTGGGAGAGCAAGGGACATTTTGTATCGAAACAGCTGATTGCTTGTAACGTTGGGTAGACGGTCTCTGGTTTTGAATATAGAATTTTTTTTTTATAAAAAAATATATCATTGGGATAAGGGATATGAGAGTGAAAGAAGTGAATACAGAGTTGACAGCCGATAGGAGTGAATGGAGAAAGAAAACATGCGGTGCCGCCCCCACCTTGATGATATAATTGTGATTGTTATCCCCTTTTTATAACTTAATTATTTTGAATACTTCTCCTTTCCTTATAATGATTTTTTTAAATAAAAAATAATAAGTGGAGTTACGAAATATGATGAAAACTGTTTTGACACGAGTTTTGAGCCAGGTAGCATCTTACATTTTTTTTATATTATACAATATCAAACTTATTGATATAATTGTTGAAGTAAGATAAACAATTAATAAGAATAAAAAGTTTAATTTAATTACTCATATAACTTTCATATCATCGCACTTTAGGCCTCATAAAAAAATCTACATTTATTTTAAATCAAACAATAATATTTGAATACAAACATAACACAATTCACAAAACATTACATCCTCAACATGACGTATCTACTAATCGAATTATTCTTCAACATGGCCACCCTAACTGCAGCCTCCGGCACCCGAGGAGGTTTCATATTGACCTATACGTATTACGAGTACTCTCACAGGCTCTCTGGATGTGCGAGCAAGACAGAACATTCTCTAACCGGAGAATCCACACTTGTTAGAGAGAGACGCAAGCACTCAGTACACGGCCGGGACTACTCAGTGTGCTCCGAACGGCGAACAGTCGCGGTCTAACGCATTTTAGAAAAAAAAAACACGTGCGCGGTTCCAAATTCAAACTGCATGTGAATGTGTAGTGAAGTGACTGCAAGTGACTAAATGTGTAAGTGCGGAAGTGAAGTTTTTGAGGAGTCTTGAGCCGAGGGAGTTGTTCGCGGAATGTAAGTAATTTAACGCGTTTTAGGTTACGTTGGTTTGGATAACAGCGGCAAATTGCTGTTTAGGTGACGCAGGGTTTGTGGGTCTTTTGGGGATTTTTGTCGCGTTCTTTTAGAGTGGCGAAAATTTATTCAGAGACAAAACATATTTAAAAAAAATTGTGTTTAGTAGTTTCGTTTTCTATAAAGTATCGAATAAATTGTGTGGCTTCATTAGGAATTAATTTCTTTTGAGTTGCCGGTGCAATTAGTTCGGTGGTCCAGTTAGCCAGTCTAGGTTTTACGCGAGTTAAGTTATCAACGTAACAGACGTTTAAATAATTTCTTGAAACCCTTGTTATATTGAGAACTTTACTTTAAAAAATGATCAAAGAAATAAACCAAGCTTAAGTTATTGCCATCTCTTACCATTGGATAGTGATAAACAATAGCACGGCCAACTTTGAGCAATTACTAAATTTAAGTTGCGGTCAGTAAGGGGTTAGTTTATAAGCAAAACTATTACTAAAGTCGACAACATTCGCTTCGTAGACTTAATCAACTTAAGCTTGTGGCAATACACTTTCGGAATATAATACGACATTCTATCGTGAAGACCACTGCCGTAGACCTATGCCTACGTCGTAGACCATTGCTCGACGTAGACGTAAGGCTACGTCGTAGACCTATGCTACAGCGTAGACCCATATTTCGTAATAGACCTCCGTTAAAATATTTCTAAGACCACGTTGGATTCTAAAGAAGAGTTTATGTATTCCTATTTGTTTCTTGCCCCAATTCCGATACCGATATTTTTCCTTGAGTATCGTGTGTTCCACGACAAGTAATGATAGGCTTATTTTATCAAGGTAGATCGCAAAAGTCGATACTGTTCGTATGGGGTGAGATTCCCACAAATAACCCGGGGCATGTGTTTTGCACTGTTACAGAGATTAACATTTGTATTTCTAAAACAAATTGTGAATGATTTGAAAAGGTATTTTGGTGTGATATAATTTTGCTTGATAACTAGAGCCTGATTTTGAGAAATAATCATAATTATCACACATTCAATTAAATTGTTAAAATGATAAACTTACTGGGTATGGATAATATAGCAACGCATATATTTGCGTTTTTGATAATTTCACCACCGAAAGGGTGAAAAGGGGTAGACATTTTTGACGAAATCCACATTAATGCGATCGAAGCCGCGGGCGGAAGCTGGTACATTGCGAGAAAAGTCAAATTAACATAGAGGTCTGTTTTTAAGGTCACGATATCATCCTATCACAGCAGTCACACCTTTATAAACATCAGCCTCTAGCGGTTCACTGCTGGACATATACCTTTTACATATTGGGCGCCATTGCGTCCTGTCCTCAGCTATATGATATTAGCTTATGAAATTACTACCAGTACAACTAACGTACAAGGTATTGCGTTGATCAAAAATATAGTTTTCTCCATAATAGATTTCGTTTCTTTAGTGGCATCCTTAACATTTTCAGCCGTTTTCAACCTGCTGTTGAGCATGGGCGTTTAGTGCTTTATGTATTCTCCATATTAGATGTAGTGTTAAACATAGAGGATACAACAGCTTTAAGGGCATTTCTATAGAGAATATTCAGGCACAGATTTATGTTCAAAGTTCGCACTTCCATGATAAAAACTTTATAATTTTAATCATATTATATATTATTTCATGTGGTTTTAGATCTTAAAATATTATAACAATATAACTTAAGCTTCCTTGTCAGTGTGAAAGTTATTTCTATATACGTACGAATAAACAAAGTTTTTTTAATGAGGTAGGATGTATATTCTTTTTAACATACTCAAATAACTTCATCTAAAACGTATGTTAATCACAATTTCGTCGATAAAATGATTCTTTCAAAAAGCAGTCATGCAATCTTAGGCCTTGGCATCTGTTCTAGAAGAAGAAAGTCAAATAATAACGTTTTACTCACTGTTGGGGGCGCTGACTGCCTGGGACATGGTTAGATAGAGTAAGGTTTGCCTAGCGCCTATACCATCCTCGCAGCCTAGCCTTACCCACGTTAAAACATTGTTAATACATCGTAACAAAGCTGTTTCCTCACGATGTTTTCCTTCATAATTTTGAACCATGGTAAAGTGCATATAAATTTTCTGAAATAAAAAATCCTGATTCACGTCCGAGAATCCCCCGAGACCCCCGAATTCGGTATAATGATACCTTGCTCTTCGCATTCGTACTATAGTTGCCTAAAAGAGATCACTGTGCCACAGAGGCTGTCATTGACTCGAAAACAACACTAGGATTGGTCGAATCGTTTAGTGACCCAAACTGCAGAAGGTCATAGATCCGCTGTGATTGCTGTACATGTAAATTTATATAAAATCATTTTATTTTTACGTCTTATAGTAGCAACATAATCAAAACCCAAGATATTCCAGCTGCAGGATAAAATGTTTGTGGGACTGTAGATAAAACTTCAAAACACCGATATTTAATGAATGTGAACTTATCTTCACTCCACTAGGCCAACACGGTTATAGCGGCCCTAAATTAAAGACCTAAAAAGGCCCAAGAAAAACCAATGACGTAACCAAATAACTAAGTGGGGATTTGGCCATTAATTTCTTGACATTTGCTTTGGTATTTAAGAATGTAAGTCATAAAAATGTAATTAAAAGGCGATTAGGGTTGCTTAAGGCTACCTTAAGTCATTTTGTAACTGGTCATTTTTCATACTTGACAGTTCTTTTTATTATGCCATGGTTTGAATATATAGAGCTTTAACGAAGCGTAATAAATACTTGATTGCTTTGAAAACCCTTGATACATACTCTTTTATTGCTTTATTTAATATTAGCTTCCACCCGCGGCTTGGTAACCAAATAAAAAGTATTTTATAATTTTATTCCAGGTCTAATACTATATATGTGAACATTTTATCTCATTCCTTTCACTACTTGTGGCGTGAACATTTCACAAACTTTTGCCTTTATCGTGACCAACATAAGGAACCTTAAATTATTGTACTACGCATTGAGTTGACATTTGAGCATTGGTTTGTCATACAAATAGACTACAAAATGCTTTATACATTAAAAACAAGACGTGGCGATGGAAAAAAATCAAAGTTATTATCTTCTACTTATCAAGATCTGCTGTTGAAATTTTTATTTTTTGATTTGTAGAAATGGAAAACAACAATAGTTTTATGATATTTCAGCATTAGCATTCATAGGCTGTATGTTAAATATTTGGAGTAGATCAACCATGTTTTCTGCTTGAACTCCCTTTCAATAGCAAGTGCCACTTATGATTCTAATAATAATACATTGTGATGCCAGAAAAACTTTTTTTAAATCTAGTTTTTAAAAATGAACAAATTTTCTCCGAATAAATCTTATGTAATGTATTACACATTTTTTAGATATGTTAAATTTAAATGTATCAAATTTCTAAAAATGCACACGATATAGTCTATATCGAAAGTTACATCTACATAAAACAGCCGATATTTATATGAATTGAAAAATACAAAGTTTTAATGCAAAGATTTATTCTTTCATCCCTAGTTTTTTATAGCGTGAGTTCAAAACAAACCCTTCCGCTTCCGCGGGTCAATGCTCTGGAGGGTACTTCATCCATTTTGAAGGACTATGCTCGTATAAGCGTAATCCACATTGAATGTTTCCATGCCTGACCCAAAAAGTACCCCTAAAGTGGGGCGAGATGGAAATAAGATGGTATTTTTAATCTTGACCTAAATTTTAAGTATTTCTTCTTGGTTATGACGCTGATAGATATTTATTTAACGGTTATATTTTTTTATGTACGTGAAGATGGCACATAGTGGCGCTGAGGACAGGGCGCAATGGCGCTCATTAGGGTAGGCATAATTGTCCAGCAGTATACTGATAAAGACTGATGATGGTGAAGTATAACACCGGATGTTAAGTATCGACCATTAACTTTAACAAAATATTGCATGGTAGGTCACGTATATTTTGGTAGGTAAAAAAATATGTTATACTTAAGAAGTCCCATCAAAATAATTTCAGCAGTTTTTGCTTGATACTCGGACAAACATTTTGAGATTATGTCATTTATAAAGGATAGAAAAAAAGTGCTGCAGGAGTAGCTTAGCAGGTGTTGCCTAGCTTGAACAAGTAGGACTTTTTAATATTATAATATACCGACGAATTGAGAACCTCCTCCTTTTTGAAGTCTATTTTACTTTTTGTGGCAAAACTCCACCATAGCCTAAACTTATAATTTGCTAAGTAGTTGCCTTTCTTCTGTTCTTTGAACTTTATGACCTTTAGAAGTCTATTCACATCAGTGACAATATTGCCATGTTGAATGCCAAACTTTAGTGATAATTTTACCAAAGCCAAAGCGATAGCAATTTGTGAACTATTTAGCGGCATAACTCATCCTCTATTAACGGCCAGTGTTGCCATAAACCAGGAACACGACACAAAGTATCGCAATAACGTCCCCCTTGAGACGCAATAATGCGGGATTTGGCGAAACTCGTGTCGTTTGTAAATAACCGTGATAATTAAAATTAATTGCCGTTTTTTGTTGAAAGTGACTGATCGTTTCTTTAGGTAAATGTTTACAAGGAAAAATTAATTATATTGTTTTCTTTGAACTTCTGATTTGAATGTTGTAAAATGTAACAATACTTATTTAATCAAATTTTACTGTTTTTCTCGATAAATATCTATATTATAACATTTTTACTGTACCCACATCAAATTTTACCTTAAAATTTGTAATGTAATGTTTATGATTTCATGCCTATATTACCGGTTTTTTTAGTTTAGTTTAGGCTACTGAAGCTAACATTTATTTAGTAAGCTCATTTTTAACAGACTTCAAAAAGGAGGAGGTTCTCAATTCATCGGAATCTTGTTTTTTTCAACGTTTTTTATGTATGTTCACTCGGTCAATTGTGGAACGATTTTCCAAATTCTTTTTTTTTATTGAAAGAATATACTTCACAAGAGGTCCCGCATAATTTTTATTCCTGGAGAATTGGTACTTTTCCCGCAAAACTCAAAAAACCTTATAATTGTAATTTTACCTAAGTCGTCCCCCATGCGGGCGACACCTTTAGTTGGTCTGCCCATGATTCTAGTTTACTTAAGAATAAAAGTATTATCTAATTACACCAAAAATAAAAACATACACAAACTTGAAATTAAAAATAAAGTCAACTTCGAAAATTTCAAACCGATTTTATTTAACCGGGCAAGAAGTAAGAAGATTTTTATTTGAAGTCGGTTTTTTTTAAGTCCTACTCAATACTAGACCCTGTTTTTGATCTCAACCAATGCCATTTAATATTATTTTACTAATAAATGATTATAATTATGATTACCTAGGTAAGTAAGAAACAAAACAAGGCGTTTAACCTCTTGTTTTAATAAATAAATAATGTAGGACTATCACACAGCATCATATAGCCCCAAACTAAGCAGAGCTTGTGTTATGGGAACCACATGATTGATATACTACATATATACATTTATTTGTAAATTCATACATATCAAACATAGAAAACACCCAGACCCGAGACGAATATCTGCAGAACATGCAAACATTTGTCCCGCAGAGGGAATCGAACCCGCAACCTTCTGCGTCTCAGGCGGACCTTCGACCACTGCGCCACAGAGGTTGTCAGGTCGTAAATAAAATAATGAACTGCCAATCAATCATCTGTTTGTTTGATTGTAAGGTTTCTTTGTTTTGTATTTTGACAGAAAAATGACAGAAAAATAAGAATTGTACATGAAATACATAATAATAATAATAAATAATGCGGGACGTAATCACACAGCATCACGTAGCCCCAAACTAAGCAGAGCTTGTATTATGGGAACCACATGATTGATATAATACACATGTATTTTTTTTTTGTAAATACATACATATCATACATAGAAAACACCCAGACCCGAGACAAATATCTACAGAACATGCAAACATTTATCCCGCAGCGGGAATCGAACCCGCAACCTTCTGCGTCTCAGGCGGACCTTCGCCCACTGCGCCACAGAGGCCGTCATAAAAAACATTTTGATATTTTTTAAGTGGTATGTACGTCGTATTTATGGAGATAATTGGAAAAAAGCAAAATCCCCATCAATGAAGCGACTTGAATGAGGATAGTTTTTAGTGATCCGCTTAAAATGGGTGTTTTATTCATTTCAAAGTTTTTTTTGTATACTTTACATAAGTGTCAATACAAATATTTTTGAAAGAAATACTAATTATAAGTATTATTTTCCGATAGCTTTTAGATTTTATCGTCTTAATTCTGTTAATTAACAATAGCTATCTATTTCACTTCAAATTTCATGACCAACTATTATAGTTCCTATTAATTCTAGACCAAAAACCTTAAAAGCAACCCTCTACGATTTCGATAATGGGCAAAATGTCTAATTGGGTCAGATATACCCTTTGTTGGCCTCTCACCCCGAAGCCGGGCTTTTGGCATATTCTCAAGTGCTCTTATTACTTTAAAACTTACATTATACATTATACCAAAAATAGCAAACCGTGACTTAGCATGATATCATTTTTTCGGCTGCGAAAAAACTCGACATAGCTATAGTCTAGACTCCAGTCTAAGGAGCTATGATAAGCTTTCGACCAAAATAGTATATCTATTGAAGGTGTATAAATCTTCTAGACAAGACGTAACTTTATTTATTAGGGTTATGATACGTCACAACTGTTTTCACAAATGATCTTAAATTACTAAAAACGTTTTAGTAGTAGAGTTATTTGTGGAGGGCTCATCCAGGGAAATACTGCCACCATGCCTATTTGTGCCGTGAAGCAGCTGTGCTGTGTTTTGTTTGAAGGGTTGTGGGTGCGAGTGAAATTACAGACACAAGATGCTTATCACCGTCGTGCCTCAAGTTGATGCACGAAGGTGATAAGCATCGATGCAATGCTCTTTAATAGGCTTAATATAAGGGGCATGCGCTTGTTCCATCTTCAAGAACCATAAAAAAAACATGTTCTAGAGCTCTTGGGAACACTCCGGCTAGTCAAATCCAGAGTAATTTAAGGCGACCTTGTGCCAACCCGATCGGATTTCAATTATTCAATATTGATACTGGACTTTAGGGAAACTTTTGAGAATTTACTAACTTTTATGAAAGATTTTTTGCTTCGTTTATTTAACAAGGGGATGTTAAGATAACTTTGGGATCTTTATGAATCTCGTTAGTGTTCGCCCTCTGGCTTGTTACGATTGTTTGATCTCGGCTCGGAATTTTTATGGAAGAGTTCATTTGGAGCATGTTTCTTTCTAATTATAGTAATGTATATACTCGTTTTCATTCGTTAATGTGGGTTTATTTTATTTATATTATGAATTTATTTAAAAATAAAATGTTAATATGAAATACTTTTAAAGGAACTTACTTACATAAATATGTACAATTAACTTACATATTTAAAATGAAAATGAAGAATAAATTATTTCAGTAACTTACATAATAACATAACAATGGGTTAAGATCCTCTTCTAAGTATGAAGTACTTGTGTTAGAGGATCTTGCTCACATATCGTGGGTAGTGGCTAATTGCTTATTTTAACAATGATAAAATATACTATTATACTTCGTGTGTGTATGTATGTGTGTGTGTGTATTTGTGTGTGTGTTATCCTGTTCCCCCTAGTCTCATGAGGGTCTGGTTAGAGATAACCCACGGGTTACAGAGAGTGTATTGTGACGATGAAAATAAATCTAAGATTTTGATTATAGTCTTAAAAAAATTGTTTCTCGATTTTATCACATCATAAATATATAGCACTAAATACGTTTTTATTAATTTCAAGTAAAAATAATTACATATTAAAACCAAAATATTTTTGACGATCAAATCTAACCAACAATAAAACGAAATTGCCACAACAATTCGCACAAACCTTTAAAATTGTACAAACCATTAAAAAAATGGTACAAAACAGTTTAAAATAGTACAGCCAGCAAACAAATTGTAAAAAAACATTAAAAATTGAACACGAACGTACATGTTGGCACTAGTCCGGCCCGATTGAGTGTTATCTTCTCTTCATAGTTGGCAGAACAGAATAATATTTTTATCGGCGTTTAACGTTGCATGTTGGAGCTACAGTTACTGTTAGGGATAGAAATGAAAAGAATAGTCGGACAACACTTTTTGGTCGGAAATGTATTTATTGTGGGCTTTTTATAGTGTACAACAACACCGGCCTATGTCAGTCGGCTGCTTGATTAAAACTCACAGACTCAGGAAGCATCAGGAATTCTAGAGCAATGTTGCCATCAACCCAGAGTACTTCTCCGTTACTTTAAGGAGTTGGGCTTTCTGGGGTCGGGTAAGCAGGGGGGCAATGCACAATACACCCCAATGTGGGACGTTAGTGCAGGACTTTGTCCCCCCAAAATAGAATTAGAATTATGTCAGTCACACTGGACATCGACCTCCCCTAATAAAGAGGTGTATGACAATTATCCCCGCGCTGGGCATGTGGGATGGGGATCGCAGGGCAGTCGCACCGCGGACGCTGCTGCCTGTTGGCGTACACATTATGATTCAGATGCTTCTATTATAAGCCGATTTTCAGCAGTGGACTTCTATCAAGGCTGATGTTGATATTAATGATGATAATGCTTCTTTTTTGTCATAGGTCTGGGTGTTTTCTATGTATAATATGAATGTACCAGTTTACGAAAAAAAGTATATAATTAGTAATATTAGTCATATGTTTCCCATCTCTGCTCTGTTTGGAGCTAAACGATGCTTCGGTAATGATTTTCTCCACAATTATTTTAAATAAAATTTGCGCCTTTAGCATGATAGCAGCATATGTACCAAATTCTTCAGGACAGACTTCTTAGTATTATACTTAACTTCCCTTTCCCATTTCGTCACTATAATAGCAAAACAGCAATATCTGTTTTAGTTTTGCCGAAAAAAAAGCCGGATTTCATGACCGACCATTATTAAAAAGTCGGTAAGGCTCTTTTTAAAATCGATCTATTAATGGGGATAAACATGACTCATGAATGGATTATAGGCGATTCCAATGCTGAATAAAAGGTATATAACTTTATTTATAAAGTATTTTAAGTAGTTCTCATTTATATGGTACTATGTTCTCATTTATATGGTGTGCTGGTTCTTTTACAAATTTTATTTTACGCAAAAACAAAACAGTGTTAGGACTCTTTCTCCAATTCTATTCATATTCTATGCTTTCCTACAAATATACATCCGAAACACTTTTACTACAAAAGGTAACAGAATTTCACTAATAAAGTAACAACATTAGCTCGAGTCAATGGTCCTCTAATACGCTCAAATTAGAATAATTTTGGCGAAACTTCAGTAGAAAATAAGCCTTACAAGCTTGACACTAAGAATCAAATTCAATCAAAATATTTTACGGCTTATTAAGCCTCGTTTGGAATAGCCAGTAAATTGAAATCATTTATACTAAGTTAGTAGAGTATAGCACGCATGTTGTTGACACGCTTGTTTTTGTAAGGGCTTTTATCAAAGGCTTTATTGAATACTAGTTTTCGCTCGCGACGTCATTCAAAAAAAAACCTGGATAAAAAGTGGCCTGGTCTAGATCTGCATAATTATGTGCAATTCATTTTTTATTTATTATACTACTTGAAGATGGAACAAGCAAAAACCCACCTGATGTTAAGTGGTAACCATAATATATCACAAAACATCAATTGTCAATCAAATTGCATCGACTACGTCAATCAGCTTGTGGCATGAAGATGATGAGCCTCTGGTGCCTGTAATTTCACTCGCACCCACACCCTTCAAACCGAAACATAGCTCAGCTACTTCACGGCAGAAATAGGCATGGTGGCAGGACCTCCCCGAACGAGCCCTCCACAAAGAGCTCTACTACTCTGCTTAACCATTAGCTTGATTTATTGTTGTTTTGACATAAAGGAAGGACAACCACTTCCCGAACTTTCGACTTAATAATATCTGTAGAATACTGCCTATCCTTTCGGCTATCCTACTGGCTAAGATAAGATTTTCCAAAATGAAACGTGTAGATATTTTCGCTTATAAAGCGCTCATGCACCGTGTTTAGACCAACATAATGCGCAGTAAGAATCGAGGTAAATTATAATTCCGGCCAAGTGCGAGTCGGACTAACGCACGAAGGATTCCATACCATTATGTGGGAGGCCCACTTAAATATTTATTTAGTTAGGCATAAATATATCATCTGTAAAAATTTTAACTGTCTTGTTATCATGGTTCATGAGATACAGCCTGATAACAGACAGTCAGACGGACAGTGAAGTCTTAGTAATAGGGTCTGGTTCTTACCCTTTGGGTACGGAACCCTAAAAAGCAATCTTACGTGGCTTATTTCGGTGTTTTACCAAATCACCGTAGTACGTAATTTTCCTACTAGCCTTCATTGGTATTGGCGTATAACTAGTGCAATGAGGACTCAGTTAGAGAATAGGGTGTACGGGGTTTCAACCCCCATCTTCGGAACCCAAGCCAACCTCACCTGCACGTGGTGCACCCTGATAAACAACGAACGAGACTCTGGCGGCTGGCTAATTGCGGAATAGCACAGCCTACATCGGCACAGCTAAATCCCCTGGCCACTGACGGGCAGCAGCGTCGGTGGTGCGAGAAGCTGTGCCCTGCGATCCCCAACCCGCATGCCCAGCGTGGGGATGACGGGCATATCCCCCTTTATTAGGGGAGGCCTATGTCCAGCAGTGGACTGATGTAGGCTGGTGTGTGTGTGCGTGTGTGAGGATTCAAGCGCTTCCATGCTTTTAAAGCCAGATTAAAATGCTGGCTTTTTCAGTCGTCAAGCCATTTTGGAGGCCTTCAGGTGGTTAAAAACTCCAATACCTAGAGTGGTCGCTACTACCTCATCTAAAAAGATTTTTTTAAACTTTTTAATGGTAGAAACTTCACTCGTTAAACAATATTTTACAGGTCTAAGATATTATGCCAGAAACTGCATGGTTTCCAAATAAAATAAAAAATAACTTGTTTTATTATGAGAGGTGTAAATGACCATGTATTTGGTGCCTTATTTAACCCCTTTAGGCCAAATTAATAGATAATCCGTTAAAAAAAAAATGAAATTATGCGATTTCTTTTCTAATTATCCAAAGATGATTTGTAGACAGAAAAATAGAGAAAACTTATTTTTGAATATTTAGATGTAGCAAAACTTTGAATGTTTAAAAATAAGCTTTTGGCATAAATTACATGTTTAGGATAAAGGGACCCAGGAAAAATGACTCTTTAATTTACCTTTTTTTAATTTTACGAAATATATATTTTTTTATTTAGTTAAGGATCCGACCTTTCCTGATTTAAGACTTTTCGATATAACATAAGTTATAAAAACTAAAAGTGCTATACTTTAAGACAAACTAAATTATGTTAGGATTCTCGAGAGTAATTTTTGAAGTAACCTAACTCTCCAAGTTTTAATTACGAAATTTCGATGAAGCTAAATTTAAATTGAAAACGTAATCTTTGGATTTTAGGTATTGAAAACGGAACTTATTTAAGATTAATATTTTCGCTTACGGTGCGTACAGATTATGTTAGATAACATGTTTCAGACAATGTGGACACTGAATGTTATAAAACATGTTATAATAACATGTTATTGATATGTACAACAATGTTATATAACTTAGTTGTTATATAACATGATTTATCTCCTACTAGGTATCGCCCGCGGCTTCCCTCGCGTTTTAAACTTTCAATCCCTACTTTTTCCTGTATGAAAGCTACCTTATGTCCTTTTTTGTAGCCCTGACAACATTATCATCAGCCTATAGAAGTCCACTGCTGGACAAGGCATCCCTTAATGACAGCATTGCGCCCTGTCCTGAGCTTGCGGCACCCAACTTCTACCAGCAGCCTTTTGCAAATCATCAGTCCACAGGCCGAAGAGCGTCCAACACTACGTTAACCGAGCCGCAGTCTCCACTCAAGAATACTTTTACCCCAATAGTTAACGGTTCTTCTGCAGATATGGCCAGCTCACTGCCACTTCAGCTTGCTCTTCTCTGAGCTATGTCAACAACTTTGGTTCTATATTGGATAGTCTTGTTGCGGATTCCATTCTTTGGAGAAACTCCGAGCAGAGCTCGTTGAGCTACTTTAAAATAGTGGACTAGCAGTACTATGAGTGTTCACGTTTCGGCTCCGTATGTCAGGAATACATGTATGCGAAATACAAACAGAATTACAGATGTACATTATGATCTGTACTCATGCAAACATTTGTCTCGCAGCGGCAATCGAACTTGCAATTCTTGTGTCCAACTATTCGACTTTTATGCTTACGAAGTCTTATTTCTTTTGAGAGTCCCATATTTAAAACTGAAAATATTGCTCAAATCCAAATGCAATTTTCTTCTATTCGTTCGTCGACTAAATCCTTCTTTATGGTGGTTCCTTAAGCCTACTTGGTAAAATGAAGCCTTTCTTAAGTTTATATGTAAAACTAGATTCCGCCCACGGATAAAGAGGAGCATTCATATTAAGTTTCATATAAATCCGTTTAGCCGTTACGCAAACGATAGAGATACAAACACACAGGGTGTCTAAGTATATAAGTACATCATGAAAATAATCACACACAAATTTGAAATGCGAAAGCTTATGTCTATGTGTGTGTGTATATGTTGACCTGATAAGTATGTATTGAATCAACGGCCCAGGTTAGCCTTGTGCGGGCGAAAAGGATAACTAATACTTTTTATCCCGATACCACGAGAGATAAGCCGTGGGCGGAAGCTAGTATAATAATATAACGATATAAAATCATTTTAGAAAGCCTACATACGTAACAGACATTTATTATTTAGTGCTTCGTTGTCATTGGATAAGAAATATTACCTACTTCAATACAGTCATTTTAATTATTTTTACCGTCGCTCCACGAAGAGCTTTCCGAGATGGGTGATTTGCTCGCGCGAAATGCGAATTGGTCGCGCGATTGACATGCGTATCCAATCATGCTTGCTGAATGTCACGTGACGTGCGTTCATATAATAGCAAGCCTGATTGGATACGCATTTCAATCGCGCGACCAACTCGCGCGAGCAAAACGCCAATCTGGGAAGGTAGAGCCTTAGAGAAAAAAATATTTTAGAAATTAATCAAAAAAATCATTTCGGCTTTATTATTGTGACTGAGTTTCAAACATCAAAGCGTTTGCTTTTTTATTCTTCTTCTTATTCGTATGAGTCATTGGTCTACTCTGGTGTCGGAATTTAACGACTGAAAATACTGGGACCAACATCATAACGTGCTTTTCGTGAACGAAAGATCTAAATGCCACTAAACGGTCACCCATTCTATTAGGTAACCGGACAGAGTATTGCATAACCAAGACTATCTTCTAAGAACACCGAAACAGCCAAGCTTGAAAAATTACTGCTTTTCGAAATTGCTAGCAGTAAAACATTCTAAATTACAAATACCAACAAATTTTTACGTTCAAAATCAAAATCTGTTGTATTTCCAACAGCGGTTTTAAAAGCATTATAAGAAACAGTAAACGTAACCACTGAAAATAAAAACATTAGTACCCCTCGTATGAGTTGCATATTGCAAAAACGTTCATAGATGTCAACTTTAATTTGCTTTACGTATATAAATAGTTGACCCACCCGCATCGATTACGTGTATATGCTTTTTGTGCGTATTTGCTTTCACGTACAGGTTTTTCAAACATGGAAATTTTAAACTGAACCCTAAATATGAAAGGAATTAAAAGTACAAAGCTAATAGTAACCTACGGGCTATAAGATCATGTTGGTATAGTTTAAAACTATCCTTATCCTTATTACCCGCTACCGTTCCTGCTCCCGCTCCTTTTTTTGCTCCCGTTGCTGCTCCCGTTTCCGTTGGCGTCCCGTCGCCAAGTCAACAGCCTGTTAAAAATATATAAGTATGATGAATTTTTGTATCCCTAACCCATAAGTTCAGAATTGATTGGTTCCCCATGCAAACTTTCCATAACTATGACCATTGTGCCATAGACCTATGTCAAACAGTGGACTGATATAGGCTGGTATAGTGTGGTGGTGTGGACTGAGCAATATTTGAAGATATATTATAAAAACTGTCGTGATGATGTTTAAAATAAATAAATAAAAAATACTGGACTATCACACAGCATCATGTAGCCCCAAACTAAGCTGTGTTTGTGTTATGGGAACATGATTGATATATTACATATAAAGGTTTTTTGTAAATACATACAAATTTTGTTTGTTTATTTTAGCTCGAAAAAGAAAACTATGAACATTTTCGTTTTGTGCAACCTGTACTAGGTGTACTGATTAGAACTAGCATAAAAGCCTTTGAAATGTGTTTCGACTGGCAAACACTAGCATGCACCTAACACAGCGAGTATAAATAACGGGACCATTAACATGCCTGCCATATAATAATACCATAGAAATTATTGTGCTTTACGAAAAGCTAGATCACTTTAGTAATAATAGAGGTATAAATAAAATGACATAACATATTATTTATTTTTAAATAGCTTCTGCCTGCTGTTTCGCTCGCATGGTACCTGGAAAAAAAATATGTTAATCGAAGTCACATCATCATCATCAACAGCCGATACGGAGTTGAGTTGTAACAAACATGCTCACACACACAAACTTTCGCATTTATAATATTAGTGTAATGTTTTTTGTAAATAATTTTATAAAAGAAAACTTTTAAAAGAAAAAAAAAAAAGAGAAATCCTACTAATATAATATTATAAATGCGAAAGTTTTTGAGTACGGATGTATGGATGGAGATTTGTTACTCTTTTACGCAAAAAGTACAGAACGATTTTGGATCATCATCATCATCATCATCATCATCAACCTATAGCAGTCTGGAAATATGCCTCCCCTAACGAGCGCCATTGCGCGTTGTTCTGAGCTCGACGCATCCAGGTTCTACCAGAAGCCTTTCGCAAATCGTCACTCCACCTGGCCGGAGTCCATCCAACACTACGATTGCCGAGCCGCGGTCTCCACTCAAGAACTCTTTTACCCCAACGGTTGTCAGTTCTTCGGCAGATATTGCTAGCCCACTGCCACTTCACTATTCTCTGAGCTATGTCGACAACTTTACTTCTAGTGTTCGGATAGTATCGTTGCTTTATATATTCTATCCTTCAGTGAAACTGCGAGCATAGCTTGTTCCATAGCTCACTGAGTGAGGTGGTGGACTAGCCGTACTGTGAGTGTCTACGTTTTGGCTCCGTATGTCATGACGGGTAGGACGCACTGATTAAAAACTTTCGTTTTCAATCATTGGGTAAATATGAGTGACGAGAAATGCTGCCCAACCCAGCTAAATTCTCTTCTTGGCCTCTTTCTCAAAGTTGTTCTGTCGTCGTTAATGGACACCTTCTCGAAATTGTTTCGGAGTACACATACCTCGGGCAGATATTGCAGTTGGGTAGAAACTTAAGCCAACGAGGTCCTAAAGAAATAAACCAGCGGTTCCAACAAAGCTGTTCCGGTGGTAATGTGAACCGAGAAATTGTTTTGTATTCTGAGCAAGCCATGTTATTTATATTATTATATTCATATTTCGCTTGATAAAGGACTTGGCGTTCTACCAGTTCGGTATTTGGCGTTGGAATATTTAAGTTTTTTGGTTGGTAATGGATATTAGTTTTGGTGAAATATTTTTAATTGTAATTTCATATCGCAACTTTTGGTTTAATTTCTAACATACTACGTGGCCAATTACGGGTTTTCACAAATAAATAACAATACGTAGGTATGAAAAACAGCAAGAAGGTGACAGAATAAAATAATAGAGCTTACATAAACAATACTATTTGACTTAAAGAAATTGTCATTATGCTTAGGTACTCGTTTTAAAATTAAATAGATATACCTAAATCATTGTTTGTTTTGCTATGCTCCACGGAGAAAGAGCAACTTTTTGTGATCAAAATAGAAATAGATATAATTTATATGGAAAGACACACTAAACAATATAAATAAACAATAAACGAAGAGGCCGAAAAGTGTGTAGGTAAAACTTAAGTACAGATATTTATGTAACAGTCACACATACAACAAGAAAACCGTAATAAAATATAAGGTAGACAGGTAAATCCATGTGATTATTAATTCAAGGTAGTGATCCTATCAACAAATCCCGAAATGATCTAAGACTCAATCATTTATTATTGTTTAGCCATTTTGATCTCACTGCAGGCCAAAAGCCTCCCACCTCTTTTTACTCCTCGAAATTCGTCGCTACAACCCAAGATCCTAAATATGCATCGTGCTCATCTCGCATTCTTTTTCTGGGTCATCCACGTCTTAGTCTGGTGTTGGGTGGGATCTAGTCTATGGTGGTCATCAAAATCAATAGTAGCACTATATCTATAACTCATAGTCACACCTTCAACATAGTCAGTTTCTTCCTTCAAGCCGAAACACAGCAATGTCGCAGCAATTGGCTATACCTACTTTTATTAACATGAAATTACTCATCTAGAAAATTTTGGAAATCATGGTAAAGTAACCTTATAATTTGGAATCATTTCAAAGGTTCTGTAAGGACTATTTACAGAAACGTCTGCCTATTAATTTTAGGACCGACCCCGAAAGGGCATCTAGACGGCCAATGGTTGCTGCCATTATTATTATAGGCAGGCCCGAGGGTTCTATCAGACAGAAAGCGTTCACGCATTAGAGCGTTCTGCGTTCTATGCCTATGAATTCACGTACAAATTCGCGTGGTACTGAACGCCTGATGTATGGGCATGTCTATGTAACGTAATGCAACTCTATGAACGCAGAACGCGTACATGGAACGCTTCGCACGCAAAAACTCTTTCTGTCTGATAGAACCCTAAAAGCCTATTCTGTTAGATAATTTGAAAATATAAGAGACTTAATTTCATACATTTTCATTGGTAGATTGAATTATCTGATAATTGAAAAATTAGCCCAAAGTTATTTTGAATCAATGTCGATAACCAAACCTCGCAACAGCAGTAGCTATTGTATGCACAGTTTTTTGAAATTATATGTAAACTTGCTAAACAATGCATATGCTATTCGACATTTATCAACTTGCACCAAGTGATTTGCAAGTCAAAACTCCTATCACTGCGATGAAATTAATGAATCAGAATAAAAAGGATAAATATGGATCTTGACTCAGAGATTTAGCGACAAATTTTCGGCTCCTTTCATTTTTAAGTATACTATTCGAGTGAGTTTTGTAAAAATTCATGAAAATATAATTATTTTTCTACTTTGTCAGGGCTGGCAAGTTTTACATAGACAACTAGCTTCCGTCCGCGGCTTTGCGCGTGATACACATAGTAGACTCGGACACATAGTAGTCTAGATTTAAACCACTATAAACCATCTATTATTCAAGTTTTATTCAAATCCATTTAGCTGTTACGGACTGAAGTGCTAAGAAACATACACACACACAAACTTTCGCATTTATAATATTAGAGTAATACAAGATCAGAAATATATATTTATATTAAACAACACTGAAATGGCTGTCCCTAATGACCTTCCGTCTAGACGCTCCCTTAATAATAAATACAGAGAAGTAACCCCCACAAAAAGGTTTCATTATTTTTTCATCGGACATAACGAAAAAGGTCGATTGACCTCAAAAAACTTATTTACTATTACAATAAAACGGTTCATTAAAGTTTATACAAAAACCGTACCCAATCTGCGGAATTACGAACCCATTAGCTGAACAAATGCTGAACAAAAATGTCGGGTTTGTTAACAAAAGACATTTTAATTACTGTGGTTACCTGATGGACGGTGAAAATTATTTTGAGCTTTTCAGGCGAATACCAGAAACAGTAATAGGAACGCCTCTGTAACCCCAACGCAAGCAACGGACGCATCACATCAAAATTAAAATCAATAGATATCAGTGTACTTTATAGTTCTATATATTCAATAAGAACTTTATAGTACACTTTGAATCGTAATTTTATTTGTTTAGATTTTTTTTTATTTACCATTTCGTAACGCGCTCAAACAGAGTATAATAGGCTAGATGCCTGAAAAATTCTAATTAGTCCGTTTTTTACATTATCAAAAAATATTGCATACGTATTTTTGCTTTTGTCGAATAAACTAAAAATGACAAAGTTATAGTGCGTTGAAGTTCCGCGTGACGTCACGGGTAGGTACACTTTTTACATACAAGTGACGTCACGAGCCTCCACTCCCGAACTTTGACGCTCTTTATATTTGTCGATTTCCATTTATTTTAAAAATAAAAAAATACATGTGCAATATTTTTTGATAATCTAATTGACGGGCTAATTAGAATTATTATTTTTCTACCCAGGCATCATCCCTATTGGCATGAAACTCCACTTGGCATATATATTTTTTAAAGTCTTTGTTACAATAATAAAACGGATTAGTATTTTTTTAATAAAAATGAATAAGAAATTCCACATTTTTCTTCTACTTTGTATGAGTTGACTCTGATGAGGAGTCTTTAGGCCACCCGAGGGCCTCCGATATGGCTTAACGACTGAAAAAGCCGTGATATCTTAACATGCCTCCCGAAACACAGAAGCGCTTAGAATTCAATGCCACTAAATGGTCACCCATCCAAGTAGTGACCGAGCGGAGTGTTGCTTAACCAAGGTGATCAGCAGAGAGTACACAGAAGGAAGCCACACCTGTCACAAACTAATATTATAAATGCCATAATTTGTGTGTTAGTGTGTGCGGCTAAATGTGTGATTAAACTTGCAATATATGTAGGTACATAGTTTGTGACCTAGAAAAACATTAAGGCTTAGAATAACATCGCTCGTCTACGGTCGCCTGGAAGAGGTCGCGATCAGAAAACCACTATTTATTTTATTGCTTGCTTAAACTTTAATTTCGATCATGCAAATATAAATAAAATAAATAAATAATACTGTACCTCACACAACATTATCTGACACCAACCTAAGCAGAGCTTGTATTGTAAGAACCAAATGACTATGAGTATGATTATATTTTAATTTTTTGTTGAAAATACATACATAAATAATAATAATATTATACATGGAAAACACCCAGACCCGAAACCAATATTTGCAGATCATACAAACATTTGCCTCACGGCATGAATCGAACCTGAAATCTCCAGCTTCTCAGGCAGACCTTCGCTCACTGCGCCGTCATTAATGTATACTTTGACATCTGGTATAGATTTAAAATGCATAAAATGAATAAGATTGCCAGTTAAAAAAAATGTTTTCTACCCAAAAGGGTCCAAAATAAAAAAAAAAAATTTTTAAACTGGGACCAAAAGGTCGAGTTGGGTATCATATCAAAGGGCCTTCTTTGTACTGCGGGTCCAAAATAAAAATAAAACAATATTTTAAACTGGGACCAAAAGTTCGAGTAGGGGGGGGGGGGGGGGGGGGGGGGGGGGGGGGTATCATATCAAAGGGCCTTATTTGTACTACATGAAACAGTTTTAGAGAAACTATATATTTCCCTCTCTAGAACTCACTACTATACTACTCATGATATCCACGAGAATACAATACTGAATGTATGTAATTGACATCACCCGCGGTAGGCGAGTTAACTCGCACTTTACCGGTTTTGTTTTGTTTTGTTCTTTCCATTGGCTTTAAAAAGAGAGTTAATAGGCATCTTCTGGGAATGTTCACTCCATCGTCGACCTCATCCTTGGCCCCACAAGCCTCGAGGTCATGAGCTGACCCATACTTCATTAATAAAAAAACGTTGCAAAATACCACCCTAAAATAACTCTACATTTAAAAAAAAATCGTTTACTGACAGTGCTTCTTAATAATTCAACTCACGAAATGTCTAATAAAGAGCTTGACACAAGAAAAAACTGATAAATAGGGCTGCCACGTTAAATGAAATGTCCAAGTGAAGTCAAGAGCGTGTCGAGCTGTTGAACTAATAAGAGTTTTTGAGCAAATTGTCTCTACTAAGTTGTGAAACCCCTAGACTTGCAGTTGGACAAAATTTTATTTATTTTCGTTTTTATGTATTTATCCTTTAAATGTCAAAGTATGTTTTCTATATTAAAATTATCCTACTTAATCCTACTAATATTACAAATGTGAATGTTTGTTACTCTTTCACGCAAAAACTACTGAACCTATTTTGATGAAACTTGAAAAATACATAGTTCGTGACCTGGATTAACACATAAGCCGATTATTATTCAGGTACCATGTGAGCGAAAACGCAAGCGGAAGCCTGTTTTATTATAAAGGAAAACCAACAGATATAGTAACTTAGTGGTATAGACTTACAAAAACAGAAAACCAATTACAAGTTTTCACGAGAAGTTGCTTAAACAAATAGTGTGCATAGCTTGTTTAACAATATTAGGTAAAAAATATCGGCATTATTTTGAAAGTAATCAAATTAGAACATCAAATCACTACTGGCAAAGAACTCTGCACTCAACAGCTGTCTGGATGAGCTGAAACTCGTGGTTAATAAGTCTAAATTCGTGTAATTTCAAAGCTTATACTCCCAATATTCCTAACTATGACTAAAAACGTCATGCATAAAAATTTGAAATTAGTAAAGATTTTAGCTTTCGACAAAACAGATTTTGTTTGTCATCTTTGACGTAAAATATCGTTGTTATTATAATGACAGACGGAATAACACTACAACAAGCATGGTACAGATTTTCCATTTCGGGTACGGAACCTTAAAGGAGACACTCATTACGGGTGTAAAAGAGGGTGCACGAAAAAGGGGGGTTCTGACCCCTCTTTTGCCTGAGTTCATTCGACATCTTTCTTGAGACAAAGCTAAGTCGTATCTTCCGAGTCAATAAATTAATTTCTCTGTTCAATGGACCATGATGTTTGATGACCCTAAATCTTCGGGTATGAAAGTTATAGATCGTTCGGGCCAGTGGTTTTCTATTAACTTTATGATTTTATTGGGACGATTCTGAAAGCTAGGCTATGGTTTGTGTCAATCAAGCGAATTGCCGGAGGAAAAATATGGAGTGGATATAAAATAGAACATCATCATCATCTTCACCCACTGCTGGATGTAGGCCTCCCTTTGTATTTGCCAATCCCCACGGTTCAAAGCTCGCCTCATGCAGTTTTGGCCCACGATTGATGCAATATCTAGCTGCTGGACGACCGAAGTTTCTGTACCCGGTTCTTGGAAGCCATTCGTTATCGCCTTACTCCAGCCGTCATGACCTTGCCTTGCCAGGTGTTCTGCCAAACTCAATTTTAGTTCCGTTATGCGGTTCCCAACGTCTTTGACCTTTGTTCGGCTTCGGATCTTGACGTTAGGAATACGGTCTATAGGCTTGATGCCAAGCATGGCTCTCTGTATAACTCTCTTATGGTACACAGCCTCCTTTGTGAGCATCCATGTCTCGGCACCATGAATTATGGTGGGCAACAGTACACACTGGTTATAAAGGCGAGTCTTCAGAGACTGGTATATCAGTTAACTTAGGAATGTTATCCATTTCCCCGAATAAAAAAATGGAACATTCTATGAAAATTATTTAATAATATTGGCTTAAACTTATGTTGAAGTTTATAACATTATTTTACTAAAACAAAGTGCGGGGAGGAGACGTGAACAGCTCCAGTTTTAGGTAGTGAATATAGGATGGGTGACCGTTTGATATTTAAAACTGATATGTTGTTATACCTGAGAGATTCTGTGTTTAGGATTACATTCAGTTCAAGGCAAGGAAAAGTTGTTGCTCTCTACTTTTTCAGTTGATAAAAAAGGGCGTAGGCCCTTGGGGTGGCTTAAATACTCCGTCACCGATTATTTACTAAAAATGATTCCTATATTTTTCAAGAACCTAGAACGTTTATTAAGTTCAAGCTAAGGACAAGGCGCAATGGCGCTCCTTAGAGGAAGCGTATGTTGCTGGACATGTGGATTGTGGACTGTTATAGGCTGATAATATTGATTCCCACGTCGCCATCTTGATCATAAAATCTTAAATATTTGTGATTATCAACCCATCTGCCAAATCTCTTCAAATCTAGAACGGTATGGAGCTCTTGAGGCTTAAAATGATAAGCTGAAACTCAAGTCGACCCTTTCACATTCTCAAACACCAATACTGAAGTCTATTTCTGATACTATTAAATCGAATACTTAGGCAAGCCTTTGTAGTTGCCTATTGAGCGAAATTCTATTACAAGTTAAAACGGTTCGGCCATAGCAACGGCGACTGTCGAATGTCAAATGAATGTTAAAAATACCATGTCGTAGGCCTTTGTGCGGCGAACTGTTTCAGATTAGCGTATTTTCGACTGCACGTGTAGACGCTTAATCCTAGGCGCACACTAGGCAACACGAGACATCGACATCTAGGTGACTAGGCGCGACGACTGGCTGCGGCCCAAAATTTTAATATATTTTGTTCAAAGCTCCGCAAACTTAGCGTCAGAGTCACGGAGTTGCGACGATAAGCTAGGAGAAAAGCTTGTTAGAAAAACTACTTGTAGCCGCATCCAGTCGCACTGTGCACGCGCACACACGACGGCAGTCACCGGACAGCGCAGCGTCAGCATCTTTACTCCACTACAAATGATCGCTTTATGCACGACGTCCGTCGTAACGAGTAACAGCTCTGCGTCTAGTTGCGGCGACAAGACGCCAGATTCAAACGATAACTACGCGTCTTGTCGCGGCGACTAGTCGCCCAGTTTGTGATGGCTCTTATTGTGTGTCTCTCGTCGCATGCGCAATTTTCACGAGCATTGACGTGCTTATGGGCTCATATAAGCGAAAGCCGCGAGATAATTATTATCCACAGATTTGAGCGAAAACGACGGAATGAGTGACCGCGCGTTTGGTTTTTGAAGCGCAATATGTGTAACCACGCAAGCTGATATGAGCTTAAACAAGCGAAATAAGACGCTCGCTAAAACTGCTATAAAAACTCCGTCACCAGCTTTTGTCAACTTTTTTTACAGATCTGCAATATCATCATCATCAGCAGCGTATCAGCCGTTACAGGGCTTATAGGCTCCCCTAGTCAATATCCTAACTAATAATGCGGAAGTGAGTTTGTGTATTTGTTGGTTTGTTTGTTACGCCATAACTATTCAACCGATCGTCATAAATTGTATACAATCAGGGGTATAGAATAGGATACAGTGTAACTGTGATCCAGAAAATAAGTAATATACAAATAAAAAAAAATTACAGACATCGTGTCGACGTTAGGTTTTTCATGCAAATACATAGAAACCAGTAAAGTAAAGTAAAATAAATTAGAACTTAAAATACACTTTGAATCGAGATTTTTGAAATTCACACCAATTCGTAACGCGACCAAACAGAGAAGAAGTAATGTCGACGGTGGGTATTTCATGGAAATAGATAAAAACCAGTTGCGTCGCGGCGACACATGTCGGCTGCAGTCTGTAATTGGTCACGGATCGCCGTTGGCGTGGCCGAACTGTTATAATATAAACACCTACACCTATTCAAAGGTGTAGTTCAATTTTCTCTACTATATTATTCAGGTACTAGCACTCCCGGGTACATACTACCCTTCACAAGTGGCACCTAAACTACCTACACAGTTTACTTAAGTAATACCTACGCACTATATTTCTATCAAGAGAATTTGTTAAGGACTGTTTGGTTATGTGGGTTTCATATGTTATTTGTAGCTTCAACAAATATTACTTATCAAGACTGGAAAAGTAGAGGCCTGTCTTCGGGCTTCATAATGTTAAAAATACAGGGTGTTTGGTAGAATGATGTAGGGATTCAAGAAGCTGATTAAGGGTACCCATGTGATGATCATTTTAAACACGTATACTATCATGAAAATTCGAAGAGTCGATCATTTCCTGATGATGCCTTATGGGGAAGGCGAAACATAGTCTTTCTGTTGGGTTTTTGTAAAACTCGTTAGAGAAGGTTAGCGGGATTTTTACGAAATCTTTTTTCTCTTCAATATCTTATTAGTATGTTATGTATGTCGCTCTAAACGGAACAAAAGAGCACCCTCTGTCGTGCGTTCTGACAGAGTCGTGACGTCATAGCTGCTCGGACGCGACGGAACGAACACTTTCTGCCCGGTCGCCAAGGAGTGAAGACGTCTCGAAACTTTCACGTTACTTAGTATCGTAGCTATAGCTATGATTGTTCAATCAATACCTACCAACCTACAGTGTTCGTGTAGTAAAAACTTGTCTGCATTCCTTGACGTTATTATTTGAACCGACATTACCCACCATACGCCCACGTATTCTAGGTCTGTATTACGGAGTGAGAGCTGCTATGCATAATGTTAACACTAGAAATAAAGATAAACTAGCTGTTCCCACTGTAAGGCTCCATAAAGTTAGTCAATCTTTTAAAGGGATGTCTGTACGATTTTTTAACAAAATCCCAAATGATGTGATTAATCTATCTGTAAATAAATTCAAAAATGTTGTTAAACGTAATCTATGTAATAAAGCTTATAAAATATCTGATTATTTAGATGACAAAAAAGCTTGGGATGAAACTGCCTCCAACTCCATCAAAAACAATGTAATAGATATTAAGTACAATGACGTTTCTTGCCAATTCTTCTCTGTTTGGTCACGTTACGAATTGGTGGTAAATTAAAAAAAATGACGTTTCAAAGTGTTCCTACTGAATAAATGAATTTTGACTTTTGACTTTTTGACTTTTATGAGTTGCAACCCTGCTCCATCATAAGCTGCCTCTTACATTTTTATCTAAATTGGTGATTTAGGCTTGAACTATATGCATCCAGATTCCGGAATTAGGTTATAAAAAATCATAGTAACTATTACTTATGAATTGTGTACTGGCTGAATATGAGTAGTATGAACGAATTGAAATACCCTCGAGAGCAATGAATCCGGGTCACTCAAAGAATCCAAAAAATCTCGGAAAGTAAGAATGCTAGGTTAATGCAATAAATTGTATTTAATAGACAATTTAATACTCCTTAAATGAAAGTTAAAAAAATATGAGTCACCATACATTTTATTTACACAAAATTACATAAAGAAAAAAAACTGCTGATCTCTCCTTAAAACAAAAATAGGAAACATGAAATTTTTGAACTTTATGACGATTTTCTTGAATTTCAATACTTCGTATTACCTCCTCGTGCTTCCATTACTGCGTTTACGCGGTTTGGCATGCTGTACACCAAGTTCCTTATACGATTTTGGGGAATATTCTCCCATTCCTCTGTGAGAGCAATTTTGAGCTCAGGAAGCGTGATTGGGGGAGGGTTTCGTTGTTTTACGCATCTCCCTAGCTCGTCCCAAGCATGCTCGATCGGGTTGATATCCGGGCTGCGCGCTGGCCACTCCATACAAGTAATGTTCATCTCTTGAAGGTAGTCATTCACAATCCTACCTGTATGAGGTCGGGCATTGTCATGCATAAATATAGCATCCTCACCCAAATTGACCATAAATGGACCAACGTGTTCGTTGAGGATTTCTTCCACATATCTTACGCTAGTTAAAGAGCCGTTTTCTATGATCACCAGCTCTGTGCGACTTTCAGAGGAAATTCCGGCCCACACAAGTACAGACCCACCACCGTAGGCTACTTTTTCTTCGATGCATGCTTGCTTGAATCTTTCCCCTGGTCTTCTATACACTCTGTGTCTTCCATCGTGCTTGTAGAGCATAAATTTTGATTCGTCGGAGAACATAACTTTCGACCAATCTTCAATACTCCAATTTACGTGGTTCTGGGCATATCTTAGTCTTGAAATACGATGGCCACGCTCCAGTTTAGGGCCGTTTGCAGGTCTAAGTGGTTTTAAGTTAGATTCAGCAAGCCGACGTCTTACTGTCCATGCACTTGGGTTACTTCCTCCGAGGCGTCGAAACTGATTTGTGAGTTCAGTTCCTGTGAGAAAGCGATTTCGAAGCATGGTGTTCACCAAGTATCGGTCTTCTCGTGCTGTGGTACACCTAGTTCTGCCCGTTCCTGGTCTGCGTAGGTTAGAACCAGTTTCTTCGTAACGTCGGAGAACTCTTTGTACTGTTGACAGCGACACACCGACAGTCCTGGCTGTATCGCGCTGACTCCGGCCGGTTTCCACCAATGTAAGTATTCTGGTGCATTCTTCAAGTGTAAGCGACATGATTTCAGCTTGAATAATGAATATTGAGCACTATCAACCTGGTTTATGTACCAACATAAATGACAGATTACAAACAAAAGCAAAAACAAATCCTGTAATTTCGTAGTTCCATCTTCGACAGTGTTCCCTTTTCAAATTTGATTTTTTTATGATATAACTTTACAATAACTAAGAAGTTTTAATACTTTCATTTAAGGAGTATTAAATTGTCTATTAAATACAATTTATTGCATTAACCTAGCATTCTTACTTTCCGAGATTTTTTGGATTCTTTGAGTGACCCGGATTCATTGCTCTCGAGTGTATTAGACTTGGTCCAACTTCTCAAAAACATACTCTTTACGATAGTTGAGAATAATAACAATTGTAAGAAAGTCGTTATAAAAATATAAGCCATATTATTACAGAGCCATATTATTACAGAGTTTCTTGCTATTGTTCTCTATTTGGTCGCGTTACAAATTGGTGTGAATTAAAAACTTGACGATATAAAGTATTCCTGAAGGTTCCAACTAAATAAATGACTTTTGTTGTATCATTGTATCACTATGATAAACCATGAAATTCTTACTAAAGAATATAAATAGAAGATAAGGACAAAGATAATTTTATTCCAATATAAATATAGCAACAGTGAGTCCCTAAAACCTCGAAATATATTACAAAATAACGTAGCTTTTAATGTGAGTATATTTTTTATTATTCATGAATCGTAGGTCTATTTTGATTATACGTTACATACTTACTAAAACTTTGAAATATTGATAAGGTTTTCAATGATTGACAAACTAATGACTATCTTTGTTATTTCCATTATTTCGAAGTTAAGTATGGGCCATTGGGCGGATACGTATCCAACTTGTAGACTGTACTAAACATCGAGATTCAGACTTCAATTTTTTTCTTACTCAAATGGAACCATATTTCGAATTCTAATTTGAGGTGGAGGGAAAAAGTTCTTCACTGACATCCCACATTGGGGTGTGCATTGTCCCCCAGCTAACCCTACCCCAGCCCAACTCATTAAAGTAACGGAGAAGGACACTGGGTTGATGGCAACATTGCTCTAGAATTCCCAATGATGCGATTAGAACCTTAACTAAGGATCACTTTGAACCATCAACTTTTTAATTTACACCAATCTTTAACGCGACCAAACAGAGAAGGATTGGCAAGAAACTCTGCTTGGCTCATACGAGTATTTGACGTCGCAATAATGTCGAAGATGTTACATGGATTGCGAGACTGATGCATTTTATGGTACTTACTTGAAAATGGAACAAGCACATGACCCAGCTGATTAAGTGGTAACCATTACCTATTACAAAACATTACTTCGTACATCACGTTTTTTTGGATCATGATTTATGATGCAACGTCCTGCGTACATCACCTTGGGGTCGATCACTTTTGAAGATGATAAGCCTCTTGTGCCTGTTATTTCACCGGCACCCACATTCTTCAAACCAAAACCACACCAAAACATAGCACGGCTTCTTCTCGGCAGAAATAGGCATGGTGGCAGTACTTTCCCAGACGAGCCCTCCACAAAGAACTGACTACTACTAATAGTGTGGAAGTGAAAATGGACGGGACATCTCGCCCATCAGTCAGGAAGCCCAACATTGAACCAAAGCAATAAGTGAATGGTGGCCAAGAAGTGTGCGGTGGCCTCGAGGCAGACCAAATGATAAATTATATTTATTTGCACGAACACATGTGATAAAAATAAATCTTAAAAGTTAATCAGTCCAGTTTATGTCCTACCAAAATCTTTGGCACGCAAATTTTTATAAGTCATACATACATAAAATAACACGCCTTCATAAATTAAATTATCTAGAATTAGCCTACATGAATATTAAAAATAAACAGATTGATCCCTATGTCGTGTTCCTGGAACTTAAATATTCACATACAGAATAAAAGCATTTTCTGAAAGCCATTTTTTAACTTTTATGTAAAACAAATTACCCTTCAAATCTTTTAAATCTGTTGGTAGCTTACCTATTGTAAATTCTTAAACACATGTAATAAGCTTGACGTTTAGTTTGTCTCAATTTATATTTAGGAAGATGGTCGGAGTACATTGTGATGGCAGTAGGAGAGCAGTGGATCTGGCTGGCACAAGGTCACCAGGAGTAGCGTGATAGAGAATTGACCTATAGGTACTCAGCAGTGGGTGTTACCAGCTGAATTGATTGATAGTTATAAAAACAGATAAAAAATATAAAAATGAAACTGACTCTTCCTTTATCATCATCATCAGCCTATAGCTGTCCACTGCTCGACGCATCCAGCCACTTATTACCTTTCACAAATCGTCACTCCACCTGGCCGGAGGGCGTCCTAAACTACGTTTGAAGAGCCGCGTTCTCCACTCAAGAACTCGTTGACCCCGACGGTTATCAGTTCTTGGACCTACCTTTCCCTATGTATTGTAAAAATACATTTTGTTAACTCTAGCATTTTTATAAATCAAAATAAATTTCTCTTAGAACATCTTAAAATTATTTTGTCTCAAAATGTTTTTTTTAGAAACAAAAATAGGTTGCATAGTCATCATCATCATCATCATCATTATCATTATCCATTTTCAATCCACTGCTGGGCAATAGGCCTTCTTTGGATTATGCCACTTCCCTCAATCCTGCGCCTGTCTGAGCCAGGTGCCGCCCACGGCCCTTCTTATATCGTAGACCCATCTCGTTGGAAGACGTCCCCATTCTAGTAACCTACTCTCGGCCACCATTCGGTTAGCGCTCTCACATAGTATAGCTATATTATGCTAGACTATATACAAGTCAAACATTGGTAGGCCTGGAAATACTGCAAACTTTTAAATGAACACCTATTCCATCCAAACTACAAGTCAACACTACCTTTTCGAAACGACAATGATAGAACTTTCAATCGAATTATAGAACTCAGGAAAACCCAAAGGACTCCAAAACCTCATACGGACCGTAAACATGGCCCAAAGTTTTCGGGACCTCAGATAAAATGTAAACTAAGTATTACTTGGTTTAAGTTTGGTACGAGTTAGGACAGTCCCTGGGTAGATTTTGTTGCTGTTTCAGTAAACATATAACAAAACTAGTAAAATACTCATGAGTCCGTTCGCGACGACGATGAGGTTTTACAACCACCCCCACTGCATCCCTTAAGGAGCAGAATTTCTGGAAATCCTTTTTTAGTGCACCCTTACACACTATATAAATATCCTCCAAAAATACCCTCCAAATTTCAAGTCTTGAGGGCTGTGCGTGATTGTCAGTCAGTCGTTTCATTTCAATAGAGTTCTTAATGTAGAAATAATTACCCCGTTTAAAATTAAAAATAAATTTGAGTTTGCACTCAAATGCACTAATTGTTAAAATAAAGTCACTCGAAGATGTAATTATGCAGTTATTTTGTCACAGATTATAAATGTAACGGTACGCGTACACCTAATCTGTGATCGGCCAAAGAATAACAGCTGATAATTCGAGAATCGGACGATGTCGGTAACTTAGTTGTGTACGCGCTTTCATTCCGTCTTGATCGGCTGAATTCAGCCGACAACGTCCGAGCATATTTCGACTGATGACGATATGGTGTAATCGACGTACGTGTCAAATTCAACCGTAGGTATGTAAAGTAAAGTAAAATAAAAGTAAAAAAGCATTTATTTGTGATGGTAACACGGAGGGAGTACACGTTAATAACAAGTAAAATAACAAAGTTTAACAAGGTCATAGTAAGAGGTACTTGAGACTTAGGCACACAAAAAAGGTTTGTAGAAGAACATCAAGGCAAGTGGTCTACCTTCCCTCACAAAACTGCTAAAAAAAATATAATACAGTTCGACTCAACTCAATCAAAGCTCGGTGGTCGTCACAAAAAGGCGTCCAACTAAGCATCTTTTCTGATTTTTATCGCATCTAAAGCTGTGTCCCCAGTAGGCAAACTGTTAGCGGTCGACTGAGTGAGCCTTAGCCGCAAATTTGTGGTGAGCTGAAATTCGAGTTAGCTGCAAAATCAGATAAATTTGCGTGCGTTGCAAGCAAACTGATATGAGTGAGTCGCTTATTTAGGTCGACTAACTGAATTTTCACTTTACTATTGTTGTACAAAGGAAGTGGTTGTATTGGTCACGATGAAAATTTTTGAAGTAATTGGTGAGGCGTTTTTTATGGTAATAATTTATTTCCAACTGTCCGCATGAACAGTTTGTGGCAAACAGACTCACTACGCCCGGCGAACAACCATATCGCCACCACCGACTGGAACCGGTTTTTCTGTGAGTCGGCCACTAACTGAGACAGTCGGTGCACGAACCGCTGCAAACTGCGTAAAGTAAGCGCAAAACTAGCAAACGGTGGACACTCCATTTCAAATATATGGAAGGGCGTACTGAACTCAGTTGGCCGCTAACAGTTTGCCTACTGAGGATACAGCCTAAACGAAGTCTTTCCGAGGTTTTCGGTTTTGTTTTCGTTAACAAAGTCCAAACCGATCGTAAATATCATAAAATCAATTTTCATTCCATGTAGAGCATGTAACAGTATTTAAAAAATATCCCGTAATGTATTTCCCACAGGGTGCTCTCGTGACGGCG
This sequence comes from Horisme vitalbata, assembly GCA_951804965.1. Taxonomy (NCBI): domain Eukaryota; kingdom Metazoa; phylum Arthropoda; class Insecta; order Lepidoptera; family Geometridae; genus Horisme; species Horisme vitalbata. The sequence continues at coordinate 2,742,432 of OX638096.1, forward strand.
CCGCTGCGTGCGTCACGACTCATAACGCTGTACTGCGGAAAATTGTTTTAAAAAATATTGACACACGAACCTTTCTGTGACGCTGGCGTATATTGACACACGAAGCTTGGTAAAGGCGCTTACAGAAGCAGTTTATAGTATAATACCGCTTTTTATATAACTTTTTACGTGCTGAAAACAAAACTTTCCACGTCCGCCGGTCCGCCTCATGACGGCATCTAGCAGTCAAAGTATTAAATTGCTATCATAACAAGTGGATACTAACTTTAATTATTTAATATATTTACAAAGGAAACTATCCTATTAACATATCCAATGCTCACTCATATTCAATTTATTGCATTCCAATGTGAATATACATACGTGTTTAGCGGTGACGTTGAGAATTCATAAATGCACCATCATTACTGCGATATTTCGAACCATCTTTCACGCCTATTAAAGGCGTTGAGATCGAGACTCGTGCACCAGTCACGTAGGTACAGTAGACAGTCAGGAGTGAATAACTTTTGGAACTATCATGGTTCTGAATATAAATATCCCGTTGATATTCATAATTAGGAGTGAAGAACGTCTAAAATAGATAGATAATACGTCTAAAATAGATAGATAATGTGACTTTAGTGCACACCAAAAACAAACAGAACTAAATTGAGTAAATTAGACGAAAACTTTTAGAGCAAACCGGAACAGCGCGGTATTCCTAGGTCAAATTAAATGTCAATGATTTCATATTTCTCGCACTTTATAAACTATCATCAGGAAGATTTATCTCACAAATGAAAAGAGTATATGTACGTACGTATCGGGATATCATGTATTTTTTTCAAATTATTTTAGCAATGGGGACCAATATGTACCCTAATGGAAAACACTACAAACATGAAAGGAAATAAACTTTGAGTGTGCTATTTCGAATAGTGTTTTACCATAAATTCTATTTTTGTATTAAATAATTCTATATCCCAGTTTATTGATGACTTCTGTGGCGCAATGAGCGAACGTTTGCTTCAGACCCAGAAGGTTTCGGGTTCGATTCCCGAAATATTTGTCTCGGTATAGGGTGTTTTTACCAAAAAAGATATCTGTGTCTATCTCATGTGATGTTCTTAATGCAAGCACTGCTTAGTTTGTGACTAGATGATGATGTGTAATAATGCCCGGCATTATTTATTACTAGCTTTCGTCCGCGGCTTCGCTCACATGGTACCCAGATAAAAGTATCCAATGTGTTAATCTAAGTCACAATCTATTTATATTTCAAGTTTCATCCATATCCGATAAGTAGATTTTGCGTGAAAGAATAACAAACATATATATATATGTGTTTGTTATTCTTTCACGCAAAATCTACTTATAAACCATACTCACAAACTATTGCAGTTATAATATTAGTAGGATTATATGTGTTTTATTTCTATGATACGATATCAGTTACAAGCCTATAATTATGGCTTGGTTATTTAATATTCATGATAGTAAATCAAAGTGCTTGCCGACTTTCCGTGGGTTGCCAAATGGCGGTCAGTGGTAACCGGAAAAATTTAATGGATGCTCTAAATGAGGTTCAAATAACCATGTTTGGAATCATAAATTAAATATTCCATACTGCCGTAGTTTTAACCTAGAAACAAAAAAGTGTGGCGTAGAATTTTTGTTAGTAGGTTAAATTATAGATACCATGTTATATTCAAAAGACAAAATATTTATTACGATTTTCGTTAACCTTCTCTGACGAGTTCTCGAGATCTGAAATGGTTATTTGACTGGGTTTTTGTGAAACCCAGTCAAATAACCATTTCAGATCTAATATATTTAAAAGATAAAACATTTAGTACGAATTCCGCCAACTCTCTCTGACGAGTTTCATAAAAACTCAACAGAAATTCGACAATGTTTCGCCTTCCCCATAAGGCATCATTAGGAAACGATAGACTCGCTGCTTAGAGCTTAGGACAGGGCACAATGGCGCTCATTAGGAGAGGCCTATTTCCAGCAGTGGACTACTGGCAGCTACAGGCTGATGATGAGCATGAAACCTTTAGCAAAGTGATTGCTTAACTAAGTTACTTTTGTTTTAATGTGGTGACCATTATAGTGTTATCTACATAACTAACCATCTCAACGTCCATGCCGAAACGAGAAAGATCTGCTAAGGACTAAGATTGCCACGAGTGATTTAATACTTTAATAAATAATGATCAATCACAGTCCAACGGTCACACTACTAATATCATCAATCACAGTACTATTCCGACAATATTGCTTTATTATATGGATATCGATACTGTAGATTATGCGGTGATTAATATTGATTGTGTATTTAGCCTTATTTACCTTCAATATTGACACGAACACTATTTTAGGAATATTGATCAATGATCAGTGTCCAAAATTAATTATACGTGAGTCCACATAATTATCCACGTGGTCTACGTTCATTTAATAATTTTAGAGTAAATAGTGACCTACACAAATATTAATAACATAGAATTTATCAGTTTAACCAACGCTTCCAACCCAAAATACTGCGTATGATTACGGATGCCCCATACATCACAAACAACCAGCTACACCTTGACTTGGAGATGACAACGGTAAAGGATGATATAACCCACAAGCTTAGATCGTATGGCTAAAGTATAGAGCTACATCCAAACGAACAAATTGCAAAAATCTGATGCAAGACCCTTGAAAAACTATCAAAAATTAATAACAAGGCGTTGAAAATATTACTGTTTTTCAATAGAAAACAAAGCGTAATCGATAACGGTATGTTAAAGGAACCGGCTGATAGAGTGTCTTCTATAGCATGTAAGTGTACATATCTAAATTCCACATAAGAGTGTATACCTGAAATTGCTTATTTTCCTTACTCCGCCGGATCTCCATATCTTCTAAAATATGTTTTATTAATTACGTTTGAAATTTATATAAAGTAAAGTGCAGGCTTATTCTATAGATCATTTGAATCGAAAACAGGATTGCATAAAATTTTCTCTTTAGAAATAAATCGCAAAGTTACGCCAAAATTTTTACTAAAACCTTATTATCTCAATGAATACAGGAGTTAAGATCTTGAGAATAAGGATAGTAATTGAACTAATTAAAATAACCTTTGATATGAAGCGTTTTTTAAAATAAACATTATAATTTTCGTAGGGAGAAAAAACCTACAAATCCCACTACAAATGATTTTAATTATGCCGGTGAATACGAACTGAGGTAGTGCAGACCCTTAACAGTCACCCAACCAAATAGTGGCCGGGCGTCGTGTTACTAAACCAAACTACTAAACTATAAAATCGTATCTAACCTAGATACAAAACGTTTATTTATACTTGTATTGTATATGTATCATGGTTTGCAGGAATGCAGGTCAACTGACCAATACTTCAGGCTATTTTAGCTAGTTTTGCTAGTTAGCTAGTTGTTGCGAGGCACATGTTTGGTAAGGGTAGAGTACGTTCCTAATTCATAGCGGTTCAAAGTTCATTTATTTCCACCGTGTCACACTTGATACCGTCAAAAGTTCAAGTATAGTTTTAAATGTAAGTTTATAGTCAGTTCTCAGTACGATAGTATATATTATAGTCCTTAATATAATCATTTAGGAAAAGTCTGGATGAATTATTCGTAAGTTTTATGGCCAATAGGACAATCTAAATTTTTGTTCTGTGACTGTACAAAAAATCCTAATAACCTTGGTGACCTACCAACAGGACAAAAAGTAGGTCCGCGAAAAGAGTACTAGATTTTAATACTAAAGTCCAAGTCAATAACTATATATTTCTTCCTTAACATTCAATGAGCTTTCACGCAAACAACAAAGTTTCATCCAAATCCGTCCAGTAGACGGATTTGGATGAAACTTTGAATATAGATAGTTTGTGACCTGGATTAACACATAGACTTTTATCCGGGTACTGCGTGAACGAAACCGCGGTCGGAAGTTAGTATATTTATTTGTACAACGTCAGCTTAAATTCATATGTTATCCCGAAAGGAGGTGATTGGGGAACGACCATGGAAGTCCACATGTTCTGATAATCTAACCAACAAATAAGTGATTCTAAATTTCTATACAAAAGCTTTATTTGTGATGTGCACAGTAACCCGTACTTTAAGGCGGAGCTATAATATAATCATTATGTCAAGAACTTATAAGCCTAAAGCTAAGTGAATTTTGGATACCTAATATCCACTTTTATTCAACACGCAGCGTCTCAATATGGAACTCAATGTGGAGTCCATGAAAGTCGACCTTATTGGCCGCTATCCAAATCCGATAGGATAAACTCCTTCCGTCCTTTAAATAGGCTGTTTCCCACGCGTTGTGGCACTGTTTTTTACACTCAGTCACACCACAAGTGCCTTTCTTTTCGCCTTAAAATTTCAGCATTTTATACGATACTAGCTGACCCGTCCGTAACGTCGTTTGTGTATATACGCTTTTTTATTTCGTGTAACCCTAACTATGTATGGAATAAAAAGTACCAACCTACATTACCTACATTACCAGGTTAGGTCCGGGTCAGTAACCGGGTGCGTTCCCGTTCTCGTTCCCACTCCCACTTCCGCTACCTTTTCCGAGCGCGTTCCTGCTCCCTTTTTCGTTGGCAACCCTTCGCCAAGTCAACAGTCAGTTGAAAAGTATAGGTATTATAATTTATTATATACCTTCTCGTAACTTGAGAAATGATTGGATCCCATCCATGCAAACTTTAATCTCCTATCTGGCCTCTCCTATCAAAAGCACTAAGGAGTATATATAGTATTGATATCAACTTCGATGCAAATCATCCCAAAAATAACTTTCTACCCTTTTTTAACCCCGTTAAGAAATGAGTTTCAATAAAATATGAATGTCGTCTTCCATCAATTCTGTTAAAGAATATTTATGCAAAATTTGAAGTAGATTGAACCAAGGAATCACTTTGTCCCATACAAACTTTGCCCCCGTTTTTCACCCCCTTAGGGGTAGAATTTTGAAAAATGCTTTCTTATTGGATGCCTTCGTCATACAAAGAATACACCCTCCAAGTTTTAGGTCTCTACGATTAGCAGTTTAGGCTGTGCGTTGATCCGTCAGTCATTCAGGACGAAGGATTTTATAAGTATAGATGATAAAGAGAATCCGATTTCACAAAAATTTATGTATATGCTATAGGTTGATGCTGATGATGATGATGAATGTATATTCATACCAATTTTCATCAAAACCATTTTAGGTTTAAGGCGTAATGAGTGAATAACCGTCTGAGCCGCAAGAGGTTTGCGGGTTCGATTCTTGCTACAGGATAAATAATGGTTCCTTAAGTGCAGATATTATTGTACTGTTTTAAATAAGAAATAAGTTTTCAAAGTAGCTATTACATTTGACGGCCTGGCGTGGAGCAGGTTTGATTCCCGCCGCCGGACAAATGTTTGCTTTATGTGCAGATATTACTGTACTGTTTCAAATGAGGAATATGTTTTCTAAGTATTTGACGGCTTCTGTGGTGCAGTAGGCGCCTGAAACACAGAAGGTTGTGGGTTCGATTCCCGCCGCGCGACAAATGTTTACATTATTTTCATATATTTGTCTCACGTCTGGGTCTAGGTGGTGGTGGAGGGCTGGTCCTATGTATAATGTGTATGTATTTACAAAAAAATGTATTTAAGTAATATATCAGTCATGTGGTTCTCATAATACAAGCTCTGCTTAGTTTGGGGCTACATGATGCTGTGTGATAGTCAAGCATTATTTATTTGTAAAAAGATTTAAAGACACTTTGTAGATTAATTTTGCGGATAACTTGAGCAACTCTAACTTCCATGTTACAACACAATCATTCAGAAAGTATAGCAGTGCATATAAAGTCGAGTCTTAAGAAATTACAGCACTTAAATATAATGTTCTTCCTCAAGGCCAACTGGCCGCAATCCAAGATAGGTTCGACCTTCCTGCCCTTTTGTTTCCCAAACGCGTCTTATTTGAAGCGGGGAACGATTCTGTAGCAGATTGTTTCTGTAATCGTGTCAAGAAACAAAACAAACATTACCTATATACCTTCAGGGATTTTTCTTTTCGGAAAACTTTTGGTTATTGATCAATACACAAGATAGCGTAAGACCAAATATTATACAGTCAGTTCATCTTCTTTTTCTTCGTATTCTTCATTGCTAAATTGCTTGAGGTATTGATGAGTTCCTTCCATGCTGTTCTGTCTTCGGCTTGCCTCAAGGCGGCATTCAAAGAGAGCCCCGTCAGCGCCTTGACTTGGTCAGATAAACGGCTGGGTGATCTTCCGCAAGGTCTAATTCTTTCTATTTTTCTCATTGTATTCTATTGATATTATAATTGATACTGGAACCAAGAATTTCGATTGAGCAGATAACGGAATTCCTATGACTTGGTGCAATCTGTATTTTGAATCGGTATTTTTATTTTGTAGATACTTTAATACTACTACTACAAATATACTTGACTAGGTTCTTGATCAATACTAGCAATCAAATAAAAACAAACTTTTGTATCTAAAATCTTTATAAATTTTTCAGTAAACAATGAAAACCTAAAATGGCCGATAACAATCCAGGCCTTTATCATTTTTGTTATAAATCTTGTCGGATTAAGAATTTTTACGGATTTTGTGTTAATTCTAGCGATTTTTCTGAAAGAACCGTTAATCCTACTTATCTTTAGACTGTGACGTTTTTTAAACTTCGAGATTTATCGCGGAGTTAGTCAGAAAAAACACTGAGTTAGTCTGATATAAAGTTGGGTGGATGTTTGAAAAATTCTGCTTCAGAAAATATTGAATATTTTATCAGATATTTTAGTATGAAAAGTTATAATACTAAGTTTTCTCTGTAATGTTTATTTCCTTCAACACTAACACAAAAATATAACATCAAATATTCACCTTTTATTCCACAATGGCTATCTTTGTCCGAGTAGAAATTTCCTTAAGAGGTACCGACTTTGTAAATATCAGTATAAATGAATCTTTGGAATGAATTCATAAACTAAAAAATACCTCTGATTTACGAATTAAATTATATTAACACATCAAAATCTTTTTCTACAGCCATAAACTAAAAAAAACCTCTGATTTACGAATTAATTTATATTCACACATCAAAACCTTTTTCTACAGCCACCTAAAAACCTCTGATATGCAAATTAATTTATATTAACACCACAAAACCTTATTCTACAGCCAATTTAAAATTCAAAGGCGTCATACAACCATTCTAACCCACTCGAATTTATTTTAAGAAACTGTACTAACCCTGATAGGATTTTAATAGAAAGAGTTACAAAGGCCTCCCACGTACGGACTACAAATTTTCATTAGCCGAAGGAAAATTTGGGCAAAACAACGAATTTGTAGGGATACTGTGGGGGTGGTAACCCGGGGCGCTGGCTTTGTAAAAATATAGTGACAGTATTATAAGAATATTGTGATATTCTTTATAGCATATGCCATGTCCCCATTTTTCGTTATTAGGATTATATATATGTAATGTAAGAAAAGGCTGCTGGTAGAAGAAGATGCGTCGAGCTCAGGACAGGGCGCAATGGCGCTCATTAGGGGAGGCCTATGTCCAGCAGTGGACTGCTATAGGCTGATGATGATGATGATGATGATATGTAATGTTATAAAACGTAAGTTTAGTAACAAATGACTAAGATAGGCTAAATGTTAATGTTATGTAACCAAGCTCGATGTTAGTTGAATTTTGAATGTTTATCATAATCATATTAGTTTTATTCAAATACAAATATGGCAAATGCTATATTACAAATCAAATTTGACAGTTGAGTTTCAGTATTCATCGGTAGGACATCAAAGGTATCCAAACTAAGAGAAATCCTTTGCAATGGTAGCCATGACCTCCATCAGACAGCCGAGAGCGATTATAACATAAAATTAAAAAATCATGAATCCAAGAGATTAAAGTTTAATCTCAGCTAAGTTACGTGCAGCGGTGGATGATGATTATAATGATGATGATGAAAGTTAAGTCCAAGAGTTTATTGTTTTCTACTAGCTTTTTCCACGGCTTCGCTCGAGTTAAAAGTTATTTTCTATCCCTCAGGGACAGTTCTTATTACTGGAATATGGGTACCGTAGGTCCCGTTGTCAAGGGAATATCCTGTCATAAGTATGCGAAATATTATTGATTTATCATCAAACAAACAAATATACCCACTTTCGCATTTATAGTAATTATTATAGTTAAGATTATGATTAAGATGTTATGCAAAACACCCCTCTTTTCATATGTTTCGCCCTTCAAGTAGCCTGGTACTGGTTCATACAATAAAAAGAAACCGAGAATTTGAAAACAAAATCTCTAAAACAAAGGTCGCTCTGGGTTTCTTTGATATCATGACAATGTTAGAACAAAAAGTCTCTAACTTCATAATAACAACAGCCGCAAAACCAACAATTTGTGAACTATAAAGCTATCACGCGTTCCATTATACGGCTGATCGCCCAAGTCTAACATTCAGGGGTTCCGTTCACCTTTTTTTTGGGATTTAGAAATCTGAAAAATCTTCTTTCCAGAAATATTGAGTTTGGGACCTGATTCTGACGATTTGATATATTTGATTAAGTATATTAGATTTATATATCGCGAGAACTGTCAAACTTCATACAGTTTTGTATGAAAATGACAGTTCTCGCCCCTGGTTCAATATTGGTCATTGTGGGGTGGGTAACTTTTCCGGCTCTAAAACAGCATTTTGAATTCTTTAATATTTTAAAAAGCCAAGTTTTGATGAAAAATGTTTTATCATACTGAAAAATGGTTAGTTGCTTGATCATGTAATTAGATAATATAGAAAAATACAATAAAAATTTAAATAATTAGCAATAATGCCCGGTATTACTATATGTATATTTCTATTTGGTTTAAGATTGTAACAATACATTTTAGCCCGCAATAGTGTAGCAACATTACTAAGATAGGCCCTTTTATGTCCACATGATAGAATAAGTTAGTTGGTTTGTTTACTGTTTTTTTTTTCTGTAATTTCATATTGTATGTACCTTCTACATGGTGTGTGTGTGTCAGAAATAAACGCATATCTTATCTTATCTCTCTTATATCTTTAATACATCGATCGTTTCCAATCGTTTAAATATTCTGTCACTTTTACATCGTTTAATTTTATTCTTGTAATTTTGTAAAAAATAAATGTCTCGTTCCGAGGTACATAAGTGCTAAATAAACCATAGTTTCTCACGTAAGTGACTTTTGTCTTTTTGAGAAATAAATGTTTTGAACCTGAGTTAAGCAAGATTACAATTAATAATGTACAATCGGTCCTTCAAGATGCGCTTTTCATATTCCACTATGGAACTCCAAAAGCGAACTGCCAACCGAATCACGCAAGCCATAACCGGCAGAAAAAACCTTTTAAAGAAATCGCTGAAATTGTTGTTTACTCATACTTTTCTGACGCTGTTGTTTTGATAAATTAAGTCATAAATTATGGTTTAAGGCCCAGCTGGTCTCAACGCGAATTGCGAAGGATGAAATGGGTCGACTAGGCTAATTGTTTTTCATTTTCGTGAGCTTATTTTGCTGGCTCGCACAGCGATCTTTCATTACCATTCGTAGATGCCATAGGGGCTTCATAATAGCAAATCACATTAAACCATTAACGAACTGACCTGAACTTTAATATTTAAAGGGTACATATAAAAATACTTGACAATGGACCTCCTTTCTAGATGAAGAAATGAAAGAATGGGAAGAAAAATCAAACGCTAAAACTTTTCCTAAGAAGTATTTTTAGAAGCTTGTTGAAATTTCAGAACAGTTCGTAACAAGATCGATTGCCTGCTCCGTCTTGGGTTTTTGTCGAACAAATACTAATTGCTTTCGTAGCCACAATCAAACCACACTTCGTTTTTTATTTGGTTCTTTGTCAAGTGCAAGAGACATTTTACTTTATCTTAGAACTATGTAACTGTAACTATGTAAAAAAAAAATACCAAGACAATCACCATCATCATCATCATCGGCCTATAGCAGTTCACTGCTGGACATAGGCCTCCCCCAATGAGTGCCATTGCGTCCTGTCCAGAGCTCGACGCATCCAGCTTCTCCCAGCAGCCTTTCGCAGATCGTCTCCCCACCTGGCCGGAGGCCGTCCTACACTACGTTTTCCGCGCCGCGGTCTCCACTCAATAACTCGTCTACACGGTTATCGGTTTTATGTGCAGATATGGCCAGCCCACTGCCACTTCAGCGTGCTAATTCTCTACGCGATGTCGACAACTTTGGTTCTATGTTGGATAGCTTCGTTGCGGATTCAGCCCTTAAGAGAAATTCTGAGCATAGCTCGTGCTCGCTCAGCAACTTTAAACAGGTGAACTTGCCCTACTGTAGGTGTCCACGTTCGGCTCCGTATGTCATGACGGGTAGGACGCATTGATCAAAAACTTTCGTTTTCAAACATAGTTTTGTATGGGTGACGAGAAAACTCGATGTAGTTTTCCAAATGCTGCCCAACCCAGCTGAATTCTCCTCTTGGCCCTCCTTCTTAATGTTTCTTTCTACCTAACAGCAAAATCTGCCCGATACTGTGTACTCTGTAACAATTTTAGCAAGGTGTCCATTAGCGACTACAGGTCTCGGATGGATTCGGTCAATAAACCTTTAAAATATAGGTACCTTTTAAATCATTGAACTAAATTAAATCGATGTAAAAGCGAGCGTGAAAAGCATATACCTAAGTTCACATCCCCGCTCTCAAGTAGCTATCAAATTACTGAAAAGGGTCCATTACCGAACAAAGGCCGTCTTTCTACGTGTAGAATGCGTTTTTAATTATCTCCTATAAGGGTTACACGAGACATTTTGTATTTTAAAAGGTTTCTCAGCACAATGGAGGTTTATATTACCTTTCAAGCTGTGATGCTCTTTGTTATATTGTTGGAGACAGGACATTATTTTGCCGTAAGGTTTACACACACTATTATCTGTTCTTCACTTATCATTATCATCATCATCATCTACAGCTTGACATTATCCACTGCTGGATATAGGCATTTTGAAATTGTGCCATCGACGACTGTCTTGGGCTAGTCGCATCCATGAATGCCCGGCGACGCGTTCTGTTCGTAATATCCGAATATAAAACAGCCTCTAAGTTATTTCAGGTCTAAAAAACATATTTGTTCAGTAGTTTTGGTTTGAAGTATGGACAAACATTTTAGTGGATGATGATGATGATGATTGGTAATGGTTACTTCTTAACCTCAAGTGGAACATGTTCCATTTCAAGTATTATAAAAAATTATAAAAACTGGCAAAGTGCGAGTCGGACTCCCGCACCATATGGGAGCCCCACTTAATTATTTATTTTATTATGTTTTAGTATCTGTTTTAGCGGCAACATAAATACAGCATCTGTGAAAATTTCAACCGTCTAGCTATGCATGAGATACAACCTGGTGACAGACAGACTGACAGACAGACAGACATACGGACAGTGGAGTCCGTTTTTACCCTTTGGATACGGAAGCTTAAAAGTAGAAAAATTCGGTTACACAATTACACAATTTACTCTACACATTCCGTTCACGTCTACAACACACAATTTTTGTTTATTCAAAACATTTTCGATTTGGACGTGCCATTAACTCGTTCATGCTATTAACTCGCTCATTGTTAACGGCCAATCGAATCACTTTATTGCGTAACACCCTAACGACGCACTTTTATAGTCCCGACCTCATTTATGCAAGCGCTTTTTAGCGAATGAAATTTTTATAATCTCGGCACGATAAACGGTTTAGTACTGATGGAATAATTTATAAGAAAATGTCTATAGAAATGGATACTTAAGCTCTTTTAGGAATAAATGGGAATGGATTCGCCAAACAGAAAGCGTTCTCAGCGCGCGTCAAAGCGTTACCTATAGAGCCGCGTACTGACGACGCGCTAGTTGAACTTAGACAAGGTTAGACAATCAAACTGTCAAACACAGTGACTAACGACAACTTTTATTTGATCTAGGGGTAAAACAACACAATATCAAGCTCTATGTCTCTCGTAATCATTTTTAGACACAAACATAGAAGAGATCTAGATGAAGTCTTAAAATTCACTATGTTCTGAACATCAACTCATACGTCTGATCTCTACTTTCTTATGTCCAATATCATCAGTTAGAAAGGGACGCATACATTTATCAATGCAACTTCAAATGAGATCAAAAAGTTAATAGTACTAGGGTGCTCGAACAAAATTATACGCAGTTTCATTGAAATGCCCTGGTACGAAGTCGCAGAAATCGCATTGAGATAAAGTGTGCATCCCTTTCTAGCAAATGATATATGGACCCAAGAAAGTAGAGATGAGACGTATGAGTTGACGTTCAAAGCATAGTGAATTTTAAGACTTCATTTAGTTCTCTTCTATATCTGTGATTTTTAGAAAAAAATATGACCAGAGATTTTATTACTATTTAGATAATGAAATGTTTTTTTTTTCAAGAATAAAATTAATGTAATTCGTTAAAACAATATCGTACAGTGAACCAAATAATGTAATTAATGTTCAACCAGCAACTTCAAGCATCAATATATATCGTTACAGACTTCAAGTTACGAAAAAGTTATTATCATGTACATTTTCGCTATACAAGCCAAAAGCACTGTAGTTTTTTCTTTAAATAATGCGGTCAGAAGCTCAAGCATAGTAATATAAAGTTGTGGAAGATAAAAATTTGCCTTTAGGCTCCTTTCAAACTAAGAACTTTTAAATTAAAAGAACGTTATATTATTTTTTTGTGAAAATACCATGTGCAAATTGATTCGAACCAGCATACATAGGATTGGCAGTCCAAGTACTTTCCACTAGGCCAACATGGCTACCACATGAATCGCTTTTTTACAAAGCATTCCAATATTTCATTTAAAAGCTTGGTAATCCGATCATTTTGAAAGCTTCCGTAAACATGAAAAAGGTTTGCGCGAAATTTAATAAAATATGCAGCATTTTGAGATTTTCACAGAAAACAAAATAAAAAATATAAGTGCAATTAATACATTCTGGAGTGAATGAATTATTAATTTCCATCAACAAGTAAACGCTGTCAGCAAATATGGAAGCTTTTTAAAATTATTCCGAGGGAAAATTCGTAAGGCCTTTCGTATGAACGAGTAAATAAAAATATAAATAGCCTTTTTATTGAATTATTTGATCCTATTTATATTAAGTTGGTCACAGATAGATAGTTTGAGTTTGGTTATTAAAATTATTTATGATTTCCAACTTTTTTTCCCCTTACTATACTACTTTGCACTACTTTTTAGATGAAGTGACGACCTGCAAACAGTGGATGAGAGGAGCGGAGGGTTGGGATCAGTGACGAACCTTGGGAGAGACCTATGTCCAGCAGTGGACTGCTGTAGGATGATGATAATGATGAATAATATACGTTCAGTAACCAATTCACAACTTTTTACGAATATTTTTCAATCTCTGACCACAGAATACAGAAGTGGAGTGAGAACTGCGCTATTTATATGAATATATAATGACTGTGAATTAAACGAAAGAATGAATGAATGAGTAAATGAAAATACCTACTTTATTGTACACCTTACAAAAAACAACAAATAAAACAAAAAATAAATAAATAAATGATAAAAACAACAAATTGAATCATTAGAATATTAAGTACAATGGGTGGTCTTATCGCTTGAAAGCAATTTATTACTGTGGTTTTAAATAAATAATAAGTTTACAAAATAGGTATAATACTTCACAAAACAATTAACTTATTTGAATACAATTCGTTGCCGTTTTCTTGTCCACATAAATCCTCGGCGACGATATAAATAGAAGTGACCATAACATAGTAAGGTAGCTAAATAACAGAACATCGGTTAAATATGTAATGATCAAGTGAGCATCGTCATTCGAAATCTAGTTGAACCTTAAAAAAACTCAAATAAGTCGATTTTTTATAAGCTTTAAAAAGATCCGATTCATATTTAAACAATAGAATTATTTTTCGAATAAATTTCAATCAATATTCTCAATATTTATGGTGTTCATTTAACGAAAATAATGTAAGTAATTTTGTATAAATATACCTACATAGTCTGGTTGCAGCTGACACATTTGCTGGAGCCATACATTTATAAAGTTAGGTGCTGTTTGGGTATCTCCTTTTTAATTATATTAAAAAATATATCAGATAAAATAAAACACTCTCTTTTTTAAATAAATCCCCGCATTCAAATGGAGCTTCCCTTCTGCAAACTACACTGTGAAGATGACCCACAAAGCAGCTGTACGACACCGCACTACCACAGTATAAGTAAAATACAGTACCTCATCTTGACCCGTTTCTGCTGCTGAGGGGGCATTACTTAGCGGATTTTTCCGCTTGACAACCGTGAAAGGAGTTTTTTTCCAGTGGATATTAGCAGAATATTCGACGATTCATGTTCAGTTGGAATTGGACCCTTTTGTGAAAGGGAAGGGAGTGGAAATCTTTGCGAGCTTCTGTTTTGAGTGTACTGTTTTAAAAGCTTACACCTTTCTTTGTTTGTGTTGTGGTTAGAATTTTTGGTGCAGTTTTATTCATCGTCTATGAATTTTGCATTATATATTTTTACTCAGTGAGGGGGATATTAGGTAAGTAGAAGGGAGAATTGAAGTCTTAGGCGGATAAAACATACATGAAGTTATAATACAAACTCATAATCAATATAATCTGAAAGTATAGTGTTTTGTTCAAAATTTTCAATAACTAAACATCGCTATTGATAAGTTAATTTGATAAAAGAACGCGATTATTTGAACAGTTTGCGAATGTATTAAAAAAATAGGCTTTTAACTGAATTACCTGACTTCTTTCATCGTATGAGCTAGTAGATAACCTGGAGTGTTTATGCCACGCAATGGCTCCCTAACGAATTAACGACTGAAAATGCCGGGACTAGTTTTAATATCTTCCGAAGCACGGATCTAAGGTGCGTGACAAATGCAAGAGTCGTCGGGTGGAGGTGAGGCGCGGGCGCGGATGCTGCGGAGAACAGACGCTCTAACGGTATTGGAAAGGTGAGGTCCGGGCTAATACAGTGGATGCATTTGGGGCATTCTAGTGTTGTTCGGCATGCCACTTCTAACTGCGGGTACGCTGAGGGCGAGGAAGCAGCACCCGCGCCTCGCCGTCTCAGAACTGGCGCCACGCCCGAGCCTCATCTCTGCCCAACGCCTCTTATATTTATCCCATGCCTTAATGCCACTAAACGGTCACACGTTCAAGTAAATACCGGGTGGAGTGTTGCTTAAAAAGATTTCTAGCTAAAAAACGCAGAAGTAAGCCACGATACGAGCGCTTTACCTGACTCTTCGAAGATACCGGACAAATTAACCATTATATAATTATAAGAAAAACGGACCCCTTCTTATTATTCACTATCACTGCATCACTACCGCTATACGGTAAGTGGTAGATGGAACGTGAAGGGAGAGCGTCGCGTTCACTCGCTCTGATAAAGACTTAACTAAACGTGCCTTCACCAATGTATTTTTCATTATGAATGAGTTAATTCACGTTAGTTTCATGAGTAAAACAAAGTAGCTTTCGGCGGTCTGTCTGTCACTATGTATGCTTAGATCTTTAAACTTAGCAACGGATTTTGATGTGTTTTTTTAATAGAAAGAGGTATTCAAGAGGATGGTTTATATATATAATTTGCACCCGCGCGAATCCGGGGCGGATCGCTAGTTTCTTATATACTGAGACAGAGTTTTTTGACCCCGGGCCCCGCCTGGCTTAGTGGGTGGGTGCCTGCTGGGATATTTGTTAATGTTATTTTATATTGTGTTCTTGGTATTGGTATGTATTTTATTTAAGTAGTTCAATATATGTATTTTCTTTCTTTCTTTTCAATACCAAAGATTGTTGCTGAACAAATCAGTGTTGGATGTGGTTTTATTTTATACTCGCTTCCACCCACGGCTTTGCTAGCATAGTACCCAGATAAAAAGTAGCCTATATATTAATCCAAGTCACAAACCATGTATATTTAAAGTTTCATCCAAATACGTTCAGTAGTTTTTGCGTCAAAGAGTAACAAACATCCATACTCACATTTTACATTGTTAGTAGGAAGAAGAATTTTATGGGCCAGCACTTGACCTCAAGGCTTGCTTGAGCAAGCGATGAGGTCGACAATGGGGCTTTCCCAGGAGATGCTGATTAATTCTCTTTTTAAAGGCGTAAGGTTCGTAATTCAATGGAAAAACACACGCTCGCAGATGATCCCAAGTTTTTGCAGTTCGCATGTTTCACTGCCAGCAGTGCCTTACGCCCTAAAAGCCTTTTACATAATAAACGTTCTTTAAAAATATCCGCGGCTCGGTAAACCTAGTGTCCGACGCTCTACAGCCAGGTGAAGTGACGATTGGCGAAAGGCTGGTAGAAGTTGGATGCGTTAAGCTCAGGACCGAGAGCAAAGGCGCGCATAAGGGGAAGTCTAGCAGTGGATTGATATAGACTGATAATGATATTATTTATTTTTTCATTTATTTATTGGTAACCCAACAGTAAAACTTAAACTATGGCCAAAATAGGACTACATAGTTATTAAAAAGTATATATTAATATGAACATTGTGGTTCTCTAGCTTAAACAGAAGAAAGTTGTTTAGTATAACAATTGTTTTTATCACATTATAATATGCGATTGTAATGTGTGCGGTTGAGTAAGTAGGTTACATAAATACATAATGAGTGAGTAGGTTACATAAATAAATAAGTTCATAATATGACGTAAATAAACACAATAAGGGTAAGTATATTAGTGAAATAGAATACATTTATAAGAAAAATATTAATGAAATTGATGAAACTAAAATGAAAAAAATCATTTTTAATAAATTAAATTAAGAATTTAATTTATTAAAAATGATTTTAATTTGATTTTTGATTGAGACGATGATGTTCTTTAAGATTCAAAATCCAATACGAATCGACGTTTATCTCCCTGTTTTATTACAAGGAAAGTTCCAAACCACAAAGGTTATCAGTTCTGTATCTGTAACGATACATTAAATTCCACGCACGTAAGGCTCTGTCCACATAAACTTTGTTTTAACTAGACCAAGTAAAATAGATTTGTTTATTTTTATTCTTTTTGGTGTGACCTAGTATCGGACGTCTGAGGCATGGATGTTTGTGTTGAATATTTATAGCGAAGTAATAGTTATTTACGTTGTAAGAATCCTAATCTAATTTAATATTATTAGTATGTAGGTCAAAGACCAAGTAAAAAGTCGAAGCTGATTCATGTTATGGGGCCCGCGGTCTACAACCGCCTTCCTGACACTATTTTCAAAGCTCCATCAACGCAATCCTTTAAACTAAAATTAAAGAACTGGCGCATATGAATCCTTTTATAGGATCGATGAGTTTTCAGGCTGATCCAATTGAATTAACTTTAAGTTGATAGTAGTGCCCTGCACACGTAAAGATCTACGTTCCAAACTGCAGTCCAATCTGTACGGTTTGGACTGCGGATCAAACTGTCGTGCTAATGGCGCGTAATGATCGGACCGCGCATCTGGGACTGATCACTGGCGTGATGCGCGGTTAAAACTGTGAGATTTGCATTCGCATCGGCATGTAAGATCGGACTGTCAGTCCCGCGCATCTACACGTACGTTTCGGAGTGCGAGTAGGAATGGCGCGTGCTGTTTCCCGCGATCCGACCTTCACGTGTGCAGGGCGCTAATACCTGCGTGTATAACTGGACTTGTAAAACTTTGAATTTAATTGAATTTTTATTAAATTGAATGAATTACATTTAATTTATTACGTTTTTTAATTTATTTATAAAAGATAAATTTCATTTTAGTATTGTTTAAAAATCTTTATTGATGTACTCAGCTTTCTCATTATGATATTCTATAGTGTAAAATGCTCATGTACTATTAACCCATTGACAGCTAATCACATTTTGTTACCAATAAAATGAACTTGAACTTGAACTTGCAAACGCTTTGTATGATATAAATAATAGCTACAAAACCAAAAACAATGTTATGTTTTAACTAAAAACAATGAAAATTTCAACTTAACATAATATTGTTTAAATTTTTTGTAGTTTGTTTACTGACAATCACAAATCAAAATTTTAACATAAACTGTTTTAATTAATATCAACGGGATATTTACCATGATGGCGCATGCAACTGCGTCGAAATATCGGGATATAACAGAACTCAGAAATCATGGTAAATATCCCGTTGATATTAATAATTATGTTCTCAACCATGATAGTTTCAAAAGTTATAAACTGTTTTATAATTTGTTCACATTTTTACAATTATAACCAATTAATTAGCAGAATTATGTGACGGAACTCGAACCTACTAGATATAGCACCAGACCCGAGTCCGAAAACCCTAATTAACATTGTATAACACTGGTTTTTTTGTATTTTAACTTCAGGGAAAATCTAAGATTTTTATATATCCTGAAAATTTCGACTGAGGCGGGATTTGAATCTGTGACCTTTCCATCAATATCGGGACGCGCTAACATACTACGCTACTGGAACAAATGCGTACAAGCCCTTCACAAAGAACTCTACTACTTTTACACGTAAACTTTACACAAATAAAATTGAAGTAACACCGCCTAAGTACTGACCGTCACGTGCAAAACGAGAGCCAATGAGCACTCAGCTAGTAATGGCTACGATTCGGCGATAAAACGGCCGCGTGGGGAGCCACTAATACGTTATTATTGTTTTGGAGGCTCTTTTCTCTGAGGTAACTCACGTTCATGCCATTTGAAGTGACTTAAAAATCATATGGGATGAATGACGTCAGTAGATGGACGCAGGGCGTTGCATCGTAGAGTCCAAAAAACGTGATCTACGATGCAATGCTTTGTGATAGGTAATGGTTATCACTTCACATCAGGTGGGCCATGTGCTTATTCCATCTTCAATTATCATAAAAATAAGTTATCATCATGTATTTTGTAATGAAGGAACATTGCAGTGGGACCAGTTTTTTTATCGTGTACGACGGTTGTGTTATTTTATTTTCTGACGGTTTTGTTAATGTTTTTCTCATTTATATGTCTAAATAGTTTGGCTATTTGACCAATCTACATTAATAATAAGATTTAAGTGTGGTAATAGGATTTGACTGGAATTCTCTGATCGGACCTGACTGAAGACTGGACGACTGGACTTATAAACCGTACTACGTTGTCTTATAATATTATGAACAATAATAATTATACTCGATGCTGGTGAAATTGTGGAAAACTATCCCAGTAGCCATTTAATAAAGAATTGAAGTGAAGAGTGTTGTTAGAGACCTAAAATAATGGTAGTAGCTTTACATACGTTTACAATACTTTGTAATTATGTTGCACATGGCAACACCTTTTGATAACTCCATCGCCATCAAAAATTGAAATCAAATGCCTCGGCTTCCTTCCAAAATAAATACAGTGATCTACAAAAAGACTTTCATTCACTTAGACCACACCAGGTGTCAGCAAAATAAGGAGACTATGCGTATCATCTTCATGCCTCAAATTAAAAGACGCAAGGCGTTGCATCATAAAACACGGTCCAAACATATTATTATGTAATTTAAGATGCCCTATTTTGTTATAAGTGGTAATCATTAGCGCCCTGCACACGTAAAGTTCGGACCGCGAGAAACAGCACGCGCCATTCCAACCCGCACTCCGAAACGTACGTGTAGATGCGCGAGGCTGACAGTCTGATCTGGCATGTCGATGCGAAGGCAAATCTCACAGTTTTAACCGCGCATCACGTCAGTGATCAGTCCCATTTACGCGCTATTAGCACGACAGTTTGAGTTTGATCCGCAGTCCAAACCGTACAGCGGGGTGAACGGCTAACTCTGTTGCAAACATAAATGATTGATATCGATCCTGTTTTTACGAACTTTGACATTTCATCCGTTTAATTCAATGAACCCCAATTAAAAAATTGTCACAGTTTGTTAAAACAGGATCGGTGTCAATAATTTCTGTTTGCAACAGAGTTAGCCAATCACCCCGCTGATCATTACGTGTGCAGGGCGCTAATGGTAACCACTTACCGTCAGAAGAGCCACGTGCTTGTTCCAGCTTGAAGCCTTTAAAAAAATCGGCGTCTATATGTTCGAGCTTGCTCTTTTGAACGCAATTACGTCGAGCATGAGCACGCACTTACGAAATGCATAATGAACTACGCTAAACCATGTTCAGTGATACATTAACTTTATGCATGTACGCACGTGTAAAAGCACTATAAGATTCTTAACTGTTGAATAAAACAATTACAAAATAAACATACCAAAACAGCATTACTTGCTCGCACTTGCGTACCTACCCGTGTCGCAGTCAAACAATAAATTCAGGGATTTTCATTACTCCTTGACTTTAATAAATAAGGCTTTCACCAATTGCGAACACTTACTCGACCACTAACGCCGACTTTAACCTCAAATTAAGCAACATCCCGGAGGCACATAAGGCCTTAAAATGTTTTGTGTGCGTGTAAATATTTAAGCACACAACTCGCACAAAGTCAACCAATAGGAAGGCACTACGTGCGTGTAAAATTTACGCTTGTGTGGTTTTATGCCATTTTGATTCTTATTTAAACACGAAATAAGGCGTGTAATACATGAGGCAGTAAATGAGCTTAACGAGCCACTAGCTGAATGTAAATTTTGTTTTTATATCGCAAGAATATTTTACTGTTTGGTCAAAGGGTTTCTGTAAAAATGTTATTATCATTTAAAATGGAATTTTATACCAATGTACATTTGAAAACAAACATGGGTTTTAATATAATTCAATCTTTTTTAACTGTACATCTTACTTTTGATATTATTATATACACTCGAGAGCAATGAATCCGGGTCACTCAAAGAATCCAAAAAATCTCGGAAAGTAAGAATGCTAGGTTAATGCAATAAATTGTATTTAATAGACAATTTAATACTCCTTAAATGAAAGTTAAAAAAATATGAGTCACCATACATTTTATTTACACAAAATTACATAAAGAAAAAAAAACTGCTGATCTCTCCTTAAAACAAAAATAGGAAACATGAAATTTTTTAACTTTATGACGATTTTCTTGAATTTCAATACTTCGTATTACCTCCTCGTGCTTCCATTACTGCGTTTACGCGGTTTGGCATGCTGTACACCAAGTTCCTTATACGATTTTGGGGAATATTCTCCCATTCCTCTGTGAGAGCAATTTTGAGCTCAGGAAGCGTGATTGGGGGAGGGTTTCGTTGTTTTACGCATCTCCCTAGCTCGTCCCAAGCATGCTCGATCGGGTTGATATCCGGGCTGCGCGCTGGCCACTCCATACAAGTAATGT
This sequence comes from Horisme vitalbata, assembly GCA_951804965.1. Classification (NCBI taxonomy): domain Eukaryota; kingdom Metazoa; phylum Arthropoda; class Insecta; order Lepidoptera; family Geometridae; genus Horisme; species Horisme vitalbata. Next base: position 2,763,838 of record OX638096.1, read on the forward strand.
TCATCTCTTGAAGGTAGTCATTCACAATCCTACCTGTATGAGGTCGGGCATTGTCATGCATAAATATAGCATCCTCACCCAAATTGACCATAAATGGACCAACGTGTTCGTTGAGGATTTCTTCCACATATCTTACGCTAGTTAAAGAGCCGTTTTCTATGATCACCAGCTCTGTGCGACTTTCAGAGGAAATTCCGGCCCACACAAGTACAGACCCACCACCGTAGGCTACTTTTTCTTCGATGCATGCTTGCTTGAATCTTTCCCCTGGTCTTCTATACACTCTGTGTCTTCCATCGTGCTTGTAGAGCATAAATTTTGATTCGTCGGAGAACATAACTTTCGACCAATCTTCAATACTCCAATTTACGTGGTTCTGGGCATATCTTAGTCTTGAAATACGATGGCCACGCTCCAGTTTAGGGCCGTTTGCAGGTCTAAGGGGTTTTAAGTTAGATTCAGCAAGCCGACGTCTTACTGTCCATGCACTTGGGTTACTTCCTCCGAGGCGTCGAAACTGATTTGTGAGTTCAGTTCCTGTGAGAAAGCGATTTCGAAGCATGGTGTTCACCAAGTATCGGTCTTCTCGTGCTGTGGTACACCTAGTTCTGCCCGTTCCTGGTCTGCGTAGGTTAGAACCAGTTTCTTCGTAACGTCGGAGAACTCTTTGTACTGTTGACAGCGACACACCGACAGTCCTGGCTGTATCGCGCTGACTCCGGCCGGTTTCCACCAATGTAAGTATTCTGGTGCATTCTTCAAGTGTAAGCGACATGATTTCAGCTTGAATAATGAATATTGAGCACTATCAACCTGGTTTATGTACCAACATAAATGACAGATTACAAACAAAAGCAAAAACAAATCCTGTAATTTCGTAGTCCCATCTTCGACAGTGTTCCCTTTTCAAATTTGATTTTTTTATGATATAACTTTACAATAACTAAGAAGTTTTAATACTTTCATTTAAGGAGTATTAAATTGTCTATTAAATACAATTTATTGCATTAACCTAGCATTCTTACTTTCCGAGATTTTTTGGATTCTTTGAGTGACCCGGATTCATTGCTCTCGAGGGTATTATGTAATTTTTATTTATTTTTAACATTTTATGTATAACTCCTAACGGATAACTTATCCACAAAAACAAGAGTATATGACTTAATACAAAGAAAAATACATCAACAAGAACATAAGTACTTTTTCGATTCACATAATCCAAATTTAATTCCATTCATTCCACATGAACTAAATAAATAAGTTCTTAAGTACAAAGAAACACTAGATGAAAAAACTAAACATGATTGCTTTTAGAATTTATTTCTCATCACAAAGAAAACATCAAAAATCTCTTTCATCTTAACCAAACTGAAAACACTTTGTGAAAACATTTATGATGTGATGTGAAGTGAAATCCATTATCCGATTGCGTGTGTCTCAAGTTCTTTTTACTTCATAATAACTTTGCTAGAATATTTTAAACAGAATAGTATCATCATCAACATCGATAACGTCTTCACAGCTTGACTTGGGTCAAGCTACTGGATATGGCACGTATAAGCCTCGCTCAGTTTCATATAATAAGTAATCATTTATTCAGAAAAATAGCATTTTTTTTTTTTTTATTTATTTATTTAGAAACAACATAACATCATAACAGGTTTTTTTTTAACCCTAAAGCGATGGTATATGTAATTATAATACATTAAGATATGTAGTTACTAGACAGTAATCAATCTAAACATTTAGTTTCAATGACTACCTGTGCTATTTGTAAGAGTCTCGGCAGGTTATTGTTAAAAATATCCACACTGTTCGCGGACAAGATATTGAGTAGATAGATAGCGAGTGACATGGGGGCAAACTTAAGTAGGTTGGTCCTACAGTTGGGCACCTCAAGCATGGCGGGGCGGCGGCGCGCCCCCAAGTAGTCGTTGGGCGCGCGCAGCCGCAGCGCCGCCAGCACCGCCGGGTGGTGCAACTCCCCGCGGAGAACGCGCACCATGTATTTCACCAGCGCCACGTCTCTCCGCACCGACAGCCTGCAGTACCCTACCATACCCAGCACGAACAGACTCGGGTACATCAATGGGTAATAAGGATAAACTCCATATTGTTTTAAGTACAAAAAGCGAGTGAATTTATTCTGAATCTTTTCTACCATGAGTTTGTACTTAGCTTCATGAGGATTCCAAATTATAGCATTTGTTTCTAAATGACTTCTCACAAGGGCATTGTATAAAACTTTAATGACATTAATATTTTTAAAATTCATACTCTGTCTCAGAATAAATCCCATGTTTCTAAAAGATTTGGCGCACACATTTACGATATGGCGCCGAAATCTTAAGTCAGGTACCATTTCGAGGCCCAGGTCGCGGACATGTGTCGTACTCGGCAGCACTACCCCCTCCACCTCGTACTGGTACTGCAAGGGAGCGCGCGCGCGACTGTAACTCATGACCGAGCATTTGGCAACGTTGAACAGTAGCTTGTTGGACCTACTCCATTGGACCAGCCTATCTATGTCGCACTGGAGCCGTTCACAATCAGATGTGTCTGCTACTGTTAGAAAAACTTTAAGGTCGTCCGCGAAGAGTAAACAACCTGCCTCCTGAACAACCCCCGGGAGATCATTTATCATAATAACGAATTCAAGGGGACCAAGGTTACTACCCTGGCTTACCCCCGAAAACGTGTAATACGGGGCCGATTGGTACCCCGCGTACTCCACATACTGCCGGCGTTCGCCAAGGTAGCTCGCGAAGAATTTGAGTAGGTGCGGCGTGAAACCTATCGCGGAAAACTTTGACAGTAGGACATCGTTATCAACAGCATCAAAAGCTTTTTGGAAGTCAAAGTACGCACAGTCTACCTGCCCCCCTGCATCCACGGCTGGCGCCAGATGCGATACAAACGAAAGCAGGTTGCTGGCCGTGCTGCGCCCCGGCCGGAAGCCGTGTTGGGCGTCGCTCAAGCGCGCGGTCACTTGCGAATAAATACATCTATGTAATATTGACTCGAATACCTTAGCGAAGACCGACAGCACGGCGATCGGACGGTACCTACTGACATCGGACCCACCGCCTGCCTTTGGCACCGGAATAACTCTCGTCGTCTTCCATCGGTCTGGATAATGGCATTCGTCTAAACATAAATTAAAAATATGTAAAAGAGGCTTCTCGAAAACAAATCGACAGTCTTTTATAATATAGGGAGGAATACTATCAGGCCCTACAGAGTGCTTTGGCTTCAATGCACGTAAGGCAGTGCGCACGTCACGGGCATCCAGCTGGCCAACGTGAACCCGGGCGGCATCAGCACTCGCGGGCGAGCTGCGCTCCGCCTCCCTCGGGTCCAGGCTAGGCTGAACCGGACTATACACAGAGTGAAAGTACGAGGCAAAACTTTCAGCACACTCTTCATCGCTCAGTTGTTGCCCCTCTTTAGTGATACGAGTTTTATTGCGCCTTGATTGTTTTATTTAAACAATATTTATTATATAAACTTCATAGTTAAAAGGCTTACTCAGGTTTAGTTAGGTTAATAAATTATTTACCGATAAAGATCATACCGTAAGCACGGTTAAGTGACAACACTTCTAAGTGAAAACGAAATAAGTTGAACAGTAACATAATGTAAGTGCTTAAAAACTTACAGTAGGAAGTTTGAAAATAAAGAAATCTTGCTATATAGCCGGTAAAAACATTTAAATTCAAGAATATAATTTTGATTAAACAATAATAAATTTTAAATAGATAAATGAAATCGTGAGAAATTATAATACAAATGTTTTTTTCAAGAATTAGGTTTAATTCATGAATGCTTTTTTTGTAAAATAAGAGAATAGCAATGCGACAAAACGACAAATGAAGGGAAAGCTCAGATTTAATCCGGAAACAGGCAAATTCAACAATTCAATATTAACAATCGACCTTTCTGAAATCGGAAGCCCCGAAACGTGACAAAACCTTCAATAGACAAAAGGAACAGAAAAAAATTAAACTTCAAAAAGCTTTTTACTGAATTTAAATACCGTGCAATGCTATTGTTGAAAGAAAAATGAGAAAGTTTAAAAGTTTTTCAAGTTGCAATGAAGGCTAGAAAGGTGCACAAATGTACCATTTTTTTGTTCATTTTAATTCCACGATCAGTTGGTGGGCTGTAAGCGGGTGATTGTTATAACGGTGGCAGACTCATCGATCTTTTCTACTTTCTGCATGTTATCCAAGATAGACATTCTTTGTAACCACTTTATGTTGCTTGGATTTTCCACCAGCGATCTTGCTTTTATCTCTTTCTTATCGGGGAGGCCTATGTCCAGCAGTGAACTGAATACAAATAAAAAAAAAATTAATTATTTGTTCGAAACATGGGTTAAATTATTACAAAGGTTTAACATTATAAGATCAGCCATGTTTCGCCGTATAGGCATGCAAAAGTCACAAGGGACTTTTACCTAAAAAAAAAATTACAACAGAATACAAAAATTAAGTAATAAAAAAAATACTTTTTCACTTCTCTTGCTCAAAAAGTGTATCATAATAGTGTAGCTTAGCGGGCCTAAAACTCGAGTTTAATACCTAGGGCTAAAAAGTATTTTTTCTTTTTAATTTTTGTCTAAAATCATCAGCCCGTACAAAGCATTCGTTCTCTTATATAAAAACTCGACTTCTTGGTGCTCCGTCAATCTTTTTTTTTTGAAAATAGAACCGTCTTGGTGATGTTTTATGAAGGTTGATTCTTCCCTTCACGGTAGAATGCGAACTGTTTCGTTGAGGGTTATTGAAGGTATAAAGATTTAAAAAAAAAGATGGTATTGGCGCTAAATCTCTAGAATTTTCTTCATTCCAAATCACAAACTTTTACGTTTAACTTCCTGACTTTAACTTTCAAATTGTGAACGTGAAAAATGTCAACAAGTGATAGTGAAGATGCAAATGGAAGAAAAGGGCAAAGAAATAATTATGAATCTGTTGCCGACAAAATCACGTGAAATATATTTAAAGAGTTACGAAAATTTTATGAAATGGAGAGATGAGAAACGTGTGGATTCTTTTACAAGGGGTTTTTCTCACTTATTTTGATGAATTATCGAAAAAATTCAAATCGTCGACTCTTTGGAGCACATATTCAATGTTAAGAATGACCTTAAAAACGAGACACGACGTCGATATTAAAAAATATGTAAATTTAACGGCTTTACTGAAGAAATTGTCCACTGGATACAAGGCAAAAAAATCTAAAGTCTTGACGACACAAGAAATCGAAACATTTTTAAATAACGCTCCAAATAAACAATAACTTGGCAACAAAGGTAACCTACTTATGTACTCTACTCAAACTAAATAAATAGATATCTACCTACATACCTAAATTATGTACCTAGGTTATTACGATTATTAACACACTTATTTTTTTGTTCAACAGATTGCTTTAATTTATGGAATCAGCGGTGCATGCAGAGGAATAGAGCTTGCCAATATAACGCTAGAAGACGTAGAAACGGATACAACCCTACAAGCTGTGAGTCTGCCGAACACGAAAACAAACAAAGAGCGTAAATTTGTCATCAGTGGAGAATACCTTAATATAGTTAAAGCCTATCAGGAGTTACGTCCCACTAATGTTTCAACGAGAAGATTTTTTCTAAATTATCAAAATGGTAAATGCACAAGGCAAGTCATAGGCAAAAATAAATTTGGTAACATGCCTAAAGATATTGCCACTTATCTAAATTTACCAAATCCGGAACTCTACACGGGCCATTGTTTCCGCAGAACATCCGCGACTCTGTTGGCGGACTCTGGTGCGAATATAACGACATTAAAACGCCACGGTGGATGGAGGTCCGATCAAGTGGCTGAAGGTTATATAGAGGACTCTATACAAAACAAGTATCACGTCACGCAGCGGATTATGGAAGGAATCAATATTCTACCAAACATTACAGAACCCCAAGCATCTACATCGCGGGATTGGATGAATATGTCAACTCAGCTGAAGCCGCACTCAGATCTTAATAATGCAGGAAACTCAAGCATGATTCGAGTCTCTCCAACTTTTACTCCACAACAATCAACTCAAAATATTATCACATCCCAATCACAGAGAACCGAAATAAAATTGCCCGGGAAAAACATATCACTAAACATTCAAAATTGCTCTAACTGCACATTTAATTTTTAATAAAATTTCTGAAAATTGACTAATTTGGAATTGTTTTATTTTCTCGCAATCGAAGTGAAAAGTAGAGTGTTTTACTCGGGCCAAAACCACCCATTATAACTCGGTCTTGTCATCCTCCCTCGCTAAGCTCGGGAGTATAACAACCTCGTATATAATGGGATGGTTTAGTCCCTTGTAAAACAATCTACTATTGGATAACGATGCATGGTAATATTACGCACGTACCTAACGTGTCAAAATGTATCAGTCATAAACTCCTGTATACTGTAATAGGCTTTAGATGTCAGCATTTTCGTTAGATTATTTTTAAACTTAATTAGTATTGTCCTGTTCCTATTTGTCTTGAGGTAGTTTGTTATATATCCTCGGTGCCATACAAAAACACTTTTGTCAAAAAGGGCAGTGTTATTTTGTGTGCTTGCAAGTTGCAAAGAGGGCAAATATAAAATACAAAGCAAAGGTACACAGCATACCTGATTAAGCTCTAAGTCCTCAGTAAAACTTTGTCTAGTAGAACTAGAGTAGCAGTCGTAGAGTTCTTTGTGGAGGGCTCGTCCGGGGAAGAACTGCCACCATGCCTATTTCTGCCGTGAAGCAGCTGTGCTGTGTTTCAACGGACTGGGTACCGGTGAAATTACAGGCACAAGCGTATCATCTTCTGCCATCCTCAAGTTGCAATATATGATGCTATGCTTTGTGATAGGTAATGATTACCACTTAACATCAGGTGGGCCATGTGCTTGTTCCATCTTTTTTTTTTATTTAGTCAGCTCTTGGCTTGCGTGGGCAAGGATGAGGTCGACCTCGATGGGACGAGCTTTCCCAGAAGATGCCTATTAACTCTCTTTTTGAAGCCATAAGACAATGAAAAAACAGACGCTGGCAGCTGATTCCATATTTTAGCAGAGCGCATTATAAATGATGTATGGAAGCGCTTAGTTTTGTTAAATGGAATATCAACTTGATGCGAATGGTAGTTAGCAGTGCGTCTGAAGCTCCTATGGAAGAATGTCTTCAAGTAACATAAAAAAACTTGTATTTAACCATAATTTTAAATAATCCACCTTTGTTTTACTGCTAAATAAATATTTTTCATTTCAAAGTCGCAAATTGAACGATATTGCCTTTTATTTCCGTGAAATGACGGATTTAGCATCTGCTTGTTGATACTAAGTATACCTTTGGGTTACCAAAAACTCCAAAACAATGCGTTTCAAACCAAATATTTCTTTTTGAATAGAATTTATTAGTCTGGTTAGCACCGACGCACGTTTGAGTGAAAAGTTTTGCCCTACGATCCCCAACTCGCGTGTCCAGCGTCGGGATATGGGCATGTCACCCTATATAGGGGAAGCCTAGCTCCAGCAGTGGACTGGATAGGCTGGTGTTAACACTAAATCTCAACTGAACACAAGAACAAACAATATAGATACCAGGATCACTCGTTTAAGAGCGTATAAACCCCATTTTATAGAACCTTAAAACGATATCACCCTTATAGGGGAAGCCCAGCTCCAGCAGTGGACTGAGGCGGCTGGTGTTGTGAGCCCTAAATCTCCACAGAACACTAGAATAACAAGAGTCAATCACTCGTAAAAGACCGTATAAACCCCTTTTTATAGAACCTTAAAACGTCCTAAAAAGATCCACAAAAGCTGTATCTATTCACTTTAGTATGCACAAAAGCTAAACGACACAGAATAGGTATACGAAAAGGACAAAAGTTTCACTGCATAAATAAAAGTGACGTGACTAGATTTTGTCCGCGTTTTTTTATCCCTCGGTAAAAGTACTGTTTTGCATGAAGGTGCCCTTTTTCTGTACCTTGACAACGTGTGGGGTGTAAAGGGTTCCAAGCCAAGCCTACCTCACCTGCATATGGTGTACCCAGCTAACTAACAAACGGGGCTCAAGAGGATGATTGGGGCAAAGCTCAACCTAATATTAGCACAGCTTAATCCCCTGGCTGCTGACGAGCAGCAGCGTGGACGGTGCAAGAAGATCTGCCCTGCAATCCCCAACCCGCATGCCCAGCGTGGGGATTACGGCATATCCCCTTTCTTATAGGGGAGGCCTATGCCCAGCAATGGACTGAATATTGTTGACAACGTGTATGTAAAATTTCAATAAAACTTGTTGATTGTAACTAGGTATGAAAGCGTTATAAACAAAAACCTATGTGTGAATCCGGGTCTTAAACTATTTATATTCCAAGTTTCATCCAAATACATCCAGAGCCAAACGATCACAAACATACTCACACATTCACATTTTGCATTTATAATATTAGTGTGATTAATTTGAATTACCTTACGTCCGAGATTTGTTTCGCATCGTTCCTGGATACAAAGTAACCTATCTTATTCCTCTAGAGCTACATAATGAGAACATTTTGAGCTCAACCTGCCATTACATCTACTTTATGTACCTATGACCTATGTGTTATGTTAGTGCTCCAATAAAACCTGAGATGGGTTGGAACTTGCTAAAAGTGGGCATGTACGAGATGTAAGGGTTGTGTAATCAATCAAGATCGATAGCCTTAATAGATTTGCGTGCTCAGCAATCCTAATTCCTACTATCCTACTAATATTATAAATGCGAAAGTTTGTGAGTATTAATGTATGGATGTAAGGATGAATGGATGAATGTTTGTTACTCTTTCACGCCAAAACTACTGAACGAATTTTGATGAAACTTGGAATATACATAGTTAATTAATTAACTCAGGCGTGACTTTGCGGAAATCCATTACAAGATATTCTACAAGACAAAATATTTAGTACAAATTCCGCTAACTTTCTCTGACAAGTTCCACAAAATGCATACGCATGCACCGCCCTCCCACATATACATAGTTTATGAACTTGATTAATATATAGGCTACGTTTTGCCCCAATACCACGCGTGAGAAGCCGCGGGTGGAATCTAGTATCTGAATATATCTGAAATAATGGAGAAAAAGTTGTGAAGGTATGATTCTTTTTCAATTATGCCTGAGCACAGCATTCTGTGGAAACACTGATAAAATAGCTAACATCTCTTGAATTCTATTTATTTTTAACTAACAATATTTGAATACGATTTATTTCTAAAATGCAAAAAAACTAAGTGATGCAGGCTTACTTCAGTTCCCAGTTAGCATCGTTCGCGAATTTCCTGACAATATTAAGTTTATTGCGAATCCCTGCTACCGTAAAATGGAAATTAAATTTACGATAACTTGGGAAAACTCGAACAAGACAAATGTTCGCGGAATTTGAGGCGTTTTGGGCGACAGTTTTATATCACCATTCGAGTATATTTACATTGAGTATAAAAATAATGGTTAGGTATTTTTTTTATCATTTGGAATAATGCCTCAGAATTTTTTTTTTTTTGCGAGCAGCGTATGTTTAGCCTTTTTCAGGTTGTTAAAAATTGCGAGAGTCATATCCTTAGCCGTTTTCAGGCTGTTGTTGTAAATTAAAAATATAATACTTACTGCTACTTCTAGTAATAGTAACTAGTAAAATCTCTGATACCAGAGTTGGATTTAAACTACAAGATACAAGATACAAGATTTTATTGATAAAAATATATTTTACAAGTCAAATGTGTACAATTATTCACGTACATGAGTAGGTAGTACCTAAATACAACATGTCATATAGGTACATATAACAAGTACTTACATAACTACTTACGAAATTGTCACTCTATGAACTAGGCCGAGGACAGGGTGTTCTACTGTTCAGGTAATTCTAAGAATTCACCTATACTGTAGAACAACCCCTCCAATAGCCACTACGCCCAGAAAACATTCAGAATCAAAACAAATATTTACAGCTCATACAAAAATTTGTATTTATGTGTCATATAAATATTTGACCTGCGTCGCAAAGGTCGTCAAAAAATTAACTAATCAAAATGCAAATTGCAATTGTAAATGCAAAGGTTGTCTGGAAGAGACCGCTATTAGCGATAAGACCGCCCATTGTTGAATATTTTTTGGTGTACAATAAAGAATTTATCTATCTATCAACTTGATTGATAATTGATTGCGGCAAAGCGCAAGCTTACACTGGCACAGCTACTTCCCCTGGCCAGAGATGGGCAGCAGCGTTGGCGGTGCAAGAAGGTGCCCTGTGATCCCCAACACGCATGCCCAGCGTGGGGATTATAGTCATTTCCCCCTTCTTATTAAGTAAGGCCTATGTCCAGCTGTGGATTTAAATAAGTTGGTTTTGTCGTTGTTCCCAAGCCGCATGCCCATCGTGGGGATTATGGTCATTTTCCCCTTATTAGGAGAGGCCTATTTCTAGCAGTGGATTAATAAAGGTTGGTATTATTGTTTGTCGGATAGAATTTCAGTTTGTGAGACTTCACTGAACGACTAAATATTTCTTGGCCCTTAATTTCCACAACTTGTTTAATTACCGTAACTCCAACACTGAGGGATATTTCAATTTACCAGCTGCTTGACTTTCAATGTTATTTACTTTATAATTAAATTTGGGAGTTTTCGTTAATGTTGAGGATCTTGTTTTTTTAAGAGAATATTCTATCATAACAATACCTTACAATAATGATCATCATCAGCTTATCTACCGTGGAACATAGGCGTCCCCTATTTAGAGTAGCTTGCTGGCTTTTGTCCTACACTTGGCAAGACACAGTCGCCAGTCATGGACATACCCCAACTATTGTCGGTCCTTCGGCAGATATAGCCTACTTCCACACTCTGATATTTATTTGAAGTGAACAATTCAGAGTATTCTAAAGTAATCTACACTAATATTATATAGAGGAAAATATTTGTATTTTTGAGACTCAAAAACGACTGTGCCGATTTTAAAAATGTTTTAACCATTGGGAAGCTACAATCACCCTCGGTAACAAAGGCTATATTTATTACCAGAAAAGATTAGGGATCCTTGCTAAAACCTAAGTAACGTAATACAAGGGTTAAAAAAACCACCCGTGCGAAGCAGGGACGGGCCGCTGGTAGATTGATATTTTTAAAATTATTGATGACACAGAAAGTCATCGACAAAACAGTCTTATAAGGTAATAGTTTCTGGAGTTTAGATACAAATATTCACTCGCTAGTACGCCAAAGCAACCTTCGAACGTAGTGCCTTATTTACAGGAAAAAACGGTAAATACACCTAGAACTGACTAAAATTTGGTATTTCTGCAATATTTGGTGCTTGGTGCATTAGAAATTGGCATCAAAGTAGTTGTAGACATCTTTTTGAAGGGTTCGTCCGGGGAAGTACTGTCACCATGCATATTGCTGAAGAAGAATTGCTGTGTCTCGTTTTTAGAGGTTCAAGTGCTTGTAAAATAACAGGCATATGTAGACATACATGAGGTTTATCACCTTTATACCTCAGATTGCAGTAACAGGGTGTTGAATCGTAGACACGTTTCAAACATTAGTGGCCACCGATGCAATACTTTGTTATATGTATTGGTTAACACTTAACATATGAGCTATCTACTCGTTCTATCTTCAAGTATTATGAAAACTGTCTCCAACTCCCTCAAAACCAATGTATTAGAGAAAAATATTGTAAAACTGACATTAAAAAAAATATAAGCCTAGCAGAGTTTCTTGCCAATTCTTCTCTGTTTGGTCGAGTTACGAATTGGTGTAAATTAAAACTACGCTTCAAACTGTACTTTACAGTTCCTACTGAATAAATAATTTTTTAATTTTGATGGCCGACATCTCACAGGTGCACCATAGCTAATCACACTATCACATCACATTAATATTATAAATACGAAAGTTTGTGTGTGTGTGTGCATATTTGTGGTCACTGAACACCCCAACGGCTGAATAGATTTTGATGAAACTTGGAATATACATAGTTTATGACCTAGATTAACACAAAGCCTACATTATATCCGGTTACTACGCGAGCGAAGCAGCGGGCGGAAGCTAGTATCCAATGATTACCATTAAAATATGAGCCATGTGCTTATTTTCTCTTCAAGTATTTAAAAAAATGGCTGACATTTCACTAAGGTACCATAGCTAATATTAATAAACAAAGCTAGTGAGCATAAGTACTTTCCCAAAAATAACTCAGCTCTATTTCAACCTAACAGATTTACATATGAAATCATAGGTTCTCTGTATTTGATATCCGGATGGATTTACGACTGGTACGTGAGTGTTTTCACTTGAAATGCGAGAAGCCGTTAATATTTTATGGGGTAAGGGCGTTTGGCAAGGTTATGTGATAGTAGGTCGGATTAGATGAATTACTTTAGGAAATAGTAAAAAAATACATAAGGCAGGAAAAGATTACGAGGACGCTTCCCCACGCGATCGATCGCTACCTTATATTTAATAAAGGTCTACCTTATATATTCTATAAGTTAAACCTTATAAAAGCTATCACAAAGACACACAAATAAAAAAAAGTCAAAGTTGCTCATAAAAGATATAATATTTTTTATGCAACTTTGACCAAATTACAGGCATATACATAAACAAACATTTATTTACAACAATAGCACATACATACAGCTTTATTATTTAATGTAACGGTTTATGGTTATATTAAGTTTGTACATAACTACTATTCATATTGAAAAACGTGAATTTTCACGTACCGTTACATCGGTGAAGGCACCGACGGCGTTTCGACTCGTTAAGAGAGTCTTCATCAGGGTGAGTGAACGCGACGCTCTCCCTCCGCGTCCCGTCTTGCACGCGTGCGGCAGCTCTTGCTGCTCGGCTCGACACGCCTGAGGCCGGGGGGGTAGGGCGCTTGTGTCCGGTTTGATATCGGCAGCGCGGTGGGTAGCGTTGATCCGCTGTCTTCACCACTACTCTCGTCACCATCTCCTTTTGTAGCGGGCAGACAGACCACGCTGACTGTATCACTACCAGTCTCTTCTATCGTGCCGTCTTGGGTAGCATTTAGACACGACTTCCAGGCATAATGCCCATCCGCGGTCTCTATTGAAATTCGGTACACGACATATCTCGATCGCCTCACGGATCTTGTGGGGAACGAAAAACTTTTCTCTAGCCAAGACCCGGGCTTTGTCAAAGCGGATATAGTGTGTTGCCCCAGAGACCAACGAATACGAAACGAGCAGCAAGAGCTGCCGCACGCAGTGCAAGACGGGACGCGGAGGGAGAGCGTCGCGTTCACTCACCCTGATGAAGACTCTCTTAACGAGTCGAAACGCCGTCGGTGCCTTCACCGATGTAACGGTACGTGAAAATTCCCGTTTTTCAATATGAATGAGTTAATTCACGTTAGTTTCATGAGTAAAATAACTACTATTTTCAAAAATCTAGGTGTAGGAAAGTTGTTGGTATACTACCTATTATATACTATTAAATAAATATTGTAAAACTCATTTCCAAAAGAGAAATAAAAGAAGAAACTCAAATTGAAAAGCTCATATTTAACTCTTGAGTTTGGACTCAGGGGCTTACCGTGGACGGTTCAGCCACGAGACGCCAGATCCAGAAAATGACGTAACTGAGTCAATTTTTGTGAGGCTTAAAATACCCTGCGGAGCTCTGCAGATAAGAAACTTTATTTGAAATGAGAAACTTTTAGCAATTTTCAAGCACAAATCGGTAACCAAAAGAATAGTTGCTGCATGTCTATCAATTTCTTGAAATTAATTACGTAATATGTTTTGTTTATTGCCGAAAATCAGAGTTACATCATAAAAACAGATCATATCTGTTGAACAGTAGGCGATGTACCAGTGAGATACGTGTGGCAAATCAGCATCAATTTGGATCTCCTGAATATTTGAAATAAACACACTCACAATGTATTTTTATTTGTATCAACAAATAACAAGATACATTTATAATCAGGTTTATATTTTAGACACCACATACAATGACACAAAGCAGAGAGAGGACAATATTACGAGTGATGTATGAGTCAGGTGTCAAAACATCAAAAGTAGGAAACGTCCAATGTCAACCTAGTAAAGTATACCATTCATAATAATTCTAACAATTAATAAGCCTTCTTTAAAAACATATGAAATGGTAATCTCCACTTCATCTTTTTTTGTATTGGATTAAATGATAAATGATAAATGATATATATAAAACATTTAAATACAGCTAAAATAATGAAATAAAAAACCTATAAATAAGATAATTATGATTATAAAATGAGACCTTAAATAAAATAAAAAAACTCAAACATAAATTGATATAAAGGTCATAACCATTTATGTTTTTGACTAAACAGTCAAAGATTTTTTGTATTTTTAGTGTTAGCCCATGGAAAATCTAATTTTTTTATTATATCCTAAAAATTTTGAATCAGGCAGGTTTTGATCTTGCGACCTTCTCAAAAATACTAGGAGAAAGTAAAAGATGAAAAAACATTTTTAGAAAACAATTTTGAAACTTTCCTTTAAAAATGATCGCCTAGCATGCTGATGATTAAAATCCAGGTTCAAACGGGAACCGGTTCAACCCGGATCTCGGTCGTATCCGCTAAAAAAGATGACAAATGGGTTATCCGATATTCCCCCAGCGTAGCGCCTGTAATAAATCAATAATGTACCCATTACACCGAGTATGAATAATGAAAGAGCTATGAAGACGTCGCTCCAGGATTTAAATGCATTTTACTTTAAGGAAAAATTGTCTACAGACATTTTTCAGTTCGATTATCGCAAAGAGGTGAAAAATAGGCAACTTCAGCAGTACTATCTGTAAAAAGCTTATTGAACCATTTACTCTGTCTTAGTAAGACTGTCTTACTGACTAATTAGTCAAGCAAAAGGCCGACCGAATGGCTTACTTTTATTACACTACGCTAAGTGTAAAGCTGGGTACGGAAAGTGCGTTTCTGTATACGTGTAGTCGGGGTACGCTGTGCACGCGTACATTGGCTACGCCTACAGTTAATGTGAACCGCCGCAAACCAGAACGCGAGGTCAATCCATAGCGCTACGCGAGCCGAAACCGTCTGACCACGGCTCGCGCGGCACGTGTTCCCCAAAGTGTACGCATAGCTGCAAGTACAGACATGGCGTTCCAAAACACGCGTCCCAATGTACGCGCTGTCCGTACCCAGCTTAAGACAGTCTTACTAAGACAGACTGAATATCACGTGGTCTAATAAGCCTTTTAGATAATGTTGAGAATATAACGCATGGTTCTTTTTTCGAGCTTATAATTAATATCACGAAGACTAGCATAAGGTTAGTATGTATGGATTGGCTCAAGGATAATTAATGGATCGTACTACGCCAACAGATACACTTTATTACAAGTTCTAGTTACATTTTACCAAAGCCAACAAAAATAGTTTATTTCACATCGGTGTCAACCGATGCGTGACGCAACCAAGCCTATCTAGTGGTAAAACTAGTGGTTTGTTTGGAAGCCGAATGGTTTTATTTGAGTAAATACTCGTGTCAGTATCGAGTTGACCAATACCGCGTGTACTAGTTAGGGTGTTTTAAACGCACCGTTTGTTTTGGCAGTGAAATGCGGCAAGTACGTAAAAAAAATATAGCAATGCGACTGCTATGGCACACTATTCGGTCAAAAATGTCTGCATCAATCGAGGTTAATATTATTATGACACTTTATTAAACTTTAAAACTCGTTAAAAAACATTTTTTACTATAAACCTAATATTATCTACTTTATACATAAATAACATGAAAAACATTATAGTAAAAAATATATAAAAACGGGAGACCGCCGACCGCGGGGCAAGGCTCAAACGGTCATTGGCTAGGGCTGCAGAGAGAGGAACCTCAGCACAATGCGTGCCGATTATTATTATTATTATTCAGCCTTTTTGATCCCACTGCAGGGTCTCCCTCAGGCCTCCCTCCCCTCCCTCTCCTTCCACTCCTCGTGATTCGTCGCTACTTCAGGCCAAGATCTTAAATACGCGTCAAGTTCATGACGCCATCTTTTTTCTGGGTCTTCCACGTCGCCGTCTGGTATTTGGTGGGATCCAGTCTGTGGTGATCTTTGCCCACAAGTTGTCGGACATTTGGTAGACATGTCCATTGTCCAGCCCCGTTCCACTTCCAGCTGGTGGCTTTATGACCAACATCAGTGATTTGTGTTTTGGAGCGCAGTATGCTGTTTCTCACGCGGTCAGACAGCTTGGCTCTCCATGGCTCGCTGGCACACCCCTAGGACAATTTTTTTATGTTTAGTCGAGGTTTCTGAACAAAAAAAAATTATTACATGCGAGACCAAATGCTGATCACACTGATTACTGGTGCTTGGTGCACTTACAGAATACTAATATTTTCTTTTAAAATAAAGGCTACGCATACTTTTCAAAATATTGTCCAATTGTACACACAAAAGTTTTAGGGTAATAGGATTTGCAGTTCCAGAAACATTACAAAAATGTATGTACTAAGAAATTAATTTTCTTGAAATAACCCATACTAAGCGCCGATTTTATAAGTATGGATCTAATGCTGTGTGATTACGTCACGCGTTATTTATTTATTTATTTATTTAATGTTGCAATTTCTATTCAGTATTACGATTGATACAGACTTTTTCCACAGAACACGTAGCTGTCGCATTTCTATAGCAATATTTTACGTAATCCAGGGGCCGATTTTACAACTCTCAATTAGTTTCCAAATTTCGCTTAGTTACTCAAAATTATGAAAATATAAATAGAAATAGACAATTTATTTGAAAAGACAACATAAAATACAAAGAAAGAGAGGCTGTAAAAGTGCATAAAATTAATATAGTAGGTGAAGGAGCAGGCAGCAAACTACATATAACGCAGGGTTTCATATCTTTTTCTTCGAATTTATTCAAAAGCTATTAGATACTTAGTTGAGTATCACCAAGGCCGTATAGACGCTGCAGTGTCCAGGTCAGTTAATAATTGAAAAATCATCTTAATTATATACCAAAATCATAAGTACAGCATCACTACCGTTCTATCAGTCCACTGTTGGACAAAAGCTTCTTCTAATAAGAAACAGGGTATGGAAGAAATTAAGCTATAACACAAACGATAAACAATTATGATCATGATTATGATAGGCTGCGCTATGCCGCAATCAGCCGTCCGCCAGAGCTCCGTTTGTTAGTTAGCAGGGTGCGCCTCGGGCAGGTGAGGTTTGCTTGGAGGCTGGAACCATTTACACCCCTTTAGTATATCAAGGGCTTAATATAATTTCATAATATTTTTAGATAAAAGTCCAATAACATTTTGTAAATCAATTATTCGCGTGGTCCAATTACGTCATCTCAAAATACTATAAAAAGGAAGCGACTTGGCGCATCAATACTTTATGTAGTACTTAGGTAAGCCACGTTGAAAATACTGTTCCAAAATCGTTCCTTTGAAGTCCACCGAACAGATATTATTCCCCTCCACAAAACAAACACATCCGGCATCAGATTCCCGTTTTGTTTTCCGCAAGATTAACCCGCACAAAAATAAAGAATTTACACACAAATTTGTTGCGTACAAAACAATAGGCTGTAATTCTCTCCTTTGTTTCGGCTTTGTTATTCACAAATTGAATATCTATACGGCTTTAAACTGTACCCCCTATTTTTTCTATACCTAAACCCCTCTTTTAGCCCGTAAACCCCTCTTTTTTTACCCGCATTATTAATTCAAGCTAACAAGCGAGGTGCAAAGGTTACCTGGTTTTATTACTAAGCGGGATGAAAACGGGATAAAAATTCATGGTCAAATATCATCACTGTTTTGCGGGAACTTGAAAAGTACGCTTTTATACTTATTGTTATTTGCCCACCGCTGTGCGAGTTTTATCCGGCTACCTTGTTTGTTTGCAATCTTTTTACTTATTTTAAAACTAAAGCATCTTTGCTGGTATTGTAAGTCGAAAATAACTTTAACGTAGATAAGTATTTTTTTCAAAGTTGTACTGAAATGGAATATTTCTTTGAGTCTCAGTAAATAAGAACAAAAAGATATCATCACGACTTTTTTCTATTGATGGGCATCCTCAAATATTGCTCTGTATATCATCATCATCATCATCATCAGCCTATAGCAATCCACTGATGGACATAAGCCATCATTAATGAGCAACCATTGTGCTCGGTCTATAGCTCAATGCATCCTGCGTCTACCTTAACAGTAAACAAATCTAAAAAGAAATTTATAGATTACTAGCTTCCACCCGTGGCTTGCCTCGTGCTAATTTGACGACCGTGAGAAAAAGTGAATTAGCAAAAAAAAATATTCATAATTCATTTATTTTTTATCCCCCCATCTTGGAAAGAGTATTTTTGCTCTTCGATATCTGAGTGCCGAAGCCGTTTTTATCCGCTACAGGATAAAGTAAAATTGAATTAAGAACATTATGTGCACTAAGTTTGTGAATTCAAAACATCATTAAACACTATTTACTTCTACCTCCATGGTGCCGAATTTACCATACAACCTTTTTTAATTTGATAAAACCTCAGACTCAGAACCTTCTTGGTGTACTTTATTTTACTTGATTTTTTTAATTTGTTTATTTCCTGGCTGAGGACTCGAGTGTAAAGATTTTTCACCTCGTGCTCTTTTGATTCCCTCGCTAACGCTCAGGATTCTATTTTTATGTTAGAATCAAAAAAATCGGTCAAAATTGAGCACGCTGTTAAAAAGCAAGTTTGCACTCGTGTATAATAAATAACTATTGTCTCGTTTAGTTTGCTTGAATGGAATATAACAGAATAAAATAATGTTTTATTTGTCGCGAAACTCAACGAGTCACAATAATTATATTTTTTTAAACAAAAAAAAAGCAACCTTAGCCATAACTTGGAAATTTACTTTTTATTTTACTTGATGCCTACTTTCAATAAAATCATAGGAATCAATCATCAGATAGTCTGTTGATACTATGCTGATAACTATGCGTAGTAGCACCACAAAAATATAAAGTTCATCATATAAAATCTGATAAAGCTAACTGACTGACGATCAACACTCAACCTATAAAAGATGTAGGGAGGAGGGTATGTTTATTGTATTATTTAGTGGTGCATTATGAAAAGATTACATAAAATTCAGTATCTGAGGGGGAGGCGGGGAAAAACCTCAACGCCCATTGAGGGCGCGAACTATTCAAAATCAAAATAAATTTATTCAATAAGCACATACAGTACACTTTGAAACGTCAATTTTTTGAATTTAAATTTACACCAATAAGTGGGATTATATTTTTAGTTTCAATTATATTATTTTTGCGTAGAAAGGAAAAAAAGTTTGAGGCTTTACACGTTCGTGCCTCAATATGGACGCTGGGTGTTGCTTCGTAGAGCACGTTCCAAGCATCCGTGATTTACGAACCAATACTTTAATATAGGTAATGGTTACCACTTAAAATTATTATGCTTTGTCATAATATTTTTTTATTTTGGTAATATTTCCCACATAACACCTGGTGGGCCTTACTAGTTCAATAAATAGGAAACATAAAACAAAAACAGAACACGTCGTTAACCATTTCTGAGTATATAATAAGCATGTCCTATTTCGCGACTTAGTCTGTACAACCTGTGGTACAACTATTATAATAATGTCCCTTGTTATTCCACCTGTAATTCCAAGCAATACATATCCTAACGGAAATTCCTCTTTGTTGCAGGTGTCAAAATAGCTGTGCAGTGTAAAAATGTGCCAACAACATAACAAAATGAAGCCCAAAATGCCGTAACGTATTCGGATACCCGAATAGAGAAATGGGTCTGCAAAGGTGATATAAAGAAAATGGCCGACAGACTGCCACTTCATCTTTGCAACTCGATAAAACAGTACTGCTCAAAGATAGTCTCTAAATTATTCAGTGTAAGGTTCAATTTCAGGCTAGTTGTGTTATTAGTTCTATTGCTTAGTGAGGGTAGTTTTTGTACGGGGTTCAGTGGTCGTAATTCTATGTTAAGGACTAGAGTGATTGGGACTCGGTACGGGAAGCTGCAAGGTGTTATATTGCCGATGGATCAGCACAAGTACTTGAAGCCGGTGGAGGCGTACCTTGGGGTGCCGTACGCGACTCCACCTACAGGATCTAATAGGTAAGTTTATGATTATCTTTCTTCCTTTGTCTAATTATTTAAGTATCTATTGATTGTTCATGTTGTCTCTGTCTACACTGCCTATCCTCTCTACTCAGGTTACAGCTCAAAATCAGTATCACATCTGGGTCACAGAATAGAAAAAGGAACAGAATTTTCACTCCACAAAAACAATTACACAAATAGCTACTTTAGCTGCGACGCAATAAAGTGCTATTCTGTTCATACTTAACATTTTATATTGACCTTGCATCCCTTTCTATACGTAACTCTTATCTCTTCTGACGCGTACTAGCTTACGGAGCGAGCCCCGCAGTCGGGGCCCGCACATGTACTTATAGCTTCGTACCTAAAGTGCGGAGTGAGACTGGCCTGGTTGGGTGTGCTACCAACACAAACTCCTAAACTAGTATAACAAAGAAAAAATAAAATTCCCAAATTAAAACTAAATAAATTAAAATAATAAGGTATTAACATTCAAATTATTAATGATAATATAAATCTAATAATAGGAGAAAAACAATTAGAAAAATTAGGATAACTTTGTTCTTAATAAGGATAGCTGAATACCTTCGAACAGATTTGATCATTGTTTGATAATAACTTTTGTAACATAATTTACTTAATTCATCATCATCATCATCAACAACCTATAGAAGTCCACTGCTGAACATAGGTCTACCCCAAGGAATTCCACGAAGAACGGTCTTGAGCCCTCTCCATCCACCGACTACCTGCAATCTTGACGATGTCGTCGGTCCATCTGGTGGGGGGTCTCCCCACACTTCGTCTTCCAGTTTGCGGTCGCCATTCGAGAACCTTTATTCCCCAACGGTTATCGGTTCTACGAGCTATATGGCCTGCCCACTGCCACTTCAATTTACTGATTTTGAGAGCTATGTCGGTTTTCTTACGGATCTCTTAGTTATATTAAGTTACTTAATTATATTAAGTGTATTTATTTCTTAAACTTTTCTTTAGTTTTGTGTGCCAAAATAAACATTTCGTTCATTCATTAATGATGACATTAGGAGCTTCACAAACAACACCAGCCTGTAACAGTCCCCTACTGGACAGAGGCCTCCCCTAATAAAAGGGGAATATACTCTATGGGGAATGAATGCCTACGCTGGGCATACGGGTTGGGGGTTGCAGAGCAAGGCTTTTCATACTGCCGACGCTTCTATGTGGAAGTTTGCTGGTGGACTTTAGCCGTGCCTGTGCCCTGAACCAGCCTTCAGAGCTCCTTTGTTCGTAAGAAGGTTGCACCACGGGCTGGTGAGGTTGGTGAGGTTTAGTTTCGAAGATGGAAATTAAACCTCTTACAGGTGCTCTTAGTATTAGGGTAGCTTTATGACGAAATTATTTGCTAATGTCGAACTTCAGAAGAAACGTTCGAAAAAATCTCATGGTAGAGATAACATCGCCTGACGAGACTGATATCGTTGGTGAATAGCCAGCTGAGACGCTAGAGGGTTCGATTCCCACTAAGGTACAAATGTTTGCACGATCTGCAAATATTTGTTCCTGGTCGGGTTTAGCGGTGCTATTGTGTAGTTCCTGATACTCACAAGAGAATCTGAGTCCATACTCATTGATACCATGATCATGGTTGTGTGACCGTGTAGATATTGAGTGTGCACACAATGTGACTAGCTATTCATTTATGAATCCTTATAATAGGCCTTATTAAATACTTGTTATTTTTTCTTCTCTAATTTAAAAACACGACATCAATAACAATTTATTTTTACTTCCCATCCATTTATTTAATAAATCCCATATTTCCATGAATTTTCTGGCAAACAGACAAAGCAATCTCGCTAATGAGCTTCAGATTTTGCGTGACTGAATTTATATGGAAAACTGGTTGCCAGCGTCAACTATACGCCCATTCACGGATGTCAAGTCCCATCCATATAATTCAGTTAACGGACTTGCGTAGTAGTCGGATGCAAATGTAAGGGCTAATTATACAGCAAGGAGCCATGGCCGCTGCACTCAGAATAAAGTCAACAGACCAGTGGAAAGGCAGTAGCAGGACCACAAACCATTGTAAAATGTTTAATAAGTCAACAGATATCATCCCTAAAGCATCAAAGGGTACGGACAGAGTGCCCAGCACGTACCTTACAAGCAAAGGGTATCGGATAATCAACATAGAGGATATATACGGTCCAACGTCAAACACAATCTATCATATATTTACAGATGGATCCAAGACAAAAAATGGTGCGGGTTGTGGCTGGTAAAATAAACAGTAAATATCAATTATCCATTGAATAAATTCTAAATTAAATGCAAATCGAAATACTTAAATAATTCATACCTTAGCCTAAAACTACCTACACTTTTGAATATAAACTCCTAATAAGGGATTTCTAAGGGGGTATATTTAGGAGTGACATCATGTGATGAAAAGACTAGTATTGATATTCATTTCAAAAGATCATTTTATAATCATCAAACGCTTGTGTTTTTTTTTACGCTTTCAGTGCTAAAATCAAAAGTCCAAGACCCGCAGTGAACGTGTAAAGTATCAGTTAATCTTATACAAAATAATGAGTTCAATTCATTTTTTATTGAATCGAATCTGGGATATAATCTCCATAATTTTGCCAATATCACGTTGTTTTGATCTTATAAATAAAATAAGTTTTTTGATAAGCAAACAGGTCAACTAATCGACAAGCACAGGCTACCATTTTCATGTATAAACGTGGTTAAACAAAAGCTGTTTTCCTAACATTTATTTATCGTTCCTAATTGGACATCCATAAAATTATAACAGGAAAACAATGGTGGA
Organism: Horisme vitalbata; assembly: GCA_951804965.1. NCBI lineage: Eukaryota > Metazoa > Arthropoda > Insecta > Lepidoptera > Geometridae > Horisme > Horisme vitalbata. The sequence continues at coordinate 2,786,868 of OX638096.1, forward strand.
GTGTTTTGATGAAGGAAAACATTATCTATTTATTGTGAAAAAGTTCCTGTTTTTGAGTTGTTATTTTCGTAATTGTGTTAAATTGTTAAATAATAGTTTCCTAACTATTTTCATTCTCATCATTTTATTTATTTCATATAAAAATAAATTTATAAATAAATTTTATTTATTTTAAAAATACTTTTCTCATATTTAAAAGCTCTGTGGCGCAGTCCGCCGCAGACGAAAAAAGTTGTGTGTTTGATTCCCGCCGCAGGAAAAATGTTTGCATTATCTTTTAGATATTTGACTCAGGTCTAGGTGTTTTTCTGTATTTATTTACCAAAAAATGTATATAAGTAGTATATAAATCATGTGGTTCTGATAATAAGCTCTGCTTAATTCATGGCTCTATATAATGCGGTGTGATAGTCCAGCATCATATATCAGATTATGAAATAAGAGTAATTCTTGTAAAAGTTCAAAAATTAACCGTATTTACTACACACTAAGGTTAATATACGTGCGTCTATTGATTATACTATAACAAAACAACCGAATCAGAACCACCTCCTTTTGAAGTCGGTTAAAATTTGATTAAAACATACAATCAACGATATTAAGATTGACTTAGCCAAATTGGTTCATATTAGAACGGGTTGGCGTTCAGTTTACCTTGTCTCATACAGTCTTCGTTACGGACAGCTAGTTTCTGCATCAAAGACAAGTTACCAGTCAGGCAGAAAATGAGAATCACCAACTTTATTTTGAGCTTTAAGACAATGCAATAAAGATCATTTCAAATGACAGATTCATATGATTGATGTGAGAATAACCCGATATTTTTTTCTTCGAAATAAGTTTATGAAACACAACACACTTATAGCTTCACTTATTTTGGTAGAATCTTTTACCACGATTGTTTTTAACTGATTCATTAAAACTGTACCGAAACATAGTAAGGAAACCTGATATTATAGAATAGAATAGAATAGTGTTTGTAGCGAAACTTAATACGAGACAATAACTTTAGATTTTTATAAAAATCAAAAAAGTCATTTAGCTTAACCGAAATTATAAAAACTTAAAAATGTGTGTTCCTCAAAAACCTGAAAATTTCATTGACATATTCCTGAACATGTCCCATTTACATACTATACGTCATATCTTACAGCATGTCTAGAGACATATCCTAAGACAGATCTCCTATCACCAGACTTATATAAAATAAATAAAATAAAAAAGCTTTTATTTCGATTATTTCGCATGACTTAAATTGAGGATTTAGGCCTCCCACCTATATCCAGCAGTCTTGTGCTAAACACATCCACAATCGCCCAGCGATGCGTACTATGTCGTCGACCCATCTCGCTACTAAACTATAATTTACTTAGGTCAGATACTTAGTTGGATACGGAACTTAGACCAAATTTCATCTGTGATCAAACACATAATTTTAATTTAGCTAACAAAAAAATCCACTTTCAGAAGACATATTTAGCCATATTTTCGAATACCTTCGCCATTAACGTCTTTACGAATAATAAATACATATTTTTCTTTAATCCCATAGTGCCGTTACTATAATTATTTATATTGTTAGTTAGACACAATAATGTGTGGTAAATATTATTATTTTTTAAGTTAATCACAGTGACCCAATCGATGTATTCAACTATAACTTAGTTAGATTTAAAAGGGAAGATTTAGCCGCTCTTATAAAAGTTCAATTGCTATCTACTATTCAAATTGATTTACATGTTACATAATACTACTGACTACGATTTTCTGTTAATATTCATTTTTGTTTTTTCATGCATTTTCATTAATTGTATACTGATTGTGTTCTGTTTTGTGTGCCAGATGTAATAATAAATATTAATAATATCCTGGGACAGACGTGAATCTATATATATTATATATGGGGTATATAAGATATCCACAATAAATTTCCATTTCTCCTTAGATTCGCCCCCACCCGCGCTCCCGCCCCCTGGGATGACGTCAAGACAGTGGACCAGATGGGCCCAGTCTGCCCCCAGAAACTGCCAGACATCTCCAACGAGACCCTGGTCTTGGAGAGGATGCCGAAGGGAAGACTGGAATACTTGAGGAGGCTGCTGCCACGGCTAAAAAACCAGAGCGAAGACTGCTTGTATATGAACATCTATACGCCTGTGCAAGGTAAGATTTTGTTTATTATATTTTATAATGTGGTCACTAACATCTAGGCTAGTACACTAGTTTAAATTCACTCAGCGAACTATGGAACGAGCAATGCTTGGAGTTTCTCTGAAAGATAGAATCCGCAACGAGACTATCCGACATAGAACTAAAATTGTCGACATAGCTCAGAGAATTAGCAAGCTGAAGAGGCAGTGGGCTGGCCATATCTGCCAAAGAACCGATTACCATTGGGGTAAACGAGAGCTTGAGCGGAGACCGAGGCTTGGCAAACGTAGACGCCCTCCAACCAGGTGGAGTGAACATTTGCGAAAGGCTGCTGGTAGAAGCTGGATGCGTCGAGCTCAGAACAGGGTGCAATGGCGTTCATTAGGGGGGAGTGGACTGCTATAGGCAGATGATCATGATGACAAAAAAGCATGTATACAAGTAGTATATCAGACATGTGGTTCCCATAATACAAGTTCTGCTTAGCTTGGCGCTAAATGGTGCTGTGTGATAGAGTCCAGCATTATTTATTTATTTAACAATATACAAGTGCCAGTAAACGGTCTCCCATCCAAGTAGAGACCGGGTGGAGTGTTGCTTAACCAAGGTGATCTGTAATAAACACCACTGTAAGCCACGCCACTAGCGTTTCAGACAGTTTTTTAGTAGAAAACTATTTTAATGATCAAAAAATATTTTTTGGTTCCAAAAAACTTCGTGCGTCAGCCTAGTTTACGTGCATAATAATCATTGTTGAAGCATAAAAAGGTAATAATTTTACCTTGATATTTCCTTATTACCATCTTAACTATGGTTCTTTCGGTTCACTGACGAACAAAGGTTAAAAGTCAAAATGGCTATAACAAAATCACTCAACTAAACTGACCTCATAATTTCACTTAGTACATAAGGATGCACCACTTTGGCACTTTGAAAGTGCTCGTGGCGTGGTTAACTTCGGTGTTTTTAGCAGATCACCTTGGTTATGCAACACCCCGCCCGGTCAGTACTTGGGTGGGTGACCGTTAAGCGACATTTAGATTTGAGCTCTTCCGTGCTTCGGAAGACACGTTATGATGTTGGTCCCGGCTTTTCAGTAGTTAAGCCATGTCGGAGGCCTTCAGGCGGCTTAAAAACTCCGACACCAGAGTTGGTCACTAGCTCATACGAAAGAAGAAGAAGATCACTTTGGCTCGGTATCAAATAATATGATATTTAAATGATGAGAAATAAATAAACTAAAATAAAATAAAACGAGCTGAGAAGTATTGAAATAATCAAATAGAATCACGGTAAAAAAAGTATGCGTGATTCTATGAAATTATTTAATAAAATTAGGAAAACATGAGTTTTCGCAATTTCATTGGCTGTTTTACGTCCGAGTATCTCCCAGAAAGGAGAACAGTAAATCTTATCTTTCGTTAGGAGATACGGGACGTCCTAAGCTGGATAACCCGAATAATTGAGTTATTTTGATCCATACGCAAAATTCTAAATTCTATACCTATCTACGAATACATTCAACCCTTCAGTCATGCAAACTAGGTTAATTGTATCACAGCTTCCAAAGATCTCAGTCACTTTGAGGAATTAGTTCTGTGATTGTTGGCAGGAATTAAATTGTGAGTGATTCTAGTTGGCTGAGCCTTTGGTTTCGGATGAAGAGGCCAGTCGGCCTTACGGCTAAAGCTAGTAAAACCAAAGATATATCTTTGTACTATCCACCTGAACGTCCGGGCAACTAAAGATGCTGAAAAAAGTAGGGTTGTATGTCCGGGAAACTATAGTGGCCCAGCTGGTTAGGTAGAAATTTTTATGTTATCTGTGGTTCAGCAAACATCTTTTTTCCATCCCCTGAAACGGCAAAAATTCGACATCTACGTATTATGCCACAATAGCATTACCTAGATGCCATAATGCATCATTGGGTGACTTTCCAGGCTTGGCTTCTTAATTTTAAACTTCACACACACATCACATCGTCAGCCGGTAGCAGTCCACTGCGAGACATAGGCCTCCTTCAATGAGCACCATTTCGCCCTGTCGTGAGCTTGACGCATCCAGTTTCTACCAGCAGCCTGCCTGTACTATTAAATTTGAATCCAAAAAATAAAGAATATAAAGGAAAATCTTTCCATGCCAATCTACAGAAAACTTCATCCAGCAAACAAAGAAACTATCCAACTATTCGACGGCATTTTAAACTATGATTAAAATTTTGTCCCAAGATTTTCTGGCGCAGACATTTCATTAGGACCCCAGTCTCCAATAGTCTATTGACATGAAATATTAAAATTCAACGGAGCGAGCTCTCTACTCTCTCCTTTGTGGTGATTTTGAATGTAAACGGTGTGGATTTCTTTTGCGGAAACTTTTGATGAGATTTGCCAGAGTTTGCGCAGATCTTTCGTTTCACGTGAGCGTAAAATATTCAGGTCTCGAGATAGATTATATGATACAAAAAGGTCACAGCCATCTCTGGTGTCAAAGCTAAGCCACCATTTTTATAAAAGTTGACAATTTTTCGTGAAGAAAATGGAATTTAATGATTCTAGGTACAGTCAGTGAGTAGGGTACGGACATCACTTGAGCATGATAATTAGACTAGATCGCCGATTCAAATGGTGTATGAAAGCTTTAATAATTGTAATAGTACTCTGTAGATTAAGTAAGAGTTATGCCACACGATTGTTGCCATTGCGGTGTGTCGTCGAAGTGCAATTATTTTGATGCACCAAGTACCACATGGCAACTGTTTTGCGACAGCGCAACAAAATTCCGCTAGAATCACACCTTTCCGGTGTAGGATGTGTCATATTAGACTGAAAAAGAAAATAGAGAACAATAAACAATACTGCGCTGTGCTGCGTTGATGCTCCGATGTTGCAGCATAACTCCCCTCCCCGCTTCCTCTCTCTAAGCCCTTCTCTAGTGCGTTGTACGTTAGTGCGAAGTGGTTGAGTAGTTAAGGCGTGAAAGAGTAACAAGCAAACACAACTAAACTTTCGCATTTATAACTTTATTCGAATAGCCGAAATGTGGACACTCACAGTTTAACTAGTCCACCAGTTTAAAGTCGCGTAGCTGGCTATGAAACGAGCAATGCTCGGAGTTTCTCTGAAGGATAGAATGAGTAACGAGACTATCCGACATAGAACTAAAGTGGTTGACATACCTCGGAGAATTAAGCTGGTAGAAGCTGGATGTGTCAAGCTCAGGACAGGGCGCAATGGCGCCCATTATAGGAGGCCTATTCCGAGCAGTGGGCTGCTATAGGCTGATGATGCTGATGATGATGATGAGGGACTAGTTTATTAGATTATCAGTCATGTAATCTTCTTACTAAATCTTTGCTCACGTTGGGGCTATCATGCGCAAAATATCCAGCATTATTTATTATTAGAAAGTCATCCAAATATTAGAAATATTAGGGAAAGGAAAAGGAAAGCGTGAAAGAGGAAGACCAAAAATAAGCAACATGAGCCAGATAAAAGAGAAGGTATCCTTCATGACGTAGGAAGTGAAAGAGACTACAATGGAGAGAAACACCGAAAAGAGCTAGGTTCTTAAATTATAATGATAATCCAAATGGTGGCAATTGTGGGGGCAATGGTGGCTTGGCACTAAACTTACTAAAAATCTGTTTATAACTAAATAAAACCCTAATTTGGGTAAAATTCGGTTGTTGCCAAATTAGCGTAAATTTAAGGTTAATGTTCTTTTGATTAAGCTATTTTAATTTAATTTACGTGTTTGTGAAATATGGAATTCAAAATACACATTCAGATCAATCACGCTTAGAGGTGTTTTGATCCAAGTGCTGTTATTTTTTTACTCGTTAGTTCACAATTGAAAGAAATGAAACATCCTGACCTATCCATCTAGGATTGAACATTTTTACACTACGCCATCTAGTTCTAGGAAGAGAGAAACGTGGTAAATGTTTTGTCAGTTTTCAACGTACGATCATTTAAAAAATGTGTGTTTTTGGTATCTTGAATAAAATACCTAGCCAAGATATTTCAATTTTTTGCAGTCTTTGGTGCGCAAGATGGCACAATAAGAATGATAAAAAAATGTGTGAGGTAACAGCAGAATACCTTATAAATAAATAAAAAATATACCTGAATTTAAGAATGACTAAACAGCCGAATTGCGACGATTGTCCTATTAAGGTAACCATCGTAAATAATATCCAGTGAAACAATATTGTAGCGACAAGTTAGGCATTGTATTTGCCCCGTCATCGTCTCGGATTCGGAAGGGTGACCAAACACAACCAAGTCACGTCCATGTTGTGACCCAAATTCACCCATTTTATATTATGTTACACTGTTGACGAAAACCTTTTTCGTGCGTCTTGTTACATCTTTTTAGATGTTTGGTGAGTGATGGTGTTTTTGTTACGTGGTATTTCGTATTGTTTTAATTTTGAATTTAAAAATGTTATTTTGTGAGTTTTTATTAATAAAATACAAGGTAATCTATCAAAATGTAAATCAAGGGAGGCCTTTGCTCTGCAGTGGGACAACTCAGGCTTATAATAATAATAATAATAATAAGGTACTCTTGCCGTGCTTTCTGCGTTTACTTAATATTTAGAAAACAAGAGGTGGAAATAATAAAACATAATATACGAAAACAATTGAAGTTTCCGGCAAATATAGGTATTGCTTATATCAAACAAGGGTCTATTAACTTAAATACGATCTGAAAATGTAACATAATGATTGCAATCATTTAATATTACTACTAATTTGTGTATCTACAAATTAGTAGTAATACTACTAATTAGTAGTAATTAGTAGTAATACTACTAATCCATTATCTTGATGCAAATAATTATGTAAGTTATAATATTGGCTAGTTTATCAATTATCAGTAGTTTAGAAATTATATATTCGAATATGTATTAAAAAATGCATTGTTCTTTTTAATTATCTTGTACTTTTTAATTATTTTTGGAGGTAGTAGAGTTCTTTGTGGAGGGCTCGTTCAAATTACAGGCACAAGAGGCTTATCATCTTCATGCCTCAAGTTGATGGATGTAGGGCGTTGCATCGTAGAGCACGTTCCGGAAAAAAAAGATCTACGATGCAATGCTTTGTGATAGGTATTGGTTACCACTTAACATCAGGTGGGCCATGTGCTTGTTCCATCTTCAAATAGTATAAAAAAAAACTATCAAACCAGTAGTACTGGTAAAGACGATTGAAATCGGGCCATAAAAACATACCAAAGGAGTAATCATTGCATGGCCGGTGTTACCATCAATCATTACAACTTAAAATCGATCTCAACCTTTCTCATCACAAATTTTAGAATAAGCAAGCTCATCCGCAAAATAGCCCAAGCCACAACCTAGTTGGTTCACGAGTCACAGCGGTTGTCTGATGTTTTATTTGCACACGTCCGATGCCAGTGTGTGACGTGAAAATTTTGCGGGAATTTTGTTCAAATTTATAGAGCTCGCTTACGGTTTATTTTTTACTGTGTGGTGTGACAAAGCTTTTTATAACTGCATGTAAATGCAGAAACAAATTTAGATTTATAGAATAATCAAATCAATGTATTTTTTTTTACTTTTACTTGCAAAAACCCTTTACCATTAATAAATATTATGATAATGGATATGAATAAAGTTCACACATTTTGCACATTTTGCTAAATGTATTGCACCAGTCTGTGACTATTATTCCTGATGATGATGATAATGGTGATGATGATGATTGTACGTAGATATTATATAATTTGATGCAATGTAATTTTAATGTAATGTGATATCAATTTGTAACCTAATCCTATCTAATTTATAATTATTTTATTGGAATTTAATTTAATTGTGTATGTGTGATATGGATATTATTATTTGAAATAAATAAATACAATACAATACAAAAGTTGCGATAGAATTTGATATTCTGCGACTCAGTGGATCCTTACAAATTAATTTATCGAATATTTGAATCTTAAACGTTTTGCTTACAATATAATAATGTAGAACCTAAATAATAGTCTGTTATCGAAATAGTTCGTTACGATGGATACGTAAATTTCTAATACCTATTTACAAGAAACATCTATTGACTAAACATTTAGGTTTTTGCTGAACAATATTAGTTGCTATTTCAGTTTGTGGTATGAATAGTTTAGATAAGATCGTTTACACTCGCGACAGGGTCTATAACCGTTGATGTGACACTGTCGATAGTTATTTCAATTAAAGAAACGATAGGGAATCATAACCACTCGGGTAATCCACCCTCGTAGTTAAGAATAGAGATTGTATTATCATGGACTTTAAAAAAATATAAACCTAGTAGAGTTTCTTGCCAATTCTTCTCTGTTTGGTCACGTAACGATATGGTGTAAATTAAAAAAAATATGATTCATGGTGTACTTTACAGTTGTTATTTTATGAATAAATTTTATATTGATTTTGTGTATGACCAGAATTTTAAGCCATACCATCGGATCAGTGTGCCTAGTGCAAGTTTTTTTACCAGCTCGATCGCGTTTGCGTTTACTGAAATTTGTATGGAAAGGAGTCAGTGCCACGCGTTTTTCACTAGATGGCGCTACCTCGATTCCATAAATTTCGCAAACCAGATCAAGCTGGTAAAAAACTCGCACATAGGCACTCAGTTGTCTCAGTACTACCATAGTTGTTTCTTCTCTTATCGGGGAGACAGCCGCAAAGTCATCAACGCCACCACCACCACCACCACACCAGCCTATATCAGTCCACTGCTGGACATAGGCCTCCCCTAATAAAGGGGGATATGCCCATAATCCCCACGCTGGGCATGCGGGTTGGGGATCGCAGAGCACAGCTTCTCGCACCACCGACGCTGCTGCCCGTCGGTGGCCAGGGGATTTAGCTGTGCTGATGTAGGCTGTGCTATGCCGCCATCAACACCGGCTACTCATAAAAAACATAGCTTTTAAGATTTTCGTTGGTAACTCTCTAACCATAAAACCAACAAAAAGTAGAGCGAACAAACCATACAAAGTTCATCGCCCTCTAACCTCTCGCAAATTACATTGTCGTAATAACCTCTTTGGCAAATAACCTCTTCCATGTTTAAACTCATTCCATATTTTATTGGCCACAAAAAGGTGCTAAAAGGAGCCCCCTAAACAAACGCTCAAAACGTACTACGTACTAAAACGTCCAATAAATAGACCATATTTTACCAGATACTAAGCTAAGCATAGCAGACGTAAAGTTAAATTGCTGTTTGAAAGGAAAATTTGTAAGGCGCTATCATACTGACTGGCCTCATTTTTAGAGTTTATTATAACTAAAATTCGCTGCTTCTTTCGAATAAAAATAACCCGAATAAATATTTATTTATGTGGGAAACAAACAGATCAATAAACTTAAATACTAAAATAATTTGGGTCTGGGTGTTTCTACGTATAATATGTATGTACTTACAAAAAAATATATATGAGTAGTATATCAATCATGTGGTTCCCATAATACAAGCTCTGCTTAGTTTGGGGCTACATGATGCTGTGTGATAACGTCCTGCATTATTTATTATTATTATTACTATTATTAATTATTAAGTCAATCATAATCCAACAAAGTTTCCACTATTAAGTAAAACATACACGTAAAAAAAAGGTTTACAGTTCAGTAAGAAGGTAACAAAAACAAAGTTACAACAACAACAACGTCAGCTTATCCAGTCCAATTCTGGACATACGGGTAGGTCTCCCCTATAAGAAAGGGGATATGACTATAATCCCTACGCTTGGCATGCGGGTTGGGGATCGCAGGGCACAGCTTCTCGTATCAATGACCCTGTTGCCCGTTGGCAGTCAGGGGATTTATCTCTGCCAGTGTTAGGCTACGCCAGAGCCCCGATTGTTATTGCAGGGTGCACCACAGGCAGATGAGGTGGACTTGGGTTCCAAAGATGGTGGTTTGAATACCTTTCAACCGCTAAAACAATGGCCTAAGTGTTAATCTAGGTTTCATCCAAATCCGTTTAGCGGTTACGGAGTTAAATGGGAACAAACAAAATAACGATTTTTTATTTGAATATTAGGGTGATGTGTTAGTTTTTTTAGATGCCTTGAATATAATCAAATGCTTGGCACGTCATTTTTATTACATAAAACCATTTCTTGATAGAGCGTAATTCTATTGATCAATAGAAAATTTTATATTAGTTTTCAATGCTTTTGCGCCAAACTAACCATTCACTTGCTTATCAAGAAAGTGTCGATTCTTTTGAAATAAATTTGTATTGGTATAAATTTTATCAGTGTTTTTTTATTGGTAAAGTTTGGTAGAAACGAGTTCGTTAAAAATCTATTTCCAACCGTCATTTTGATTCAATACTTTAAAAAAATTCCTCAATAGATTAGTGATCGATACATGCTAATAACACTTAGCTGTTATTTGTTTTTTAGGAAGCGGTTTTTAAGCCGCAGTCTGCAGGCACCTTTACGCAATAAACTTCACAATATCTCAGGAAATACTGCTATCTAACTTTTACTGCTTACCTACAAAGTTACAGTTAAAATTAACTACCTAGTTGATGCTTTGTTAAGAACAGATTCTATGTGGATGACAGTTAACTCGCGTAACTGTGTAACATCCTCATTTTATACGATATTTAGTTGAAAGTTAAGTAAATGCGGAAAAGTTTGTTCAGTGATTTTCCTTACCGTCGATATTGACCACAAAACACAAGACAAAAATGTTTACCTAGCAATAGGTACTTAGTGGCCTTTGAGGTGCGGCGTGGCTTACTTTTTAGCAGATCATCTTGATTAAACTTAAGTGGAGACCGCGTCTCGGCAAACGTAGTGTAGGACGCCCTGCGACTAGGTTGAGTAACGATCTGCGAAAGGTTTTTTATAGAAGCTGGATGCAGCCAAGGACAGGGCGCAATGGCAACCATTGGAGGAGATCTATGTCCAGCAGTGCACTGCTATAGGCTGATTTTGTTGTTGAACTAAGAAGAAAGAAGATGATTGCATTATGGATTTTTTTTATTAATAATCTACAATATTTACATCCTACTATAATATATATTATATACGACTGCTTCTGTGGCGCAGTGGGCGAAGGTCCGCCTGAGACGCAGAAGGTTGCGGGTTCGATTCCCGCTCCGGGACAAATGTTTGCATGTTCTGTAGATATTTGTCTCGGGTCTGGGTGTTTTCTATGTATGATATGTATGTATTTAAAAAATATATGTGTAGTATATCAATCATGTGATTCCCATAACACAAGCTCTGCTTATTTTGGGGCTAATGATGCTGTGTGATTACGTCTCGCATTATTTATTTATTTATGTTATTTTATTTAATATTATAAATGCAAAAGTTATGAGTATGGATGTATGGATGAATGTTTGTTACTCTTTTACCCAAAAACTACTGAAAGGATTTGGATGAATCTTGGAATATACATAGTTTGTGACCTGGATTATCACATAGGCTGCTTTATTTATCGCTGTACCACGCGAGCGAAGCCGTGGGCGGAAGCTAGTATAAAATAAAAAAGCATCAGCGCATCACTTAAAAACGGCTAGACCAATTTCTTCCAACTAGTCCGAGCAAGTTTTACAATTAAAATAAAAAAAAAACTGTAACAACTTTTTCTGTGGATTTTTTTAAGAACTGAAGAACTTCAATAAAACGTCTATTGGGTCAGCTAGCGTCACTAAATGAATAAAACATGAAAAATGCCCTCTAAGTAAGGTTATTGCACGGTTAAACGTAGCATGCATTGAAAGCTCCTAGACATGCAATACTGGAAGCAGGTCAATCACTGTCACATAATACGCGATTTGCATGAAGCAGTATTTCATTTTATTTACACAGACCTTCAGTTATGTTACATAAGATACAATATTGCTAGACAACAGCTGCATAGCAAAGTATTCTTTTATCTTTATATTTCGATACAATGCTGTTTAAAACTGTATATTTCGTATTATGTTTAAAGATATTTATTCTCAAAAAAGACATTACATATCACTTATATGAGAAGAGGACTAGGTAAATCTTAAAAGTAGTCGTCCAATCATTATATATAGGTAGGTAACTAGGTTGACATAGGTAAGTAGTCTTCAACTTTGTAGATAAATGGTAGGTTTGTATTACATTCTGCATATTTGTTTAATTCATTCAAGTCAAAAATAAAAAATAAAAAAATAACTAGGTAGATACTTATTAAAAGAAGTTTTCAAAAACATGTTTCTGTAGTTTTGATTTGAATGAAACCGAGTTAGCATTTTTAATTAGTGCGGGTAGTTGGTTATAAAGCTGTGCGCCTTCAAGTGAACATTTTTTTACCATAGTTGGTGCATAGCTTTGGTACAACCAGAAAGCTGGCACGGCGAGTGTTGCGTATTCTTGTAAAATAACGTGCATTATCGGTTCGGTTTTAGTTTAAAGCGTTTATTTTCTTAACAACACATTACCAATGCCAGCCTATTCAGTGTATTGCTAGACGTGGCCTCCCCTAATAAGAAGGGGGATATGCCTATAATCCCCATGCTGGGCAAGTGGGTTTGGGTTCGCAGGGTTCAGATCTCCCACCACCGACGCTATTTCCCGTTCGTGGCCAGGGGATTTTGGTGTGCTAGAGTTATACTTCACTATACCGCAATCAATCGTCGCCAGAGCCCTATTTGATACACAACATGGTGTACCACGAGCAGGTAAGGTTACCACACCAGCCTATATCAGTCCACTGCTGGACATAGGCCTCCCCTAATAAAGGGGGATATACCCATAATCCCCACGCTGGGCATGCGGGTTGGGGATCGCAGGGCACAGCTTCTCGCACCACCGACGCTGCTGCCCGTCGGTGGCCAGGGGATTTAGATGTGTCGATGTAGACTGTGCTATGCCGCAATCAGCCGGCCGCCAGAGCCTCGTTCGTTGTTTAGCAGGGTGCACCACGGGCAGGTAAGGTTAGCAAGATACTAAAAATGGAGGTTGGAACCCTTTACACCCTACACATTAAATTTCACCTAGCATACTAAAACGAGACTAATTATGTTTCTTATGTAGGTTAAACCTAGCGGCGATGAGGCATGCAATGTTTTAGTAACTTTATATTGATTGATTTTATTATTGATGATTGGATACTTCATTTTATATTCCATAGATAGGGTATGTGTAAAACTTATCAAAGGTGAAACTAAAACGTGGTTTAATATTTTTATAAATATCCCAAAAATTTCAACTCAGGCGGGATTTGAATTTGAAGTTGACTCGGTAGGACAGTTGGTTAGCGCGTCCCGGTATGATGATGGAAAGGTCGCGGGTTCAAATCCCGCCGATTCAAAATTTTTGGGATACATAAATATCTCAGATTTTCCCTGAAGGTGGGCTATCTCTTAAAATACAAATAATCATGTTTAATTATATTCAGTACTCGTTTTAAGACAGATCTAGAGGTAGACAATTTTGCTTGGTTGCAATATTTCCGATGCAGACGTCGAAGATAAAGCAAAGTGGAAGAAAGTTTCAGTTTACACGTTGCAACTTTGCCAACTGGAAACCCACATCTGACAGCAACTCTACTCACCTTTAGTTAACGGCCTCTATCAGTTACTCATGTGAAAAATGGTTTATTGCTTCAACCAAAGTTCTTTCTGTCCAGTTGCTTCTATACTAAACGTATTTTTATCAACCATATTGGAAAACCTTTCTGTAATAAGCTCAATAGGGGAACATCGATCGACAAACTTTTACAAAGTCGACAATCAACTAAAGTTGTTTGGTCGCGCAGTGCATACGTATTTTTATCGACAATAATGTCAGCTAGCTCAGTAACAAACTGGATGGCGGAACATCGATAAACTCAAACGTTTACTGGTCGATCTTACTACGGTAGAAATATTCTCGATTGTGAGTCGATTTATGAATCTGAGTGCGGGGGCCAGTTCAGTTCGTTTAGCCAATTTTTATATTAGAATATAATAATTTATTTCAAAATACATTTGCCTTACATTTACGCACTAACAGTTTGTACACATTTAATAAAAATGTATTGAATGATACTTCTAATCCTTCTATCCTTTTAATCCTTCTAAAAATGCGAAAGTTTGTAAGTATGGATGGATGGATGAATGGATGAATGTTTGTTACTCTGTCACGCAATAACTACTGAACGGATTTGAATGAAACTTGGAATGTCCACAGTCCACAGTATATATAAGCTACTTTTTATCCCCGTACCACGAAGCCGCGGGCGAGCCAGCTTGGTGGTTACAATTTTTATTGATACCAATTCTTCTTATTATTTGTACAGAGTAAATTTAATGCTAAGTTTAAAGTTTTTAACCTCAAGAAATGGGATTTTTCATACAAACGTTTTTTCTTAGGGATTGAATTTCCAAAAACCGTTTCTTAGTGAGCGCCTATGCCCTACAAAAAATACTTGTGCCAAATTTTAGATCTCTGATTCCTGAGATTTCGTGATGAGTGTGTCAATGAGTGAGTGAGTGGACTCTTTTATAAATATAGATTTTATGTACACTAAGTTATGTTATTTTATAACAAAAATATAAAATGTACATAAGTATATCTTCGAAAAGTAGAATGGTTTAAGGGATCTCATGCAGGTAATCTGTCGATTTTGTGCAAATAAAGCCGTCGTATTTTTTTAAAATAATTATAAACTACTAAATATTATATGGGTAAGTATGGATTTTGCATTTTTCTTTCGATATCATTTTTTTTTAATAATTTTAACTTAGGATAAGCAATAGTTTCCGATTATCATATATCTTTATTATTTCATTTATTATTTTTGTTATTAACGTTGCTTCTTGAATCATTCAAAAAGTTGAACGTAGTCGCTCAACTTTTTTTTCACAGGGCTTCTGAAACATTGCATTTTCCTATAGTTTCCATCATCGAATACCCAACAATATATCGAATGAAATAAAAGGCGTGTTTCGTGGAACTAAATCCAATACGGTGAGCGATCCCAACATTTCAAATTTAACTTTTCAAAAGTACTTTTTCCGGAATTCGTCGATTTAACTGAACCCTGTAAAATAGATGTACTTCACCGTGAACAATACACTCAATATCGCTTACAGTGAAGTACAACGGACTGCGCGTGAAAAATATACAACGTTATCCAGCCCAGTGGATTTGTTATGGATTTGTTCCGAACACTGATTTCTGTGATAATATTCTTTGGTTAGTATTTCTGTTGATGTTGGGGTTGAATTGAATGTTAAATACAGTGTTATTGGGTTCTTCTTCGGATGAGCTAGTAGCCAACTCTGGTGTCGGAGTTTTAGGCCACCTGAAGGCCTCAGACATTTCCGGCTTTTCCAGTCGTTATTAGGTTAAAAAGGCTAGTATCTAGTAGAAGTGACTAATAAGTAGGTGTAGTTAGAGAAAGCCAATAAGTTGTTCAAGTTGTGATTCAAGCATAAAAAATATATTAATTATGATCAGACATAAACAATTATAAAACATTTATTTTGTAACTAGATTAGATATTTGGGTAAAAAGTAGATGATAATCCAGTTCTACAAGTACTTAAAGTTATGATGAGGGAATTTATTAAAATATGATAATAAGGTCTCAAGTTAGTTTTCTTTGACAGAAAGTATGTATCCTTTTCTATGGTCTGTACAAATAACCATGTGAGTTTCTAACTCACCATTAAAAACAATAAAACGAATTATACTGGAAACAGATTTAAAAACAACCCCGCATTTCATTCACACAAAGTTCCATATTTTAAAATTCATTCTACCATGAAATCCAAACAATATTCCAGTTTTCTTTCGCTTTCATAATGCATAATATGGAATGCGTTATCAATGTTTCGCCTGACACGTTCTTTGTGCTCCAGATAAGCTGGATGGAAGCCAACAACTATGAATTTATCTTAGCCTTATTGGGGACATGTCTTGTTTTATTTGTAGAGGGTTTTGCATAAATCTGAGTTCTTTGTGCTTTGGAATTGCAGTTTCTTTCACTAATTGCAGTGAGTTATTTATTTTAGTTTTATACATTCAGTGAGCGAGACAAATGTTTGTATGATTTGCTTAATTGTTTCGGGTCTGGGTGTTTTCCATGTTTTAAAATTATAAATTTACAAAATACTTATGAAAATAGTATATTAGTCATGTAGTTCCTACTACCTTCATACTCTGTTTGGTTTGGGGCTGGATGATGCTGTTTGATAATGTCCAGCATTATTTATATATTACCTACTGGAGGTTGGATGGTGTGTGTGTTGCATCATAAAGCTATCACAGAGAATTTTTGAAGAGGCAGAAGTAATCAAAGAGGTTATCAAGCTCAAATAACTCAAAGAGGATATCGATGCAAAAAAGCAATAATTGGAAAATTTAAAATAGAGTTTGACCAGATTGTGTAGGACGCGGACGAGTCGTAAAATTGGAACTATTGAAATCATCTTTTATACCTACTATTTAGTTATATTATAAAAAGGTACCTACTAGAGCCTAAAATCGTGTCCAAGAGCTTTAATGGGTTTTAGGTTGTTTTTTCTTGTTTCACTTCATAAACATGTTTTCACATGTAAATACAATATCCATCAGTACAACTTTAAAACTAGGCTAACTTCAATTTCAGAACTTGGATCGAAAAAGTTTCTTAGCGCTCTGGTAAATAAGATTGGTTAATCTGGAATTTTCTGGTGAGATGTAGCTTTATACCCTACTGTAAGCTAAATAATAGTAGATTGTTTTACAAGGGACTAAACCATCCCATTATATACGAGGTTGTTATACTCCCGAGCTTAGCGAGGGAGGATGACAAGACCGAGTTATAATGGGTGGTTTTGGCCCGAGTAAAACACTCTACTTTTCACTTCGATTGCGAGAAAATAAAACAATTCCAAATTAGTCAATTTTCAGAAATTTTATTAAAAATTAAATGTGCAGTTAGAGCAATTTTGAATGTTTAGTGATATGTTTTTCCCGGGCAATTTTATTTCGGTTCTCTGTGATTGGGATGTGATAATATTTTGAGTTGATTGTTGTGGAGTAAAAGTTGGAGAGACTCGAATCATGCTTGAGTTTCCTGCATTATTAAGATCTGAGTGCGGCTTCAGCTGAGTTGACATATTCATCCAATCCCGCGATGTAGATGCTTGGGGTTCTGTAATGTTTGGTAGAATATTGATTCCTTCCATAATCCGCTGCGTGACGTGATACTTGTTTTGTATAGAGTCCTCTATATAACCTTCAGCCACTTGATCGGACCTCCATCCACCGTGGCGTTTTAATGTCGTTATATTCGCACCAGAGTCCGCCAACAGAATCGCGGATGTTCTGCGGAAACAATGGCCCGTGTAGAGTTCCGGATTTGGTAAATTTAGATAAGTGGCAATATCTTTAGGCATGTTACCAAATTTATTTTTGCCTATGACTTGCCTTGTGCATTTACCATTTTGATAATTTAGAAAAAATCTTCTCGTTGAAACATTAGTGGGACGTAACTCCTGATAGGCTTTAACTATATTATGGTATTCTCCACTGATGACAAATTTACGCTCTTTGTTTGTTTTCGTGTTCGGCAGACTCACAGCTTGTAGGTTTGTATCCGTTTCTACGTCTTCTAGCGTTATATTGGCAAGCTCTATTCCTCTGCATGCACCGCTGATTCCATAAATTAAAGCAACCTGTTGAACAAAAAAATAAGTGTGTTAATAATCGTAATAACCTAGGTACATAATTTAGGTATGTAGGTAGGTATCTATTTATTTAGTTTGAGTAGAGTACATAAGTAGGTTACCTTTGTTGCCAAGTATTGTTTATTTGGAGCGTTATTTAAAAATGTTTCGATTTCTTGTGTCGTCAAGACTTTAGATTTTTTTGCCTTGTATCCAGTGGACAATTTCTTCAGTAAAGCCGTTAAATTTACATATTTTTTAATATCGACGTCGTGTCTCGTTTTTAAGGTCATTCTTAACATTGAATATGTGCTCCAAAGAGTCGACGATTTGAATTTTTTCGATAATTCATCAAAATAAGTGAGAAAAACCCCTTCTGTAAAAGAATCCACACGTTTCTCATCACTCCATTTCATAAAATTTTCGTAACTCTTTAAATATATTTCACGTGATTTTGTCGGCAACAGATTCATAATTATTTCTTTGCCCTTTTCTTCCATTTGCATATTAGCATCTTCACTATCACTTGATGACATTTTTCACGTTCACAATTTGAAAGTTAAAGTCAGGAAGTTAAACGTAAAAGTTTGTGATTTGGAATGAAGAAAATTCTAGAGATTTAGCGCCAATACCATCTTTTTTTTTTAAATCTCTATACCTTCAATAACCCTCAACGAAACAGTTCGCATTCTACCGTGAAGGGAAGAATCAACCTTCATAAAACATCACCAAGACGGTTCTATTTTCAAAAAAAAAGATTGACGGAGCACCAAGAAGTCGAGTTTTTATATAAGAGAACGAATGCTTTGTACGGGCTGATGATTTTAGACAAAAATTAAAAAGAAAAAATACTTTTTAGCCCTAGGTATTAAACTCGAGTTTTAGGCCCGCTAAGCTACACTAATATGATACACTTTTTGAGCAAGAGAAGTGAAAAGTTCATTATCAAATGACGTTCTTTTGCAGTTTCGGCAAAAAACTAAGGCCCTTTTCTTCTATGTTACGACACTTCGATTCACAAATAATATATTTATAGTAAAAATCATATAAAATAAACTTCACAGCTTACTTAACTTAACTAATAATAATTTTTAAATGTTGTCTCTCAATATCTGAAAACAGTATTAATGTGATCGCGGCGCCTTTACATTTACTCTTAAAATTAATTGAAATAAAAGTATTAAGTAGCCGCACTTACCTACTTGCATTTAGTAATGTATCTAAACTTCTGTAAGGTATTTTGTTGATATTTGTAAATATATTTCTTAAAGCTACCACACAATAGTAAATTTTCTTATACAACCTGCATAATATGCATCTTATACTACTTCTGTGTATTGTTGTGTGTGGGTTAAATAAAAAATCGATTTATCCATTTATTATCTATTTTGTATGATTCCAAAGAAGACAAACCCTGACAACTGCTAGAAATTCTCCTACTTTTTCGTATGAGCTATCGGCAAACCAGCTGCTCGAAGGCCAACATGTAATGCAAGAACTAAATCATAGCATGCCTATCAAATCACGAAAGTTATCGGATCTAAATGTCAATCCCATCCAAATAGTGAACAGGTAAAGAAGTGCTTAAATAACTGCCAAAAACACCAAAATTGGTTTAGCGCAACGAGCGCTTAGATGAACAGTTATGATGAACTATGTAATTTTCAAATTCAGTTAACATCTAGTTCAATATTTCACTGTTCTGCATGTGCTCCGAATGGATAGTAACAGAGACGAATCGATTTTCATAATTTATTGGTAAATCCATTAGCTGGCCATGTGTTGCTGAGGCAAATTGGATTATGTTATTAAACTATGCGATAGCTAGTTTCGAGGTCGCTAAGGAATATTGCTCGCTGGTTAATCTGTTTTTGGAGTGGTAAGGCTTACCACAGTACCCGCTGTTTTTATACCTATAAAGGAAGAAATCCTACCACTAGACTAAGAAATGAAACGATTCAATGAAATTTTGTCAATAAATTTAGTTTGAATATCTTATAAATTAAAATAACTTTATTGTGAAGCAAGGTGGCACTGCAACCATATCGTCGAACTTGAAATCGATTACAAGTTAATATCAGTGACGTTTTGGTCAGCATTTCATTTGAATTTTATACTAGATTACCGTACTTAGATTTGCTAGGTTTGTAGCATTATATACTGTTACTAGCGACTTGCCCCGGATATGCACGGGTTTATTACGGTTTGAATTCGTTAGTTTAGCCAGCGTTTACAATGTAAGCGAAGAAAATGTGTTTATTTGCGACATGTGTAGAAGTGCATACGTAACCGACGACCTCTAAAATGATCAGTATTATATATAATATAGTAGATATTATGCATGTATAACAGCCTGCGCACATTGGACGACAATCGTCAGCGATTAGACGCTACGACAAGCAGCGGGGGACAATTTTTATACATTTTGTTCAAAGCTCCGCAAACACGCCGACAATCGCGACGGCAAGATATGACAGACGCTCGCGACTAAGCGCGACGACCAAGCGTCGTGTTTGCGATGTCTGTTATACATAATAAACCTTTCTCTTGAATCACTGTATCTATTAAAAAATCCGCATCATACTACGTTGCGAAGTTTTAAAGATCTAAGCATACATAGAGACAGACAGCGGATAGCGACTTTGTTTTGTGATAATGAAAGTGACGATGGTTTCTAGTGTCAACATTGTAGTCAATCTCAATTACAATACAATATTTTGAAAACAGCACAGATTTCAAGCTAAAACTCATTGTTGCAGTGGGCCCAACACTCCAAGCCAAGTACCCTGTGGTCATCTTCATCCACGGAGAGTCTTTCGAGTGGAATTCTGGGAACGTGTACGACGGTGCTGTGCTGGCGAGCTACGCAGGCGTGGTGGTGATCACCATCAACTACCGACTGGGAATCCTAGGTGAGATAAGTACATAGTTGTTTCGTTTTGGTAGGTTAAAGGTTGGAAATATATGAAATACTTGAAATTGGCCGAATAAAACTAATTAGCTCGTACCATATAGGAGAGAGTCAATGATTTTAGCATTGATATGCTAGAGTATGTTAACAAATCTAGTCTTTATATATAACCGAAGTAGTCAATCAAGATAATAAGAAGTCGCAAAAATTATCGGTGAAAGTTACTTTAACAGACTTTTTTTTTATAAACATGTAATATAATGTTTGTTTATTTTTGATAACTTATATTATATAAAATTTGAATAACATAACATTTTCAATGAATATTAGCTAAACAATGCGGTAATCTAGATAATATCATAAATGTATACGCCAAAGAAGAAAAATAGGTTAAACAAAAGTTCAGTAAAACCCAAAGTTAAGAAAATGAGATAGTCTAAACTCCAGTACGTCTTGCTCACAACAAATAAGATAATAAATCGTCACTGCAGCAAATAAATTGCACAGAATCTAGGGGTCCCATCTAAAAATACCTAGGATTGGCTAAGTTTGTCAGTGCAGTAAATAAATTGCACTGAATCTAGGGGTCCCATCTAAAAATACCTAGGATTGGCTTAGTTTGTCAGTGCAGTAAATAGATTGCACAGAATCTAGAGGTTCCTGCTAAAAATAACTAGGATTGCCCAAGTTTGTTGTGATAGAATCTAATTATGCCGACGCTAGCTCCAAGGCTTCGCTTTCGTCACGTAACACTTTGCTTAATTAAACAGTTTCAAGAAAATTTATAGTGATACTTTCGCTACTTGTAACTTTCACTCTAAATGCTAGGAGTTACGAGCTGCTTCAGTTTGGAACGGGAAATGATTTGTGTTTATGTGATGTGTGTTTGGTATGATAAATTATTGCTTACTCTCGGTTTGTGTTGGATGCTGACTAATGTTTTAGTAAAAAAATGAGTATCATGGGCACTATTTTGAAAATGGATCATAGAAATTAGCGCACAATCGCGGTTTTGTCACTCTTTTCAATTTTCAGTCCAATTTATTCGCTTTTTAACAGACTTCAAAAAAAAGAAGGACGTTCTCAATTCGGGTGTGTTTTTTTATGTCTGTTACCTCATAACTCCTTCATTTATACAACCTGATCTGATGATCTTGTTTCGAAAAATACATTCCAGTATTCTATAGATATATTTTTTTTTTGTAACATTATTCTCAAGATAAATTTAATGCTTTAATTTTCTTTTTGTTTTCGGTCACATTGGATTAATATTTTTTATCCGATGAAAATTCTCATCTGATTATTTCTCGTTTCCACCAGGGTTCCTCAACGCAAACCCAATACCTCACCTCAAGGCTCGAGTGGCGAACTACGGCCTGATGGACCAGATAGCAGCACTGCACTGGGTCCAGCAGAACATAGCACTGTTTGGAGGCGATGCTGGCAATGTAACTATGCTGGGGCACGGCTCTGGCGCTGCTTGCATCAACTTCCTCATGATATCACCTACCGTTATGCCAGGTACGCATTCTTCATAGATCACTAGTTTATAGAATCAATATAATTTTTATATAAATAATATTCTTATCTTTTTGCACGCTGTGTAAACGGTGAAGTATGTGAAACCGCTAATTATAAATATTATTATGAGACCATTATTGTTCCATACTTCAGGCACACTAAATCCTTTCATTTCATTTCAACTGTACACTGACGACCTCTGTGACTCAGTGCGCAAAGGCCCGCTTAAACGCAGATGGTTGCGGGTTCAATTCCCGTCACGAGACAAATGTTTGTATATTACGGGTGATGACATATACTCCTTTACAATACAAAAAGACTAAATCTATAGTAATATCATATTATAATAACATATAGTATAATTGAAAACAGGGCGCAATGACGCTCATTAGCGGAGGCCTATATATCTAGCAGTGGACTATTAGCTGATGATGATGATGATGTTGATATCATATTATATTTTAAAGGACTCATTTTTTCACAGGTCTCTTCCACCGTGCCATTCTCTTGTCAGGATCAGCACTTAGCTCTTGGGCTTTAGTAGAAGACCCCGTCAGCTTCTCCGTCCAACTGGCCAAGCAGTCAAACTGCACGCTCCCGGAAGACATAGTAAAAGACCATGAGCTGATAGTAGACTGCCTAAGAGAAGTTGCACTTGAAGAGCTGATGTCAGCTGAAATTAGTACACCAAGTTACCTGACTGCGTTCGGACCCTCAGTCGACGGTGTAGTTGTAAAGACTGATTACGCCAAAGAGCTTCTTACGTTCTTTATCCCAAACGATCTTCAAGGATTCACCAGCGTCTCTGGAGTCAATAATCTGAAAGCGGATAAAAGAAGTGGGGACCGGACTTTTGGTATACGAGGGGGTCAGAACAAGTACGACTTGCTATTCGGTGTCGTCACTAGCGAGGCGCTGTGGAAATTTTCTGCTCAAGATATACAGAACGGCTTCGAGGGCGAGCGAAGGGACCGAATAATAAGGTGAGAGCTGATGTTTATTCAGCAAATTGGTGTTTGAGCGTGGGTAAGGTCACAGGGATCCATGCGAATGGGCGGTAATGAAAACAGTTGAAGCGGTATTAGGTGGTATTGGTAACAATAAGACGTTATAGGTGTCTGTTATTTTGATGAAGGAGGTGTTTTATTGGTGGATTGAATGACAGGGACAAATTTCGGTTCCGGAATTACTCCGGGATTTATACAGGTTTGATTGTAACACCAATTTTAGGTGTAATAATAATTCGTAGAAGTATATACAGGTTGTGTTATACTAAAAACCCAATTAAAATTAAAATAATACATAAAATAACTTTATTGAACCGAAACCTCAAGATCAACTAAGCACGCCAACCTTGATTTTCTTTTAGGAAAGATTGACTGGCAGAAAATCCTTAAGCAGTCCGTTAGTCCGCCTTATTTTCAATTCTTTTGCTTTTGGGTAATAATAATCTTATTTTTCTCGAAGCGATAAAGTGTTAAATAACCATGTCTATTTCTTGACCTACGAACCGATACTTTGCTATAGGTAATGGTTACCACCTAACATCAAGTGGGCCATGACTCCTATTTTTTCACCAACTCGTAAAGTGATTTAGCAAAGAGAATTTTATAGAATATCGTTTGACAAAAGATTTTTTAATAAGAACTCGTAAATTAATGGGATAAATTTTAAAAAGATACGAAAAAATGTTATGAATTTTGTCAGCAGTTCATTTTAATGATGTTAAGCTTCATTTCAAAAAGGTCTGTGAATTTCAAAATCTTTATTGCTAGTTGATTTTAATTCAGTGTGCGAGTTTCACGCAGTTCCAATTACTGTGCTAACGAAGATAGGACAAAATGTTTAACATTTTTTAGTCAGAAAAAGTCGTGTTGATTAGTAGCTGGGGTCGGTAACCTACTTTTGGCTAGTGGTATGAACCCTAATAGGTTGAAAGTAATGATATTCAGTCGTCTGTTACCATTAACTGCTAGATAATTTTAAAAACAGTTCGCATTTTCTCTCATATATTTTGAATATATTCAATGGATAAGGGAATAACTGACAATTCAATTCAAGCATTAAGTTAATGGTGGTGTAAGGCGTTCAAACCTCCATCTTTGGAACCCAAGCCAACCTCACCTGCACGTGGTGCACCCTGATAGCCAACAAACGGGGCTCTGGCGGTTGGCTGATTCTGGCATAACGCAGCCTAATACGGGCACTAAATCCCCTGGCTGCCGACGGGAAGCAGCGTCGGTTGGTGGTGCGAGAAGTTGTGCCCTGCGATCCCCAACCCACATGCCCAGAGTGGAGATTTTGGGCATATCCCCTTTTATTAGGGGAGACCTATATCCAGCAGTGGACTGATATAGGCTGTTGTTGTTTGTTGTTGTTGTATGTTTCTAAAAAATCTATTTTTTCAGGACTTACGTGAGAAATGCGTACACATATCATTTGAGTGAAATATTTTTCACTATCGTCAACGAGTACACCGACTGGGAGAGGACCGTTCAGGTAAGTTGCTAGATTTAGGTAGGTATTGAGTAAGAAAATAATGGGTAATGTAAAGAAGACTCTATGAAGGAGTCGAAACGACGTCGGGGTTTTCACCAATGTACGTGAAAAATTCGTTTTCAATTTGAATAAATAAATTCATTTTGTTTTTTACATTTTTAATGGACCTTTTTTTGACCACGAACTCACCTGATGTTAAGTAACGTTGTGGTCTAAGATGGAGCACAAAGGTCCAGAAGACACCTATTCACTCTAGACTTAAAGAGACCCGGATTATAGTTATCAGGAATGACAGAGGCCGGTAGAGAGTTCCAATCCTTGGCTGTTCGCATAATAAAAGTAGAAGAAAACCGCTTAGTACGAATATGTGGTATACCGACTAAGTAAGGATGGTACTGAGCCGTGCGTGTGCTAGTCCTGAGGGCTTACCACAGGTTTTGATATTTTCGAAGTGTACGTAGTTCATGCACGTTTCCCTAGAGGCGCTGTACTGAAAATGTATGGAAAGATACCGAAACTTATAAAGTTTTCGTATGGAGATGGTGGGATCAGTTCATTCATATTAGCTGGCAGAAACACTGCTGGTAGAAGCTGGATACTTCGAGCTGAGGACAGGGAGCAATAACTTTTATTTATTTCTTCAGAAAAATACAGCCATGCAGTAGTAACACACATTACAATAATAATAAATATATCAATATATAAATTTTTTTGAAAGCCGTTGCAGCTTTGGGCAGCTTTTCACTAGTAGAGTTCTTTTTCATATGTTGCTTTATATGTAGAACTTACTTATAATAAGTATATTTATAACTAGCGAGACTTTTAAGACTTTTTTTTATAGGGATGATGCCTGGGTAGAAAAATAATATTTCTGATTAGTCCGTCAATCAGATTATCAAAAAATATTGGACACGTATTTTTTTATTTTTAAAATCAATGGAAATCGACTAAGTTATAGAGCGTCAAAGTTCGGGAGTGGGGGCTCGTGACGTCACTTGAAGTAAAAAGTGTACTTACCCATGACGTCACGCGGAACTTCAACGCACTATAACATTGTCATTTTTAGTTTAATTGACACAAGAAAAAGTACGTGACCAATATTTTTTGATAATGTAAATGACGGACTAATTAGAACTTTTCAGGCATCTACCCTATTATGCCATCAGTCAGTCAGACAGCTCAATTTCAAGTCAATCAGCCAATTAGTCAGTCAGTCAACTCCATTATAGTTTTATTAAATAACATGAAAAAAGAAAGACCAACAAAGCAAATGCCCATCTCAAAATCTAAAACTTACTCCAATTGTGCAATTTTATACACTAAGCCATCTTGCATCCGCAAAATCTTATATTGAATAAGCTCAAACTCAAAATCTATTCTCATAACCCATTTCTAAAATAGTTTCGCATCTTAGGCACTACAGCATAAGGCTATGATGACTTGGCACCCGCCATTTGGCACGAACGGACCCGACTTTGCCAAATTTCTATTGTTTTGAAGTTCAACTTGAGTGGGCTGAAAGGATTGCAACAACTTTACTCTGGCAAAAAAATGCAATTAGTAAATGAAAGTGCTGTTTTTATAAGAAGTAAAATACAAGTAGACAATTTGTTTCGCAAAAATTTGTAATAATGTTTGGAGTGGATAGTTTTTGACGTCATCTTTGAAACATTCATCATTTTCAATTATTCAATTGTTCTTTTGGATATATATTTAACTATAATGTTTTTTTTAATATTATTTTTTAATGTATAGTAGATTAATAATGTTTTAAATTTTATAGTAAAAAATGTATTTTTGATGAGTTTTAAAATTAATAAAGGGTCATAACAATAATATATGTATAGACCTTTGCCCAGCAGTGGGACGATGCAGGTTGATCGTATAGATCGTATATATTGTGGCATAAGTTGTGCTTCCTTTTTTCCCATAGTTTTACACGAATCTAATAACACTCTTCCAGGGTATATAGATATTTGTTTTATTTCTGTATTTGTGAAGGGCTTGTCCGGGGAAGTACTGCCACCATGTTTATTTCTGCCGTGAAGCAGCTGTGCTGTGTTTCGGTATGAAAGGTGTGTGTGTCGGTGAAATTAAAGGGCACAAGAGGCCTAACATCTTCATGTCTCAAGTTGATGGACGCAGGGCGATGCATCGTAGAGCACATTCCAAAAAACGTGATCTATGATGCAATGCTGTGTGATAGGTAATGGTTACCACTTAACATCAGGTGGGCCATGTGCTTGATCCATCTTCACAGTTATTTAAACTAGTTGTGTTATTATAAGTGAAACAATGTATAACACTAAATACAAATAACATGTTTTCGCATTTAAAACCATTGAACATATTCTTATTCAAAAAAAACAAAAATAATTGCCAAAAAAGAAAATCATAACCAGCCAATAGTTAGAACAACCTATATTGTTATATAACCTATTTTCATTATTATTAGAGTAGATATAAGAAAAAGTCCATAAGAGGTATCCCAGATGATATAATGTTTCTGGGACCTTTTTTTATTTCCTCCATGATTACGTACTATTATGTCCCACATCGATTTCCTGGTCGCTAAACCAAATTGTATCTACAACCATAAAGATAAAGATCATTTTCTATCGAAAGCAGATCCGAGTGATAAAATCGGAGGTCCAAAATGCCGGATGTGTTTTATACGATAAGTTTGAATGATAAAGTTTGATGTTTTTCATCCGAACTTCGGGATCGGAAGTAGATTTGGAGCGTTTAGTTTATAGAACTTCGATTTTACTTAGTTCGCTTTTGGTGTTTCAAATTCAATTTTGAGAGGGTTGACATTTAGAAATGGGGTTATGTTGAAATCTAATAATAAATAAAAAAGTACTTGAACTAATTGAGAGGAATTAAAATGCTTATAAATGACCTTCCGAAATAGAACTAAAGTTATCGACATAACACAGAGAATAAGCAAGCTGAAAGCTGCTAGCAGTGGGCTAGCCATATCTGCCGGAAGAATCGACAACCGCTGGGGTAACTGAGTTCTTTGGTGGAGACCGCGGCTTGGCAAAAATATTGTAGGACGCTCTGCGGCTAGGTGAAGTGACAATTTGTGAAAAGGTGGGGAGAAGCAGGATGTGTCGAGCTGAGGACAGGGCACAATGACGCTCATTAGGTGACGCCTATGTCATCACCTAATGTTACAGGCGCAAATAAGCCGGGTAAGACGTAAGGGGTTCCGATTCTCGATGTAATTATATGTTTACCTGATCTGCAGATATTTGAATCGGGTCTTATTATTGTACCATAGTGTACTCGATATCCACGGCATAAAAGAAAATCCTAGTTTTATTCAACTCAATTCGATTAGTAATTTTGGGGAGAAGGATCAAAAATTTTCTCATCCTTTTTATCAATCTTTCGCCATATTAATATCATTTTAGTAATAAATTTAGTAGGGATATGTTATGATTTTAGGTTTTCATCTCAATCGTCATAAAGATGCACTAGTTATGCTTCGTTTGCACACATCATTAAAATGAAGGAAATCATTTATGTTTACACTTTTAAACTAAAAGATACATAGCCTCAAATCATATTATTCTAGACGTGAATCCAAACCAAACACTACAAATTCTAGAACATCAAATTCTGAAATTCCTAGCATCACAAATTAACTTGCATGTGACATTTCTCTCCAACACACTCTAGTGGCCATGCATGCGAACAGCCAATTTGGACCTTAGCTCGGACATAAAGTAACAAGATTGTACTCAATTGTACCATCAGTCACAGTATGATTCTGGGATAGTTTAGATTTTGTAATGGAATTTTTAATCTTGCAATCCAACTTATGCAAAGGTAACTTTATTAAAATACACAGACTGATGCAAACTACGATTTTTTATAAACTTTCAGCTATTTCTTCAGGCTTAAGGAATTATGATGAAGTTTTTCCTTCAGGATTATTGATCCTGGCATACCTCTTTTGCTTCATTCAATCTCATCACATTCTTCATACATGCTTGTCGGTTTAGGGTACTCCTGACCTGGCTTTTTTAAGCACATCTCCAATTTAATCGCAGAACGTACGTCAAGGTCAAGGTCTTTTATTTCCAACTGTCCTATTTACACTCGCCTCATATACTTTTTTCGTCAATGAAGTCAATATGATGATAAAGGGATGAATAATATGAAAGACTATATTGTTAATTAGAAAATAGGAATAGTTTTTAGACGAGAAATTATACTAGTTGAGTTTGAGTTCGTATGTTATATAAAGTTATCCCGAAACGTCAATCGTTTTCTTAAAATACAATGAATATATTTTATATTATATTGCTTTTCGTTCATCAAAGGGTAAAAATCACAGTAATGTTAGCAAAATAAACACCTTTTTACATTTTTAAAGCCGTTTTGGTTTGCAATATAAGCTATATTGCTAATCATGAACTACGTTTTCAAAAAGATTTTATAAAAAATTTTTGAAAACCAAATTGTATTGTATTGTATTGTATTTATTTATTTCAGATAATAATATCCATATCACACACACACACACAATTAAATTAAATTCCAATAAAATAATTTTAAATTAGATAGGATTAGGTTACAAATTGATATCACATTACATTAAAATTACATTACATCAAATTATATAATATCTACGTACAATCATCATCATCAAAAAGATATTCTTCAGATTTCTTCAGATATCGCTTAAAATATAAATCGATTGAGGATACCAAATAGGGGTACGTAAGGGCAAGTTCAAACATGAATCTACTCAATATATGCCCAATTTCTGCAAGCAGACAGAGCATTCCACGTGATAGGCAAGACTCTGTAATTGAGCCTTCGAAATGCTTCGAGACATATTCATTTCCTCTTCCGTTTTTAAAAATGATACTTTTGAAAAGAGTGGAAAATTAAAAGATCCCTCTCTTTCAGCACCCAATCAACACCAGGGACGCAGCTGTGTTGGCTCTATCAGACGCGCAGTATGTTGCTCCGCTTGTGCAAACGGGAGACTTCCTCAGCGTCGCCAAGAGCTCCCCAGAATCAGGCCCGAAGACCTTTTTCTACGTCTTTGACTATCAGACTAAGGATGGGGATTATCCTCAGGTGAGTCTGTATGAAGTCTTCATATGAGGTTTCCATTGTTGATATTCCAACTTGTAAATTCAATCTTATATTTCGGTGTGATACGATAATGCGTTACGCATGTCCTCAAACTCGGGGAGACTAAGAGGGGCCTATTGGGCTCTCTGCCGACGACAGCAGCTAAAAACACACCGTGTTCCTTCATTTACCGTAGTGCTAGTGTATCATCGAACCATTCATCGCCTGATGAAGGGCTCGACGCTGCAGTACTTGATGGGGTCATAGGGTCCCGGTATGATTCTACCACGGTTTGAAATTCAAGCCAAGCCAACCTCGCTTGCCTGTGACCCTGCTAAATAACAAACGGGACTCTGCCAACTGAGGGCAGCATAGAGCTGTCTACAACGGCACAGCTAAATCCCCTGGCAGCTGATAGGCAGCTTAAGCAGATCAAATAACATAGCCCACTTCACCATTCGACCCGTGGATGTTGTAATGTAATTGCTTAGCTAGAACTATATAGACAGCATCCGCCTACATTGCATCTGGATGATTATCTATAGATGATTTATACAGATGGTGGTAATTTTTACAAACTGACTAGACTGTAGGGCATTGTTTGATAGAGTAGGCATATACCTACACCAAAACAACGACAACTTCTTGCATACCATTCTTTCTTAGAAAGAAAAGAAAGAAATAAAGAAAAAGCATTTATTGGTGACAACAACATTAACAAGGAAACTTATATATAGAAACAAATACACACATACCTACAACTAACAATAAATAAACATAAATGTGTGTCTCTCGAACCTAGGCATACGCCAAAAATGTCGTTATCACAAAAAGGCATCCAACTCAGCATTTGTTGTGTCATGTCAACACAACGCTGATCTGCCGTTGGAACCAAAAAAGTGAAAAGAAATCACAGATGCCTGCCTGTCATACTCACATACCTGTGTAATTGATAGGGTTTGGTTAAAAAATAAAATAAAAGGTACCTAGTTAGGTAGGCAAGACCTTCAGACGCACTGCTTACTACCGTATTCCACTTACCTATCAGGATTAAGCGCTTCCAAAAATCATTTTCAATGCTCAAATTTGGAATCAACTGCCAGCATCTGTTTTCCCATTATCTTAAGATTGTAACAGCTTCAAAAACTCGCGCTATCGTCGACCTCATCCTTAATACATATAAAAAAGCTTGCCAAGTGTGTTAATACTAATAGTTTAAAAAAATTACACGTTCACTTCATTTCAAATGCTCTCATAGGCTCGTTATACTTTGATAGGCACTTTTTGGAAATTAAATAAAACTGATTTGAGCGATAATCGCATTGCGATCATCATATTACGCTCTATATTTTGAGAGAAAATACAAAACATCTTTTGGAAAATTGATTTCTGACTCACTTGGCAACGCAAGTATAACATCCAACACAATCCACCAACCACCCAAAATTCTGCCCAAATATTATCAAAGCAAATAGATTTTCTAATTACCCAACATGGAATAATAAAGGATATTGTTTTAGCGAATGGAATGTTACTACAGGCCTAAAACTTTTTTATCCTCTCTCTATTTAATCAGCCTTTATTAAAGTACCTACAATAATATTGGTTTTAGGATCCAGAGTACTGGTAGAATAGAGTTTTCTATTAGACTAGAATAGTAAGCATAGTAAAGGTCCTTATAAAATGTCAATATAAATATTGAATAAAATTCCTGAACACATAAAAGAAGCGCAGACAGATTCATCATTGATTAAAAAATTAAAATGTTCCGTATTGACAAATTTTATAACGATCTAAATGAATTTTTGACGCATAAAATGAAATAATTGAATGACACTACTTTAACACATAATACTTACATAAAACCTAAGTTAAAATTAAAACCTTCTCAAAAAAATTCCTACCTAAATTCTGATGAATGAAAGCCTCGGTCTGCCTTCAACATATTGCCATGGCCTAAGGGGTTCACTTGTGATACTAACTCACAACAATGTGTTAACTCTGTTATAACCATGTGATGACAAATAAGTATATTGAGTATTGAGTATTTGAGACTCATAAAATATTGCCAATAGGTCCTTAGTGAAACGCCAAATCTTAGTCCAACGAGCTGTGACGACAGTTTCTCGCAACGCCCTGACACTGCTGCCGTCGGCAGTCAGGTAATTTAGCTGAGCCAGTATTAGGCTGTGCTATACCGCATACCGGCTGCTAGAGCCCCGTTTGTTAGTTAGCAGGGTACACCACGAGCACGTGAGGTTGGCTTGGATTCCGAAGATGTAGGTTGAAACCCCTTACATGCCCATCCTTTCCTAGTGCACCCCAAACCAATGCAGGGAACACCCTCCATACAGTTGACTAAGACTAACGGTTTAGATCGAGCGCATCGAGATATTTATACTCTAGAGTGGAAAACGTGGAAAAAAAGTGTCTGCACCAAAACTCCGCGCACACTGTCAATTGCGCGGTCTTTAAACACTATTCAAGCAACATAAAGTCTAAATTAGTGCAAATTTGGCATTTTAAAGTTTATTTATGTCAAACACGCTTGGACGATTTTTGTTAAATTTCACTTGAAGACTGTCGCTCTAAAGTGTTCTATATAATTATCTTGATCAAGCGTTAATTGTTAGTCAGACAGTTTTATATATTAAGATTTGGTGATAAAAACGTTATCAGTTTCAAACCACTTTTTTCTGATACCTGTAAATAAATATAAATAAATAAACAACAGCCTAGTTTTTTTACAAATAAGAAATATTTGAAACAGTTTGCATTGATTTTACGTCATAAAATAAACCTATTATGTTTTGTTGCAAGTAGTTTGGTATAGTAAGCCAATTTACATTTCTACCAATGACGAATTTTCTTTCTACGCTTTGTCATTGGCCTAAATATTACGATAGGCTTACGGAACTTTTACGTTAAATAATTGTTGGCAATTACAAATATTTTACGTAAAAATTACTGCGTAAAAATTACTGATCTTCTAAGATTATTGTAAAACGCACATGTTTTTATTATCTGTGTTTTGTTTTAGCGTATGGGTTCAGTGCATGGTGAGGAGCTGCCGTACTTATTTGGAGCGCCCCTGGTCGATGGAATCGGACACTTCCCCAAAAACTACACCAAGTCCGAGGTCGCGCTTTCCGAGTCTTTCATACTTTACATGGCAAACTTCATCAGAAATGGGTAAGTTTGGCTAATCACATCACACTGATATTATAAATGCGAAAGTTTGTGTGTGTATGAGTATGTTTGTGGTCGTTTCTCTCTGTAACGGATGAACGGATTTGGATGAAACTTGAAATATACATAGTTGGTGACTTGAATCAACACATAGGCTACTTTTTATCCAGGTACTACACGAAGCCGCGGGCGAAAGCTTGTAATTTAATAAGATAGCTTAGAATTTAACCAGAAATTATTGCTTTTTAGAATTAAATAGTATAGTTTATTGATTCAAAATATTAGCAACAAGTTTTACCACTCGCATAACATATAAAAAGTAGTATTTGTTATCTACGTTAGGTATATTTATCTTAATATTTTTAGTCGCTACAGTGTAGAGTGAAAACAAACATGCAAAAATATCATAATATTATTAAAATAAATAATATATTTTTTATGTTTAAAATAAATACTTATTTGATTTCTCGGCCCGGATTTACTGGACTTAATTAAAATTCCAGTATAAACAAAGCCAAATAAAATAATATATTATAAAAAAATATAAATTAAATTATATAATTTAATTAAATATATTGCGTACAAAGATAACTAAATTATAAAAAAATATTATTACAAAGTAATCAAAACAAGTTTACTGATAAATATTTGAACAATTATGTCTAAAAATAAATCAATTATTTAATCACCTTCATGAATAAAATACTGCTTTATATTTTTACACCATGAAATAAGCCGAATTTATAATTTTTTATGAGGAAAGTTTGCTCCGAACGCACAATATCTTTAATTTTAATTCAATATACTTGTTATTCCGGGACAATAATTGAAAATTCCGCTAACTAGAATTTCATTTACGAGGGTCCTTATTTTCTATTTAGTTAGACATCATTTGGTTCAGAAAATTCAGTACCAAATTCATGAATTGGGTAAGAATTTTAATGGAAATTCAGATGGTGTGAACTACTGCTTGGGCTAAGGGCCGGGTGTTAACACACCGACCCGAGAAACCGCAGTAGTTCCGCCATAAACTTATTTGGTGTAAGACAAACGATACAGAAGCGAAACTGTTTCTTTGCAATAAAGTGGGTACTGACTGGCGCTACAAGGCGTAATGTAACGTGTTACACAGCGAGCTTTAATGCAGTCAGTACGGGAAAACAAGGCGCTGGCAGCGAGCGACGAGCGGCTCGTTGCGCGCTCTGAGTGCTCCACTCCGCTTTCGGTTTTTAGCGAATCCTTTGAGTGCTATGTGTTTCAGTCAGTACATTACAGCGAATCGTCACGAGCACACATGCTACAAGCTTCGATTCTAGGTATTTCGGGACTTTAGTTTTGCATTTTGTGATTGCTGTTGAAAAGATGGAGTAGGACAAAGAGAAAACTCTGTATTTCATAGACAAACATCGAAAATAAACTGAATTATGGGACCCAGGTCATCCTTCGACTTAGTCGCCTGATATCTTGACAGAGAGTGGCTTGCGAATCTGAAGCACGGATGAGCAAATAGTCAAAAGGAGCATGTTACACGGATTTGCGAATGGTACATTACGTTCCGTTACACAGGTCAATACCCACCTTTATATTTGACTCTCTCTCTCTCTTTCCCGCGTGATCCAATGCTCAGACGTCGGTCGCCCGGTCCGCCATTCGAAAGTATCTGTAGCAGTCGACAAGTTTATAAAGGGAAACTACTGCTATGGTTTCTTAGTCGTGGTGTGCTACGATGTAACGACTGTAAATAATATTCACAAAATGAACATGAAACTCTGCTTATGCCTGCTTTAGTATGAGTTATACGAAGTTGACTTTATAGCATTGAGGCTACTTTAGAATTCTGATTACAAATATATCCTTTTTAATACTCTCTATACTCCGATACTTACTTGGAATACGAATCTGAATGATTAATTTTTATTTGAATATATTTTATTTTAGAATTTCAGAAAAACTTTCAGCTGATCTTCTTCTTCGTATAATTTAGTGACCAACTCTGGTGTCGGAGTTGTTAGGCCGCCCGAAGGCCTCCAACATGGCTTAACGAATGAAAAGCCGGGACCAACATCTTAACGTGCAAGCTGTTAAGAATATTCTGATACTTAGGTAAAAAAAAGTGAACGCATACAAGGTAGATACATCAACATGTAACGGATAATATTTTGTTTCCCCATTTTTTATATTTTTGTATTTATATAAGATTAATGAACATAAGTGGAAAGATATTTTGAAAGGTTGTATGTTAATTCAGTATTATTTAGCAACATTTACCCAAGGAAAACAAAGTGTTACAAACATCATTACATTTAGATTTGAGGGCTTTCTTGCTTTGGAAGGCACGTTATTATGTTGGTCCCGGCTTTTCAGTCATTAAACCTTCGGAGGCCTTCAAGCGGCCTAAAAAATCCCACACCAGAGTTGGTCACAAGCTCATACGAAGACGGAAGGATTAACATCATCATTATGATAATTATCATCAGCCACCTGGACGTACACACTGCTGGATTTAGGTCTCTCCCAAGGTACGCATCTGAGCCAAATCTTCAGCTCGGTAGATGCTGAAGGCCAATTACAAGTTTCCACAAGCAAGAAATATATTTAAGTAGGTAAAACAAACGTAGACCAGCTACAACTGTCGATCTATCTTGTCTATCGATCTATCTTGCTATCTTGTCTTGTTAAATAATACGCTAAAAGTAGTAGTTTTCACAGCAGAACCAATTTCATGAAATCTGATAATAAACTTTGGGTAAGGAAATAGACTACCTACTTTATTCATAAATCTCCAAAGGGTTAATTCCAAAGGAGCTAAAAATTTACGCGCGAGATACCGCGCGCGTAACAAGTATCACTAGGCAAAAATTACCTTGAATTTTGGAAGTCTTTCAAAAATTTAAATGTACATATTCTCACCGACCTCGTTACGGAGCGTAGTAAAATTAAATGAGCCAAGTGCTACAAACTAACTTAGTGTTCCGTAACACGACTTTGTTTTCGACAGCTTGTTTTGGTCTTAGTTTGACAATAAATTACTTCACTATTTAGCACAATTTAGTATGTTGAAAACAAAGTGGTTGTTTGACACGGAAGAATAAACTGCTCTTATAAGTCCAAACTGTAAATCTATTATAATAATTGTTAACTTGGTGAAAATACATAATGGTGAGGTTTATGGAACATAAATTATTATTGGGTTTGACGTAATAGAAAAACATTCAACCAAATTGACAACCTCTTTTTGTAGTCGCTTACAAAATAGGAGTCAATCGATACAAACTAGATTTAAATATTTTGGATATTTTGGATATTTTTACACACTTTTATATCCATAGTAAAATCCTTCAATCCAATAGCAAACTAGACTGATCATAAAAATATCCGCATAACAAAATCGC
Organism: Horisme vitalbata; assembly: GCA_951804965.1. Lineage (NCBI taxonomy): Eukaryota > Metazoa > Arthropoda > Insecta > Lepidoptera > Geometridae > Horisme > Horisme vitalbata. The sequence continues at coordinate 2,823,277 of OX638096.1, forward strand.
CACAGCGGATTTCCGTTACAGCCCAGCGGTTATGGAACCCTAAAAACTGTATCATTATTTTCGCGAATCGTCAAGTGCGATAAAAACGCCGGGGGGCTAAAAGTCTACTTCCATTTCGCGTTGTTTGGAAACCAGCCTCCACTTCGAATCCACTTTCAACGCAGAATACACTTTATCACTTTGATATAAGACTTATACAGGGAAATAATTTAAAAATCATTTATTTTTAACATACGTTAAAACACTTTCTCGAAATAGTAAAAAAAAAGTCACTTTGTGCGTTTAATTCTTTCAAATCTGAAAATTTCTTCAAGTAGGTTTATAATATTATAGACAACTGCAGTGAATTTACAGTTTTGAAATCTGCTATAGGCTAATTTTTGTAGATTATTATTAATATTATAATTTAAAAGCTCTTGTCAGTGTAGTGATGCCATTCTCTTCATTTAGCTCTTTCCATTGCTGTCTCTTTCACTGCCATATACGACATGACGGCGACCTTCTCTTTTATCTGGCTCATATAGCTTATTTTTGGACTTCTTCTACGCTTTTCTTCTACCTTTCCTTCGATGATCTTTTTGTCATGTCCTATAAGGTGTCCAATCATTTTCCCTCTGTTGTGTTGTATGGTTTCTATCAAGACCCTTTTCTCATCCGCCTTCAGCACCACATATCAGACGCTTCTAATATTTCTCTATCCAGTTGTGTTATCGTGCATATCTCACAACCATACAAAGCCAGACTCCAAATATACATTTTATAAACATCTTTACTCGTCTCATAAATATTATTAATTGAATAAATTCGAAAAAATATGATATTACGCCATTCTATTTTAACAAACGAAAAGTTGGTCCTTTTATGATTAGATAGGACATTTACATTCAGCTGGCGAACGGTTGAAAAGAGTCGAGGATCGTGCTCGGTAACGTACCGTGGGAGAAACCTAAGTCCAGCAGTGGACTTCTTTAGGTTGTGGTAATGAAGAGTGATACAGTAGGTGTCACTTATCGTTATTCTGTGGTAACCGAGTGGAAAAGTTACAGCAGAATGGGAAATTGTTGTTGTGCCAAGTTTGTTTGCCTTGGAGTATGCTTTTCAATTTCAACATAATTTATTCAAATACAGCCGGCAGACTCGTAATTATTTTCTTCGGTGTAGAATTCAAAATTTATAATGTATTCTCTTACTTTCTGGTAGCTATCATAACATCCAATATTCACATAACTTATTATAAACATACTAAGTTTGTCTCTTGTGTTATAAGTATCATAAACTTTGAGTACTACTCCAGCACACCCGTACCGATTTACAGGGTGGCAAAATTTTACCTTGAGGGCAGCCACCTTTTCTTTTATCGTTAGAAGGTTTGTTCTGAGAAAACTATAGGTTTATATTTAAGACAAAAAAACAATTGCATACATAGACTCAACCTTGTGGTGAATGGCGTTTTTTTTTTATTTTCGCCAAAACTTACGCTTTGGTTTGGTAAGCTACGGGAAAAGTGTTTTTGGGAAATAGAGTCGATTGAGACCAACTTTTTTTTTCGACAAATTTTTCGTTTTCTGGCCTGACTGAACATTCTTTCAAAATTCCGCAAACTCAATAATTGTTTCTTTAAAATAATCCAATAGTTTCTTCAGAACCAAATCTTCTAACTACAAAAGAAAAGGTGGCTGCCCTCTATGAGGTAAAATTTTTCCCCACCCTGTATATGAAAATCAAGCCAACATTTATCCAGCTGTGGGAACTGAACCCACAACCTCTTCCATTTGAGCTTTACGCCTACGACGACGTCCCAAGCTGCGTCAAAGTATTCTCTTTTAGCTTTTATTTAGTTTCACTTAGTCCCATTGTCTGTAATAAAATTATTGCAAGTTATAGACACATTTCCCGGTTTCCGATTGAGCTGAAATTTTGCACGCATGTGTATGCATGACAATGCAATATTATAGACATGTAGCTGATCTGATGGTGAAGCTGGAAGGTTAATTGGAACTCTATAATGAAACGACGCAACCCAATCGAGTTTGGACTGGTTTGATTTGTCTTGACAAGTACTTTGTTTTTAGATCGCGTCTAGGGTCTGATGATAGAGCTTGAAAATGGAGCTAGAAGGTGGTAAAAAAAAAATTTAAAAACTTGTTTATTTTTTGTTTAATATAGATATTTTCTGAGACGATTCATGTACATGCATCAAACCACAGTAGGTACTTACCACACACAGTAGTTTACACAGTAGGTAGGCTTTAACAACAGACAGCTTCATTAAAAACATCGAGGGAAAGATAGAAAAGGACAGCGTGAAAGAGGAGGACCAAGAATAAGCTACATGAGCCAGATAAAAGAGAAGGTCGCCATCATGTCGTTTAAGGAAATGAAAGAGACCGCAAGGAAAAAAGCTAGGTGGAGAAAATTGCATCACTACACCGAGAAGAGCTAAGCTCTTAAATTATAATAATATATAGTGGGTACAGTAGGCAAATTGATTATTTTTTTATAAGACGGAAGGGTTAATAAATAAAACATTTTAACAGCGAACGCGTTCTGATAAACGTAAATTAAGATGTCTTCACTTTATCATGAGTCTACGGAGACGACTCTATGGGTATACTCCGCATAGTATTTGTACTATCACTGTTTATAAAGAAATAATTGTGAAGGGTAGGTCCTAGTTTTATTAATATTATTTTATGTATGTACATACAAAGCGGTTCTCTTCCATCTTTATCATACGCACCGCCAAGGAGTGAAACGCTCTACCCGAGTGTATGTTTCCCGATAATTCTAACCTGGGCGTCTTCAAAGCACGAGTGAATAAGTTTCTTTTTTAGGCAAGCGTGCTCTACCGTAGACTGCATCTTTGCTTACCATCAGGTGAGATGTGGTCAAACGCGGCTTGTCTTATCTAAATATATAGCATGGTAAACTTATCTGAACTGACTAACATGGAATATAGAATAGAATATAGAAATATTTTATTTGACAAACACACATCACAGAACAAATCACAAGACAAAAATATGGACATATGACATGGTTTGCAATGTGCGTTAATTAGATCACCCAGTATAATTAACGCACAGCGCAAATCGCTAGACCTAGAAACTTGAAATTTCGCACATAGGGAACCATTTATGGTATAAGCATCCAATAAGGAAGGAGTTATAGAAATTCCTTAAGGAGGTAAATAAGGGTATGAAAGTTTGTATGAAAGTCCGCCTGTTAGGATCTTCAAATTTTCAAGCTGACGATTGAAAATAAATTAATACGTATATCAGCGTTTTTGATAATTCCATGCCCAAAGGAGTGCTTTTTTGCTAAGACAGGCCACTTTTTATGAATTTTAATTACTGCATCTTGGACTTTTTGTGCTGCTTCGGCATGCGTGTTTCTAACAGCCATTATAGCAGTGTCATCAGTAAAGGTCGCGATGGTGTTATTTACTTTTAGGGGATTTTGTGTAAAGATACAATTATCTCTGTACTACATGAGCGAAGCCGTGGGTGGAAGTTAGTTCAATATAAAAAAAAACCTTCGAATGTTCACCTTAAAAAATAAATCCTTATTTGTTCAGGAACCCGAACGAGGCGCAGCGTCAAGAGGCAGTGCTGCCAATATCGAGGGAGAGGAACAAGTACAAGAGCATCGTTTGGGACGAGTACGACACTCTCCATCAGAAGTATTTGGAGATTGGTGAGTGACGTCAATGGATTAGATTTTATTATTATTAATAATTTCTAGTTGAATAAGTGGGCTTCGTAGAGGTTTTTTCCGAGCCCTCGTTTTCATATTCTCATGTTAAGGTAGATTTTGTGGATAAATTCAATTGTATTCGATTTAAAAATATATTTAAAAATCTTGATACTTAATTTTTAAGTTCAGTTGTTTTAATAGCTTTTCCTTATCGTATTTAATTCTAGTATGAGTTCCTTCCTGTTTTGACAGTTGTTTTGTAATAAACAATCATGCAATACAATTTATTCCCAGTTTTAAGTTCTCCTATGTAATAAATATTTGTCGGCATAATATTAGAATCCCATTCACATTACTTCTTTGCAAAGTGTCAAAAATTGCGCGAATTTACAAATTGCAATAACACCATGCAACACTAATTTATTTAACGAACAAAATTTTAATCCCACGCCGTACCCATTCCAATGTTAATTACCCCGACCTTTTTGCCCTGACCCGAATATTCCCAACCCATTTCACAATAAGGAATTCCTTTGCAGGCATGAAACCTCGAATGAAGAACCATTACCGAGCGCATCAGCTGTCCGTCTGGCTAAGGCTTATCCCGGAGATACACCGGGCGGGAATGAAGGACGTGGTCGCCAAACACAACCTTTTCAGAAACCACAACGATCCGGAGCTGTACGACGGGCTCGTCCGACCCGACCCCCTCACCCGGGCGAATTATTTCGACCCGACAATGGAGCTATACCGCAAACCGGTCTACAACGTCACCCTAGACGTCCCCTCCACTACGATGGATACTTACGTCACTACCTGTATCAGCGTTATGTCCGCTCGGCCAGGCTCAGCGGTCACACAGAATCAGGTAAACACAACTACACAGGACGTTTCCAATTTGGAAGTTGCTGGATACACGGCTTACTCCACCGCTCTTAGTGTCACAATCGCTATCGGATGCTCGCTCCTAATCCTGAACGTGCTTATCTTCGCTGGGGTTTACTACCAGAGAGATAAAACGAGATTGCAAGTGAAAGCTCTACAGCAGCAGCAGAAACGGAACCACAACATCACGTTCGATAGCGTTTCGTCGAAACACCCTCATTACTTTGTCGGACACTCGCAAAGTTCGAGCACGATAGTCGACATCGATCATCAGGATAAGAACGCTATAATTGCTATGACGAATCGTGTTCCTCATTTTACTTCGTCGAACTGTCCTAATGTATGCCACACTGGGATACAAATGTCTAATCTATCGCAGAAAAACAGTCCGCCAACAAACAGAGGTCATACGACTTTACCGAGAAAAGTTGGCTTCGCTTACCAGCAGCAAAATCAAATGTGCAACGCGTCGAATTGCATGACTTTGCCTAAGAATGCTACGTTTTTGAGTAGCACCAGCAACTTGCCTGATGTACAGGCTCAGACTGGGCAATCTCAGGGGGCGGGTAATGGTAGCTTGCAGCCACCATCGTCCCCACCGTCCCAACATTTTCAAAAGTCGAGGGTACCTCAAGCGGCGATGTCTGAGATGAATGTATGAGACATGGAAGATATTTACAATTATGTGTAAGTGGTGGTGTCAGTAAAGTGATAGGACACAGTGGCACTTGACTAATCATGGTTGTAAATATCGTAAAAATGAATTTGTACATACAAACGTATCTATGACGTTGGTATTGATTTTGGAATGTAAGCTGAGACTTTACATTGTCTATTCTGTAATTAACGTTTTTAGTGATGTATAAAAAGTATAGTAATTTGTAAATAATATTACTAATAAAATAATAATTTTGGGTATAGCGGATATCTATTACGGGGAAATAAATTAACCACAACATATATTTTATTGTCAAGACTTGTTGTATTGCAATTTGTTTATTCAATTAAATTATTATTTTAGTTGATTAGAGAAAATAATAAATTATTTGACGTTCAATTCTTTACATTCATAAAAATTTAAAATTCGTCATAAAATTATGGCTAAAATCCTTGTTACTTTGTTATCATTGTCATTTTAAATGACCGTTTTATTGTAAATATCTTAGAATCTTAAAGACTGTATACTAACTTAAGGAAAATAAATTAATTTATTTGTTAACTTAAAGAAATGTGACACAGTGTTTTGTTTTGTTGTAGTATTTACCTCTTATTTCCTATTGCCATATCTAAGTAAAATATCGTCTCGTTGCCTCCATCGATGGGGCCAGAGCAATGGGTTAATCAGGAATAGGTACTTACATCATTGTTTTTGTAGAGTAGTTACAAAAAGGTAAAAACATATTTTAGATACTAAAAAAATATAATAATGGAAAAAAAATCTGGAACTCATTGATATCTCTAAAGTAACGCTCCAATAGCGAATTTTTAACGTTTGTTTAATTATTTTGCGAATAAAATAGTTAAATAAAAACAATTCTTATTTTTATCGTTTGTTTAATTATTTTGATCCAGTGAATAAAATAGTAAAAAAAATCACAAAATTGCCGTTTCACAAAAATATTATATTGAAATCCGCTGATATATATGAAATATTTCTGGCATGTTTTTGATTGAAATAGTTGTTTTGTTCACTGTAAACAATACATCAATAATATCTTTAAAATATCTGGATAAAAATTCATTCAATCGTAGTTAAATCTCTATGACGGTAAAAAGTTTTAGAACTTTAGTGGAATTCAAAAATATATGCCTTTATATATAAACCTTCTCACCCCACTACTGGGCACCCATGGCATTGTATCGTAATCATATGACGGCAAAGATTTTTAGAACATACATTTTTGAATTCCACCAAATTAAAAAATGTATGCTTTTATTTATTTAAACCTTCTCATCCTACTGCTGGGCAAAGGTCTCGAAACATACTACTCACTACAGACTCCAAAACATCTCTAATTATCTTTTAGTTTTTTAATTATCTTCATAAAATATTCCTAAAAACGTTATTTTGAAAGTCTGTCTACCAGTAGGTAGACTGACTTGCTGTTTGTACAAAGTTGTCTAAACAACTTTTAGCAAAACGATACGTTTCTTTGCTCCTACATTTACGACTCAGTTTGCAGGTATCAATAAAATCCGTTGTGCGCTTTAGGCAATATAACACGGTTCAACCAAATTGAATCACTTTGGTTGAATGGAGCAGAAATGAAAGGAATGCAGTTTACACGGTATCTAGAAAGTGAACTGTTCAGTACATATTCTTCGAAAAATATCGTCGAAGCACAATTCGAAGAACTTCTTACAATGTAAATTCAGAAATAGACTGACTAAAAGTAGATTGTTCAATTTTTGAGTTTACACATTCATTTCTCTTTCAAACGCGTTGCAACGCTAAAAGTGAAAATATTGAGCGTGTTCAACTCTTTCAATTCTTTCAACGCCATTGATCAGCAACATTCAATGAATATTTCACTTTTCTGTTAACATGGATCAATTTGGTTGCTTTATCCAAATTGGAAGGCAAAAGTGAACCGTGTAATTTCGCCTTTAGACAGTTTATAGTTCGATATAAATGTTACCTCTGTGTCACATACTGATCTATGTTCTGTCATACATTGCATGTACAAAAATATGTTTGAGTGATTATTGTTGTTTATTAACCGACTTAAAAAAAGGAGGAAGATATCAATTCTGTTTTTTCGAATCGAATTGGAAAATTATTTTTTTGTTCAGGAGGCTATAAATCTCGTTTAGCCTCATTTAAAAAAGAAAAGAAAATCTAAGAATTAATTATTTTGAAGTCGGTTTCTTTTAAATTAAATTATTTTATTATGTTATCATAATGTATGTTTGCTAAAAAATCTTGTTAGACAATGCAAACGTAAAGCAGGTATACATTGAGTGACATGTAAATTGTAAATAACTGACTCAATGTTAGCCAACTTTAGCATATAGGATTCAATTGTAAATATCCTTTTATTTAATGTAACGAAATAATTAACTTCGTATTATCACGTTCATTTGTAAGATGATAAATTTATCTAACCGTTACTACGAAATCTTATGACAGAATTACGATGGATTAAAAAAATAAGACAGAATAAAATTCGTGAAAAAATTTGCTGTTTTATTTCTTCATTATCTTGAAAAGATTCAAAGCTGTTTTTTTAATCGAGCTTTGATTATAGGTTTGATCTCTTTTTGAACAAAAATATTGTACGTACACACGATAGGTAAGTAATGTCAAAAAACTAGGTCAGCTGTAAACTACATACCTACCTACTAACTGGTACATTTTTGCTGCAATAACATTTAATTCAAAAGATCAAAACTGCAATCTAAGCTCGATTTAAAGATTTACTTCCTAAGAAATTATAATAAAAATTTATTCAGTTTTAAAGTTCGTGAGTATGAATGTATGGATGAAGTATGAATGTATCACACAAAAACTACAGAACGGATTTGGATAAAACTTAAAATATAAATAGTTTATGACCTTGATTAACACAAGTACCTCGCGAGCGAAGCCGCGGGCGGAAGCTAATATTAAACCAAAGTTCTTCGGAATTGAATCAGTGTCAAACTATTATTTGTGCGTTTGTTTTGTACCTTCTCACTAATGAGTAAATTATATCTTAGTCTATCTATCCATCTAGTTTCTATTTTGAATATTATTACATCGGAACTTGGAAAATAATTTACCAGAAATCACAAATTGGAGCATAGATTCTACTCTAAAAAGAAGCTTCATTTTTATTTTATTAGGAAAAGCAACAAAACTCATATGTTTAAAAGAATTTAAGATAATACATATTCCAAAAAAAATTTCCACACAGAAGAAAGCGGACAAACTATCTAAAATCTATTTTTTCTTTTAAACAATAACATCACATAAAAATATCAAAAAAACACTTCATATAAAACAATAGTAGATTGTTTTACAAGGGACTAAACCATCCCATTATATACGAGGTTGTTATACTCCCGAGCGTAGCGAGGGAGGATGACAAGACCGAGTTATAATGGGTGGTTTTGGCCCGAGTAAAACACTCTACTTTTCACTTCGATTGCGAGAAAATAAAACAATTCAAAATTAGACAATTTTCATAAATTTTATAAAAAATTAATCAACCTTCATAAAACATCACCAAGACGGTTCTATTTTCAAAAAAAAAGATTGACGGAGCACCAAGAAGTCGAGTTTTTATGTAAGAGAACGAATGCTTTGTACGGGCTGATGATTTTAGACAAAAATTAAAAAGAAAAAATACTTTTTAGCCCGAGGTATTAAACTCGAGTTTTGGGCCCGCTAAGCTACACTATTATGATACACTTTTTGAGCAAGAGAAGTGAAAAAATACTTATAACGTCATACGTACATCACCATACTTGTACTAAAATGCTTTCTAACTTTGTACTAAAGGATTTTCATGATACTGCATAAAAGTGAAATGATCAAGCCCCTAAAAAGGATAGCCATTTCCTTTGAAAGGCTCGAGGAGCCCTGTTTTCTGTATAAAGTGAAGACGTGGCACACCATTCACAAAGTTATCGCCTAAATCTTTTTCACGGTTCGTCTTATAGTCGTTTACTTGAGACTTCATCTTGTAACCTAGCTCCAATTTTTTGAGTCTTCAAGGATTTGCATTAAAAGCTTTTTTTATGTTGTTTGAACATAGAACAAACACGTGGCCCAACTGATGTCAAATGGTAACCATTACCTATCATAAAGCATTGCATCGTAAATCACGTTTTTTGGAACGCGCTCTACCATGCAACGTCCTCTGTCCATCAATTTGAGGCATAAAGATGATAAGCCCCCTGTACCTGCAATTTCACCGGCACCCACACCCTTTAAACCGAAAACACAGCACAGCTGCTTCATGGCAGAAATAGACATGCTGGCAGTACTTTCCCGGAAGGGTCCACCACGAAGAACTCTACTCCTACTAACAACTCTTAGGGCGAAGCTAAAAAAACTCTTGATATCAAACTCTAGCTCCTAAAGAAGAAGTGTGGAATCGTTAGACGATATCTGAGACGCAGTGGGCGAATGCACGCCTGAGATGCAGAAGGTTGTGGGTTTGATTTCCGCCGCGAGACTAATAGGTTTTTATGATATTTGTTTCGATTCTGGGTATCTTCTTTGTATCATGTATAACGAAGCATCCTGACCAGCGGGGTTTTTAAAAGGAGTGACGTCAGGAAGAAGGAAGTCAGCTGGGCTGACGTCACTACCTTCATCACTATGATTGCTCATTGCAATTAACGAAACACAAGTAAGAAATTTATTTCGAGAAACAAATAAGGCTTTTTAAGCTAAGTATTAAAAGTAGGTAGGTACTCACAGGATTTCTAAAATAACTCTTCACACAAGAGAACCTTCCACAATGGTGTCTCGACTCGTAATGCGGCTTGGCAGTATAAAATCAATAAAAACAGTGTTCAAATTTAGTTAAGCTCAGATTCATTAATTTTAACTGTAAATTCATTTTTAAAGTTAGGTTTGAAAACATTATTTTATTTTAACGCAGTTTAAATATTCCGCTGAATATTTTCGCTGCAAAACAAGTTCAATCAAAAGTCCGTTATTAACAAAGTAAATTAATAGCAAAGCAAAGAAGATTACTTTTCTGTGATTATAAATTAAAACATGAATTAAGAATAGGTTTTCACTTGGCAAAAATAATTTTGGATTAATCATGAGTAATCATTTGGTTTGCGCTTCAAAACAAATCATTACTCATTCCTCAACTAATATCAAAACCTATAACAGAAACTAGTTAAATTATTAATTAATCAATTTTACATTGTTTTACACGGTTTACATACTAAACCATCAGTTTTGTAGCAGTCGGGTTTTTCGTTTTTATAATAATATTTTTTTTCCGACTTTTTAGTTTTATTATTGACAATTTGTGTTAAAACAGAAAAACAAACGTGACATGATATATATATTTTTCTAATGATCTTTCCTTTGATATCCATATTGCTAGGGTACGGGAACAAAACAACCCTTTTTTTATTTTGCCGTAGCCATTTTGAATATTAATAAAACCTATGTCAATACCACAATTCTGATGAATTCAACGACACCTCATATGTCAAAATCCGTCCAGCGGTTTGGGCTGTAGGGCGTGCCAAAGAAATAGACATACATAGTCAAATACATACATACTCTTGAAAAACATTACCCTCCTTCTGGCGCAGTCGGGCAAAAATGGGGACATGGCAATTGGTTATGAGTTACAAGTAGTAGTTATCTCCTTGTGGTTATGGACTAAAGAAATGACAAACTTTTTACACTTTAGAAACTCATGCTCAAGGTACGACGGACTTTTTATACAAGCCGTGAAATATTACAACCACTTCGGTTCAAGGTGGTTAGCGTAAGTTTAGCATGAAAAATGTGTAATGGATATCGTTGAGAACAGGTATTTGAATAACGTTGAAAAATACTTCATACAAGGCATTTTAATAAAAGTATGTTCGCGTGGCTTACCATGGTCACAGAATAAGTAACAATACTGCCCTGGTGTTGGATGTTTTGCATCAACTAAGCTGTCGACAATTTAAACAGATTTTTACCAAAAAAAGTGACGAGTATAAGAGTAAATATTAGTTTTTTGTCTTTAAAAAAAAAAGGAGGTTCTTAATTCATCGGAATCCTACTATCCTATAATACTCTAAATGGGAAAGTTGGTGAGTATGGATATAAGGATGAATGGATGAATGTTTGTTACTCTCTCACGCAAAAACTGCTGAACGTATTTGGATGAAACTTGGAATCTACGTAGTTTGTGTCGTGGATTAACACAAGGGCTATTTTTTTATGGGTACCACGCAGGTAGGGGAGGTAGCTAGTTCCCCGATTACTAAAAGACGGCTAATGATGATTTGGAAAATTATTTTTTGTTTGAAAGGCTAATACTTTCTATTTAGTCCATGTAATCTTGGGATTCTGAAGACATCTAGAAAACCCTTCAAATATTATAGGCACACTCATAGCGATTTGGGTATATTTTACAGTAATTTGTATAGCATTTGCTCTCGGAAAGCACCATTTGGTGAAGTGGACCTGATGATGACGACTGCACATGGCCACCAGAACTAACTCTATTGTTCAGTTTTTAGTCTAAATAAATAAGTATTCTGATAAATTTTACTTAAAGTCGGTCTTTAGTTTTTGTATAAAAATATTACATGTTTTTTTAAATGGAGTTGGGCAGGAAACCTGGTAAGTCGAGGTGATGGCAGGTGAAGTACGGCGATATCTGAGTGGCGTCCAAGAACCGGATACAAACGTTGATCATCCAGTAGCTAGATGAGCGGACGATATTGCATCAATCGTGGGCCAAAACTTGATGAAATGATATTTGTAAAGCGAGACACTTACAAAGGGAGGCCTTTACCCAGCAATGGGTGAAGTCGGGCTGCGGATGATGATGATTTAATAAGTACTTTCTTACTCTCTCTCTTTCTTTTTCAAAAGCTACTCAATTTTCTCATAAAAATGTTATAAGACCTCTTAAATAACGTTTTCTTGGAGTACAATTGAAAAGCAAGTTCCGGAATTGGGCAGAAGCCAGCTTGTGTATGTACTAACCGCGCACTAATTGTAATTCCCACGCCAACTTAGCGAAACATACCTATTTGGCCTCCAAGTTGGTTTACTGAGGGTTTTACGGCGCAAGGTAAAGATGTTGGAGAAGTAGAGATTAGGGTAAGAACCGGTACTAAAACGAATGTTTTATAGAAAGTTTGTGATAAGTGAAGATGTATGTGTATTCCTTTTCACGCCAGAACTACTGAACGGATCTAGCTGAAAGTTTGAACGTGTTTAGTTCAAGACTTCCGTCTTCTTATTGGACAATCTTGTGAGAGTGTTCAAGTTTGAATGATGGTTCTTGCAGCATGTCTCCATAGAGGTCTATCAATAGCTTGATGGGAACATTCGGTCATAGAGGATTATGTCAGACCATCGCGTGGGGTCATAGAACTAAAATTGTCGACATACCTCAGCCATATCTGCCGAAGAACCGACAATCGATGGGGCAAACGAGTTCTTGAGTGGAGACCACGGCTCGTCAAACGTAGTGTAGGACGCCCTCCGGCCAGGTGGAGTGACGATTTGTGTAAGGCTGTTGGTAGAAGCTGGATGCGTCGAGCTGAGGACAAAGCACAATGATGATGATGATGATGATCGCGTGAGGGCACGGCCTCGTGCCTTTATTGACATAAAAACTGGTTTGTACAAATTGTCATATGAAGTCCCTGACTTCTGAGCTAGGTACGATGACCTGTGTTACATGTATTTATACCAAGTGGTAACTTCCTCACTGACTGACCCTGTAGTGCCTGGGACATGGCTAGATAGAGTAACTAAGCCCAGCAATTATGACAACTTCTCAGCTTAGTCGGCCTTACATACAGGAAAGCCATGATAATACGTAAATATAAACGACTCTAACGGCTTCAAAAAGAGCGGAATAAGCATTTTCTCGGAAAACTCGCCACTTCGTCGACCTTATCCTTGCCCAAGCATGCTTCGAAATCAAGAGCTTGCCCATAATACAAAAAAAATTGGTTCTTGACAGTATCTATACTTAAAATAACTGAATATTGTAATAATGAAATATTTAAGTTATTTAAAAGAACAATATATATGTGTCAAGAAGGGTGTTGGCTCAGTATGTAATTTATAAGGGGTCAGAAACCAAGCCAACCTCACCTGCCTGGGATGCACCCTGCTGTATAACAAACGGTGTTCCAGCGGCCGGCTTGTGGAATAGTAAATGTAAATGTATATGGACTCCCTATTCCGCCATTGGACTCCAGTTGGTCCATTGTGCGTGTGGGAGATCTGATTAAATACTTAGCCAGCCTAACTCCGCCCGCACAGAAGTTTCCTGAGGTCTTCGTAGGCTTCGCGGAGTGACCAGGGAGTTCCAAGGACTTGTTCACATTGTGATGCAATTATGACTATTATGACTATTATTATGTCCAGTGAGGACTTGTGGAATAGTAACAACCAGCACTGCTAAATCTGATCCCTGGGTACCCTGGCAGAAACGTGCCAGCAGGCGATAATCTGTGCCCTGCGATTGTCAATCCGCATACCCAGCTATTTATGGGCATATACCTCGAAGTAAACTAAAGAGGCTGGAGTTGCTGTTGTTGCTGCTTCATAAAATTATCTAGACTAGATAAAAAGTACTCAATTTTAATAAGGTGTAGCCCATTATTTATAGCGAGCTTCGGACAAGTCCTTCTACATTGTAGAGTCACCTACGGGTCTAATCAAATTAAAATTTTGCTGGATGGCAACTTATGCATCCGCTGACCCAAATTACGAGACACTTCGTGCGAGGGCCCTCCACCCGCCACAGACGTGTGCAACATTCACTAGGGCTGCCAACTTGTCACTGAATAAGCTGAAACACTGAACATTCCAACTTTGAATGTTTTATTTACAGCACTTTTAACACGGAATTTCAAATAGTCCCGGTCCTCTCCGCGGAGGAGGGACCAGATTTTTATTAGTCATCCAACCACAGATAAAGAAAAAGATATCTAGATGAAGTCTTAAAATTCACTATGTTCTTTGACGTCGCATCGATGTATGAATGCGTCCCTTTCTAACTGATGATATTGGACATAAGAAAGTAGAGATCAGACGTATGAGTTGACGTTCAGAACATAGTGAATTTTAAAACTTCATCTAGTTCTCTTCTATATCTGTGCATCCAACCCACAGATTTAGAAGAGATCCAAATCTCAAAAAAAGTGACGTTTCATTTTGTGACATTTGGATGACCAATAGAAATCTAGCCCCGCCTTCGTGGATGGAATTCTCTGTGGTTGTCGGACACTACGATATGGGCTTTACAGTGCTGTTGTTGTCTATGATGAAAATCTGTTTTTTTTGTTTAACTGAATTTATCTTTATTGTAATAACTAATTAATAATTCAAAAGTCAAACAAAAGTTTAAATATTTTTTCTGCTTTACCAACCCTATTAGCACAGCAGAATCTACAAGAGCTTGGAACTTAACGTGTTGTAACGTGCAGCAAATTATTCAGCGACGATTATGACTCAACGTAATTGTAACGAATAAGAATGTTACTGCATAAGATGCAGGTTCAAATCCTGAATGATTCAAATAGTTCCCACAATAATTCATCATCATCATCATCTTCAGCCTGCAGCAGTCTACTACTGGACATAGGCATACTCTAGCTTGCACCATTGCGCCCAGTTCTGAGCTCGACGAATCCAGGTCCTACCAACAGCCTTTCGCAAATCGTCACTCCATCTGGCCAAAAGGCGTCCTACTACGTTTGCCAAGCCGCGGTCTCTAATTTTGTATAAACAATTTTTTTATTATTTTACAAACAAAACATCAAACTCTGTAAAATGCTTATTAAAGCATCTAACATTTTTAAGCTCGCTCTTAAGCAACTCTACCGCGTAATCTTCTCATTACTTAAAGCTTAATAAAAGTGTTTCAAGTCCATTGTAACTTATTATATTTCTTGGCTATTTCATTAAAAGAGTTTCTCTGACAATTTAATCCACAGCGACGCTAAGAGGATAGTTGGTTCACTCCAACAACAAATAAACAAGTAAGATATAATGCTGGACATTAACGCACAAGGTCATCTAGCCCCAAACTAACCAAGCTTGGTACTATAAAAACCACATGACTTCCATGATAATATCCTTATTATGATGGCAGTCATCTTTGTCCAAGCGCATTGCTTTATTTAATAGTTAGTGGTTGTTAGTATTCCGCCAATAAGTTATTGTGTAGTGTTTTTTCTAATGATTGAGAATGACCAAGACTAATTGTGAAAACTACCCACAGCACACATTGTCAATGTTCTGTTTCTCAAAATTGCATTAATTCAAGCGGTTTCTGGAGCAAACAGAAATGAAAAAAAAATTAACTATAAAAGTTAACACTAAATAAAATCAACCTTTTTCTAAAGGTTTTCTTTTTCCTGATTTTAGCCGAAACTATTGGCTAAATAGCTCTAACAATTTAACAAAGCTATGCGTTTAGATATAGACATAACTTTATTTACTACAAATAATTTTAGTAGTTAGACATAATATAAACACTTTTAATACATAGGTATTGCAGCAAGTAGGCCCCGACTCAGCATTATGTCCACTGTGCTAACAGTAGACGCTGTTTTTCTCCCGGACCGTTGTATTCTGCAACAAGACCATGTGAGAATACCCGTTTAGTCAATGTTTATGCAATGAGCCAGCGGCTTACTTTTATCTATGGCGTTACACCGTACATTCTAATCTTATCCCAGGTATTAAACTTAACAACCTTAAATCGGAGTTTGTATTTTTATTTTATTTAATAACCTTGAAAGGGTGAGTGAGGTGAGGGTTCAAAATATTCAGTTGGAATAACCCTTTCAGAATATAAAATTGTAGATGATTGTAATAATTTGCTAGTTTAAAATTACTTAATCTCACCACTACTTTCTTTTCTTAATACTTAGCTTAGTAATCTCAGGTTTCGGAATTATTAGGAAACCATGGCTTGATGACTGAAAAGCTGAGACCAATATTATATTAAATTATTAGGCCTTCTGAAGCACGAAAGCTCATATCTAAATTCCACTAAACGGTCAACCATCCAAAAATCTCTTAGTGCAGTAACAGAAAAATTCTTCTTCAAAACACCGACCGTGAAAACGCCACAATTTATAAGAGCAGCAATTTCCTAAGGGTACAGCCTACTTTGTCCCAAAAAACTTCCAAAATACTTCTCACATAGTTCGTAATAAAATTCGTATACCTCCGAAGCTGTTATTGCCTGGCCCTCCTCCCTAGAGGGCAATAACCTTGTTTGAAGTTTAAATTAAAACACGGAATACGATGTTCTCTCTTTTTCTATTTTCTTGCGGTTACGGGCAGCGTGAATTCATTGTCAACCCTTGGTAAATGGAATTTTTATTTTTTTTGTCCTGCTGTAGTGTTTATTTAGATATCTTCTAATTAGTTGGGAGGTTTCCGTTGCTGAAATTGTTTTGGATTTTTTTTATTTACTATGGGCTAGCTCTTGACCTCGAGGCTTGCGTGGGCAAGTATGAGGTCGACGATGGGACGAGCTTTCCCAGAAGATGCCTATTAACCCTCTTTTTGAAGCCGCTATGGTGCAAAGTTTCGGTAATTACAACTGACTGATGAACTTTGAACTTTGAACTTTGGACTTGGAACTTTTTTTTGGACTTTGGAGAATGCAGTGAATGAATAAATTGCTAGCTTTTGCTCGCGTCAAAAAATGTTTTTGTCATTATCACCTCCGGCCAGGTAGAGTGACTTTAAGCTGGTAGAAGCTGGGTGCGTTGGGCGGAGGACAGCGCGCTCATTGGTTGAGGCGTATGTCCAGCAGTGGACTGCTTATAGGTGATGATGGTGATATTATTATTATCAATAATGTTTGTATTTGTGTTAAAAAAAGGTTGTTATAAATATGATTAAATAAATAGCAGTAGTATCGCTATATTGCAATGTATATAAAAGAAAAAAATATATTAAGCCGTCTTTTGACTATGGTATGTAATGTATATTACATCTTTACACGTGATCACTTGACACTTCTGCGCATGAACGTCACCATTCAAACTCAGGGCGAGGCAGGGGGAGGCGCGGGGTCCGGGGACGTGCCTCGTACAAAGTGTATGATGAGCGATAAAATATTATAGCTCAAGATGTATTATAAATATTTAAGTATGTGTTAGCAGATATATTGACAAAAATTATGAATAAAATGAAAATAACTAATGTACAGAAATGGTTTTAAAACTAAATTACGATATGAATATTACTTTTTTCCTGACTTCGTTAAAATATTTTCAGTATCCAATAAAGTCTCTCAAAGCTAAACAAACCTACTTGCCACCTGCCACCTAAAATTACACATTGTACTAAAAAAGCCTAACTTTGTACAACCACACCTTCCTAAATTTTCCGACCTACCAGAGCAGCAAAGTGGTTTTTTTACAACACTTTTGAAAGTACCGACGTGTTAGAGTGTTACTTACTCAAAGACCCCCAGCGATATATGGAAGTGCTTTTAGCAAAGATAGGTAGCCCCATTAGCTTTTGCGCGAAAAATGTTGAGCTTTTTCACCGAATGTTCGGGCTTGGCCACACACGTTTGATGTCGCCTGCACTGACGTAAATGCAGTATTACAACCAGTCATCTTAAAGTTGACTTCTTCGGTGACCCCGTGTCAGCAAGCGCTCCTATGGTTGGTTCCTGTGATGCTTCTGTCAAAGTCTTGACTGTTGTAGCTTCGCTAAAACTGAAAATTTGCCAAATCAAATGAAAAATTTATAGAAATGTCATAATATTTTGACAAATATCTATAGTAACACCAAATACTTAGATAAGTCATGTTCAGTATTTACTCCCATCATCATCAGCCTATAGCAGTCCACTGCTGGACATGGCCTTCCATAATGCTGTGTTATAATCGTATGAATAAATATCTAAATATCTAAATATGAGCGTTATTGCGCTGTGTCCTCAGCTCCACGCATCTAGCTTCTACCAGCAGCATTTCGCAGATTGTCACCCCACCTGGCCGGAGGTCGTCCTAAACTTCGTTTTCCAAGCCGCGGTCTCCACTCAAGAACTCGTTTGCCGCAACGGTTATCGGTTCTTCGGCAGATATGGCCAGCCCGCTGCCATTTCAGCTTGTTAATTCTCTGAATTGTATCGTAAAATTTAGTTCTATATCGGATAGTTTAGATAGATATGGCAATACAGATATTTTGTCACTTTAGAGACCACATTTAATTTTTAGATTCGGCATCAACGAAATCGAAAGAAGACTATGTTTAGTAACAGCAATAAATTGAAAAGCTATTAAAATCAGTATGTAAGTACGAGTAATCTACTCGCGAACAGGATAAAAAACTTTCAGCTAAGAGCTAATAAAAAGAGATTTTAGCTTCCTGTGTAAGTATAATGAGCTTTGAAAAAATATTTACAGATACATCATGAATAGAAGTGCTCTACGTGAGGAAAAGGTTTTAGCGAGATCGATTTTTGTTGTACAAAAGAACTGAAAAATGACTTCTGAATGGACGCGCTACGGACTGAAGAGATTAAAGCGAATTGTTTTGAATTTTGACTTTGAAAGTTGGAACGGTCTGCTATATGTACTATATGTACTATGTAATAATATATATACTAAAAAGTAAAAGGTTAAGTGAAGAGTAAAAATCGAGGGTTATATCAAGTTTAATACAAATATTTTTGAATATTATAATTTTTGTTTTATTTTATTTGGAAAATCAATATTGAGGTTACTTAATAGTTGAAAATTATTTTCTCAACAGTTTTTTAAGCACGGAAGTTATAAAGTCAGATACGGCTAAGACTTACAATATAATTAGCCGTGTCACGTTTAGCCGCTTAGTAAGTATGTAAGTGTAAAGTTTTTTTTTTTTTTTTTTTTTTTTATTAAGACAACTTATTCTACTGTTGCTCTTATAATGCAACAACATTTTTAAAACTATAATTTACATATTGAACAAACAACAATGATAATAAAACTTATCCAAAAGAAAAACTAACAAACAATACATTTTTAAAACAATAAAGGTAAATTAAATCATACATAACGAATTGAAAAATATAAAAAAAACAAAATATAACAAAAAAACAACATATTAACTGCTTACAATACCCAACTACAAAACATAGCAAACAAAATAATAATTAAATGATAGCTCTAAAATATAATTTATATAACTAAATTAAAAAAATATCAATAATATTTATATTTTAATAAAATAAATCTATTAATTCAATTTTTCAATCTATTAAGGCCATTTAATCTAATTATGAGTAAGCCCATAAGTAGAGATCAACAATAATCATCATCATCAATAGAAGCATTACTAATAACCATAGTTATATAACCATAACTACTATAGTAAACAATTTGTATAAATTTGCTAAGGAGATATCAAACGATAATATCTTTAACCAAAAGATATTTCACTACATATAAATCCTACAGATGAAATAAATAAATTAAAAATAGATACTATTATCTATTCTCAATTTATTGCTCCAATTTATTACGTACCTATGTACGTAATAAATTAGAGCACAAATTATTCCAACTAAACTTACAATACAGATAGTAGAACATATTTATCTTTGTTAAAATCAAAGATAAATTGACTAACTAGGTTCTACAAATGAACCATTCTCCTTCCCAATTATGCGAAGGATAGCCTTTGCATAATTAAGAAAGAGAGCTCTGTTATTATCATCCGCCAAAATGGACTGAAGGTTCTCAATATTAATCTCCAAGTCCATTGCACACTCGCAGTTATAACGCATAATTGAAAACTTTAAACAACTGACAAGGACATGTTCCACAGTCTGTAATAAATCTTCTCCGCAAGTGCACAATGGAGTCACAGATAATTTGAACTTATATAAGTACGATCTAAAGCCTCCATGGCCAGTAAAAATCTGTGTAAAATAATTATCTAATTTTATCTTTTTTAAAATCCTATAAGCTACTCCTATATCACTAAAAAATAGTCTCGTGGTAGCTCCTGCGATTGCCGTTTCATAAATGTACTGCCATTCTTCTAAACTATCAGCCCTGGTGGAGTGTTTAGCAAAGGATAACGGAAACCTGTCATATTTCGGTAGTTGCCTATTATTGATTGCTGCGTGTTTAGCCAATTCATCAGCTCTCTCATTACCCTCAATGCCGCAATGGGCTCTAACCCAACATAGCTTTACCTCCTTGCCTTCTCTAGATAACTGTGCGATTCCCATCCTAATATCTGCAGCAAGAGGGTTAACAGTACAAGGGTCACTAATAGCTTCCAAACCAGACCTTGAATCACTAGCTATGTGGTATACCGTCTCATTTCTCCGTCGAATCATGGTCAACGAATGAAGAATCGCAGACAACTCCGCCTGAAAGACGCTACAAAAATTCTCAAGGCGGAAGCCTGCACGCTGAGCCTCAGCTCCTCCCACCCAGCAACTCACCGCCGCCCCGACCTTTCCCTCCAATTTGCTGCCGTCAGTATACAGCACAGGCCCCTCGCCCGCCAGCGCCACGGCGTCATCCTGCGAGCCAACCAGCCCGAACTCCAGCCGCCTACGCTCTGCCGGATGCGGCAGCGAGAAAGGACTTCTCCTGCACTCCATACTCCTCCCAGGTAAACACGCCAACGACCCTCCTTTCTTTAATTTATATATTTTGGCCTGTTCCCTTATTCTTATAGGCAAGGGCAAGATTCGTGCAAGTAACAAACTGGACACAAAGGATACTGTACGATGAGCCTTACTGATCTTGATAGCGAAGGATCGCGAAAGCTTGTTGAGTTCAGTTTCAGCATAAACTCTCGAAGAAACTTCAGCCCAGCAGCTCGCAGAATATAATATAGTAGGTTCCACTACCGCTATATATATCAACCTCAGAATCTCAGAGTTGAGACCCCACTGCGCCCGCGCCGCCCTAGACCCCAATACTTTTAGACTGGTCCCATAATCCAAAACAACACCTGCCATCGTCAGTGTGGGAGCATGGTATCTCAACTTTCTTGTGAGTAGGAGAGCTTGTGTTTTTCCCGGCGCGAACACGAGTCTCAAGCGCTCACCCCAACGCACAATCACGGCCAGCGCCCGGTTCACCTTTTCCTCTAGTTCTCTACCGTCAGTGGCAGCCGCAATCACCAGGATATCATCAGCGAACGCCTGCACCCGCACGTCCCCATACTGCGTCTGCTCTAGCACCGGACCCAGTTGCACGTTCCACAGGATGGGCCCGCAGGTGGAGCCCTGAATACATCCTTTGTTAGTAGCCTTCACTACGGTCTCACCCGCGTAACATAATTTAATTTTTCTATTTGAAAGATAGTCAATAATTAACCGCACAATAGTAGGATCCACTTCTTCATTATTTAACCGATTGATGATAGCTGGCCACCAAGCACTATCGAAAGCCCCTTGTATGTCAAGTGACACCATGACCACTAACTTCTTGTCATTAAGACTATCTCTGACCATAGTCATGGCGTCGAACAGGGCGTCCTCAGTACTGCGCTGTGGAGTGAACCCGTACTGATACACACTCAATCTCTCCTCTCGACCCAACTGCCATTGCAACCTATTAACGAACAGCTTCTCTAACATTTTCCCCAAAACCGGCAAGAGTCCGATAGGCCTATAAGATTTCGGTAAGGTGTAATCATCTCTCGCCGGCTTGGGGATAACCTTAACCACCGCCGTCTTCCATATCGTCGGGAAGCAGCCCCACCTGAGGCACTGCGAGAATAGCCCCAGCAGCAAGGGCTTGTTTTGCCCGTAGGCTGCGACGCAGATGTCCAGCGTGAATCCGTCGGCTCCCGGTGCTCGCTTAGGGCTCATAGAACGAAGCACAGTCTCGAGTTCAGTCCCGGTAAAAGCAGCATACGGCCCATCAGCCTCATCCTGGGCCACAGCGGCGGCCACCAGCTGCGCCGCGTCCGCCCTGAGGCGCGCCTGCTCGGGTGTGTCGTCCGCGGCGCAGTCCCATTGGTAGAGTCTCCGCTAGCAGCACCGCAGATCCCCGCTCGTCCAGCACTGCACCACCCGCGTCCACCAGCAGCCTGTCCTGCGCACGTGTCGAGCAGGCCTTCATAATACGGTAGGACCGCTGCCAGATGGTCTCCATCTTCTCCCCGGTGCAAAAGTTCTTCCAGCTTATTGTCATAGCAGACTCTATAGCCGTCCTGTAGTCCTTCCTAGCGGCCAGATAAAACTCTACCACAGAGGGCCTCCTGCGCAGATTGGCCTTCGCAATTCTTCTTCTACTACGTACCATCTCAGCCTTAAGCTGGGACAACTCTGGCGTCCACCATCTACACGCTTTGCTCACTCTCCTAGGCAGAAAGTGTGGGATAGCCTTCTCGCACGCACTCGCTATATACCTGGAATATGTTTCCGTAATGCGATCGACCCCCTCCTTATCCTCTACCCTCATCAGCTCATTTTCCAGATCGGCTTCATCCATTCCCCGCTGAAGCTCCACCCTAAATATTGTCCAGTCGGCTTTCTCCGTGTTAAAGACTCGAGTTGTACTCTCAGACGGGAGCTGGGGGCCCGCTCGCGCGGTCACAGTAAACAGTATCGGCCTATGGTCAGACAGCGTACCGAATCGCTCATCCACCCGCCAGCCGCGCACACCACCCAGCAGAGCAGCACTACAGGCCGTCACGTCAATGATACTCGTGCACTCGCGGCCCGCACGGTACGCATAGTAGGTAGGCCTGCTGCCCTCGTTCAACACCTCCATCCCCAACTCCGCAAACATCTCAATGATAGCCGTTCCCCTGTCATCCTCCGCCTCACAACCCCACCAGTGACTGGTAGCATTCAAGTCGCCACCTATGATGACTCTATCCGCTCCTATATTCTGCACAATCATCTTGATAAAATTTAAACTAACTTCCAAGTTCAACTCCCTATGTAAATATAGATTAATAACACCTATCCTGATATTACCTATCCTTATGACTAAACTAGTAATATCTTTATTATTCAAATTAGAATTTTCAGTATAAACAATACTAGGATCAGTGATGACGATAGCAGATCGGACAGGTGCAGAGGAGGAAGAGGAGGAGGAGGAGGAGGAGGCAGCAGCCTGCACAAGCCGGCAGCGCGCGGGTGGCGCCATGCGACCCACAGCACCCACGTATGGCTCCTGCAGCATCAGCACCTGGTACCCACGCGCAGTCGCCTCGCGCAGGCACTCATGAGTGGCCGCCCGCCCCCGTCCAAGATTGTATTGAACAAACTGAATGTCCTGCAGTTGAGCTGGAAGGGTGCCCTCAGCAGTACCTGACAGCAAGGCGCGCCAGGCGGTCCCAGCGCCTCCACTCGGGGCAAGTGTAACTGTAGGCAGGGTGTGCGCACTCCGTCTCCGGCTGGCGGCGTGCAAGGCAGGCGACGCAGCGTGGGGCCCCGCTCCGGGCAGGACAGTCGCGGGTGTCGTGCGCGCCAGCGCAGTAGCCGCACCTTGACTCCGGCGCACGGCACTCCGCCACCCTATGCGAAAAGCCGAGACACCGATAACACTGGACGAGGGGTGACTGATCCACTGCACTCACCATCTGGTACCCCAGCCGCACCCTAGAATCCCTCAGCGCTCCCCACACCTCCGGGCTGACCTGGACTATTATATTATTAAGAGCCTGATTCCTACCTCTAATCCTCCTAACCACTTTGACTCTTCTAAGTTCCGCAGGTATCCGCGAAAGCTGACTGACATTTTGCTGCAACAGCGCCTCCTCGACCCTAGCATCCGAGAGGTCGGAGACGACGCCGATGAGTCGCAGCAGCGGGTCCTTGGCCCGCGGCTCCGTAACCATAAAGTCGTCCCCGAGCCCCCCGATGGCCTCCCGCATCGTCACCCGCTCCTGCTCCGACTCGAGCGAGATCGCCACCCGACTGTTACGGCACTTCCGCACCCCACTGACACCCACGCCCAAGCCTATGACATCGACCCCCCTCTTAATCGTCGAGAGTATCTGGTCACCCGTGTGAGTAGGGTTCTTGGACTCTACTATTATCGGGTACCTGCTTAAAGCGGCAGCATAGGAGCCGGGCGAGGACTCCGTGCGCGCCCCAGCCGTCGCAGCCAGGGACTCCGCCTTGGACTCAAGGGCCGAAGCGTCCCGGGGCGCGGGCAGGAGCGGCACACGGCGGCACTCGTCCTTGAGTGCCCGTACCTCCTCCAGCAGGACGGCGGTGGTAGCGGCCATAGCGGCAGCCGCGGCGGCATCGGCAGCAGCGACCTCAGCAGCAGCGGCAGCAGCCGCCGAGTCATGCGGCAGGGCAGTAGCGCGGGGCGACTCACGCAACTGCACCTTGAGTTCCTGCACCGCCTTCAGAGTCACCTCGGTACCCTCGCGAGTCTCCACGCTCGTCCGCCTGAGCTCCTCCAGGTTGGTCTGTACGTACGTATTGATCGCCTCCAGCTTGGAGGCGTATATTTTCTGCTGTAGAGTACACTGCTGCTCAGAGTGGACCTTGGCGCGCTCCTTCTCTGCGATGTGTCGGTTGCGCGAGTCGGTCAGTCGCAGGACGATATCATGGAGCCCCCGCAGCCCGGTCAGCACGGCCTCCTTGATAAATAGACGAGGATTGATAGCTTTCCGAATTTAAACATAAACCGCGAGCTGCGTGCAGCTCGCGCACCACCCAACCTCTAGTTATTATTATATTATATATAGCTCGATTACCACTCACTGATTGACATGATTGTTCTCCCAGATGCCACCTCGTAGGGTTAAAATTTTTGGTGGATTCGTAAAGAGGTAGTGGGGGCGACCTCAGGAAAAATCTGACATTTCCACTTTTCACCCCCTTTCACCCCCACCCCCCATGTATCTCGGAAACTATAGGTCGTAGAGGGTTTGCGCTCAAACTAATATTGCTCAGGGTGCGTTTTAATATAAGGATCCGAAAAAAAAAATTAGGGTTCCATTCAAAAAAAAAATTATCCCATACAACATTTTCACCCCTTCATACAAAACTTTTTTTTCTTTACTTTAATGACATTTGTTTGGTGGAATCGTATAGATATTTAGTGTAGGTTAGGTGAAGGTGTAGGTGTAGGGTAGTTGTAGGGTAGTTGTAGGGTAGTTGTAGGGTAGTTGTAGGGTAGTTGTAAGGTAGGTGTAGGGTTGGTGTAGGGTAGTTGTAGGGTAGTTGTAGGGTAGGTGTAGGGTAGGTGTAGGGTTGGTGTTGGGTAGGTGTAGGGTAGTTGTAGGGTAGTTGTAGGGTAGGTGTAGGGTAGTTGTAGGGTAGTTGTAGGGTAGGTGTACAGTAGGTGTAGTTGTAGGGAAGGTGTAGGGTAGTTGTAGGGTTGTTGTAGGGTAGTTTGTAGGGTAGTTGTAGGGTAGGTGTAGGGTAGTTGTAGGGTAGTGTTGGGTAGGTGTTGGGTAGGTGTTGGGTAGGTTTAGGGTAGTGGTAGGGTAGTGGTGGGGTAGTGGTGGGGTAGTGGTGGGGTAGTGGTGGGGTAGTGGTGGGGTAGTGGTGGGTTAGTGGTAGGGTAGTGGTAGGGTAGTGGTAGGGTAGTGGTGGGGTAGTGGTGGGGTAGTGGTGGGGTAGTGGTGGGGTAGTGGTGGGGTAGTGGTGGGTTAGTGGTAGGGTAGTGGTAGGGTAGTGGTAGGGTAGTGGTGGGGTAGTGGTGGGGTAGTGGTGGGGTAGTGGTGGGGTAGTGGTGGGGTAGTGGTGGGGTAGTGGTGGGGTAGTGGTGGGTTAGTGGTAGGGTAGTGGTAGGGTAGGTGTAGGGTAGATTTAGGGTATTTCGATTTCGATTTCGATTTCGATTGCGATTTCGATTTCGATTTCGATTTCGATTTCGTTTTCGTTTTCGTTTTCGTTTTCGTTTTCGTTTTCGTTTTCGTTTTCGATTTCGATTTCGATTTCGATTTCGATTTCGATTTCGATTTCGATTTCGATTTCGATTTCGATTTCGATTTCGATTTATTTGCTTCTTACACTTCAAAATCCTCTTTGATAGCTCTTCAATGCAACACCAAAACCGCGAGCTGCGTGCAGCTCGCGCACCACCCAACCTCTAGTTATATTATATATAGCTCGATTACCACTCACTGATTGACATGATTGTTCTCCCAGATGCCACCTCGTAGGGTTAAAATTTTTGGTGGATTCGTAAAGAGGTAGTGGGGGCGACCTCAGGAAAAATCTGACATTTCCACTTTTCACCCCCTTTCACCCCCACCCCCCATGTATCTCGGAAACTATAGGTCGTAGAGGGTTTGCGCTCAAACTAATATTGCTCAGGGTGCGTTTTAATATAAGGATCCGAAAAAAAAAATTAGGGTTCCATTCAAAAAAAAAATTATCCCATACAACATTTTCACCCCTTCATACAAAACTTTTTTTTCTTTACTTTAATGACATTTGTTTGGTGGAATCGTATAGATATTTAGTGTAGGTTAGGTGAAGGTGTAGGTGTAGGGTAGTTGTAGGGTAGTTGTAGGGTAGTTGTAGGGTAGTTGTAGGGTAGTTGTAAGGTAGGTGTAGGGTTGGTGTAGGGTAGTTGTAGGGTAGTTGTAGGGTAGGTGTAGGGTAGTTGTATGGTAAGTGTAGGGTTGGTGTAGGGTAGTTGTAGGGTAGTTGTAGGGTAGTTGTTGGTTAGTTGTAGGGTAGTTGTAGGGTAGGTGCAGGGTAGGTGTAGGGTAGTTGTAGGGTTGTTGTAGGGTAGGTGTAGGGTAGTTGTAGGGTAGGTGTAGGGTAGTTGTAGGGTAGGTGTAGGGTAGTTGTAGGGTAGGTGTAGGGTAGGTGTAGGGTTTTTTGAGTCTTTTTAGTCTCTTTTAGTCTTTTTAGTCTTTTAAGTCTTTTTAGTCTTTTTAGTCTTTTTAGTCTTTTTAGTATTTTTAGTCTTTTTAGTCTTTTTAGTTTTGTTAGTCTTTTTAGTATTTTTAGTATTTTTAGTCTTTTTAGTATTTTAGTCCTTTTAGTCTATTTAGTCCTTTTAGTCTATTTAGTCATTTTAGTATTTTTAGTCCTTTTAGTTTATTTAGTATTTTTTAGTCTTTTGTCTTTTTAGTATTTTTAGTCATTTTAGTATTTTTAGTCTTTTTTGTCTTATTTTTAAAATATCTCGTTCAAAATTTTAAAACGCTTATATCTTCTAAACGGTAAGAGATAGGCATGCAAAACTTTTCGAATTCTTTGGTTATTTTTTGTGCTTAGATTGCTTCTTCCACCACAATATCGCTTCTCTCGCGTAATCGCTTCTCCCACTCGGATGTGCTCTTTTATTGTTTCGTTATCTTCGATATTGCTTGATCCACGTCAATATTCTCTTCGATTGCTTCTTCCCCTTCGACATCTTTAAGGTTTGCTTCTCCTTGATCAATCTTCTTTGACTGCTTGTTTTAAATCAATAACCTCTTCTTTAGCACTATCTATTTTTATACTCTTCGATTGCTTCTTCGATTTCGATATCCTCTTTGATTGCTTCTCTAACTCCCGATTTTATCACCTTTCACCCCCACCCCCCATGGTATCTCGGAAACTAAAGGTCGTAGAGAGTTCGCGCTCAAACTAATGTTGTTCAGGACCCATTTTTATATAAGAATCCGAAAAAACTGGGGTTCCTAACAAAAAAAAATATTCCATACAAAATTTTCAACCCCTCATACGTAACTTACTTTACTTTTCTCACCTTTCTTGTTTTTCTTACTTTTTTACCTTTTCTTCCATTTATTTCCTTTCTTACTTTTGTTATCTTTTTTACCTTTCCTACCTTTTTTACAATTTTATTTCTTTCTTAATTTTTTTACCTTCCTTAATTTTTATCTTTCTTAGCTTTTTCACCTTTCTTACATTTCTTATCTTTTTTACCTTTTTTTCCATTTTTTTACTTTCTTATCTTTCTTACTTTTTTTACCTTTCTAGCTTTGCTTACCTTTCTTTCTTTTCTTACCTTTTTTATATTTTTTTACTTTCTTACCTTTCTTACTTTTTTACATTTCTTATCTTTCTTACCTTTTTTACCTTTCTTATATTACTTACTTGTCTCACCTTTCTTACTGTTCTTTTCTGATTGATTTTTCCACTTCAGCATCCTCCTGGAATGCTTCTCCCACATCAATATTTTCTTTGATTTCTTGTTTTACATCAATATCCTCTTTTTTTGCATCTTCAATTTTAATATCCTCTATTATTATGTCAAACTCTCTTCCCGATTGATTTTTCCACTTCAACATCCTTGTGGAATGCTTTTCCCATATCGATATCTTCTTAGATTGTTTCTTTACATCATTATCCTTCTTTATAGCATTTTCCACTCTGATATTATCCTCATTGCTTGCTTTTCCACATCGTTATCCTGTTTGATTGCTTCTGTAACATCGTTATACTCTTTGAATTATTTATTTATTTATT
Source organism: Horisme vitalbata (assembly GCA_951804965.1). Classification (NCBI taxonomy): domain Eukaryota; kingdom Metazoa; phylum Arthropoda; class Insecta; order Lepidoptera; family Geometridae; genus Horisme; species Horisme vitalbata. The sequence goes on from OX638096.1 coordinate 2,851,902, forward strand.
TAATAGGAACGCCAACAGCTTAAATATCAATACATTGTAGAGTTACACTGACAAAGTTTTCATTCTGATATAGAAACCAATTACAGGCGGACACAGCATTCAATTACTCTAACATAATAGAAAAAAATAACATTTCAGATTTTGAGTTCTATAGTGTTTAAATGTTGAAGTGTTGAAGTGTTATTGCGTTGAAATGTTGAAGTAGGTACCTCTATTTCTTTTCTCTCTTCGGTTTCTCAAAAACCAAACACAAACTTTCCTCTGTAAATCCAACCTGGTTGGTATACGCTCTGTTCATGTCGTGCTCGTCCCTATGTCCTCTCTCGATAGCCAATCCTCACGCTGGGCATACAGGTTGGGGATCACAGCTCACAGCTCACAGCTTCTCGCACCGCCGACGCTGCTGCCCTTCGGCGGCCAGGTATTTTAACAGTGTCGATATAGGCTGCGCTATACTGCAATCATCCGGCCATCAGAGCCCCGTTCGTTAATTAGCAGAGTGCACCGCCTGCAGGTGAGGTTGGCCTGTGGTGGCCCGAAGATTGTTGTTGGAACCTCTTAAACCCCTCTCTTCTTACTTGTTTTCCCTTTCATTTGGACTCAATCCAACACAACATAAATGAGCTACACGGTCACATCTCTGCACCTGGCGTCGATGTCGTCATATTGGTGTTCTGGTAGGTACGGTATCTGCTGGAACTGGGCGAGCCCGGAGAAGTTAAAAGAATAAACGAAATAAATGTAAAATCATCGTAGAATCATACAACTATGCCCTTTCCTTTCCATCATTGGAGGCTTTTGGACCAATTTTGCCCATTGTCCTTTGCAGATACAATACCGCTTTCGATTATTGTAGTAAATTATCGGCGATACTGAAACTAAAATCGGTAATTTGGCAGAAATAAAAAATAAACAAATAATTAATGCATCATTTAATAAGCAAGAAAGTTACCAACATTTATCAATAATCATAAAAAAACAAAAATTTATAAAAATTTATCGAGAATTAGTATATATTAACAAAACAATTACTAATTTAATGCAATTTATCATTAAGTAGGTACACAAAGTGGTAAGTACCTAAAGTAAACCAATACAAAAAGTTTACTTAGTAATTAAAGTAATATTTTTGTATATTTTTGTACAGAAAACAAAGTTTGTTAAAATTTATAGCAGACTAGCTGGCCCGCTTGTTTACTCCCTTAGGGGTTGAATATCCAAAAACCTCTTCTTATTCTTGTTATGTGATGGTAGTTCTTATTACTTATGGGTCTTTCATAATGTGTTGGCTCTCTTGGCTTTTCATCCCATATGGTGAAGTCAACTGTCCAGCAGTTTGTCCCCACTTCATTCTATCCATGACATCTTCTTCAGAAACATTGCATGCCACCATCCACATAGTCTGTGCCTCTTTTAGATATTTTACCATGGACAGACAGTTCCAGTGCCTGGGTGCCAAAGTAGTCCTGGTGGCTTCCTCTTGACACGTCCTTACTATCTCAGTCTACAGTATGCAGTGTTTCCTGTAAATATTTTTTTGTTTAGATATTGTTTTACATTAATTACATTGCTTAGTGAGTATACCTTGAAGTCTGGCTGTGGATGTGAATGTATTATTACATATTGTCTGTGTCTGCATGCAAGAATCTAATGTATGTGTTGCTGTCTGAAGGTTGGTTCCCGTCTGGTTTTAAAAGTAAGAAGAGAAATCTTTCCATGTGTATAATTATTTCTTTCAATGACTGACATAATACTATATCATGCAAGCCAAGTCTTCCCAGAACATGACCTGTGAGGTACTTAAGTCAATTGTTATAGGTGGTATAATCAAATGGCATCACAGGCTTGTGTCTTCATACTTTTTAGTACCTACCTAAAATGATTATACTTGTATTTTTATTGTCTCTTACCAACATAACAGTACAGCCATTAATATTTTCCATGTGGATTGATAGAGATGAACATATTAAAGGGTGCAGGTCGCACTCTCAAAGATCTGCCGCCCTGTGAAACCATCCATGGGCCTTTGTTCAACCGTACAATCTTAGGACTGATATGATGGTAAAAACCTGAAATAAAGAACACATTGATTATGTATAATAGTAGAGTCTGTAGAAAACTATAACTCATGGGACTCTAAAGTAGGTAAGTCAGTCTACGAATGTTCGGAGTGTTATTTTTTTAACTATACAACATTTGTTTACAATGCAGGCAGGTATGAATAAAGTAAACGATTAAAGGTACTTACAAGTCATAAAACGACGCACAAATACATAAAAAACAAATCTGCTGTAAGCTGTAAGTAAGAAAAGTTACACACAAACAAATTCAAATCAAACTTATGTTGTATCAGAAAACGCAACGCAATACTGGGAGTTGGGAGCAGTGTTGCCGTTTTTTATTTGGAGAAAATGCTAAAACTCGTTGCAGAAAATGCCAAAAAATGCTAAATAACTTTTAAAAATGAAAATGCTAAAATCCAAATTTTATTCCCGAATACCAAACTGAAGTGGTCAACTGTTAAAATATATGCATATTCGCATATAAAGAATGCAAGAGAAAACTCTTTGGGTATTAAGATTAATTTGCATCGTAGGTTAATTACTTTTCATAGACACTTCACATTTTGCATGTTTTGCGGTGGAAATATGTTGCTTCAGTAAATTTTAGCTATTATTTATTATTACATACAAAATAAAATATTATATATAATTTTTTATTTATTATTATACTTATAAAAAATTGCAATATGTTAAACTCTGTCATCTTTTCCCGTTGTTCGCGTAAAATTTTCTCATAAACATGAGAAGCCGCGATATTATATTATTACATCAGATTCAAATTATACGTAAAAATTAAGAACACTGCACAGATAAACATAAAGAAGATCAGTCAGTTTCATACAACCTGTGACCTGATTATAAAATGTCGCGTCTAGAAATGACCTATGTCCTAATTGATAGTTCTTGTTGCAGGATATCATGTTCAATTAATCGTGTTTTTTATTAAAGCCGGAGAATTTTTCTGGGTATTTATTATATACTTTTAGGTTATGATCGATTAGAAACTAGCGTCATTAAAAAAAAAACAACCAAACGCGTGCTTTATAAATGGCAGTTTTATTTTAGATGGTTGACATTGGGACGAGATATGCACAATGTTCATGCACATTGTGCGTTCATCAACCATGATACGTTATGATAGGGCGTATTGCGATCAATATTTATTATTTTAATTTACTAAGTATTCCGGCTTTAATAAGTAAAGTTATTAGTTATAATTTCGATACTCCATTATCAAGAATATTTTTACATAATTAGTATTTTTATTCGCTTCTATTTATAATCAGGTCTGAAATGACCGGCCTTGTTTCGGGGACGTCCTAATTCCTTTAGAGAGAGTTCCCATGTTTTAAACAATTACTTTGAATTAAAAAAACAAATTGTATCTGGTTTCTATAAAATCTTTTGAATTCCTTATTAAGTACGTAACGTTCAAAAAATGTAAATCATGAAATATGCTAAATTTAGCATTAAAAATGCTAAAACGGCAACACTGGTTGAGAGAAATTGAAAGATTTGAAATGTTCTGACACTGACGTCATGACTGACAAATTAAAGCGGGGCTGCCATGGTAAAATAATGTAAATTTATTTTAACCTTTGTGGTTTGAACAGACGAAACTGACTGCACACTATGAAAAGTCCCATGTAAAGTTTTTTAATTGAAAAACGGAAGCTGGCTCGTAACGCATAATTTTTTTATTGTTTTATGTATGTTTTACATTTTATTAAAGGTATTTGTGACCTGGTATTTCATCAATATGTTACCAAATGTGATTTAATTCCAGTCACATTCACCTTATTTCATCTTCTCTTCTTCTTTCTTCCACCTTCTTGATATGCCCAAATCATTGCATTTCCCTCTAATCTTTTATCATCACACTGTTACATACGGACGCTAAAATGATTAAAGATATGTGCAAACGTGGCAAATTAGAACAAACTTTGAACTTGTTCAAAATAAAATAAACTTCCCGTGCAATAATTGGCGACTTTGTAGTTAATGCGTATTTAATTGAAATCAAGTCTGGCCCTGGCATATCTACATTGTTACAGAACTGTTTCATAAATATCGATTACTATCCCCCTCATTCCAAAACGAAGACTAAAGATAGTCTTCGTTTAAATTTGACATTTTAACAAAATGACAATTTTAAACCTAGACTATCTTTAGTCTTCGTTTTGGAATATGACAGTTTATGTACTTATACTAAGTACCTACTGTAGTATTGGTTTCTAAACATTAAAAAAAGTAAGTACTGGCCATAGATCTTTTATATACTACCGTTAGATTGGCAATGCAAAAGGGAGGGAACTTATTTTACGCGTGTGTTAGAGCGAGATAGATAGGCGAGACCATTCATGTACACGCTATCGGCCTGTATCGGCCTAGCGTCATTCGTGAAAGATAGAAATCCTGAATATGTTACGAAATCTCCGTATTTTATAGTGTAATTTATTGTTCGTTAATAATGGTGACTTGTGCAGTACTTAAATGCACCTTCCATCTAAGAAAGAAAACCCACAGAATTATACGTTTCACACGTAAGTACCATTGGAATGTTTAGCTGTATATTTGCAATATTTTAGCATTGCTACCATAGCTTATTACACAAAAGGATAGGGAAAATTATTGAATTTTATCACATCTATGCTCTAAATGTATAGGTATTCTATTTAGAATCTTATCAAATACGTGAATTTCTACTATTTTAAACCTCACTTTTGTAGAAAAAGTGATTGATACTATCGATAGTCGATTATTACGATACTAGCATCTTGTCGATGTGTCTAACTGACAAAAGTAATGCTTAGCATGCAGCCATAATGGTAATTTTTATTTCATATTTTAGGAATCCGTAAGCAATTTATAATAACAACTATAAATTTTCAAATTTCCAAAATATATTGAAATACGACATAAATGGCTAAAAATGACAAACAGAAATGAATGGGCACCCAAAAAATATTCTACTATAAACAGCAAGCACTTTAAACAAAAATGTTTTTTTAACGTGGAGCACAAAGAGGGAAAAAGCAAGCTGTTTGCCTTTAGAAAAAAAATTTGTGCTCAACACGCAACGATCACGTACCTACTATATAGACACCTTAAATACTGACATAAAATACTGACATTGAATGTTGACTGACCTGAATGCAATAACAACGCCAAAAGACGATGAGGCTATTAACCCAGGCCAAATAAATATTCAAGCATAAACATCTATTAATAAAATTAATAATTGAACAATATTTTGTAATTAGAATAAACTATGGAGTGAAATTGCAAAATGTTTCTAAAGAAAGTTTACGACATTTTTACAACAAATTAGTTATCTTTGAAGGAAAATAAAAATCAAACCAGGTTTGGACATAGAACGTATTTAGTTTTATTTTTGTTCCCTCAACATATTAACTTTACGAGTACATTGCATCAAATAAACAGAGACGAAGACATTGCAATCTCTAGGTATATATACTATATATAGCTCGATTACCACTCACTCACTGACTGACTGACTCATTGACATGATTGTTCTCCCAGATGCCACCTCGTAGGGTTGAAATTTTTGGTGGAATCGTATAGAGGGAGTGGGGGCGACCTCAGGAAAAATCTGACATTTCCCCTTTTCATCCCCTTTCACCCCCACCCCCCATGTATCTCGGAAACTATAGGTCGTAGAGGGTTTGCGCTCAAACTAATATTGCTCAGGGTTTATTTTAATATAAGGATCCGTAAAAAAAAATTAGGGTCCCATACAAAAAAAAAATAGTCCCATACAAAATTCTCACCCCCTCATACAAAACTTTTTTTTTTTACTTTAATGACATGTGTCGCTGTTTGGTGGAATCGTATAGATATTTAGTGACGTGTTGGTGTAGGGGTAGGGAAGGGGTGTCTTTTTTGTCTATTTTGTATATTTTGTATATTTTATATATTTTGTATATTTTGTATATTTTGTCTATTTTGTCTATTTTGTCTTTTTTGTATATTTTGTATATTTTGTATATTTTGTATATTTTGTCTATTTTGTCTATTTTGTCTATTTTGTCTATTTTGTCTATTTTGTCTATTTTGTCTTTTTTTGTCTTTTTTGTCTTTTTTGTCTTTTTTTGTCTTTTTTTGTCTTTTTTTGTCTTTTTTTGTCTTTTTTTGTCTTTTTTTGTCTTTTTTTGTCTTTTTTGTCTTTTTTATCTTTTATGTCTATTTTCGATATCCTCTTTGGTTTTCTATATTCGATCAAAAATTTGAATTTCGTACAAAATTTTAAATCACTTGTATATCCTTAACGGTTAGAGATATACATGCAAAACTTTAAAGAAATGTTATGTTATTTTTTTTTGTTAGCTTGCTTATTTCACTACAATATCCTGTTTGATTGTTTCTTCTACTCTGATGTAGTCTTTTATGGCTTCGTTCACTTCGATATCCTCATTGACTGCTAAATCCACTTCAATATTATCTTCGATTGCTTATTTAACTTCGATATTCTCTTTGATTGCTTCTCTCACACGATATCTTCTTTGATTGTTTCTTCCACTTCGACATCCTCATGCTTGTTTTACATCAATATCCTCTTTTATAGCATCTTCGATTTTGATATCCTCATTGATTGCTTCTCCCACAACGATATCTTCTTTGATTGCTTCTTTTACATCGATATCGTCTTTGATAACATCTTTCACTTCGCTATCCGCTTTGATTGCATCTTTCTCTTCGATATCATTGTTGACTTCTTCTTCCTCTTCGATAATATATTTGATTGCTTCTCCCACATCGATATCTTCTTTGATTGCTTCTTTCTCTTCAATATTCTCTTTTATTGCTTCTTTCACATTGATATCCTCCTTAATTAGTTCTTCCTCTTCGATATACTTTTTGATTGCTTCTCCTATATCAGATATCTTCTTTGATTGATTCTTTAACATCGATATCCTCTTTGATAGCGTCTCTTACTTTGATGTTCTCCTTGTTTGCTTCTTTCTATTTGAAATCCTTTCTGATAGCGATAAGATGCAAAACATAAACCTTTATCACCCCCCATGTATCTCGGAAACTATAGGTCGTAGAGGGTTCGCGCTCAAACTAATGTTGCTCAGGGTTTATTTTTATGTAAGGATTCGACAAAAAAAATTGGGGTCCCATACAAAAAAAAATTTATCCCATACAAAATTTTCACCCCCTCATACAAAACTTTTTTTCTTTACTTTATTGACATGTGTCGATGTTTGGTGGAATCGTATGGATATTTAGTGTAGGTTAGGTGAAGGTGTAGGTGTAGGGTAGTTGTAGGGTAGTTGTAGGGTAGTTGTAGGGTAGGTGTAGGGTAGGTGTAGGGTAGTTGTAGGGTAGTTTTAGGGTAGGTGTAGGGTAGTTGTAGGGTAGTTGTAGGGTAGTTGTAGGGTAGGTGTAGGGTAGTTGTAGGGTAGTTGTAGGGTAGTTGTAGGGTAGTTGTAGGGTAGGTGTAGGGTAGTTGTAGGGTAATTGTAGGGTAGTTGTAGGGTAGTTGTAGGTTAGTTGTAGGGTAGGTGTAGGGTAGTTGTAGGGTAGTTGTAGGGTAGTTGTAGGGTAGGTGTAGGATAGGTGTAGGGTAGTTGTATGGTAGTTGTAGGGTAGGTGTAGGATAGGTGTAGGGTAGTTGTATGGTAGATGTAGGGTAGTTGTAGGGTAGTTGTAGGGTAGTTGTAGTGGAGTTGTAGGGTAGGTGTAGGGTAGATGTAGAGTAGGGGTAGGGTAGGTGTAGGATAGTTGTAGGGTAGGTGTAGGGTAGTTGTAAGGTAGTTGTAGGGTAGTTGTAGGGTAGGTGTAGGGTAGGTGTAGGGTAGTTGTAGGGTAGTTGTAGGGTAGTCGTTGGTCGATTTCGATTTCGATTTCGTTTTTATTGCTCCTTTTTACATCAATATCCTCTTGATTAGCATCTACCACTTCGATATCTTCTTTGATTGCTTCTTTAACATCAATATCATCTCTTATAGCATCTTCCTCTTGGTTATCCTTTTTGATTGTTTCTTCCACAAACAGTTAACATTTTTGATTGCTTCTTCAACTTCGATATCCTCTTTGATTACTTCTTTCACTTAAAAATCCTGTCTTATAGATTTATAATGCACGCCAAAACCGCGAGCTGCGTGCAGCTCGCGCACCACCCGACCTCTAGTTATTATATTATATATAGCTCGATTACCACTGACTCACTCACTCACTGACATGATTGTTCTCCCAGATGCCACCTCGTAGGGTTGAAATTTTTGGTGGATTCGTATAGAGGGAGTGGGGGCGACCTCAGGAAAAATCTGACATTTCCCCTTTTCACCCCCTTTCACCCCCACCCCCCATGTATCTCGGAAACTATAGGTCGTAGAGGGTTCGCGCTCAAACTAATGTTGCTCAGGGTTTATTTTAATATAAGGATCCGTAAAAAAAAAATAGGGTTCCATACAAAAAAAATATTATCCCATACAAAGTTTTCACCCCTTCATACAAAACTTTTTTTTCTTTACTTTAATAACATGTTGTGTCGATGTTTGGTGGAATCGTATATATATTTAGTGTAGGTTAGGTGTAGGGTAGGTGTAGGGTAGTTGTAGGGTAGTTGTAGGGTAGGTGTAGGGTAGTTGTAGGGTAGTTGTAGGGTAGGTGTAGGTTAGGTGTAGGGTAGTTGTAGGGTAGTTGTAGGGTAGGTGTAGGGTAGTTGTAGGGTAGGTGTAGGGTAGGTGTAGGGTAGTTGTAGGGTAGTTGTAGGGTAGTTGTAGGGTAGTTGTAGGGTAGGTGTAGGGTAGGTGTAGGGTAGTTGTAGGGTAGTTGTAGGGTAGTTGTAGGGTAGTTGTAGGGTAGGTGTAGGTTAGTTGTAGGGTAGTTGTAGGGTAGGTGTAGGGTAGTTGTTGGTCGATTTTGATTTCGATTTCGATTGCTTCTTCTTCTATGATATCATCGTTAATTGCTTCTCCCACATCGATATCTTCTTTGATTGCTTCTTCCTCTTCGAAACCCTCTCTGATAGCTTGCTTCTACAACTTCGATATCCTCTTTGATTGCTTCTTCCACTTCTAAATCTTCATTGATTGCTCCTCCTACTTCAATATCATTTTTAATTGCTTCTTTCACTTCTAAATCCTGTCTTATAGCTTTACAATGCACGCCAAAACCGCGAGCTGCGTGCAGCTCGCGCACCACCCAACCTCTAGTTATACTATATATAGCTCGATTACCACTGACTGACTCACTGACTGATTCACTGATTGACATGATTGTTCTCCCAGATGCCACCTCGTAGGGTTAAAATTTTTGGTGGATTTGTATAGAGGGAGTGGGGGCGACCTCAGGAAAAATCTGACATTTCCACTTTTCACCCCCTTTCACCCCCACCCCCCATGTATCTCGGAAACTATAGGTCGTAGAGGGTTCGCGCTCAAACTAATATTGCTCAGGGTGCTTTTTATTATAAAGATCCGAAAAAAAAAATTAGGGTTCCATACAAAAAAAAAATTATCCCATACAAAATTTTCACCCCTTCATACAAAACTTTTTTTTCTTTACTTTAATGACATGTGTGGATGTTTGGTGGAATCGTATAGATATTTAGTGTAGGTTAGGTGAAGGTGTAGGTGTAGGGTAGTTATAGGGTAGTTGTAGGGTAGTTGTAGGGTAGTTGTAGTGTAGGTGTAGGGTAGGTGTAGGATAGATGTAGGGTAGTTGTAGGGTAGGTGTAGGGTAGGTGTAGTGTAGGTGTAGGGTAGTTGTAGGGTAGTTGTAGGGTAGTTGTAGGGTAGGTGTAGGGTAGGTGTAGGGTAATTGTAGGGTAGTTGTAGGGTAGGTGTAGGGTAGTTGTAGGGTAGTTGTAGGGTAGGTGTAGCGTAGGTGTAGGGTAGTTGTAGGGTAGTTGTAGGGTAGGTGTATGGTAGGTGTAGGGTAGGTGTAGGGTAGTTGTAGCGTAGCTGTAGAGTAGTTGTAGGGTAGGTGTAGGGTAGTTGTAGGGTAGTTGTAGGGTAGTTGTAGGGTAGTTGTAGTGTAGGTGTAGGGTAGGTGTAGGGTAGTTGTAAGGTAGGTGTATGGTAGGTGTAGGGTAGGTGTAGGGTAGTTGTAGCGTAGCTGTAGAGTAGTTGTAGGGTAGGTGTAGGGTAGTTGTAGGGTAGGTATAGGGTAGGTGTATGGTAGGTGTAGGGTAGGTGTAGGGTAGTTGTAGCGTAGCTGTAGAGTAGTTGTAGGGTAGGTGTAAGTAGAGTAGTTGTTGGATTTCGATTTCGATTTCGATTTCGATTTCGATTTCGATTTCGATTTCGATTTCGATTTCGATTTCGATTTCGATTTCGATTTCGATTTCGATTTCGATTTCGATTTCGATTTCGATTTCGATTTCGATTTCGATTTCGATTTCGATTTCGATTTCGATTTCGATTTCGATTTCGATTTCGATTTCGATTTCGATTTCGATTTCGATTTCGATTTCGATTTCGATTTCGATTTCGATTTCGATTTCGATTTCGATTTCGATTTCGATTTCGATTTCGATTTCGATTTCGATTTCGATTTCGATTTCGATTTCGATTTCGATTTCGATTTCGATTTCGATTTCGATTTCGATTTCGATTTCGATTTCGATTTCGATTTCGATTTCGATTTCGATTTCGATTTCGATTTCGATTTCGATTTCGATTTCGATTTCGATTTCGATTTCGATTTCGATTTCGATTTCGATTTCGATTTCGATTTCGATTTCGATTTCGATTTCGATTTCGATTTCGATTTCGATTTCGATTTCGATTTCGATTTCGATTTCGATTTCGATTTCGATTTCGATTTCGATTTCGATTTCGATTTCGATTTCGATTTCAATTTCGATTTCGATTGCTTCTTTTTCTTTGAAATCATCGTTAATTATTTCTCCCACATCGATATCTTCTTTTATTGCTTCTTTCTCTTCGAAACCCTCTCTGATTGCTTTACGAATTAAAACATAAACCGCGAGCTGCGTGCAGCTCGCGCACCACCCAACCTCTAGTTATATTATATATAGCTCGATTACCACTCACTCACTGACTGACTCATTGACATGATTGTTCTCCCAGATGCAACCTTGTAGGGTTGAAATTTTTGGTGGATTCGTATAGAGGGAGTGGGGGCGACCTCAGGAAAAATCTGACATTTCCACTTTTCACCCCCTTTCACCCCCACCCCCCATGTATCTCGGAAACTATGGGTCGTAGAGGGTTCGCGCTCAAACTAATATTGCTCAGGGTGTTTTTTAATATAAGGATCCGAAAAAAAAAATTAGGGTTCCATACAAAAAAAAATTTATCCCATACAAAATTTTCACCCCTTCATACAATTTTTTTTTTCTTTACCTTAATGACATGTGTCGATGTTTGGTGGAATCGTATAGATATTTATTAGTCTAGGTTAGGTGAAGGTGTAGGTGTAGGCTACCCTACAACTACTTGTAGGGTAGTTGTAGGGTAGTTGTAGGGTAGTTGTAGGGTAGTTGTAGGGTAGGTGTAGGGTAGGTGTAGGGTAGTTGTAGGGTAGTTGTAGGGTAGGTGTAGGGTAGTTGTAGGGTAGTTGTAGGGTAGATGTAGAGTAGGTGTAGGGTAGTTGTAGGGTAGGTGTAGAGTAGGTGTAGAGTAGGTGTAGGGTAGGTGTAGAGTAGGTGTAGGGTAGGTGTAGGGTAGGTGTAGAGTAGGTGTAGAGTAGGTGTAGAGTAGGTTTAGGGTAGGTGTAGGGTAGCTATAGGGTAGATGTAGGGTAGGCGTAGGGTAGGTGTTGGTTTTCGTTTTCGATTTTTGATGATTTAGTTTCGATTTCGATTTCGATTTCGATTTCGATTTCGCTTCTTCCTCTTTGATATCATCGTTAATTGCTTCTCCCACATCGATATCTTCTTTGATTGCTTCTTCCTCTTCGAAACCCTCTCTGATAGCTTTACGAATTAAAACATAAACCGCGAGCTGCGTGCAGCTCGCGCACCACCCAACCTCTAGTTATTATTATACTATATATAGCTCGATTACCACTCACTCACTCACTGATTCACTGACTGACATGATTGTTCTCCCAGATGCCACCTCGTAGGGTTAAAATTTTTGGTGGATTCGTATAGAGGGAGTGGGGGCGACCTCAGGAAAAATCTGACATTTCCCCTTTTCATCCCCTTTCACCCCCACCCCCCATGTATCTCGGAAACTATGGGTCGTAGAGGGTTTGCGTTCAAACTAATGTTGCTCAGGGTGCATTTTAATATAAGGATCCGAAAAAAAAATTAGGTGTCCCATACAAAAAAAAAAGTATCCCATACAAAATTTTCACCCCTTCATACAAAACTTTTTTTTCTTTACTTTAATGACATGTGTCGATGTTTAGTGGAATCGTATAGATATTTAGTGTAGGTTAGGTGAAGGTGTAGGTGTAGGGTAGTTGTAGGGTAGTTGTAGGGTAGTTGTAGAATAGTTGTAGGGTAGTTGTAGGGTAGGTGTAGGGTAGGTGTAGGGTAGGTGTAGGGTAGTTGTAGGGTAGTTGTAGGGTAGTTGTAGGGTAGTTGTAGGGTAGGTGTAGGGTAGTTGTAGGGTAGATGTAGGGTAGTTGTAGAGTAGTTGTAGGGTAGGTGTAGGGTAGATGTAGGGTAGTTGTAGGATAGGTGTAGGGTAGTTTTAGGGTAGTTGTAGGGTAGGTGTAGGGTAGGTGTAGGGTAGTTGTAGCGTAGCTGTAGAGTAGTTGTAGGGTAGTTGTTGGTCGATTTCGATTTCGATTGCGATTTCGATTTCGATTTCGATTTCGATTTCGATTTCGATTTCGGTAGGTGTAGAGTAGGTGTAGGTTTTTTTGTCTTTTTTGTCTCTTTTGTCTGTTTTGTCTTTTTTGTCGATTTCGATTTCGATTTCAATTTCGATTTCTTTCTTATCGAACATCTTTGTTATTGCTTCACTTTGATATTCTCATTAAAATTATCTTTCACTTTGAAATCCTCCTTGATTGCTTTGCCACTACGATATAATTTTTGATTGCTTCTTTTACATCGATATCGTCTTTGATTACATCTTTCACTTCGCTATCCGCTTTGATTGCTTCTTATTCTTCGATATCATCGTTGATTGCTTCTTCTTTTTAAATATTCTCTTAACTTGCTTCTCCCACATCGATATCTTCTTTGATTGCTTCTTTCTCTTCGATATTCTCTTTGATTGCTTCTCCCACATCGATATCTTTTTTGATTGCTTCATCCTCTTCGATATTCTTTTTGATTGCTTCTCCCACATCGATATCTTCTTTGATTGCTTCTTCCTCTTCGAAACCCTCTCTGATAGCTTTCCGAATAAAAACATTAACCGCGAGCTGCGTGCAGCTCGCGCACCACCCAACCTCTAGTTATACTATATATAGCTCGATTACCACTGACTGACTCACTGACTGATTCACTGATTGACATGATTGTTCTCCCAGATGCCACCTCGTAGGGTTAAAATTTTTGGTGGATTTGTATAGAGGGAGTGGGGGCGACCTCAGGAAAAATCTGACATTTCCACTTTTCACCCCCTTTCACCCCCACCCCCCATGTATCTCGGAAACTATAGGTCGTAGAGGGTTCGCGCTCAAACTAATATTGCTCAGGGTGCTTTTTAATACAAAGATCCGAAAAAAAAAATTAGGGTTCCATACAAAAAAAAATTATCCCATACAAAATTTTCACCCCTTCATACAAAACTTTTTTTTCTTTACTTTAATGACATGTGTCGATGTTTGGTGGAATCGTATAGATATTTAGTGTAGGTTAGGTGAAGGTGTAGGTGTAGGGTAGTTGTAGGGTAGTTGTAGGGTAGTTGTAGGGTAGTTGTAGGGTAGTTGTAGGGTAGTTGTAGGGTAGTTGTAGGGTAGTTGTAGGTTAGGTGAAGGGTAGTTGTAGGGTAGTTGTAGGGTAGTTGTAGGGTAGTTGTAGGGTAGTTGTAGGGTAGTTGTAGGGTAGTTGTAGGATAGGTGTAGGATAGGTGTAGGGTAGGTGTAGGGTAGTTGTAGGTTAGTTGTAGGGTAGTTGTAGGATAGGTGTAGGATAGGTGTAGGGTAGGTGTAGGGTAGTTGTTGGTCGATTTCGATTTCGATTTCGATTTCGATTTCGATTTCGATTTCGATTTCGATTTCGATTTCGATTTCGATTTCGATTTCGATTTCGATTTCGATTTCGATTTCGATTTCGATTTCGATTTCGATTTCGATTTCGATTTCGATTTCGATTTCGATTTCGATTTCGATTTCGATTTCGATTTCGATTTCGATTTCGATTTCGATTTCGATTTCGATTTCGATTTCGATTTCGATTTCGATTTCGATTTCGATTTCGATTTCGATTTCGATTTCGATTTCGATTTCGATTTCGATTTCGATTTCGATTTCGATTTCGATTTCGATTTCGATTTCGATTTCGATTTCGATTTCGATTTCGATTTCGATTTCGATTTCGATTTCGATTTCGATTTCGATTTCGATTTCGATTTCGATTTCGATTTCGATTTCGATTTCGATTTCGATTTCGATTTCGATTTCGATTTCGATTTCGATTTCGATTTCGATTTCGATTTCGATTTCGATTTCGATTTCGATTTCGATTTCGATTTCGATTTCGATTTCGATTTCGATTTCGATTTCGATTTCGATTTCGATTTCGATTTCAATTTCGATTTTTGTCTTCGATTTCTCTTTCATCAATATCCTCTGTTATAGCATCATCCTCTTAGATATGCTCTTTGATTGATTCTTTACCATCGATATTCTTTTTGATTGCTTCTCTTACATCAATATCCTCAATTTTAGCATCTTCTATTTCAATGTCCTCTGAGATTGCTTTTTTCACTTCTAAATCCTCATCGATTGCTTCTTCTACTTGGATAACTTTTTTAATTGCTTCTTACACTTCAAAATCCTCTTTGATAGCTCTTCAATGCAACACCAAAACCGCGAGCTGCGTGCAGCTCGCGCACCACCCAACCTCTAGTTATACTATATATAGCTCGATTACCACTGACTGACTCACTGACTGACTGATTGACATGATTGTTCTCCCAGATGCCACCTCGTAGGGTTGAAATTTTTGATGGATTCGTATAGAGGGAGTGGGGGCGACCTCAGGAAAAATCTGACATTTCCCCTTTTCACCCCCTTTCACCCCCACCCCCCATGTATCTCGGAAACTATAGGTCGTAGAGGGTTCGCGCTCAAACTAATATTTTTCAGGGTGCTTTTTAATACAAGGATCCGATAAAAAAAAATAGGGTTCCATACAATTTTTTTTTATCCCATACAAAATTTTCACCCCCTCATACAAAACTTTTTTTTTCTTTACTTTAATAACATGTGTCGATGTTTGGTGGAATCGTATAGATATTTAGTGTAGGTTAGGTGAAAGTGTAGGTGTAGGGTAGTTGTAGGGTAGTTGTAGGGTAGGTGTAGGGTAGGTGTAGGGTAGTTGTAGGGTAGTTGTAGGGTAGGTGTAGGGTAGTTGTAGGGTAGTTGTAGGGTAGGTGTAGGGTAGTTGTAGGGTAGTTGTAGGGTAGTTGTAGGGTAGGTGTAGGGTAGTTGTAAGGTAGGGGTAGGGTAGGTGTAGGGTAGGTGTAGGGTAGGTGTAGGGTAGGTGTAGGGTAGTGGTAGGGTAGTGGTAGGGTAGTGGTAGGGAAGTGGTAGGGTAGTGGTAGGGTAGTGGTAGTGTAGTGGTAGGGTAGTGGTAGGGTAGTTGTAGGGTAGTTGTAGGGTAGGTGTAGGGTAGTTGTAGGGTAGTTGTAGGGTAGGTGTAGGGTAGGTGTAGGGTAGTTGTAAGGTAGGTGTAGGGTAGGTGTAGGGTAGTTGTAGGGTAGTTGTAGGGTAGTTGTAGGGTAGGTGTAGGGTAGTTGTAGGGTAAATGTCGGGTAGTTGTTGGTCGATTTTGATTTCGATTTCGATTGCTTCTTCTTCTTTGATATCATCGTTAATTGCTTCTCCCACATCGATATCTTCTTTGATTGCTTCTTCCTCTTCGAAACCCTCTCTGATAGCTTGCTTCTACAACTTCGATATCCTCTTTGATTGCTTCTTCCACTTCTAAATCTTCATTGATTGCTCCTCCTACTTCAATATCATTTTAAATTGCTTCTTTCACTTCTAAATCCTGTCTTATAGCTTTACAATGCACGCCAAAACCGCGAGCTGCGTGCAGCTCGCGCACCACCCAACCTCTAGTTATATTATATATAGCTCGATTACCACTGACTCACTCACTCACTCACTGACATGATTGTTCTCCCAGATGCAACCTCGTAGGGTTGAAATTTTTGATGGAATCGTATAGAGGGAGTGGGGGCGACCTCAGGAAAAATCTGACTTTTCCCCTTTTCACCCCCTTTCACCCCCACCCCCCATGTATCTCGGAAACTATAGGTCGTAGAGGGTTCGAGCTAAAACTAATGTTGCTCAGGGTTTATTTTTATGTAAGGATCCGAAAAAAAAAATTAGGGTTCCATACAAAAAAAAAATAGTCCCATACAAAATTTTCACCCCCTCATACAAAACTTTTTTTTTTACTTTAATGACATGTGTCGCTGTTTGGTGGAATCGTATAGATATTTAGTGTAGGTTAGGTGAAGGTCTCTATCGTATAGATATTTAGTGTATGGTAGTTGTAGGGTAGTTGTAGGGTAGTTGTAGGGTAGGTGAAGGGTAGTTGTAGGGTAGTTGTAGGGTAGTTGTAGGGTAGGTGTAGGGTAGGTGTAGGGTAGTTGTAGGGTAGTTGTAGGGTAGTTGTAGGGTAGGTGTAGGGTAGTTGTAGGGTAGTTTTAGGGTAGTTGTAGGGTAGGTGTAGGGTAGGTGTAGGTTAGTTGTAGGGTAGGTGTAGGGTAGTTGTAGGGTAGTTGTAGGGTAGTTGTAGGGAAGGTGTAGGATAGGTTTAGGGTAGTTGTATGGTAGTTGTAGGGTAGGTGTAGGATAGGTGTAGGGTAGTTGTATGGTAGGTGTAGGGTAGTTGTAGGGTAGTTGTAGTGGAGTTGTAGGGTAGGTGTAGAGTAGTTGTAGGGTAGTTGTAGGGTAGGTGTAGGGTAGGTGTAGGGTAGGTGTAGGGTAGGTGTAGGGTAGTTGTAGGGTAGGTGTAGGGTAGGTGTAGGTTAGGTGTAGGGTATTCTATTCGATTTCGATTTCGATTTCGATTTCGATTTCGATTTCGATTTCGATTTCGATTGCTATCCGCTTTGATGGCATCTTTCTTTTCGATATCATCGTTGATTACTTCTTCCTCTTCGAAACCCTCTCTGATTGCTTTACAATTGAAAACATAAACCGCGAGCTGCGTGCAGCTCGCGCACCACCCAACCTCTAGTTTTATATTATATATAGCTCGATTACCACTCACTGATTGACATGATTGTTCTCCCAGATGCCACCTCGTAGGGTTAAAATTTTTGGTGGATTCGTAAAGAGGTAGTGGGGGCGACCTCAGGAAAAATCTGACATTTCCACTTTTCACCCCCTTTCACCCCCACCCCCCATGTATCTCGGAAACTATAGGTCGTAGAGGGTTCGTGCTAAAACTAATGTTGCTCAGGGTTTATTTTTATGTAAGGATCCGAAAAAAAAAATTAGGGTTCCATACAAAAAAAAAATAGTCCCATACAAAATTTTCACCCCCTCATACAAAACTTTTTTTTTTTACTTTAATGACATGTGTCGCTGTTTGGTGGAATCGTATAGATATTTAGTGTAGGTTAGGTGAAGGTGTAGGTGTAGGGTAGTTTTAGGGTAGTCGTAGGGTAGTTGTAGGGTAGGTGTAGGGTAGTTGTAGGGTAGGTGTAGGGTAGTTGTAGGGTAGTTGTAGGGTAGTTGTAGGGTAGGTGTAGGGTAGGTGTAGGGTTGGTGTTGGGTAGGTGTAGGGTAGTTGTAGGGTAGTTGTAGGGTAGGTGTAGGGTAGTTGTAGGGTAGTTGTAGGGTAGGTGTACAGTAGGTGTAGTTGTAGGGAAGGTGTAGGGTAGTTGTAGGGTTGTTGTAGGGTAGTTTGTAGGGTAGTTGTAGGGTAGGTGTAGGGTAGTTGTAGGGTAGTGTTGGGTAGGTGTTGGGTAGGTGTTGGGTAGGTTTAGGGTAGTGGTAGGGTAGTGGTGGGGTAGTGGTGGGGTAGTGGTGGGGTAGTGGTGGGGTAGTGGTGGGGTAGTGGTGGGTTAGTGGTAGGGTAGTGGTAGGGTAGTGGTAGGGTAGTGGTGGGGTAGTGGTGGGGTAGTGGTGGGGTAGTGGTGGGGTAGTGGTGGGGTAGTGGTGGGTTAGTGGTAGGGTAGTGGTAGGGTAGTGGTAGGGTAGTGGTGGGGTAGTGGTGGGGTAGTGGTGGGGTAGTGGTGGGGTAGTGGTGGGGTAGTGGTGGGGTAGTGGTGGGGTAGTGGTGGGTTAGTGGTAGGGTAGTGGTAGGGTAGGTGTAGGGTAGATTTAGGGTATTTCGATTTCGATTTCGATTTCGATTGCGATTTCGATTTCGATTTCGATTTCGATTTCGTTTTCGTTTTCGTTTTCGTTTTCGTTTTCGTTTTCGTTTTCGTTTTCGATTTCGATTTCGATTTCGATTTCGATTTCGATTTCGATTTCGATTTCGATTTCGATTTCGATTTCGATTTCGATTTATTTGCTTCTTACACTTCAAAATCCTCTTTGATAGCTCTTCAATGCAACACCAAAACCGCGAGCTGCGTGCAGCTCGCGCACCACCCAACCTCTAGTTATACTATATATAGCTCGATTACCACTGATTCACTCACTCACTGACTGATTGACATAGTTGTTCTCCCAGATGCCACCTCGTAGGGTTGAAATTTTTGATGGTTTCGTATAGAGGGAGTGGGGGCGACCTCAGGAAAAATCCGACATTTCCACTTTTCACCCCCTTTCACCCCCACCCCATATGTATCTCGGAAACTATAGGTCGTAGAGGGTTCGCGCTCAAACTAATATTGCTCAGGGTGCTTTTTAATATAAGGATCCGAAAAAAAAAATTAGGGTTCCATACAAAAAAAAATTATCCCATACAAAATTTTCACCCCTTCATACAATTTTTTTTTCTTTTCGTCGATCACACGGTTATTCTCCCAGATGGAATCGTATAGATATTTAGTGAAGTGTTTAGGGGTAGGGGTGTGGTGTCTTTTGTCTATTTTGTCTATTTTGTCTATTTTGTCTATTTTGTCTATTTTGTCTATTTTGTCTATTTTGTCTATTTTGTCTATTTTGTCTATTTTGTCTATTTTGTCTATTTTGTCTTTTTTGTCTATTTTGTCTTTTTTGTCTATTTTGTCTTTTTTGTCTTTTTTGTCTTTTTTGTCTTTTTTGTCTTTTTTGTCTTTTTTGTCTTTTTTGTCTTTTTTGTCTTTTTTGTCTTTTTTGTCTTTTTTGTCTATTTTGTCTTTTTTGTCTATTTTGTCTTTTTTGTCTTTTTTGTCTTTTTTGTCTTTTTTGTCTTTTTTGTCTTTTTTGTCTTTTTTGTCTTTTTTGTCTTTTTTGTCTTTTTTGTCTTTTTTGTCTTTTTTGTCTTTTTTGTCTTTTTTGTCTTTTTTGTCTTTTTTGTCTTTTTTGTCTTTTTTGTCTTTTTTGTCTTTTTTGTCTTTTTTGTCTTTTTTGTCTTTTTTGTCTTTTTTGTCTTTTTTGTCTTTTTTGTCTTTTTTGTCTTTTTTGTCTTTTTTGTCTTTTTTGTCTTTTTTGTCTTTTTTGTCTTTTTTGTCTTTTTTGTCTTTTTTGTCTTTTTTGTCTTTTTTGTCTTTTTTGTCTTTTTTGTCTTTTTTGTCTTTTTTGTCTTTTTTGTCTTTTTTGTCTTTTTTGTCTTTTTTGTCTTTTTTGTCTTTTTTGTCTTTTTTGTCTTTTTTGTCTTTTTTGTCTTTTTTGTCTTTTTTGTCTTTTTTGTCTTTTTTGTCTTTTTTGTCTTTTTTGTCTTTTTTGTCTTTTTTGTCTTTTTTGTCTTTTTTGTCTTTTTTGTCTTTTTTGTCTTTTTTGTCTTTTTTGTCTTTTTTGTCTTTTTTGTCTTTTTTGTCTTTTTTGTCTTTTTTGTCTTTTTTGTCTTTTTTGTCTTTTTTGTCTTTTTTGTCTTTTTTGTCTTTTTTGTCTTTTTTGTCTTTTTTGTCTTTTTTGTCTTTTTTGTCTATTTTGTCTTTTTTGTCTTTTTTGTCTTTTTTGTCTTTTTTGTCTTTTTTTCTTTTTTGTCTTTTTTTTTAAATATCTCGTACAAAATTTTGAACCGCTTGTATCTTCTAAACGGTAAGAGTGCAAAACTTTCACCAATTGTATCGTTATTTTTTTGTGCTTAGATTGTTTCTTCCACCACAATATCTTCTGTAATCGCTTCTTCCACTCGGATATCCTCTTTTATTGTTTTATTTATCTTCGATATCCTCATTGATATCTTCGATCCACGTCAATATTCTCTTCGATTGCTTCTTCCACTTCGACATCCTCATGGATTGCTTCTCCTAGATCAATATCCTCTAATTTAGCATTTTCTTTTTATATACTCTTTGATTGGTTCTTCCATTTCGATATACTTCTTGATTGGTTTGACGACCTCTGTGGCGCAGTGGGCGAAGGTCCACCTGTGACGCAGAAGGTTGCGGGTTCGATTCCCGCTGCGGGACAAATGTTTGCATGTTCTGCAGATATTTGTCTCGTGTCTGGGTGTTTTCTATGTATGATATGTATGTATTTACAAAAAAAAAATGTATCTATGTATTATATCAATCATGTGGTTACCATATTACAAGCTCTGCTTAGTTTGGGGCTACATGATGCTGTGTGATAACGTCCAGGATTATTTATTTATTTATTTATTACTTCTCTAACATCAATATCCTCTGTTATAGAATCATCCTCTTGGATATCCTCTTTGATTGTTTCTTTAATATAAATATTATTTTTGATTGCTTTTCCCTGATCAATATCTTGTTTGATTCCTTCTTCCACTTCGACATCCTCCTGCATTGCTTCTTCTAGATCAATATCTTCTTTGATTGCTTTCCTTACATCAATATCCTCTTTGATTGCTTCTTTCACTTCTAAATCCTCATCGATTGCTTCTTCTACTTGGATAACTTTTTTAATTGCTTCTTACACTTCAAAATCCTCTTTGATAGCTCTTCAATGCAACACCAAAACCGCGAGCTGCGTGCAGCTCGCGCACCACCCAACCTCTAGTTATACTATATATAGCTCGATTACCACTGATTCACTCACTCACTGACTGATTGACATAGTTGTTCTCCCAGATGCCACCTCGTAGGGTTGAAATTTTTGATGGATTCGTATAGAGGGAGTGGGGGCGACCTCAGGAAAAATCTGACATTTCCACTTTTCACCCCCTTTCACCCCCACCCCCCATGTATCTCGGAAACTATAGGTCGTAGAGGGTTCGCGCTCAAACTAATATTGCTCAGGGTGCTTTTTAATATAAGAATCCAAAAAAAAAATTAGGGTTCCATACAAAAAAAAATTATCCCATACAAAATTTTCACCCCTTCATACAAAACTTGTTTTTTTCTTTGTTTTGTGGAATCGTTTAGATATTAAGTGTGGTGTAGGTGTAGGTGTTGGGTAAGTGTAGGGTAGTGGAAGGGTAGTTGTAGGGTAGGTGTAGGGTAGTTGTAGGGTAGTTGTAGGGTAGGAGTAGGGTAGATGTAGGGTAGTTGTAGGGTAGGTGTAGGGTAGTTGTAGGGTAGGTGTAGGGTAGTTGTAGGGTAGTTGTAGGGTAGGTGTAGGGTAGATGTAGGGTAGTTGTAGGGTAGGTGTAGAGTAGGTGTAGAGTAGGTGTAGAGTAGGTGTAGAGTAGGTGTAGAGTAGGTGTAGAGTAGGTGTAGAGTAGTTGTAGAGTAGTTGTAGAGTAGGTGTAGAGTAAGTGTAGAGTAGGTGTAGGTCAGGTGTAGAGTAGGTGTAGGGTAGGTGTAGGGTAGGTGTAGGGTAGGTGTTGGGTAGATGTAGGGTAGGTGTAGGGTAGGTGTAGGGTAGTTGTAGGGTAGTTGTTAGCGATTTCAATTTCGAGTTCGATTTCGATTTCGATTTCGATTTCGATTTCGATTTCGATTTCGATTTCGATTTCGATTTCGATTTCGATTTCGATTTCGATTTCGATTTCGATTTCGATTTCGATTTCGATTTCGATTTCGATTTCGATTTCGATTTCGATTTCGATTTCGATTTCGATTTCGATTTCGATTTCGATTTCGATTTCGATTTCGATTTCGATTTCGATTTCGATTTCGATTTCGATTTCGATTTCGATTTCGATTTCGATTTCGATTTCGATTTCGATTTCGATTTCGATTTCGATTTCGATTTCGATTTCGATTTCGATTTCGATTTCGATTTCGATTTCGATTTCGATTTCGATTTCGATTTCGATTTCGATTTCGATTTCGATTTCGATTTCGATTTCGATTTCGATTTCGATTTCGATTTCGATTTCGATTTCGATTTCGATTTCGATTTCGATTTCGATTTCGATTTCGATTTCGATTTCGATTTCGATTTCGATTTCGATTTCGATTTCGATTTCGATTTCGATTTCGATTTCGATTTCGATTTCGATTTCGATTTCGATTTCGATTTCGATTTCGATTTCGATTTCGATTTCGATTTCGATTTCGATTTCGATTTCGATTTCGATTTCGATTTCGATTTCGATTTCGATTTCGATTTCGATTTCGATTTCGATTTCGATTTCGATTTCGATTTCGATTTCGATTTCGATTTCGATTTCGATTTCGATTTCGATTTCGATTTCGATTTCGATTTCGATTTCGATTTCGATTTCGATTTCGATTTCGATTTCGATTTCGATTTCGATTTCGATTTCGATTTCGATTTCGATTTCGATTTCGATTTCGATTTCGATTTCGATTTCGATTTCGATTTCGATTGCTTCTTTTACATCGAAATCCTCTTATATAGCATTTACCACGTTGATATCTTCTTTGATTGCTCCTTTTACATCAATATCATCTCCTAAAGCATCATCCTCTTGGTTATCCTTTTTGATTGTTTCTTCCACATCAGTTAACTTTTTTGATTGCTTCTTCAACTTCGATATCCTCTTTGATTGCTTCTTTCACTTCAAAATCCTGTCTTATAGCTTTACAATGCACGCCAAAACCGCGAGCTGCGTGCAGCTCGCGCACCACCCAACCTCTAGTCAAAATATATAGATATTGTTTCATATATATAGTCGCGGGTGAAAGCTAGAACACATTATCACTCAATGAAAGCGCTATTAAAAGGAAAACGATAATAAGAAACTCTTCATACTCCAGTCATTTGGTTGTTTAGCTTGGAAAGTGTTCCTACGCCGAAACTATTGATTTTAGGAAAAAAAGGTCATGGCATGAACAGTAGTAAATTTTCTTTAGATTAATTTTGTAATATAAGTTTTTATCATGGAATGAGTCGGAAAGGTCAAAATACTGCTTTTATGCGCCATTTTTCCAATATGGCGGCACGAGCGGCTAAACGGAAATGGCAAAGTTGAAATTTGGAAAAAGCACATCAAAATATATAAAATCACCTATTTTCTAAACTTTCCAGGTGACCTCTTTTTTTGTCTAATGAACTGTACTATAAGCTTCCTTAGTATTTCAAGGCCTTCTGCTCAGAATCTTTGCCAAATAATCTAACAAAAACTCGTACAAAACAGAGCACGTAGCGGATAACTTTATTTCCAGCGATATCCTAATCACATAATCAAAGTTAGCTTTAGCCAACAATTTAGCAATTAGCAAACGATAGCCAAATCGAAAACTGATTGTTTGAACAAAATACAAATAGAAAATGAACGTAACGTTTGGCTGTTGAATTTAAATTGGTTTCGTAGGATATTATTTAAATGAAGTAGATAGTTACTATGATATTGTTTGGTTTGTCTTTGTGTTCGTAATAAAACGATTTCCTCGATGGTAAAGTACATTCATCATCAGCAGAATGTAGCAGTCCACTGCTGGACTTACGTCTCCCTTAATGAGCGCTATTGCCCCTGTCGTCAGCTCGACACATCCGGTAAAGTCTCATAGCTAAGTTGGTAATAGCTCAGCCTTCTGAGCTGCAGGTTTGATTCCCGACCAGGACAAACATTTCATGTAAAAAACATGTTTGTTGTGCGTCTGGTTGTTTCATAAGTATTTATATAAGTTTACCAGTCTCTGTAACGCTGGTGGTGTGGTTTATTTGTCTGGTCACTACTTGGATGGGTGACTATTTAGTGGCATTATGATCTGAGCGCTTCCTTGCTTCGGAAGGCACGTTAGTCAAGATATTGGTCCTGGCTTTTTCAGTCGTTAAGCCATGTCGAAGGCCTTCAACCGGCCTAAAAACTACAACACAGGAGTTCACATCTACGAGTAGCTTAGTCAAGAAAGAAGAGAGAATCTCTGGCACCCATTGTAAATGCTACAAATAGCTTGGAATTAGTTGGCCGTGTGTGAGATCTTCCGTATATTTATTTATTATTGTGTTCATAATAATACCAATACAGACAGCTTATTACGATAAGATCACAAGTATTTTAGCAAAATCATTTGAACCTAATGAAATGCGGATTTTCAAAAATTTTCTGGGAAGAACAGTGAAACATAAGAATATGCAGACACACTTTGAAGCGCATTCAAAAATGGCGGATCGCAACCTTGGCTTCCCGCCAACGAAATATCCCGCAATCATGGCAAATCGTGGCCCGATACGTCAGAGGTCGTACTCATGCATGGCCACAGAGGATATACTGCTGCCATAGATCGAGGAACAATAGCAGGCTGCACAGATAAGACACTTTTGAACAATGACTATTGTAACTGGTATTATTGTGATCTTCGTAATTCTAAATTAATTAAATGCCTTGGCTTATCAGTATTTTATTTACCAACAACAATCACAATAACAGCTTATAATAGCATCCGCAGCTGAACATAGGCCTCCCCTAAAAAGAAGGGGGACATGCCCATAATCCACAAGCTGGGCACGCGGGTTGGGGAACGTAGGACGCAGCACACCACGCTGGCGCTGCTGCCCGTCGGCGGCAAACAACCAGTTGCCAGAACCAGTTAGTTACCAGGGGGCACCACAGACAGGTGAGGTTAGTCTATTCCGTTGGAAGCCGTGTAAAATTTACGATTCAACGTGATTTTCATTCAAAACGTAAATGAACTCTAACGCAACGAGAAAGCCTGCCTTTAGACACTAGCAAATTTGATCAACTTTTGACGCATCAACTGTATGCCTGTCATATGTTGCGGTTTTTTTTGGCTCTAGAGATAAACTATATCGACGGCTAGGCTCTTAAATTGAATAATAGTGTGCTTATCTGTCCAAAAAGCGGTAGATCTATGACCACTGAATATGGATATGTCTCATTGCGGTATAGCCTCCAAGATTATGTATTCTCCGTAAAGTACGGCTGGTTTACGGTTACGTCTGTTCCTTTATTGCATAAGGGACCTTAAGCCTATAAGTCCGACGGGCCATAAAATCAACAGATTACATCGGAATATTTTTATCTTTCGACCAAAGTAGCCTGGTCGATTGAGGTGGTGATAAAATGGTTAGGGAGGACTCTCACTTTTCTAAGTAATTAATGAAGATCCTACAAATTCAGTTAGTACTGTAGTTTATTACGACTGTAATTTTATTTATTTGACGTTTCATTTTTATGAGAATTTACTGAATCAATTTTTCACCATCATCATCGTCATCGGCCTCTCCTAATGAGCGCCATTGAGCCTTATCCTCAGTTCGAAGCATACAGCTTTTACCAACGACCTTTCGTACATCGTCACTCCACCTGGCCGGAAGGCGTCCTACACTAAGTTTACTGAGCTTTTAAAGTACTTACTTCTACATCTGCAAATTGAATATTCTAGCGTAAGAAAAATCACACATTTTAAACCTTAATTACTTCATGATTACAACACATTCAAATCAGGTTATACCAATTCAAAAGCCCATTTTTAGTTGGGTACAAACATTACTTTCTAACCAAATATATCGCTTCAATCTAAGAGCGAGCGAGATAAAAATATTCTGTAGTTAAAGAAGAAGTGAGAGCCCAAATGAAGTGTTATAGGTGTATTCCCCATAGGTACACCCAAGACACATAATTCCGGTACCAACTTCCAAAAGTTCCCTTACAATAGAGCCCTTAAATTTGGTATACGGGTTTGGTACAATTCTCAAGTCTAACACAAGATGATCCCATAACACTTGAGCTTTCATTAAAAGTTGGTAACGCTTGCTTTGTTATTTGTAAACGTAGCTATTATGTATTTGTTACGTATAATAATAATAAATAAATGATGATGGACTCTATCACACAGCATCATGTAGCCTAAAACTAAGCAGAGCTTGCATTATGGGAACCACGTGGCTGATAAATAACTTATATATTTTTTAAATACATGCATATTATACATAGAAAATACCCAGACCAGAGAAAAATATCTACAAATAATGCAAAACTTTTTTCCAGTGGCGGGAATAGAACCCGCTACCTTGTGCGTCTCAGGCGGACCGTCGCCCGCTGCGCCACAAGGCTGTCATGTATATTTGTTTTCTATAGCAGAACAAAAATTTTATATATAAATGGCACCACAATTGAGTCTAAAGCTCAAATTGCGGTCAAAAAACTGGGCATCCTAAATAGGGTGGAGCGATACTTCACACCGCAAGAAGCAAAGAATAAAGCTCAAGTCCGATTCTGTATGGAGTATTGCAGCCACCTTTGGGATGGTTCAGCCAAGTATCAACTTACCGCACTAGACTCAGTCGAACGCAGGGCTAAGAGGCTCATTGGTCAAGAATATCTTGCTAAAGCAAGGCTTGCAAGCAAGCTTGAGCCATCGTCGCGAGGTTGCGTGTTTGTCGGTCTTTTATAGATTGTACTTCAGAGAGTGTGCGCAGGAGCTACATGACCTTATTCCACCTTCACCTTATTCCATAGGAACTTCAGACGCCCTGCTAACTACCATCCGCATCAAGTTGATATTCAATTTAACAGGACTAAGCTCTTCCAAACATCATTTAAAATGCGCACTGCTAAAATATGGAATCAGCTGCCAGCGTCTGTTTTCCATTGACCTACCCTAACGGCTTCAAAAAGAGAGTTAATAGGCATTTTCTGGGAAAGCTCGCCCCATCGTCGACCTCATCCTTGCCTATGCAAGCCTCGAGGTCAAGAGCTGACCATTACTTTTTGTAAAATTATGTGACAGCAGTCACTGCGTATTCTGATGAAAAACTATCAAATCTATTACTAAAAAATAAAATTATTTAAGTGTAATGATGTTTGGGTACATTTCATCAATTAATCTAACAGTATATAGTAACATGCGTAACACTTTTTTTTGTTTCGGAAAATTACGATTGCTAAAGTCATTTTTAAACCAAGCGCGTAATAACTGCTATCACAGTCATTGCAAAATATAACATAACTTCTTTATTATAAGATCGTGGATTGTTTTGAATAATTTGTGGATATAAGTTTAATATTACTAAGTATAAACTTTAAGATTTAAATTTTAATGGTGCTCACTAACTATCTAGGTAGGTAACTAAAATATTTATGACTTGTAGTTATAACTTAATATTATCAATAAATGAAAAAAATTAAGAACCCAGAACACGCGCGGACAACCGCAGCAACACTGTTCAACGTTTATAAAACAAGACAGTCTAAGTTTAAGCTCAAATATTCGAGAGCAAATAAGGCCTCTTATTTAACAAAAGGCTGAAGGTCGGCTGTCTGACTGTCTCAAACTGTGGAAGGCTTCATTTCGAATATGAATCGTTTAGCGTATAATTATGGAAATGGAAGATGTTCATTCCATTTACAAAACGAAGCCTTGATAAGTATAGTATTATATATAAGTATATATATATATAGTCAGAACTCATTAGCTTCAGCCCGAAGAAGCCTTCAGTTTATATTTGTTTGTGAAAATTCTGTAGGGTTCGGAGTTGGGAGTCTTAATAGAAACGACCGAATCTTGCTATGGTAGGTTTATTACTGGTCATTCCTAGGTAGATCTTAAGGTAAGTACTTACTGCTACTTAGGCATACAGTACAATTCTTAAAAACGAATAGCTGGAGGCCAAAACGTTACAATGCCCCAGTTAAAAATAATCAAATTGGTGAGTAGCTTTAGGTACTCTAAAATGCTAAGAGCAACTTGGAGAATGGTTATATGCCTCCTTCGAATATTTTCAAGATAAATCGCAAATAATTCCACGAGTGGTGAACATGTCATAACCACGCATACTGTTTTTTGTTTTTATCTCCATCTACTTATCCCAAGACGCTGAGCCATGGTGTACCCTTGGTGAAGCGCTCGTGGCGTGCTTAACTTCGGTGTTTTGAGCAGATCACCTTGGTTAAGCAACACTCCGCCCGGTCATTACTTGGATGGGTGACCGTTTTGTGACTTTTATATTTGAGCACTTCCATGCTTCGGAAGGCACGTTAAGATGTTGGTCCCGGCTTTTCAGTCGTTAAGCCATGTCGGAGGATTTCGGGCGGCCTAAAAACTCCGACACCAGAGTTGGTCACTAACTCATATGAAGGATGAGGAGGATGGTGCACTACTAACTAGCATACGGAGCTCTGGCGGCCGGCTGATTGCGGCATAGCGCAGCCTGACACGGGTACAGCACCAACAGCAGTACCGGTAACTATAATAATTTTTTTGTTGTCTTGTTTGTTTTGTTTTGTTTTCTATGTATCTCTTCTATCTACCTTTTTTGTATAGTTTTCTTGTTCTTCTTGTTACTATATTGTGTAGGTAACTTTAAAAAATAATGGCTGTATAATTGTTAAGTTATGTTTAAAATTTGTACGTCATGAAGTTATTTAAGTTATTTATTTCCCTATTAGATATAATGAATAAATGTTAATGAAATTAATAAAAAAAACTCGATACATCTGAATTGAATTTAGCTGTGCCGATATGAGTGTATCTGTGTCGTGAAATACAAAGAGCAAATGCTCTAGAATATTTGATCTTAAGCTTAGTCCCACACTACAAATTAAGTCAAATCAAATCAAAATGAGTTTATTTAATAAGCACATACAGTACACTTTGAAACGTCAATACTGCTACTGACTGGCTACAGCAGACATGTAGTCCAGCGTGTGGCTTATGGGCATATCTCCCTTCGTATAGGGAGAGGCCTATTTCCAGCCGTGGATGGACATAGGCTGCTATTTCTGTTGTTGTACTGTATCTCCGAACTAGTACATAGGTACGATTCAATTCATTCTATTTATTTCATAAGTATACTTAATAGGTAGGTGCATAATCCAGTGTTATTAATTTTCCTATAAATATACAATTAGTAATTTTATATGTACGTTTTTTAAGCATCTATGCTTATCAAAAATGTTTAATCAATGTAAGTATAATGAATAACTAACGTAAGAATTTAAACTTATTAAGAAATTAAGTAGGCACGAATAGGTTCATGTGAGCTTTGCGACAAGCATAACAATTATGATTATGCCACATATTATTAGAGTTTATAATGTCACATATGTACGATCGTACGAGTACAGAACGCTCCCTTTACTGTCCGAGTTAGCACAAGCCAACATGTTATCGAAAAAAACGTTATGTCGCAAAAGAAAGTTTCATTTTCTCTGTTAATTTTTTTGTTAAATTTTGCAAGTTCCTGAATGAACATTCCATGTTTTCTTATTGTAGTATGTATTGACAATTTTGAATAAACTTACATCGCCTTTGTCCCACCGACATTATGATAATGTGAAACTTTCGAGGCTCTACGCTTTTAGATCGGGAAGTTTAGCCGCTTTGTTAAAACTTGTCAATCGCGAGCGCCTAGGTTTTGGATTACCCCAGCATCTTTGTTTTGTACTTCTTTGAAGCTAGTGGGCAACTTTTATGTTGAAGTTTTTAGGCCTCCGACATAATGGCTAAAAAAGTCATATGTTTTTATTTATCAGGCATCTATGGTGGCCCAGAGAGGTTCGACGGCTAAGAGGCTGAACCGGTCAAACGACATCGTGGACGAAGCTGGGAATCTGAGGATAAGGTTTGCAAGGGACCGGAAGGAGTGATGTGTTAAGGAGGAGGCTTGTACCCAACTGTGGGCGTTAACACGCTGAATGATGATGATGGTACATGTTATTCCTGATAAATTTAAATTTATAAATTTTCCCAAAAGTCAAGAAAATTTGTTCAAATCCCGACTTTATCCACTGCTGGATATAGGCCTCCCGAAGTTTATGTCATCCACCACGGTCCTGTGCTTGTCGCATCCACGATCTTTTTGAATTAAGAAGTTTTTTTATTTTAGAATTAAGTTACATTTAGCGACGAATCGCGAGGAGTGGAAGGAGAGGAGAGGCCTTTACCCTGCAGTGGGATCAAAATTTCGAAATAATAATAGTAATAAACCATTTAACTCAGAAAACTGTAAGGCAGCTCTAGAGCTGATCAGAGCTGATTCCGTTAAACTTTGTCTATGATTGAATGAGGATGAACCCGGCTTTTGAATATGGGATGTAATGTATATTACCTTTACACGTGATCATTTGACACTTGTAACTCAGGGCGAGGCAAGGGGAGTTGCGGTGTCCGGGGAAGTGTGTCGTTCGAAATGTATTATGAGCGATAAAATATTATATTTGAAGTTGTATTATATATCCTTTAGTCAAAAGCCGGCTTGATAGTTGTAGCTCTAATTTTAAATTTTTCAAAAAAGTTTTGGTCCACTGATTTTTAAATAAAGTGGAGGCCAAGAGGAGAATTCAGCTAGGTTGGGCAGCATTTGGAAAACTATGTCGAGTTTTCTCGTCACCGGGGAGGGGACATTAGGGGAGGCCTATGTTCAGCAGTGGACTGCTATAGGCTGATGATGAATATTTCAATGGGGTTCCCCCAATTTGTGGACAACCATAGTCCAAACTACATCATTTGATTTGCTAGCTGACTTAGTTAAACTTTTTCCTTGATTTAATGATGATGATACTAGTAGCTCTAACTTAAAATTTTTGTAAAAGTTTATAATTGTTGTATTTTTGACTGAAGTTTCTCCATTTTTTGGACAAACATTGTCCAAATCATCCCATTTCGGGATGACAACTCACATTATATACGTATACTGTAGACTTTGCTCACTGACTGAGGTCGCTGCAGGTCATTTGTTAAATGATTTACAAACGATAACGATACGAAGTAAGTGCCACCACCCCGAAGGGTCGACAAACAAAACAAATGATGATGATGGCCCACTATGGCTTCAAAATTACAAAATCGATATGGCTGTTAATAGTATCTACAGTTATTTAGGGCAATATTTTTTATCTTATTTGAATTTGTTGTAGAAAAGGAATATATCGAATAATAATCGATAGGATTATATCGAAGTGTTGAGATGTCTGTACGAAGCCGCCACTATGAGTGTCCGAGTATAGGACCAGCAGTCTAAGCCCATCCAACTGTGCCGCGGAGTGAGACAGGGAGATGTCATATCTCCGAAACTGTTCACAAGCGCGTGAACAGTTTCGGAGCGTGGAGGATATGTTTAAGACGCTGGACTGGAAAGGTATGGGCATAAACATAAACGGCGAGCACATCTCACACTTGCGATTCTCTGATGACATAGTCCTAATGGCGGAGTTGCTGGAGGAGCTGCAACAGATGCTGGACGGCCTAGCATCAGCCTCGCGAAAGATAGGTCTCAGCATGAATTTGGACAAGACCAAAGTTATGGTCAATGACCGAATTGATCCGAGTCCTGTCGTCGTTAATGGACACCTTCTTGAAGTTGTTTCGGAGTATACATACCTCGGGCAGATATTGCAGTTGGGTAGAAACAACTTCGAGAAGGAGGCCAAGAGGAGGATTCAGCTGGGTTGGGCAGCATTTGGAAAACTACGTCAAGTTTTCTCGTCACCCATACCGCAATGTTTGAAAACAAAAGTTTTCCATCAGTGCGTCCTACCCGTCATGACATACGGAGCCGAAACGTGAACACTCACAGTACGGCTGGTCTACCAGTTTAAAATCGCTCAGCGAGCTATGGAACGAGCTATGCTCGGGGTTTCTCTGAAGGATAAAATCCGTAACGAGTTTATCCGACATAGAACTAAAGTTGTCGACATAGCTCAGAGAATTAGCAAGCTGAAGTGGCAGTGGGCTGGCCATATCTGCCGAAGAACCGATAACCGTTGGGGAAAACGAGTTCTTGAGTGGAGACCGCGGCTCGGCAAACGTAGTGTAGGACGCCCTCCAGCCAGGTAGGGTGACGATCTGCGAAAAGCTGCTGGTAGAAGCTGGATGCGTCGAGCTCAAGACAGGGCGCAATGGCGCTCATTAGGGGAGGCCTATGTCCAGCAGTGGACTGCTATAGGCTGATGATGATGATGATGATGATGGTAGAAAAGGAACTAAATTTGTTCTAACTTATTCAAAAAAATCGAGAACAGCTTGTGGAGCTTGAACATTTTGACAATGAGACGGGTAAAGTAAGCAGGATTAGATCCCAAACCATACAAACTCATAACTCGATCCCACAAGGAAGTGTCCTCGGATGCATCCTTTTTTTAATTTATATAAATGACCTCCCTAAAATCCTAAATGAATCTTGTATACTTTTTGCTGACGACATATCTCTATTGACATCAAATAAAAATGACATAAATTTATATAATAAACTAACTGACATATTTAATTTAATACAAAACTGGATGACTAATCACAATCTTGACATTAATTATTCAAAAACTAAAATAATGCAATTTAGACCATATCAAAAAACTCCTCTTGACATAAATTTTATTTATAATAACACTAGACTAGCAAGTGTAAACTCTTTTTCATTACTAGGATTAAATATTGACTCAAATTTAAACTGGAAAAGTCAAATAGAAAAGTTAAAGTCCAAGTTATCAAGCGTTACATACGCCTTGCGGGAGCTAAGAAAAGCCACTGACCTAAAAACTGCGATATCAGCTTATTACGCTTATGCATATGCCTGGCTTAAAAATGGAATCATACTCTGGGGGAATAGTGGAGTCATTCAAGATTTATTTATACTGCAAAAAAAAATGCGTCCTTATTTTAGTAAACATTAAAGAGCCACAATAAATAAATAGCTGCAGACCACACTTTTGTCATCAAAAAATACTAACACTCACAGGTATTTATATATTAGAAATAAGTAAATTCGTAAGAAAATATCCTAACTTTTTCCAGAAAACCAACGACTTGCCGCGACGTTACCTTATTAGACAAAAACATAAATTAGAACTACCTAGTTCAAAATTTAAGATACACAGTTCTGGCTCAAATACAATGGCTGTAAAAAATAATAAACTCCCGGAAAATCTAAAACACGAGGAAAATGACAAAACTTTTGAACGTCATCTTAAAGAAACGTTAATAAATAAATGTTATTATGGCTTAAAATATTTTTTCAGTAACTCACTTAAAATTCCAGAAATTAACAATCTAATTGAGTTAAATCTATAATTCAATTTACATAATTTTAACGGGCTGACTCCTACTCCATACCATTGCTGTGCCCAAAATTGGGCTCATAGTGTTATACTAATCATCCATGTTTTGTACCTAACATTATGACTGCAATAAATAAATGAATAGGAATATGAATAATATTAATTTGTGGGGAATCGAAAAATAATAATATGTATCAAAATTTCTTTATTTTAAGCTTACTTATTTCACCTATGTCAAACTTAAAATCCCACATATCACAGTTTAAATATTTATCTAAAATTATTTTTATGCAGTAAATAAATATTTTTTAACTTAAAATTCTTGAAGGCACTACGTGCTTTATCTATTCATAATATTTCTAAACCGAATAAAATATAAAGATAGTCATTAAAAAAACTTAAAACATAACAAATAAGCTGAAAGATCTCAGTACACTAAAACAACTTAAACAGCGTAGACGTCGAGCTGGATGTTGAAGCCCCAGCCTACACGCGACTGCATCTGCACAGTGACGTAGGTGAACCCGACTCCTCCCGCGGTGATCCGCGCGGAGGCCCCCTGGGAGGCCCCGATCTCGAAGGCGCGCACTGATGTGATCCTGGTGCTGCCGCGCCAGGTGTGGTTGTGGACCTGAATGGTGTTGGGGGCGGCGCCACGTCTGAAGGTAGCCCTAGAAGAAAAAAACGGATGTCATAATCTTGAGTTTACCAATTTTTCTCATCGTATCGTCCCAAATCTATTCTGATGATGGCGCTGAATCATCTATGAGGATACTTAGTAGTCAATGAATTCCAAAACCTAATATTAGAACATTATGTTTATTTTTGTACCCTTACCTGTGAACAAGTCTGTTTCTGGCTGCAGTGATGGGGTCGACCTCGACGCTGGTGGTGAGAGGGTCGACTCCGCTGGTGAGAGGGTCGGCCTTGGAGCTGGTAGTCTCAATAGTGAAGCCGGTGTCTTTCTCAATCAGCTCATTGTTGGGCTGGACGAGAGCGGAGTTGCCGACGGCAGCCACCGCAGCCAGGACCACGAGGATGGAGAGGGTTGAGAATTTCATCTGGAAATAATGATTGTAAACGTCATGGCAATGTTTTTCCCAAACATGTCTGATAGATGAAAACCTCAAGTTCTTTTAAGGTGCCGTTGTTTGTTAACATGACAAAAGCTATGACAATGTTGTAAAATCGTAGCAATGTTATTTTATACTATAGAATATAGATGAAAAAAATATCTAAATGTTCAGTTCGGAAAATGGGAGGCGATTGGCAAAAAAAATTGAACAAAGAACTTTCTAGTCTTTAGTGAAAATTATTTACGATTGAAAACTTTTTTTTGCGTACATTTTTAAGGTTATTAGCAATAAATAATGATATGATTAACATGAATGGTATACAAAAAAATATGATAGTCATAAAAACAGTTCCCTTAAAATAAGAGATTTTTGGCAGTTGGCGCCAGCAGGGTCTTCTGCATGCATATTTTATATAAAAAACAGTTTCGATTTTCCACATCTACCACGCATTGCGCAACAATATTTTTTTAAATTTATGTAGCAATAATTTTTCTTCTTACCTTTGTATGTGTTCTTTCCGCTTGTCCACTGTAGTTGTATGATAATGTAAAGATCTGAAGAGCACTATTTATACTGCAAAATAATTGATAAAGTCGTTATCTATATAAGTAATGCACAGATTATCAATAATTAGGCTTATTGTGATTCATTTGATTGTTCGCAAAAACTCAGTCTACTGATCGATGTACTTATCAGTTTTTTTATCAGTGTCGAAATAGCTTGCACTTTTATCGAATTCTTTCTCCGTCATAAATAGGTCAACACATTAGTATCTTTTTGCATTTAAGGAAAGCTTGTACAGTTAACAGAAGAAGTAATTCAAATAATGACTATTTAGTTATTTAACAAGCAGACGTGACATACGGAGCCGAAACGTGGACATTCACAGTACGGCTAGTCCACTAGTTTAATGTCGCTCTGCGAGCTATGGAACGAGTTATGCTCGAAGTTTCTCTGAAGGAACGAGACTATCTGACATAGAAATAAAATTGTCGAGATAGCTCAGAGAATTAGTAAGCTGAAGTGGCAGTGGGCTGGCCATATCTGCCGAAAAACCGACAACCGTTGGGGTAAACGAGTTCTTGAGTGGAGAGCGGCTCGGCAAACGTATTGTAGGACGCCCTCCGGCCGGAGTGACGATCTGCAAAAGGCTGCTGGTAGAAGCTGGATGCGTCGAGCTCAGAACAGGGCGCAATGGCGCTCATTAGGGGAGGCCTATGTCCAGCAGTGGACTGCTATAGGCTGATGATGATGATGATGATGATCAAGCAGACATATCATGATAGAAGTAATACCTATTTAGTTATTAAACAAGCAGACCTATCATATTAAAAGCATTATTGCCAGACGCAAGCTTCAAGTTTAATTTAACTGTTATATCACAAATCTTTAAAACCAAAACTTAGCAGGGCCGCTTGGCGGCAGAAACCGACATGGTGGTAGTAGGTCCCTCCCCGGACAAGTGATCGTAGTTCTTTATAAATCATTTTACGTTTCATTCGGTGAACTTCGTCAGCTATATTTTAAAAACATTCTTATGGAGCTGACTGAGAACAACGCATATCTTAAACCCATAGTCCTCGAAACCTTGAGTCCTAATCGGAATGTTTTATTTGCCTAGACACTGGGCTACGTTTTATTCATACACTACGCGAACGAAAACCGCGGGTGGAAACTAGTGATTAAGTAATCAACAGCGGGGTGATCGCCTTATTCTGTTGCAAACAGAAATGATTGACATCGATCCTGTTTTAACAAACTGTGACAGTTTTTCAATTGACGTTCATTGAATTTCGACGGATGAAATGTCAAAGTTTGTAAAAACAGGATCGGTGTCAATCATTTCTGTTTGCAACAGAATTAGCCGATCACCCCGCTGCTCTTTTTATTACATAAATAAATACAGTGCTAAGTGGCATGCTCTATTTTTCTTTCTCATTCACATTGTCGTATTTGTTTGTTAATTTCTCCTATTTAGGATTTGCAAAATTCATCATTCTTTTCAAGGTAATTAGAATATACACTATTGTTGGGTTTGTACCTACACTAAGACTGGTATTCAAAAAATGAATTGTGTTTTAAAATAAGCGAGCTGGATATATATGAGGAACCGATAACCTTTGAGATAAAAGAGTTCTTGAGTAAGAGAAGAGAAAGGAGAGGGCATCCTACACTACGTTTGCTGAGACGGATGCCTTCTTTCCAGGTGAAGTGACGATCTGCGTTTATATGGCTGCTGGATGAGTCGACCAGAATACAGAGCGCAATGGCGCTCATTGAGGGAGTGAAAAAATCAAACAGTGGACTACTGTAGGATGACAATGATGATGATGATGATAATATAAACAGAATTATCTTTCCCTATCAAGTCGGCCTGTTGGAATTCGGATCTTAGATACGTAAATATGTACGTACGTAGGTATACAAAGAATTTAAAGGTATAAATTACCACTACACCACACCACACCAGCCTATAACAGTCCACTGCTGGACATAGGCCTCTCCTAATAAAAGGGATATGTCCATAATACTCAGGCTAGGCATGCGAGTTGGGATTGCGGGGCAAAGTTTCTCGCATCACCGACCCTGCTGCCCATTGGCGGTCAGGGAATTTAGTTGTGCCACTGTTAGGCTGTGTAACTCTTTTCTATGTGTATACCCGCTTGTCGAAAAAAAAAAATGTTTGGTGAAATAAGAGGTTGCGTAGTAACGCAACCTCTTATTTCACCAAACTGTCTTTTACCACATCCATGGAAGGAATGGAAGGGTATTTTTTTAGCCGGGGTGTTCGTTCATAGAATGATTTAGTTAGATAGACGCCAAGTTATAAAAGTAAGATCTAAAAACAACCTTACTTAAAATATGAAAACAAAGTTTTAATTTTTTTATTTGATTACAATTAGCTTCCGGCCGTGGCTTAGCTCTCATGAAACCCTGGATAAAAAAAAAACAGCCTAGACTAATCCAAGTCACAAATTATGTGTATTCCAAGTTTCATCTAAATCCGTTCCTGAGTGTGAAAAACATACGCAAACTTTTACAATATTATTAGTGTGATCGGTCGATGTATGATAATATTCGATTGTTATCAATTTAAATTATGTCACCATTGTAGAAGATTAAACAAATTTATTATTGCTATCAAATTGTCTGGAGACTAATATGTTTATCTATACTTTTTTAACTGTCACTAATTCTTTGACTTTGACTTTTTATGCCAGGCCTAAAAGGAGGTTAGCGAAAAGGAGGCTTATACCAGTATGTAGAGATTTCGGGCTAAGATGCTCATGATGTTTGTATGAAGAACAAGCTTCCGTTCAGCTTCGCTCACGTGTAAAAATCCAAGTCACAAACTATGCTATTAAATAATTATTCCAAGTTATAAACTATACTATTTTCTCTCGGAAAATCTTCAATCACAGTTATCTGATGTACCTAAGAACTTTAATGTCGTCCATATTAATGCACAAAGTATACTAAGTCATTTTTCTGAAATGTTAACGTCTTTCAATGACAAAAACATTCACGCTATTCTTATTTCTGAATCTTTCCTCAAACCATGCCTGCTTTCTACTGCATATACTTTACCTGGTTTCCGTCTCACTCGCAATGACCAAACTGGCAGCGCTTATGGAGGCGTGGTTATCTATCTCCGTTCTCATTTACCTTTTTCTATTGTAAGAATGTCGCCTCAACCACCATCCCTGAAGATTGGTGAGCACTTGTTTCTTGAAGTTTCTCTCTCACACACCAAGATTCTCCTTGGTGTGTACTATTCTAATTCCAGCAAAAATAACTTCTTTTCCGCTTTTGAAAACCTATTAGTCAACATTATCCCCACCTACAGTCATTCCATTATTATGGGTGGCTTCAACTGCTGCCTTCTAAAAAAGGACAACCGTACTTCTTCTATGAAATCCGTAATTAAATCGTGCAATCTTCATATTCTTCCTCTCAATGCTACTCACCACGCTCCCAACACTCCGCCTACTTTACTTGATCTTATTATTGTTTCCTCTCTCAATCACGTTAGTAAATATGGTCAGTATTCTGCGGATTCTTTTTCATATCATGATTTGATATTCGTGTCTTATAAAGTACGCCCTCCCAAAGCCAAGCCCAAAATTATTCTGCAGCGTGGTTTTGGTAGTATGAACACGGAAAGGTTTCTGGATGACGCCAAACGGTTAGATAGGTCACCTGTCTTAAACACTGATAACATAGACGATAAAGTTGCTATTTTCAATAACATGATTCAGTAATCATAAGCTAAGCTCTTTGATAAGCATGCCCCCTTTCGTGCAATCAAAATGAAACAATTACCTGCTCCTTGGCTCACTGATGAAATTAAAGCTCTCATGCACAAAAAAACTGTTTCTAAAACTAGATATAAAATAGTACCTAGTGAGCATAACAAGAAAAAATACATCAACTCTCGTAATCGCTGCAATAGGGTGTGTAGAGACGCACAACGTCGCCATATCCATGAATCTGTTTCTGATGAAGATCCAGCAAAAGTCTGGAAGTTTCTAAGATCATTAGGAGTTGGTAAGGCTCGTCAGGATTCTATTCCTGGAGTTCTTGACATAGATTCTTTAAATCAGCACTTTTCTTCCGCTTCTGACATCAGTGACATTGTCAAAAATTGTACTATCAATTTTCTCTCCTCATTACCGACTCCTGATCATACTCCATTTCTTTTCAACCAAGTTGCCGCTGTTGATATCAAAAAGAGTGTTCTTTCCATCACGTCCAATGCTGTTGGAACAGACGGCATTAGTCGTAATATGATTGTTCCAATTCTAGATGAAATTCTTCCCATTCTTTGTC
Source organism: Horisme vitalbata (assembly GCA_951804965.1). NCBI lineage: Eukaryota > Metazoa > Arthropoda > Insecta > Lepidoptera > Geometridae > Horisme > Horisme vitalbata. Next base: position 2,891,333 of record OX638096.1, read on the forward strand.
ATATCGTTAACTACTCTCTAACGAGTGGCGCTTTTCCGGAAGTTTGGAAGGAAGCTCAAATTATTCCCTTACCTAAAAAATCCAACCCTAAATCCTTTTCTAAATACCGACCTATCTCAATTCTTCCCTTCCTATCCAAAGTCCTTGAACGTCTTGTTCATGATCAGTTAAATTATTTTTTGTCCTTTAACAATCTTTTAAATCCCATGCAGTCTGGCTTTCGCAAAGGCCATAGTACTACAACTGCCCTAGTCAAGATCTCAGATGACATTCGTCTGGGAATGGATAATAGGCAGGTCACTGTCCTAACTCTCCTCGACTTTAGTAACGCATTTAATACTGTCAACTTCGACATTCTTCTGGCATTACTCCGCACTCTGAACATATCTTCAGTGGTTGACTGGTTCTACAGCTATCTTCATGGCCGCCGACAGCGAGTTCGCCTCGATGAGTCTTTCTCTACGTGTCATACGTCTGCTGGCGTGCCTCAGGGCGGCGTACTATCTCCTCTTCTCTTTGCAATTTTCATCAACTCTATTTCTCTTAATCTTTCATCGTCATACCACCTCTATGAAGACGATCTTCAGATTTATACACAAGCTCCACTCAGCAATATTTCTGATGCGGTTGAGATAATCAACTCGGACTTACGTCACATAACTGAATGGAGTAAGTGGCATGGGCTAAAAATAAATCCTACTAAAACTCAAACTATAATAATTGGTAGCTCTAGAACACTTGGCAAAATCGATTGGCCAGCATTGCCACTGATAGCAGTTCCTTATAGCGAGACCGTCAAAAATTTAGGTATTATCTTTGATCGCACTCTGTCCTGGAATGCTCAGATGGACACCACCAGTCGTAAGTTGTTTGCATCTGCTGGCTCACTTAGAAGGCTACGGAATTTCCTTCCTACTGCTACCAAAATCACACTTGCACAATTTCTTTTACTTTCCGTGCTTGATTACGCTGATGCTTGTTATTTGGACCTCACTGAGGAGCAACTTAATAGGCTTGAGCGTCTTCAAAATGTCTGTATCAGATTTATCTTAGGCCTTCGAAAATATGACCACGTCACTCCCTTTCGTGCCAAACTAAAATGGCTTCCTATTCGCCAGCGCCGGCATTTGCACATTCTATCCCTTCTTTACTCAATTCTTTTCAATCCCTTTTTTCCTTCCTATCTTAAAGATAGATTTGAGTATCTCTGCTCCTCTCACAACTTTTCACTTAGGTCATCAGATAACCTCTTACTGAAAACTCCTCTGCAAAAAACATCTTTTTATTGTAGCTCGTTTACAGCCCAAGCTGTTCGGTTGTGGAATGCTTTGCCACTCAATATCAGGAAAGCAACATCGCATCACACTTTTAAATTGAAAGTTTACCAACACTATTTATCACTTTCTTATAGTTAGTTAGCGTTTGAATTTCCGTCACGTCTTTTTTCTTTTAAACTATGTATTAGTAAATTTTATTTTTATTATTGTATGTATTAGGGTTATAATTTATATTATTATTTTATATTAGAATTTTATGTATAGTTACAAAGTTCCTTCTTAACATTGTATTTCATTGTAATATGCATAATCTTGTATTAGTGCACCGCCATCCTCTAAAGCTTTGCTCTTCCTATCCATACTATGGTTGCCTGGAAGAGATCGCTTTAAGCGATAAGGCCGCCAATTGTGTTACCTTTTAGTTCATAATGCTTAGATTAAATTACTTTTACTTGTATGATTGTGGTGATCAATAAAGTGTTATCTATCTATCTATCTATGTTCGTTTTAAATTTCATTGTCATCAATCGGCCGTTACGGAGTTGAATAGGAACATATACTGACAAACACAAACTTTCGCATTCATAATATTAGCGTGAGTTTCTAAATAAATACAAATACAAAATCATTTATTGACATAAAGTAATGACACAATTCAATTTAGATCCATAGGCTCTTGAACTAGTGTTAACTGGGGATCTACTACAATTCACCGAAGTACGAAATTTCGTGTTTCGTTTTGTGCGATTGGTTGTATTTCATACTCTAAATTCCAATATTGTGGTCGTATGTTTTGTGAAATAGAGTATGATGCGCAAAGTTTGAATTGTTACATTACAAACTTCGTGCCGAAATTTTGGTTTTCAATTATGTGTCGGTGCCAATAGCAAGAAACAAAACACGTAATTTCGTACTTCGGTGAATTGTAGTAGACCCACTGTATAAGAGCCAACTGTATTTCAAGACCCAATACCCAATATCGTCAGAAATTTGTCGTAACATTAAACCTTATCTTTTGCACTACCAACTCTGTATCCACGTCACATTCAGAATTGCCAAACAATCACAAATCAACACGAAGTAGTCATTCAAGTCAAATTATTTAGAACTCAAACGGTCCAAATTAATACGGCCCGGTGACTCTATTTATCTACGAACTAAACTTACAGCCGAAATCAAGATACCAATTTGGCATCTAATTAAAACCCGCTTTGCGAAGTGGAATTCAAAGGGTTTTAGCTCATTAACAGTCGCTGCATGTCCCAAATACGTAAATCAGTTTGTGGTTATACTAATGGCGGGTGGCACAGCGATTTTGCTTACAGAGGGCTTACCACAGGTTTTGATAGTTTTCGAAAACTTTATAAGTTTCGGTATCTTTCCATACATTTTCGTACAGCGCCTCTAGGGAAACGTGCATGAACTACGAAAATGTATGGATAGATACCGAAACTTATAAAGTTTTCGAAAACTATCGAAACCTGTGGTAAGCCCTCTGTTTCAAATACAGGTGCCAACCTATACGTGTATAAGAGTATGTATGTGAATAAAATTATTAAAATTATGCATGTCTTTTTCGTAACTTACATAGCGAATATGTACACCTTGTTATTTAACATTTTAATAAAAAGTATCTAATACGTAGGTACAGTCACCCGCGATAAGATAAGTAAAGTTCATTCGACTAGCTCTGATTTACTTAACCCATTATAAACATTAGATATTGATACAAGAAGTATTTATTTAAAAAAAATAAAAAAAAAACACGACTGCATAATCAGGAAGTTTTAAGTACTGAGGGCCATATTTTATAAACCGATCTCAACTCAGAGTGCAAGCTTGAGAGTAGATACCTTTTTAGTTCATCGTTTATTGAAAATGGCTTCTTTAAATTGCCATATTTGTTGTTTTTACATTTCATATAGCATTTGTCACCCTTGTGATTTAGACAAGTCTAACGTTTGGGCTACAGCGACTGACAACTAATATTACAAACATACATTCATCCTAAAAACAACCTGGCTGAAGAGGACTTCAGTCGGGTAAAAAGTGGAATAGAATCGCATTTTGAAGCAAACGCTTTTCGCTATTAATCAGACAAGACTATAATCAGTTCGGTGGAGCGAGCTGTATTCGGCTGTGGCGCGTTCGTACGATTACGTACAAGTAGAGGATTTAGGTAGCTTGAGAGCATTTTAAAGTAGAAATGCCATGGTGGCTTGGTAGGGTGTATTCCAACTTTCTTCGAATTTCAGCCCTAAAACAATGAAATAACGTTACGAAAAATGTATATAAGCAGTGTGAAGAAGACGTACAAAAAGTTTTTGATCAAACATCTCAAAACTTATACTTGGTTTTACAGTGCAGTATGCAGTGTTTCAAAAAGAGCGTTTTAAAATTTTTAAAACGCGTCAGCAACGCGCGTGTTTTACCTCTTGATGTTATAGGGGTCCATAGGCTACGGTAACCCCTTACCATCAAGAGGACCGTATGCCTATTTGCTAACTTAGTCATCATCATCACCAACCTATAGCAGTCCACTGCAGCAGTGGCAGCAGTCCAGCAGTTGGACATAGGCCTCCTTTAGGGGTCTGCTTATATCCAGTAATAGACTGATACAGGCTGGTGTTGTTGTTGTTGTTGTTGTAAAATTAATTATAATAAAAATAAAATATTTAATCTTGCAACTTTACAATGAACTGTGTGAAAGAGAATAGCATCTAACATAACCTTCCTTTATTCTATAGTAAAAGTTAAGGGAGGGAGTGGGCACAAATAAACACAGACAGCTGACAGAAGTGAGTGGAAGACAAAACATGTGCCGATATCACCTAGCGTAGGACAAGCTCAAAAGAAACATGATATAATGATGATACTACTTACTACTTCTTACAACAATGCAATAAACACCCTGCTTATTCTTAACCATGATATTATAACGCCATTTTAGCTAGCCGAGGCTTATAGAATTGTTATTTTTTTATGGTTCTAGAAGGTGGAACAATCATTGCAATGTAGAGCCCATCACAAAACATTGAATCACGTAGATCACGTTTTTGTGCGGATCACGTTCGGAACGCGCTCTACGCTGCAACGCCCTGCTTCTTACCTATTTCTGTATTAACCGGCACTACATCACCACCATCTACACACCTGTATCCCCTAAATCAAAACTCAGCAATGCTGCTTCACTGCAGAAATAGACATGGAGGCAGTACTTCCCCGGACGAGCCTTCTACAAAGAACTAAGTTACTAAAAATAGAACGGTGAATGGGACGGTTTATCTCTATATTCATGTAAGGTAGCTTGTAAACCGGTGTTATCCATGAAAATAATTCAAGAATTCATGTATTCCACACAAGTATTAATCGATAGGGAGGTACATTAGGTACAAATACTTCGCAATGTCAAAACGTATCTACATAGAGTCGTAGATGGATGATTTATTCATTGTAGGCGCGTTCCTGATGTAAATAAAAGCCGTGACTCGGTAGTGTTGAAAAAACAAGACTAGTCTCAAGAGTAACGGTAAAGTCTTGTGTTTTTTATTTGCGAATCATATTAATCATATTTAAAGGTTGTTCATACTTGGCTGAAAAGTAGCAAAAGCAGTACTGAGCGTCCGTCGTTCAGCACATGCTGAGCCAACCCTTATTTTGGCACATGGTGGCTTTATGGGGCCAAAATACACGTCTCTATACACAAAATTGGCCATCAGTAGTTTACATTGGCCATTCAATAGTTGCTTTGAGCATTGATTCCTTGAATTCACTGAGCTCAAACTTGCTATGTAGATGTTCAGCTTGTGTGATAGACGTATTCAATTGGTCTAAGTCTCGTGAAATGGTGTAGGTATTCAATTTAAACTTTGTAGTGATTCTATAAGCTTATTAATCGATAAGGCTAAAAGTCATGAAAATAGTTAGATAGTGATAGTGGATATTGCTTTCTTGGGAAAAAAAGGTTTTTTTTAAATCTATTTATTAGTAAAATTTGCTAACAACGTCTTCATTATTATAATGAATACGAGTAACATGTAAAATACAAACTTTACAATCTATTTTTGACGGCAAAAATCTACAAGTCACTACGCGCAACTATCAAAGGCATTGAAAATGTAATTTAAAAATATAACACTTTATCGTACTGACGATAAAGTGAGCGAAGCACTAGTCTGTTCTCCGTTTGCGTTACCTCGCGCCTACAGTTTTTGTCCGCCCGCCTCCTAAGATGGCTCAAACTGTAGCTTAATTTAATATCGAGACACCTTTTTCCCGTTTCTTAAATAGCGAGCTCAAAAAAAAGTTATTGAGAAATTCTCATACTCTCTCTCTAATCGAAGTCATCGAAAAATATTTAAATTTAGAGAAATTTAGGAAAATCTCAAAAAAAAAATTGGGGAATGCAAACTACTCTTTGAAGCCCTCTTATAGACGCAGATTTTGACATTGGGCTTATCTACCTACCTCTCATATCTGCGAAAATACAGGTTAATGTCACAATTTCATAAATCGGGGCAATATACTCAATGAAGAAAAAATAAGCATTTTCAATGTCAAAAATATACAAGTCACAATTTAAACCCTAGTATTTTTCAGTCTTGTTACTTTCCCATCCCTATGATTTGAAGTAGCCAATCCGAAGTATTTTTGAGGCAACGAGCAGACGTGTGATACCTTCTAATTTGATGGCAGCCTCCTTTGTTGTGATCGAGCACGTGACTGATGGAATACCTTCGAGATGTATTCAGATAAATCTCGGTGTTAGAGATAAAACTTCCTTGGCAGAGAAATAAATCGGGAATTGCGTTAAGTTTATTCGAGTTTGTTGTCGTTTTGTGCTTAACTAGCTTTCACTCGCGACCTCCCGTATTACTTTATTCCTGCTGCCTGATCAGCTAACTCAGTTGCACACCAAAATGGTCGGCACCGGTCTTGTTTTAAGTTTGTAAAAATAGGACCGGTGTGCAACTAAGTTATGAGGCACCTGGGGCCCCATTTAATAACTTAGTTCACACAAAAATAATTAGCACCGGTCCTGTTTTCTGTTTGTTGGCCTCTGAGGCCTCATTTACTAACTCAGTTGCACACCGGTTCTGTTTTTAAAACACTAGCACTCAAAGTGTTAAACCTTCATCTTTGGAACCCAAACCAACTTCACCTGCCCATCGTGCACTCTGCGAAATAACAAACGGGCTCTAGCAGTCGGTCGGGTGATTGCAGCATAGCAAAGGCTATCATTGACATAATATAAAAAATCACACCTGGCCTCCGATGGTCGGCAGCTAGGGTAGCGCGAGAAGTTGTACCCCGCGCTGCGATCACCAACTCGCATACAGGATAAACATATACAGGATGGGGCAAAATTTTACCTCATCGAGCACAGCCACCTTTTCTTTTGTAGTTAGAAGGTTTTGTTCAAAGGAATTGCATTCATGACCTTAATGTTATGACGAATGATGTTTCATAGTTTTTACAAACATTGATAGTTTGTCAATTGACATTATTTGAATTATGACAGATGTAATGTCAAAGTTCGTAAAATCAGGGCCGGTGGTTATCATTTCGGTGTACAAGTGAGTTAGCTACTCTAATCCAGAACAACATGCTTGCATAATTACAGTTTGTACAGTAATAAATAAATAAAATAAATATAAATAATGCGGGACGTAATCACACAGCATCATGTAGCCCCAAACTAAGCAGAGCTTGTATTATGGGAACCACATGATTGATATACTACACATATCATTTTTTTTTGAATATACATAAATTTCATACAAAGAAAACACCCAGACCCGAGACAAATATCTACAGAACATGCAAACATTTGTCCCGCGGCGGGAATCGAACCCGCAACCTCTGCGAGAAATGGAGAAACAAACAGTTCATATCACTTTTACATTGCAAAATTCACAATTCGGGCTGAGGTCAGGGCGCAATGGCGCTCTATAGGGGAGGCCTATGCCCAACAGTGGACTAGGCTGATGAACATGAATTCACAATTTACATTTCATATAATTTTTACAAACTTTCGCCAGTAGTATAAGCTTTTCTATACCTCACTGCTCACGTGTTTCCAATACAAAAACGTAGTCTCTATAGTAATCGAGGTGACATAATATGTAGTACCTATATATATTCCAAATTTCCCCCAAATCCGTTTAGATGTTACGAAGTTGAGTGGGAACATACTAACACACAACACGGACACTTTGACCACAACCACCACACCAGCCTGTATCAGTCCACATAGGCCTCCCCTAACAAAGGTGGATATGCCCATAATCTCCACGCTGGGCATGTGGGTTGGAGATCGCAGGGCAGAAGTTCTCGTACCGATGCTGCTGCCCACCATTTGGCTGCGCTATTTTGCAATCAGTGAGCCCGTTTTTGGAACGAAGTTCCTTATCGCGCGTTGCGAAAGGGGGCTAGACAGAAAAAATTAAGACCAAAAGTTGTAACGACACTTTGTAATTGTCAAATGGTTGGACTGCTGACGTCATGGTGTAAAGACGTATACGCTTAGTTAAACTATTTATGCTAAGTACTCGTTAGCCTCGCCGTATAGGCTTGGGCTGCCGTGCTGCGACACCCAGTTCAAATCGCTGTGGTAATAACATCTTTTTGCATGTTTTTTATTTGAATTTATGTAATATGATCCGTAAGCCGTGCGTCGTGCGCGTGTTTCTCTGTCTATCTCTCTCTCTTTCTTTCTCTCTCATAGAAAGCTACTTCGTTCCATCCGGGTGTCCCTTGACACCTCTCAAGTCCCCTTACACCCGCTAGACACTATCGAATTTATATTATTAGTCTGATGTTATTACGTAGTTAGTAGAAAAAGGCCAGTTACCGTTAAATACTAAGGGCCTACTTCATTATCTTCAAGTGAAGTATTGATTTAGCTACTTTTAGATTACTTCTAACGAGTAGCTACTTATAGATTAGTGTTAATTGGCGAGTTAAGTTCTGAGTAATTTAAGTCTTTATGTCTGTGGTTTAGTGTTTAATGATGACAGCAGAGTTGGCCACTAACTCATACAAAGAAGGAAGTGTTTAATGATAGGATTCAATTCAATAGCACGTTTTTACGGCCGAAGTACTTTCTCCATCATTTTAATACACATTTAAGGTACTTTGAACGTAAATAATACTTGATAAGAATAGTACATTTATTTTCTTTCCTTTTTGAAAGCATCCGGGGTAGTACTACCATAATGTCTAATTTTGCCGTGAAGCAGCATTGCCGTTTTCGGTTTGACGGGTGTGGGTGCCGGTGAAATTACAGGTACATGAGGCTTAACACCTCCATGCCTCGCTTTGATTGGCTCAGGGCGTTGCATCGTAGGGTTCGTTCCAAACATGCGTGTCCTAAGCAATACTTTGTTATAAGTAATGGTTACCACTTAACATCAGGTGGGCCAAGTGCTAGTTCTACCTTCAGGTATCATATAAAAATAATGATAAGCTAAGAATGATTGATTTATTGATTGAATTGATTATTGAATTGAATTGAATTGGCTAAGGGGTGTACAGGGTTCCAACCCCTATCTTCGGAACCCAAGCCAACCTCACCTGCACGTGGTGCACCCTGCTAAACAACGAACGGGGCTCTAGCGGCCGGCTGATTGCGGCATAGCACAGCCTACATCGGCACAGCTAAATCCCCTGGCCACTGACGGGCAGCAGCGTCGGTGGTGCGAAAAGCTGTGCCCTGCGATCCCCAACCCGCATGCCCAGCGTGGGGATTATGGGTATATCCCCCTTTATTAGAGGAGGCCTATGTCCAGCAGTGGACTGATATAGGCTGGTGTGGATGTGGAAGAATTGACCAGTCAGAAAAATGAGGTGAAAGTCGGAATAACTTGAAGCTTTAGCTTGGGATTAAGCTGCACCGGGACAGCTTGAGGGAATATTATTTGAAATAGTACATCGTTAAAAAAATAAATTTAATGCTTGAGTTGCTCCAAATTGTTATTTCACATCCAAGTTTAAGTATAAATAAATAATTCTTAGCTACATAGAAGTGAAACTCGTACACTTAACAAATATTTTTTCTTTATCAAAAAGTAAAGTGGGGTAAGATTTTTCTCAGTGATTTTCTCAGTAATCCGATTTCTGATTATAAAATTTCGTGGACTTTAACGTTGGTGTCATTTGAACTTCTCAACTGAACATTGACCATCCACGTTAATAAAGTTATTTGTATATCAAAATAAATACGTAAATGAATGTTTCTATCATTAATAAAATTATGTGTATTGGGAAACTGGTTTAATATTTTAAAAACTTTATTTTAAAGATAAATTACAGAAATAACATCATGTTTCCTGTGGTTTTTGTTAAATCCACAATCACAACAATTTTCAACTTGACGAAATTCATACTTGTTTTTTTTTTAGCAGTGTTGCTTTTCAGAACCTAGAGTATTCGATATCATTGGATAGCTCTTTCCAAGTCCTTTCCATAAACACCAAACACTTTCATATAGCTTGTCCGATACCATGACACGGAACGGGGTCCGAGCCGGTCCGATATGACCCGAGCTGACCGGCGTGGGAGTCTACGGAGATTTTCTTCTATTTCAGTATTATTTCGTGTGCAAAAAGAGCTTCAATAATTCAAAGAAAACTGTAAAGTTAGGTGCCTCGTTTGCATTTTAACTGAATTCACTTGTAATGTATAATTTTACAATAGAACGAATGTTAGTTTTAACCATGCTTATATGAAATTAGAATTAGCTTCATTAAAAGATTTTAACCATCATTGGTAGATTAACATAAGAAGTAAATTGAAATTTACTTTATACGTAAGTAATTTATAATGCTATGTTGATTCCTAATAATCCTACTTCCTACTTCCTACTAATATTATAAATGCGAAAGTTTGTGAGTATGGATGTAGGTATAGATGAATGTTTGTTACTCTATCACTCAAAAACTACCGAACGGATTTGGATGGAACTTGAAATATATATAGTTTGTGACTTGGATTAATATATAGGCTACTTTTTATCCCGGTACCACGCGAGCGAACCTACAGGCAGATGCTAGTGACAATATAAAAACATTGTCATGGATAAGCAAAGTAGAAGGTATTTGTGGTCATATTCTGAACACTAAAGAGGGTTATCTTTTGGCTCATACATGATAACAAACCAAACAGAAAAATCTGTTTTACAGAGTTAAATCCTTATTATAGTGCAATATTAACTTACCCATAACCTCATAACATTTTATTATTAAAAAAAAATATTACGTATTAAAAAGGATGTCCCGTAACATCCTATACACGGTCACCGATTATTTCAGATACTGATAATCATCCAAAAATATTTATAAAACACCCAGACACTGAACAAAGCACTATGTTCATCACAAAAATGTTTTACCCGCGTCCTGCAGCTCAGAAGGAAATTTAATTTACACATTATTAACTCTTAACATGTCGGAATGCGGATCCCCACGTGACAAACAAATGTCTGGAATCTCGGCATACAAATGGCCAATATCAATAATCAAGAAATAAATATTATCCAAGTTTAGAAGTCATTCGAATGACATGACAACTTTCTCTAAAACAACAGGATAAACCTTCTCTAATAGGGAACGAACGCGACCAGAGATTGCATACTACAAACCAAATACCTTTCTTATTGCATTCACGGACAATAGTCGGCAAACAGCATGCAAATCGCTGACACAGCTTACACTGAGGCCGGCTAGTCTAGAACAAAGAATTTTTTTTTTAAAGTTGGGGGTACAAACAAGGATGGTTATACATGAATAATTCATGAGTGGAAAAGAGAAAGACTATGATAAACTTTTTGGATTAGAAAATTTTACAATTATGTCAAACTATTTGTGGCCGCTAATTAGGCCGCTGATTAAAAACTAAACTTCACTAGTTCATCACAGATGCGCATGTGCGAACAATAAATTGTCAATCAAAAAGTTGTTTAATTTTTGAGATCCTATATATGATATTATATATAAAATCTTGTAAAATATCACGAATAACAAAAATAAAAAGGTTTGCTCTATTAAAAAAATACTCATAATAAATAAATTATAACAAGAAGTTATCTACGTAAAACTTAATCATTATTAAGAAAAGAAAATTTAAAAAATATTAATAAAACTCATGTCAAATCAAGCAATATTACCCATCAGTATTATTGTGGGAACGCGCGCTTTCAACAAAAATCTGTGCCTAATGTATTCCCACATGTTGTGTCTCGTTTCCGCTTAATTAACAAGAGGAAACGATGCAAAACTTGCCTTTGGGCATTTTGATTGAGAAAAATAAAAAAAAACAAAGCGCGTCATCATAATAAAACTCACTATTTTTAACCGACTTCATAAAAAGGAGCAGGTTCTGTGTTTGACTTCAAACCTAATTTCAAAACCGACTTTCAAAAACCTTTTTTTTTTAAGTATACTTCACAGATTATTTTATGTACATCTTAGAAGGGATGAGTACTTTTCCCGCAAAACTCAAAAAACCTCAAATTCACTTGTAATTTTCGCCCCGAGTTGAACTTTGAAGTCGGTTCTCGTTGTCAAACTATTGCCCTTAGTAGTAAAGATATTTCATGAACCAGTGATTGTATAACAGTCTACGTCATTGGTCAGTGAATACTGGGTACGCAACGCACGGCTTGCAAATTGTGGATTGTGAGGCGTGTATTGTAACCTCTCTGTTGTTCTTGAGCCTATTTCAGAATGAATGCTGTTCCGATGCAAGTCATAGGCTTTGCATTTTGAATGCCTCAGTATTTTTGTTACATTGATTTATCAATCACAATCACTATCACTACATAGGTATAAAACAAAGACGCTTCCCGCTGTCTGTCCCTATCTATGCTTATATCTTTAAAACTAAAAACGGATTTTGATGCGGAATTTTTTTAATTGGTAAAGTAATTCAAGACAATGGTTTATATGTATAATTTGCACCCGTGAAAAGCCAGGGCGGGTCGCTAGTTTTTATCAAAGAAATACAACTCTGTACAGAACTCAAAATTTGTTTATTGCGTACACGTTGTTTAAGATTACGTCTTAATTATATAAGTACGTATTTAAAAAATAGTAGGCTATCAGAGATCCTTTTTTAGGGATTATTTTATTTTTTACATTTTAATTTGGGATTAGGTACTCCTTAGGTATTTGGGGTAGATAAATATAATTAGGTAGGAAAGTAAGTAATTTTCGATTTGTTTAGTGCTAATTTTGCCAATTTATCCTTGTTTCGATCTAAACACAAATGTTTCTATTTCTTATATTGTTTCCAAGTACCGCTTATTTGTAAGGCTTCATCAGATCAATTTTTTTATGACCTTGGTTATTATACCAACTTTTGAATAAGTTTAAAATACACTTTTCAGTTTCAGGAAATCTTTAAACACTAATTATAATAAAAACAAGAAAAAAAACAAAAAATTATCACAACTTTTTTTCCCAGTACGGCTATTTTATGATATTACTTATTAGGCAAAGGTATTAATGATGTGGGGTAGTCAAAGGCAAGTCCAATATAACAGTCGGTATATGCCCACTTATTGCTAGCAGTTACTATCCACCTGAGAGATTGCAAACCGCCGCTTTTAGACCACTAACTAGCCCATAACTTTCAAAATACAAACGAATTTCGATTTTTTACAAAATTAAATATTTCTCAACAAAAACATTATGCAAGTGAAAATGAATTCAAATAGAGTACTGTTACGTCCCTGCAGAGGAAATGAGGGCGGAGGCGGTTCCTCTTTAAAAAGCGATTCAATAACCAACCTCGTTCGAGAGAAACGTTTCAGTATTTGTAACTAAACGGTATAGTAACAGATAACCAGTATTAAAGGTAGGTATAAAAGAAGCATTTGAGCAGTATAATCATGTGTGAACTGTTAAAAGGTAGGTTAAAACCCTTTTACTAAGGAATATACTGTATATTTTTAATAAACCAACTCAATATTACACAATCTAAATTAACGAGGTAAAAGTAACGGGTATTCGACCAATAAATTAAATAATTATGCTGTACGACAAGTTGAGACAATGCTTTTAAGGAGATGCTGCTTGCTCTGAGGCCCGACGTTCAATGCCACTGCCCCAATACCGCCTCCTCAGTCGCTCCCTTGTTTGCGCCAGCAGTGCTGTCACAGCTTCCAATTTCTTCGCAGGGTTGCCGTTCTACGCGGTGTTGCCAACACATCACCAATATTAATTTAGCAACTTGCTCATACGATTAGAAAAGAGGATGAGAATAAGAGCTGGGCCTGGCTGAACCCTGAAATTTCTTACCGTGGACTGGACAGCCATCATGGCTAAATAAAATCCTGATAGTCCATAACGTAGTGTATGAAGACTGAGGGATTGCGAGAAGATCAGCTTCTGTAAACAACTTCACTAGCACCAATCAGCCTATGAAGTGCGGCGGTCATGTCAAACTCTCTGATTCAGGGCAGAGATCTAATTCCATAGTTGTCTATGAATCTACTAATTATTAAACTAGATTTAAATACCACCTCATATGGAGAGATGATACTTATAATTTGCTTGTGAACTAATAAAGTCATCTGTTATGACAAGGTCCGTCACGGCATACAAAGTTACTGTTTTTCTGTATACTGTGCTTGTAACGGTGGCTCGTGCTATAGATCGTCGCCAGAATACAGATTTGATTAGCTTTTCATAAAAATTGGAAAACGGAACGTTTTCTGCTTATGTAATGTGTTTTATGATGCTATTTTGAATCGTACACTTCTAGTTTTATGCGCCAGTATTTTGATTAAGCTAGTTGACAAGTTTATTTCAATTCAAAATCGTATTGTGTTTTATCAGAATTTTTTGGGAATAATATTTGCTATACTGAAAGCGAAAGTGTGAGAAATGTGTACATGTGAAATGTTTGTCCCTCTTTCACGCCAAATCTACTGAACAGAATGAGATGAAATGTATAGTTCTTGGCCTGGAATAACATATAGGTTACTTTTTACTACGCGAGTGAAGATGCGAGCGGAAGCTTTAAGATAAAAGTATGTTGCCTTATAAATTGATGACCTCTTTGGTGCAGTGGGTCTGCCCACGCACAAGATCGCGGTTTCGGTTTCCGCCGCGGGACAAATGTTTGCATTATCTGCAGATATATGTCTCAGGTCTGGGTATTATCTATGTATAATATGTACCTATGTATTAAACAAAATTATGAAGATATGTATGTAATTACAAATAAAATATGTATAAGTAGATAGTATATAACTCATGTGATTCCCGGAGCACGAGGAGGAAGCGAATTCTGCTTAGTTTGGGGCTACATGATGCTGCATGACAGTGTCCATCGTTATTTATGTATGTTCTTGTAGATACCTAGTAATTAAAAGCTACGGTTTTGGTCATGGCTATGTATGCGTTAAGATGTTTGCTTTGGCGATCTAAAAACTCCCACAGGATCAGCTCAAGTGCTCAAGAGTTGAGTCTTAGTTGGGCTGTTTTCAAAACTTTTTAGCGAAGGAAATGATAACTCCTTAAAAATTGATTAGAGCCGCTAAGTATAAATTAAAAATTCAGTCACGTCCCACTAAGCTTTTTCAGCAAAACAACCATTATATAATTTAGAGATTACCGCGGAAGGTAAGGAAGGAACTGAAAGTTTAAAATAAAATAAATAATGCTGAGCACCATCACAAAACATCAAAAAAGCCCCAAACTAAGCAGTACTTGTAGTATGGAATGACTCTATCTGATTCGGAAAATGTACTACCTGCATGGTTATGTTATAGCCTAAAACCCACGCTCCAAGTTTAATTAAGAAACCTCTCAAAAAGCTACCTGACTCAACTAAAGTAATATGTAAAGCAGATACCAGAAAAAGGTCTGAAAATTGCCTGAACATTTTAAAAGTTTCACAAAAGAAGTGGTGAAAGTACGGAGCCGTCGAACTTACACAATGCCCGACACAAATTTCGAAGTCTACTTAGAAATAATTAATGCGGAAATAGCTTAGAAATTGTGTCAATTTTTATGTTGGACATTCTACGCCCGGATTTAATAAACAACTGTAGGGATACCTCGGTAAGGATAAGTGTACTAGCCGGACCAGAGCGGGTCGTAGGTAATTATTACAACTTGCTACATCATGAACTGAAGTCCAGTATTTTTGTTTTTGTAGTATAATGTTACTCGTACCTATTACAATTATTTCATCATTTCAGAATCAGAATCAGAATCATTTATTGCGAAAATGGGTACAAAAATTTGATGTTACAGACAAAAAAGTTCCTCCATAATCCGCCTTACAGCATGCAATTTTATAAATATAAATGATGTCATACTATACATTACAATAATAAGGTTATATAAATTAGGAACATAGTTATTTAAAAAAATCTAAAGTTAATGGCTACATAATACTATGTACATAATACAATAAAATTTAAAATAATAATGTCATATAATAATGGATTCAAAATTGTCATTTAAATAATCATCTATTTTATAGTAAACTTTTTCATTTAGAAGCTTCTTTACTCTAAATTTAAAGATGTTAAGAGAAGTGGTCTCAAGTATATATTTTGGCAGTTTATTATAGATTCTAGATGCCATACAGAACACACTTTTATTCAGGTATGCAGTTCTATTCAGAGGACAACAAACTTTATGACGGTGGCGTTTGTTATTAAAACGACCATAGAGGTGAAGGTTATTCCTCACAAACTGAACCACTTCAAATATATAAATACAGGGCAATGTTAATATTTTTAAATTTTTGAAGTGAAAATTGCAGCTATCATATTTCAAAAGTGTTTTTAATTTTTTCTTTAATTTACTGTAGTTGCTTATTAAAATTTTCTTGTTCTTATCCTGAATTCTATCAGTTTTCAAAATTCCGTGAAGCAGCATTGCCCTGTTTCAATTTTAAAAGTGTAAGTGCTCATGAAATTACGGGCACAAGAGGAATAACACCTTTATGCGTCAAGTTGATGGGCGCGAGGCAGTTCATCGTAGAGTACTTCTAAACATGCATGATAATGATTAAAACATAACATCAGGTGGGTCCATGTAGGGGACACCGGGGTTAGGCCGTATAGCTAAGGATTTAAGCCTGTAGATCGTTCTTTTTTAAAAACAAATGTATCAAATCAATATTTTTGATTAGTATAACTAGGTACACAATTACTTATACTAAGACATCAAAAAGAATAACAAAAAAATAGCAAACTTCTAATATTTACGGTTTTGCCCCAACACCTGGTAAAACCGTATACTATATACGATATTGCCCCCGAAGCTATCTTCTTCATGTCAAATCCTATCCAAGTAAAATTATCCAGCTCCTCTGAATTGTAGCCTATACAGACTTCATGAGTCCAGCCCTACGTGAATAGAACTACTATACGGTTTTACCCCGGTATACGGTTTTAGACTGGTCTCCCCTACTTCTTTTATCTTCAACTATCATAAAAACATACACGGCGCGGCGGCGGCGGCACTTGGTTGTCTAAGTTGTCTACTACACTATTAATAAACATGCAATTATAATCTTGTCACCAGCATGCATAATTCATGTAAAATGCGTTGTTTTTGCCTTCACATATCAAAGCATATTTGTCTTCACGTCTCTTGCTTGGCCGGTTTGCGTCATCACCTTGTTATGATAAGGAACGGACAAGTATGAGTCTCTCTAAATTTCCCATTTCTACACATTTTTATTGACAAATAGTTTTTATTACTGAGTTGAACAAAATATGAGTTGTATATTCATTGTTTTTAACTAAAACGTATGTTTTATAAGTGAAGAACTGATAACCGTTGATGTAAATGAGTTGCGATAGACTGCTTATATAATTCCATATAAATAAATAACAGTTAACCATTATATAACTACTGCGATATTACTAACAAAGCTGCCCATAGCGCCGTGATAAAATAATTATCTGATTAAGCAGGTATCGATTAAACAGTATCGATGTTCATTCGATTATTTGCAATTAATAGTTACTGCTGATTTGCAATTATTGGCTTTTCTACTATAATTATTGTGCGTTTAAGTAAATTATAATAATAGACTACAAAGTTGGCAGCTATTAGTTAAAATTTTCAAAGTTTAATCTTTTAATGCTGCAACTGCTATTTTATGACAGCTACGGAATGAAACGCTCTTCCAACGTCAGTGTTTCCCAATCGCTACAACTAAGGGGTCTTCGCTTCAAGCGAAGAGCAAATAGGTACATTCTGGATAAGCGCTACATCGTCCACCGCATCATCACTTACAGGTGAGATTGTGTTCAAACGTAAGCCTATAAATTATTAAAACGTTTACAACCACGTATTGACTACAATTAATTTACAATACAAATATTTAAATTATTATTCAAAAAAAAATTCAAAAATTCAAAAATTCAAAATGATTTATTCAATATTACAAGTACATAAAAAACATGGTTTGGGATCTCTTCTTTTAAGTCGTAAGACCTGTATTAGAGGAGTCCCCTCTTCTCTGTGGCGACATAAATTCACTTGTAACATAAAAATATAATATTTGTAACTAAACATGCTAAAGAAAAAATTATACAAACTGTGTGACTTCACTCGATAAAACCAGTCTTGTGGAAGTCTAGTTATCGAAGTAAGTATGTATCTGATTGTGATTGATTGATTATTGTGTAAGTAATTGGAAATAATGTTTAAAATAACTAACTTATTAATAATTTAAATATTTGTATTTTAAAAGGAGAATACCGAGAACCTGTACCAATTGCGTCAAAACCGAACGTATCCCATAAAAAAAATTATATTTTATAAATGATACTATCATTTTCTTTAGTTTTACACACCGACGGGATTAATAATCGAATAAAAATATATTTTGTTGATTTGGTTTCCGCCGCACGCCGCCATTAGACTGCAATAACTAATGATATATACGTTACTATGGCAACAAACATTGATGTAAAGTGTTACTATGGCAATAACCCTCATTTTTAATTAATTTGACAGTAGAAGCAACTAAAAACTTATTGGAGATCTTTTTGACGCACTCACTTCAGTCTTGGTTCCGAGCGCCATACATCAGACGGCATTCTCCTTTAAATACATGATTCTTGAGTGGTATGGTATTATGACATTACTGCAGCGGCCAGCAAAGAGGCATTGATGGACGAACGTGTTAATGTAGGCCTAGGTGAAGCAGAGGCACACATAAATTCATCAATGCTTTGTTGTTGTATTGTACTTTTCTCAAATAATGCGCCAGAAAAAATTAAAAATATGTACTAGGCAGAACGCTTTATATGAAAATACACTTACTTTCAAAATCAATGAAAAACAACAATAATTTTTCACGCGCCAAAGAGTGCATTTTTTTTTATTTCAGTAAGCAGTTTTCTATTTACAAGCCAGTTTGAAATTTAAATAAAACCTTTGAGTAGTTACCTCATTCGTTGTTTCGGAGTAAAAGATCTTTCCATTTTTATTTGGCCGCTAAAACAGGACATTCATGGATTTTCATGTACTTTCAACTTTTGCCGGCCGCTACTCGCATGTATTTGGCCAGTACAGCAATTTCGATTTATCTCCAAGAAGGTTGTCAAAATAATGCTCAAACCAAGCATGTTTGATAAAGATATATTTGCTTAAACTTACAGTAGTTACGTACTTGTGGCTTTTACCTTATGAAATTATAACTTATTTCACTATTTAATTTCTAACATAAAAGATTTAACCCTTTCAAGATATTGAAACTCCTCATGTGCAGTATCCGCTAATCAATGTTCAAAACTGGCAGAGTGTGAACTCGCCTACAACTTCTGAAGGCAACTCCTAACTTTCTAAGTTTTCACAGCTCAACTCTTTGCAGACAAACTTAATGTTACTTGAACGATGTGTCCAATAACTTCATGGATAAAGATCATTATTGAATCATTATTTTACAGAAATTTAATAAAACTTTTCTTAAAATTGTGGACATTTTCTTTATTTGTATTAAATATCAATCCAGAATAGGTGAATAGCAAGAGATCGTTATGTATGCCATTAGGTTATGCCTACGCTATAGGAGCGACTGACTATTCGACAACCACTGCGCGTCTTTGACGCCGGGGACAAGGTCCGCTAGAGACGCAAAAAGTAGAGAGTTAAATTCCCACTGCGAGACAAATTTTCATAAGATCTGCAGTTTGATATAAAATGTAAATTGGCTAAAAGAGAACTTGACGGAGCAATAACTAGACCAATAGTGGATTTGACTTATGGAATGTGACTCAAATATTTGTTTGAGGTCTGGGTATGAATTTACAGAAAAGATGTATTTATATAATATATCAGTTATGTGGTTCTCATAAGACAAGCTGTGCGTAGCTTGCGTCTACATGATGTTTTGTGATTGTATCCAGCATTATTGCTACAGTTTCAAATAAAATAGAGATACGTTTAATCATCTCTGAATGCGTCGAGCTGAGGACATTGCGTAATCCTTCTCCGTATAGGCTAATAGGTGTTCGGAGTTTTTTAACCATTTGATTAAAAAATGCCCTTATCGCACTCCGTGTTAGAAGTTGGGGTCCATCCCACAAAGCCACCACAGCTTTTACTTTTACTTAGGTGGTAGGTGTCATAATTATGTACTCTCTTAGGGTGTTGCTATTAATGTTATTACACAATAAAGTCTCTGTTTTCGATCATTTACGTTTACTTATCAACGATTTTAATAAACCATAGAAAGTATCGATATACTAATTATTTATTTTATTTATACTACTAAATTAGTAAACAGGCTTACGGTTACGGTCCTCTTGGTGATAAACGGTTCCCGTAGCCTATGGACGCCTGTAACTGTAACATGCGTGTTGCCCTTTTGAAAATTTTAAAACGCCCTTTTTGAAACGCTGCATATTATAGTCTCTGGGGAAAACCTTGGCAGGGAGACCATTCCACAGCTCGATTGTTCACGGGAGGAAATTCCTTTGGAACCTCACAGTGCGAGAAGATATAGGTGGCAATGTATGTGGATGAAACCTCTGCCGATGTCGATATTGTAACTAAACTACTGGTAAATAGCGATTTTAGCGAATCAAATCATCACGCTGTGTTGGACTTTTAAAGGCAGAAAAGCAACTTGCTTCGCCAACTGTACGCAACTTGTTCGTTAAGTAAACTAGTCGTTATAACTAAGTTTAAAGTAATTACTTTATTAGACAGTGTGCGGTCAACCATCTACAGCAATGTTGATTTAGGTTCTCTTAGATCCTCGAGGCAAATAGTTTTCATTGAATTTCAAAAGTGGCAGGTAAGCTGTTTAAGAACAGTTTTAGCTAATATAGCGGCTACGTTCATACTGCTACGTATTCAAGAAAGTTTCATAGACATGTTGAATAAACATTGTTTAGTAACAACAGCTAACTCATCGCAACGCATAGTACGAGCTGCTTACAAAATGTGGATTCAAATAGGTTTATGTACAATATATGTTAAACTAGCCTATAATTTAGCAATGTAAAACTGTGAACCCCTGTTTAGATAAATAAATAAACATCATTTTTGTATAATGTACACAAAATTTGCTATTTGTGTGAAAAAT
This sequence comes from Horisme vitalbata, assembly GCA_951804965.1. Lineage (NCBI taxonomy): Eukaryota > Metazoa > Arthropoda > Insecta > Lepidoptera > Geometridae > Horisme > Horisme vitalbata. The sequence continues at coordinate 2,912,182 of OX638096.1, forward strand.
TCAAGGTGTTTAAGTTGGACCGTCTAAAACCAAAAATCAAAATAAATATCAAAAATGGCAGGGAAATGGAAATGGAATGGAGTCACAAAGCGATCACTCAAGTCCGACTGACCTCGTAGCTAATAGTCCTACATCCTACTAATATTATAAATGCGAAAGTTTGTGAGTATGGATGTATGGACGTGGACGTATGGATGAATAGATGAATGTTTGTTACTCTTTTACGCAAAAACTAAAAAACGGATTTAGATGAAACTTCGAATGTACATACTTTTTATCGCGGTACCACGCGAGTGAAGCCGCGGGCGGAAGCTAGTTGGTAATAACTCTGTCATTTAAAATCAGGAGGTTTTGGAAGCTAAATGTTCTTGGGTGTAATTTGGCTGTAATTTAAAATGGTTTGAGAAGCTTAATGGCCTTTCCTAGGTAGTCTACTAGTCATAAAATCTTTGAATCAATTTTTCAAACTCCGCTTAGCTTATATAGTCCTGTTTTTCTACAAACTTTATTAACAATCAACACCACTGACTGTTCATCCATAAAGTGCGACAGCGTCGATCATATATCAACAAATTCGGCAGAGATTCCACCACATCCGTCCAATGCAGCTATCTAAGCAATCGGCAATTAATCCGCCATAACAATGAGGATAACTCACCAGCGGGAATGCACCGCTACACCGCGGCATAACTGAAGCGCTGAATTTATATCTGCAGCGCGGTTAGCGCTGCCTTGCCAGCGAGTTTGATTTGTTTACGCTTTCAATTCAAAGAGTTGGTATGAATATGTTTCTTTTATGTGTTTTAATAATAACCTTGTAAATCTTCTTAACAAATAACAGACTATTAACTATTGAGGCATAGTCTTACAGAACAGTGATCGGTAAAGTGCATAAAAACAAGACGAACAATAAGAAAACAGATATATAAAATAACTCAATACGGAGTTTAATTTACAAGATTATTTCAGGATTTATATTCAGCTTTACAATCACATATTTTCCTTCTTTAAATTCCTACAAAATACCTTAAGAACTGTTTAGTTATGTAAAAACTTTGTTATTTTAATAACATTTTGATAAGTAGGTGTAACTAGATACATATAACTTATGTTGTCAAAATAGTTAATTTAAATGCAAATGGGACTTTAAAACCTTATCACACCTAAACAAATGAACAGACTAAGCAAGGAGATAGATTGGACCCTCGGGAAAGACATGGCAGAAAAAATAATAAATGCCGATGAAGTCACAGGGGATAGGTAGTTCTATATCAAATAGAAAACATTTAAAGAAAACAGCTACATTCGTAAACGAAAGGAAGAGGTTCCGTCTTGTCCTAAATCAACAAAACAAAATGGACTATTGTTGCAAAGTCCTCAAGCGAGGCCTTTTAAGCTGTTATCCACTAACACTTCAACAAGGTAACGGAAGAAATCAGCACTTATCCGCTTTTTTAAAGGTTTCGACAATGAGTTTGAAGAAGAAGAAGGAACGAAACGAAGAAGATTAAGATATATGTAGTATAATTATAATAAGAGAGCAAGCTATATCATTTAGCAATTTCAGAAAACTAAAAAAGTAATTACAATTTCAAAGAGCAGTTTACTAGCTTTGAAGCAATCTCTACCAGATTTATTCGAAACAGGTATTTTCCCAAATAATCTTTACATGTTAAGGATTTATCTTTTGTCCTAAATGACTAACTGAAGGATCAACCAACAGTCTAAAGCGCTGATCGTAGAGAACTAAAACTTGGAGGGTGTGTTATTTGTATGACGCACTCATTTATAATGCGCACTGCTATAATATAGAATCAGCTGCCAGAGTCTGTTTTTCCATTGACTTACGACCCTAACGGCTTCAAAAAGAGAGTTAATAGGCATTTTCTGGGAAAGCGCGCCCATCGTTGACCTCATCCTTGCCTATGCAAGCCTCGAGGTCAAGAGCTGGCCCATATTAAATAAAATAAAAAACTTCACACCTGGATAGCTTCTGAGCTTATATAAAGCTCAAGTCCGTTCCTATATGGAGTAAGCCACCTTTGGGATGGTTCAGCCAAGTATCAACTTGCCGCACTAGATTCAGTTGAACGCAGGGCTAAGAGGCTCATTGGTCTAGAGTATCTTGCTTAAGTAAGGCTCGAGAGCTTGAGCCATCGTTGCAAGGTTGCGTGTTTATCGGTCTTTGATAGATTCTACCTCGGAGTGAGTGCGCAGGAGCTACATGACCTTATCCCGCCTTCACCTTTCTTCCATAGGAGCTTCAGGCGCACCGCTAACTACCATCCGCATCAAGTTGATATTCCATTTAACAGGACCAAGCGCTTTCAAATATTATTTATAATGCGCACTACTTAAATATGGAATCAGCTGTCACCACCTGTTTTTCCATTGTCTTAGGACCCTAACGGCTTGAAAAAGAGAGTTAATAGGCATCTTTTGGTGAAGCTCGTCCCATCCTTGACCGTCTCATTCTTGCCCACGCAAGCCTCGAAATCAAGAGCTGGCCCATCCTAAAAAAAATGATTTTTTTTAGGATGGGCCAAAGTTTGTATGGCACAACGTGATACCTTAGTCCAATCCACTTTAAATTTTGCATAAACATTCCTAACAGATTTGTTGTAACGTGTTAGTATACATATAAAACTGTAACGAAAGAGACTAACTGACTGGCGCAATGAAATTTGGAGGTTATGTTCCTTGCTTGGGTGTACGGGTTCCACCATCCATATTCGGTACCCAAGCCTACCCCACTTGCACGTGGTCCAGCCTGGTAAATAACGAACAAGGTACTGGCGCCCGGCTGATTGCGGTATAGTGCAGCCTACATCGGCACAGCTAAGTCCTCTGGCCGGACGGGTAGAACCGTCGGCGGTCTGAGAAGCTGTACTCTGTGATTTCTAAAGCGCTTGCCCAACGTAGGGATTATGGGCATATCCCCCTTTTTATAGCGGAGGCCTATGTCCAGCAATCGACTAAATAGGCTTGTGTTGTTTGACTGGCCTCATAGCTCAGTTGGTATCTCTATCTACTGAGCTGCAGGTCGCGGGATCAATTCCAGGACAAACACTTGTGTGATGAACATGGATGTTTGTTCTGTGTCTGGGTGTTTTATAAGTATCTATGTATGTTTATCAGTCTCTGGTACATAGTACAGGCTCTGCCTAGTTTGGGATCAGTTGACCGTGTTTGAGATGTCCCGGATATATTTTTTGTTCCTTGCATAGTGTAGGGTAGGGATGCACTAAGAAAGGATTGCACTGAAATTCAGCCTCTGAAGAGATCGAAGGAAATAATCTACGTGGACAAAGTTGTTCTACTAGTTTTTTTTATAAATCGGCATTTAATTATTTAACTTAAAAAGAACGAGGAAATTCATTTTCACGACCAGCGTTTCATCTTAAAGGTCGCCATTTCTTAGAACAGCTTTGAGAAACAATAGAGTTTAGTTGTTTTACCAAAAGTAAACAGAAAATAAATAAGCAATTATGGCTGTCTCTTGATCTTACCAAAGCTATTGTTCCTACTGCTTTATAATTAACTGGAGGTCTATTGCGAGGAATACTATTTTAATACCAGTGATATCAAGCTTAATGGTCTTTGAATTATAGTAAATAAAATTTCTATGAAAAGAGTTCGCTATCTAAATAATATGTTTTAAAATCTACACTTAATATTATATAGAGAAAAAATAAGAGGTATGTTTGTAATGAATAAACTCAAAAACTACTGTGCCCATTTCAAAAATTATTTCACCATAAGAAGCTACATTCACCTTAAGTAACATAGTTATATTTTTGCTAGAAAAGATTAGGGATCCTTACTAAAACTTAAGTGACGTAACCCAAGGTCTAAAAAAGTGCCATAACCCGTGCAAAGCCGGGACGGGCCGCTTGTATTGAATAAAGAAGCTGAGGGCGCTATGATGACTCTCGCCCTTTCTTCAGGTAGTGGTTTCTGGTAGATGCTGGTTGAAATTAGATGTGCTTATTGCACTTGAAATTGTTATTTATTTGGTTATCTATTACCCCAACATGGAAAAGGATATGGTAAAACTGAATCGTTGAAAATGGCTTATATGGTCGAATGGTTATTGAGTACGTACCACTTTTCCGACGGCTATTAAAGTAAGTATTGATTGATTTGGCAATTTTGCGTATTTGCTTTGTAAGACACATAAGCAGAATGCCAGTGTTTCAAACTCAAACTCAAACTCAAAATTCATTTATTCAGTAGGAACTGTATACACACATTAACTGTGTACACTTTGAAACGTCAGTTTTTTCAATTTACCACAAATTCGTAACGCAACCAACAGAGAAGAATTGGCAAGAAACTCAGCTTGGCTTATATTTTTTTAATGTCATTGTTCTTAATAACTATTACATTGTTTTTGATGGAGTTGGAGGCAGTTTCATCCCAAGCTTTTTTGTCATCTAAATAATCAGATATTTTATAATAAGATTTATCACAGAGATTACGTTTAACAACATTTTTGAATTTATTTACAGATAGATTAATCACATCATTAAAGGCATTTGTTAAAAATCGTACACACATCCCTTTAAAAGATTGACTAAAATGGTGGGCGAATCGATTTTAACTCGAACAAATAAATGGTTTTGAAAATATTTCTGTATTATAATATAATTAAAATCGTAAACTATCAGGCTGGATCACGAAATAAGAACTTGATATGAATCGTGTTTTTAAAAAAAGTCTACGCTAAAATCCGAAATTAGTGACTTCATCATGCAAAATAAAGTTCGGGCAAACTCTGTATGATCTCATGTATGGATGAATCATTGATATATCAACTTGTCATATCGTAAGCGTGTCCCGCGGCGACATGAGGCGCGATACTAAGTGGACGTGGTGATCGCGTCATAACGTCGCGTTCGCGTCGGGCCGCTACAATGCGCGAGATTAAGGGAACGCGGTGTCGTGGGAACAACGCCATTAAATGTTGGCCATATTTCTGATACCCTACATCTTCATTCAGACTGGCGATACCGTCAAAAACATAGACGTAGAAAAAGAACGGGTAGAAGAATAAATATTACAAATATTACATAAAAGAAATTTATTAGGGACAAAGTCTAATATAATATATTATGGTTATACTAAACGCGAAATAGAGTGTTCATTAGTCATCTTTAATATAGAGAATATTACGACTGGGTGTAAAACTATACCTAACTAAATCTTTACTTATCTTTACATTACTTTACTTTTTACTTCTTAATCTTTAATCTTATTTAAAAAGGGGACCTAAAAGTTATTTCAAAAGTGCAGACTATAAAGCATCTGCGAGCCATTACTTACTCTAATATTATTCTTAAAATTCCGAGAATATTACTTGATCCCGATAATTCTTGAACCATAACGTTGTTAGGTATAGAAACAAATTAAGTCATTTCAAATCCATGCAACCTAAACATGAAAATAAACACTGCACATTTTATTTAAGTAATCTCCTCGTTCACACTAGTACATGTTTAGTCACGTTGTGTAGGACGCCTTCCGGCCAGGTGGAGTGATGAACTATAATCAATAATAATCAATAATCAATAATCATTTACTACGAAAGGCTGCTGGTCGAAGTTGGGTGCGTCGAACTGAGGACAGGGTGCAATGGCGCTCATTAGGGGAGGCCGCCGTCCAGCGGTGGACTGCAATAGGCTGATGATGATAATGATTATGACTCATTCACACTAACACGCACGTTGGACTTATTTATGTTTTGAAATTGTCGCGCAAGGCAGCAGAATGTGAGAGCGAAAGTTAAGGGCCTCCCAGAATGGAAGATTCTGGAAGACCAAGAGTCCTACCTATCGAGGGTAGTTGGGTGTAGAAAAATTCGTAAAAAGTTTAAATAATAATATATTATCTTACTCCTAATACAGGCAGCTAGATCTTAAGTTTTAAGGTAGGTAGGTCATGGGGCTAAAGAAGGGCCAGAAGGGCTTAGGCTAGATCTTAAGGCTAACGAAGTGCTTGAAGGGCTTAGGGCGCTTTACGTTACAACAAATATTATTTTGACTAAGATTATAATGACGTGCTTTCTGTACCTTAAAATTCTAAGTTTCACTCGAAACTTATTCGAGCACGACTTTCGAAAACGCGACGCCTGAATCCTTAGGGCGGGAGTGTAACACTTAACTGATCCTGGCTCAGGGAACTATTTGGTCCAGGGAGCAGTTTTTGAAAGTTTTCAAGCGGTTCCTTAACGCGTGGTTTTGAACCGTTTAAGGTCGACGGTTAATGGGGTAGGATGTAGTACCTAGTAATTTGTGGCTATTAATGTTGACTAAGAAAATGGTTGTTTTTTTGTCTGGTGTGGTTAACGCTTGGTTTTGAACCGTTTAAGATCGAAGGTTAATGTAGTAGGATCTAGTACCTAGTAATCTGTGGCTATTAATACTGGCTAAGAAAATTTTATTTTTGTCTATTGTGGTTAACGCTTGGTTTTAAACCTTTTAAGATCGAAGGTTAAATAGTCTGTGCTATTAATGTTGGCTAAGCAAAATGTTTTATTTTATTCTAGCATGTAATCCAACTAATCGGCTTATCGGGAGTACAGAACGAAAAAACGCCTTTTTTAAATGTAAAAGGGCAATGAAATTCATTCAAGTCTGATCCTTCATAATCTGTTCCGGCCAAAGCCGAAAATAACCAAAAGTCGAACCAAAAAGCCCGAAATTAAAACCTTAATAGGATAATCCAGGCATATTTCTTTATTACCAGCCATTTCTATAAAGCTAGACTCTCTGAAAAACGGTAACCGTATTTTATTGAACATTACATTTTCTTTACAAATGAATTAGTAAACAACTTTATCTATATCACATTGAACAGTCAATAAATATGTGCGCGAGTTACAATCACCTTTGAACTCAGCTTTAGAAAACAGGACTGAATTCCCTCAATGAACAAATCATTAAATAAAAATGAAAAATAAAAAATACCTATTTTGTTTCATATGACTTTTACGCATGAATAAGCTTTTTAATGATGACTATTCAATCTAAAAAAAAAAAATAAATATCTAGCCTTAATTGGAGCATCCTTTAATCTGGGCACACGCACACTCGCTTAACCTCACCTGACGGGTTTGTGTCGCTACGCTAGCATTGTGCGCGTGCGCTCGCTTTTTACGTGCCAATGTTACTTTTACTTTGTATTATGTTCCGGCCTGGTTGTTTTTCTCATTCTGTAGGTACTTTTATTTATTTTTATCGAGAACATAGCGTCTAGACAAATCTAACATAGGTTTTAAGACATTACTAACCAGAGTTTTGTTAAAAGTTTACTTAATAAATAAAATATCTAAATATCTATCTATCTAAAATGTCTGCTGAAATACGGCGTACCTACCCTTGGCAAGATAATTGGTACCATATTATTCTATTTCCATGTGTTTTGCTGTTGTCTAAAATTCAACGCCATTATAAAGTTCTTTTTAGTATGTTTTGGTCAAGCTATTGACCTCGAAGCTTGCTTGGTCAAGGATGTGGTCGATGATGGGGCGAGCTTTCTTAGGAAATGCCTATTACCTCTCTTTTTTTCCTATTAATTCAAAGAATAACAGAGAATATGACAAGCTCTACAAACAAAAGTCTTAAAACGGACGTGTTTAATAAAACCGCGGCTTTATCAGCCATTTGTGTAATCCACGGCAACCAGTAACCAGGTGATATTGATCGTACCTATTTCCTTTTTGCATTTTGTTTATGACTGCGACGAAAACTCGTAAACTTTGGATATAGCGCGCGTAAACCTGAACTGACACAGTTCATTGGTTTATAACTAGATCATTCATGTTCTCGATCTTGTGCGATGGTATTACGCCCTTTGTTTATGAGTTCGACTTTTTTTTATATATTACAAAATTTTGAAATTAGAACGGCTGAAACCGAGTGTTCGAATTGTTTCAATAAAAATTGAGTATAAGTTAACTAACAGTATCATTGGATATCGGGTGTATAAAAACATCTATCGAAAACGAAAGGTGGTGGAACAACACACAAAAAGGGCAAAAAAGCTGATGTCTGAATAAAAAAATTATACTCATAGAAAACAATGTTAGAAGATTTTTATTTATTTTTGCAGCCAGCAATTTACGCGTTACATACGCTCATGCGCGCGGTCAATGACCTTGGTCAGCTGTTCGTACTGTACGGGTGGACCGCTTGCTGCATGTATACATTGCCGGTTTTTTATATTTTGTTTTTTGCTTATTTTAATGAGATAGATGTAGATATGATGTTAGTATGTTGTATTATTTGTATGTTACTAGAAAAATAATTAAAATTGCGTATATCAAAAAATTGCTTTAACTCTAAATATGTTCAGAATTATTATCTGATTGCAACCTTTCGACTGAAATAACTTTCTGTATTAAAAAATAACAAATACTAAACGAAAGACCTTCTTAAAATGCATTGATTCAATATGGTATAAAATAAAAAAATGAACTAGCTGTTTTTACAAAACTGTGACTATAGTATGCGTTTACGCCATGCTATGACTATCGTAAAATTGATAGGCTCGAAGCGAAAAAGTTTTTCCATGTCGCCGGTAATTGTGGCTAATAAGCCACAATAGTGGACTACGACCTTTACGTAACGATGATTGAAAAGAGATGGGCGATATTATTATGATCATAATCTTTCAGGTTATCCAGTAAAAAGCTTCATCATCATCAGCCTATAGTAGTCCACTGCTGGACATAGATCTACCTTTGAGCGCCATTGCGGCCTGTTCTCAGAATTTTAATTAATTCTAAGAATACGTTCTATTTACCAACAAAAGAAGAACGGTCATTTCAGACCTGAGCATAAATGGAAGCGACTAAAAATGCGAATTATGTAAAAATATTATCAATAATGGAGTATTGAAATTATAACTATCAACTTTATTTATTAAAGCCGGAATACTTAGTAAATTAATAGTAAATACTTATTTATCGCAATACGCCTTATCCTAGTGTATCATGGTTATTGAACGCACTCTCACCCACATTGTGCATCTCTCGTGCCAATGTCAACTGTCAAAAACAAAAGTGTTACTAACAAAGCACACGTTTATTGATGGTGCTGCCACCTTGGGTGTTTTATAGGCTAATTCTAGTATTTTTTTCAGTTTTACATAAAAATACAATCCAGCTGTTATTGGTAACGTGTATATTATATAAAATAGTTTCCCTATATTGACTACCAGTATATAATAAGTAGTGACTTGTGACTTAAGAATAATTGAGTTACTGAGACGATGAGGTTAGATTTTGTTTAATGACGCCAGTGTCCTAATCGATCTATATAACCAGCAAAATTCTCAAATTCGCAAATGATATCCTGCAATAGGAACTTCAATTAAGACATAGGTCATTTCTTGACGCGACATTTTATGGTCAGGTCTCAGTCACAGGTTGTATGAAACTGACCGATCTTCTTTCATATCAAATAATTGTTACTGACTTTAAAAAAAATACTTAAAAGTTAGACCCTTTAAAGATTCCAATGCCTAACTTTTAAGTCTATTTTAAAGTCCGATTTCTATATGATTTATGAGCTATCTTTTACTCGCTATGTGGGCTGCTGAGTACTTTCAGATGCGTATACGTAGGTGATATTTGATAGGGTACTAGGCCCTTTCACCCGTGGATTTGTTCTTATTCATATGAAAAAACACATAATCATATTCTTTATTGCGATTCTATTAACAATGTGTACTTGTAAAATGTTATAAAAGTTAGGATAATACCCAATTTAGATGTAGCATAGAATGGTGTAGATCAGAATGGAGATGGATCGATGACGTTTTCAACAAGTAGATTGGTAAATTTATTACTTTTATATTTACAGAACAGAACAGGGTGCTTAGTGCGAGTTTTTACCAGCTCGATCGCGTTTGCGTTTACGCAAATTTATATGGAATGGAGGTAGCGCCATCTAGTGTAAAACGCGTGGCACTGACTCCATTCCATAGAAATTTTCGTAAACGCAAACGCGATCAAGCTGGTAAAAAAACTCGCACTAGCACCCCAGAACAGAATAAATTTCGACACAAGAAAGTAGAGACGCTGTTCAATGTACATAGGTTACATTGTAAAACAAAAACACAAATCTTAATACGTAAAAACCTGTGAACAGTGGTGCCCAAGGTAGATTTATAAAAGTAGGTACCTATTTATAAGCCCCATATAGCCACTCTGTGCCGAAATAGTGGTTGGCTCAGCATGTGCTGTAGCTGGCTCGCTCGCAACTTCGTTTGCGTTTATATTACCGACTTCATAATATTAGTAGAATCAATGCTAAATCTATCGTGAACTTAACTTCTCGCCTCCACTCGAGTGTTCGTAATGAACACGTGGTGTAAACTGCCTTTGTAATAATTTCCCGCTTGAATCAGCTGATATTCAATTAACATATTACAAATTCCATCAGCCGTTTGATCTTGGTACGTGTTGCATGCTCATGTTTACTGAACATTCATGTCAGGTATCAATAATCAGCCTTCATACTTCTATAAAGTACAGTAAAGATAAGTAAAGTAAAATAGTAGATTGTTTTACAAGGGACTAAACCATCCCATTATATACGAGGTTGTTATACTCCCGAGCGTAGCGAGGGAGGATGACAAGACCGAGTTATAATGGGTGGTTTTGGCCCGAGTAAAACACTCAACTTTTCACTTCGATTGCGAGAAAATAAAACAGTTCAAAATTAGACAATTTTCAGAAATTTTATTAAAAATTAATCAACCTTCATAAAACATCACCAAGACGGTACTATTTAAAAAAAAAAAAGATTGACGGAGCACCAAGAAGTCGAGTTTTTATGTAAGAGAATGCTTTGTACGGGCTGATGATTTTAGACAAAAATTAAAAATTAAAAATGCTTTTTAGCCCGAGGTATTAAACTCGACTTTTAGGCCCGCTAAGCTACACTATTATGATACACTTTTTGAGCAAGAGAAGTGAAAAATCTATTTTATTCATTCAGCGCTTAAAGTACACTTTGAATCGTAAATTTTTCAAAACACCAAATCGTAACGCGACTAAACAGATAACCATTGGTAAGAAACTCTACTTGGTTTATATATTTTTAAAGTCCTTGTTCTTATTAACTATTTATTACATTGTTTTAAGGGCGTTGTAGGCAATTTCATCCCAAGATTTTTTGTTATCTACATAATCAGATATTTTAGATTAGGCTTTATTACAGAGATTACGTTAAACAACGTTTTTTTAATTTATATATGTATTTTTATTTATTTTTATTTTTTATTTTATTTATAAGGACACCCAACACAGGTTAACACCACACACACACAATAACATGTAAAAGGATAAAAGTTCAGTGCACTCGTAATTAAAGGGTATCACAGTATGGAGTAAGCTAGAGTCCAGTTCTTGTATCTGGACCCCTACGAGGTAACCTATGCTCTCCAACTAGAAAAAGTTCAAAAGGCTTTTCTTAGATACCTAAACGAACTCTTGGATATTACCCATACATGTATCCGACCCGTTTCCTTTTGGGATGCCTGGGCTATAATTCCCTTGAAACTAGGCGGGCGTTTGATCAACTGGCCATATTATGTAAGATTTTCCGTGGTGCAATTGACTATACTGATCTGCACAGCAAGCTATTTCGACTCTTCGTCTCAAATAACTATCTTCGAGGTAGAAGACATAAGCTGTTTTCTGTTACATCGAGCCATACTGTTGCGCGTGCTAATTATCCTATTCCTCACACTCTCACTGCCCTCAATAAACTCCTTATAGCCAACCCAGAATGTGACATCTTTGCGGACGAAAAGAAAGATACCATGACGTGACGGTGTGCCTAAAGTATTGTGAAGATGTAACATAAGTTATCTATGTAATAATGTTATTTGGTTTTGTAAATGTATTATTATGATTTAAATTATTATCTTTTGAGTATGTGATCCAATAGCTATTTTGATTTTAATATTTTATTTTATTATTTTGCTACTTGTTTTAATGTTATTCTTGAAATTATTTTATGTAACTGAGTTGGTTTTTAATTAGTGTTGTAATTATTAATAAGTGTAAGTGGTCCATGACCGTTCTAATTCAATTAAATTAAATTAATTTAAACACACACACAGTAGTGCTACTTCACGGCAGAAATAGGCATGGTGGGCAAGTGCTTCCCGGGACGAGCCCTCCACAAAGAGCTCTACTACTATATATTATAAAATCATCACGTCATTTGGGATTTTATTTAAAAAAAAACGTACATCTCTACGTCTCTTTAAAACGTCACAGTAAAAATAACTTTCTAAATATTATGGATATCTTCAGATAATCCTCAGTTGCTCAGTACATATTGCTAAGTTGCTCATTGCATATATTGCTCAGTTGCTCAGTACATAAACTTATTGAGGATACCATCGACTTTTTAGTTCTAGGACATGCCGTGCCTATTTCCAATGATTTTTTAAATTCTTTTATTTAGTGCGTATTTGAAATTCGGGAATCGTATTTGGGAAGGGGCTGGTCATAAATGCCGCAGAACCGATAACCGTTGGGGTAAACCAGTTCTTGAATGGAAACCACGATTCAGCAAACGTAGTGTAGAACGCACACCGGCCAGGTCGGGTAACGATCTGCAAAAGGCTTCTGGTAGAAGCTAGATGCGTTGAGCTAAGGACAGGGCGCAATAGTGCTCATTAGGGGAGGCTTATGTCCAGCAGTGGACTGCTATGGGCTGATGAAGATGATGACGAAAAAGTTTAATGCAATTTGTTTACTTAAAACAATATTTTTTGATAATTTTATAATCGGATAAGATAATATTTAGGTATTTCACTGGTAGATTTCTTACTGCATTGCATTATCTACCTTAAAATGGAATGGTAAAGCTTTGAATTTGAAATGGTAAAGCTAGGTTAATAAATTAATCTTATTTGAGTCAAAGCTTGGCGACTTAATCGCAGCCGCGGTCTCTACCTGCTACAACATTTTTTACATCAATAATAATAGAAAAAGTTCAAAATTCAAAATCTATTTGAATGATTATTTTGTATTTAAAGTGATGTGACCTCCTCCAATAATTTGATTTTTTACCTATTAGGTGTAACGGCGCTTTGAGTTGTAACATCCCAACACTAGGTAATTTAAAAATTTCATGTTTCTTTTTCCAATAATCTAGGATGCCCTATGGAATGTCCAAATCTAGGAATGACACGTCAATATTCTAAATATATTTTTACACAACCAATCCCACCAATCGCGATAAAATGCGAAGCTCTCCGGGGTTCTGGCTGAATTACTTCGAATACCCGGTCACAACTTAAACAGTCACCCATCCGGGTGTCGGGTGATTTGTTTATTGGTATTTTGGATCTGACCACTTCTGTGCTTCTGGAGGCGTTAAGATGTTGGTCCCGGCTTTTCCAGGCGTTAAGGCATGTGAGGCTTTCAGGCAGCCTAAAGACACCAACGCCATAATAGGCCATTAGATTTGGATATATATAAATATAATATGCCTATATATGAAGCCACCATGACTGCCATAAATATCCTCAATGAAAATCCACCATAGTTTTACTAAAAAGATATAAAAAAATATGTCTAACTATAGGCACAATAATATTGCGAAAGTAAGTTTTTTTGTTACGCTTTCAAGCCAAACTACCCAACTAATCATCATGAAATTTTTATACTTTTGTCAAGGGGTACAGAAATGGAGCAAAGCTGTGGGCAAATGCTTGTTTAAAATAACGAAGCGAAAGATGTATACCAGGATCGTGTCATGAAGAAATCCGTGGTCGCTGCCTACCCCCCCCCCCCCCCCCCCCCCCTTGGGCAATAGACTTAATGTATGTCTAAAATACACAATGTTCACAGTTTGTCACAAAGCAACATTTACAGTTGCCTGTTTATATAATAAAAAGACGGATATTAAATAAAAAAAAAATTACGCAACTACGCTTCTTGATATAAAGTTCTCTTAGATTTTTAATGCGACTCTTTTGAAGGTTTATCATACTGAGCTTGAGGTCTCCTATAAAAAATCTCTAAAAGTTTTGACAAGAGTTTTGACCTCTTTTTAAATATTAAAAGTTTTTGGAAACTAAGCGAAAAAACCTTAATAATACAAAGCGAATGAAACGAAGCGTCATCGTTATCGCCTCTATTATACTTATTATGTCAATAACTAGATCATGACAATTCTAAATCGCATAGGTATACTTGACCATATTAAAATATATAATACCATATATAATAGTGATGTGCAATAAATATCTGTCAAAAGATGAGCAATGCTTAGGCTATCGCTATCTCTTACATGGCGTCTCCTACGTGGGCGATTCAAAGTGAACAGGGTTGTGAAGCGTTCCGATGCCCTGCGCCCTTTGCCATCGCATCGCATCCAGTTCGCGAGAAAATATGAAAACAACTGATCGCGTCAGATCGCTGCGCGCCGCGTCGCATCGCACCTTGCGTGCGTTAGGTCACGTAAGACACTTCAATAGTTATAAACTGTGACGCTCTGCGCCATGCACAAAGAGCAGCTTGAGTGCCTTAGAGTAAATTTGCACTGCGCCGCTTCGTGTTCGCATCCAGATGGCTTATGTAGGACGTCGCGTTTCCGTTGGATAACAACAGTGACTAAGTAATAAATGGTTAACTTTGAGTAATGTTATTATGTACAAATGTACATTACATTGTAAATGACGTTCCGCGCCCTAGAACAAATGTGTTTTCAGCACCCAAAGGGTTATACATGAGCAAAAATATGTTTAAACGTAAATAAGATCACGAACTATACTGGTTTTTATTTTGTGTCGAAATCCAACCTATTTAGCCGGACAATTCTCACAAAAGCCGGACACGTTCAAAACCTAAACAAGTTACTGTTATGCAGAGTTTTTAAATTCAAAGCGAAGAGATATGAGCAAACTATTGTGCGTGCAAGATAAGGGTGTACACAAACAATCGCGCAAACATGAAATATGAAGCCATATATGAATACATATTTATCACAGATGAATGCATAAAACTCTTTTAGTTATAAAAACTGTTGTAACATTTACTTACGCTTACGTCGTTGCTTTGTGATAAGCTTGAAGGTTGAAGCTTGAAGGTTGGAGGTAAGAGCCTGGTGGTTAGAAATTGAAGGTTGTAGGAAAGAAGTTTCAGATTCAGATTAATTTATTGACCATTTAGTTATACACATATAACATAGGCATGTGAAATTGATACATCCAATCATTAAATTTAGATACATTTTAAATATTTTTAAAGATAAAGAAGGTTATGGTACATAACTTAAAATAATAACCTAACAATTTTATAACATTTCAAAGTATGGTACTCTGCATGCAGGTCAGAAAATGAACAACTTAGATATTCAGTGACATGGTAAAATGGATTATTTTAAAAGAATGTTTTAATTATTTTTTTTAAATTGACTGAAGGGAAGCTGGGTAACTTTTAAGGGTAATTTATTAAATATTGCAAGTTTTAAGCAAAAACCCTGGTTGTAAGTTTTGCACAAGTCTCCGTCTCGGAATAAACAGTTTTTCCTTATTTCGGGTGTTGTATTGGTGGATATCTAGTTTTAGAATTGCAGTCTTACGTTATTGGGCTTCTTGATAAGCTTGGAGGTTGGAGATAGAAAATTTGAGATTGAATTTGAATAAAGGGTGGAGTTAGAGGTTACAGGCTTAAGGTTGGAGGATGGGGGAAGAGATTGGTGCTAACAACAGATTCCTTCGGGACCGGTTTGGAAAATAGTGGAAGTTCGACTACAAACCTAAACTTTGATAAGGATTGCCGACAAATAACCGATGTCTGATGACTGATACAAAACTTCCCGATTTTATCAATAAAACACTAACGGTACAAATATTGTGAGTCACCAAGATGTTTTTCATTGCCACTATTTATAACTGTTTGACTGAATCAATAAACATTACCTTTGATTATAAACTCTTCATTTATACAAATTGCAAATTATAAGCTGATTATAAAATAATCCACTTGAATAAATTAATTATAACCATCCATTCCCGTTTCATCCATTTCCATTTACTTTGATGTAACAGTTTTGCTTCAACTTATTTATAATTAAATTCCATATTACTGAGGAGAATTTTGAGTAATTTACAAATTGGGCCCGAAACAGGTAAAGGTAATAAGTTAATTTACTCTGTGAGGAAATTTGATTTAGTTGAAGTTCACGCTTTAGTATTGAAAATGTTAATTAAATCATGATAATTATATATTTGTACATGTTTATGATTTGACGGCCTCTGTGGTGCTGCTGGTCGCACAAGGTTGCAGGTTTGATTTCCGCGGCGAGCCAAATTTTTGTATGATTTGCAAATATTTGTATTTAGTCTAGGTGTCAGTCATGTGGTTCCTTTATTTCAATCAAGATTTGGGGCTAAATGATGATTTGTGATAATGCCCAGCATTATTTATTATATTCGAATGACTCCATTAATACACACAACGATACTTTTTTGTTTAATCTTACCCAGTCCAGACATACGCAGATAGTTATAACATACATTTATAATATACATTTGTCCGTAGCGGGGAACGAACCTGCAGTGCCTTGTCTAAACGATTTGCCTATTACGCAAACGAGGCTATTAAATGAACGGTTTAGTTTTTATACAGTGTGAGGACAAGCAATCGAGATAATGTTACCATTAATGGTGGTGCTCGCTTATATGTTCGACTATGTGAGAAAAACCAGACGCGACCCGGGTGCGACTTTTGGTCGCATCTTTTTCACTTATTGAAAACCACAATTAACAACTAACTTTACAGTGTGTTAGTCCAGGTCACAACCTATATACACTCCAAGCTTCATCCAAATTCGTTCAGCCGTTACAAAGTTAGGTATGAACAAATAATACTAACATTCGCACGAACACGCATTTGATACTGTAATAGTTACTTTATTTAAATACTTCTTTTTTAGCTTGGATGTTTCATATTTAAAAAACTCTCCTTATATTTACTCTCCTTACTTTGTAAGGGAACATGTACAAAGCATTGCTACGTAGACGCTCTACATCTACGTACTATCGTAGCGCATAGCACTTTCGTAGCTTATATTTTGTATTATTTTATAAAATAAATATTATTTCGTAGCTGAGATTGAAACCACATTATTCATTATTCGTTGTTAAAAGTCGCACAAAAAAGTCGCATCCAAAGAAAATTTATATAAAATTGACCTAATTTCGGCGATTGAGATGGGTAAAACTTTTTTGGTGCATAAACGGTTTTATTGCTGGGATTGGATTTTGTTAGTAAACTTATTAATGTCGAATAACTAGGAATGTATACGATATAGTAAAAATATGTGATTTTGTCTGAATTGCAAACAAATTCAATCTTAATCCACTTGTATTATTACAACTGTAAGTAATTAAGTTGCAAAATAGTTGTATATTGTTATGTGTATGTGACACATACACATACATATATGTTTAAGAATTGTATCAGTAAAGTGGTTCCCTTATCAGAGTCTTTGTTTACGCGGGGGCAATACTGAACTTGCTGTTTTTGTGGGACATTAATGCCTAGTTAGACAGGGTATATACAATATTATATGTATATTATTTAATAAGAAGTGAAATGTTCTAGTTGATTGTTATTCATAACTAGGTTAGTAATAGTGCGGAACAATAAGCGAATGTGAGTACCAATACAAACCAAATCAGGTCGTCCGTCCGTCCGTCCGTCCGTCCGTCCGTCCGTCCGTCCGTCCGTCCGTCCGTCCGTCTGTCTGTCTGTCTGTCTGTCTGTCTGTCTGTCTGTGCTTTTTAAATAACAGTGGATGAATGAATAAATAGAGGCTGTCAAATTGCGGAATACAAATCGTCATATGATTTGGGGGAGCTGCTACTAATCGCTTGCTGCTTATTAGTTGTTAAGAGAGACAAAAGTCTTATCTATTGGTTGATTTTTATGCCTACAGATTGGAATACCTTGGGTTAATACAAATAAAATTATAACACGTACATACATAAAATAATAATATGGTTCTACTGTTTTATGTTCCTTCGTTTGACCACGAACTCATCTGATGTTAAGTATGTATGAAGGTATGTATTTTTTATCCATCAAAACTTAATACTATAACAAAATATATCCATCAAAACTTAATATAATATCTGCGGCTCGCTTAAGACAAACTGGCTTAAAAGTAAGGTTGTGGTCTAAGATGGATTGTTAATTGTTTGAGACGGTGCCTGCTGCTTCTTTTTATCTTCGCACCGCTCGACATCGGCAGAGGCATCATCCACATACATTGCCACATTTATCTTCTCGCACTGTGAGGTTCCAGAGGAATTTCCTCCCGCGAACAATCAAGCTGTGGAATGGTATCCCTGCCGAGGTTTTCCCCAGAGACTACAATATTCAAAAAGGGCGTTTTAAAATGTTTAAAAGGGTCGGCAACGCGCATGTAATAGCTCTTGATGTTACAGGCGTCCATAGGCTACGAGAACCGCTTACCATCAGGAGGACCGTATGCCTGTTTGCTAACTTAGTATTATAAAAAAAATGGAGCACGAACGTGCAGAAGATAATAACCTATTCACTCTAGACAGTCTTTAGTTCAGGATGCTGATGATGTTGTATGAACTTTAAAGTCTATCTCCGCCGTTACGTACCGCTACCCGTACTCTCAAAGAGGCTTAGTGGGAGCGTGGATGCGTTGCAGATTTGTATTGTTCTAATGTACTTTACATGGAATTAAGGATGCAAAGCGGATTGCCGTACTTTAGACGAGTTCTTTATGTACTACCTAAATACGTGGAGCTATTACGTGTTTACCAAGTTGAGGGTGATGGTCTTTATCGATGTTTTTTAACTTTGGATCAGGCAGGTTTCCAAATCGAATTTGACAGTTTTTTTCAATAAGGTTTTTCGGTACAATATTATGGAAAACAACATTTTTGTGTTTGGATAAAATAAATAAATATATTAATATGGTACAATATTATATTTTTTTTTGTTTTGATAAACAAATAAATAAAAATTTTAGATTCCATTCCTTACAGGTTTCCAAAGCTTGAATGGAGATTCTGATAAAGCTACTACACGATGACTCGTCACAACACGATACAATCCGATATAATTAAAGGTTCAAATTATGCAATTTCTAAACTTAGTTAGTTTAGTTCTAGTTTTTTTTTTATGCCAAAGCTGACAGACGAACAGACGGGCCACCTGATGGAAAGTGGTCACCGTCGCCCATGGACACCTGCATCACCAGAGGCGATACTGATGCGCTGCCGGCCCTTAAGGAAATGAAATACCCGCCTTTTGAAGGACCCCATGTCGTAGCTCTGAGGGAAAACCGCAGGAGGGAGTTCGTTCCACAACTTGCACGTACGTGGCAGGAAAGATCGTGCAAAGCGAACGGTTTTAGAAAACCAACCATCCAGGTGGTGCGGATGAAATTTGGTTTTGCGGCGTGTGGTGCGATGGTGAAAAGCGGCTGCCGGCACCAGAACAAACAATTCCTCAGAACACTCCCCAAAATATAGACGATAGAATACACAGAGAGATCCTACGTCTCTCCGCAAACTTAAAGGGTCTAGATCGTCTGTGAGCTTAGGACTGTCGACAATACGAGCTGCCCTGCGCTGTATCCGGTCAAGAGGAAGGAGTTGGTATTGGGGCGCTCCAGCCCAGAGATGAGAGCAGTACTCCACATGGGGACGGACTTTATAAAGCAACAGTCTTTGGTCCGGCGTGAAGTACCAACTCGCTCTGTTGAGGACGCCAAGTTTCTTAGAGGCTAGTTTGGCCTTACCTTCCAAGTGACTGCGGAATTGGACTTCACTCGATATGTCGACACCGAGGATTCCTATGCTCTTAGAAATGTTAAGGGGAGCGTTCTGGAATTTGGGAGCTACGATAAATGGGGCTTTTTTAGCGGTAAATGCGCAAACTTGTGTCTTAGCGGGGTTGAAGCGAACAAGATTGTGTTCACCCCAGTCTGAGACTTGGTCTAGAGAAGACTCAATTTCAGAAACAAGTTTGTTTCGACTCTCGTCCACTTGTCCCCGAGAAATGTTTGCGCGGCCTGCATACTGAGCGTCGCCAGTACTATCATCTGCATAACAATGAATATTACTAACATGTAACATATCATTAATATGCAGAATAAATAGGGTAGGCGACAGCACAGAACCTTGTGGGACGCCGGCATTTATTGGCTTTATCTCTGAGCAAGAACCGTCTACAACGACTTTAACGCTGCGCTCTGATAAAAAACTGGCAGTCCAGTTGCATAATTTCTCGGGGAGTCCATAAGCTGGTAGCTTCGATAAAAGTGCCTTGTGCCAGACCCGATCGAACGCCTTCGCAATGTCTAAGCTGACTGCCAGAGCCTCTCCCTTGTTCTCAATTGCCTCTGCCCAGCGATGAGAGAGGTACACAAGAAGGTCACCAGCTGAGCGACCATGGCGAAAGCCATATTGCCTGTCGCTAATCAGCTGGTGCTCCTCTAGGTACCCAAGGAGCCGGTCATTAATAATCCTCTCCATCACTTTAGAGAAAAGGGAGGTAATTGCGATGGGTCTGTAATTGGATGGGTCTGAGCGGTCACCTTTTTTGGGGATCGTGTGAACCAAGGCTATCTTCCACGAAGGTGGGACAATTTCTGTGGAGTAGGAAAGCCTGAAAAGGCGCGTGAGTACCGGTGCTAACTCCGGAGCGCACGTCTTGAGCACAATTGCGGGGATCCCGTCTGGCCCACTCGACTTTCTAATGTCGAGGGAAAAAAGAGCTCGACGAACAGTACTTTGCTTAAAAATAATTTCGGGCATCGAGCTCTCACACCTTGGGATGGTAGGTGGTGCATTTCCTCCGTCATCTAACGTCGAGTTAGAAGCAAAGAGTGTGCCCAGTAGATCGGCTTTCTCTTTAGCTGAATGAGCCAGCGAGTCGTCTGATTTGCGCAAGGGTGGAAGCGACGATTGACAGAAATTGCCCTCAACAGCTTTGGCAAGAGACCAGAAAGCACTAGACCCGGAAGGGAAGCTAGCCAGCCTCTCGCCAATGCGGCCGAAATACGCGAACTTTGCCCTGGAAATTTGTTTCTTGAAGGATCTGGAAGCAGCGTTGTATCGTTTCTTCAATTCAGAAGTGTTGGACTCGTTGTTGTCTCGTGCTGCAGCCCAGGCACGGTAGGCGCATTGCTTGAGTTCAAAGAACTCGGAGCAAGACACACCGTACCAGGGCTGGGTCTTTCCACCAATTGGTACCACAGAGCTAGGAATGAAACATTCCATGCCTTGTAGAACCACATCAGCGACTGACTCCGCACAGGCACAAGTATCATCTGAAGAGAAACATAGCTGCCTCCATGGATAGGATGCATAGAACTCCCGCAATCTATCCCAGTTTGCTGACATATAGTGCCAAACCCGACGTCTCCCAAGAGGGCGAGGATTAACTGGACGCGCGATCGGCACTTCCGTACGTACCATACAGTGATCGGATGACCCCAAAGGGGCATCGACCGAAATGTGGTAACCGTTAGGGTGGGAGGTCAGCAAAAGATCCAGAAGTGAGGCAGAGTGGTCGTCAACATCCGGTATCCTAGTTGGGGAAGATACCAGTTGAGTGAGCCCATACGCCAGGGCAAAGTCGTGTACAGCTCTTCCAGCGTGATCGGTGATTCGTGATCCTAGCCACTCAGTATGATGAGCGTTAAAATCACCTAGGATCACCACCTCCGCCGAAGGAAACTGCCGGAGGACATAGTCGGTTGTGTCTTGGACGTGCTCAAGGAGTCTATCGGTTTCATTATTACCGCTATGGGACCTATATAAACATGCATATATACGAGTTTGACCCCCGTAATCAACGCGTGTCCAAATTACAGATAGGTCTCTGCCTTCAAGGCTGTTCAACCGACGACAGCAGATATCCTCCCTAACAAACAAACATACTCCGGCTCGGGGCACAAAACAGTGTTCTAATTTGTAACCAGGGTAATTAAGGTATGATATGTCTGCCGGGGAGGATATTTGCGTCTCAGTGAGAAATAAAAGGGCCGGCTTTGCCGTTTCAAGATGGAAATGGACGGCGTTTAGGTTGGAATGTAAACCCCTAATGTTACAGAAGTCCAGCTGTAATGTGGAAAGGGGTGCCGCTGAGGAACGTTTATTTCTTTTAGTTATAACAGCCATATTATGTATCGGGTTTGGGGAAAAGAATGGCAAATTTCTGCCGACCTTAAAAGCAAAGGAGGGTCTCGTATTACTAGGTGGCATGATTGGGTTGTGTGAATGGCTGGCTCGGGGGACGGAAGGGCCCCCGATCCGACCCCGCGAGAAACCGCAGTGTTCCACTCCGGTCTCCTACTCCGGCACAACAGTGACTCACAGGGCTTTTAACATTGGCGGCGGGACAGCCTCCTGGGCTAGGATCACCCAGGTTCGGGTCCCCTTCGAACCAACGGGCAGCCAGCGGTCAGCCGTTTCATCGGGTCTCCCTGGCCCCCCAACCAACCCTTCACGCCCAAACACGTAACCAAGATTACTATGACCCAACGGATCCCAAGGCCATCAAAAATCCGCAATTCGCAGTGGGGAGGGGAGGAACTGGCACTCGGATTCAACAACCGGAACACACCCAAAGATGCTTTGCGGCTGATTTCGATCCGAGGGTGGTATCTAGCCAGACGAATCCAGAGGATCCTACCACCAGCGGACTCCGTGGGGATTACACGGGGCGGAGTCAGACCACAGTGACCATTAAGGGACCGGAATGCGCCAGAGCCTCCTTCGCTATTCGGCAGGGAGCACCACGAGCAGGAGAGGTTGACTTTAGCTCCAAAGGTGTTATGTGAGCTACTTACTCCCCAACTTACTTAGTTAGTTCTTAGTTTAGTTCTATAAGTGAAAAATGTTTGACCAAATCTTTTTCTACTATTGTGACCATTATTCATCTTTACAGTTGTTTGTTTTCCAAATAGGTAAAAATAAATTATAATAATGATATAATTTTGGTTTAATCACCACATGGGCTGAACTTTGCGCACGTTTGAAAATATTACTACTGGTCGTTTGTTAATCATTATAGATATCCAGCTTCAACCACAGAAAAAACCGTTCTCAATAACTTCTCGGGTGGTACGCAGCCCAAATTGTGTGGTCCCAAAGGGTTCAGAGCTCGACGCATCCAGCTTCTACTACAGAAAAGACAATGCTGAATACCCACCCCCTCGTGTGGTACGCAGCCCAAATTGTGTGGTCTCAAAGGGTCTAGAACTCATTGTTCTAGAAACTCACGACACACAAGCAAATTAAATACAGGTCTTTGGACGTTATGTTATGTTATGTTGAGATAATTTATCATCATTATCGTCATCTGCCTCCCTGCATCCCTGCTGCCTAGTTGATTAGGCAGCCTGAGACGCTAGGGGCGACGCTGCGGGCTCGATTCCCATACCGAAATAATTATTTCATCATCATCATCATCAGCCTATGGCAGACCATTGCTGAACATAGGCCTACCCCAGTGAGCGCCATTGCACCCTGTTCTGAGCTCGACGCATCCAGCTTTTACCACAGAAAAGACAATGCTTATCCTCTCTGGTGGTACGGAAATCAAATTGTGTCGTCTCAAAGGATTTCAACAAAAAACAAATCCCTAAATAGAAACCAGTAATGGAGCTCACCGATTTATTTACGTACAATCAGTGATACAATGACAAAGTATAGTTTGACAAATGATACCGCACCGCATTAATGGCTAATGACGCGGTCGCGGAACCGACCGACGCCAAATTAGTGCGATTTGTAAACCGTGCGGAGAATTCCACATGCCATGCGATACTGGGAATTCAATACACATTTTCATGTAGGGTAGTTTTTAAGTGTAGGCACTCGAGTATGTGTAAATACTCGTAGTGGGTTGCATAGATACAGCATATTATTGTTTTTGACATCCCTTCGGCGTAATGGTCGATTAGTCGATTAGCCAGTCTCAGACTACGATTTCAATTACCGCACCGGAATAATTTCAGATCACCTCTTCAGGTCATACGAAGACGGAGAAGATATATATGTATTAAAAATATTTATAGGATCTACAAAAAAACTAGGATATCTTTTTGCAAGTCATTCGAGATTTAAGATAAACGTTGTTTATTATAAATGCAATCAATTAAAAGAAAAGGATTTAAAAAATGTTTTTCTTGTCGTTATCGTTAGTCATTTTGATTATATTTGCATCGCGATTGACGCAGTCAAAATGGACTTTGAATTGTTTGCATAAAAATATATCGAATGAAAATAGATATAATAACATCATCAGCCTATAGCAGTCCACTGCTGGATATAGGTCTCGCCCAATGAGCGTCATTGCGCCCTGTCCTCAGCTCGACGCATCTAGTCTCTACCACGCAGCCTTTCACAAATTGTCATTCCATCTAGCCGGCGGGCATTTTACGCGGTGTCCAATTAAGAACTCGTTTACCCCAACGCCACCGGTTGTCGGTTCTTCGGCAGATATGGCCAGCCTACTGCCTCTTCAGCTGGGTAATTCTCTGAGCTATCTCAAAAACTTCAGTTCTCTATCGGATAGTCTCGTTGCGCATTTTATCCTTCAAAGAAAATCCGAGCATGGCACCCAGAAAAAATATCTGCAGTCATACAAATACCTTGTCCCGCGGCTGGAATCGAACCAGCAACCTTTTGCTTGCCGGCGGCCTTGCATCCCTTCCATCTCATAATGCCAACAAAATTCTAAAATACTTAAAACTAAGATAGGGATGGTCATTATCGGCCATTCCTTTTCCTTAAAAACTCTTTTGTTAAGTGGTTGAGTTTTTCAAAGAAAAGCGAAGCGTCAATTTAAATCGATTGAAAGAGTATTTTAAATTGATGATCACTGTATTTAAGCTTTCTTTATAGAATTACCTTGAAACATCACCTACCGATGTTAAAATCAAAGTTAAAACTACACATTAATAAGTCATAATTAATGACAGTCATACATCACATGTTCACAGAATCTCAAACACTCGGACATAATTTTTGTCCATCGCAAACTAATCGCAATCAGTACTGGAGTAATAAACAAAAAAATATATACACGATATAAACGCAATTTCGCAATACTATATCGCCATTCGCAATTCGAAATTTCGTATTACTATTTTTTTTCGTATTTGCCATATTATTATATTATTTGACAGCCTCTGTGGCCACAGAACACTAGCTATTACTCCTATCATCTGTGGCGCAGTGGGTGAAGGTTC